>CM077651.1:48481268-49980018 GCA_039707465.1 Rhabdophis nuchalis
CCCCATTATTTCATTTCAGCTTTGTGTAACAATTATCAACAGAGGTGCTGGAAGATTACTTAATAACCTCAGGGTTTTTAGGTGATGGGCTTCTACTGATTTTGTCTTCTCTCTCATGTGGTTTAATACTCTCATGAGGTTCTGGATGAGGCTGTATGTAAGTGATTGATATAAGGCAGTTCCAGTACAGAACAAGTATCTATAATCTGGATGTTCTGTTCTCCTCCTATGTGCAGCTCGACATGCAGCTAAACCCAAAAAAACAGACCATTTGCATAGATCTGAATGCTTCATTGAAAGAACAGGATATGGTGAAACTGTGGAAACTAGGGATACATACAATGAGAACCAAATACAAGATAGACAGTATTAAGTTACTGCTGAACATAACAATTAATAAATACAATCAATTTGAATCTCACCAGTGATACTCGGTGTTGGGGATGTGAGTTTGTCCTTGGATGACCATGTGCCACAGATTAAGATGGATTTTTCTTTGTGCTTCTGCTTTCTCCAAATGCTAAAGGAAATGGAGTCTGGTTCCCAGCATGCACTTAGTTTGAGGGTGTGAGCTGATGGGGAATGGGGTGGGGTCAGCTTCAAACAATATACTTAATAATTTTGTCAAAGATTTTAATTTTGTCATTCTCACCAGCTCAAGGTTGACTCAGCCTTCCATCCTTCCGAGGTTGGTAAAATGAGGACACAGTTTGTTGGGGGCAATATGTTGACTCTGTAATCCTTTTAGAGAGAACTGTAAAGCACTGTGAAGTGGTATATAAGTCTAAGTGCTATTGCTATTAGTAGATCTAATATGGATCTTTGCTTCAATTCCCATATCACGTTAAGGGAGGGCGCACCCGCTATTTGCGAGCGGTCGCACGCTCCGGTCCTCATGGCTCCTCCTGCAATCCAGGAGGTTTGGGATCTCAGGGCCTGGGCCCCAGGCTGATGTTATGTAACACCAGGTCCGTGGTTAACAAAGCCCCCCTCATCCATGATTTGGTCTTGGAGGGGGAGCCGGACCTGGCGGGTATCACGGAGACCTGGTTGGGCCAAGAGGGGGGAGTGCCCCTCATTGAAATGTGCCCACCGGGTTACCAGGCATTTCATTAGCCACAAGCCCGGGGTGGGGGGTGGCGGTTGTCATAAATGAGGGTCTAGATCCGAGGGAGACCGCTGTGCTGCAGACAGACAGCTGTGAGTCCCTATGTGTGAAGTGGGGTCATGGGAGGCAGTTGGGCTTGCTGATCGTGTACCTGGCTCCCCGCTACGTGTCAGCAGCCCTATCCGAGCTTCTCAATGTGATAACCGAGGTGGCGGTTGATACCCCCAGGCTATTAGTCATGGGGGATTTCAACCTGCCATCAATAGGTGAAGTATCTGAGATGGCTCGGGAGTTCATGGCCTCCATGATGGCCATGGACCTGACCCAGCTAATTCATGACCCCACTCACATTGGGGGACACACACTGGACCTAGTTTTTGTCTCCGGCCAGTGGACGAGCGATCTTGGGTTAGGGGAATTAGTTATCGAACCCCTGTCATGGTCAGATCACTCTCTCCTTCGGCTCAACTTTTCAACCGCTGCACCGCACCGCGGGGAGGCGGAACCAGAAGTAACGAGATGGTTCCACCTCAGGCGCCTGATGGACCCGGAGAGGTTCCAGATGGAGCTTGGGCCAATACCCGAGACCCTGACCCGCGACTCGACTGAGGACCTAGTGGCTGCCTGGAATAGTGCAGCCATGGGGGCCCTGGATTGGGTCGTGCCCTTGCGGCCTCTCACTCGGCGTTGATCCACCTTGGCTCCTTGGTTCTCTGAGGAGCTGAGGGCGATGAAACGCCAAAGGAGATGTCTAGAGAGCGGTTGGAGGTCCACTCACTCTGAATCTGACCGGACACGGGTAAGGTCGCATTTGCGGACCTACCTTGTGGCGATAAAAGCGGCGAAATGGAATTATCTCTCCGCTCTTATCGCGTCTGCAGATAACCGCCCTGCCGCCCTGTTTAGAGTGACCCGCTCCCTCCTTCATCAGAGGGCGCGGGAAGCTCCCTTGCAGGGTCGTGCAGAGGAATTTGGATGTTATCTGCATGATAAAATTGTTCAAATCCGAGACGAGTTAGCCTCTGATTGGTTTCGCCCAGGCGGGCTGACGGAGGCAGGTCCTGAGACTGTTGTTTGGGAAGAGTTCGATCCTGTGACTCCTGAGGACATGGACAGGATGCTGGGGCGACGAAACGCCACCACATGTTTATTGGACCCGTGTCCCTCCTGGCTCGTACTGGCCCCTGGAGGTTACACGAGGCTGGCTCCAGGGAATTGTCAACACTTCTTTGAGTGAGGGGTTTTTACTGACCGCCTTGAAAGAGGCAGTGGTGAGACCCCTCCTCAAGAAGCCCTCCCTGGACCCAGCTGTGTTGGCCAACTACCGTCCTGTCTTCAACCTTCGCTTTCTTGCAAAGGTTGTTGAGAGTGTGGTGGCGCGACAGTTCCCCCAGCACCTGGAGGAAACTGTCTATCTGGACTCGCGCCAGTCCGGTTTCCGGCCTGGGCACAGCACAGAGACGGCATTGGTCGCATTGGTGGATGATCTCTGGAGGGCTTGGGATAGAGGTTGTTCCTCTATCCTGGTTCTATTAGATCTCTCAGTGGCTTTCGATACCATCGACCATGGTATCATGTTGCGCTGGCTGGAGGGGTTGGGGTTGGGGGGCACCGTTATACGGTGGTTCTCCTCCTACCTCTCCGACCGGTTGCAATTTGTGTTGGCAGGAGGGCAGAGATCGACGTTGAGGCCCCTCACGTGTGGGGTGCCTCATGGGTCGGTCCTCTCACCCCTCCTGTTCAACATCTATGTGAAGCCGCTGGGTGAGATCATCCGTGGTTTTGGGGTACAGTTCCATCAGTACGCTGATGACACTCAGCTGTACATCTCTACCCCAGACCACCCCAACGATGCCGTCAAGGTGATGTCCCGGTGTCTTGAAGCCGTGCGAGTCTGGATGGGGAGGAACAGGCTTCGACTCAACCCGTCCAAGACCGAGTGGCTGTGGTTTCCGGCATCACGATATAGCCAGCTGGCTCCATCTCTGGCTATCGGGGGTGAGTCACTAGCTCCTGCGGAGAGGACCCACAATCTGGGCGTCCTCCTGGACTCTCGGCTGTCTTTGGACGACCATAAGACAGCTGTGGCCAGGGGGGCTTTTTATCAGGTTTACCTGATACGCCAGTTGCACCCCTTTCTAGATCTTGACGCTCTACCCATGGTCACTCAAGCCCTCATCATCTCCCGCCTGGACTATTGTAACGCTCTCTACATGGGGCTTCCCTTGAGGTGCACCCGGAGGCTCCAGCTAGTTCAGAATGCGGCTGCGCGGGGGATTTTGGGGGCCTCAAGATGCTCCCATGTAACACCTCTCCTGCGCGAGCTGCACTGGCATATGCACTTACATATGAACATCTGCAAGATACAAGAGTGATAAAAGGAAAATATATTTTAGCAAAGTTAAAATCTACAGGACCACAAAACTTTAAGAAAAATGCATACAATATATTTGACCTATTATGTATTTTCTCATATATTGCTAATAAATTGAAATGTATCTCCAAAGACAGATACAGCAGCATTTTTAAATAAAGTTGTTGACTAAACAGATTTGGAATTTAATTATTCAGCCCCAATGAGGTAGCTTATTTTGTATTACGTAACTGCCTGTCAAGTTTACTTCTTTTATCCATAATTTAATTAATATTATTCTGTGCTTACAGCAAGCCATAATGAGCCATTATGTTTGAATAACTAAACTATTATTTCTCCATGCCATCAAAAGTATAGCAATTTACAATCCAACTTTGGTTGACAACTTCAAAACAAGTATTAGGTGTAATTAGGTGTAATGAAGGAGGAACAAGAAATGTGTGGGTCTAGAAATATCAAATACTAATGCCAAGTCCTTAATTTCTTGAGAATTTCAAGGGAATTCTTGTTGATTTGTAGAACCTTCTTAATTTCCCATTTTACCACTTCAGCTGTCCGAGGATTTATAGAAACACAAATGTCAAATATGCAATTTCTAGTATGGAAACATTAATTAAAGCAGAAGTTTTAATATATAATTTCATTTTAGCTCACTGAAAACTATATTCCCTTCCTACTTTCACTTCAAACTTAGAGCAGCCTTCCTTAAGCAAATATGTGGAGATGTTGAAGTACAATTTTCATTATTTCTAATCAATATGGACAGTACCTTTCTGGGAAAGGCTGCTATATACTACTTTTATATGGATGTCATATGCTTTCCTGTTGACCTTTCATCTAGCAGCCTTGGATGAATGAAAATTACTTATTAGGCCCTGTTGTTTATAACTTATGATTACCGGTAATGATTGTAACTATGATTGTAACCTATGACCGATTATTTGTTCTTGTATCTCAAATGCACTTTTCTGTTTGGAGACAGGATTGACAAAAGTTGAAGCAAGAATCTTTATAGTGTCTTTAAATCCCTGGCTAAAGCTTAACTTTTTTCTACAAGACAAATTCTCATCATCATGGATCTAGGCTGTCAAGTCCAACTTTGCCAAACTAGGCTTCTCCCCAGCCTCAATACTCAAGTTGGACTATGACCAAGCAAAGCCAACCTTGTGACAAAGGGGTAGGGGACATCAAAAGGCAAACGGTCTTAGGGAAAGTTCCATTGTTTCTTGCTCCAGACACCATTAGATATGCCAGCTATCTTAGCCAGGTGGAGTTGGCAAACCATCGGAAAGCATTTTCGCTCACATGGTGCCATGCACTTCCATCGGCCGCCTTGTACGCCAAATGTAAAAATATGCCATTGACTGAAAGACTCTGTTCCTGTGGCTCAGGAGAGGTGGGGACCACTGGTCATATATTCCTTTGATCTTTCTTTTACAGAAAGATTTTTAAAAAGTATTTTTCAAATAATTGCTAGGTATCCTGGCTGTCCCAACACTGTTTATTTCCAATGGCTGCTTAAGGATAAACAGCCCAAAAACTAAAGTGCAGGTGGCTACCACATTTTTCAGAGTATAAAATACACTGGAGTATAAGACGCACCAAGATTTTGAAAAGGCAAATTTTTTAAAAAGTAGGTACGGTAGGTAGATAGATAGAGGGATAGAGAGGGAGAGAAAGAAAGAGAAATACAGTAGGTAGGTAGAGAGAGTAGGTAGGTAGGTAGGTAAAGGGATAGAGAGAGAGAGAAATAGAAAGAGAGAGAGAGAAATACAGTAGATAGGTAGGGAGAGAGAGTGTGTGTGTAGGTAGGTAGAGTGATAGCGAGAGAAATAGAAAGAGAGAGAAATACAGTAGATAGGTAGGGAGAGAGTAGGTAGGTAGACAGAGGGATAGAGAAAGAGAGAGAAATACAGTATGGATAGCCTTATGGAGGCTTATAGAGTGTTGCTGGGGGGCAAAAGAAGGGGGCACATTTTATGCTCATTTCTGCCCTCCCCAGCCCCCAGGAGGTCTCTGCAAAGCCTCCACAAGACTAGACACGGCCATTTTGGTAAAGGGGGTGGGGCTTCGGGAGGCAAAAAATTCTGTATTCGATGTATTAAGATGCACCCAGATTTCCAACCTCTTTTTTGAGGAAAAAAAGAAAATACGGTAGATTCTGCGCACTGGGGATTCGTTGGAAACGTGTCCAATCCACCATAGCTATTTTATACAACAAATGTGGCAAATCCTTTGAACTGCTTATTCCTTTCCCTTTTACTATTAAACTGACTATGGGCCTCACAGTTTCTGGATTGTAATTTTAGTATAGTTAGACCATGTGTAATTGGCAGACTGGATTTTATCATAGATTTTATCTGTTATTTTTATTCTACAATTTTTAATTGACTATTCACTGAGTATTTTTATTTGTTTTGGTCTCTGGTCTAAGACTATAATAAATTGAAATTGCTGTGAGCTTATGCACCAAAGACAAATTCCTTGTGTGTCCAAACACACTCGGCCAATAAAGAATTCTGTTCTGTTCTGTTATACTCTACTCTACTCTACTCTACTCTACTCTACTCTACTCTAGCTGAAAAATTGAATTGTATGCACTTGTATTAAATAAATGACAAGAGGACTAAATTGTCCCGATTGGAACTTGCCCCATTGGAAATAAAGCAAAATATAGGCAAAGGAATACCAATCAACTCTTACCTGATCTGTTTGAAAAAGATGAGTTATTTTAACATCCTTTAATGCATATATTTTGTACAATTATTGGTAAAGGGCTGATGGTATATTCATGCTTATTTATTTGCTTAATTACCAGGAAGAATCATAAATAGAATAAACTAAAGGAGCTTTCACTCTTTAGAAAGCAGATAATATACTGGCTACTTGGACTGAAGTTGGTCATGATGTTGATTAATGATGGCATTTGGTCGTTCTTTGGAAGTTTCTGATACCTGCTGCAACTGAGATCTTGGCAATCAATAAAATGAGTATAGTGATTGACTATGATTCTGTTTTCAAGAGAGAAGCTCACTGTTCTGAAGACTGAATAACAAATGTTGGAAAGAAACATGGAAGAGATGATTTGGTTAATATATGGGGAGAGGAAAAATGAGTGCTCCATTAAAACATCAGTCTTCCTTTTTTCTTCTTGCCAACTACTCAACAAAAAATTGTGACTTAAATTTTCAGTGCAGAGTAATTGCTCTCTTTTTTTGTAAAAGTTTTTTATTGTTAGACAAACAAAGACAAACAAGACATAAAACATAAAACCTTCCTCGATTATATACAGCATGTCGTTTTGCTTAGAGGCTTTTGTGCAACCTTTCCATAATCCCCACTTTCAGTTCTACATACAATCACAAATTATCCATCAAATATATATAAATACATTATCATTGTACATCATTTATTCAGCTGCAATTGTTATTCCTTCATTTTGAACAAAATATCCTATGTATTGGATTCATATACATAACCACATTCCATTGCATCATTCTTAGTTTATTTAATAATAGTATACTTTTATAATATCACCTATATCATTTTATTATTCTTATGAGATGAAAAATTCTCAAACATTGTTCATTTCCATGCTTTTTTATCTAACCACTGATAGAATAAATCCCATACCTTATAAAATTGTTCATCTTCTTGTTCTCTAATTTCAAATGTCAATTTACTCATTTCAGCACATTCCATTATTTTTCAAATCACTTCCTCCTGCTTTGGTATCAACACATTGTGTATGTCTATAAGTAACTATGGATGACCTATTAACAACAATCAATGTCCTCTGGTAATGTAGAGGTGGCCAATTAATTCTGAAATAAGAATATGCCTGGGAACCAACCTGTGATTGAAGCTGAAATGAACTTTCATGAGAAAAGTCCTTTAATACAAAAATGGCAGAGACTGGGGGGGAGTGCAAGGTATCACTGTGTTCTACAATTATACTTTTCTTAATGGTACCTGGGAAATAGCTAGAACAAATGAAGGATTATATGAGAAGCAGAATCTTTTCTGATCTGCACAATAGATTTACCTGAGCAATTACTCTCCACTTTTCCAAAATCAGATCTAAAGTCTGTGTTTTTCTTTTGTGCTTTTTTCTTGCTTTTTTAAATTTCATGTGATTTTTTTTCTTTTTGTTTGATATCATGAAGATTAGGACTTCAGTGCTCTGAGTAGAACACAATAGAGTTGGTAAGCACAAATTATGTTGCTTCTGAAGCATTCTGATTAGAAAACGTTGTACTGTCAAAATCCTTCTGGCTTGAGATTGAAGTCTAGGATTGATTGTCCAATTCTTTTTGAAATCTATTTTATTGCCACCTCTAAATCTATAATTCAGATTTAACTATTACTGCCCTATACGGCCACTGGAAAAACCATTGCTTTAATTATGCTGTTACTGACATATTATTGTCCTTCATCATCTTGTCTGTGAGGGTCATTGCTTTCTTCTCTCTCTTATTTATTTCCCCAATATAGTGACCATCACTTTTCTCAAGCCAAGGACCCCTTTGGATTAGAGAAATCTTAAATTCAAATATTTCTTCACGGTCAATTGTAAGTTAATTAGGTACACAAATAGGCACCAGTTTTGTCTTGATATTTAATAATAATAAAAACACCTTTTTATTTTTATAAGTTTTTCTATGTCTTTTTTCTTTTTTCTACATTTAGTTAACAAAGTAAAATCTCATCTTATTACTTTTTCATCCTTCAGGTTTAATTTCAGCTATAACTTCTTAGAGTATTGCTATTCTTAAATTTAGTGCACAATTAAACCAATGTGAGGACAATATATATATATATATATATATATATATATATATATATATATATATATATATATATATATATATATATATATATAATGTCTTATTTCATTTCCTATTCTGAATCACTTTATTTCACTACCTACAGTATGCCTTATCCACTGTAAAAATTCTTCAGAGCAATAGTCCGTCATTCTGGTATGCACATTATCCATAATATATTTCACATTCTGGCATCATCCATTTGACCAAAGAGGTTTAGTCCGTGGAACAAGGTAAATCACCTCTTGGTATCGTTTTTGCACTCAGTATGGTAACTAACTCAAATTCAAATTCAAATTAAGATTTATTAACCGCACCCTCTCCCCACAGGGACCCGGGGCGGTGCACAGGCATAATTAAAAACAATATACAAAATACAAACATTACTTAAAATAAAATTAAATAAATCTACCTATGCTAAAAGTATATAATTAAAACCCATTAAAATTTGTAATTAAAAGACAGAGAGAACTATTCAAGGCCGGCCAGTCGAAAGAGATGGGTCTTCAATTTTACCCGGAAGGAGCGGAGGTCGGTGGTCGTTCTAATATCAGGGGGAAGGTCGTTCCAGAGGGCCGGGCCCGCCACAGAGAGCGCCCTTCCCCTGGGCGTCGCCCGCTGACAAAGTCTAGTGGACGGCACCCGGAGAAGCCCCTCTCTGTGGGAGCGAATCGGTCGTGAGGATGTGTGGGGCAGGATCCGATCTCGCAGATAGCTAGGTCCCGAGCCATGGAGCGCTTTGAAGATGATAACTAACACCTTGAAGCGCACCCGGAAGACGACAGGTAGCCAGTGCAGCTCGCGCAGGAGCGGTGTTACATGGGCAAACCTGGAGGTGCCCATAATTGCTCGCGCGGCCGCATTCTGAACTAACTGAAGCCTCCGGGTGCACCTCAAGGGGAGCCCCATGTAGAGAGAGTTGCAATAGTCCAGTCGGGATGTCACGAGGGCATGGGTGACTGTGCGAAGGGCGTCCCGATCCAATAGGGGGCGCAATTGGCGAACCAGGCGAACCTGGTAAAACGCCCTCCTGGCCACGGCTGTCACTTGCTCTTCCATAGACAGCCGGGTATCCAGGAGGACACCCAAATTGCGCGCCCCATCCACAGGGGCAAGATGTTCGCCCCCTATGGCCAGCGTTGGAGAAAGCTGGTTGAATCGGGCAGCCGGAAACCACAGCCACTCGGTCTTGGTCGGGTTGAGCCTAAGTCCGTTACTTCCCATCCAGATCCGCACGGCTTCCAGGCACTGGCACATCACCGCTACGGCATCGTTGGGGTGGCCTCGTAGAGCAAGGGTCTCCAACCTTTGCAACTTTAAGTCTGAAGGACTTCAGCTCCCAGACTTCTCCAGCCAGCTTTGCTGGCTGGAGAAGTCTGGGAGCTGAAGTCCTTCAGACTTAAAGTTGCAAAGGTTGGAGACCCTTGCTCTAGAGGGCTTCTATTTTCCAGGCATAGCTTTTGGAAAGACATTGCATAGGTTTCCCCTGGGGCTCCTTGCTTTTACTACAGTAACAGCCCATCATTTATGTTCATCATCATCTATTGCCATCTAGTGGTTATTAAGTAGATAGTGCAGAATAAAACCAGTCATTTCAACAGTAGCAACAATTTTCATTGACAGTTACTAAAATAATACAAAGTTAGTCATATTACTTGGGTCCTCTAAAAGGATATTTGTTGCTTTTAATGGATCACTGACTTACTCTGTTTGGCTTTTTCCAAGATGCATACATGCTGGAAGAAGGGTGTGTCGATTTTTCAACTTTTGCTTTACAAACATTATGGCTGCTCAAACGTTGTGACATCCCTTGGGGATTGTAAAGATATTTTGCTTACTTTAATGTGCTTGGTAAATAACTGCATAACTACACTTTTCAGGCCACCAATTCTCCACCAAACAATTCAGATCAGCAATTTGCCAGTATCCTCAACAAAGAACATTATTCCGCGTACAGTGAGCCAGGTGGAAGATACCCTTATAATTTCACTCCAGAGAAAGGCTCAAAAACAGGGAATCTTGCTTAGGTGATTGCAGATAATCAGGTGTATTTCATGAAAGAGAAAGGCACTGACCAAAGCTTGAAGGCCATTGGAGGAGACTCTACAAATGTTAACACTGGCTGTGAAAGTTGTGCCATGCACTAGATCAGGGGTCCTTAAACTACAGCCCACAGGATGGATATGGCCCACCAAAGCAATTTATCTGGCCGGCACATAATTCAGAGCCTCCCTTATCTTCTCACTTAACCAAGGCTGTTCATTCAAAACGAAACTAAAGTGCGGTTGCTGTGTGCAAAACCTGCCTTAAATCAACACAGCTGGAGAGTGGCAGAATGCTGCACTTCTAGACACCACTGGAGCAAAATGAGGAGGTGAAGGGACGTCTCCCCCGGTCCCCTTTCAGCCTTCTCTGAGAAAAAAAGGGTCAAGGGAGGGCTCCCCCCCCCCCCTCGCTTAACAAAAAAAGCACCTCCAAGCCGAGCCAGATCTCTCGATTGGCCACCAGTGACATGGATGGGACTAGCACATTTCCTGGGGCTGAGTGCATCCTTAATCAGTCTGCCGGATGAGGGTTTCTGCCTCAGTGGTCTTTTTGTGACTGCTCTTGCAAGAGGAGGCAGCTGTCTCTTTAAAAATTGACTGAAAAAGGAGCTTCTGTTTGGCTTCCGAACAGCCGCAGAGGCAACGAGGTGGGGGGGGGGGGAAGATATCTCTTCTGGAAATGGCCCACTAACCACCACCGCCACTCCGCCACCTCACCCTCCTCTCCCCCTCCCCATTCCAGCCTGCTCCTTTCCCTCCCTCAGCAACTAGTGAAGACAGACTACAGTTAATACGTTTTAAACTGCAAATAGGATACAAAGTTTAGCCAGGTTAAGATTAATTCAAAGGTTAATAAGGGTAGCAGCAATTATGCTATTCAGAGTTAGAATGCTAGCTTTCCTAGTTAGAGGATTAACTATTACCATTATTTCTCTTGAGTAATAACTAATTTATAGAGCCTTAATATTGGGTTTTACCAGGCTCATGCAGAAACTTGGGAAAGAAAAAAGAACTGACAATAGTATGTTTGAGTTGCCAATAATACTTAATACATTTTAATAGGGTGTAGCTTAGATTTCTGCCAATTTGTCAAGGAGAACACAGATTAACCGTATATGTGATATGCATCTTTTGAGAAGTGTGTAGACTGCTACATCATAGTTGCTTGATGATTGGGAATAGACTTTGGAACACAAACTATTCCAACAGAAGCTCCTGTATAGCTGGTGTTGGTAAGAAAGTATGAAGTATTTTCTGTGAAAATACCTAAAGGAAGAATTATAAGTTGTGAAAGAGTGCCATTAGTTCTTCCATGATCATAGTAATTATTTTATTCAAGCATTCTGCTGCTTCCTTTTTTAAAAAACATCTGATGCTGGTTTTAATATGGAGGTAAGTTATGCTGGTTAACTACTATGAGAGTTGATGTGGAATTTTAAATAAATGGCAGATTCCTTAATTATTAACAATTTTGTGTGGCTATAATATATGTGCCTAAATCAGGAAAACATTGCTGCGTTTTTATGGTTCTGTTATGCCCCTTGGTGGTATTTAGTACCATAACTAGAGTTGGGTCCCTTCCAGTTCGGACTAGTTCGGCCGAACAAATAGTAACTTTTTGGCCTGGGTCGATGGAACCGCAGCAACCTAGGCCATTTTATTTGATCTTTTGCGCGCACTGAACCGGCAGTAATGCCAGCAGCAACCCACCCCTGACGATAACCATAGTATGCTTGGGCTGTCTGCAAGAACTGGGGCTTGCTAACACTGAGTTGTTCCACTAGGCCAGGGGTGTCAAACTGGCAGCCCTTAGGACCAGATGCATCATGCACAGGCCACGCCCACCCTGGCTCCACGAAGGCAGAAAATGTCATGATATGCTGTGATATGTCACATGACACGATTGAGCTTGACACCTGTGCACTAGGACCTGAGGATATGATTCCTGTTGGTATTTGTGGGAAAGAAATAATCAAGCCCTTAGTTGCCCCTACGTGTGGTATTACAGGGCTGAAACCTCGTTCCCATTTTATGAGCTTTACGGAACTATGCCAGAACCATTACCTTGACAAAAGGGGTTGAAATATCCAGAATAACACGATAACATTTAGAATTCTTTCACTCTATATATACTGTATATATTACCAGGCCAAGTCAGCCATGCTGAGGAAATCTTGACCCATTGCTTGAAAGCTGGGAAATGGAAGATGGAAGGAAAAAAGACTGAACAGCAAGATGGAACTTCCCTCCATTTAAGAAGCTATACATATTTCATTCTATAATATCCAATATCTATGTATGTCACCAATTGTTGCCTTCTTCTCTGGCACATGCAAAGGGATAGGAAACAGTCAGGGATTTCTCTCATTTGCTACATAGGAAGTCGCCTGCCACCTCTTCAGGGTACCAGTCTATCCATCTCTATTGACCAATCTAGCTTTTCCAGATCTGTTATCTACATTCTGTTAGGTGATAGTGGGATTTGTAGTTCATTAGTGGAAAGTATCAAGTTGGGGAAATGATCTCCAGGATTCTAAGCATGAACCTTTAATTTCCATAATTTGAATGTTCTATCAGTTTTATGCATAGCTAGGATGCAAAAAATAAATAAATAAGAGACTGCAGAGGCCACTTTACAAGTGCTCAAATAGGAGTTTATCTCAAGGTTTAAATCCAGAATGCCATAATTTCTCTGAATGATCACTAGAGAACAGCAGATAATGGGGGCTGTGGTTAAGGATTAGTATCTTAACCAGATGATACTCCCTAGAGGATGAGATCCACAACATGGTGCGTTTGCCAGATCTTGAATTGAACTGAGAAGCAAACTCTCAATCAATGCAGCTCATGGAGCAGATGCAGCCAGTTCTGTACCTGTGGAAGCTTCCAAATATTGTTCAAAAGCAGTCCCATGTAAAGCATATGACAGTAATGTGGTCCTCCCAGTCCAGGAATGGACACAACTACCATGCAAACCTTTCTTGTGCAAAGGGCCTCCTGACAATGACTACCACCTGTTCTTTGAACAGGAGCCATGGCTTCAGAAGAACCCCCAAATTATGGTCCAGTTTAGTGTACTGGAGCCCCATCTTCAATCAGCTCTGTTTGGCTTGGGCTGTTGTTCCCCTTCCAGACCCTCACTTTGAGATAGGTCCTCCCCAACATTGATTATGTAAAGATTTATTGACCTCATTGTTGTATCCAGCTACATTTATCAGGGCTTTCCAATAATTGCTATTCTATCATTCAACCTTTATGACTCCTCTTGATATTTGGAATTCTAGCAGTATATTTGAAAATTGACCCTGTGCAAAAATGTTGGCATAATGATAGTACTCTTGATCCATAAAGAGAGTATGGTTTGGGGTAGGTTTTTTTAATGATTTCATTATGATAGATCTTTTAAAAATGTTCAGTGTTGTAAGCTGCCTGGAATCGGCCATGTGTGAGTTGGGAGATATAAACATTTCTTTAATAAATAAATAATAGTGAATAAACAAATCCCAGCAATATTAGTAGAATTAGTAGCATGTTGTTGTCCGTCCATAATTTTTGAAGAGGACCTTGACATCTAATGGGTTGTGGGTCATCCAAGGTGCATTCGCAGGTGGATGGGAAGGCCTATGCAGGCATGGGATGTTCTGCCACATGTCGGACAGACGGGTGGGCAAAACTATGACAGCATTTGCAGCTCTGACTTTGTGGAGTGCTCACTTCTCTTGTGCTATGGTTGTCCTTCTGCCTTCAAACGTCTGGCAGCTCAGTGGATCAACGTGCGCCATGGCGATCGATCTTGTGCCAGGGTTTCCTAGGAGGTGGTGTCGATATCCAGGGACTTGCGAGAGGCTTTCAGCGGATCACTTCCTTTGTCCCATGTGATCACTTTCCTTGAGACAGCGCATCATTATTATTTTTAATAATAAAGCTTTTTTATTTTTTCATTTTCATAGAAATAACCACATGTATACTGTGGTAGACATGTGCTGAGACAGCTCAGAGGACCTCTTTGGGGATGCGGTGGTCTGTCATCCTTGCAACATGGCCTGCCAAGCATGTCTGGGCTTTGATCAGCAGGGTGTCAACTGATGGCAGGCAGGCCTGCTCTGGAGAGGACCTCTGTGTCTGGCACCTTGTCCTGCCACCGGATCCTCAGAAGTCTGCAGAGGCAGCTCACGTGGAAGTGGTTCAATTGGCTAGCAAGCCTCCTGTATACTGTCCAAGTCTCATGACATACATCGGGGTGGTGGTTGTTGTTGTTGTTGTTGTTGTTGTTGTTGTTGTTGTTGTTGTTGTTATTAATCAAATTTATATCCCACACCTATCTCAGGATTGGACTCAGGGCGGCGCACAGGAAAGGAATAAAATGTAAAAAACAATAAATACAGGATATTAAAAATAAATTTATTTATTTTTCCCACAGTCACTCATGCTCTTGTGGCATCCCGTTTAGACTACTGTAACGCTCTCTACATGGGGCTCCCCTTGAGATGCACCCGAAGGCTGCAGCTGGTCCAAAATGCGGCCGCGGGGGCACTTTTGGGAGTTTCTAGATACTCCCACGTAACACCGCTCCTGCGCAGGCTGCACTGGCTGCCTGTGGACTTTCGGGTGCGTTTCAAGGTGTTGGTTATCATCTTTAAAGCGTTCCATGGCACAGGACCTAGTTATTTGCGGGATCGTATCCTGCCCCATACATCCCTTCGGCCAATTCGCTCTCACAGAGAGGGACTGCTCCGGGTGCCGTCCACTAGGCAATGCCAGCGGGCGACGCCCAGGGGAAGGGCCTTCTCTGTGATGGGCCCGACCCTTTGGAATGACCTTCCCCCTGATATCAGAACGACCATGGACCTCCGCTCCTTCCACCAGAAACTCAAGACGCACTTGTTCCATCTAGCCGGCTTGGCCTAATTTCATGCTGCTCGCCCAGGCTGTGATTTTAAAAGATTTTATTCGGTTTTATGGGGTTGTTTTTAACTTTTATAAATTTGTACAGGGGGTTATTTAATTCGATTTTAACTTTGTTTGTATTGTTTTAATTTTAGTAGTTTTAATTTTTACCTGTACACCGCCCCGAGTCCCTTCGGGGAGAGGGGCAGTCTAGAAATCAAATAAATTAAATTAAATTAAATTAAATTAAATTAAATTAAATTAAATAATTAAATTAAATTAAATTAAATAATTAAATTAAATTAAATTAAATTAAATTAAATTAAATAATTAAATTAAATAATTAAATTAATTAAATTAAATTAAATTAAATAATTAAATTAAATAAATTAAATTAAATTAAATTAAATTAAATTAAATTGCACCCGTGCTAAAATTGCCAATTAAAATAAGGTGACCATCTGTCCCGCTTCTGGCGGGACAGACCCGCTTCTCCATTAGATATCCCGCCACCCGCCTTTTCTTCAAAATGTCCCGCTTCGGGCGCTCTGTACGCGCTCAGAGGCAGGCGCCTCTGAGCACCGGCTCGGGCGGGGAGGGCCTCGGAGGGGGGGCGCATGCGCTCCGTCGCATCATGCGCCTGCAGAGGACATCAGGGCACGCTCCCACCCACCCCCGCAGGGCACTCTTTAAAGGCAGCGGCTGCGGCTCTCAGCGCATGAGGGACGGCCTTCGGCCCAATGGTCAGGCGCACGGCTGCTGGGTCTGGCAGCGGCGCAGGAGGTGCTGGGCGAGCAGCGTAATGTCTCTGAGTGTGGAAGGCGAGAGCCTGGCCCGTTCACCTGAGTGCCCTTTCCTGCACCGGGCAGCCCCAGGAGCAGGGCCCAGACGCACTTGCGGGCCCCGCGTGTCACTCTCGCCTTCCGCTCTCGGAGCCATCGCGCTGCTTGGCCGGCACCTCCTGTGCCGCCGCCAGACCCAGCAGCTGCCCCAAAGGCCGTCCCTCACACACTGAGAGCTGCCGGATCGGTCCGCCGCAGCTGCCCTTAAAGTGGCCTCCGCGGCGGCTGTTGGGAACGCGCCCCTGCCGCGACGCCCTCTGCGCAGGCGCGCCCTCTGTGCAGGCACGTGACGTACCAGAGTGCACGCACACACGCACACTCTCCCCCCCTCATCAACGGTGTCCCGCTTTGGGATTTTGAAAATCCGGTCACCTTAAATTAAAACCCATTTCTAAAATAAGATTAAAATTTAGAGCTATGCCAGGCCGGCCTCGTGAAAGAGATATGTTTTTAGAGCCCGGCGGAAGAGGCGCAGGTCTGTGATCGTGCAGAGGTCGGGTGGTAGGCCATTCCAGAGGGCAGGAGCTGCCACAGAGAAGGCGCTCGCTCTGGGGGCCGCCAGCCGGCATTGTCCGGCAGATGGCACCCTGATGAGGCCCACCCTGTGAGAGCAGCCAGGTCTAAGGGAGATATGTGATAGAAGGTGTTAGCACTAACGCTCGGTAGACTTTGAGCTTTGTAGCAAGGCTTGTTCCACGGCAGTCTATTAGTAGAATTAGTAGCATAGAAACAGGATGGCTAACATAGCTATGGACTAAAGGAAGTGTTAAGACATTGCTGTATACTTTCTCCTTTACTAAGATAGATCTGCCTTTCTTCTTTCCTCTCAACTATTTCAGTCTGTTATTCTTCAGCTGCTATTTGGTTGTTCCTCATTTCCTTGTCTCTTGGTATTCACATTCTGATGAGTTAATTGCAAATTAAGACCAGCTATGAAATCCTTTGCCTTTGCATCACTCACAATTTATTTTATACTTCTACATATTAGAAAGAGTGCAACTAGACATGCTTAACCCCTCCCCTGCTAATCTGCACACTGAACACCTGTGATTGCAGAATTTGAAGGGAAAGGAAATTACCATAGAAACTGACAGAAAACTGACTGCAAGGTCATGAGAACTCTAGAATTACTTAATCAGAGCATGAAGACATTTTCATGTCTTAGTCTATAGCCATATTTCATATTAAAGAGTCTTTCAGGAGATAATTGTTCATTTTATACATTTAGGCAGATTGAAAAGGGCAGCATAAACAGCCATTAATGTAGACGATACGCAGTTGTACATATCTACCCCAAACCACCCCAATGATGCCTTGGAAGTAATGTCCCGGTGTCTGGAAGCCATACGGGCCTGGATGGGAAGTAACAAACTCTGACTCAACCCGTCCAAGACCGAGTGGCTGTGGTTCACGATGTCCCAGTACAGGCAGTTGATGCCATCACTGGCCATTGGGGGTGAACATCTAGCCCCCATGGACAGGCCGCGCAACTTAGGCGTCCTCCTGGATTCCCGACGGTCCATGGAGGACTATGTGACGGCCGTGGCCAGGGGGGCTTTTTACCAGGTTCGCCTGGTACGGCAGTTGCGCCCCATACTGGACCGGGACGCCCTTCGCACAGTCATTCAAGCACTCGTGACATCCCGCCTAGACTACTGTAATGCTCTCTACATGGGGCTCCCCTTGAGGTGCACCCAAAGACTACATCTAGTTCAGAATGCGGCCGCGTGGGGAATTTTGGGAGCCCCTAGGCATTCCCATGTAACACCGCTCCTGCACGAGCTGCACTGGCTGCCTGTGGCCTTTCGGGTGCGCTTCAAGGTGTTGGTAACCATCTTTAAAGCGCTCCATGGCTCGGGATCTAGTTATTTGCGGGACCGTATCCTACCCCATACATCCCTTCGCCCGATTTGCTCCCATAGAGAGGGACTTCTCTGGGTGCCATCCACCAGGCAGTGCTTGCTGGCGACGCCCAGGGGAAGGGCCTTCTCTGTGGTGGGCCCAACCCTCTGGAACGACCTATCCCCCGAACTTAGAACTATCATGGACCTCCGCTCTTTCCGCCAACATCTGAAGACATATTTCTTCCATCTTGCTGGCTTGGCCTAATCTGCACAATTAAGTCTGTAGACTGAACTCTAAATTGTTTTAATTGGATTTTAAATGGGTAAGAGTTTTAGGGAATTTTAGCACAGGGTATTTTGTATTTAATTGGCTTTTAGTATTTATTATTGCTATGTTTTATATTTCCTGTTTTAATTTCCTGTGCACCGCCCTGAGTCCCCTCGGGGAGAGAGGCGCGGTTATACAAATTTAATTAATAAATAAGTAAGTAAGTAAGTAAGTAAGTAAGTAAGTAAGTAAGTAAGTAAATAAATAGTGGGATAGGTAGTGATGGTTAGGGTTTGGAGAAAAATGGGTAAGTATCTCATAATACTGTTTATGCAGAATAGAAAATGCTGTACTTTTGTCAACGTTGGTAAAGGATTCAATTGCCAATATAAGTGGTTTCTGAAAATATCCATTTTGTTCTTTGGCTGAAGTCATTTGTATCTCCTGGACACAAATCTCAGATATTGTAGAACTAAGATACCTCTACCCACTCTGCAGTCTTGCTTTGACAGAGCTTTGTAGATGGGCTTTCAGGTGCCGCTATATCTAGTCCAAAGGAGATGTGTGAAGCAACATATATTATATTTAGAATATGTTCTCTTGCATCTAGGAGGTGAGGATGAAATCTATAGTTTGTCATTAGAATCTCACTGCTTTAAACATTTGTGTATCAACACAGAAACAAGCTGAAAGTGTATTTCTTAAAAGTGTTGGTTGGGGCACATTAAAGCAGAGGAGCATTAATTATCTTCTCTCCCATGTATTTTTCCCATACAGTTTATAAGTGAATGCTGTAAATTGGGATTGTTATTGCATCATATATGTTCTGGCCTTCTTATCTTAAATTAAATAAAAAATAAATATCTAGAATAACTGAAACACCCCAAAACTGCTATTTGATTTACAGCTAACCAAAATAACGTTTTCCTGCATAAGGGTGAATCTTCCTGCCTAGAAAAGCTAACATGACCTGGAATGGTAGAGTGAACATTTCTGTATGTATAAATGAAGTTTGCACAGCTAATTTGATCTTGGCAGAAGATGACATTTTCCTTCTGGTATGTACAGGGTTAGGTTGACAAATGAAGAACAAGACCAATTTTAGAGGAATGTTGACCAAAGACTTCAAGTAAAAGAAAGAAAACAGATTTTCTTTCAAGCAGGCTAAACAAATGAAAACAATTCAGGAGCTTTGAACATCAACTTTTAATACCTCCAGCTAGTCTCTCAAGTTACAGTGGATTGTAGGAATGGACATGGGCTAAAACTAGAGTCTATGACTTCTACTTTCACCTTAGATATAAAGTAACCTTGGGTCAATCACTTTCTCTCAGCTCTAGAAAGAAGGCAATGGTAAATACTTCTCAAAAAAAACCTTGCCAAGAAAACTGCATGAACTAATTTAGGCAATCACCAGGAGTATCAATGATTCCAAGGCTCAAACAAACACACAAAAATGTGTAATGTTAGAGACTTAGAACAACTACAAAAAATAATTTTAATGCTTTTAAGAACCAGAAAAAAAAGTCCATTACTTTAAAAAGAACACTATTCAAGTTTAATGCCCATGCGTGCCAATAGTTTGAACAATTGTTATCCCAAAACTTCTTGAAGATTACCAGGCTGGGAAAAATTGTATCACAAACCTCCAAGTTCTGTATTCAGCAGGTTCTGACCAGTTCTGGAGAACCGGTAGCGGAAATTTTGAGTAATTCGGAGAACTGGTAAATATCACCTCTGACTGGCCCCACCCCCTTTTATTCTCTGTCTCCCGAGTCCCAGCTGATTGGAAGGGAATGGGGATTTTGCAGTATTCTTCCCCAGGAGTGGGGTGGAAATGGAGTATCCTTCCCCTGCCACATCCACCAAGCCACACCCACAGAACCTGTAGTAAAAAAAATTGAATCCCACCACTGTAATATGTAGTATGGATAGTAATATCAAATGTCAATTAGAGAATCTTAATACAGTATTGATTGGAGCTTAAATGAATACTCAGCATTGAGAAAAAACAACAATTCATTTTTTCCAAGTGTTACTCCCAACCTGGCCTTTATTTTTTCTGAACAACCAGAAAATTTGAGAAATAAATATTAAATATTTATTAATATTTTGTTTTTATAATCTACTACATGTATTGTATATATAAGGCAAATACCATTCATTCATCATGAAATCTCCAGAATCATAAAGCCTACAGGTATGTTCCTCTTGGCTTCTAGGTGCTTGCTAAAAAAGGCTTTTTCGAAATGACCATCAGTTCTTATACAGTAATTAACACACTCTGATGCTAAGGACTTCTACTCCCCCTTCCCACCTGAAAAGAATTCTGTTCCAACTGCCAGTTACCTTACATTTCGTTACCTCAGTTCAAACTGGTAGACGTTCCACTCTTTCACTCAGGAGCGGTCTGGGGCTCCTTACAGTACTAAACATCGGTACCTCACCAAAATGTCTACCTATGGAGCTGCTTACGGACTCAAGGCAGCAGGAGCGATATTCCCTTATGTGTTTCAATCACTGATCACCACTGAAATGAGTGAACTAGAGTTCTCCTGCATAGCCTGATCACATAGTTTTGTCGTGAAGCACAGGTATCCAGCTAGTAATATAATATAGTCTTATAATACATAATACGTACATGAGTTGATTCCTCCAGAATTCATGAAAATGTTAGATCTTTGGTCTCAATTAATTTGAATATAACAAGCTGTATAATAGAAAAAAAGTAAATGCTCTATGTAGCCTACCTATAAGATTAGACTCACTGGGATGTGACAGCTGTTCAAAGTGTTTTCTCCTCTCAGCCAAATGTTCATTTGTAGCAGCATTTCCTATTTTTTCATTTCCATGTGGCAGTTCAAATGTCCATGAATTTTTTGAGATTTGAGAGGATCTACTCATAAAGGGGATAGAATAAAGTCAAAATAAGTATGTAGAAGACAGCTAGAAGGGACTGGTATAAGCCATATACCATATGGCTATGCTATATGATCTTGTCCCTCATGACATCAAATACATGGCACAAATTGCATTATTTGTGTCACACAGTTATTCATGCATTTGCACAACATTATGATGCACATTATATTGCCCACCAACCCTTCAGACATCAATGAAACAACCCACCTGCTTAATTTGGGGTTTCTGAATGGAGTCCCACTATAATGCTATTCCATAGGGAATAGTATTAACAAATACCCTTATGTCAAATCCCTGTGTTGACATTCCACACATACCATTGGCAGAGCTGGATCTCAGATTACAGTAGCTGGTTTGAGATGGGTGTATCTATTGGGTAACATGATTTATGACACAGACTGAGGGGAGGAAAGGAAAAGGGCAAAGTTCAGAAGCAGAAAAACAAAGCAAAAGAAATGGCTGCGAATAAATCTTGCCTAATGAAGCTGTTAATAAATCTCTGTATTGAAACATTGGCTCTTATTATGAGTTAATTAAGGGATCATTGGGGAATTTACACCTTGCACACTTGGATGCAGAAAGTTCACAACATATCCAGATATATTTCGGAAATGCCAATAGCAGACATAGAGAACTAATACTGAACTAAATCAGCCAAGGATCTGATTCTTACACCAATGCTTTATTAATTTAAATGGACTTATTGAATCGAAGATCCTTTTTGAACTTCCTTTTTGAAGTCCTAAGAGTAGGGGCTTGCTTTTGTGAACAGTGGGTTGCTTTCATGGACAGCGTAATGGGGATGCAATTTCCATTTTGTTAGCAAGCTTCTAGCATCTCTCTGTCTTATAGATATGTGAAAATGAACATTAAAATAATAATCATTAAAATAATTTATTGAAATGCAACATGTATTGACCTTTACTCAAATTAATGTTGGATTTCTGCTAGTAAATGTTCATTTGTGCAAAGAATCAAAATGGTAGATTATCCTAAATATGTTATTTCTCTGAATAAAGACTGAATCAGAATCAGAATAGAGATGGAAGGGACCTTGCGGGTCTTCTAATCCAGCCCGCTTCTCATTTCAGACAAGTGACTGTCCAGTTTCTTCTTTAAAACTGCCAGTGATGTAGCACCACAATTTCTGAAAGCGAGCTGTTCCATTGGTTACTGTTAGGAAGTTTCTCCTTAATTCCAGGGTGCTTCTCTCCTTGATTAGTCCCCATCCATTGTTTATTGTCCTGCCTTCTGGTGCCCTGGAAAATAAACAAGCAAACAAGCAAACAAATAAATAAATAACGTTTTTGTGGCAGCCTCTCAAATACTGGAATACTACGATGATGTCTCCCCCTAATCCTTCTTTTGTCTAGACTAGCCAAACCCAGTGGTGGTCTTTCCTTTTCAATGTCCGAGCCATGCAAGTACCACCATGGGCCACCAGCAGCTATACTGGAGCCACCGCCGGAGGTTTGGGCAGGGCTCATGCTCCTGGTAGGTCTCTGACCCTCCCCAACTCCCTCTTTTCAGCCTCTTCTGGGCCCAATGCCAATGGCATCTGGTGCACACCAGCCTCTGCAACTGAGCCTGGCAACAGCAGGGGACACACGATCACCCAGCAGCTATAGAATTGCTGTGAATCAAACAAAGATGCCTTCTGTATCATAAGCCTATCTTCTGGAGTGTTGGCTATTCCTGCCAGCTTGGTGTCATCACCATCTATGCCCTCGTCCAAATCATTGATGAAGATGTTGAAGAGTACTGGGTCTAAAACAGAGCCTTGGGGGACTCCACTGCATACTTCCCTGCATGTAGATGCAGTTCCATTGAGGACTACATGTTAGGCTGGTTGGTCTGTAGTTTCCTGAGTCTGAATTCTCCCCACTTTTTTGAAGATGGGGACCACATCAGCTCTTTTCCAATCACCTTATAGATTTTTAAAGACATGATACAATGGTTCTGAAATAATATCTGCCAGCTCCTTCAGAACTCTGGCATGTAATTCATAAGATCCTGGTGATTTATATTCATCAAGGTCAGACAGGTGTTCTCTTACCATTTTCTTGCTTATTTTTAATTTAAATTTTTAGACTTGTTTTTTACAGTTACATTTTTGGTAGGTTGTGCTATAGTTTCTTTTTGTGTGAAGACGGATATAAAGAATGAGTTAAGCAACTCTACTTTCTCTCTACTGCCTGTTACTTCCTTGCCCTCTTCTCTCTTCATTGGACCAACTGTTTGCTTGACTTTTTTCTTGCATTATACTGAAGTTCAGTATGACGTGGTCCCTTTCACCCAAAGTTTTGGCAATTTCAATTCCCTCTTTTACTTCTTCTCTATTAATAAGAATCAGGTCCAGTATAGTTTTTCTTCTAGATCCCCCCCTCCTTCTACCTTTTGGATGACAAAGTTGTCAGCTAAGTTGGTTAGGAATCTTTTCGATCTCCCACTTGCTGCAGAGTTTGTCTCCCAGTTGATATCAGGGTAATCAAAGTCTCCCATTACTACTATAGTATGTTTCCTGCATACATTTGTTAATTGATTAGCAAAGAGTTCATCTGTTTCTTCTGCTTGGTTAAGTGGCCTGTATTATACGCCTATAGCAATGTCATTTTTTGTTTTCTTTTATATTGACCCATCCAAAGTCATCCTTGGTTTTATGTATTTCTGTGGAGATATAGTGTCCTTTTATATACAATATCCTCTTTTGTTAGGTCTGTTTATTTGTATCCTTCCATCAGTACATTCCTGTCATGGGTTTCATCCCACCAAGTTTCAGTAATGGCAACTATATCATATCTGCCTTCATGTACTAATATTTCATGTTCACCCTATTTGTTGCCTATTCTTTGAGTGTTAGCATATAGGCATTTATTGATCTTGAGTATGCTTCTTATATCTCCGACTTTGTAACTGGCATTTACATCCTTTACATCCTCTTTATTTCATTATGTTTTTCTTTTTTTTTAGGTACACATGTAGGGTAATTTTTTACGGAGGCTTTCAGTTCCCTATTGTGTTTTATTTGGGTGTATAACGCTACAGGAAAGAAAAATGGAATATATATATATATTGCATAAGTTTACTTATACAGATTGAGGTATACTAGCTGAAATTGCCCCTTACTGCCACTAATGCTGCTACAGCTGGTTCTGCTTCTGACTCTCTCTTGTTTCTACTGTTAGGCTGTGAATGGATGAAAGATGAGGTAGAATCAGGTAGCTGACTTCAATTATGCAATTGTGTCTTATAAAGGATGTTTAGTGCTGCCTCCTTTCCAGTACAGGGATGGGTAATTCTCAATGCAAGGTCCAGCATTACCCAAGGAGAAGATATGCCGATATGGAGGGGGAGGGAAAAAAGGATGCCCATGGCCGCAAGCAAGCTGGTTAGCTATTTAGCAGGCCTTACTTTAATAATAATAATAATAATAATAATAATAATAATAATAATAATAATAATAATAATAATAATAATAATAATAATAATAATGATAACCTTTATTGTCATTGTACTAAAATTACAATGAAATTGGTTATAGCTGGTCTGCCTTGATACTGAGAGGTTATGGCTATATACTGAGCCCATAGCTGAATTACTTTGCAGAGAATTAGAAATTGCATCATTTTTACACATGTCTTTTGAAATGCTGGAGAATGAAACATTGTGGTGGTGGTGGTGGGGGGGGGTCTTGTGGAACATTGCTTGCTGTGTGTTTATTTTGATGGTTTATTTTCTGCCCTTGTTGACCTTGTTGAAATCTTCACATTTCAACTGGAATTGCAAATTCAAGAAATGATCCAATTGCAGAGAAACTTACACAGGGCTAGTATTTGGGGTTTGGATGCCCAGTTTGTAGTACAACCATTAATCTGATTGCAATAGCCCAACCCTTCAATGTCCTAATCTTCAAGAAAAGGTTTTAAAATGCCAGGAGTTTTATGTCAAGCAGGGATTCTGATGTCTCCATCACAAATTCAGTGCACGACTCCACTGCAAATCGCTTCCATTCAGAATCCTCTCCCCCCCCCCCCCCCTTACTGGCTTTGAGTTGGGATCCTATTCTGACCATGTAATATTCCAAGAAGGATGGTGGGGTAGGAAGCAGGGGGAAGATGGTTTGCAGTTTTAATTCAACAAGGCATTAAAGAAATCAACCCACTCACCCTAGGGACACTTCCCCTCAATCCAAGCAAAATATCGTTTCCTGGATGGCTCTGTCAGGTTGGGCACATAATGAGGTTAAAGCAATTAGGGCTCTGTGGGTATCCTGGGACCTTTTGACAGGGCAGTTTTAGCAGAAGTGCTGCAGTAGCCTGAGAAGAAAAGCATCTATGATGCAGCACGGATCAGCCCTTTCACGGCCAAGTGGTGGAAGCCGGAACTCGGATGATCCCATTTTATTGGTCAGAGAAGCAGCTTCAGCTTTTTTAGCAAGTAAATGAGATGAAGACTAAGAAAGAGAGTGAGATGATTAGCTGTGACATCATTCTTAACTAATTCCTTACACAGCTGGGAAGTGAAGTAAAAAGGAAAAGCTGCAATATCTGGGTGACTCTTAAGAATTGAATGGAGAATTTAAATGACCAGGAGTTTCTCTCAACGGTAATAAATTTTCTTTCCTATATAGATCACTCCTTGCATAATCCTTTATTTATTCTGATTAAAACAAATACTATACCATGTTTTCCTTCTTAAAAGTAATATTTGATGGTGTTTGGGGTATTTTCAAAATGTTTTGTACTGTATTTTAAGTTTTATCTTAATAGAATGCAGAAGCTGCAGGAGCATGTTGCTGTTTTCTGTTTGATTCTCTCATTGCCTGCAAGAGTTTAGTATGCAGCATTTCTGCTTTGCTGGCTAGGTGTGGAGATGTAGAAGCTGCCAGCCACTAAGAGATATTTGGCACACCGCTGTACTTTTCAAATGACAGAAACAAGGGAAGAGAAGAGCAAAAGCAGCTGAAAATCTACCACAAATGGAATTGTGTTTGCTGTTTTGTATTTTTTTTAAAGAAGATGCACCTCCTTCCCCAAAACATGAGATGTCATCAATAAACAAGTAAAAACCATTTTTCTGATTTCTAATCTTTTGCAAGATGAAGGATAAAAATCTGTTATTAATGTGATACTCATTCTTTATTTCTGATTCAGTTACCTTCCCCCCCCCCAAACTCCCCCATCCCTCATTTCACTAAAAAGCATTCTGGGGGAGACTTTGTCCATCCTGCACTCGCAAGGTGTTTCATATGCTTCCCCCAACACTCCATCCCTCCCCCCCCCCCCCCCGCCCTCAAGTTAATATCCATTTTGGAATATTTCCTAAGATCATGATGAACATACCTACCTACCTAGATTGCGCCATGACTAATCAAGGAGAGAAGCAACTTAGAACTGAGGAGAAATTTCCTGACAGTTAGGACAATTAATCAGTGGAACAGCTTGTCTCCAGAAGTTGTGAATGCCCCAACACTGCAAGTCTTCAAGAAGATGTTGGATAGCCATTTGTCTGAAATGGTATAGGGTTTCCTGCCTAGGCAGGGAGTTGGACTAGATGACCTCCAAGGTCCCTTCCAACTCTGCTATTGTATTGTATTGATAATTTGAGGCAATATTATGCCAGAAAACATCACACACTAGACAGGTTCTCTGTAATATGGTGTAGATATATATATTTATACATTAAACTTTGACCACATTTTATATGCATCTGAGTATGATTGTGGATATGGTGAGAAAGGACGGAGATAAAACCAGTGCTTTGGGATATTATAGAGCTTTGACACCTGAGGCAAAGAAGGTTTGCCATCACTGATCTAGGGTGTTGGCTATGCCTGCCAGCTTAGTATCATCTGCAAATTTGGTACGTTCCCCTTCTATCCCCTCACCTAAGCCATTTATGAAGATATTGAAGAGTACTGGGCCTAAGAGGAAACCTTGTAGTACCCCACTGCTTACTTCCCTCCATGTAGATGTAGTACCATTAAGGACTATTCATTGAGTGTGGTTTGTCAGCCAGTTACAAATCCATTTGATGGTGATGCTATCTATCCCAAATTTTTCTATTTTACCAAGAAGTAGGTTGTGTTTTGTAGGTGTTGTTGAACTCCTCCCAACCATAGCCAATGATCAGGGACAATAGAGCAAAATCTGAAGCATCCTGGATTCCCTAATTCTTCTTTACATTAACCATATCATTGAAGTGAGGAGAGGAGAGGAGATGCTATAGAACTCATGAGCCCATCAGAATGTGGAGACATGGAGACATTGGTGACAATAGAATCTTAGCAAGGTTCTTCTTTTCTTATTTTTGGCATGGCATGCCAAAAGCCTTTTAGCCTTTATCTTCTAAATTAGGATTCTAATTATATTTTGATAAAGATTTGGTGATCCATTGAGGATGAATGGTTAAGGGTTGCTTGGATACCAATGGCACTTAGCATAGGGAATACTAACCAGTGAGGTTATCCAGCTTTACCCAAGCTTTTCCAGTAGTGTTTATAGCTCAGGCAATGGTTTATGTCTTACTTTGCTATTATTCCAATAATTTAAACAATAAAAAATGATCTTTTATAAATGAAAAGGTGGCATATGTCATTCAGAGAGAAACACTGTCTTGGAAATAGAATAAACGAGGAGGAAAATACTGAGAAAGTATGCAGTGAAGAATTCTTTGTATTTTCCCTTGTGTGGACTCACTGTATAATCCTGTATCTATCCGCATCTTCAATATGAAGGATGATTCATTGTCAAAACAATCTGCAGTCTGTACTTAGCGAGCCTACTAATGAAAGTGAAAACTCGGGGGGTGGGGGGTGGGGTTAGTAGGGAAATAAAGCAGAGCAATTGCTCTCTATTAAAATATTTGTTCCATTATGTTCTTCTTTTTTCACTTGGAGGGGAACCTGGAAGAGTTTAGAGCTGTGATGACGAACCTATGGCATCCATAGGTGGCATGCAGAGCCCTCTGTGCGGGCACACAAGCCGTCGCCCAGATCACCCCCACTGCACATGCGCGTGTGCCTCCTGCTGGCCAGTTGGTTTTCAGGTCTCTGCTGTGCATGTGGTTGCGTGGGTGTGGGGTCATGCACAAATGCGCGGGGGGAGCAGCACACACCCCTGCACCTCATTTTTTTGTTTCAGGAGACTTCAGGGAGGCCTGCTAGGCCCAAAACGGGAAGCAGGGTGTGTGGTGCACCCCCCTGTGGCCCTTTTTTTGTCCCAAGAAGCTTCAGGGAGGCATGCTAGGCCTAAAATGGGGGTGGGGGTCGTACGCACAGAGAGCGGGTCACTTTGCGTTATGGGTGTGGGCACACACACACCATTTCAGTATGCGAGGAGAAAAAGGTTAGTCATCACTGGTTTAGAGAGACAGCACTGCCTTGACAATTCAGTGAAATCCGCTGATGTCCCCCTAAATATATCCTAGAAGTGTATGATGCAAATCCTGGCTCCTTAACTATACCACACTGGCTGTCATCTATGTATCTATGCTATCTATTCCAGACAGTCTTTTTCAACCTTTCTATTGAAAAAAGAAGTGCCCCTTATAAGCACTTTAATGGAAGGTCAGCTGTGTTGAGTAAAGTATGACTTCGAAGTAAGAGAAGATAGAAGAAATGGGGGGGAAATGTCAAGCAATTTTCTCCTTCAATGAAATTAATGGGGGGGGGGGAGGACTTTTGAAATGAATTTTTCATATCACCCAATTTTTATTCTCACCAATTTAAAGTAATTTAAAATTTCTTTTTTTAATACAGAGCGGGGAAGATATTGAAATAACTAGCAATGATCTATCTTCCTTCCTTCCTTCCTTCCTTCCTTTCTCTTTCTCCTGTCTATTATATGCGAAGAGATGAGGGCTACTAAGAATTGCAGTTAAGATTGTTAACTAGCTATTCTATAGCAATGGCCATAAGACTGATATACTGCTTCACAGTGCTTTACAGGGCTGTCTAAGCAGTTTACAGTATATTGCCCCCAATCTGGGCCCTCGTTTTACCGGCCTCAGAAGAATGGAAGGTGAGTCAACTTTGAGCCATTCAGAATCAAAACTTCTGGAGTGAACAGTGAGTTAACCTGTATTCTAACCACTAGGCCACCGTGAGTCTTCTATTCCATGTAGTGTTTCAGAGTAGTCTTCAGCCAAGGAGCCATGATCCACAAACATGCATCCAGTTTTGGTCACCATGATGTAAAAAAGATGTGGAGACTCTAGAAAGAGTACAGAGAAAGCAACAAAGATGATGATTAGGTGACTGGAGACTAAAAATATAAAGAAAGGTTGTTGGAACTGGGTATGTCTGATGAAAAGAAGGACTAGGGGAGACATGATAGCAGTCTTCCAATATCTCAGGGGCTGCCTCAAAGAAGAGGGAGTCAAGCTATTCCCCAAAGCACCCGAGGGTAGCACAAGAAGCAATGGGTGGAAACTAATCAAGGAGAGAATCAACTTAGAATGGAGGAGAAATTTCCTGACAGTTAGAACAATTAACCAGTGGAACAGAAGTTGCCTCCAGAAGCTGTGAATGCTCCAAGACCGGAAGTCTTTAAGAAGAGATTGGATAGCCATCTGTCTGAAGTGGTATAGGGTTTCCTGCCTAAGCAGGGGGTTGGACTAGAAGACCTCCTTCATAAGTTACTTTGGAGTTTATGAATTTGCTATTACTAGAAGGGTATTGTAGGTGAAGCCATATAACATTTCTGTTGTGTTGGTTAATCTACAAGGATGTTTTCACCCATGCGGTACTTGTTGCTTCAATGATCAATTCAAGGTATTGTCCTTGGAGTAGTTTTTTTTTTTTATATTGAAAAAGTTTTATTGAGTTTACATTTTTTGTGGGGTAGGGTAAGGGATACATAGAAATTTTGAGAGTAGTCACGTCAAAGTCGTCGACTCCTCCGGTACCTCAAGTTACATTATTAAAAAGAAAGAAAAGAAACATTTCACATAACACTACAAGCTGGGAGCAAGTACATATTCCTAAATTTTTCAGTTATATACTGTCAGTCAGTTACAAAAATCCAGATTACAAATATCATACAATATTACTCAAGAAAAAACCAGGGCAAAGTTATTTTTTAGATCTAAGTCTCTTGGCAATTGTATCTTCCACCTTCTCCCCCGGGCCCCCCTGGATCTTCTCCCAGGACAGAGGAATGTTTTTTAAGAAAGGCTTCCGCCTCAACAACTGTTTTAATCTTCACTCTACCTCCTTCCCAGAACACCAGCATCCCTTCGGGTATCACCCACTTGAACCAGATCCCATGATCAAACAATGTTTTAGACAAGAAGGAAAATTTCCTTCTGGCTTCTCTAATCTTTCTTGGAATCTGCTTCAAGATGGTAACCTCCTTTTGTTGGTAAATCATAGGACTCCCTCTTTGCGCCTTCAGGATTTCCTCTCTGGTTGACCTTCTGACAAATTTTACATGTATCTCTCTGGGTACTTCATTCATCCTGGCATATGCAGAATTAATTCTGTAGACTAGGTCAATGTCCCCTCTGATCTCATCTTTAGGTTTATGTAAATAGTCTGCAATAATTGCACTCATAAGATCAGGGAGACATTCACCATCCATCTCAGAAACATTCTGAAATCTCAAAAAGTATGTCATCCTTTCCATATCTATCCTAGTCACATGCCCATTTATTTCCACAACCTCATTAGAAACATTTTAAATCTCTCCCTTAGCCCCCTCCAGCCCCCCTTTCAATTCTTCATTCTTCTGTGTATTCTCAAGCACTTGTTTTCGAGTGTCCAGTAATTCCTTTTTAAAATTGACATTTTCTGCCCTCTGGGCCTTAATTTCTAATACCAAATTTTGTATAACAGATTCAAGGGCAGTCATTCTTTGTTCAAGGCTTGCCAGCGTTGCTTCTTGTGCCATGTTTAGCTATTAAAATCCGTGCCAGTAAAATGGCGTTTTTAGGGTGGGGCTGGCGAGGCAGATCAGGAGTCCAAAGTTCTCAAAGTTGTAGAGCTGCAGAATTCAGAAATCAGAAGAGAAACACTTTTCCAACTCCATAGGTATAATAACGAAGGTAATCCAGAAAGGAAAACACAAATCCAAAAGAAAAAAATTCTTCATCAATAATTAGAGGAAGTCCAAATCACAAAGAGACACTGGTAATTTTCCATAGGTCATAGTCAGTCGGGGACAAAGAGAAGCCATTTTCCGCCCAAACTCAGAGCCCGAGGGAGAAAGCGGTTAAAAAGCAAAAAAGAAACTGTTTCAGCCAGACCTAGAGACATAATTGCAAACAAGCCGCAAAGTACTTTCCCTTGTTAGAGACCATCCGGATTAAAAGTTTCCGATTCCTCACAACGAGGCATTTCCAAGTGCCGCTTTTAGTCCAAGGGGGGGGTTTTGGGAACAAACACCCCCCTCCTGTCCCTTTCAGCCCGGCTGACAGTACAAAAAAAAGGTTTTAATAGCTCACTCTCCGCTCGCAGCTGAGGTCCCGAAAAGCCTCCCGACTCTTCCGATCGCCTCTCTTCATAGAATTAAATGGTGCCGCCAACCTTTGGCGAAGGAGAAGCCCCCCGCAGCATGTCCTCTTCCGCCTAAGCCGAGGATCGGGGTCGCTTTCCCCACTGCCGTGGGGGGGGCTTCCCCGTCGAGCCGGCTTTACGGGAGAAACCCCAAACAAGGGGCTTCTCGCCCCCGCGGGGGGGCAGGAAAAGGAACAAAGCGGCGAGCGAACCCTAAGTTCGCCCGTCACCGCCGGAGCCGGAACCGGAAGTCCCTTGGAGTAGTTTTTTGATGTAAAATTCAGTTAAGCATACCAAAGGATAGGTGTGATCTGTTGTTTTAAGTTTTAGTTTCTGTAGACAATCCGTGGAAATGTATTGCATGAAAATTAATGGAGGAGAGAAAAGTGCTCAGAGTTCCATCTCTTTATTTAATAGAGATAGGATAGATAACCAGACAATCAAGAACATATTATAATACAAGGAATCAAGCTGTCACTATATAGAGACAGTGGGAATAGATTATTGAGAACTCTCCATCTGAATGTTCCTAGTACTGCAAAATAATTAGCTTTGTTATTTGCTATAGAATTTAATGATTCTAGTAAGATGCAACACTTGGGGACTAGTCGGTAAATTAAGTAAGTCCTGGATGTGCTGTGGAATAGTTAAAAATGATTGGGTTGATTTTTCCAGTTCTTTACAGCTGATATTTTGGTCAAGAAACTTGGTTGGCATTAACTGAGCACTGGGCTAATTTATCGGGGATGCTAAAAAGCATGTGGATGACTGAATGGGTACTGCTCTTTTATTCTCTATAGCAAGTGCTTCAGATGCAAAAGTTGGGAGAACAGAGATGGCCTGATGCTTTTGAGTAACCCATACTGAAACTTTGAGCACTTCAGTAACATGTAATTCCCATTAAAGCAAGTTAAAAAAATACAATACTGGTAATACTTGATTTACAACAGGTTGTTTACAACCTGTTACAATATTACAACGGCACTGAAAAGGTGACCCATGACAGTTTTTCATACTTATGAGCTTGGCTGCATCCTCATGGTCTAGTGATTAAAATTTGGATGGTTGGCAACTGGCTTATATTTATGACCGTGGCTCTGCCTGGGGGTCAGGTGGTTCCCTTTGGCGACTTTTTGATAAGCAAAGTCAACAGGGAAGCCAAAATCACTTAGCAACCATATTACTAACTTGACAACTGCAATGATTCACTTAACAACTGTGGCAAGGGAGGTTGTAAAATGGACAAAACTCACTTAATAAATGTCTCACTTATCACCTAGTAAGTTGAGGACTACCTGTATATTCTTTGTTGTCAAATCTTGCAACTATGTCCTCTGAACAGAGACGAACACTCGTGGAAACTTAATACAGTTGAACCCTTGCCATGTCCAATGGATCAAGGGTTTCAGTGATACATTTTGTGATTTTATACATTCATCAAATAGGTAGAAATCATAATACAAGTCAACAAGTGTTTAGTTTTAAACAATGAATCTATAAATGTCTAGAGCAGTTCAGCAATTTTGCAAAGAAGGGATTAGCATAAAGGTCATAAGTTGAGTTTGTTTAGCAAGCAAATATTCAGATTTATAGATGAGTTTCCACAACTGATCTATCTTGTTGCAAGAATAGATTTTTGGGGACATGGTTGCCTCATTATCTACCAACCCAATAAAACTGAAGTGAGTTGTGATACTACAGTCACTTTGCTGAAATTCTTCAGACTCTCAGGTTTGGGTAACATTGTATTGTTCCCCTGCTCCTTGTTTGTGCCAGCATTTCTATTTGATCTCTCAGCAGTTGTCATGGGTAAGCCAGGATCTAAGAAAAGTGGCTTTCCGTTCCTTTGAGTGATCAAAGACTCTTCCCAGAAGAGTGTGGGGCTTTTGGCGCTCCTAGATAATAAACCCAAAACCTGCCATTTAAAATGACAGCCTCAAATTCCTTCTGGAAAAAAGAAGGATGGGAAAGTTTGTGGCAGAATATAAAGCAGATGAAAGTATAGGTGAACTTGAGTTCATTTACTTTAGCTTTTGATGGGGAGGAAGCAAGAAATTGTTTTTCAACATGCAAGCATAAAAATCTTTGACAGGTCACATGGCTTCAGCAGCCCCAGGTGCTGGAGCTCTTTCAGACAATTTTCCTGTTTTGCTTACTAAGCCACTTCGCTGGACGGATTTGCTTCTGCGTGTATCACAATGAGGCTCCTGGAGTGAACAGTGCAGAACATGCATTATTGATTATTTCACATGTATATTAATAGATAAAGCCTGCAGCAGGATTTCACACGGTGTCCTGTCCTGATGCATGAGAATCAATGGGGAACAGAAGTTTATTCTTAGAGAAATACTGCAGGTGCTTGTAGGTATGGGTATGATTTTCAGTGGTATGCGAATTCAAGTGCATATATTCTACATAGCAAAGTATAAAACAAATGAAGTAATAACTAGAAGCCAGCACGGGTTTGTTAAAAACAGATCATGCCAAAACAAGCTTATTTCATTCTTCAACATAGTGACTAAGTTAGTATCCCAGCAAAGTACTCTCGACATAACATATTATGCTTCAGCAAGGGATTCTCTCACTGAGCCCAATCTACTTCTTGGTAAGCTAGAAAAAAGTGGAAGAGACAGCATCACCATCAGATGGATTTTTAACTGTCCTTAATGGAACTATATCTACAATGGAGAGTAGTAAACAGTGGGGTACCACAAGGTTCCATCTTAGGCGCAGTATCTTCATAAATGATTTATATGAGGGAATAAAAGGGGGATTTACCAAATTTATGGATGATACTAAGCTGGCATGAATAGCCAACATCCTAGATATGTGGTGGTGAACCTATGGCACGTGTGCCGCAGGTGGCATCCGGGGCCCTCTCTGCGGGCACGCGAGCCATCGCCCCAGCTAAGCTCCCCTGCACATGCGCACATGCCTCCCACCAGCCAGCTGATTCTTGGATCTCTGCATGTGCTATGGGAATGGCGTATGCAGGAGATGCGTGTGCATGTGCGGAGGGAGGAGGGAGCATGGGGGATACACCTCCCATGCACCCCATTTTTGGTCCCAGGAGGCTTCAGGGAGGCCTGTTAAGCCCAAAATGGGGCACAGGGGGGTCAGGTGCGCATGCGTAGGGGGTGTTGCAGTGCATTGTATGATGGGTGTGGGCACACACGTAGCCACTGTCAGGCACGCTCTCACACTTTTGACACACGACGACAACATAGGTTAACCCTCACTGCCGTAGATGATAGGCTCAAGATCCAGATGAATCTTGAAGACTTGAGCACTGGGCCCTCTCTAACAAAATGAAATTTAATCTAGAGAAAAGTAAAGTCTTACACTTAAGCAAGAAAAATCAAAAGTACACATATAGAAACGAGTCTTAAGAGGAGTAACAGTCTATTTTTCTCTGACTATGGATTCAATTTCTTTTCCTCCTCTTACAATTTATCATCATTTAACTTTAAAAGTTGTTTTTACTTTTTTTAATTAGTAGCATTTAGTGGCTGGATTATAAAACAAAACCTTCACCAATGCTCCTAATAAAGAAATAGATATGTACTAGTACTGTACTTGGGGTTGGCCATCTTGCATAAATGTGTGATAAGTCCTGCCAAGATCTAACCATGCATTATTTTTAAAACACACCGTGCTGTTTATTTTCCATTAACCCATCTGTATTGAATCATGAGCGTGTTAGGGAAATGGAAACAATAACAAGCCAATGGCTGGCTCAGTTTTCTAAACCATTTTAGAGTCTTTAAAACACTGGTATTTATTCAATATGCCAGATTTCTATTCATATAATCAAAATTATTATATTATATAAAATTATAATCATATATTAAATGATGTTGAGATATTTTATTTTTTGCAGTTCTTTCATATATCAATTATTTATTTCAGACAGACAAACAATACAATAGCAGAGTTGGAAGGGACCTTGTAGGGACCTTATGTTTTATAGAATATTGTGTGATTTTGTTTTTTGTATAGTTGTATCTTTTAGTCCTGTGAAGAGTCATTTTCAAGTTGGACAGGATAGAAATATAAATAAGTGGTTGGTGCATGATAATTTGATTTACACCAACACTTATATATCCAGACAGTTATATGTGTATGTCTTAGGATAGGAATTTAGGGTAGAAAATGCCCAATGTCGTCCATTCAAGAAAAATTGTTGACTGCAGAGTTTAGTTGATACGATACCCCTGTCCTTTGTATGAGGCACAATTAATGTCATGGTTTTTTAAAGCCAGGTACTTGATTTAGCTTTCAGTTGTATTTCATACACAGTTTGCTGATACAATATATAGAGGCTTAGAGGCCTATGGAAATTCTTAATCATCCAGAGCATGATTATCCCAAAGGTGCTTTTCAGTTTCCTTTTGAAAAGCACCTTTGGAAAAAAATGCTTGGAACAACAAAATACTTTTGGAAGACCAAAGACCTGATTTCCAAAATAAAAATTTTATTTATCTATTTGTATCCCACCTTCATTATTTTTGCAAATAACTCATGGGAGTGAGCATATTTCATACAGGTAGTCCTCAACCTATGACCACAATTGAGCCCAAAATTTCTATTGCTAAGCAAGATTTTACAACCTTTGTTGCCACAATTAAGTGAATCACTGCAATTGTTAAGTTCATAGCCAGTTAATCTTGATTTCACATTAACTTTACTTGTCAGAAGGTGGCAAAAAGTGATCACATAAACCCAGCACTCTGCAACCATCATAAATAGGAGCCAGTTGACAAGCACCTACATTTTGATCACCTGATCGTGGAGTTGCTGCTATAGTTGTAAGTTTAAAAAATGGCCATCACTTTTCTTCAGTGCCCTTATAACTTTCAGTGGTCACTAAATGAACAGTTATAAGTTAAGGACTACCTGTACTCCTCCCTCCTCCTATTTTCCCCACAATAACAAGCCTATGAGGTGGGTTGGGCTGAGAGAGCGTGGCTGGCCTGAGGTCATCCAGCCGGCTTTCACGGCTAAGGCAGAACTTGAACTCTCGGTCTCCCAATTTCTAGCCTAGTACCTTAACCACTAGAAGAAACTGGTGTCCTAGAGCCCCCCTAATCCTCAAGGCCCCCCATGCTTATTCAACGACCCCATCTTTGTTTCACAGTTGCATTAGGGCAGTGCTTCTCAAATAGTGGGGCGGGGCCCCCAGGGGGGGCGCGAGGCTCCGTAAAGGGGGGCGCGTTTGACCTCGGCAAAGGATTTAATTTTTTTTAAATTTCTAATGCACTTTAAATCTTTTCTGCTACAGTTAATAAAGCTATTCTTTGTTGTAAATTGATCCACATTTCTTTCTTTTTTTATTCTCTTATACGTTAATAAGGATACAGTGTTATGCAGAGGTGTACTTATAACAATTTTATAGACAAATGATACTATTTACAGTCGCGCGAGGGGCGCGAAATGTTTTCTTCTTCCTAGGGGGGGCATGACAGAAAATAATTGAGAAGCACTGCATTAGGGAGAGTAGGGATGGGGATCATTAAGCAAGTCCGTCTCACTCAACAGCCATCACCGTTGGGCAGGTTCCATGATGAGAATAAGCCGAGGACTACTTGTAGATAATTTGGTACATTTTGACAATCCCAAGAAACTATCTTCAAATCTTCCAGGATTCCAAAGAATTATCCCATGCTCCAAAATTCCCTCGCTTTATATAGAAAACTTTATTGAGATTCTTTAATCTTAGCTAGCGTTATTGTCACACACCTTTCTCAAAATGCTTCATTTCTCTTAACGAAATACTTATTTCTGATTCCATATTTAGGTTCACCTGGGCCTATTTTATTAATTTTTATTAAGTTAGGGACTGAATAAAGTGATACTGTTGGGGATAATTTAATGTTAGGGATCTTAAAAGTCCTGATGCATTTCTACAAAAGTCTAATGTGATGTTGGTGATTAGGGCTTCTCTGAAACATATTAATTGGTGTATCAATTTAATCTATGTTGCTTTGTATTCATGTGTCTTATATATGGTAATATTTTTGGCCACAACATTCACCCATTATAGATTTCTAGATATATGGTCACTATATTATTCTGCATAATATACGTGAGATAGCATGCTTGTATCCGTTTTCAATTGGAAATCTGATTTACAAATTCCAATCATATTTTTTCACATTTTATTTAAGGTTTTTTTGAGTTTGTCTAAATTCAATCACAAAATCAATTATCCTAATTTAACCTATGCCTCCCACCGAACCCACATTTTGCATTAATTTGTTCCAATTGTGTTGGATGCATATTCATCCTCTTGTCCGGCCAATGCAGCCAGCCCCAAATGCTCAAAAGTTCCACAATTTCTGCAACATCAGCAACATTATGTTTATTGATTAATACATTCACTTTGTAAGCCCTGGTTTTGTATTCTGATAACGGAATGGCATTAACCATGGTTCTTATTCATAAAGATGCAACTCCATACTGTCTCTAAAGAGAAACAGGAGAAGAATGCAATTATAGAAGAATATGATGAAGGACCACGAATGAATGAATCCCTGGTGAATGGTAGAAATATATTCTAGGAAACTTGTTCAGTTTACAAACTACACAGTATATTTCACGGGTGAAATAATGAATTGAAAATAAAATTGGGTGATTTATCCGATTCATAATATAAAATCATGGCAATGTATACATGAATAATAACCTAAGATAATGTAATATTTATTATGTTTTGCTTAGTTTCTCTTTCAGTTATATTCATAATTTACTTAAGCTGAATTTCTTTAAAATTCAGATTTGCGAAATACACACACACACACACACACACACACACACATAAGTTTTTCTTTTTATGATCCTATACCTTTTATGGGAGTGGGGTCGGGGTGACTGAATGGAGCTTAGCATTTGCTGGCCAGATGCCCTTCCTGACACCTAAGCAGAGTTTGCAGCATATATCCTCTCTTTGTGCCCTGATAGAAAAGCGTCTGTCACTGCCTGGGATTGGGCCATTGCTGGAAATCTCTTTAACTATCCACTTCATCTGTTTCTACAGCTGTTTCAAACCTGGATGCAGAAAGCAAACTGGATGTGTATTATCAAGCCCCTTGGCATCAGGAGAGAAACATTTTCCTTCCTTCCACCCGACCAGCATGTGTAGAGGAGATGCATCAGCATGCCAAGCAGAATTTGAGAGCCTTGAGGAAAGGTAATGTTTATTTCCGTATAATTTACAAATCAAAATACAGGAAGTCATTGACTTACAACCGTTCGTTTAGCAACTGTTTGAAGTTACGTACCATCACCGACCTCCGCCTCTTCCGCCAATGTCTTAAGACATATCTGTTTCAACAAGCCGGCCTAGCCTAACCTCCCATGGGGACTTTTAGATAGTTTTAAATTGGGTTTTTAAATTTTGGTTTTAGCGCAGGATTGGTTTATTTAATAGTTTTTTTTTTTAAATTATATTTATTGTATTTTGTATGTTTTTTAAATTTCCTGTGCGCCGCCCTGGGTCCTCTGTGGAGAAGGGCGGGATATAAATTTAAATAAATAAATAAAATAAATAAATAAGTTAAAATGGCACTGGAAAAAAAGGGACTTAATTCTGCTCATCATACTTATGACCATCACAGCATTCCCAGGATCACATGATCAAAGTTTGGGTGCTTGGCAACTGACACATATTTACAATGGTTGCAGCAGCTAGGAATCAAGAGATCGCTAGCCATGATCTTTGCAGGTGGCTTCTGGCAAGTAAAGTCAATGGGGGGGGGGGGACCAGATTTGTTTAATGACCACACGACTAACTTAGCAACTGCAGTGATTCACTTAAGAACCATTGGCAAAAACAAGTCATTAAATCAGGCATGACTTACTTAACAGTTGCCTTGGTTAGCAACAGAAATTCTGGTTCCAATTGTGGCTGCGAGTTGGGGACTACCGGTTTAGGCCAGGGGTCTCCAACCTTGGCAACTTTTAAGTCTGAAGGACTTCAGCTCCCAGAATTCTCCAGCTGAAGTCCTTCAGACTTAAAGTCGCAAAGGTTGGAGACCCCTGGTTTAGGCTACGGAGTAATAAATGAAAAACTGCATTTCCTGTAATGGCATATTAATTCACCTTTACTGTCCGTCATTAGTTAGTGCAACAAGTCCAACAAGGTATGAGTAAACCTTGAGCTTTTTTTTTTTAAATTTTGGGAAGGCTGCAAAATAAGGGAAAGGCCAGTTCAGGTCTTTAATTTTCCTTTCCTCTCATTCTTACCTTAAAATCCATTTCCAGATTGTTTGTCTTTGCTGCCAACGTTCGATAGGGTGAGTGGATGAGGCAGCCTCAGGCTTACAGCAACAAACAGCTCTTTATTAGCACAGATCAACTACGTACACATCAGCCATGCTCTGTCTGGCAGCAGCCCTTTTATAGGGAGCTGTCAGACCTTCGACCAATCAGATTGAATCTCTGCGCCCACCGGAACAGAGGACCTTGGTGGAAACCATTATAACCGTTTCTGATATCTAACAACCAAGATCTTTCTTAAGTATGAATAATTGTTTTTCTGCCTAAAAACATACTTGTAAAACAGTACTACAGAGCACCGAGTGCATCACTTTGCAAGAATGTACATTTGCCTTTAAAAAGTTTTAATTAATTAAGTCCATAAACTATACATTAATCTTGCAGGAACTTTGATAAACTGGTTAGGAAAAAGAAAACCTTGTCATTAATTTCAGTCAACAATTCAATCAAATTAGAGAAAAGCCATCCACATAAAAGTCACCTGTAGTAAATTAAGTCATCTCATGTCACCTTCGCATCACGCTAGCTCTTGGTACTGTGTGAACGCCATGGAGCTCTCTTAGAACACTAGTTTGCCATTGTTGTAGTTCATGGTTTTCTCAGTCTCACCATCTTGCTTACATCTTTTAGTGTTTCCTGGCCGTCTTTCCTCACAGCTTTCATCAGGCCTGAACTCTTGTTTAATATTTTTCAAGGTAAGCTTGCTTAGTTGTTGCCATCTGCTGAGGCAATAAACTACAAAGAATCCCCCTCGTTAAGTATAATATAATTGATAGGAAGAGTTGATAGGTTCCACTTCTGAATTCTTTAAAAATATGTCATCCTTAGATATTAATATAAATAACCTGTTGTCTTCCTAACATTTCAGAACAATAACAATAGCATACTGAAAAGATATGTAGTTGCTTTAAAATAATATATTAAATAATTTGACAAGAAATAGACACTTATTTTAATAGCATTGCAAAGATCTAAAAGGAGAAATATAATAATAGTAAAATTATAACAGAGCTCTCAGGATGTTAGCTGTTCTGTTTTAGATAAATTTTATCTTCTTCTGCCATCTTCTGGTTGGGAAATAGCCCCTTAAATAAAGAATGTAAAACAAAAATATATTAAGATCAGGACTTTAATATAGCAAGTTCCTTTGGAGAGCAGAGATGCAGAAGTGGGGCTCTGCTGAATAATCTAATTAAAAACCTTCTTTAAAAAAACCCAAACATGCCCAGAATTGCAGCCACAGGGGGAAGGGAAGGAATGGACTTCGGAAAGAAGAAAAATCTTGGAAATCAATCATTTATTTGGTTACAAAGTTGATTCTGGTGAGTTCTGCTTTGTAGCGTAATCAGACTGTAGCTCCTTTGTTCCTTTGTTTTCCTGATGACATTGAAAGAATGCCAGAATTGACAAAGGTTTTCAGCATTGAGAAAATTTTATGTTTTTCTTCAATATTGACTGCGTAGTTCTTTTTAATATTAATAGAGCATGCTTACACAAACATAACTGCAAAATGAATGGCATAAAGATCTCATCGCATGAATGTTCTTTTTCCCTCTCTCTTTCTCTAATAATTAAGTGCAAATCTGTTTTCTTTTTCTTTATCTCTGCATATTTATAAGAATTTTAAGGATTCCAGTCTTTATATTGAAGGATCCTGAGAAAACTGAGTGAACATTTTAGAAAGTTGTTTACAACTATTGTAAAGTTTTACAGCAGTGTTACACATTTCTATTACTTAGATGGTAAATTACCCTGAATTTACTGCTTTTATTGGCCTGCACTGCAATTATCATTCTACGTTCTTTGGTGGATTACAAAGAGTCAGAGACTGCAATTTTTTTTTACAATATTTTTAAAGTTCTAATACTTTTAAATACGGTGTAGAATTTTGTGGGCTATCTTGTATTATCTTTTTATATCATGTATATACATTTGTATAATCTTTTTTTGTACTAACAACAAGCTGACTTTTTTTTTTACTCTCAGCTGAGATACTATATATTTTTTATTTTAAGCTGAGATTTTGTTTTTCTTTGCAAATTTATTCATCTGGCACTTTTAATACATGTGTGGATTACAAACTATATCAAGTGGACAACATCAAGATTAGCTACAGAAGGAGAGTTCCGGTGATGTCACGACGGAAGGAGCAGGCTGAAGACTTAGGTCTGAAGCCGATCGCCCCGTTTATCGCGTCTGGCGGCTACCCGAAAGGCCGTTTCACGGCCATTAAGGAGCCGTCGCTAGGCGGGAAGCCCAGTGAATAGAGGGGGAACTTTCCAGCCCCGTTCGGACCCTGCAAGCTGAAGGTGAGGCTGAAGACATCCCCAGTGCCAGCGCGCTAAGAGGGCGATAACATGGCGCCCCAGAGTCGTTGACAGCTGAGGAAGAGAAGATCGCGATCCCAGTACAGACTAACTTTTCCCTTTTTCGCTGATGCCGAGTTGAGAGGATACTGAAATTAATTGCTGAAGACTCCCAATTTACTGATACTGTGAACCCAACCTTTCAAACGAGCGGCAGGAAATTTGGTGGGGCGAATTGTACGACTACAGTCAAACTTCAAACTAAGGACCTTTGGATTTCCGCTAATCTAAAATCTTTGAATATCCGGAAGTGACAATCAACCGTGAACAGATACCTGAACTTTGATGTGGCTATATATTTTAGATACTCTTTGTTTTTGACAATTTCCTTTGTTTTCTACCTTTTTCCTACTATTCCCCCCCCCCTCTTTTTTTCTTTTTCTGACAAGTTTGAGTTTCGCCTGACTGTAAGAGCTTCTTCCGCTTCTTGATTACCTTTCAGCTTTATTTCCTTCTATTTTGATACTAAGCTGCCATCTAGTGGCTGAAAGTAGAAACTTGAATATAAAATAATTGTATTTAGCTGTGATAAATTAATAACTATTGAAACAATTGTGTTTATACTAAGACTATATCAAATATTATAGAATTGATCTGTTAGACTTTATAACTTGACCTGGGAATTTTGGGGAATTAATTGAATAATTGTATTCAAATAACTTAAGTTTAACTATTGACATATTGGATTATTGGTATACTTGATTAATTGTTTATTATTGTGATTTGTAATTATATCCTAGCTAGTTTAACCTGATAATTAGATAATTTAGACAGGTCAGTCTACTTAAGTCCTTCGCACAGTCACTCAAGCGCTTGTGACATCCCGGTTGGATTACTGTAACGCTCTCTACATGGGGCTCCCCTTGAGGTGCACTCGAAAGCTACAGTTAGTACAGAACGCGGCCGCGCGGGTGATTATGGGTGCCACAAGGCAAACCCACGTAACACCTCTCCTGCGCGAGCTGCACTGGCTGCCTGTGGCCTTTTGAGTGCGCTTCAAGGTGCTGACGACCATCTTTAAATCGCTCCATGGCTCGGGGCCTAGCTATATACGAGACCGCCTCCTGCCCCATACATCCCTTCGTTCGATCCGCTCCCACAGAGAGGGTCTTCTTCGGGTGACGTCAGCGGGGCAATGCCGGTTGGCGACACCCAGGGGAAGGGCCTTCTCTGTGGCGGGCCCGGTCCTCTGGAATGACCTACCCCCCGACCTCCGTACTATCTCGGACCTCCGCCTCTTCCGCCAACGTCTTAAGACGTATCTATTCCAACAAGCCGGCCTAGGATAGCCCCCCGTTTCTGACTTTTAAGAAAAATAATAATAATAATAATTTATAATTTGGTAAGGGTTTTAACATTGGGTTTTATCATGGGTTTATTAATTTAATGCATTTTAATTGATATTTATTGTATTTTGTATTTTTAAATAATGCCTGTGCGCCGCCCTGGGTCCTAACAAGGAGAAGGGTGGGGTATAAATTTAATAAAATAAATAAAATAAATAAATAAATTAAGTGAGGGATTAAGCTAAGACCATTATTTGTGACAATGACTTCTACCACTACTACTACCAAAAGGAACATACCAACTATATCCAGCTGGGCATCTTCCTCTTCTCCAGTGACAACTAAGAAAACCATAGAAGATCCCTTGGCAGCGGGCAAAGCAGCTGCGCCCCAAGCTCTACAAGACACTCTGCAAGGAATTCAAGATACTCTAGCTAAAAATCAAGAGGCAACAGCTAAAGTGCTGGAAAATTTGACAGAAAAGGTGGATACACTAACAATGGAAACGCGGGAGAGCCATAGCAAATTTGAAGAAATCCATGCACACCTCGTAAACCACGAAGAGAGATTGCAAACAGTGGAAGAGAATATGACAAAGACGGAACATAAAATAGACCGTAATGAAAGCCGACATCTTATGACGGAAAAAAAGATGCAAGACGAGATTTTATTCTTGGAAATGGACCGTTCTAGATATTTTATACGGGTCCAAAATGTGATAGACGATAATCAAGAAAAGATAGAAGAGGTGATGGAGGAAATTATAGCAGGTATCCTCAAAATTGATCACCTGGAAGCAGCTAGATACATTGACGAAGTATTTCGTATATATACATCCTACGCTCGACGTCACAAGCTCCCTCATGAGGTGCACGTAAAACTAACTAAGAAGTCTAAACGAGAGGAAATTCTCAAGAATTCTAGAGATCAGACCTTTACTTACAAAGGAAATGAACTTATAATTTTACCTCAAATACCGAGAAATGTAAGAGAATGTAGAAGGAAATACGACTTTCTTACCTCTTACCTTACGCCTCAGAAAGCAGGGATTACGGTATACATGGCGCCTCCCGGAAGGTTTAACATTTACATGGCAAGATCAACACATCAAGTTAGCTTCCTTTCAAGAGGCGCACGATTTCTTGAAACTACAACAACTTCTAAATGATCCAGAAAGTGAAGAAGAAGGTGAAAGAACCAAAAGTGAAGAAGATCTAATGGAGAAGATGACAAGACACCCTAACGGTCGAGAGGTAAAGACAGTAGAGGAAGGAAAATCGTTGAATGGAAAGGCACCATACCACCAAATCGAAATGAGGTCAAAGACCCAGAAAGCCACAAATTGATAAAAATGGAAATGAAGAACTCCGTCTCTGCTCTATCAATATTAATGGATTAAATAACCTGTCAAAAAAAGAGAAAATTTGGCTAAACTTACAAAAAGAAAAATACGACATAGTATGTCTTCAGGAAGTTCATATAAGGAAAAGGCAAATTGGGGTATTGACTTGTCCAAAATTGGGAAAACTATATGCATCTTTGGCAGACCAAAAGAAGAGAGGGGTGATTGTATATGATAAAAGAAATCTAATATCAAAACAAATATATGCAGATAATGGCAGAATTTTATTATTGGAAATAAAAATTGGCTCAAAAATGGCCCTCCTAGCGAATATTTATGCCCCAAATGTAAATCAAGGACAATTCTATAAAAAATTGTCAGACAAATTAAATCAATTAAATTACGAACATACCTATGTAGTAGATGACTTCAATGCAATTGCGGACATAAAGATTATAAGCCAGGACCTAACACCCCAAAACATAAATTGAAACGGAAAAAAATACTTCCCCAAGCATGGGGTGACATGATGGATCAGTTAGGTTTGAGGGATATATGGCGGGACCTACATCCCCTTGAAAAGCAATTTACCTATTACTCCCCTAGACATAAGTCATGGTCGAGAATAGATATGGCCTGGGCATCAGCAGCAGCCACCGAGGAAATAGAATCTCTTGAAATTGGACCAAATACATGGGCAGACCACCATCCACTAATAATGAAATGGGTAATTGCACAAGTTAGGACGAGGTGGTCTATGAGAACCAATCTCATAAAAGATGACAATTTTGTGAAAATGACCCAAAAAGAACTCCAATACTTTTTCCTTGAAAACAAAAGACAGGATACATCACTACAGACTATATGGGACACGGCTAAAGCAGTAATAAGGGGAATAGCAATAAAATACATGGCTAGACAATGGAAATTAGAGAAAGAAAAAAGAATGGAATTAATAACAGCACTGCAAAACCAAGAGAGGGAGGCCCAGAAAGATTCACAGAACATAAGTGTAAGAAAAAAAAATTAATCTTCTGAGACATAAAATCTCCCTTTTAGACCAGAACCAATTAGCAGAAAAAATAAAGAAATGTAGGCAATTCCACTTTGAACATGCAAATAAAATTGGAAGATGGTTGACATATAGGTTAAGAAAAGAAACAGAAACAAGAAAAATAGAGTCTCTCCAAGATAACAATGGGAGAATTGCGAACACTATGGAACATAAACTTAAAATAGCACAAGATTTTTTTAGCTCACTTTATGCAGAAGAGACACAACAAAGGGATAAGATTAACTCCTATCTTACAAAACAGCATCCTGGAATAGTCCCTGACATATACAAAAATACATTAAATACAGAAATATCAACAGAAGAGATAGAAAACGCAATTAGGAAACAGGCTAATGGGAAAACTCCAGGCCCAGATGGGCTGCCAGGAGAACTCTATAAAGGTATCTGGGAAATTTTGGTCCCACAAATGAAAGATTTATTTAATGAAATTTTGGGAAAAAGGGAAATGCCCCAATCATGGACAGAGGCTTTTATTTCCTTAATCCCCAAACCTGATTCAGACCCAACTCAAATCCAAAATTATAGGCCCATATCACTTCTAAATGCTGACTACAAGATATTTGCGACAATTCTGGCCGAAAGACTGAAACCATTCTTATCCGATTATATTCATCAAGATCAAAATGGATTTTTACCAGGCAGGTACTTAAGAGACAATGTAAGGATAGTAACTAATTGTTTAGAATATTATGAGGCACACCCAAATAAAGAAATGAGTATAATTTTCCTAGACGCACAAAAAGCATTTGATAGGGTCAATTGGGAATTCATCATACAACAATTAGATAGATAGATAGATAGATAGATTTTATTTTTCTATACCGCGTCCTCTCCCCAGGGGGACTCGGAGCGGTGCACAGGGAAAATTAAAACAACATAAAATATATACATAAATAAATACAATAAAAACAGATTAAATCAACTGTCCCTGCACTAAAATCCCCATTTTTAAAATTAACATTCCCTAACCCCTGAGGTAGAGACTAACCTAGGCCGGCCAAGCAGAAAAAGTGAGTTTTTAATTTCTGACGGAAGGAGCGGAGGTCCGTAGTTGTTCTAATGTCGGGGGGAAGGTCGTTCCAGAGGGCTGGGCCCGCCACAGAGAAGGCCCTTCCCCTGGGCGTCACCCGCTGACAAAGTCTAGTGGACGGCACCCGGAGAAGTCCCTCTCTGTGGGAGCGAATCGGCCGGGAAGATGTATGGGGCAGAATCCGATCCCGCAGATTACAAATTATGGAATTCGGCCCTAAATTTACTAATGCAGTCCAGGCCATATATACAACACAATCGGCAAGATTGCTACTCAATAAGGCACTATCAAATCGGATCCCAATATGTAGAGCTACTAGACAAGGATGCCCGTTATCGCCACTTTTATTCATCTTGACATTGGAACCCCTTCTAAATAAAGTCAGGCAAGAGAAAAGTATTAGAGGCCTGCAAACTAGAGGGGAAGAATACAAGATACAGGCATTTGCAGATGACCTGGTCTTTGTGATGGAAGAACCTCTGATCTCAGGACCAACATTAATTACAACAATAGAAGAATATGGAGAGGTGGCCGGTTTAAAAATTAATAAACAAAAAACTAAAATGTTGATAAAAAATATCACAGGGCAACAAAAAGAACAGATACAGAAACTATTGGGAATTGAAATTGTTAAAAAAGTTAAATATTTGGGAATTTGGTTAACCAATAGATGCTCCGCGATTAAAGAATTAAATTATAATAAACTAATAGGTGAAATGACCAAAGAACTGGAAAAATGGAACAAAATTCTGTTATCACTGTTAGGGAGGTTAGCTGCTATAAAAGCATACATCCTCCCAAAATGGATATATTTGTTCCAAACAGCACCCACAAAGTTAAACAAAGAATTCTTCCAAAAGCTAGACCATATCACACTAAAATTTGTATGGCAGGGGGAAAAAGCATGCATAAAAAAGAAAATGCTTCAGGAACACAAACTGAGAGGAGGCTTGGAACTCCCAAATTCGGAACTTTACTATCATGCCTCAATCTTGTTCTGTGTCAAAGATTGGGTCACCCTAACGAGAGGACGAATACTGTCAATTGAAGGATACGATTTGCTTCAGGGCTGGCATTCATCACTCTGGCCCAGGAATAACAGACAGCCCAAACGTTTTACTACTCACCACATGAGGGCGACCCTTTTTATGACTTGGCAAAAGATCAAACAACAATTTTACACCCAAATCCCAAGATGGCTAGCCCCAATTGAAGCTGTAACCTACCCAATCGTCCACAATTCTAAGAGAAACATAACCTACGGAGATTTGATAGACGAAGGGGGCAATATCAGAACAAGGATAGATCTACAGCTAAGGGGTTGGGAAATAGACTGGTGGCCATATAATCAGGCAGTATCCAAATTTAATAAAGACAAACAGGAATTCGGAATATACCCAATAAATCAAGACATAGATAAGGTTCTGTGGGACTCACCAACTAAATTCATTTCTAAGGTTTATAAATTACTATTACAAAGGTATATAGGCGAAGAAATAATTAAAGGCACTATGATCACTTGGGGAAGGAATATAGGAAAGAACATCAATCTTGAAAAATGGCAAACTATTTGGAATAAATCTATGAAAATGACCCTGTCCTCCTCCTTTAAGGAGAATCTATATAAAATGCTTTATAGATGGTATTTGCCACCAGTCCGAATTGCCCACATGTTCCCGAACGCATCGGACAGATGCTGGAAGTGCAAAACAGCTAGGGGCACATTTTTCCACCAATGGTGGACCTGCCCAATTTCCACACTGCTCTGGAAAAAAATACAAATTTGGCTAATGGAAATAATAGGTATTAATTTTCCCCTTAAACCGGAACTATATTTGCTTGGTATCAAGCCACAAGAAATCCAAAACCAAGACTGGTACCTCTTTACACATATCACAACAGCGACCAGGATGGCCATTGCACAACAGTGGAAAAATAATAATCCACCAACCGAAAGCCTAATTATATCAAAAAAATTTAGTTGTGCAGAAACCGATAAATTAATGTATATCTTAAAGGACAAGTCAACCTCAATTTATGCCCAATCCTGGGAGAAATGGTGCAGATGGTATAACAAGAGAACGATGGATATTAAAGAAAATAACTAGACAGAATAGTAGTGAAATAGGCACAAGGAGTTACAAGATAATATTATATTTAAGACAAATTTATAGTTTATATGTAAGCATCTAAATATAACTATAAGCAGTAATAGACGTTAGACTGGGACAAATATATTTCTTAAATTAGGGGAGTAGATATATCCCCGGTCTGTCCCCCTACCCTTATCTTTCCCCCTTTCCCTCCCTCCCTACCCTTGTTCGTCTTCACCACTACCCCCACCCTATAATTGTTAAATGTTCAATTTTATATTTTTATTAATAAAGATTATTTTTTTTAAAAAGATTAGCTACAGAAAGTATTAAAAAGGGAACTTGAACTCCTTGAACAAGGAGATGCGAAGTGGCCCATCTGAGGGAGCAAACAGCTTCTTAAAAAAAATAGATGACCCCATATAGTCAAAATAGGGAACGCCTTATCAAACCCTGCACCAGTTAACAGCGGAGTCCCCCAAGTTAGAGTTTTAGGACCCACACTCTTTATACTTTACATAAATAACCTTTGTGATATATTATAAGCAGCTGTGTTCTCTTTGCTGATGATGTAATACTATTCAACACCACTGACAATTCTGTTGCCCTACAAGAAGACCTTGACTATGTGTCAGTATGGTCAAACAATTGGCAACTCCAAATTTCAAACAATAAATGCTCTGTCTTATACATTGGCAAAAAAAATCAAAACACCAAATACAAGCTGGACAGATATGACCTCGTAGATGACTCTCACTCTGTCAAAGATCTAAGAGTACTCATCTCAACTGGTTTAAGTGCAGAACTCACTGTAACAGCATTGCCAAAAAGGCATCAAGAGTTGTCAACCTAATCTTGTGAACCTTCTTCTCCGGTAATATTGTACTGCTAACTAGAGCATACAAAACCTTTGCTAGACCAATTCTTGAATACAGCTTGTCTGCCTGGAATCCGCACTGTATATCTGATATTAATACAATTGAGGGAATCCAGAGGTATTTCATGAGAAGAGTACTCAACTCATCTACTCACAACAGAATATCCTATGCCACCAGGCTTGAAATTTTGGGCTTGGAAAGCCTAGAACTACGCCACCTATGGTCTGACCTAAGCACAGTACACAAAATTATCCACTACAACATCCTACCTGTCTGTGACTACTTCAGCTTCAACTGCAATAATACACCAGCAAATAATAGATACAAACTCAAGGTAAACCACTCCAAACTTGATTGCAGAAAATATGACTTCAGCAACAGAGTGGTCAATGTCTGGAATGTACTACCTGACTCTGTTGTTACAAACCCCCATAGTTTTAACCTAAGACTGTCTACTGTTGACCTCACCCCATTCCTCAGAGGTATGTAAAGGGGGCGTGCATAAGCGCACCAGCGTGCCTAGCGTCCGTGTCCTACTGTCTCCATTTATTCATACCCATTTACTATGTTCATATTTATGTTTATACTTACTGTATACCTGTTATCTTTTACATGTTTGACAAACTAAAATAAATAAAAAATAAATATATGAACATAAAGAAGAAAACTGATACATCCAAATTGAACACAATAGGACACAAACAGCTTCTGTAAAAATGTACCTAAAGAGCAAGACCAATAGAAACGTCATTTTGAGAAGAAAACAACAACCAAGAGCAAAGCCTCTATTATCTTCCCTAGCTCCTTTCAATGAAGCTGAACTAAACAATTGCTTTCATAACTTCACCCAGAAGAAAATATGCAGACACCCATAAACAGCATTCATCAATAGGTTCTAAAAAAGAGACACAACCTAGCATTCCTGCAACCGGAAGTACAGTAGAATAGACTTCCCTAACAAAAGACTAATATTGGTTTAAGTGATTGAATTCTTGGGGGGTCAGAAACTATAGTCTGCAGACCAGGCAGCCAATCTAGGGAGGTATATTGTCTCCCTGGAGCAAAAATCAAAGATGTAACTGAATACCTTACTAAAATAATCAACCCCACCATGGGTTTACTCCCTTCCTTATAGTAAGAAAGAAAGTAAAGAGAAAAAATAAATTAAAAAAGAAAAAACATTATGAAGTAGAGAGTGATGGAAAGGATGGAAATCCTAGTTATGAAGTAGAAGGACAAATAAAGGACTCAAATGCCTATACACTAATGCTCAAAGTTTAGGAAACAAACAGGGTGAACCTGAAGTATTAGTACATAAAGGCAGATATAATATAGTTGTCGTTATTGAAACGTGGTGCTATGAAACCCATGGATGGAATATATGTTAGTGGCAACAAGAGGGAATTTCAGCATGTATAGAGATTACCTCAATGTGTGGAAATTGGACTTATGCAATATATATTCCATTCTTCTTTCCTGTAGCGTTATACACCCAAATAAAACACAATAGGGAACTGACAGCCTCCGTAAAAAATTACCCTACACGTGTACCTAAAAAAAAAGAAAAACATAATGAAATAAAGAGGATGTAAAGGATGTAAATGCCAGTTACAAAGTCAGAGATATAAGAAGCATACTCAAGATCAATAAATGCCTATATGCTAACACTCAAAGAATAGGCAACAAATAGGGTGAACATGAAATATTAGTACATGAAGGCAGATATGATATAGTTGCCATTACTGAAACTTGGTGGGATGAAACCCATGACAGGAATGTACTGATGGAAGGATACAAATAAACAGACCTAACAAAAGAGGATATTGTATATAAAAGGACACTATATCTCCACAGAAATACATAAAACCAAGGATGACTTTGGATGGGTCAATATAAAAGAAAACAAAAAATGACATTGCTATAGGCGTATAATACAGGCCACTTAACCAAGCAGAAAAAACAGATGAACTCTTTGCTAATCAATTAACAAATGTATGCAGGAAACATATCACCAGAGTAATGGGAGACTTTGATTACCCTGATATCAACTGGGAGACAAACTCTGCAGCAAGTGGGAGATCGAAAAGATTCCTAACCAATTTAGCTGAAAACTTTGTCATCCAAAAGGTAGAAGGAGGGGGGGGAGCTAGAAGAAAAACTATACTGGACCTGATTCTTATTAATAGAGAAGAAGTAAAAAAGGGAATTGAAATTGCCAAAACTTTGGGTGAAAGGGACCACGTCATATTGGACAAGATAATGGAAACACAAGCAATAGAATTTGGCCAACCAGTGTCTCAAACTTTAAAAGAGCTGATTTTAACAAACTCATTGAGAGCCTAAGCAACATTTCATGGATAAAAATCCTAAAGGCAAAAACAACTCAGGAAGTGTGAGAAATATTGAAAAATATGATCATAAAAGTCCAGTCCAAGAAATCCAAGAAGAAACCAGAATGGTTGCACAAAGAACTCTCTGATAAACTGAAAGACGAAAAGGATAAGTACTAAAAACGGAAAGAGGGATACATAAAGCAGAATATGAACAGATAGCCCAAATCTGCAAAAATGAAGTCAGGAAAGCAAAGCTTCAAAATGAACAAAGTTTTTTTTTTAAAAGTTTCTTTCAACATATGACAAGAAAAAAGTCAAGGAAACGGTCCACTAAAGAGAGAAGATGGCAAGGAATTAAGAGGGAGTGGAGAGAAAGCGCAGATGCTTAACTCATTCTTGGCGACAGGCAAACTGTTCGATGGGAGGAATGGATGAGCCAGACTCAGGCTTCAGTAACAACAGCTCTTTATTAATGACTGGAATCCAGCAAAGATCCTGTCTGGCAGCAGCCCTTTTATAGGGCTCTGGCAAGCCCTTCGACCAATCAGGTTTGAATGAGTTCCTGCTGGTAACAGCAGGCATTGGTGGAAACTCTATTCACACGCAAAGTGCTCTAAGTACTTAACACAAAGAATTGCTTTGCTTCACACAAAAAGAAACTATAGCCCAGCCTACTCAAAACATAACTGTAAAAGTCAGAGTAAAAAATAAAATAAGCACGAAAATAGTAAGAGAACATTTGCCTGACCTTGATGAATATAATAATTGGCCCTTATCTACAGACCCCTCACATCCTGGACATAAATTGTTTCAACTTTTACCCTCAAAACGACACTATAGGGCACTGCACACCAGAACAACTAGACACAAGGATCATTTTTTCCTGAATGCCATCACTCTGCTAAACAACTAATTCCCACAACAATGTCAAACTATTTAGTTTTAGTTTAGTTTTATTCAAATTTATATCCCGCACCTTCTCCAAAAAGGACCCAGGGCGGCGCACAGGAAATTTAAAAAACATAACAAATATAACAAAAGTACAAAATTTTAAAAAGCTATTAAATCCATACCCTGTGCTAAAATAGTATAAAATCCCTCAAATTAAAACTATCTAAAAAACGGTCAAAACGGGAGGTTATGCTAGGCCGGCTTGTTGGAAAAGGTGCGTCTTAAGATGCTGGCGGAAGAGGCGGAGGTCTGAGATGGTATGTAGTTCGGGGGGTAAGTCATTCCAGAGGGTAGGGCCCGCCACAGAGAAGGCCCTTCACCTGGGTGTCGCCAACCGGCATTGCCCGGCTGACGGCACCCTGAGAAGGCCCTCTCTGTGGGAGCGGATCGGGCAAAGACGGTCTCGCATATAACTAGGCCCCGAGCCATGGAGCGCTTTGAAGATGGTCGTCAAAACCTTGAAGCGCACCCGAAAGGCCACAGGCAGCCAATGCAGCTCACGCAGGAGAGGTGTTATGTGGGAGTATCTAGAGGCTCCCATAATCACCCGCGCGGCCACATTCTGGACTAGCTGTAGCTTTCGAGTGCACCTCAAGGGAAGCCCCATGTAGAGAGTGTTACAGTAGTCAAGTCGGGACATCATGAGTGCTTGAGTGACTGTGCGAAGGGCAGCCCGGTCTAGTAAGGGGCGCAATTGGCCTGATAGAACGCCCCCCTGGCCACGGCCGCCACATGGTCCTCCATGGACAGCCGGGAATCCAGGAGGACACCCAAATTGTGCGCCCTCTCCATGGGGGCCAGTGTTTCGCCCCCAATGTCCAGAGCTGGAGTTACCTGGCTGAATCGGGGTGCCGGAAACCACAGCCACTCAGTCTTGGACGGGTTGAGCTTGAGTTTGTTACTACCCATCCAGATCTGTACGGCCTCCAAACACCGGGACAACACCTCGGCGGCATCGTTGGGGTGGTCTGGGGTGGATATGTACAGCTGAGTATCATCAGCGTACAGATGATATCCCACCCCAAAACCACGGATGATCTCGCCCAGCGGCTTCATATAGGTGTTGAACAGGAGGGGCGAGAGGACCGACCCCTGAGGAACCCCGCATAAGAGGGGTCTCGAGGCCGACCTCTGCCCCCCTGCCAACACACATTGCGACCGACCAGAGATGTAGGACGAGAACCACCGTAATACGGTGCCTCCCAGCCCCAAACCCCCCCCAGTCGGTGCAATAGGATACCATGGTCAATGGTATCAAAAGCCGCTGAGAGGTCTAATAGGACTAGGATAGAGGAACATCCCCTATCCCGCGCCTTCCAGAGATCATCCACCAACGCGACCAATGCCGTCTCGGTGCTGTGCCCGGGTCGAAAGCCAGACTGGCGCAGGTCTAGATTTCCTCAAGGTGTCGCGGAAACTGTTGGGCCACCACACTCTCTACAACTTTCGCTAAAAAGTGAAGGTTGGAGACCGGACGGTAATTTTCCAGCAATGCTGGGTCCAGGGAAGGCTTCTTGAGGAGGGGCCTCACCACCGCCTCTTTCAAGATGGCGGGAAAAGACCCCTCACTCAAAGAAGCGTTCACGATATCCTGGAGCCAGCCTCGTGTCACCTCCCAGGATGCCAGTACAAGCCAGGAGGGACACGGGTCCAATAAACATGTGGTGGCCTTAAGTCTCCTTGACAACCTGTCCATATCCTCGGTAGTAACAAGTCTTTACTAAGACTTATTATTATTATTATTATTATTATTATTATTATTATCATCATCATCCTTCCTATTACCTATCTCCTCCCACGTATGAGTATAACCTTGTTGCTTGCATCTCTATAATTTATATTGTTTTATTTGTTTCCTCGTGTGCTTTGATAGCTTATTTAGTAACCTATGATTCACTAAGTGTTGTATTTTATATTTTTGATTTATATATATATATATATATATATATATATATATATATATATATATATATATATATATATATATATATATATATATATATATATATATATTTATATGAACCCAAATTCAACAAGTCCAGCATACCTACACCCGTGAAAATCTATGAAAAAGGCATTGCAGAACACAAGAACGCAGTACGAAAAAAAAAGAAACAACTTCCTCCCTCTATTAGCACCTTAAAGCTACAGGACATGAAATTGATTTTGAAGGAACCAAATTAATCTCCAAAACTGAACAGTTCAACAAGAGAATAATTATGGAAGCCATCGAAATAGAGAAACACCCCCACAACATGAACAAACGTGACAATACCTCCCACCTACCAGACTTCTGGAAACAGCACTAGCCAACAAACGAGCTCCACCCACCACCCAGGCCGTTACAAAACAAAAGAACAACGAATACACAGCCAGCACCAATCAGCACCAATCTACCAATCATGATACAACTACACAACCAATCAACCCACTCACAGCAACAAAGGCAGCATTCCATCCCCCAACAAGATTTATAGAAAGACGGCAGCTCTGAAGCCAAAAACGCCAGCCTGAAGATGGCGAGTGAGACCTCACCGAAATGTTGCCAAGACAATCTCAATCTTACACAGGAAAAGACCCAAATACAACAAGAGCTGTGTGTGTGTGTGTGTATGTGTGGTGTGTTATGTCAAAGCACCTGGTATGCCCAAATATGGGAGGGAGCATACTGCTACACTTTTTGCCGTTCAGCTCCACCCTAGGAGCCTTCCAGGCAGGTAACAATTTTTGTGTTGCATTTGTACTGATAAATAAATAAAGTCTACTTTATTTATTTATTAGCACAAATGCAATATGTGAGTGTGTGTGTATGCAGCACATGCGTGCTGGTCTTGTTGTTTTCGGGTCTTTTCCCATGTAAAATTGAGAATGTCTTTGTAACATTTCGGCAAGGTCTCACTCGCCATCTTCAGGCTGAAGATGGCGAGTGAGACCTCATTAAAAACCTAACATACACCCACACACACATACACACAAACATATATACATATACATATACATATACATATACATATACATATATATATATATACACACACACACACATACACACACATATATGTACACTTAGAGCATATGCACAACAGACAAATTGCGGTGCATCTGGATTGAAGTTCAGATATTTTTTAATCAGGAACCTATTTTTAAATGTAGTGTATCTTGCTGAACAATTGTCTTCTTATTTCTTACAGAGCACCGAAACCAGGATAATAACCAAGAACAAAAAACTGTGAGCCAAACTGTGGTAGCTCCCCCATTTCCGTCTTTTCCTGTGATCCCCACTAAGAAGCAAAAAGAGACGAAGGACCATCACTTGGTAAAAGTACGTTCTCCCTTGTCTTCTTAATGCATTTGTGATGTGTTAGCACAGGTTGGGTTACCAGCAACTTATCCAGCCAAACATCTTTATCTTAAATGTCAACTAACAGAGGAGAAAATTGCCAGATAATGCCAGGAGAAATAACATCTGCCAAGCCTCTGTTACATTGTTATTAAAGATATAAATGTAATCTAATTATCAGTAGATTACAAAATGAACAATAATTGTCAGGCATTCTTATTTCAATTTCCTGCTGTTATGTGGTGTTTTTTTAAAATCAAGCCACAATTTTTTAAAAAAATGTTTACTCTTTATCTTGGTCTCACTATAAATTCTAAATTTAAATACAAGACATTTTTAGCAGATAGGTAATCATGCACCGCCCTGAGTCCCATTGAGGAGAGAGAGCGGTATAGAAATATAATAAAATAAATAAATAAATAAATTTGTATCAATCAGAAGGAGTCTATGCCAGGATATATGTATTTATTTGTGACAATTATCAATAAAGCAATGACATGAGTAGTTCTATTGCAAAATAATCGTGCTAGTATATTAACTAGAGAAGTCTTCTTTTATTGATTGATTAATTAATTAGTTTCTTCTAAACTATAATCCTTCAAATGGGTGGTACTACATCTCTCAGAAGTCAAATTCACACCAAATATGGCAAAATAAAAATTGACAAAAGGCACAATGTTAGAAAAGGCTCAACTTACATAAAAACTCACTGAAAGAAAGTGGCCTTGTTACTCTAGGTCAGTATTTCTAAACCTTAACAGCCTGAAGATGTTTGGACTTCAACTCCCAGAATTCCAGGGAGTTGAAGCCCAAACATCTCTTAGTTGCCAAGGTTGAGAAACACTGACCTAGGTCACCCAACCTTTTCAAGCATCTACAAGAATGGAAGAGGTAGTGAGGTACCATGAGTTTTTGCTTTGTATCACATGACTGGGATATTTACATGAAGAAAGGGGGGAAATGAACTGTGCATCATGAAGTTGTGATGTAAATTCAAATCTTTTGTACTTGTATCACTGCTCTGTAGAACCAGGTACACATTTTTTTTTCATTCCAATGAAATTAGATAGATACCATCAGTTTGCTTCCAGAGGGAAAGTTCTCTGTTCAGTTTTATAAAACTATTTTTTTAATTTTTTTTATTAAATTTATATAACCGCGCCTATCTCCCCAGAGGGACTCAGGGCGGTGCACAGGAAATTAAAACAGAGAATACAAAACATAGCAATAATATATATAATTTAAGGCTAAAATCCAATTAAATACGAGATGCCCTGTGCTAAAAATTCCCTAATACTATTAACCCATTTAAAATCCAATTAAAAGAATTTAAAATTCAGTCTACAAACATGGTTGTGAAGATTAGGCCAGGCCGGCAAGATGGAAGAGATATGTCTTCAAATGTTGGCGGAAGGAGCGAAGGTCCATGATAGTCCTAAGTTCGGGGGGTAGGTTGTTCCAGAGGGTTGGGCCCGCCACAGAGAAGGCCCTTCCCCTGGGCATCGCCAGCCGGCATTGCCCAGTGGATGGCACCCGGAGAAGTTCCTCTCTATGGGAGCGAATCGGACGAAGGGATGTATGAGGTAGGATACGGTCCCGCAGATAACTAGGCCCCATGTCATGGAGCGTTTTAAAGATGGTTATCAACACCTTGAAGCACACCCGAAAGGCCACAGGCAGCCAGTGCAGCTCACGCAGGAGCGGTGTTACGTGGGAATGCCGTGAGGCTCCCAAAATCCCCCGCGTGGCCGCATTCTGAACTAGCTGTAGTCTTCTGGTGCACCTCAAGGGGAGCCCCATGTAGAGAGCATTACAGTAGTCTAGGCGGGATATCACGAGTGCTTGAATGACTGTGCGAAGGGCATCCTGGTCCAGTAGGGGGCGCAACTGGCGTACCAGGCGAACCTGGCAAAAAGCCCCCCTGGCCATGGCCGTCACATGGTCCTCCATGGACAGCCGGGAGTCCAGGAGGACGCCTAAGTTGCGCGCCCTATCCACGGGGGCTAGTTGTTCACCCCCAATGGCCAGTGATGGCGTCAATTGGCTGTACCAGGACATCGGGAACCACAGCCACTCGATCTTGGACGGGTTGAGTCGGAGTTTATTGCTTCCCATCCAGGTCCGTACGGCCTCCAGACACTGGGACATCACTTCAACGGCATCGTTGGTGTGGTTTGGGGTAGATATGTACAGCTGCGTATCGTCAGCGTACTGATGGTATTCTACCCCAAAACCACAGATGATCTCGCCCAGCAGCTTCATGTAGGTGTTGAACAGGAGTGGCGAGAGGACCGACCCCTGAGGTACCCCACACGTGAGGGGCCTCAAGGTCGACATCTACCCCCCTGCCAATACAAATTGCTACCGACCGGAGAGGTAGGAGGAAAACCACCGTAAAACGGTGCCTCTCACCCCCAACCCCTCCAGTCGATGCAATAGGATACCATGGTCGATGGTATCGAAAGCCGCTGAGAGGTCTAATAGGACCAGAATGGAGGAACAATCTCCATCCCTGGCCCTCCAGAGATCATCCACCAACGCGACCAATGCTGTCTCGGTGCTGTGCCCGGGTCGGAAGCCGGAATGGCGTGGGTCCAGATAGTCAATTTCCTCCAGGTGACGGGGGAACTGTTGTGCCACCACACTCTCTACAACCTTCGCCAAAAAGTGAAGGTTGGAGACCGGACGGTAATTTACTAACAATGCTGGGTCCAGGGAAGGCTTCTTGAGGAGGGGTCTCACCACCAAGAACCCCTCACTCAAAGAAGCATTCACTATTTCCTAGAGCCAGCCTCGTGTAACCTCCCAGGATGCCAGTATAAGCCAGGAGGGACATGGGTCCAATAAACATGTGGTGGTTCTCAGTCGACCCGGTAACCTGTCCATATCATCGGTCACCACAAACAGGGTGGCAGGGCGGTTATCTGCGGATGCGATAAGGGTGGCATATTAATGAAATTCACTTGGCACCATCCAAAATTAGATGGAGCGCACATTTTTCTTTTTTCTTTTTTTTTATTGAAAAAGTTTTATTGGTTTTTACAATTTTTTTCAAGTAGGGTAGGGTAAGGTGAAATACAAAGATATTTTGAGAACTTTCACGTCGAGATCGTTGGCCCCTCCAGGGCTTCTTAATAAGACATTGGTAATACATTTTTCAATAATACTACAAGGTGGAAATAAATGCATACATCATAAATTCTAAATTCTATGCTGGCAGTCGTGTACAAACATCCAGCTAAAAAATTATACTGTATTAATAAAGATAAAAGTCATTGTTTAGATCTAAGTCTCTTAGCAATTGTGTCTTCTTGTTCTCCTTCCTGGCCCCCAGCGGGCGGGGCCGTGGCCCCCTCTGCCCCTCCCGGATCTTCCCCCAGGGTAGAGGAATGTTTTTTAAGAAAGGCTTCCGCCTCAGCAACTGTTTTAATCCTTACTCTTCCTCCTTCCCAGAACACCAACATCCCTTCTGGCATCACCATGCGCACATTTTTCTTGTCCCCTGAAATATCTTTTTGCTGCAAGATGTTTGAAGGATAACACTTTTCAGCAATAAAAATGTCCCCATCTTTGTCAGGTTTTAAAATAGTAAATGAAACGTCCCCTAGTTTTCTGTTTATCAGGTGACCTATTCCTTCTTGTGGAATTTAATTACTTCTGCCTGACAGTCTGAATTACATGCTTTCTCTTTGTCATACTGTACACTCTCCTCCCTAAAAAAATTCTTTGTACATCTCTTTCAAGAAAATAGAGCCAGCATATAACAATTATTTCCCTTACTGATACAATTTTTTGAATCAGGAAAACAGTAATTGTGACATGTTTTGTTGTACATGTTCACAGACCTCACTTTCACTTATGTTGTATAGCAGCATCCAATTACCATGAATGATTTAACACTGCATCTTCCTATTTACATACTAGCAGGTTCAGCGCATGTATGCTAATGATTTTCATATTAGAATAGGACCTTTTGGTGATATTAATCTATAATTGATAATGTATAGATGGCTGCCCAGCCTGTGCTTGAGTGAAGGGAAGCTACCATTTAATGAATGAACAATCTTGAACAATTTTTATTGTAGTTGACAAGACTTTACATCTTTCCATAATATGGAATTTCAATGAACCAATTACATTGCAATTTTATTTTATTTTTATTTATTTTTTATTAAATTTATACCCCGCCCTTCTCCAAGCGGACTCAGGGCGGCGAATTTTAGTACAATGACAATAAAGATGATGATTATTATTCTCTTTTCAAACCATCTTTTATGGTGAGAGTGTATCCTGTTTTGCAGCTCATTGATTGTTTCTTCTTCTTTCTCCAAACTAATGCTCTCCAAATATTTGAATTATTACTACCATCATTCTCAGCCCTCATGGCCAATTTCAATACTAAGTCACATGGACAATGTTATTACTGATGTTTCTACATCACCTAACAGCAATCCGTTTCATGATTACTGTACATACAATATGAAATAAATTATTATAAAACAATAAGGAGAACACTATGAAGAAAAATTAAAACTTGTTTTAATGCTTCAGTGGGTTAACTAGCTCTTTATAAATTATACATGGTTCCATTTCATCAGAAGAAATCCCATGATTAGATTACTTGAGATTAATAGGCAAAAGTTATTGATCTGATACTAACCCTACCCTAAAACCCAGAAACCCGAGGACGTTGAATTAAATAATCAGTGAATTGTTTCCTGGTGTAAGGATGGCTTTGTCAATTATCAAAGAGCTTGCAGGGGATTTTTATGCCCATTAGCCTCCCCCACTCGGTCCAAATGTGCAGAAATTAAGCAGCATATTATAATTGATGAGCAGGTTCTCATGATAAAAACTTTATTATTTCTCACAGGAACAGAATGCAATAAGAAACTTTTTTAGTGCTACATCATGCATTTCAGATGTACTTTGATCAAAAATCATAGAAACATTTGTTGTATGTGTTAATTTTTAATCATTTCCCTCTCCCTCCACATTTCATATTTATAGTTTTATAGAACCCGCTCGTCTTCCCCTGTTGAGTGTTGCCACATGACCCCATGGAGTAAGAAGGTATTGGAAAATAACCGAATAAAACCTCCTCGTGCAATCTGTCCCTTTCACTCCCTAATCTTTCTTTGCTGCTCTTTTGGTTGACTAACTTTGTTGCCTTTATTTCATGCTCTTATCAGTAGCTCCTGTTAACGTTCTTTCATCCTCCATACCAGTTTAGGTTAGTTTTAATAGCCAATAAGCAAGTTTCCTTCTGTTGATTAGTTTTAAATGCCTGAACTGAATTTGTATATAGCTTGGGAAAAATAGAGAGTGGTCTTGGAAAACTACAAGAACGTATCCAATGGTGTTAAAGCTACAGCATGGACCTAGTCAAAGGACTGTTATCACTGCTATTGTTTGCTGAAGAGCAGCCCTGGCAGACCGTCAGAGATTGTAGTCAGGTCACTTAACTCCCTTTGTCCAAACAACATTGTTATGCAGGGAAAGTATTGGTCACAAAATGCAAGCTAATACAGGCTATAGGGGACTTTCTCTCTCTCTTTTTTTTTTTTCCTTTTGCGTGCACCAACTTTTTAGCTCAGAGGTAACCTAGGAAACAAAGTCTTTTGTGCTTGTAGTTTATATGAACTATTCATGGCTGCTATGAACAGCACAAAAGCTGGAAAGAAAGAAAATGGCAATGTTTTCCTAACCTAGGGATGGACAGAAATATCTTCTAAGAAGACGGGTCCCTTTTACATTTTTATGTATAATATTGTAGGAAGTTAGCACTGCAATATTACAGGCAAGGTAAGAACATAGCTTGATATAAATTGGATAAATGACTGTGAAGTGCAGGTGTTGGGGGTTAAAGAATGATTGTACGTCTATTTTGTGCCTTCAGCAGGAATGTTGAGCAGCATATTTCTGACAAAAATAAACTAAAGTTAACTTGACTGTGGGTCTTAGTTATAAAAATAAAAGTATCTAGATGCTCTGATAGACTTAAAAAATGGGAAAATTAAATCTTCTCCCTTTAACAAAAACTAAAAGAATGAAATGCTTCCGAATAAGCAAAGGAGCAAAATATCAAGTAGTCGTCAGAACTGACACTGAAAAATGAACTTAGGCAATAGACAAACTTCAGGATGGCTTCGTTCAGTCTCTAGAATCTGATGATTGATTTAAAAATATGCACTTTAAAAATTGAAAAAGCTGTATTTATATTCAAGACACTGTCATTTTTTAGTTCTTTAGATATTATCTAGATTGTTCTATGGTTTTACTCGCACATAGTAAAGCAACAAAGCACAACAGTTCTTTCTTTCTTTCTTTCTTTCTTTCTTTCTTTCTTATTCTACTTTTTGAGGTAGTTGGTATCTTACTTCTTTACCTTTTGTCCCTTGTTTAAATTATTTGTTCTGAATTACAAATGGCTGTTAGATATTTTAAAGATCCTGGTTCAAACTTTACTATTCAATTTTTCTTTTGATACCCAGTATTTATTATTAAATGGCTGTGTTCACATGACATATTTAATCTGGTGACTAAAACCCCGTTTTCTGGTTTAACACTGTATTATGAACAGTAAATTAATCAAATGAACCAGGTTTATATTTTGTAGCAACTACTAACAACAACCCTGAGTTAACATTATTCAAGCTCAGGATCTGTGAATGCCATCACCAGATCTTAACTTGACATAGTTAAGTATGTCATATGGACAGAGTGAATGCAACACCTTGGATTGACTTTAAATCCATAGCTCAGTATTCCTATGTTTAAGTTCTGTTAATTTCAGAGATACATTACTTTGAATTAAAATCAGGCATTTTAAAAATACAAAATATGTATTTCTTTCAAAATATATAGAACATGAGATCAAGTCATAAGGCCATGCTAAAGTTCTACTGAAATCAGGGCTGCAGGTTGTCAATCATATGTAAATTGTTCATTTCTAAGCCTACATGCAAACAACATGAAAGAAAGTTCGTCTCAGTTTCAAGGCGCTTCCTTCCTTTTTTCCCCTTCCAATTCTTACTATTTTGTTGTTTATGCATAGATGCTAATTTTGATTGTATTTATTTACAGTCCCACCATCCTTCGGAGGAGGAAGATACAGATATCATGTTAGGGCAGAGGCCAAAAAATCCAATACATAATATACCTTCTACACTGGATAAACAAACAAATTGGAGCAAAGCACTACCCCTACCAACTCCAGAGGAGAAAATGAAACAAGATGCCCAAGTGATTTCCTCTTGTATTATCCCCATCAACGTCACTGGTACAAATATTTTGTCCTTCTTTTGTTGTGCTTGATTTGAAGGAGTTTTAATCACTTATTTTATTGCAGTAAATATTTCGCTAAATATAGAATTTTACAATTAGCAAATGTACTTATTTATACATTTTATTGGACCCCCCCCCCCTATTTTAGCAGAGGGTAACTCTGGGCAACTCTGGCAAGTCATAAAAGTGTGTGTGTGTGTGTGTGTGTGTGTGTGTGTGTGTGTGTGTGTGTGTATACACACACACACAGACACGCACACACACACAGACACACACAGACACGCACATTATATACATACATACCCGTGTTTCCAAAAATTAAAACCTGGTTTTATTTTCTTTTGGGCACCAAAATAACCATCAGGTCTTATTTTCAGGGGATGTCTTAGCTGCTTACCTTAAAGAGCACCACAGCTAGTCATCCTAAGCTGTGATATCTGTTGCAGTGCTACCCGACCTCCTCTGCAGCACTCACAGCTGCTCACTGCCAGACACCATGTGCCGGTGCCACTTCTTGTGGCAGGATGCCACATTCCTCACAGGAGGCCATGTGGCACATTGTGCCAATACTGCCACTCACATCAGGAGGCCGCATGGTGTGTTGTGCCATTGTGCATGTGAACTGTGGCATCAGCACAATGCACCATATGGTGTCCAGCCACAGAAGAAGTTGGGCAGTGGCACAATAGAGGCATGGGAGGCCCGGCTGCAGCAGTCCTAAGGTAAGTTGGTGCAGGGCACATGGAGCAGCTCCATCCCCCCCACCCCTGCCCTAGCTTGATTTTTATGCATGTGCCTCGCCCCTCCTGATAGAACCAGACAGTAGGATGTAGTGAGCGGGATCTTAACTAGGGCTTATTTTTGGGATAGGTCTTATATTACTTGCACACTACTAGTTGCACACACAAAAATCAAGCTAGGGCTTATTTTCAGGATACATGGTATACATTACAACGTAAATAAATTAAGACCAAACATTAAAATTTAAGGACATGTGCTGGGCATAGAATGAAGGGAGGTGGGATCTGTTGTTAATAAATCACTCTATTGGGCTGTTCCCCCAAGCCAGCTAGCAGAGCCACGATGTTAGGCCCTTATGAAAGAATAGGAGGGTATATATAAATGTAAGATTTCTTTAAATGTTTTGATAACTTTAACATCTATTAAGATGGGAATGAATCCCATTAAATTCAATGAGAAAGACTTCACGTTGAATTTCTGTATTGTGGTTATGCATGGATATTGATGCTGATATATTTGGATTAGAAAGGCAGAGTTGAATTCAGCAGCCTTTTACACTACATGATAATCATGTTTGTTATATGCTGTAATAAAACAGTACAGTAATTCTCACCAATAACATATGATATGAGTCATAAGTGCTACAGCAAATTAATAGCATTTTAATATCTGCTTCAATGCCTTCCATAGTGCTCCAAGGACAATAGTATAGGAATAATATTCTAAACTGATGTGTACAATTTATTTTAAAAATTCCTTCACTTATTAGAAATCTTCTTTCTATGTATTATATATGTTACATAAAAAGAGAGAGAGTGACAGGAACTTGCAATACAATATGAAATCAAAATGAAAATCCATGAGTAGTAACATTTCTCAATTAGCTATATTGGCTCATTGGTTCCTCATCTCATTCCATAGATTAAACCAAAAATGAATCTATTGTGAAAAGTAGACTAATCTATTCATTTAGATCTGAAAAGATTCTCTGTACACAGTACAGTGGTACCTCGGTTCACGAACTTAATTCGTGAACTGACTCTGGTCGCGAACCGAATTGGTCGTGAACTGAGGCACAGTTTCCCATAGGGTTTAATGTAAATCCGGTTAATCTGTTCTGATCTTTTTTTTTGGTTTTTGAAGCACAAAAAATATGAAACAAATACTGTATGTGCTAAAAGCATAACAAAAATCAAAAAAAGTCACTGAAAGTACTCACTGTACTTTTTTCTGTGTCTCCTTCTCTCCACGATCTTCCTACAGGAAGTCACAACCATGTGACAGCCAGGAAATAGCATAAAAATGGCCGCAGCTCCTGTTCGTGAACCGAAGCGGAGTTCGTGAACCGGAGCATATTTTGATGAACTTTTCTGTTCGTGAACCAAGTTGTTCGTGAACAGAAGCATTCGTGAACCGAGGTACCACTATATTGCCTCTGAGCAGCCATGAAGTTTTTCATATCAGTACACAATAAAATAATAATAATATCAGAGTTAATATACTGTTTAATATATATACACTGATAAGGGCCAGTGGCATAAAGATGCCTCAGTTGAGCACACCAATGCTTTTAAAAAAAAAAAAAGATGTTGGGCTTTTCAAGTCATAACCACTAGACCTACGTAAATTTTTTGAATAGCCACTTTGATTCCCCTGAATCCACTCCTCAAAATATCAAAGCAGCCACTGGAAGCTTGATATACTTAAATATATTTCAAATATATCACAGTCTTATCAAAGGTCTTTGGGAAATGAAGGATCTCCCTATCACCATAGTTCATTAAATTTAAATTTGTATAGTTTATTAAATTTGTATACCGCCCTTCTCCCTTGCGGGACTCAGGGCAGTGAACAGGCATCAATAACTTTACTTACTTTACTTTAATTCGACTTATTAACCGCCCCTCTCCCCGAAGGGACTCGGGGCGGTGCACAGGAAATATAAAAACACAATAAATCACAATAAATTACATAAATATTTAAAACTATACTAAACTAACACCCTGTGCTAAAATCTTCCCGTAAAAATTATCATAAAACCCAATATAAAAATTTCTCTAATAACTAAGGCTAAGTACAGTAGGTTAGGCCAGGCCGGCCTGTTGGAAAAGGTAAGTTTTTAATTGCTGGCGGAAGGAGCGGAGGTCCGTGATGGATCTAAGATCGAGGGGGTAGGTCGTTCCAGAGGGTAGAGCCCGCCCTACCCTAAAACAACAAAGAACATCAATATATAAAATACTTTAAAATGGCAATTAAATTGGGGGCCTGTTCTAAAATCCAAATAAAACTGCTAAATAAAATCAATTAAAATCGATTTAAAACTATGCCAGGCCGGCCGCACAGAATAAATGCGTTTATACCATCACCCACAATAAATTGTTTGCTTGATTCTGTGAGCAATAACAGATCCACCATTGAATCCCATTAGGGATGTTTCAGTTAAAACACCAATATGGCAGATCAATTTCTGGTATCATCATTCAGAAGAGGAGGAGAAGTGATTCATAGACATTCCACATAGATAGGGTGTTCCTATAAATAAGGTTCCCAAGGAAAATTCACACTTCCATATATTTCAATAAATCATGCTAAATTACTTTTGGCCAATCCCATCATGCCTACACAGTAAGAAAACCAACCACATCAAGAGCCATATGAATAGTCAGAATTGCAAGATGGCTACAGGGGCAGCCAATCCAGTAAGCTTTATCGAGTGTGACGCTTGGCTATGCGACAGAAAGTACGGTCATAAACCAACAAGAAGGAAATCTGTTTTGATGTATCGTATAGTATCTGTTCCATTGACTGTAAGCTTGGACTCACTATGACATTTTCTTCTGTAACCAGAAGATGGACCTGATAGACTCACTTACAAAGGAAGCAAACGGTAAAAAATAAAGGGCTAAATATGTTAGTACAGGATTTATACAATTAGTAAAGAATGTTATTATTTATAAGCCAAAATCAACATGGTTTATGTTCAATATTATTAATTGGGTTGAATAATTCCTATTACTGAAGGAAAACTCCCCACAGAGAAATGGCAGCTTCTTTTGACCATGTCCAGAAAACATTTTGGTTAGGGCAGTGCAGCAAAACCACATGCAGCTGCTTGAAGGCTTCCCATGATAAAAATGCCACATTGAATTATCTGCAATGCTTTTATGTATTCTCCTTCAGCCCCCCCTTTGTAACTACACAATACACTCAATACATGTTTTTCTGCTGTGGTACAACTTTGTAATGAATCAGACTTTAGTGGGAATACTGATACAACTTAAACTATTATTCACCTACCATCATAATTACGGTGTCAGTCAGTACAAGAGTACATTTATTTTTTAATGCCTTTTCTATGCCACTGCACTCCAAAACAAATGGCACTCTGCACATCACAATGTTGTAAAAAAGATGATGTAAAATGATGTGTTCAACAATATTGTAATTCAAGTCCCCTCATTATGTATTTGTATCATAAGTCATGATACATGTGGACATTTTGTCACTTCTTGCCTCCCAGTCCCCAACATGCCAACAGTCCTGGCATGTTACAGTTAAAAGCAAAAATTGATAACTCATTATAAAACAGTTCAGAATAAACTAAATATAGTAATGCACAATGGTACTCAGTCCACCTAGTTAGTACTCGACAAGTGTTTTATTATTTTTTAACTGTATTTTTCTGTATATAGTGGTCTTTACGCCAGATGTGTAGTGTTGAAAAAAGACTGATGTATTTGTTTAGAAAATAGTCTTGCTAAGTTTATGAACAAATGGAAGCAAGACCCTGTTCATATTGTTATTCATATTATCATATTCATAGAGGAGGAAGCATTCAGTTGAAAATGAATTTCCACTTCAGTGAGACATCGTGGGCTTTGCATTCAGGTGGTTCCACCTTCAGTTTCAATTATCTAAAAACTAAGAAGGAATAAATCCTGACTGGAACTTACAAAACTCTGCCAGTTGAAGACAAAATATTTGCTAATTGGTTGACTCTTTTTTGTACCTAGAAATCAATGTCAAAAGATACAAATATGACATCAATCTGAATGATATTTTATATGGATTGACATATGGGAAATCCAAAAATAGTTGGATTTGTCATAATATCTTAACCTCCCTATTGCATATCAGCAATGCATAGATTCTTTCTTCCCCCTCCCACACACTTTTTTTTTTTTAGTAATTTACAGCTGAACATTTTTTGATCATCCTCCTGAATCCTAATTTTCATTTTGCATCTACCAGGGCCGCTAGAACATAATCTTGGAAAAACATGTTGGAAAATAGTCCTTATAAGGAGGGTAGCTAACTTCCTCTCATTCCTTTCAGCCCCTTCTCTCTTTTGTGAAGGTTAGCTATGGTATGCAATTATTATTTTTTAAAGAATGTTAAGGTCTGTCTTCTATTTGTTTTCAGGCATAATCTGAAAAGTCCATTTGACCCGATGTGGTCTTCCAGTCAAAACCATTGTTTATTGTTTCTAAAAGCTAATGTCACCTATTTATGGATTGCAGGAGTTGGTTTTGACCGAGAAGCTAGTATACGCTGTTCACTTGTTCACTCCCAATCCGTACTGCAGCGAAGACGGAAACTCAGAAGGAGAAAAACCATCTCTGGCATCCCCAGAAGAGTCCAACAAGAAATAGGTGGAGTATAAATAAAATATTTCCTAGAGAGCTGTACTACTGTCTTAATGCAATTCTAGCTTGCTTTCAATGGTTTTCCAAATTTCTGATTGTGGTTTCAAGTATGATGCATTTGGTATGTTTTATTTGTTTCATATTTTTTGTAAATATTGCCACCCATCTTTATTGCTCCTTACAGATCAGTCTCAATGTGTTGTAGGTGTCACTTAGTAGTACAGATACACCTCTAGCTCACATTGTCTAAATACAATATTACTTAATTTCTGTTGAATTGTGTTCTTTTAGTTTGCTCTATACATCAAAAGTAAGTAGTTAAAATTATTTTTCCTTGTAAAACCTAACAAATGTTTCCTGATAATGAATATGCTGATAAGTTGCCACAGACTAATTTATTTATTCCAGTGGTGATGATATGTGGGGAAATGTTTAGGAGACTGGGGCAAAAGACACTGCCAAGGGACTGGTAACATGAGAGACAGCAGACTCCACAAATGGATGAAGGACAGGGCAAAAGGCTCAGAGGACATTCTCCTTCGTTCCTTGGACAGGAAAGGAAACTTGGGGAGGGGAAGAGATGTACTTTCAGACTTGCAAGAATCTGTCAATGTAGCTTTACAACAAAGTAGAATTAGCTCTTCTGTTTCTGATTCCTACTTGGATTATGCTAACAGCTCCAAACAGTTGTACAAATATTCTCTGTTCTGAAAACTTGATCAACTAGTCCACCCCAACCACCCCATTTTTATGTTTTACTTTTTTCTCTTAATTGCTAAATATTAAGTTCATTCAATTAGACAGGCTCACTTAGGATTGTTGTTTTTTTCTTACACTGAACTATCACAGTAGTAACTAGATTAAGGTCACTTAAGCTTGTCTTATTAAAGACTCAATATCCTATTATGGCAACAAATGAAAGATCAGGCTGGCATAAAGCTAACCAGCTCCTTAATTTCCGATGCACCTGATTTGATGATTCCTTTGCAAGTATGCATTTTGAGTCTGCACAGAAACACCGCTTGGGAGGATTGCAGTAGTAGATTAATATTCCTCTGTTCGGATTAGTTTTCCTCTTTAATAAGGGTCATTCTTGGTAGTGCTAAGCATTGCTATGTGAAACATCTACTGTAGTGTGAAGATAGCAACTATTTTTATTTTAATTCTACTTTGTGAAAATTGGCATTAGCAAAACTAAAACCTACCTTGTGAACTTTTTAGGCCAATGTCGATGTCATAATTTGTTAGCCAGTTGAAAACTGTGATGACTCACACAATTTTATCTATATATCCTAGATTCTGATGAATCACCAGTAGCAAGAGAACGGAATGTCATTGTGCATGCAAATCCAGACTTCTCTAATAACATCAACAGGAGATCAGGTACCCGAGATTCTGAGTGCCAAACAGAAGATATTCTCATTGCTGCTCCATCCCGGAGAAGAATACGCGCTCAGAGGGGTCAAAGTGCAGTAGCTTCATTGTCTCATTCAGCTGGCAACATATTGGTGCTGACAGATAATGGTGACTCTATGTTTACATCAATGAGCAATCGTGTTCGATCAAGGAGTCTCCCTCGTGAAGGTGCTAGAGCCAATGAAAAAGACCACAACAATGGTGCCAAAATTTCAGCCTATGAGGCAGAACACTTTTTAACAAATCAAGAACGAATCTCCACAAAGAATAAGGATGCTGTTAATAACCATTGTTCACAAGAACACCATCCCAGGGGCTTAGCTTGTTCCCAGCATTTTCATAGTCCAGATCATAACTCAAATGGAAGAGGAAGGTCAAGGTTATCAAGGATAGTAGATTCTGGAAGTTGTGATATTTCTTCAAACTCTGATACCTTTGGAAGTCCGATTCACTCTATCTCCACAGCTGGGGTTCTTCTCAGCAGCCACATGGACCCAAAAGATGAACATCAATCATCCAGTGGAAACTGGAGTGGAAGTAGCTCGACTTGTCCTTCCCAAACCTCTGAAACAATTCCTCCTGCTGCTTCACCTCCACTGACAGGCTCTTCACACTGTGATTCAGAATTATCATTGAACATTGCGCCTAATGCTAGCGAAGATTCGAGTATTTTCATAATTGAACACTATAGTGAGCATAAAATTAGAGGTCACAGGGCAAGTTCTTTCACTTCTGATCTACTAGATGACCCTAACAATAGCAACACAAGTGACAGTGAGTGGAATTATTTGCATCATCATCATGGTGCATCCTGCCATCAAGATTTCAGCCCTGAACATCCCAAGACTGATAGTCTGGGCTGTCCAAGTTTTACAAGCATGGCCACTTATGACAGTTTTGTAGAGAAAACTCCATTGGATAAAGCAGAGACTAGCTCACATTTTTCAGTTGATACCGAAGGCTACTATACCTCCATGCACTTTGACTGTGGACTCAAAGGAGATAAAAGTTATATTTGTAACTATGCAGCTGTGGGCTCTGAAAATTGCCAGAATGCAAGTTTTGCTTCCAATCTCACTCATTGTAATTGGCAAGATTATATGGATCATAGGAAGCAAGGAAAAGCAGGCATTTCTCTAAAGAAACCAAAGGCGAAGCCAGCCCCACCAAAACGCAGTTCATCTTTAAGGAAATCTGACAGTAGAACAGATATTTCGGAGAAGAAAGAACCAAAGATAAGTAGCGGACAGCAACATATGCCTCATACTTCCAGGGAAATGAAGCTGCCCCTCGAGTTTGCAAACACACCTTCAAGGGTAGAAAGTACCAGCCTGCCAAGTAAACAGAAACCTCCCTGGCATAATCAGGATGAGAATGATGTAAAGGGCCTCCCATTTGATTCCATGGACATCTCGTCATTTAAAGATGAAGGTGCTGAACAATCTCACTATGCAGATCTCTGGCTTCTAAATGACTTGAAATCTAATGATCCCTATAGATCCTTATCTAATTCAAGCACTGCTACGGGTACTACGGTCATAGAATGCATAAAATCCCCAGAGAGTTCTGAATCTCAAACATCGCAGTCTGGATCAAGAGCCACCACTCCTTCTCTTCCTTCTGCTGAGAGTGAGTTTAAGTTGGCATCCCCAGAAAAACTGGCTGGCTTAGCATCTCCTTCAAGCGGCTATTCCAGTCAGTCAGAAACCCCAACATCATCATTCCCAACGGCCTTTTTTTCTGGTCCCCTATCCCCAGGAGGGAATAAAAGAAAGCCAAAAGTACCAGAAAGGAAATCCTCATTACAACAATCTTCTTCTAAAGATGGAAACATATATTTAAACAAAGATTTAGAACTTCCGGTTATACCTCCTACTCATCTTGACCTAAGTGCTCTTCATAATGTTTTGATTAAACCATATGCTCCCAGACCCCAGCTACATGCTTTTAACAATAATAAATCAAATATGATAGAAGAAGTACTGAATTCTAATTCTTCACCAGCTCTTGCTATTACACCTTCAGTGCTGAAGTCAGTACATCTTCGGTCAATTAATAAGCCTGAAGAAAGGAAACAGAAAGACAATCCAGATTTTCTACCCATTCAAGAACATAGTTTGGTAACTGCCATTTCTTCATGCAAAATGAAACCCCGTGTAAGTAAGAAACAAGTGTCACATCAGTTCTTCATGGAAGATGCCATAGTGTCTTATATCAATCCCTCCCCAGTACAGATAAGCCCAGAACAACTACTAGGAGAAGATAGTTTAATCTTTAGTGAAAGAAATATATGTCAAGAGAATCTAAACTCATTTGTAGAGAGTGTTCCAGCAGCTAAGAGTGTACCAGATCAAATACATTCAGTACAAGGGATTTTGCTAGAGCATACGACTAATAAACCTTGTGGGTTTTCTGAATTTCCACCAGGCACAACAGTTTTTCCAAGCAATCTTGAAGGCAAAATTACTTGTGGATCAGAACAGAATAAGAGTATTAACCCCGTGCAGTCTCCATATGAATTACCTGCACACTGTGAACAGAAGACAAAATATGAACCGCTACATGAAGATATTCCTCGGTCTGACTCCTTAACCTGGGGAGCAGATACTTGTTATCAGCTGAAGCATCAGCTTGATATAAGCCAACTTGATGACAAAGTGCCTGAGAATATCAATTATGAACCAGAAATCTCAAATATAGATTCACTAAGTGAAAAATGCTCTGAAAATGATATCATGTCAGGTATTGCAACCAAAAGTGCCTCAGGTGACAGTGACAGCAGAGCGGCTGAGACACAAGAAACTACAGAAGATGATACCTTCAAAGGTTAGTTCTTAATTATCCCTACACTGCTAATGGTAGAACCAAATGCTAGAAATAATGTTACCTGATCATATTAATGGATAATTTCCAGAATTTCATTAATTTCAGTGAAACTCTAATGATCTTCAAAGAATCATGTTACACTATGATTCTTTGAAGAAATATAGAGCTACTCATTGACCTATGACCAAAGTTACAACAGCACTGAACAAATAGTCGTTATGACTGGTTCTTGGGGTTCAGCCATCCCAGCATCCCCATAGTCTCATGATATAGGACAGTGATGGCTAACGTTTTTTGTTGTTGCATGCTGAAACGCTCCCTCCCGCACCCTGTTTTGGGCCTGGAAGGCCTCCTGAACCAATCTGGGAGCCAAAACGGGCTCCAAGGGGTCAACACGAGGCCCCCAAAATGCAATGCGAGCGCCCCTGTCCATGCACCCCGCCCCACCCCCTATGCATACGTGTCCCTTACATGTGCTCCCCCATGCATGCGCGGCAAAGATCTGAAGACCAGCTGGCCCGCAGAAGACACGTGCACATGCACAGTGGAGCTGGGCTGGGGTGATGGCTGGCATGCCTGCAGAGAGGACTCTGCGTATCACCTGTGGCTTGTGTGCCACAGGCTCGACATCACAGATATAGGAGCTTGGTAACTGGTTCACACTCACACCCAGTTTTGCAATATCTTGTGATCGTGTGATTGCCATTTACAACCTTCCCTGCTGCCTTCTACAGAAAATCCCCCACTCTGTGTTTGCACTGTGCTAGCCACTCCTGCACCCTCCTTAACCTGTACTACCCCTGTCACATATTCTCATGCACTCTGTTCAATCCAAGCTATGCCTCTCTCACACCCCCTTGCACCTTTCTGCGCCCCCCCCAATACACACAGCACCTCTCATGCACCCTCTCTGACCTTGACCCATGCTTTTCAGGACTCCCCTTGCTCTCTTCGTCACCAGGTTGCAGCCACTCATCTGCCTGCTGACCTGGGATTTACCATCTCCTGTCATCTTCCCCACTGACTTTGGCTGTGGGAAGCCAGCTGAATGTGACCTTACCTAACAATTGAGGGATTTGACTGACAATGGCAACTGGGACTGCAGGCATTGCTGTTGCTAAGCATTGCAGTTAAACTTCAAGACTGCATTGGTTAGTGATGGAGAATTCCACTCCCAAGCACTGCCATAAACCAAGGACTATCTATGTATATGTATACATAAACCTACAATTACTTTTAATAAACAAAAGAGCTTTTTATCATTAATATTAATTTAACAGTTTATCCAATATTTTGCTCTAATTCTTATACACCTAATTCCATTAATTAAGGAGACTATGTAACCAAATTCTGGCATCTGATTCTTAGCAAGTTTTCCTTATTGCTTTTTTTTGAAGAATCTTTTGTGAGTGATGATTCTATAATTTCACCCATAAATGAGGACTCTCAAATTGAAGTAGAAGAGTTTTTGATGTCTCCAAATAAACCGCGAACAACAGAGGATCTCTTTGCAGTAATTCACCGGTAAGTTAATGTTACCATAACTGGAAACTGTAATTTTATTGTCATAATAGCAATTTATTCAATGTAATGGTGATAAAATGCTTGTTTCCGAAACTTTATTTTTCAGTCCGGACCAATATAACTATTTCTATAGTTTAAAGTATGGTAGGAATTGCAGACCATCAGATAAGTATGTTGTTTCAATGAAAAATCAAGGGAAATGTTCCTTAGAAACTGCTTTGTGAAAGCGAAATGAAGTGGCCATATTCCCACCTCGCTTCTCCCTACCGCAAGTGCCAGTAGAACACGCAAAACCACAAACTGAAGAAAATATCAGGGAAGTTAAGTTGTTTCCCACTCAAATAAAGCAGGGTTACAAATTTAATGCATGACTTTTTATGAAATATTTTATTGATTGATTACTTGATTATCTGCAATCAAGTTGGTGTCAGCTTGGACCAACCACACAGACAAACTTTCTCCGGAACGGTCGGTCTCCCTCGCCACCATGTTCTGTACATCCTGTTCTATGGCTTCCCCTCCTACGTATTTATATGTTTTACATGGAGCAACGGGATGTTCTAGAATTCCAATTTTCCTAAGAATATTCCACAACTTGATATAGTTTGAAACATTCAAAGACCTTCAATGTCCCAATGAAGTACGTATTATTATTGACTTCTTTTTGGTATTCTTTGACTTTCCCATTAATGTCTCTTGTTTCCTGTTTCTTGTTCAAGTTAGCTTGAACATCTGCTATCTCCTTTTCCTATGTAGAGTTCTAATTTGTGTCAAGGGATACAATATTTTGCACAATCTGTTAAGTGACTTCTTTGATATTGATATGCGGACTCATGTCTTCCAAAGGTGGCCACTATGTCTTTCTCCAGTTTCAGTGCCAGAGTTTAGGTAGAATCTTTACTAATTTTGCTGCTGCTTGACTTATTTCCTGTGTCTTTGCTGTATTAATTGAGCTTTTCTAGCTCCTTTTACCAATAATGTAGTCAATTTTATTGTTGTGTACTCTGTCTGGCAATGTCTATGTACATTGGCATTTTTTGGGGGGGTTGAAGACTATGTAGCAATGAAAAACATTCCTGGATTGGCAAAAACTGGCACCATTCTTCTGCTTTATTTCTATTTCTTGTGCCATATAGTCCAACTACATTTTTCTCTTTGCTACTTACAACAAAGATTCTTCAGTCTCCAACCACAAGCAGTATGGACTGCTTGCATTTTCTATCAATTTCAATTTGAACATGAAGATAAATCTCACCAACCTCCAGTTCCTTTACATCAGTAGATGGAGCATAGCTTGGATAACAGTTATAGCAAAGAGTTTTGCCTTAAGTCTAACTGATACTATTAGGTCATTGACTCTATTGCATGCAAATATTGCTATATTTGTAGAATAAAAAAGAGCTGGAAGGGACCTTGGAGTCTTCTACTCCAGCCCCCTGCTCAAGCAGGAGAACGTATCCTATTTCAGATAATTGACTGTCTAGTACAGTGATGGTGAACTTTTTTGGCACCAAGTGCCCAAACCCGAATGCATGTGCATGCATGTTTATGTGTGTGCGCCGGAGCACCCAAAGACCAGCTGGCCAGCGTGCACATGCGTGTTTTTTAGGCCGGTTTTAGGCTGGTTTACGAGCCATTTTCAAGGTGTTTTCGGGGCATTTTTGGGGGTGTTTCCAGGCGCTCCAGCACCCGCCTGAAAACAGCCTGAAAAACAGCCCTAAAATGTACTGAAAATGCCCCAAAACCAGCTCAGAAAATGGGCTGTTTTGGGCTGTTTTTCAGGCTATTTTCTGGCTCCTGCAAAGACCAGCTGGCTGTGCCAGAAACCAGAAGAGCAGCTGGTGATGGTGCTCATGCCCACAGAGAGGGCTCTGCGTACCACCTCTGCCCTAGGTTCTCCCTCATGGGTCTAGTAACTTCTTTAAAACCTCCAGGAATGGAGCGGCCATGATTTCTGAAGGCAACTTCTGTTCCACTGTTTAATTGTCCTCGCTGTTAGGAAGTTTCTCCTTAATTCCATATTGCTTCTCTCTTTGGTTAGTTTCCAACCCTTGTTTCTCGTCCTGCCCTCTGGGGCTTTGTAGAATAATTCAACCCCCTCTTCTTTGTGGCAGCCCCTGAAATACTGGAATATTGCTATCATGTCGCCCCTAATTCTTCTTTTCTTTAGACTAGCCAAATCGAAATCCTGCAGCCGTTCTTCCTATGGTTTAGTCTCCAGGCCTTTGATCATCTCGGTTGCTCTTCTCTGAACTTTTTCCAAAACCTCAATATCTTTTTTGTAGTATGGTGACCAAAACTGGTCGCAGTATTTCTGGTGTGGTCTTACGAGGGTTTTATACATTTTTTCTGACTAAATCGACACTGTTCTTTTCAGTTTTGTTTTTTCATATTGTAAGATCTTATGATTGAAAGTGGCCATTTTCAATTCATTATTATTAGATAATGTCTAAGATGTCAACATGTAGCTAATTCATTTGTCTCTCATTGTCTCCAGCTTTCCCCTGTTCAGGTTTTCTACATTCCACGTTCCCAGAGCAAATTTTGTCTTTGCACCTTTGTATTCTTTTCCTTCATAGCAGCCTAATTTAACTGTTTAGATTAGTCAAGAATGATTTAATCTAGTATTCTAAATGATCCTCACTTATGCTCTATAACATGTTCAGTACCATTTTACCTGACAGACCACCATCTGAGCCTATAATGCAAATTGCTTTATAGAAACTATCCATGTGATTTTCTTGGTAAAATATAGAAGAGACTTACCATTGCCTTCTCCTGCAGAGTATGAATTGATGCCTCTGCCATTGTTGCTAAAGTAATCAGCCATTTCTAGCATCTTCCTATATCTCCTATAACAGTGATGGGGAACCTTTTTTGGCTCGTGTGCCGAAAGCAGGGGGAGCACAGGTGGGTCATGCACAGGCATGCCACATCCATAATGCTATGCGCACGACCCCCAGCATGCATGACCAGCATTTCCCCCCCCCCCATTTTTGGCATGCTTTTCTCTCCTCCCCCCCCCCCCAGTCTCCAGAGGCTTTATTGGAGCCTGGGGAGGGTGAAAACAGCCTCCACCACCCCGAAGCCCTCCGGAAGCTTCAGGAGCTTCTCTGAAGCCTCCGGAGTGCGCAAAACAGGCCCTATGGGAAAACCAGAAGTTTGAAGATGGACTTCCGGTTTGCTCGTAGGGCCGGTTTTAACCCTCCAGAGCTTTCAGGGGGCTTCCCCGAAGGCTCCGGAGGGCAAAAAATGACCGTACAAGCAAACCAAAAGTCACTTGTTGTTTTTAGGGCTGGTTTTAGTTCAGGAACAGACTTCCGGTTTGCTTGTAAGGCTGTTTTTTGTGCTCCGGAGGCTTAGGAGAGCGAAAAATGGCCTCAAAAGAAGGCCAAAGTCAGCTGGCCAGCGTGTGTATGTGCACTGGCCAGCTGACAGGACAATGATTTGCATGCCCTTACAAATGGCTCCACGTGCCACCTGTGGCACGCATGCCATTGGTCCGCCATCACTGCCCTATAAGCACTGTCTCATTTTATCTGGGCTCAGTTAGGATGATTTCCATGACTTGGGCAACCCTACAGAGTATCTATACTTTAGGTGTACATTTCCAGCATCCTTTGCTCATCCTTCCTAGACTTGATGAGGCAGCACAGATTAACTCAAAGGGACCTGAAATTTTCCTAATCTTCATATAAGGATACCAAACTCTATCAAGGTTTGATAGATACGTTAAAAAAATCTTGTAATTGTAGTGATCCAGATGTGTCATCATAATTTGCATACCACAGCTACCATGTATCACTGGCACCAGATTTGTCTTGGTCCAAGGTTGTTGTTGTTTTTTGCTTTGCGGTATTTCCTAAATTACCAGGGTGGAGGGAAGCCACAATATAACTAAAATTATTCCATTTCACCAGCCTGGTCTTTTACTTTTACAATTTTTCCCATTCCCTTTCCAATTTAGACAATATTGTCAGTTGTAATATCTGGAAGGTAGAGCCCTCATTTTCATGGATGATAAATTAGGTTTTTAGTTATGTAGTTATTAATGGTGCAGTGGGAGATCCGATTTAAATCTCTGGATGTAGGCAGTGGGCCTCCAAATGCTATGCCATATAACATATAATTGTATCAAATTTTATTATGGGTAATTAGATAAATTCACATAGATATGAATATTTATGTTTTGGTACCATGAATGTTGAATATAATTCTTTTCATAATAGGTCAAAAAGGAAAGTGCTCGGAAGAAAGGATTCTGAAGACCTTTCTTCAAGGAACAGACTGAAAGCTTCATCTAGTAGTAATAGCGTGTCTTCTGTCAGCAGTACCTCACCTGCAACTAATATTTCCCTCACTCCTACCAGTGTGGGAAGTCCAGCATGCAGCCACAGGTCTCCTGGACTTATTTATCGGAATGCCAAAAAGTCCAGTACCTCAAATGAGGAATTTAAACTACTGCTCTTGAAAAAAGGTAGTCGGTCTGATTCTAGCTATAGGATGTCCGCCACTGAGATACTAAAGAGTCCTGTTTCTCCCAAATCTCCCGGAGAACTAATTGGGGATACTCTTCAAACTGCAGACGAACCCTTCCAAGCCTCCTCAAGGGCTGAGGCATTCGCTCCTCTCCCTCCTTGTCCCCCGAGGATAAACGTGGAAGGGTTTTCTTCCAAAGGTTTTCCCACCTCAGCATCTTCACGTGTAGGACGATCACGAGCACCTCCAGCTGCAAGCAGTAGCCGATACAGTGTCCGCTGTAGATTATATAACACCCCAATGCAAGCCATTTCAGAAGGAGAGACCGAGAATTCAGACGGGAGCCCACACGATGATCGATCTTCTCAAAGCTCAACATAAGTTGCCTAAGGGTCTGAGCACAATCCTGACTGTTAAATGGGGGAACTCTGCATTTTCTAAGCTTATTTCACTTTAAAAAAGCCTCTTCTGTAGCAGTCAAGTACCTTAAAAGGCAATATGTGATGCTTGAAAATGTTAAAGAATGCTGAAAGATGGGATTAAATGATCTGTAGGTATTTATTACGACCCCTTTTCTATGACTAGAAATAGATGGTTAACCTTTAATTCCTCCCCCCCCCCCAAATTCTTCTTTACAACCTCAATGTAAATTTATCCTGTTTTCTATATTCCTTTTTTCTTTCCAGAAACATTACATTGCTTTTGTGCTTCCCTAGGGGTGGCAAACATAAAATTGGTGAGGAATTAGTATTTTTTTTACATTAAAATGAATTGAAACAAAATAGAATGGACAAAAGAGATGTACATTTCTGTATTTTTGATAAGCAAATGTAAATACAATTATTGCAGAGAAAAATGTGGTGGGTGACAAATGAAAACTATCTTATGTGATAACAAAGGATAAAGATATGGTAATGACTGTATTCTGTGAATACAATTTTCAGATCAAGTTTATTTACATATCAATCACTACCACTATTAAATAATTAAAGCCTCTTACATGAATTTAACACTTGGATTAGTGGAAATCCTATTAATAAAAACTATGAAATTAAGTAATATCTGATTTTCTTTGACAATGTCATTCCAAGCAAGCTAATTTTAAAATTGATTCTTTGAAAAGAGGCTAATTGACAAATACTACAATGTTTATAAACCAGATTTTCTGCTCTGGCTTCCCCCTCTTAAGAATTCTGGGAAGTGTAGCTATGTTTAATTTTGGGGGGGTATATCAAAAATTATATCGCTTTGATTTCTTCACTTGTCACTTAAAACAATTTTGAACTTCTTTAAAGTTTGTTTCCATTCTCATTTCTTCATTTTCCTTGCCATCCTCCACTTCGTTTACATACTGCAGTTCTCTGAGGAAATCTTTGTGTGGGGTGGCCTTCTCGGCTATTGCTGCACAAAGTCCCAATAAAGATATCGTTTCTTGAATACTAATAAACAAGGCCTTGCACTGAAAATGAGCACTACAAAGAAACTACAAAAGAAGAAACATGAAAGGAAATCTAAAATAAGAATCTAAAGCTTATATAAATAGCCGTAGATTTAAAAAATGGGAAAGAAAAGTTTTTTTAAAAAGGAAAATAGACAATCAGCCAAATATTCATTTCTTATTAGAGCAATAGAAGAAAAATGAAATAGAGGAAAAATGAGGTTTAATAAGCAATACAAAATATGAAAAATAAATGCAAAGATCTGCCTTAAAAGTCAATTTACAATTGAAATAAACTAGCATTCATCATCAAAATCCAAATAGAACTGTGAATTTTAAGAGCAAATTAGATACATGATAGACACATACAAATACACACACACTCTGAGAACCACAGAGATACAAATAAAAGGGTATCTCTGATAGTATCCTAAGACAAAAACTTTTTAAGTGACAGTTTGGGATGGCTCAGAGATTGAGATTTTTGTTTTTATATACATTTAATACTAAATTAAAGGGATTTTTAATTTAAATTTGAGCCTTGAGTAACTGAATCCTAGGCTATGCTCATATCCTATTTATTCCATTTTAGGTAGTGTATCCTGAAATTTTATGCTAAAATAAAACAGCCGTATTTGAATAAATATATTAAGAATTGCTGTTATGCAGCAGTCTTGAACAATGCAATTTAGCAAATACTATTGAAGTTCAAACATTTGTATTCTATTAAACAATTTGCCTTCCATTTCCTTCTCAGTGAATAGATTAATAACCATTTATTGTTCTTGTTTTTTTAACCTGGGAATCAATTGTGCTCATATTAAGAGCAGTGGTGGTGCAGTGGTTAGAATGCACTACTGCAGGCTACTTCTGCTGCAGTAATTTGGCAGTTCAAATCCCACCAGGCTCAAGGTTGGCTCAGCCTTCCATCCTTCCGAGGTCACTAAAATGAAGACCCAGATTATTGGGGCAATATGCTGACTCTGTAAAACTGCTTAGAGAGGGCTGTAAAGCACTGTGAAGCAGTATATAAGTCTAAGTGCTATTGCTATTTATATGTGAATCTACAGTTCTCTGAGGAAATCCTTAAATTGGCTTTCAGATTTCTGTTGGCTGGTCTTCTCTGCAATTGCTGCAGAATGATGCTAATAATAATATTTTTTTTAGTAGTTATAAACAAGGAATTGCACTGAACATGCAGATTGCATAGAAATTACAGAAGTAGAAACATTAAAGAATATCCAGATTTTTAATCTTACCCAGTCATATTATATTATATAGTACAGTGCACATAATAACTCTTCGCATAGCTAGTATAATCCGTGCTATTCCAGCTCCAGTCATGCCTACTGCAATGTGCTTATAATGGCAAATTTTATTTGCATTAAGAGAATAAATTTGTTAAGTGATTACAAACTCAGGAAAAATAATTTGTTTTTTTAATTACAAAACAAAATCCCATTTATATCGGGATCTTCCTTTACTATCATAGGAATGCCAAGATTTTAGATTTCTGAGTTGTATTTTATAGGCTAGCAACACTTTACTATAAGGCTGGGAATTTAATCAAGAAGTTTTTCTTTAAATTGGGACTGGGTCAATCATCAGTAACATGTATACACTTTGCCTTAAGTTGCTCATTCCATAACAGCTAGACAATAACTTGATCTGGGTATCTGCAGATTTGGCTCATTCCTTGTATAGACCACTACAGACCACCATGAGCTCTACCTTTAGTTTTCCGCTTATCGATCATGTATCCATCATTTTTATCTGCTTCATAGGTTTGCTGTGAGGGTCATACCGCCCTGAGTCCATCTCGATGGAGAAAGGAGCGGTGTATAAATCGAATATAAATAAATAAAATAAATAAATGGGAAAGCTGCTTAGAAGAATGTTGCGTAGGCTACAAAGGTGATTAAATAGTGTGGTTAACATTTCTCTTATGTGCAAGCTATTGAAGAACAATGAAATATATTGCTTTCTAATTCCTTTGATAATGGCATAATTATCACTTTGTCCATCCTCTTGTAGATTTAATAATTCAGTTTCAGTTCTAACAAAGAACTACAATTCCCAGAGTTCTTAGGGGAAGCCATATCCAATGAACAGATATGGAAGCTATAGTGCCACCATAACTATTAGCATTTGTGTTTGGAATGAAAAACACATGTAAAAAGGACAGTAGAAACAACATTTTTTAAAAACCTCCTTTAAAAAAATATTAGGTATCCAGCTTTTACTATGATATTTGGCATTAAACATGGCCAGTGATTATAGTTGTTTCATACTACTATTACAACTAGATTGTTGGGAACCCTAGCAATGCTCTGATAAATAAAACAAAATTAATTTCACGTTCATAGCTAAGCAACTATTAAGCATGCAACAAATGCTATTGATTCAGGAATAAACTGTACAATAATAATTCAATGAAGCTTTGTATGGACAACATTCATCCTACGTGAATATTTATGAAAACGACACTGTAAAAAAATAAGAACTAGGCATATGTATGCATCCTTTATACATCTTATAAACATGGAATGGGGAAAGTCTCTGATTCATATTGCTCAGTTACTTTCTATCTAGATTTTACTAAAAATGTTTACAATACTAGGAAAGGAATCCATAGTAGATGGGGTGCAGAAGATATCAGAGCAAATATTATGACTAAATGAAAGCAGGGGAAAGCTGGATTACTTGAAGTTGCTTGAAGTTTTTTTGTTAGAAGACGGAAAGCAAAGGCTGATGGATCAAACTACAGTAGAGATTTTTAAAAGTCATTCCAAATATAATCTATTCCCAATATACAACACATCCATTTGCCATGTGTAACCTGTTCCAAAATGAATTATTTGAATTGGGTTGTAAAATGTGGTTTATTAAATTGGAGAACTAATTAAAGCAGAACTTAGAAAGAAAGATTTTGAAACTCTTTCCAGATGAAATGTATTCTCAAATTCTGACTAAGTCTAGTAACTGATTTAAGTACCCTATTTTTCTGAGTATAAGATGCACCTTTTTCTCTGAAAAAAGAGGCTGAAAATCTGGGTGCATCTTATACACCGAATATAGCATTTTTTGCCTCCCCAAACCCCGCGCCCTTCACCAAAATGACCATGCATAGCCTTTAGGAACCTTGCAGAGTGCTCCTGGGGGCTAGGGAGGGTAGAAATGAGCGAAAAATGGGCTGTTTTTTGCTCAATCCACCCCCCAGCACCCAGGAGCACTCTATAAGTAAGCCTCCTAAGGGCTATGCGTGCCCTTTTTTTGAAACAAAAAAGGGCCCATTTTTGTGAAAAATGGGCCATTTTGGGGAGGTCTGCAGAGTGCAAAAACTTTTTTTTTAATTTGCCTCTTCAAAACCCTGGTACGTCACTAGTAGAGAAAGGTAGCTCCTGGGGAAGGTGGCTTCAAACAGAGGTAAATTCTTGGAGGAATCTAGGAAAAATGAAAATCAGGGGAGGATTATTTCTCACAATGCTCACAATAAGTAGTGAGAACATTAAATATTGAACAAATTATTGCATATATTCAAATTAACTATTGTTTTCCTTTATAACAGATTGATAAAAACATGCAGTATTTTTTTTAGACTTAAAATCCTCAGGGGGGGGGGTAGGGGTTATAAAAGAATGGCTAGCATGTGTACAGAAAGAGAGAGAGTGGTTGCTCAATTCTAAGATTTGCCATGTAGGCAAAGTATTTAGTTGAGCTTATTTGCATAGGTGAACCAGGATGTCATGATAAACTATCATAGTTGTTTGAGATTGGTTAGGAGAACAATAATTGAGTGAAATAGATGACTTAGTATTGGAAAAGCAGTGTGGTAGAATGATTAACATGTTGGGTTAGGACCAAGGAGACCAAATTTCTAATTATTCTTCAGTTATGGTAGCTCAATTGTTGACTTTGGGCTGATCATTTTCTTTCAGTCCAACTCTCTGAAAGTACTGAGTACAATGCCTTGAGCTCCTAAATGAAAGGCATGGTAGAAATGTAACAAACAAATTATATTAATATGCAGCAATTGTAGCTAACTAATGAAAGCAGAATTTAGGAAGAAAGGTTTGAAACCATTTTGAGATGAAATGTATTGTCAAGTTTAGACTAAGTCCAGTAACTGATTTAAGTAGGTAGTAACTGGTAGAGAAAAGTAGCTCCTGGAGAAAGTGGCTTCAACCAGAAGTAAATTCTTGTAGGAATCTAGGAAAAATGAAAATCAGGGGAGGATTATTTCTTACAATGCTCATAATAAGCAGTGAGAATACTTACAATAAGTAGTTGGTTGTCAAAAAGTGTGAAAGAGAATGTGTTGGAAGGAGAGAAAGATTAATGTCTCTTTTTTAAAAAAATCACACCATTGGTATGCAAGGCCAAAGTGCTGTTTAAGATCATTTTCCCTAAGATTACAAGAGCTATTTCACTATTTGATTGGAAGATTGATTATGTCTCTTAATGCTAAAGTGAGATAGCATCAGTTACAATGCTTTGATGTTATAGTCAAATTCAGTACTATTTTAATTTAGGATCAGAATGCCAAATCTGTTCAATAAAGATGTTACATAAGGTATATTAAAAGTTGAATTGGTTTGTTTAAAATACAAGTCCTATAAATTTCATCCAGGCAATGTATGCAATTATTGGCATATCAAACCAGAGTTCCCCAACCGTTCCAGCTTTGTGGACCAGTGGGGGGGGGGGGGGGCAAGGATGGCTCTGTGTGAGTGACCAGCAAGCATTCATGCACATGCAGGTCCATGGGTGTGAGCAGCAGAGACACACGCCTGCTGCTTGCACAAATGGAGGGGACGTGCTTGCCTGCAGCTGGTGCAAGTGGGCGTGTGCATGTGCCGCTTGACTTGTGGTAGTAGTAGTGGGCTGCAGCCTGGGGGTTGGGGACCCTGTATGAAACGATTCCATATAAACACCACAGACTTATTTCTCTGAAACATAGAATTTGAATGAGAAGGCAGATAAATAATTCTATGTGATGCTCACAAAACTGTCACAACCTCTTAGTTTGTTTACTAAAAAAAATCTATAACAAAGCATTTCTATTTTCTATTTATAACAATAAAGCCCAAGTTATGATGGATTATAAATCTACTTTAAAATATATTTTTGTTATTATTTGCTAGCTCAGATTGAGCACTCTGTTAGAGGCACCTGAAGTTTTGATGCTTCCTGTTAAATCAGGCAGAAGCAAAATTTACCATAAAGAATATTGATGCCTATTAACAATGTGAGTAGCTTCTGCTGATAGAGTGTGCTGATGAAAACGATCAAAGACCACAATTACCTAGGAATGAGCTTCACCGAATACAATGAGATTTGTGTAAATGTTTATGAGGTTGTGCTGCACAGGTAGGATGCCTTCAGAGCCCTCCAAAGAACGAAGCTTAGCATCTCATCTTGAAACAGAGAATAAACCTAGAAACATTTCTAATTTATGAATCATAATTATAACTTGTGATTCTGTTGTTTGCACTGATGTTTCAGAGTACGTTTTGAAGTTATGCACTTGTTCATTTGCTAACATTTTCTTTTGTAATATTATGGCAGCATAGAGTATTGATTAACTGTAGAAATAAAGCATATGTGTGCATTTGCCAAAGGTCATGCTGATAAGAGTGCATTTGCTGCAATTGTGGCAGATTTAAAGAAATATCTGGGTTATGACTTAAAAGTTTAAAAACTAATTAAGGAGGTTACAGTGTAACTATTTTGCTACTAGCACCAGTTCATGCTGGCAGAACAGACAATGGTTTATGGACTTGCATCCATTTTGTATTTTTGTAATATTTGTAAATAGGACTTTTTAAATTGTTTCTTTTTGTAAAATGTTTTCAAAGTTTACATTAAAACCAAGCCAGTTTGTATATTTTAGAACTGTGCAACACTTTAAGTCTTGTATTTATTTTTAGTAAAACAGTGACAGTTTCAGTGTGAATCCCCTCTCTAAAATGTGTCAAAAAAAGGTCTGATTATCTAGGAAATGTGTATAGAAACTTCAAATAAATGTGACTGCAATTAAATCACTCTGTTTTCTTTATTTACCATCAGCCGACAAAACACAAGTTCCACTGGCTCATTGTCTACTGGACAATACAGATGCCTCTGGGATAGCTATGAACAGCATGTGAATGGGTGAGCTGTTAATTATCCTTGTTCTCATACAGCTGATATGTAAAAAGTATAGCTTCTCTTCACCTAGAAATGACATAATAAGCAGTCACCAAGAGTGTGATTTTACTGACATATGCCAAATCTTTTTAAAGCCATCCAAACTTAAAGCCACCATCCTGTTGCCCAGTAAAACTGCTAATGTAATATGGTTATTAAATCAGCACATATCAACAAATCAACAAAAATCAGAATTAACACTGACTCATAAGAACCACAATAGCCCTTGCCTATATACCAAAGCTCAGACAATGAGAATTAACATTAAGCTTTTTGTACAGGAATAGAATGCACTGACATTTGTTTGGATACTCTGGATTGACAAATGGTAGAAGAAAGAACAAGGGGATCTGCTCTTCTGGTATTAGACCCCCTTGTTCTTTTGGGGAGGAAAGGGGGAGGGAACCCGCCACTTGGGGACTCTGTGAACTGCCACGGAGGTTAAATACGGTGGCCGAAGGGAAGGGAGGATGGGAATTGGGGGAAGGGTTTGGTAGCTCAGTTTAATTTCCAAGCATGTATGAAAGAAGCAGCTGGGCTCCCATGCTGAGTCTCCTGTGTCTCTGCTGAGAAATCCTGCACACCTTGCTCTCTTCAGCCAGACTTGGCTTTCTTACGGATGATTCAAAGTTTCAGTCCTGCAAAGCAAAACTGCTGTGTTTCTGCTCTGCCTGGTGTTCAGGATCCCAGCATCCTTCCCCTTTCTTTTCAATAGCCAAGTGTCAAAAGAATCTGATTATAGGTAGTCCTCGGATTGCAACCATTTGTTTAGTGCCCATATGAAGTTCCAATAGCGCCGAAAACATTTGAGTTATGACTGTTTTTCACACTTACTACTATTGCAACATCCCCATGTAATCAAAATTCATATGTTGGGCAACTGGCACTTATTTATGATAGTTATAATGTCAGGGTGTGTGTGTGTGTCATGGGATCAACTTTTGCGACCTTCTGATAAGCAAAGGCATTGGGGAAACCAGACTCAGATGACAACTGTGGTATTAACTTAAAAACTGCAGTGATTCACTTAATAACTGTGACAAAAAATATTATGAAATGGGGACAAAGCTCCCTTAACTATTGTCTTGCTTGGCAACAGAACTTTTGGGCCCAATTGGGGTCATAAGTAGAGGGTAACCTGTACAAGGCAAACTTCCTGCTGATCTGCTTGTAGGGATCGTTGTGGCTTATCATGAACTTTAATTGGTCTAATGGGTTTTCTTAGTGGGGAGGGAGGGCTCCAAGACTCTGCTACAGGCATAGCAATGCTTGGATTTGTTTAATGTTAAAAGGTAGGGTAAAAGCAATAAACAATATGGAGGCATCCAGGCTATGCTTTACACAAACAATGGTAGAGAATTTGTCCCAGCAACAACTGCTTTACTCTCCCTAAAGTGGAGACAAACAAAGTAATTGTATAATTGAATTATACATTTAAAAAATGAGAAGTATTCACATTGTTCCCATTACTTCATTTTAGAAAGTAAAGAACAGCAGAGAACAACATGGAATAACAGAGTTGGAAGGGACCTTGGAGGTCTTCTAGTCCAACCTCCTCCTTGAGCAAAAGAGTCTATGCCCGTGATGGCAAACCTATGGCACGGGTGTGGCACGCCCATGCATGACACACACACCCCTGCTCCCCCCATTTTTGGCATGCGAGCCAAAAAAGGTTCCCCATCACTGCTCTATGCCATTTCAGACAAATGGCTGCCCAGTCTCTTCTTGAAATCCTCATGTGATGGGGCATAAGTAGTTATTGCAAGTTATTTATCATAATTCTGACATAGGAAATTATTTTAAAATACTGCAGCTATTATTTTAAATGTTTTTCTATTATTAGGGAATACAAATTGAACACTTGTTACCTTTCCCTTGCATAGAAAAATAAAAGCATAGAAGAATAAAAGAATAAAAGCTTTAATCCAACTGTCCTCCTACACATAAAAAGAAATCATACAGCTGTTTCTTAAAACCCTAACTCTTCAACATTTCTTCCGGTACAATATCTACTTTTTTTCATGTATGGTGGACTTGCAATAAGGTTAAAGCTTTTTGGATAAAAATATGGTGGGTTATGCAAAATGTATTTAAGAAAAGATTACAATTTATTCCGCAAATGTTTTTACTGGGTATAACTAAGGATTTTACAAAAGGGGAAACAAAATTGGTTTTGTATATGGTTACAGCAGCTAGGTTGTTGATTGCTCAGCACTGGAAAAAAGATTTTTTACCGACAATTGATCAATGGATTCAGAAAGTGGCGGGGTTTGCGGAAATGGCAAAAATTTCAGCTTTCTTAAAAGATCAGAAACAGGAGAATTATACACAGGAATGGGCAAAATGGATTGACTATATACAGAATAAATACCAGACTAGGAAGTATTATGTAGCCTTTAGGTAAGAATGTTTAGATTGATAGGGTGATAAGCAAGGGATACAATGTGAACAGAGCAAATATTATATGGGATGTTTGGAATTATTAGAGTGGTGTATAGCGGAAGTCAGGGGGGTGGGTTTGAATGGGAGGTGGGGGAGGGTTAGGGTGGAGGGTGGGGAAATATATATGTATAACTAATTTAGAAGATGGGGTTAATGGGATACGGTTACTCTAAGAGAAATTTATATTATGATTTATATATGTTCAATTAATTTAGAAGATGGGGTTAATGGGATATTGTCACTTTAAGAGAAATTTATATTATGATTGTTGGGAGGTGAGGGGATACAATATCTGAATGACAAATTTATTTTAAGACGGGGGGAGGGGAGGGGGTATATTATTTGTATGTGATTTATATTATATGTTGGGGGGTAAAAAGGGGGAAAATTTGTTTGAATAAAACTTTTTCAATAAAAAAAAATATCTACACCTGGTATCTTCCCATTTTTTCGTATTCTTCTAAGTATTTATGACTTCTTTTTTCATTATTTTTCCTTTGAGGCTATAATATAATATTTATGTGAGTAGACATTTCAAGTCTACTCATTGACATAATTGTATTAGTGCATAAGCACTATTATATCCAAAGAAATCAGTAAAACACTCTAATTTTCACAGCATCTTTCCTCACAACCATGTCCTAGTTATTGTGCTGGGAGATTAATCTATTAGTGTTTGCTCATACGGGACTCATATTTTCTTGCACTAGTTCCTGTTTTTACTTTAGTTTCTTTAGTTTAGTGTTTTCCATGTCTGTTTTCCCAAGATCCCATTACTGGCATGACTAAAAAAATGTCTGTTCCACATTCAAAACTTCTCAACTTCTTTGAATCAATCACAAATTCTTTCAATCTTTCATCAACATCCAACCAATATTTTTAAATGTATACTATTATTAGTCACCATTCTCATTCAGATGTTTCATAGAAGATTTGGTGCTTTTGTTGATTCTTGAAAATAATGCTGGATCTCATGGATACTATTCTGATATAGTTAGTTGAAATTAAAGTTTGTGATCAAGATACCATACCATATCACACCATAACCATAACCACAACCATAACCATAACCATAATAATTAACTATAACCATACAATAAGAGACCTTAATCAAATTAGTTGTACCTGTTATTAATTTTAATAATAATAGGTTAAGAATATATATCCTTTTCTGTTAAAAGAACCTCCCTGACTCTTTAAAAAAACCTCCCTCACACACACACACACACACACACACACACACACACACACCAACATAAGAAGTTAAATATTGGAAGGCAAAGTAAACTGATTTTTAAGCTATTGATTGCCATCATTCTATCAATTAATAGGTCTTCATATGCAATGGTGACATATGTTATGACCTTTTTAGCCACTGTGTGGCATCAGTGAGCTTTGTTTTCCTTAAATCATATAATAGACAATTTGAAATTATATTTCTGAATTAGCCAATGGAATACAAATAATTTATAATAATTTTATTGAAGTGTCTTACCAATTAACTTTTTAAAAATATTGAAATTAGGAAAGAACTAAAATCTTTGCTTTGTAATGCAAAACAATATGTATTATTTACAAATATGATCTGATGAATGTCTGTATATGTATATTTAAATCTGTATATTTCCAAATGTAATCTTAAGGCTTCTCTGTAGTGCATGTTTCTAAGCAGGTAGGTTGAATTATTTCAACTATCTGTTGTATTTTTGTGTGAAATATAATTATATATTTATATTATATATATAGACAATATATATATATAATTATATTTCATTGTCTTTGCAGGTGAAGCTTCATTCACATGGGAAAACAGAGTTTTACACAATTACTTAATAATTGTCAGGTATTATCTCATTTTCATTGGTGATATGTAAAAGAATTATGAATGTCTTCTAAGTCTAGAAAACAATTATAGAATGTGACACCAATTACCTAGTCAAGAAATCCAATGTGCAAATCTCATTAGTTCCCTGGAAGGATTCATTCTCACTGTTATGTAGAAAAGTACAAAATACATTTAGAATTAGGAATTATTTTAAACAGAGAAGCTGCATATGGGCATCAGACAGATACATTCCCATATATAAAGCAGATCAGTGGTGATCATCGGCCACAAAACAGCTACATTAAATGTTGAAAATCCAGGGTAGCATGCATAAAATTTGTTCTGATGAAAAGGAGTTCTGAATTATTCATCCATCGTTTCAGTTGATAGAAAAGGGGATTACTACTTGGCAATCTAGTAATAAAAAAAATAAATTGTTTTGATTGTGGAAACTTAAGAAAATCTCAGTAACCCTCAGCATTCAGACCCATGCAAGAGAAAATCTTGCAATTTCTCCTCCTTCCATTTACAAGTAGCAATTTATATTTCTGTGGTACAAATGAAAGGACCATTTACCTCAAAAGCTCATTGCCATGGACCAGGGTCCAGAAAGAAAAGTTGCTCTGTAAGAGAGGAGACAGGAGGGCCCAAATAATAGAAAATCACAAGCAAAAGCTATAAAGAAGCAACAGATTGGAATGGACATTTAACATGAACGTTGGAGAAGAAAGAAACAAAACTGAACAAAAACAGGATAGGATTGGGCCTGTGCTTTGACGTAGATTCTTTCCAAGCAGCTCTCTCTTGAAGGAATATTCCAAACGTTGCCCATAGACAGACGATAGAAAGCCATTTGGATCTGAAAATAGACAGGCCTATTTACATAATGACTATTCATATTGTAGTGGGTTGTTTAGCAGAAGGTTCTTTCCCATGTAGCATGTCATAAAACACATCATTTACTTACTTAGAACATTTACATAGCTGCCCCTCCTGAGCAATGAACAACACATACAAACATAAAAACCCATCACCCATTAAAATAATATCTTCAAAGAAAAAATAGGTAAGAGCCAGAATGCTACGTAACAATTCCCCCACATAGCAGTGCAACCTATCTCACGGGGTTGCTGTTGTTGGGAAAATAGGAGAATGTAGGAGAATTAGGTACATTCGCAGTCTTAAAGTTACTTATAAAAATAATACAGATGGGATGAAAAATACAAACAAATATCTAAAAATATTGGCCCTAGCATTTGAGTGAAAACCGGATTTTGACAGCCTTTTAGAAGGCCAAAATGGTAGAGGCTATCTGTCAACTGTCCCATTGCATTAAACAGCAAACTCCTGGGACACTTTTTCTCAGAGTTTGATCTTTCTCTGAAGACAATCCCCTTCCCTAATTTTTCCTCAACCAGGCGTGGACTCACCTGGACCGCTACATCCTAACCTTCCTGTCAGACATGGTGATAGTGAATGCCATAGCTGCCAACCTAGAGGGGGAAGCCGCAGAGTCAGTGATGAGACTCCACAACAAAGACACGCCAGAGCTTGGGAACATCAATGCTTTCCTGGAGGAGCTGAGAGTCAGATTCGAGGATGAGTCTCAAGCCCTTCATGCTGAAGCAGAAATCCAAGGCCTGAAGCAAACAGGCCAGTCAGCAAAGGAGTATGTTCAGGAGTTCCACAGAATGGCCAGCAAATTGAGGCAGCGGCCAGACAAACTGCTGTTTTAACACTTTAAAGAAGGCCTGGACCAAGAACTACTACAGGCCTGGATCTACAGGGGAGTCCCTAAGTGAATCTATGAGTGATACCAGATGGCCATAATGCTGGACCTCAAACTAAAGCAGCAATGCCTGAACCGAAAACCAAGCAAAACCAAGAAGATCGCTGGTTTGGTCAATGATCCATCATCACTCCACCCACTGGACCTCCCTCGCCCACTGGTCCTGTCCCCATCAAGTGTTTTAGATGTGGCCAGCAGGGCGATTGAGCCACCGAATGTCTGACACCTGCTCCCCAGCTGAGAGCAACTCCAACCCCATCGTCCAAGCCAAAAAAGCTGCTGTGGAAAGCCTGGAAGAAATGAAGCTTGGCGTGCCAGGCGGTTGAGGTCTCCTCCCCCTCAAGTGAGGGAGAGGGAACTTCAGCTGAGAGAAACCAGCAGCCTTCCTCCTATGACAGCAAAGATGAGGGTGAAGGCAATCTGATGGTAAGTGAAACCATCTTCCCCTTTGCCATCTCCACTAAAATTGCGGTGCCAAAGTCAGGAGTTCAGGGATAGGTGGATGGCCTAATAGACTCAGGCTGCACCATGCCTGATTAGTCTACCAATGGTGCTGAAGCTAGGAATGTGAGCAAGAAGACTAACCCAAGGTATGAGCGATCACTGATAGGAGGGTCTCCCACAATGCACCTTACTGAGCCAATGTGGCTAGAGATGGACCAACATTGGGAGATTATCTAATTCATCAGAGCAACTGCCAGTGACGCAGCTAATCCCCAAAGAATACTGGGACTTAGCAAGGGTGTTCAGTGAGAAGGAATGTGTCATGCTATTCCCCTCCACACTGCTCCACCAACGATGCTATCAAGATCCTGACAGGCACGAAACTCCCCTAACCAAGTATGCACTCCATAGAGGAAATGAAGTAGCTGAGGGAGTACATTGACAAAAACCTAGCCAGAGGCTTCATCCAACCAGCAAAATCCTATGTGGCCGCTCCTGTACTATTCAAGGAGAAGAAAGATGAGACAATGAGATTATGCATTGATTTCAGAGGGATAAACTGAGTGTGTGTGGAGCACATGTACCCCCTCCTTCTAATGAAGGACATGCTGGTCTATCTAGCAAAGGGAAGAATCTTTACCAAACTAGACCTGAGGGAGACATACTACAGAGTGAGGATTAAAGAGGGGGATGAATGAAAGACTGCATTTAACTGCCCACTGGGAGCTTCCAGCTCAAAGTAATGCTGTTTGGGCTCCAAGGGCCCCTGCAGTCTTTATGCAACTAATCAATGAGATATTGTATGCATGTTTGTACAAGGCAGTCCTAGTGTACTTGAACAACGTTCTCATCTTCTCTGAGACAATGGAGGAGCACATCATACTGGTCTGCCAGTTCAAATCTCACCATGCTCAAAGTTGACTCAGCCTTCCATCCTTCTGAGGTAGATAACAAGAGAATATAAATTGTTGGGGGCAATATGCTGACTCTGTAAACTGCTTAGAGAGGGTTGTAAAGCACTGTAGTGGTATATAAGTCTAAGTGCTACTGCTATTGCTAAAAGTCATCCCGGAGGGGCAAACCCCTTGAAATTGCAAGCAACTGCAAACCTTTTTGGGGTTTGCTAACTTCTACAAGCAGTTCATCTCCTCCTTTGTCAAAACAGCCCTGCCAATTACTGAACTGTTAAAGACAGAGAAAGAGGAGGGGTGACTGTGATGCAACCAACCCCTAGAGTGGACTGTGGAATGCCAGGGGGCACCTGAGAAGTTCAAATGGCTATTTTCAGAGGAACCAGTCCTAAAACACCCTAACCCCGAAGAATCTTTCATCATTCAGGCCATTGATGAGGGGAACTTTTAACCATGCACCTATACCTTCAGAAAACTTACCGATCCCAAATGAAGGTGAGTGGTGTGGGAGAAGCAGGCTTTCGCAGTCCATTGGGCACTATTAACCTGGCGGCATTTCCTAGAAGGGAGCCAAGTGTCGTTTGAAGTATGAACTGATCACAAAAATCTGGAGGCCCTTAGGACCCTTTGGAAACTTTCTCCCAAACAAGTTTGATGGGCACAACCTCAGAGTTCTGATTTGCTTGGGTTCATTAGTCACAACCTTGACAACAGTAATATCTTTGTCAGATTATATAGCCTCAATAATACAACAAATGTCATCGCTAGATTAAATAACCTCAGTAGGAGTTGCTTTTGAAAGAAAAAATCAACAACTCTTGACTACTATATTCCAGAGAAAGAGAGACAGTTACAATTTTATAGACTTGTGGAACTGAATTGAAATTATATATGGAAATCAATCCTTTGGCTAATGTTGGTGCTCTGAATATTTTGAATTACAAAAATAACAGAAAATTAAGTTTTGCCTTTTTGAAAGAATACATTTTATTATTATTTCAACTTTAAATTACTGAAATATCTTAAGCTGTTTGTAGGTTTTGATGGGTAGAAAATTAGTGTATGAACCCTTTAAATGCTTCTAATATTGTAAGCATAGAAAGTCCCTTGGCTATAACTGTCATGACAAATTCAGCTTTTTACATCTATCAAGTTGTCCTACAATATAATCTACAATAAATGTAATATAATTATGTCTATAGAAAGATCTATGATACATCTATTCACATTTTATCCCTATGGTAATTGCAAAAGTGTATTTTTGCATTATACTTTTGCTTATTAAACTATTCTACCGTGATACTTTATTATCTTAGAACATCATTGAAGGAAGGAGAAATTGCCTGATACCCCAGAGAAATCTTTACATGTAGCTTTTATGAGCTCACTTCTCAAACCAGCCCACTGTGAAATCAGTTTCACCAGACAGCATGTGATAATGATGTCCCACAGGCATGTCATCTATCTTTTTCCTATCTTCAGAGCCGTTCATTAAGTTGCTGAATTGCTTATTTTAGGATTTGACCAATAAAATGGAAAAGCAACCATCTTTTGCTGCTGAAGCATTTGCAAACACATTAGTTTTGTCCTGGAAAAAAAGATAATTCTGAGCACCTATTATAGTGATGGCGAACCTTTTCGGCTCTGAGTGCCCAAACCAGAACATGCACATGCATGGACACGCGCACCAGAGCACCAGAAACCTGAAGACCAGCTTGCTGGTGTGCATGCACGCACCGTACAGCTGCTCTTCCAGTACCTGGCACAGGCATGCACACTGGCCAGCTGGTCTTTGAGTTTCCAGCAGTCAAGCATGCGCAAAGGCCAGCTGGACAGTACACAGGCATGCGCCATAAACCAGAAAAGCAGGTAGTGATGGTGTGCATGCCCACAGAGAGGGCTCTGCCTGCCACTTGTGGCATGCATACCATAGGTTTGCCATCACGGGCCTACTAGGTCCATGATGGTGAACCTATGGCACGCATGCCACAGGTGGCACACGGAGCCATTTGTCAGGGCATCCAAGGAGATGCCCTGTCAGCTGGCCAGCGTGCATGTGTGCACTGGCCAGCTGAATTCGCCCTTTTTTGCATGCTTTTTTCACCCTACCCAGGCTCCAGAGGCTTTATAAAAACCTGGGGAGGGTGAAAAGAGCCTTCCCCCCCCCCCGGGAGGCCCTCCGGAGGCTTCATAAACTTCCCTGAAGCCTCCGAGCACACAAAATGATGCGCTGCCAAAACTGGAAGTGATGTCCGATTTGCTTGGAGCGTCATTTTGAGTTGTTCAGAGGCTTCAGGGAAGCCTCCTGAAGTTCTCTGAAGCCTCCGGACCACTCAAAATGACGCTCCAAGCAAATCGGACGTCACTTCCGGTTTTGGTAGCATGTCATTTTGAGTGCTTGGAAGCTTCGGGGAAGCCCCCTAAAGGTTGCTGAAGCCTCCGGAGGGCCTCCGGGGGGGGCAGGGAGGGCTGTTTTTGCCATCCCCAGGCTCCTATAAAGCCTCTGGAGCCTGGGGAGAGTGAAAATAGGATGCAAGAAATGGGAAGTTGCGCCTATAGTGGGCGCATGGGCACTGGGGGGTCGCGCATTGCATTATGGGTGCGGCACACCCGTGCACGACCCCCCCCCTGTGCTCCCCCCACTTATGGCATGTGAGCCAAAAAAGGTTCTTCATCGGTGTACTAGGTGATTCGTGAACTGGGTTGGTCTCTTAGAAGAAGCACAGACCAATTTAATGCCATTTATACTAGCATATACGCTGTGATGATGTTATCTTGTTTGGGTAATGAAATGTAAGGAAAAAAAGCAAGTTCAGAGAATACCAAGGATGCCTCAATGCCATTTATTCTAAACATCTACTTGCTATTTTTTGGCATATTATTTTTCTCTTTTACACTAGGATTTTTTCTTTTTTATATATACAAAGGAAAGAATTTGTTTGATCTGAACATGTTAAATGAATTTGCTTTCATTTTAATTGATTTGAAAAGAAGTTTAAGCCATTCAATTGTCATTATAATTTAGTTTCAGCATTAGGTTTGAATTGAAAGTTTAAATCAAATCAGCTGCATTATAATCGTTCATTATTTTTAAGCTAGTTTAGCCTATTCTAGTGATCTGAAAATATGTCTATTTTTTATTGAAAGTGTATTGCATTTTTATATATGTCTGTATTACATCAAAAATAACATTGAAAGAAATAAAATATATTAAACAATCACACATACAGAGTATTTTTCAAGAGGTGGACATTATTGTCCTAATAAAGGAGAACATTTGTAGCCCAGGGCTGACATGAGGGGGTCTTTGGGGCTCTTTGAGTTGGCTTGTTTCTGTGCAGACGTTCCATTCCCCAAACTTGGCAATGTCATCAGTGCTAATAAAGAGTCCTGCTTGCTGTCTGTCAAGGACCCCTCACGTACATTATTTTTCATGATAAGAATGTATTCCACATTGGAAAAATCATAATAATTTAATCTGCATCTATTCATGGTCCAATCTTTTCTAAATCTTATTTCCTCTAACATACTTTTGAGGCTTTCCTTTTTATAATTTCTATAGAAGAAAAATATATTTTTGATTTGAAGGAAACTCAATATGACTGGAAAGCAGTCATGTGGCTTTATAAACAGGACAATCTATGGCCTGAGGGAAAAAACAAAAACTGTTTTATCTAAAAGTTCTCATCCTGGGGGGCATAATATTTCAAAGGGTGGAAGCTATGGCAGAAAAAGCTCTTTCTTGGACCCCACCAGACCCAATTCTTTAGTCAAGAGAATCTGGAACCTGCCCCTTCTGCCAGAGTAAGGGTCGAGGGCCAATCACACTGGGGTGACACTGCTCCTCAGATAACCTGGCCCCATGCCAGAAAGCTGGTTAAAACCTGTTTGGATTTTCCATCAACTTTATTATTATATTTGTATAGTGCTCTCTCTCCCGATTTGGGACTCAACCCCCCCCCGCCCGAAGACAAGCTCAGGATCCAAAAAGACCTTGACATACTTGAACAATGGGCCCTATTCAACAAAATGAAATTTAATGTGGAGAAAAGCAAAGTTTTAATTTAATTTAATTTATTAAATTTCTATACTGCCCTTCTCCCTTCCGGGACTCAGGGCAGTGTACAGGCAGCAATAAAATCAGTGATATAAAATATAAAAATACATGAAATATATATTTAAAAATATATTAAATAATACGCCTGTTCTAAAACCTTTAATAAAACCTACTAAAACCATTAAAAAAATTACGCCAGGCCGGCCGCACGAAATAGATAGGTCTTCAAAGCCCGACGGAAGAGGCACAGGTCCGTGGTCATGCGTTTTACACCTGGGCAGGAAAAAACAAAGGTACAAGTATAGATTAGGTGGAACCTGGCTCAAAATCAGTGACTGTGAGAGGGACCTTTGGAGTCCTAGTGGACGATCGTTTAAACATGAGCAAGCGGTATGCGGCAGCAGCCAAAAAAGCTAATGCAATCCTTAGTTAATCCTATGCATTAAACAGGCATAGAATCAAAAGCATGTGACCTATTAGTACCGCTTTATAAATCCTTAGTAAGGCCACCCCTGGAATACGGCATCCAGTTTTGGTCACCATATTACAAAAAAGATGTTGGGGCTTTGGAAAAAGTACAAAGAAGGGCAACTAAGATGATCAAAGGCCTGGAGACTAAAACATATGAAGAACGGTTACAGGATTTGGGATTAGTAGTCTAATGAAAAGAAGGACTAGTGGGGACATGATAGCAGTATTCCAGTATTTGAGAGGTTGCCACAAAGAGGAAAGGTCCAATTTATTTTCCAAAACACCAGAGGGCAGGACAAGAAACATGGATGGAAACTAATCAAGGAGAGAAACAATCTGGAATTAAGAAGAAACTTCCTGAGGAGTTTCCGGTCTCTTGGAGGAGACGGTTGAGTCTTTGACTCTTCCGCCGTTTTGTTGCTCTTACTGCCCCCCAAGGGGTAGGGAATTCCTTTCAAAGGAATCCTGCCGTACGGTTGGCTTGCTGGGATTCCCCTGTCCTGACAGCGGTCGGGGGGGTGTCCTTGTCTTCGACCCAGGAGTGAGAGAACATGCTGCGGGGGGCTTGGTTCCCTTCGCCTCCGGAGGATTGGAACATTTAGCGTTTTGGAGAGAGCTGATCTGTCGGGGGTCGGAGGCCTGTCTGAGACTCTTGACTTCAAAGTGGAAAGTGAGTGACTTCTTTTCCTTTGCTGGCAATCTTTACTTAACAAGGCGATGGAGGGGGGAGTTTGTGAAACCCCCCCCTCGGAGCAAATAAGCGGTGTTTTGAAACTGCTTCCCCAGCTGGGGAACGCACAGAAATCATGCCCAAACTCATCTAATGATGATTAAAGTCTTTCTGGAATGATTGCGGAAGCTTTGAATCGAAGTCTGGCAACTAAATTGCAATTTCACACTTGGTGGATTCCCGGTGGCTCCCTGGTGGGCGGAGAAGATGGCGTTCCTTTGTTCTTCTGAGACACTAATTACAGATGATTGCTGACATCCTCCCGAGATGGGATTGCCTCTCAGTTCTTTTACCTAATGTTTTGTTTGATTAATTGATCCTTCCCTTGAAGTGCCTTATTTACTTTACATGACTGTTTTATTGTGGATTCTCTCAGGACCTTGATTTGGCTACATCTATAAATCTGTTTATTGGATTGCTTCTTCCTGCTCCGCTAATACCCCTCCAGCAGGCGCCATTTTACTGACACAGGAATAAACTTTTCACCATGGCTTCAAAAAAGCATCACCAGCCTAAAATTACTTCAATGTTATCTGAAAAACCTGACACAGATGCAAGATTAACAGCTGTTGAAGAAACTCTTGCAACCTTGGTGAGAGAGATTAAAGAAATGCGGAAAGATCAAGTCAGTTCTAAATTAGAACTTTTGGAGGTACAGAAGAAATTAATGGAAAATTCACAAAAGACTGATGAGCTGGAGGTGGGGCTGGGTGGGGCAAAGGGGGAGCTTAAAAGTATTAATAATGAAATTAGTGGTTTAACTGGTCATATGTCTAGGATGGATTTCGAGAGAATGTCATATTTTTTAAGATTTCAGAATGTTCCTGAGGACAGTGCGGAAAATTTACAAGACTTAATTAGCACAATTTTAGCAGATTACCTGCACAGTCCTAAGGAAGAATTAAGGGGTGACATTGATCTGATTTATAGAATAAATTCAGCATATGCCAGGATAAATGAAGTGCCTAGAGAGATACATATCAAATTTGTTAGAAGGTCGACAAGGGAAAGGATATTGAGGGCGCAGAGAGACAACCCCCTAATTTATCAACAGAAAGAGATCACTATCTTGAAACAGGTCCCGAAGAAGATCGAGAGATAAGAAGGAAGTATTCCTTCTTGTCCAAAAGATTATTTAAAAAGGGGGTCTGGTTTAAGTGGGTGATGCCGGAGGGAATGTTGGTGTTTTGGGAAGGGGGAAGAGTAAGAATTAAAACAATTGCAGAGGCGCAAGCCTTTCTTGAAAAACATTCCTTAACCCTCGAAGATGACAATGGGGGAGCAGAGGCAGCCGCGGCTCCGCCCGCCGGAGGCCAGGGGGAAGAAGATACAATTGCCAAGAGACTTAGATCTCAAAAATGACTTTATTTTAGTATAATACAATGTTGTTTGGATGTTTAAGCACGTTTGCTAGCACTGTTCTTTTATTATAACTTTATTTGCATCTCTGTCCACTTTGTAGTGTGAATGTATTACTGAAATATCTATTTTGTGCATGAAGACTCAGATGGAGTCAATGACTTCGACGAGAAAGTTCTCAAAATGTCTTTTCACACCTTACCCTTACCTTTTGTATGTAAAATTTATAAAACCCAATAAAACTTTTTTCATAAAAAAAAAAAAAAGAAGAAGAAACTTCCTAACAGCAAGGATAATTAACCAGTGGAACAGTTTGCCTTCAGATGTTATGGGTTCTTCATCACTGGAGGTTTTTAAAAGAGACTGGACAGACACTTTTCTGAAATGGTATAGTATCTCCTGCTTGAACAGGGGGCTGGACTAGAAGACCTCCAAGATCCCTTCCAGGTTTATTCTGCTTCTGCTTGCTTCTTCTGTTTTTTCTGCGCATGCCTGAGAAGATGGCTGCAAACGGCCGTTGATCTTACCCTAGGGGAGGCTCCTGGCTTCCCTGGAGGGGGAAGGGGGGACCATTTGTTGTTTATGGCCCTGATTTGGCTTTTGGAGTACCCGAGGACTTGTTAGACTTGTTTGGAGCTGCCTGGTGTCATGTTCCAGCATCAGAGAGAGCGTTGGAGACAGCTGCTGCTAGTCGATAGAGGCTGGGCATTGCCGGCATGGCTGAGACGACGCCAGCCGGGAGACCTGCACTTTACAAGATCTGGCTCCTCCTAGCTACGATGCTAGCTATGATGGTGGGGCGGTCGAGCTTCTCCAGGGTCTTCGCCACGGTCTTTGCAATTGACCTGGAATGGCAGGGGGGGCAGACGAGCCCCTCCACCTCCCGCCCCCCCCTTACCACCACCCCCACAAGTCATTCTTTCCCTCTCTTATTTTCTTTTGCTTTCCTTTCTTTCTTGGCTTTCTCCTTTTCCCTTTCTACTTCCCCTCCCTTTTCTTTTTTCCTCTTTTTCCTCCCCATTCCTTTTCCCCTCCCCCCCCTCTTTTTTGGTTTCTTTACCTTTCCCTCTTCTTTCTCCCTCTTTCTCCCTTTTTCTACTTTTTCTTTCTTTCTCTTCTCCTCCATTGTGGGGTCTTTTCCCCCTCTTTCTTTCTCTCTTCTTCTTTTTCACCTCTCTCTCTTTCTTTCCCTTCCCTTTTTTCTGTCTTTCTATCCATGCTCTCTCTTCCTTTCTTCCTCCCTCCTTCCCTTTTTTTCCTCCTTAGGCTTTGTACGGTGGGATGTGGCTGGAGAGTCTGAACCCATCTTCACCTGGATTACTCTCTGGTCCGCTGGGAGGCTGTGCTGCTCTCTAAGGAATGCTTTTTCTCCATTTTTCTGGACTAGCCACCAGGGATATATGATCACCATCGTCTGTTGCCCTATTTGGGCCCATGTTCTGATGGAACCGCTCCATTATTTTCCTCTGGGTGCCCCGTTTCTGCCACCCCTCCGGGAGGTAGCTGGGCTAATGAACTTGCCTGTCCTGGCTGAAAAACTGGGTCATTAGATCTCCCACCATGGCCAGTGTGAGAGAGCGGCCTATGAGGACCTCGGCCTAAGGACTCCCCTCACTGCAGTGAGGGGGCAGGTGGGAGGGCTTCTGTCTTTCATCACCCTGACGCTTCGTCCTTCTGGACTTATTACATCAGCTGGTTGAGCTCCCTCTCAGGTGTTTTAGACTATGCTAATATATACGGCAGCTGAACTATATGCCTTGAGGGGGTCCCCCTCCTCTGAAGATTGGCCATCTGTACTATCCACAAAGTTCCTTGATAACGGATTTTGGAATCCCGAGAGGTGGCACAGAACGCAGAAGAATATTTGGGGTTTTTTTAAAGGGATTTTTTAGTAAATTTTTAAAGAGTAGTAGGGAGGGGGCTATTTATATGAACCGGGTGGGTTTGGGGGGAAATCCACCAGGGTCGGTGCTGGGGGCTGGGGCATTGGAGGTGCAGGGCTAGAGGTCAGGGAGGGGGCTAGGTTCCAGACTAGTAAAGGTTTCTGCATGAGTACGGTGGGTGGGAGGGGCAGGTATGGCGGTAGCAGGGAGCCATATCATGTTCGGGGAGCACACGTCCACTGTCTTCAAGCGGTTGCACGCTCCGGCACCCAATGCTTCTCTCATCCCCCAGGTTGTCCAGATCATCAGGGCCTCGGCCTGCGTCTGATGTTGTGCAATGCCAGGTCCGTGGTAAAGAAAGCCCCCCTCATTTGTGATCTTGTGCAGGAAGGGGGAGTGGACCTGGCAGGTATTACAGAGACCTGGTTGGGCCAGGAGGGGGGGGTTCCCCTCATGGAATTATTGCCCACCAGGTTTTCATGCGTTTCATCAGCCGAGGGCTCAGGGTAGGGGTGGGGGGGTGGCAGTCATTATAAAGGAGGATTTGTGCCCGAGGGAGGCCACTGTACCTCAGACAGTAGGATGTGAGTCCCTCCTTGTGAAGTGGGGTCGTGGGGTACAGATGGGCTTGCTGACCACGAACCTGGCTCCTGGCTGCGTGGCAGCGGCCCTGCCCGAGCTTCTCGATGTGATTGCCGGGGTGGCAGTTAGTACCCCTAGGCTTATCATCACGGGGGATTTCAACCTGCCATCTGCCGGTGAAGTGTCAGAGGCGGCTCAGGAGTTCATGGCCTCCATGACAGCCATGGACCTGACCCAATTAGTTCAAGGCCCCACGCACATCGGGGGACACACCCTGGATTTGATTTTTGTCTCTTGTCAGTGGTTGAAGGATCTGGGAAGAGGGGATATAGCCACTGAACCCTTGTCATGGTCAGATCACTCGCTCCTTCGGGTGGACTTCCAATCCCCTACCCCCCCCCCCCGATAGGTTCCTGATGGAGCTTGGACCACTCCCTGAGGCTATGGCTCACGACTCGGCTGGAGAACTGGTGGCCGCATGCGGCAGGGCGGCTGCTGGGGATCTGGACCGCATTGTGCCTTTGCGGCCTCTGATCTGGTGCCGAACCCTGTTGGCTCCTTGGTTCTCTGATGAGCTGAGGGAGATGAAGCGCCAGAAAAGACGCCTAGAGAGCAGTTGGAGGGCCAGCCGTTCCGAATCTGATCAGACACTGGCGAGGTCTTATATCAAGACCTACCTAGTGGCGATAAAAGCGGCAAAGTTTAATTACTTTTCCGCTCTTATTGCATCTGCAGAAAATCGCCCAGCCGCCCTGTTTAGGGTGACCCGCTCCCTCTTACATATGGAAGCGTGGGAGGACCCCTTGCAGGGTAAAGCTGAGGGTTTTGTACAATACCTGCAAGACAAAATCGCTCAGATTCGGGAAGGGCTGGACTCTGACTGGGTAGGGCTAGATGGGGTGATGGAGGCAGGTGTCAGATCTGCTTCCATCATAAAACAGGAAAGACCACGCTCAAACTCATTTGGAAAGTTTAAGGTTACTTTTACTGAATATAATAAGACTGCAGCGAAAGTCAAGCAAGGAATGAAACATTTAGGCGCGCAACACACGTATCAAAGCATAACCCTTAGCTTCTTGACCCCAGCATATTGTCCAATGCAAAGCCGTTCACGACATCAGGTGTATTTCCTGCCCAGGGTCATCATCAGAATGGAATGCAGACTGTTAGCTGAGGTGATAACAGACTGTGGCCACACCCCTCTCTCCTGCTCACTTGTATCCTAGCAACCCCCCCCCTCCATTTCAATATGACAGCCAGAGCGAGCAAAAAGCGGAGGCTGACATCCGGCCCTCCTCCAGAAAAGCGACGTTAGTCCTGGAATAAAACACAAACACACAAAAACAACGAGAGGGACAGAGACAAACAGAAAATACACACACAAAAGAATAACAGTGGTTAAGGCTTGTCAGGATATTTAGCATAGAACTTCTTAAGCACTTTAGGGGCTCAAACGTGGCATTTATCCACCCACTCGGTATGGGAGGGAGGGAAATCCCTCCACGACACTAGGTATTGAACTTTATTCCTCCATACTCTAGAATCCAAAATTACTTTCACGTCATAATGTGGTTCACCAGCAACTAGTAATGGTGGTGGGGGTTCAGATGGTGGTTGCCGAAGGTAAGATGTGTGTTCACGCTTCAATAGATGGACATGGAAAATCGGGTAAAGCCGACAATAAGTTTTTGGTAAATCTAGTTTGACTGACATGGAGCTGATGATCTTAACAATGGGGAAAGGTCCAATATATTTCAGACCCAGTTTCTTACATTTTTGAGGGCTCTCCAAAAATCTGGTAGAAAGGTAAACACGGTCACCAACTTTATAATCAGGAGGGGCAATTCGTTTCTTATCTGCATACAATTTATGAGATTGGTGAGCATCATCCAGCGTTTTCCGCGCCACCGGCCAAAATGACGACATCTTACTACTCCAATCTAAGAGAGAGAGAACGGTAGGAGACTCGTGAGGTAACTCGGGAATAGGCATAAAGTCCTGACCATAGATCAATTTAAAGGGAGTCATACCGGTGCTGCTATGAACGGAATTGTTATATGCCACCTCAGCATGGGTTAACAGGTCGGCCCAATCGTCTTGTTGGTAATTAATGAAACATCGCAGATATTGCTCCAAAACAGAATTAGCCCTTTCACAAACTCCGTTCGTCTGAGGGTGGTGGGAGGAGCTTAATCCCTGGGAGGAGCCAATCATCTTCAAGAATTCCTTCCAAAATCGAGAAGTGAACTGAACTCCTCTATCAGAAATAATATGTCGAGCAGCTCTGTGTAGTCGATAAATGTGATTCAGGAACAGTTTTGCTAAGGCCTTAGCCGATGGGATTCCTGAGCATGGAACAAAATGAACTTGCTTTGAAAATAGATCAGTAACTACCCATATGACAGTGAAACCACGGCTATTTGGAAGATCCACAATGAAGTCCATAGATATCTCCTTCCAAGGAGACTCCAACCGTGCTACAGACTGGAGGAGACCTTGAGGTTTGCCAGGGGGGCGTTTACATGCAGCACAAACTGGGCAACTAGCAATGTCAGACTCCACATCTTTCTTCATACAAGGCCACCAGAATTGACGTTTAAGTAAGTGTAGGGTCTTCACGAAACCAAAATGACTAGAATCGTGTGCCCTCTGGAGTACAAAAGTACAGAGTTTAGCCGGGACGTAAAGCTTGGAACCCACCCAGGGTAAGTCATCCCGCAAAGTACAGTCTCCACAATGTGCAGTGAACCAATCGTCAGCCTGAAGTTCTTCTTTAATTTTAGAGAGTAATTCAGGAGGGGTTTCGACCTGTAGAGTAGAATGGCTGCGAGTGGTCACCGGAGCAGCTAAGTCACCCACCGGGATGACAGGCTGGATCACTGTAAGTTTAGAGGAATTGTATTGAGGAAGGTGTGATAACGCATCCACCATAAAGTTTCCCCCCCCCAGGAATATACTTCATGAAAAAATTAAATCGACTGAAATATTGAGACCACCGGACCTGTTTAGGAGAAAGTTTGCGAGGTGTCTGTAGAGATTCCAAATTTTTATGATCAGTCCATACTTCGAATGGGTGAGATGCTCCCTCTAAAAAATGCCGCCAAGTCATGAGGGCCTACCGCACTGCAAAAGCCTCTTTTTCCCAAATAGCCCATCTTCTTTCCGTATCCGAGAGTTTACGAGAGGTATAAGCGCAAGGTTGTAATTCCTCGTTGGAGTTGTATTGGAGTAGAACTGCGCCATCGCTGGCATCAGCTTGTACGACAAAAGGGGCATCCATGTCTGGGTGTTTCAAAATTGGTTCTGCTGCAAATAAGCGTTTAAGTTTTTCGAAGGCTGCTTGGCATTCCATAGACCAGTTCAGGGGTTTACTAGGTCGTGGTTTACCATCACCCTTTGTTTTAAGTAAGTTCGTAATTGGTAGAGCAATACTGGCAAAAGAGCGGATAAATTGGCGGTAAAAGTTTGCAAACCCCAAGAAACTTTGCAATTGTTTACGGGTGCGAGGCGGGGCCCACTCAGTTGCAGCCTTTACTTTAGCAGGATCCACCTCAATACCTCCTGACGAAATGCGGTATCCGAGATAATCGATCTTGCTTTGATGAAATTCACACTTTGATAGTTTAGCATATAGTTCCGCCGCCCTCAGTTTGCGCAAAACAGAGCGGACAAGCTTCACATGTTCTTCACGTGTTTCCGTGTAAATAAGGATATCATCGAGATATACGATAACGCCTTTATACAGGTGCTGATATAAGACCTTGTTTATCAGTTGCATGAAAACCGCTGGTGCACCTTGTAGGCCAAATGGCAGAACTTTAAATTGAAAACAACCTAACGGGCAATTAAAAGATGTTTTCCATTCATCTCCTTCTTTAATCCTAATCCTATAGTAAGCTTCTCTGAGATCCAGTTTTGTAAAATTTTTACCTCTTGCTAGATTGGCAAGCATATCTTTCATGAGGGGGAGGGGGTAAACATTTTCAGCGCAGATGATGTTCAAGTTCCTGTAATCCACCACTAGGCGGAGTTGGCCGTCTTTCTTCTCTCTGAACATAACAGGAGCCGCGACTCGAGGTCTAGCAGGTTCAATAAAACCTCTCGCCAAATTTTTGTCAATGAACTTGCGCAATTCCACCATTTCTCCTGGTGTCATGGAATAAATGTGTGGCTTAGGTAGTTGCACCCCAGGGAGGAAATCAATGGTGCAGTCTGTGGAGCGGTGGGTTGGAAGTTTGTCAGAAGATTTCTCACTAAAAACGTCTTTCAAATCCAAATATTCTGTAGGAATCTTTTCTTCCCCAGGTATTTGTTCCAAAACAGTTGCCACTTGGTCAGTCGACACGTTCTCATTTGGGTTGGGGGGCTCTGGAGTCAGATCCGCATCCAGGGTGGGGGGGTGTACTTAGGGGGATATCCAACCCTCTTTCCAATCTATGATAGGGTTCCATTTTCACAACCACGATAATCCCAAAATAATTGGGTTATCTGTAATAGGAGCAACAATGAAATGAATGGTTTCCCTATGGTGATCGCCAATCACCAACTCAAGTGGTTCTGTAACAAATTGAGCTGGACCTCCCCCCGCTACCGATCCATCCATTTGACAGAATGCGATCGGTACTTTTAAAGTCTTAAGGCGAATTCCTAGTTGTTGTACTAGATCTTGGCTTATAAGGCATCGTGAACATCCAGAATCCAAAAGGGCTAGTAATTCTGAGAAATGTCCACTAGAGGGCGTTTTTAATTTGAGGGGAATAGTCATGGGGCCCAACCAGGAACTCACCCAATGCTTGTCCGATTCCTCGTCAGAGGCGGCCTCCTTCTCCCAGTCATTCGGATCCTGGCCTAGTTCATAATAGTTGGTAGTAAGGTCCAGTGGCTCCATCCCCAACATTGCTGGCTTGGTACGTGGATCAGTCTTTCTGGTGCCTTTAGTTATCTCAGAAGATGGCCCGGGGCAGAGCTTCGATCCCATTCTGCAAGCATTTGCCCAATGCCCTTCCTTCCCACATTTGAAGCAAGCAGTAATGCGTTGTTTGTTGGAGGGTCCTCCCCTCCCTTCTCTTGGGCCTTCTGCCACCGAGAGCCTCCCACCGACCCATACGCTCCCATAGAGAGGGTCTCCTTATGGTGCCGTCGGCTAGACAATGTCGACTGGCGACACCCAGGGGGAGAGCCTTCTCCGTGGGAGCACCTGCTCTCTGGAACGAATTGCCCTTGGAATTAAGAACTAGCCCTGACTTACACACCTTCCGCCGCAGTCTCAAAACCTTTCTCTTTCAACAAGCCGGGCTGGCATAAAGCATGTTTTTTAAATTTTAAATTTAAATTTTTAAATTTAAATTTTTATTATTTTAATTAGGGTTAGTTTGGTTTTTTCCACATTTTGGCCAATATTTTAATGATGTTTTTAATTATGCCTTTTAATAGCTTTTTCTAACTTTTATATATTTGTTTTTTATTTTGGCTGTACACTGCCCTGAGTCCTTCGGGAGTAGGGCGGTATAAAAAACCAATAAACCTAAACCTAAACCTATAGTTCTGTAAATATTCCATCAGTTCCTGTAGTTATTCCGACTTGATGGTTTGAGTGAACTTTTATACCTTCTAGTAGTAGAGATTCATGAAAATATTTTAAGAAATACTACAAAATAGTATTAATATTTTAATTAATATTAAGTTTCTTTCCAAGGAGGTGAGCAGCATATACATTTAATAAATAAGTGGAATTTAAACCTGCTATTATGATGGATAGTCTCAGTCAAGAAGCAATTCAAAGTAAGCATCTCTTATAAATGCTATATCCATAATTTTTAGAAGGTAGTATATTTTTTTCTGTTTTGGCTCCCAAAATTATGATAAAAATAAAAACATTCTAAATATTAAATATTAATATGATTAAATATTAATAACTTCTTAAATATTAAAAATTTAAAATGTGAATATTCCTGATAAATAAACATTAATCTTCCAATTTTCATAAACTTTTTAAAATTAAGTTACTATCTTTTGTCCATGTAATTGATTTTAAATTAAAATTTAAACATCATCTTCTCAGACCCTTTGGCAGGACTTGATAATTAGTTTTTAAATGCCAAATCCAGTCTAAACATCTGATTCTGGGAAAAATAATAATATATTACACTTATATGCCAAACCCACGTGATGTTTAACTAGCGTTTACTAAACAAACTACAATTTCTTTAATGTTCCTGATGTTTTGGCAGATCTAATTAGATTATCAGAGAGCCATACTCTCAGGACAGTATATGGGAGGGGTAGGTATGGCGGGATCCGGGGACCTTGCCACGCTATGGGAGTGCGCACCCGCTCTTTGTGGGCGATTGCACACTCTGGTCCCCAGGACCTATCTCGCATCCCAGGAGGTTTCGGTTCACAGATCCCAGGCCCCAGGCTGATGTTATGCAATGCCAGGTCCATAATTAACAAGGCCCCCCTCATCCATGATTTGGTATTGGAGGGGCCCCCGGACCTGGTGGGTATAACGGAGACTTGGTTGGGCCAGGAGGGGGGAGTCCCCCTCGTAGAAATGTGCCCGCCAGGTTACCATGCCTTTCATCAGCCTCGGGGTCGGGATGGGGGGGGGTGGCAGTTATTGTAAAGGAAGGCCTAGATCCGAGGGAGACTGCTGTGCCGCAGATAGCTGGCTGTGAATCCCTGTGTGTGAAGTGGGGCTCGGGGAGGCAGTTGGGCTTGTTGATTGTGTACTTGGCTCCCCGCTACACCTCAACAGCCCTGCCCAAGCTCCTCGATGCAATAGCTGAGGTGGCAGTTGATACCCCCAGGCTTCTAGTCCTGAGGGATTTCAATTTGCCATCGGCAGGCAAAACATCGGAGGATAAAATCGCTCAGATCCGGGACGAACTGGCCTCCAATGAAGCAGGTCCGGATGGGCAGATGGGGGCTGGCCTTGAGACCGTTTTATGGGAAGAGTTTGACCTTGTGACTCCAGATGACATAGACAGGTTGCTGGGACGACTGAATGCCACCACATGTTTATTGGACCCGTGTCCCTCCTGGCTTGTACTGGCCTCCCAGGAGGTGACACGAGGCTGGCTCCAGGAAATAGTGAACGCTTCCTTAAGTGAGGGGTTTTTACCAGCCGCCTTGAAAGAGGTGGTGGTGAGACCCCTCCTCAAGAAGCTTTCCCTGGACCCAGCGTTGGTTAATTATCGTCCGGTCTCCAACCTCCGCTTTCTTCCGAAGGTTGTTGAGAGTGTGGTGGCACAACAGTTTCCCCGGCACCTGGAGGAAACTGTCTATCTAGACCCGCGCCAGTCCGGTTTCCGACCCCGGACACAGCACAGAGATGGCATTGGTCGCGTTGGTTGATGATCTCTGGAGGGCTCGGGATAGAAGCTGATCCTCTATCCTGGTCCTATTAGACCTCTCAGCAGCTTTCGATACCATCGACCATGGTATCCTGTTGCACTGGCTGGAGGGGTTGGGAGTGGGAGGCACCGTTTTACGCTGATTCTCCTCCTACCTCTCCGGCCAGTCACAATTTGTGTTGTCAGGAGGGCAGAGATCGATACCGAAGCCCCTAATCTGTGGGGTGCCCCAGGGGTCGGTTCTCTCACCTTTCCTGTTCAACACCTATATGAAGCCGCTGGGCGAGATCATCCGTGGTTTTGGGATAGAGTACCATCAGTACGCTGATGATACTCAGCTGTACCTCTCTACCCCGAACCACCCTAATGATGCCATTGAAGTGATGTCCCTGTGTCTGGAGGCCGTACGGGTCTGGATGGGGAGGAACAAGCTCCGACTCAACCCATCCAAGACCGAGTGGCTGTGGTTTCTGGCGTCCCGATATAGCCAGCTGGTGCCATCGCTGGCTATTGGGGGCGAGTCATTAGCCCCCGCGGAAAGGGCCCACAACTTGGGTGTCCTCCTGGACTCTCGGCTGTCCCTGGATGACCAGGTGACGGCCGTGGCCAAGGGGGCATTCTATCAGGTTCACCTGATATGCCAGTTGCGCCCCTTTCTAGATCGGGACTCACTTCGCACAGTCACCCAAGCCCTCGTTACTTCCTGCTTGGACTACTGTAATGCTCTCTACATGGGGCTCCCCTTGAGGTGCACCTGGAGACTGCAGCTAGTTCAGAATGCAGCCGCGCGGGGGATTCTGGGAGTCTCTCGTTACTCCCATGTAACACCTCTCCTGCATGAGCTGCACTGGCTGCCTGTGACCTTCTGGGTGTGCTTCAAGGTGTTGGTAACCATCTTCAAATCGCTCCATGGCACGGGACCTGGGTATTTGCAAGACCGCCTCCTACCACATACCTCCCTTCGACCTGTCCGCTCGCACAGGGAGGGCCTCCTCAAGGTGCCGTCTGCCAGTCAATGCTGGCTGGCGGCCCCCAGGAGAAGGGCCTTCTCTGTGGCGGGTCCGGCTCTCTGGAACGACCTGCCCCCCAATATTCGCACCATCACGGACCTACGCCTCTTCCATCGGGAGCTGAAATCACACTTTTTCCATCTGGCCGGCCTGGCTTAGAGTTTAATAATGTAAATTTAATTTTTAATAGAGGGTTTTATAGTTTTAATCTTTGTAGCACAGTTATATTTAATTTAATTCGGTTTTAACTACCACGGACCTCCGCTCCTTCTGCCAAAAACTTAAGACCCATTTGTTCCATCAGGCAGGCTTGGCCTAATTTATGCTTCTTGCCCCAGTCTGTAATTTAAATTGTTTTATTTGGTTTTAATGGGATATAATTTTTAACGTTTTATAAATTTGTACAGGGTTATTTAATTTGATTTTAAATATGTATGTATTGTCATGTTTTTTAGATGTTTTAATTTTTCCTGTACACCGCCCCGAGTCCCTTCGGGGAGAGGGGGCGGTCTAGAAATGTAATAAACTAAATAAATAAATAAATAATTGTGGATTGTATTTATACGGTGTGTATGTTGTTGTTTTTACTTTTTATCTTCTGTGCACTGCCCCGAGTCCCACTGTGGAGATGGAGCGGTATAAAAATATGATTAAAATAAATAAAATAAAATAAATTATCATAGAAAGTAAGATCCAAGAGAAGGATCTTCAAAATCTTCCATGGAATTAATACTGGTGATCAAATTACACACACACACACACACACACACACTATTTACACATCTTGTTTACAAAATTAAACTACCTGAGTTGTGCACAATTAAACTACCACAGTGAGGCATGCTTAGTTCTGATTTAAAATGACAGAATTTTTTTTTCTCCTTTGCTGAATCTCCTGGCAGAAAAGTGAATTTCCTTCCTTCCTTCTTTCTTTCTCTTTCTTTCTCCCTTCCCTCCCTCCCTCTCTCTCTTACTTTTTAAAGCTTTTTTTTTCCCCTTGCTTGAACCGGCGGGGAAAAAAACCTTAAAAAAAAAAACTTCTGATGAAGCTTCTGATGGGAGAACAGATTCAGGGGTGTGGCCAAGCCACCATTTTTACTACTGGTCCAGTCCAGTATGCCAGATTTTCACTGCTTCTTCTGGCATACCGGACTGCACCTCTGACTGTAATCAACTGTGATATAGGCTGGGCTGAGATATATTAGCCTAAAGTGACTCAGGGTATTTCCATGACTGAAGATGGACTTGAACCTGCATTTCTCTGATCCTTTACTAGGCCACCTGTTCCTCATAGACTTGGTTTCCAACCCTCTCACCATCTGAATGTTGTTTACTTGCTACAGCTTGTCAATGCCCATTTCATACTGTAGACTGCCTGATCAAGACTGAGCAGAACAGGACAATTATTTCCCATGATCTGGACTCTAGTCTCCTCTTAATATATATAGTAAGAAAGCATTCGCCTTTTTAGCAGTTGTTGGCGCTTATTTAATTTCTGTCTGACAAGGAGAGCCAGATCCTTATTGTGTGTGTTACTATCAAGCCAGGTCTTCCACATCCTATGCTTGTGCCTTTCACATTTTCTTGTCAATGCTCCACTTCACCTTCTGGCCCTATTCATTTTAGCCCACTCAATAAGCCTGTTTAAATCTTCTCGCCTTACTCTAAAGTATTAGTTACCTTCCTATTTTGTGTTATCAACAGACTTGATAATCATTCTCTTTAACAAGATCATTAATAAATGTCTATGGAGATTCTCAGTCATCCAGGTCATGTTTTTCTTTGAAGATGTTTCACTTCTCATCCAAGAAGTTTCTTCAGCTCTGACTGGATGGTGCAGAATGGAAGGATTTATATTCCTTGCACTCAGCTGGTCATTTGCATTCTTTTACAGAATCATTGAGGCCACTTAGAGGTTCCTGTGTCCTCAGGGTCATCTGAATAGTGCCAATGGGTATGGAGCAGTGACGGGCAGTTAGGTGATGCAAGTGAGGCACAGCCTTACTGCTCTTATCATGAAAAAAAAATGTAAAAGAAAAAGTAAATTAAATACTTGTATTTATCTACTGATCTGTACCATAAAGTTATTTTCCATTTAACTTCACCAGCTTTACATTATTTGGTATTAAAATTGCAGAATTTTCACATTTACCATTCAACTAGTCAGGTGAGAACTTGCGGTGAGGCTGCAGCGAGCTCAGTGTCTCAGACGAGAGCTGAGGTGAGGCTGGGCTAGCTGCTGCCTCACCATGGATGACTCTGCTTAACTGTTTTACATGATCTGTAATGAGACCGTATTGCTGTCTATCTGTATGTTGCTTTTAATAGTTTAGCTAATGTATATAATATAAAATGGAGTGTTTTTTGTCAACAACTATGTGTGGAATGTGTTTCTTGTGCTGAGCGATCATAAAATGCCTAAAAAATCAGACTAGGTGAGGCATGCAGTTCTCCTGCCTCATAGTAGAGGGCGCTCATTCTTCCTGTGACTCAGCAGCAGCAGAGTAAGTGACAAAAGCCACAGAGCACAACTCATGCGGTCAAGAGTTAAAAAGTCAAGTGCATGTCATTCATTTTTCCCCACCTTTTCCACTTTCGAAAATGGAGGATTACATTTCAGTGGTGGATGGACTTCATTTCTAAGTAAAGGTAAGACCCATAATAACTTCTATTTTTTTCAGTTAAATATGCTTTTTTGTGTGCTATAGGATTTTAATGTTTGTAAATCTGATTGTGATGACGTCAGTGCCTCGCCAGCCATAAACCTCACCGCACGACACTGGTATGGAGCCTTCTTGGAACTGCTGAAAGGACTGTTTTGTAAACTGGAGACAGATGATGCTGTGTCCCTCCCCCTATCTTTGAGAGAGGGATGTTCAATTTTGACATAGATAGCCTCTTTGACCCCTCTTTCAAATCAGCAGTCCTCTCTGTCCAAAATGTGAACTTTGCTTTCTTCAAAAGAGTGGCCCCTGTCTTTTAAATGCAGATGGACTGCTGAATTTTGTCCTGGTGGATATGTTGTGTCATTAATAAATATTTTGAATAGGGCAGAGCTCAGGATGGTGCTTTGGCCTTTCTACTTAAGGCTACCCTGACATCTGCTGTCGAGATGTTTATGGATACTGTCTAATGTGGTCATTCAGCAAGAAATCAACTCTTCTAACAGTTATATTATCTAATTCATATTTTACCACTCTGTTAACAAGGCTATGATTGGACACTTTTTTGAATGCTTCAGTTGAGGTTAGGGCAGTGGTAGTCAACCTGGTCCCTACCGCCCACTAGTTTCAGCTTTCATGGTGGGCGGTGGGGGTTTTGTCCGATAGTGAAGCACTTTCCTTTATTTAATTTAATTGACTTCCCTACTTTATAAATCACCATTACTGTGGGACCGGTGGGCGGTTAGAAAATTTTACTACTAACAGAGATACAAAAGTGGTCGGTAGGTATAAAAAGGTTGACTACCCCTGGGTTAGGGTATGCTATGTCCACAATTAAAGAAGCCGTATGTCAAAGAAAAGTCCAGTATAATTTTTAGTAATAAGCTCATGATGGATTATGGTCCTCAAAAATAGATCTCAAGCATATATCTCTTAATTTTGCAGGTTGTCCTTCCCTTTAAAAAAAATCTATATTTGTTTGTTTTATTAAAATGAGAGGATGTGTGACACCAAATGACCCTGTATGGTTTATCCTTTGAAAATAAAGAGCAATAAAATTAAGAAAACATAAGAATATACAGAAAAAAATACACAGGGTACCCAAAAAATCAACCAACAGGGGCAGCCAATCAACCCCAAGACCAGGTTTTCAAAGATTTCTGTAATGATGCAATAATGTTTCTTTCTAATATGGAGTTACGACAGCATGTTTGTCTTTCATTTTTGTTGTTAGTTCTAACAATTAACCTAGCCAAGAAATTTAGCATCTCTGCTGTTTATATCTACTTAATGTCAGATGGCTTATTTTGCCTGAGCTTCTTAATCTCACAGCATATGGACAGGCTCAACCACAGCTTCAGCTGGGAAACTGTGGGTATCTTAGACCAAGCTAAATCCCAAAACATTAAGAAATTCCTAGAAGCTTGGCATTCAGGCATATGCACCATCAACAGGTACATAGAAATAGAATATATTTATAATCCATTCAAAAGAGAGAACAAAAAGTTAAGATGGAAACAAAAAAAATCAAAAGACATCCCCTGCAACATTCAGCATGCATCAGGCAAAGTGTCAACAAATTAATAATAATAATAATAATAATAATAATAATAATAATAATAATAATAATAATAATAATAATAATAATTTAATTTAATATCCCGCTCTCTCTCCCCAAGGGGACTCGAGGCGGGGCACAGGCAATTAAAAATACAAATAAGACCACAGACAAAATACAAAATACAAAATTAAAAATGGATTAAATTGATCCTGCGCTAAAACCCATAAACTAAACTAAAAATACCCCTAAAACCCCTAACCTAAAAAGAGACTACCCAAGGCCGGCCAGGCGAAAAAAGTGTGTCTTTAATTTTAAGCGGAAGGAGCGGAGGTCCGTGGTTGTCCTGATATCGGGGGGAAGGTCGTTCCAGAGGGCTGGGCCCACCACAGAGAAGGCCCTTCCCCTGGGCGTCGCTCGCTGACAAAGTCTAGTGGACGGCACCCGGAGAAGTCCCTCTCTGTGGGAGCGAATCGGCCGTGAGGATGTATGGGGCAGGATCCGATCCCGCAGGTAGCTAGGTCCCGAGCCATGGAGCGCTTTGAAGATGGTAATTAACACCTTGAAGCGCACCCGGAAGACGACAGGTAGCCAGTGCAGCTCGCGCAAGAGCGGTGTTACGTGGGCAAACCTAGAGGTGCCCATAATTGCTCGCGCGGCTGCGTTCTGGACCAACTGAAGCCTCCGGGTACACCTCAAGGGGAGCCCCATGTAGAGAGAGTTGCAATAATCCAGTCGGGATGTCACGAGAGCATGAGTGACTGTGCGAAGGGCGTCCCGATCCAATAGGGGGCGCAACTGGCGTACCAGGCGAACCTGGTAAAACGCCCTCCTGGCCACGGCTGTCACTTGATCTTCCATGGACAGCCGGGTATCCAGGAGGACACCCAAGTTGCGCGCCCCATCCACAGGGGCAAGATGTTCGCCCCCTATGGCCAGCGATGGAGTCAGCTGGTTGAATCGGGTAGCCGGAAACCACAGCCACTCGGTCTTGGTCGGGTTGAGCCTGAGTCCGTTACTTCCCATCCAGATCCGCACGGCTTCCAGGCACTGGCACATCACCGCTACGGCATCGTTGGGGTGGTTTGGGGTAGATATATACAGCTGAGTATCATCAGCGTAGAGATGATACTCTACCCCAAAACCACGGATGATCTCGCCCAGCGGCTTCATGTATGTGTTGAACAGGAGAGGCGAGAGGACCGACCCCTGAGGCACCCCACATGTGAGGGGTCTCGGGGTCGACCTCTGCTCTCCTGCCAACACAAATTGCGATCGGCCAGAGAGGTAGGAGGAGAACCACCGCAGAACGGTGCCTCCCACCCCCAACCCCCCCAGCCGATGCAATAGGATACCATGGTCGATGGTATCGAAAGCCGCCGAGAGGTCTAACAGAACCAGGATGGAGGAGCAACCCCCATCTCTGGCCCTCCAGAGATCATCCACCAACGCGACCAATGCCGTCTCGGTGCTATGCCCGGGTCGAAAGCCGGACTGGCACGGGTCTAGATAATCCACTTCCTCCAGGTGACGGGGAAACTGTTGTGCCACCACACTCTCAACAACCTTCACCAGGAAGGGAAGGTTGGAGACTGGACGATAGTTGGTTAATAAAGCTGGATCCAAAGAGGGCTTCTTGAGGAGGGGCCTCACCATGGCCTCTTTTAGGGAGGCAGGCAAGGAACCCTCACTCAAGGATGCGTTAATAACCTCTTGGAGCCAGCCTCGTGTCACCTCCCAGGATGCCAGTACAAGCCAGGAGGGACACGGGTCCAATAAACATGTGGTGGCTCGCAGTCGCCCACGTAACCTGTCCATATCCTCGGAAGTAACGGAGTCAAACTCCTCCCAAACAAGATCCCCCTCGTGGGAATCCACTGGACCAGCAATGGGGGCTAACTCATTCTGTATCTGAGCGATTTTCTCCTTCAGATAAGACACAAATTCCTCTGCTCTACCCTGTAAGGGGGCTTCCCGCACCCTCTGTTGAAGGAGGGTACGGGTCACCCTAAACAGGGCGGCAGGGCGGTTATCTGCGGATGCTATGAGAGTGGCGCAATGATGGCGTTTGGCCACTCTCAGCGCCACAATGTAAGTCCGTAAATGGGCTCTTACCTGTGTCCGGTCAGATTCAGAGCGGGTATACCTCCATCTTCTCTCTAGGCATCTCTTGTGGCGTTTCATCACCCTCAGCTCCTCGGTAAACCAAGGAGCCAGGGTGGCTCGCCGCCGCAAGAGAGGCCGCAAGGGCGCGACCCGATCCAAGGCTCCCGTGGTCGCAGTATTCCATGCGGCCACGAGGTCCTCCATCGGGGCGCGGGTCAGGGGTACAGGAAGTGGCCCAAGCGCCGCTTGGAACCCATCTGGGTCCATCAGGCGCCTGGGGCGGAACCAGATTGGTAACTCAGGTTCCACCTCCCCGCGGAGGGGAGTAGCGGTCGGAAAGTCAAGCCGGAGAAGTGAGTGGTCTGTCCATGACAAGGGTGTGATGACTATATCCCCTATACCCAGATCACTCTTCCATTGGCCTGAGACAAAGATGAGATCCGGTGTGTGTCCACCCTCGTGCGTGGGGCCTTGAATTACTTGGGTCAGGTCCATGGCCGTCATGGAAGCCATGAACTCCCGAGCTACCCCGGATGATTCGCCCACCGATGGCAGGTTAAAGTCCCCCATGACTAGAAGTCTGGGGGTCTCAACTGCCACCGTAGCGATCACCTCTAGGAGCTCGGGCAGGGCTGCTGCTACATAGCGGGGAGCCAGGTATACAACCAGCAAGCCCAACTGCCTCCCTAGGCCCCACTTCACGCAGAGGGACTCACAACCGGTGGTCTGTGGCACAACGGTCTCTCTCGGCTCAAGACATTCCTTAACAATGACCGCTACCCCACCACCCCTGCCTAGGGCCCGGGGCTGATGAAAAGCGCGGTAGCCTGGTGGGCACATTTCAACGAGGGGGAGTCCTCCCTCGTGGCCCAACCAGGTCTCCGCAATTCCAGCCAGGTCCAGCTCCCCCTCTGACACCAGGTCATTAATGAGGGGGGCTTTGTTGACAACGGACCTGGCGTTGCAAAACATCAGCCGCAGGCCCTGGCTCTGTACTCCCTGACCTCCTAGCCTGCGGGGGTTGTGGCAACTGACCGTTTGTAACCAACGGCTACGTGCCTCCAACCGGGAGGATGGAACTTGTCTCCCCTCGGACTTGCCCCTCCCCACGACCCTCTGGATGGGGAAGCCCTCCACTGGAATGACTTGTGTTTCCCCCCTCTTAGCGGAACCATCCGCCTCCCTCCGTCGTCTGCTGGCTCGGCCCGTTCCCTTCTGGCTAGTCTCAACCTGTCTAAACCCTCCCCCCTCCCTGGTACCCCCTAAAATAAACAGCAATTTTTAAACTAAAAAACCCCTACACCTGCGCTTTCGCCACTTCTCCTGACTTATCAGTCCCTCATCAAAGTGTGCCCTTGATAACACAGCGGGCCATACCTGCGAGAGGGGGGACTCCCGCAGTAGGATTAGGTCTGCCCTTGAATATATTACGGGTCACATCAACAGCAGGGAATCAATCAATTGGGTACAGAGATGCTTGGATGGTCAGAATAAATATTAAATAAGATGTTAAAATATATATTCAATAAATATTAAATAGATGTTAAAATTAATTAATTCCAGTAAGTCAATAATACGGTATAGGGAAGTTAAAATCCTGGGTATGATGGTCCATAAATAATCGCATAAAGTGCACATGATCACATAAGTGCACTATCACAGGCGTGGCCTTAGCAAGTCCAGTCCAGTCCCATTCTTCCAGAGCCTCAGGCCTCAGCCAAAGATGGTACATGGTTGGGCCCCTTGCAGGATCTCCCGGCCCCCCTTGTGGGTCCTGGTTTAAGTTGGTTTAAGTTGGTTTAAACAGGGCAGAGTCAGTAGGGAACAGGGCCTCAGCCTGGATCTTCTTAGGCCTCGGCCCAGCTGTTATGCGGCCTCCCGGCTCCCGGCTGCTAGACCTCCGATTTTCCCACTCACCGGTACACTAATGGAGTCGGCCAAATAAAGGAGTCCAGATTGGGTCATCTCGGCTACGGCCCTGCTGTTATCGGGCCTAGATCGTCCTCGCCAGTTGTCCCTCCCAGGCTGGCATCCCGGCCTTCCGCGTCCTGGCCCCCCATGGCCCTCCGCACTCGGCAGTCCCAGCTTGCCTTCTGTCCAGCCTGGCGTCCCGGCCTCTGGCAACCCGGCCTCTCACGTCCTTCGGCCTTCGGCATTCGGCACGCCTCGGCAGACCTTCTGGCAAGCCTCCTGCCCAGCCTCCTGCCCGGTCTCCGCCTCTCCAGCATCCAGCAAACCTTCTGCCCGGTCTCCAACACTCCGCTTTCTCCGCTTTCTCCCCCGCTTTCTCCCCCCGGCGGGCTCTACAAGCCCGGCATCGGCCCGACATCGGCCTGACGCCCGGCGTCTCCAGCTGACCGGCGCCTTCCGGTCAGCAAAACCCCCGTTCTTGGCCGTCAACTCACCCTGGGAGGCCGTCCATGGCCTCGATGGTAAGCCAGGGTGGTCACTTACTGGGCCCGACCCTCAGATCTGGTAAAGAGGGTCGGGCGGCATCCCTGTTTTCCAAAGAGCCCCCGCGGCCCACGCGGAGCTCAGAGGCAGACCGCCATCTCTTCGCACATGCGCAGTATGATACTTGTCCCCAAATTAACAATCAACAAATGGATATCAGGCAAACGATCAAGTATTCCCTCATCACGAAACCATCAAGGAGACAACCACAGCCCATCAGTGCTGACAGGGCAAGCGACAATATATAAAGAGAGCAAACTTCATTCCCTTCTAGTATTGGTGATGTTACTTAGTGCAGTTAACATGCCCAAGAAAACAGCCAAGCTCAGACAGCACCAAGGACTGCATAATTGAAACTTGAGCTACATATTTTAATTTTCTATTTGTAAAGAATGCATACCATATTCTTTAAATGTTGATAGTGCCTTTAATTAATGAGATCCAGGTAGCTTATGAGCAATAAACAATCTTCAGTCATCTGAGTCCAAGTTGCAACCTGTATGTGCAATCTTTTGAACGTATACTTGGCAACAAGCATTCCCAACAATAATTAAGGTCTAATTCTATACAATCCTGCTGTTTCCATGTTTTACCTTTGAGCAAATTTATCCTGATGCTCAAAATAAAGGAATATCGAAAAATGGAAATCAGAGAAAGATAAGTGCCAAAGATTGTTTCTATCTGTACCAATGTCTACAGTAACGTTAACAATAGGTTTTAGGTAATAGAAGAAACAGTAATGCTCCAATATATTATGTTTTTATTGCTGAGTCTATACCACTGAATATTATTTGATTCCTGATAACATCAATAGTGAAAAGGCATCAAGATTATGTTTCAAATGAGGTATGCCTTCATGGCTACCAGGCAGCGCTTCATATTGTGTAGCCTAGATCTTTAATACTTTTGAATCCATAAAGAAACAATATTGTTGTATAGAAAATCAGATAATAGTCTTTTAATTATTTTTTGCAATAGTGGGTGTCTGTGCTGTTTAGATTTGCTTTGACTTTGACTTTGCATGACCAGAGGAATGCTGTCGATATAATTTACTTGGACTTCAGTAAGGCATTTGATAAAGTAGACCATAACCTACTATTAGATAAAGTAGAAAAATGTGGGTTAGACAGCATCACCACCAGATGGATTCGCAACTGGCTGACCAACCGCACTCAACGTGTAGTCCTCAATGGAACTGCATCTACATGGAAGGAAGTATGCAGTGGAGTCCCCCAAGGCTCTGTTTTAGGCCCAGTACTCTTCAACATCTTCATCAATGATTTGGATGAGGGGATAAATGGGGAACTCATCAAATTTGCAGATGACACCAAGCTGGCAGGAATAGCCAACACTCCAGAAGATAGGCTTAAGATACAGAAGGATCTTGACAAACTTGAACATTGGGCACTATCTAATAAAATGAAATTCAATTGTGAAAAAAGTAAGGTTCTACATTTAGGCAAGAAAAACAAAATGCAGAGGTACAGTATAGGTGGTACCTTGCTCAATAGTAGCAACTGTGAGAGGGATCTTGGAATCCTAGTGGACAACCATTTAAATATGAGCCAGCAGTGTGCAGCAGCTGCCAAAAAAGCCAACACAGTTCTAGGCTGCATAAACAGAGGGATAGAATCTAGATCACGTGACGTGTTAATGCCACTGTATAGTGCCTTGGTAAGGCCACAGTTGGAATACTGCATACAGTTTTGGTCGCCACGATGTAGAAAAGACGTGGAGACTCTGGAAAGAGTGCAGAGAAGAGCAACCAAGATGATTAGGGGACTGGAGACTAAAACATATGAAGAACGGTTGCAGGAGCTGGGTATGTCTAGTTTGATGAAGAGAAGGACCAGGGGAGACATGATAGCAGTGTTCCGATATCTCAGAGGGTGCCACAAAGAAGAGGAAGTCAAACTATTCTCCAAGGCACCTGGGGGCAGGACCAGAAGCAATGGGTGGAAACTAATCAAGGAGAGAAGCAACTTAGAACTAAGGAGAAATTTCCTGACAGTTAGAACAATTAACCTCTGGAACAGCTTGCCTCCAGAAGTTGTGAATGCCCCAACCCTGGAAGTCTTTAAAAAGATGTTAGATAGCCATTTGTCTGAAATGGTATAAGGTTCCTGACCACGCAGGGGGTTGGACTAGAAGACCCACAAGGTCCCTTCCAACTCTGCTATTGTATTGTATTGTACTTAATATTATTTGTCTCTAGTATAAAGCTAAATGTTTTATAACATGATTATTGTATAATCTACGGTCTATAGCAGAAGTCAGCAATTAAATCCATGATTATTTATTCAACATTCCATGTACATTCCAAGGACATCTAAAAGGTATTTTGATTTCTACAAGTAGTAAATTTACTCATGAATGACTAAAATTTACAAAGGCTTTAAACTTCCACTGAGTAAATAAAATAATAAAATCAATAAAGATTTTGCTAGAACACTTCTTGACACACAGTATCTTTGCAGCTTCTCTCACCATAACAGTCATAACAATCAATGTTGGAATCACCACCGCCAAATTGTTTTCAAACTACTTAAACAAATGAATAAAACATGATGGTAGACACATTAACTTCCTGCCTGTATTCCATTCTTACAGCCAACATTGTCTCTCCATAATGTATGGGGTTGCAATCATATCCCATGAGCTATAGGAGGCTACTTTATAGATGGAGAATTGTTGTTAGCCCACAGAAGCTGCCCCCTCCAGTACAAAATATGAAGAGTAATAGCAATAGCACTTAGATTTATATACCACTTCACGGTGGAAGTGCAAGTCCCACGCCCAAGGCGGCCTCGTGCCACAGACTGGAGGCGCTGGTGGAGGATTGTTATTGTGGTGGCCCGGCCTCCTCATACTCCTCTCAGTGTTTAAAGATGGTGGTGGCAGTGGTGGGAGGATGTGGCAGCGGCCCCCTCATACTCCTCTCAGTATTTAAAGATGGAGGTGGCAGTGGCGACGGCGGCTCCTCCTCCTCCTCCTCCTTGGCTGCGGGGCCGCTTTCCGGGGTGGCCCGACGGGTGCTGCACGCAGGGAGCCGGGGCCAGCAGCCACGCGCAGGTCTCACAGGTCTCACAGCTGGCACCACAGCTGCTGCTCTGGGTCACCACCAGAGGTGGCAGGAACAGCAGCAGTGGCAGACACCACCCTGGGGAGCCTGCTCGGCCTCAGCCGGAGCTGGCACTACCTTCAGACTCTGCTGGGGGAAAGCAGCAAGGACGAGCCAGTGAGATTCCCACCGCAGCAGGCAGCAGAGCCGGCGTGGCTCTTTTGACAAGGAGGGCGGCCCTTGGCACCAGCGAGCCCGCTCCCTTTCCAACCTGACGGAGCGACCTGTCCACTCGGCAGGTCCTCAATGCCGGGCTCCTGGACTTTAGAACCCGCCTCTTGTCCCCTTGATCTGGATGGATGGGGAAAGCCCCTAGATGCCCCCAACCAACGAGCCCCCCCCCCACCACACATTCTCTCCAGTCATGCAGAGGTAGGGACATTCCGAAGGAGCCAAGCCATGGGAGCCAGAGGGAAGCGAACAGGTTTGCATAGGACAGAAAGAAAGGAGGCATTGCTAAAGATTACACAGTATTACCATGTTTCCCTGAAAATACGTCATGGCCTGAAACTAATGCCATGCCACATATTTTGGGTGGGCAAAAATATTAGCCCCTCACCCAAAAATAAGCCCCCTGGACAATCCCCCCTCCGGCCAGGCAGAGCACCCCTCACCGACCTAGCGGTATTCCGAAGGTGCCGAGCTGCGGGGCCGCCTGTTCGCCGCCCTCCGGCTCCTGCGGCTCGGCACCTTCAGAATACCGCTAGGCCGGTGAATGGTGCTCTCCTGGCCAGAGGGGAGGATTGTCCAGGGGGCTTATTTTCAGAGGGGGGCTAATATTTTTGCCTTAGTTTCAGGCCATGTCATATTTTCAGGGAAACACGGTAATACTGTGTAATCTTTAGCAATACTTCCCTTCTTTCTGTCCTATGCAATTGTATCTGTAAATAGGACCACCATTCTATTTGTACCCCTTGTGATGCCAATTCTAATCTAGTTTTAATCTCCCCCTGTCTGTTCAGTAACTCTTTATATGTGACAATATTTCCCATATTAATTAAATTTGGGTGTATATACACTTCCATATAAGATAGCCATATAGGTATTTTGCTATAGTGGTTATGTTTAATTTTGTTCCATATAGATAACAGGGATTGTCTTATATAGTGTCTATTGAAATATTTGTGTGAAGATCCTTTTGCATAACACAGGAAGGCGTGCCATCCTGCTTGGAGGTAATGACCTTCCAATTTGAGTAATCTTTTATTTCTCAACATTATCCATTCTTTTAACCATGTTAGGGTGGCTGCACTATAATAAAGTTCCCAGTCTGGATTGGTGTCTTTGCCTCTTTCAGCACAGCATTATAAACTTCCAACAATGTTGGGACAAGCATATCCTGGAATTCTTTATATATTTCTGCTGGCAGTCCATCTGCCCTGCAGCTTTATTAGTCTTTTGTCTTTGTATGGCCTCAATGATCTCTGATGTTCATTGAGCATATCTTTTATTTCCTCTGGAATCTTTGGCAGATCTGACTTTTCCAGATATTGTAGTATTCCGTCCTTTGTATAGTCTCCGTTTTTTCTATATAATTGTTCATAGAACTCTTGGGTAATCCTTTTCTTTTCCTCTAGTTGATAGCAGATCTTGCCTTTTCCGTCTTGTAGTTTATTGATCCAGTTCTGTTGCTTCTGCTTCCTCAGCCTATAGGATAGCCACCATACCAGTTTATTTGCATTCTCAAAGAAATTTTGTTTTGCTTTTTTTATAGACTGCCAATTTTGCTTTTTCAAATATAGCCAATTCATGTTTAATCTTATTTATTTATTTATTTATTTGTTTGTTTATTTATTTATTTATTTATTTTATTTGTTATTTACACTTAGATACCGCCCTATCTCCCGAAGGACTCAGGGCAGTGCACAGAGGAATAAAAAGTAATAAAACACAATGACAATATAAAAATTAAAAATAGATTAAATACTAAATCTGTGCTAAAAACCTATGGTTAAAAGCAAATAAAAATTATAGAATTGTTATAAAATTGAGACTATATCATTAAAAACTATGCTAGGCCAGCCGCATGAAATAGATATGTTTTTAAGGTCCGGCGGAAGAGGAGTAGGTCTGTGATGGTACGAAGGTCAGGGGGCAGGTCATTCCAGAGGGCAGGGCCTGCCACAGAGAGGGCTCTCCCCCTGGGGGTTGCCAGCCGGCATTGTCCAGCAGACAGCACCCTGAAGAGGCCCTCTCTGTGGGAGCAAACAGGTCGGAGGTATGTGGTAGGAGGCGGTCCCGCAAATAACCAGGTCCCAAGCCATGGAGCGCTTTGACAATGGTTACTAGCACCTTGAAGCGCACCCAAAAAGCCACAGGCAGCCAGTGCAGCTCGCGCAGGAGAGTATTACATGGGAGTATCAAGAGACTCCCATAATCCCCCACGTGGCCGCATTCTGTATTAGCTGGATCCTCCAGGTGCACCTCAAAGGGAGCCCCGTGTAGTACAGTAGTCCAGGCGGGAAATGACGAGGGCTTGAGTGACCATGCGTAAGGCGTCATGATCTAGAAAGAGCCGCAACTGGCATATCAGGTAAACCTGATAGAAGCCCCCCCCCCGGCCACGACTGTCACATGGTCATCCAAGGACAGCCGAGAGTCCAGGAGGGCGCCTAGGTTGCGAGCCCGTTCCGCGGGGGGCCCTGATAGCCAGAGATGGTACCAATTGGCTATATTGTGATGCCGGAAACCACGGCCACTCGGTCTTGGATGGGTTGAGTCGAAGCTTGTTCCTCCCCATCCAGGCCCGCACAGCCTCCAAGCACCGGGACATCACTTCAAGGGCATCGTTGGGGTGGTCAGGGGTAGAGATGTACAGCTGAGTATCATCAGCGTACTGATGGAACTCTACCCCAAAACCACAGATGATCTCACCCAGCGGCTTCATATAGGTGTTGAACAGGAGGGGCGAGAGGACCAACCCCTGAGGCACCCCACATGTGAGGGGCCTCGACGTCGACCTCTTCTCCCCTGCCAACACAAATTGTGACTGGCCGGAGAGGTAGGAGGAGAACCACCATAAAACAGTGCCCCTCACCCCCAACCCCTCCAGTCGATGCAATAGGATACTATGGTCGATGGTATCGAAAGCCGCCGAGAGGTCTAATAGGACCAGGATGGAGGAACAACCCCCATCTTTGGCCCTCCATAGATCATCTACCAACGCGACCAATGCCGTCTCAGTGCTGTGAACGGGCCGGAAGCCGGACCAGCGCGGGTCTAGATAGTCAATTTCCTCCAGGTGATGGGGAAACTGTTGTGCCACCACACTCTCTACAACCTTCACCAGAAAGCGAAGGTTGGAGACAGGATGATAATTGACTAATAATCCTGGGTCCAGGGAAGGCTTCTTTTTTTTTTTTATTGAAAAAGTTTTATTGAGTTTTACAAATTTTTAAGTAGGGTAGGGTAAGGTGAGTTAAAAAAATATTTTGAGAACTTTCACGTCGAGATCGTTGGCCCCTCCGAGACTTCTTAACAAAACATAGATAATACATATTTCAATGGTATTACAAGGTGAAGAGAAGTGCATACATCATTGTAAATTCCAAATTCTATGCTAGCAATCGTATACAAACATCCAAACAAAAGTTATACTGTATTAAAAAAAGTCATTTTTTAGATCTAAGTCTCTTGGCAATTGTGTCTTCTTGTTCTCCTCCCTGACCCCCAGTGGGCGGGGCCGGGGCCCCCTCCGCTCCTCCAGTTTCATCCCCCAGGATAGAGGAGTATTTTTTAGAAAGGCTTCCGCCTCAGCAACTGTTTTAATCCTTACTCTTCCTCCTTCCCAGAACACCAACATCCCTTCTGGCATCACCCACTTGAACCAAATCCCCTGGTTGAACAATTTTTTAGATAAGAAGGAATATTTCCTCCTCACCTCTCTAATCTTTTTTGGGATCTGCTTCAAGATGGTGACTTCCTTTTGCTGGTACGTTAACGGACCCTCTCTCTGCGCCCTCAGTATTCCCTCCCTGGTAGACCTTCTAACAAATTTAATATGTATCTCTCTGGGTAGTTCATTTATCCTGGCATATGCTGAATTTATTCTGTAAGCCAGGTCAATGTCCCCCCTGATCTCCTCCTTAGGTTTGTGTAAATAGTCTGCTAAAATTGTGCTCATAAGATCAGGAAGGCATTCCCCAGATTCTTCAGGAATATTCTGAAATCTTAAAAAATATGACATCCTTTCAAAATCCATCCTAGACATATGACCAGTTAAATCTCCAATTTCAGTATTAACATTTTTAAGTTCTCCCTTTGCCCCAGCCAGCCCCACTTCCAACTCTTCAGTCTTCTGTGTATTCTGCATCAATTTCTTCTGTGTCTCCAAAAGCTCCAATTTAGAACTGCAGTGATCCTTTCTAAGTTCTTTAATTTCCAGCACCAAAGAGTGTAACACTTCCTCCATAGCTGTCATTCTTGCTTCCAAGCCTGATTGTTCTGGTTGCTTTTTAGAAGCCATGGTGAGCTGTTTAAGTCAATGCCACTAAGATGGCGTTTTTTGGGTGCGGCCGCTGGAGCAAGTCCAGAGAAAAAAGTTCAAATCAAAGTTGTAAAAAGTTATAAAATCCAGAGAAAAAAGCAATTTTCACAATCAATTATGAAGACAAAGAAGGCACTCCAGGGAAGGAATCAATTAATCACAAAAATCCTCCATTGGTAGAGAGAAACAGTCCAGGTCACAAAGGAATGTTGGAAATTTTCCATAAAGAATAGTCATTTAGGAACAAAGGGAAGCCATCTTCCCCCACCCAATCTGGCAGCCAGCAGGAGAAAGCAACAGAGAAAATTGTTCCAATAAAGCCGGACTTAGATACATTGTAGCTAGAAACAAGCCGCAAAGGACTTTCACTTCTTCAGCAAAGTCCGGATGAGAAATATCCGCTTCCTCGCATTCGAGGAGCCATTTCCAAACGCCGCTGCTGTAAATCCGAGGGGGGGTTTAACAAACACCCCCCTCCACCGTTTCTTTCCGTCAAAGCTGCCAGCAAAAAAGTCAAAGTCACTTACTCTCCACCTCGCCGCCAAAGCCCCGGCAAAGCCATCCGGCTCGAACGCTCCCGCTCTCTCCGAATCTGCTACTTGTTACCGTCCTCCGTTGGCAAAGGGAACCAAGCCCCCCGCAGCATGTCTTCTTCCTCCTAGACCGAAGACAAGGGTTAGTCCCAGGCCGCCGCCAGGCTGGAAAGGTCCAGGCAAGCCGATCCTACGGGGGGTTCCAAAAAAAAGGGGCACCCCGCCCCGTTTGGGGCCGAAAAAAGAACAAAACGGCAGATGAGTCCCAGGACTCGTCCGTCGCTGCCAGAAGCTGGAACAGGAAGTCCAGGGAAGGCTTCTTGAGCAGGGGCCTCACCACCGCCTCTTTCAAGACAGCGGGCAAGAACCCCTCACTCAAAGAAGCATTTACTACTTCCTGGAGCCAGTCTCGTGAGACCTCCCAGGATGCCAGTGCAAGCCAGGAGGGACACGGGTCCAATAAACATGTGGTGGCTCTCAGTCGCCTACATAACCTGTCCATATCGTTGGAAGTAACAGAGTCAAACTCCTCCCAAAAAGGAGTCTCAAGACCTGTCTCCGGAATTCCCCCTAGACTACTTTCCATGGAGACCATCTCATTCCGGATCTGAGCGATTTTATCCTGCAGATATTCTCCAAATTCATCAGCTCTGCCCTGCAGAGGGGCTTCCCGTGGCCTCTGTTGAAGGAGGGAGCGGGTCACCCCAAACAGGGCGGCAGGGCGGTTCTCTGCGGATGCTATAAGAGTGGCACAGTAATGACGTTTGGCCACTCTTATTGCCACAAGGTAAGTCTTCAAATGGGCTCTTACCTGTGTTCGGTCAGATTCAGACCGTGTGGATCTCCATCTACTCTCTAGATGGAGAGTCTTGCAGCGTTTCATCTCCCTCAGCTCCTTGGTAAACCAAGGGGGCTGGGTGACTCGGCGCCACAAGAGAGGCCGCAAGGGCGCGACCTGATCCAAGGCCCCAGCGGCCGAAGTCTTCCATGCGGCCACTAGGTCCTCCGTCGGGACGCGGGACAAGGTCACAGGTATTGGCCCAAGCTCCATCTGGAACCTTTCAGGTTCCATTAGGCACCTGGGGCGGAACCATCTAGGAGATTCTGGTTCCGCCTCCCCGCGGTGGGGTGTAGCGGTGGGAAAGTCGAGTCGGAGAAGTGAGTGATCTGACCATGACAGGGGTATGATGGCTAAATCCCCTACACCCAGATCCCTCATCCACTGGTCAGAGACAAAAATTAAATCCAGCGTGTGTCCCCCTACAAGGGTGGGGCCCTGAATTTCCTGGGTCAGGTCCATGGCTGTCATGGAGGCCATGAACTCCCAGGCTATCTCAGATGATTCACCTGCCGATGGCAGGTTGAAGTCCCCCAAGACTATAAGACTGGGGGTCTCCACCGCCACTCCGGCGACCACCTCGAGGAGCTCGGGCAGGGCTGCTGATACATAGCGGGGAGCCAGGTACACAATCAGCACACCCAACTGCCTCCCCAGGCCCCATTTCACATAGAGGAACTCACAACCGGTAGTCTGAGGCACAGTGGTCTCTCTCGGCTCAAGACTTTCCTTAACAATGACCGCCACCCCTCCACCCCTGCCTAGGGCCCGTGGCTGATGAAATGCACGGTAACCTGGTGGGCACATTTCCACGAGAGGTAACCCCCCCCTCGTGGCCCAAACAGGTCTCCGTAATCCCCACCAGGTCCGGCTCCCCCTCTGACACAAGGTCATTAATGAGGGGGGCTTTGTTGACCACGGACCTGGCGTTACATAGCATCAGCCTAGGGCCCCGGCTCTGTGTGCCTTGACCTCCTAGATCGCGGGGGGAGAACAGATGGTTGGGGCGCGCTACCGCCTGTAGCCAGCGGCCGCACGCCTCCATCCGGTGGTGATGTTTCTGTCTCCCATCGTCCCTACCCCTCCCCATGACCGTTCTGATTTAAAAACCCTCTGTTGAATCAACCCGTGTTCCCCCCCCCCATATTGGACCCACCCATCGCCTTCCTGTCTCTGCCAGCCGGCCTGGCCATACTCCCAGTCATAGATTGGCTAATCCCTCCCTCCTCCCTGGTACCCCCTAAAAGCCGAATCAAATGATTTGTTAAAAAAAACCTCAATCTACATTTCGTCCACTTCTCGTGACTGATCAGTCCTTCCTTGAAGTGGGCCCTCGATAGAGTGGAGGGCCAGCCCTGAGAGAGGGGGGGACTCTCGCAGCGAGATGAGGTCTGCCCTCGAGTATATTGCGGAGAATGGTCATTTGCGGGGCCATATGACCACTGTCAGATGTTTTTTTTAGCAAGGCATGCATAGAATATAGGATATATAAATAGATGTTTTCAGCTGAAATATAAATATAGATGTACATATACATATGTCATGGGTAATGATGTTAAATGATGACATTTAGGATAAAAGAGAGGAAGAGGATGGGATAAGGATGGGTAGGGGACGGTGGAGAATGGAGGTACAAAAAGTTAAAAGTCACAAGTAGGGAGAGATAATTATCCTGGTAGATGGTATGTCCTTTTCCACGTTGGTGAGTTGTCTATCAGATGGTATATGTGGAAAAAATATCACACAGTCAATGATCCAACAAGGCTGGGAAACTTAGATCTGATGAAGTTAAGATTTAAAGCCTGGTGGCCCAGGAAGCTCTCTCCCAATTAATTGACCTCTTCTGTCTCTCCCATCCTACTTCCCTTCACCTCGATGCCCTAAATGGTATGGTCCACAGTCCAGGTCATCCAAGGGACTCTGGGATCTTTGTACTTGCCAGTTTGAATGTTAACGTCTCTGGTCTCGAGATCTTCCGTTGGGGCCTTCGGTGTTTTAGCCTCTCGGTGGTGTTTTGCAACTCTTTTTCTAGCCGGTTTGAGCCTCCAGCGTCCAGCGTTGAGCCGCGTTCGGCTGCAGGCATTCCTGACCCCCATCGGGTCTCCGATGCCTCGGGCTCGCATCGCCTCAGGGTCTCTGTCTCCGATCCCAGACATGTCGGCCTCCCAAGCCCCCAGAGCGACCCGGAATCTCAACCTCCCATGATTCCTCTGACGCGCTCTGGGGCTCCGCACTCTGCTCTCTCTCCTGCTGCCTTCTAGCGGACCACCGAGGCCATAAAGATCCCTGCGGGGCAGCGGGATGACAGCCTTGCTGAGCCTGGCCTCAGTAGATGGAATTTGGCCAGGCTAGATCTTTTTCGGCCAAAAAGGCCCCCACGGTCCGCATCGAGCTCAAAGACGCGCCACCATCTTTTTGGCAGTTGTCTTAGTTGTATCCCATAGGTTTTGTATGGATGTGTCTCCTGGCTGGTTTTCTTTGAAGAAAAATCTCAATTCCTGATTAACTCTTTTTAATATATTCCTGATCCTTTAGGATTGATCTATTGAATAACTATTCTCCAAAGCACCTGAGGGCAGAACAAGAAGCAATGGGTGGAAACTAATCAAGGAGAGAAGCAACTTAGAACTGAGGAGAAATTTCCTGACAGTTAGGACAGTTAATCAGTGACAACAGCTTATCTCCAGAAGTTGTGAATGCCCCAACACTGCAAGTCTTCAAGAAGATGTTGGATAGCCATTTGTCTGAAATGGTCTAGGGTTTCCTGCCTAGGCAGGGAGTTGGACTAGATGACCTCCAAGGTCCCTTCCAACTCTGCTATTGTATTGTATTGTAACTGTTAGGAATGTAATCCTAGTGTTGGGTTGGCAATATATATAAGCCATGATTGGAATTGGTATCTGTAACTTTAAATGCTACAATGAAATTTAATTTGCTGCTGCTTCCTCAATCAGCCATAAGAGGAAGCCAGAATCACTGTTGGTTGCTGATGTCTTGGATGAAGACTCTGTATGTTGGTTAGATCATCAAAGCAAAGAGAATCGTGAGTTTAGCAACTGTAAGCCAACTGTTTGGTAATAGACTGTATTTGATTCAGGACTACTTATCACTTGTTTATGAAGAAGTATTTTACTTTATTTTTTCCAGCACAAGTAAAGATTACTTGTTTTACCATCAGTGTCTGTGACTGTTAGTGTGGATACTAGCAACATATCTCTTGCTACATTCTGCTGCATATTTTTCGGAGATATCCTTAACACTGGTTATGGGCCCAGTGTACCAGGAGTAGCGATAGGGGAGTTGGAGTTGCTACACACGCTACAGTTTACAGACATTTGCTTAATTACTATCCCGGAGAAGATGGCACACGACCAAGCTCTGAGTTTGTCGTTGGTCACCCGACTGGATGGAGCAAACTATGTTTCCTGGTCCACGAAGTGCAGTATGCTATAGCGTAGAGAAGGGCTATGGGATATTGTACAGAACCCACCAGATATAACTTCCTGGGATGCAGACAATGAGGACAATGCCCAGAAGATAGCAGAGTTTAATCGGAGCAATAAACGAGCATTGTGTATCATTGGTCTAACACTGGCTGACCAACAACTACTTCATATCCGTGGTGAAGATTCTGCTGCAAAGTGTTGGAGCAACTTGAAGAAGATGTATGTGCATGACACTGTGGGTGCACACATAAATATTACACATAAATTGTTCAGAACATGACTTTTGAAAAGCAGAGACATGTTAGCACATTTGAACTTTATGAAGACAAGGGGGGAACATGGGTCGTTCCTACAGAGGGCTTCTCCATCCGAACGGTAGGGGCGATGGGAGACAGGAAGGTTATCACAGGGTGGAGGCACGTGGCCGTTGGTTACAAGTGGTCACGCGCACCAACCCCCTGAGCTCCCCCCGCGAGCTAGGTGGTCCGGGTTCACAGAGCCAGGGCCCTAGGCTGATGTTATGCAATGCCAGGTCCATGGTCAACAAAGCCCTTGAGATGATCGCTGCGGTGGCGGTTGAGACCCCCAGACTGGTAGTCATGGGGGATTTCAACCTGCCATCGGTGGGTGAATCATCCTCGAGCCTCGAGTTCCTTCGGGGAGAGAGAGCGGTTTATAAATTAAATAATGATAATGATAATGATAATGATAATAATAATAATAATAATAATAATATTATTATTATTATTATTATTATTATTATTATTATTATTATTATTATTATTATTATTAACCTGCCATGGACCTGACCCAGGTAATTCAGGGTCCCACACACGAGGGTGGACACACGCTGGACTTGATTTTTGTCTCTGGTCAGTGGATGAGTGATCTGGGTATAGGGGATTTAGCCATCGTACCCCTGTCATGGTCAGATCACTCACTTCTCCGGCTCGACTTTCCAATCGCTACACCCCACCGCGGGGAGGCGGAACCAGAGATTCCTAGATGGTTCCGCCCCAGGCGCCTGATGGACCCTGAGAGGTTCCAGATGGAGTGTCAGTCTTCGCTTTCCTGCATGCTTGGCTGCCATGGAAACGGGGAGGGTGGGGGATGTTGTTAGTAAGTGTGCTGGAGGAAGACGGGGCTAGGTGGTGATATCGCTAGGCTTAACGGTATCATATTCCATTCTGATGACCGCTGTGGACGTGTTGCCCACCTGACAACGTGGAAGATATTGCATTGGACATTGTCTGGGGATCAGGGGTTATTGGGGTTTGGCTTATGCTTTGATATGTATGCTTCGCGCCTAAAGTAGCCACTTCTGGCTTAACCTTTGCTGCTGTCTTTTCCTTATTCAGTAAAAGTAACCTTAATCATTTGAAATATGCTTAAGTGTGTTCTTTCTTGAATGGAGGTAGAAGCAAGCATGACAAAAAGCCAGAAGTCACTTCACACTTATCTCTGACCTAACAACTTCAGTAGTAAGTGTAATAAAACGATAAAACCGAAGACAAATGTTGGAGCCAAGGAAAGAAGAGCTGCTGGGCGCAACAGCATTCAACCAGACGGGCCTGACAGAGGAAACAAGGTCAGTAATGGAATTATTGGCTGATGTTACTCTGGACTCGAAAACCCGAAGATACATCAGTTCGCCATCACTGGTCCGAGGGAGTGGGGATGAAGGGAGCCGCCTCTGAAGAAATTGCCCCTGGGGTAACCACCACCCGACGCAGGCGGGCCCACTCCCCCTCCTTGTGGGATCAGTTGGGGGAAGAGAACCACTTAAGAGAGGCGGCTAGATCATTACTCCGTCAAGCTGATGATATAAAGAGTGTAAGAGAACGAAAGTGGGGGAGGGATCCTAGCCCTTCAGACTGGGAGCAGAAGGACCTCGGGCGGAAGACACCTCCCCAGGCAAGGGAGAGAGAACAACCACCCCCACGCGTTGAAACACCAAGGGAAAGCGGCCTAGGAGCTGTTCAACAGAGAGAACCAAGTCCTGCACCAGATAGAAAGAGCTTTCCCCCCCCTGGGAATTAATTTTGGAGGAAACTCTAAAGAGCTGGGATTTTTTTTACTGCAAGACAGCAATTTCGTGAAAGAATTTGCTTGCGATCTACCAAATGATGAATCTAAGATAAGAAATGTTTCTCTGGTTCTGGAGGGGAGGGCAGCAGATTGGATAGTCTCATTACATAATGATAACTCACCATTAATGAGAGACTTCAACAGATTTATGACCGCTCTAAGAAGACGGTTCGAGGACCCCCTCCTTCATAGAAAAGCACGGCTTGAAATAAAAAATTTACGCCAGGGAAATAGGCCAGTTCAAGAATATAGTCAACATTTTCGTCAGCTTGCCACCTATATGAGAGGTTGGAGCATTGAAGCTCTTATTGATGAATATACTGAGGGTTTAAACCCCACTTTGTATCAAAGCTGTATCAACAGACATACGCCTGAAATGCTAGAGGATTGGTTTGATCTCGCCGCTGATGTTGAGATAGACCTGCTACGTAACAATGCACTGCTTGAGAGTGAAAGAGAAAGAAAGAAAGAATTTCCCCCCCCCCGCCCGTTTTTGGTCGTGATTACCAAAAGGGAATTAGAAAGGGAAAACCAATTTCTCCACGATCAAATGCTTGCTTCCGCTGTGGAAGGGAGGGCCATTGGGCGAATGATTGCAAAGTGAAGGAAACACCCCGCCCGCAGCCATCCACGGAAGTGAAAAAACGCGCGAAAACCCCGAGCATGCGTATGAAGCAAGCGATGCGCGGAGCTGAGCCCCTGGATCTCACTACCGATCATCACCAGCAGAGGGAGCCGGATGACTGGGAGAAGGATACGGACTCAAATGACGAGAATTGGGTGAGTCCCCTCTCAGGGCCCCTTAATATTCCTTTGCATCTTTTGGCTCCCTCTAGTGGCCGCAATTGTAAAGTACTAGCCCTTTTAGATTCTGGTTGTTCACGATGCCTTATCAGCCAAGATTTAGTACAGCATATGGGTTTTCATCTAAAAAATCTAAAAGTTCCCATAGCTTTCTGCCAGATGGATGGTACCGTAGCGGGTGGTAACCCAGCACAGTTTGTAACGGAACCAATTCAGATGTCTATTGGCGACCACCATCAGGAATTCATTAACTTTATTGTTGCCCCAATTGCTGATAACCCAGTCATATTGGGCCTGAATTGGCTACGGAAATGGAACCCACTAATTCACTGGAAAGACGGTTTGGTTTGCATTCCTTTACCTATGCCACCTAACCCGGAAGCGGAACCAGCTCCGCAATGCCCCACCATACAATCTCTGGATGAACCTCTACCCATCCAAGAACCTGTAAACACAGGCCAGATTGTTCCCATATTGGAAGTTATACCAGGGGAAGAAAAAATTCCTAAGGAATACTGGGACCTGAAAGTGAAAAATCTTCTGACAAACTTCCCCCCCACCGTGATACAGACTGTTCTATTGATTTCCTCCCTGGGGTACAACTTCCCAAACCACGTATTTATTCTATGACACCTCGCGAAATGGTTGAACTTTGCAAATTTATTGATAAAAATTTGGAAAGAGGTTTCATTGAACCTGCTAGACCACGAGTAGCAGCCCCTGTAATGTTTAGAGAGAAAAAAGATGGTTCTCTTCGTCTTGTAACTGACTACAGGTTCCTGAACACGATATGCGAACACAACGTCTACCCCTTGCCTCTCATGATGGACATGTTGGCTCATTTGGCCACAGGCAAAATCTTCACTAAACTTGATCTCAGAGAAGCTTATTACAGGATAAGAATTAAGGAAGGTGATGAGTGGAAGACTGCATTTAACTGCCCTTTAGGGTGCTTTCAATTTAAAGTGTTACCCTTTGGCCTGCAGGGGGCGCCATCGGTTTTTATGCAACTGATCAACGAAGTATTGCATGAGCACCTGTACAAGGGCGTTATCGTTTATCTTGATGATATCGTCATATACACACAAACACGTGACGAACACGTCAAACTAGTCCGCTCTGTTTTGCATAAACTGAGAGCGGCCGAACTTTACGCTAAGCTTTCTAAGTGTGAATTTAATCAAGATAAAATAGACTACCTGGGATATCGTATCTCAGCGGAGGGTATTGAGATGGACCCCGGAAAAGTCAAAGCTGTAACAGAGTGGGCCCCTCCTTGTACCCGTAAACAGTTACAAAGTTTCTTGGGTTTTGCTAACTTTTACCGCCAATTTATACCTTCTTTTGCTAGTATCGCTCTGCCTATCACAAACCTCCTCAAAACCAATGGAGAAGCCAAGCCTCGGCCAAGTTCCCCTCAACTGGACTATGGAGTGCCAAGCCACTTTTGAGAAATTGAAACGCTTGTTTGCAGCAGAACCAATGCTCAAACACCCAGATGTTAATGCCCCTTTCGTCATTCAAGCGGATGCTAGCGACGTGGCTGTTGGGGCTGTCTTGTTACAATATAACCAACAAGGTCTACTACAACCCTGCGCTTACACCTCTCATAAGTTATCCGATACCGAGAGAAGATGGGCGATCTGGGAGAAGGAGGCGTTTGCAGTTCGTTGGGCACTCTTGGGTGCCATTTTCTGGAAGGTGCCCCTCACCCATTTGAGGTATGGACTGATCACAAAAATTTGGAATACCTGACAACGTCTCGAAAGCTATCTCCGAAGCAAGTGCGCTGATCTCAATACTTCAATCGTTTCAACTTTACTCTAAAATACATCCCTGGAGGAAAAAACTTTATGGCTGACGCCTTGTCCAGACTTCCTCAATATGACACTTCTAAGCTTTCAGTTATTCAACCTGTTCTTCCGCTGTATAGCATGACCACCCCAATTGTGACCAGGAGTCATTCCGTTCTGCAGACCGACCCACCACCTGAATTGATCTCTAGAATTAAGACGGAACTTCTTACCGACGAATGGTACTCCGCCCACTCTGGGGATTGTACCTTGAGGGATGGTCTACCTTGGATTGGCTCCAAAATTTATGTCCCTGCAACGCTTCAACCATTTGTCTTACAGAGGGCACATGATTCGAGATTGGCTGGTCATTTTGGATTTGTAAAGACTATGCATTTGGTCAAACGCCAGTTCTGGTGGCCCTCGCTGAAAAAGGACATTGAATCATATATCGCCAGTTGCCCAACATGTGCCGTTTCGAAACGTTCTCCTGGCAAACCTCACGGTCTCCTCCAATCCGTAGCGCGGCCGGAGGCTCCTTGGAAGGAGATATCTATGGACTTTATTGTTGACCTTCCAAATAGCCAAGGTTTTACAGTTATATGGGTTGTTGCAGATTTATTCTCCAAGCAAGTTCACTTTGTGCCATGCTCGAAGATACCATCGGCTAAGACTTTGGCAAAACTATTTCTGAATCATATTTATCGCTTGCATGGCGTCCCAAAGCACATCATCTCTGATAGGGGTGTTCAATTTACTTCAAAATTCTGGAAGGAATTTTTGACACTAATTGGCTCCGCCCAGGGCTTAAGCTCCTCCCACCATCTGCAGACTAATGGGGCATGTGAAAGGGCTAACTCGGTTCTGGAGCAGTATTTACGTTGTTTTATAAACTTCCAGCAGGATGACTGGGCTGATCTCCTAATTCATGCTGAGGTAGCCTACAACAATTCAGTTCATAGTAGTACTGGCATGACCCCATTCAAAATAATTTATGGTCAGGACTTTGTAACAATCCCCGAGCTTCCTCATGACCTTCCTACAATTCTTTTGCTCTCGGACTGGAGTGGTAAACTGTCGGCTATTTGGCCTATCATTCGGAAAACATTGGATGATGCTCATGAATCGCATAAGCTGTACGCCGATAGGAAACGAGCAGTGCCTCCGCCGTACAAAGTTGGTGATCGGGTTTACGTTTCTACTAAATATTTGGATAACCCTCAGAAGTGCAAGAAGCTTGGTCCGAAGTTTGTGGGTCCTTTTACGATCACCAAAATAATAAGTTCTGTTTCTGTTAAGCTGGACCTTCCAAAATCCTATCGACGCCTTTACCCAATTTTCCATGTCCACCTGTTGAAACCTGAACGCCTTTCGCACCTTCGCAAACCATATCCTGGTTCTCCCAAATGAGTTTTGGTTGACGGGGAACAACACTATGAAGTTCGAGACATTTTAGATTCCAGAGTGTATAGGAACAAAGTACAGTACCTTGTAGTTTGGAAGGATTTTCCCACCTCCCATAATGAATGGGTTGACAAATGCCACGTTAAGGCCCCGAAGTTACTGAGACAGTTTTATGCCAAGTATCCTAATAAGCCTTGAACTCTATTTTTTTCTTCTCTGTGTGTGTTGTTATGTGTTCTTGTATTTTTCGTCTATTTTACAGGGTTGAACACTTTTCTTCTGGAGGAGGGCGGGATGTCAGCCTTCGCTTTACTGCATGCTTGGCTGCCATGGAAACGGGGAGGGTGGGGGATGTTGTTATTATGTGTGCTGGAGGAAGATGGGGCTAGGTGGTGATATCGCTAGGCTTAACGGTATCACATTCCATTCTGATGACCACTCGGGACGTGTTACCCATCTGACAACGTGGAAGATATTGCATTGGACACTGGTGTGGGGGTCATGGGTTATTGGGGTTTGGATATGCTTTGATATGTATGCTTCGCACCTAAAGTAGCCATTCCTGGCTTAACCTTTGCTGCTGTCCTTTCCTTATTCAGTAAAAGTAACCTTAATCATTTGAAATATGCTTAAGTGTGTTCTTTCTTGAATGGAGGTAGAAGCGAGCATGACACATGGTCTTCCATGGACAGCCGGGAATCCAGGACACCCAAATTGCGTGCCCTCTCCAGGGGGGCCAGTGTTTCGCCCCCAATGGCCAGAGTTGGAGTAATCTGGCTGAACCGTGGTGCCGGAAACCACAGCCACTCAGTCTTGGACAGGTTGAGCTTGAGTTTGTTACTACCCATCCAGATCCGAACGTCTTCCAAACAGCGGGACATCACCTCAACGGCATCGTTGGGGTGGTCTGGGGTGGATATATACAGCTGAGTATCATCAGCGTACAGATGATATCCCACCCCAAAACCACGGATGATCTCACCCAGCGGCTTCATATATGTGTTGAATAGGAGGGGCGAGAGGACCGACCCCTGAGGAACCCCGCATAAGAGGGGCCTCGAGGCCGACCTCTGCCCCCTGCCAACACATATTGCGACCGACCAGAGAAGTAGGACGAGAACCACCGCAAAACGGTGCCTCCCAGCCCCAACCTGCCCAGTCGGTGCAATAGGATACCATGGTCGATGGTATCAAAAGCCGCTGAGAGGTCTAACAGGACTAGGATAGAGGAATATCCTCTATCCCGCGCCCTCCAGAGATCATCAACTAATGCGACCAATGCCGTCTCGGTATTGCTTCTCTCCTTGATTAGTTTCCATCCACTGCTTCTTGTTTTATCCTCAGGTGCTTTGGAGAATAGTTTGACTTCCTCTTCTTTGTGGCAAGCCGTGAGATATTGGAACACTGCTATCATGTCTCCCCTATTCCTTTTGACTAAACTAGACATACCCAGTTCCTGCAATCGTTCCTCATGTGTTTTAGTCTCCTGTCCCCTAATCCTCTTTGTTGCTCTTCTCTGTACTTTCTAGAGCAGGGGTCCCCAACCTTTTTTGCACCAGGGACCGGTTTCATTTTAAAGAAAATTCTGCGGACCGGCTGGCCTAGAGGAGGAGGGGGGAGGGAGAACAGGCGGCGCATGCGCATGCGGGGGGGGGAAGTCGGCTCATTTGGCCCTCTAGGGCAGTGGTGGGCAAACGTATTAGTCAATAGAGCCAAATATCAACAGTACCACTACTGAAATTTCTTTTGAGAGCCAAAAGGTGTGGCCTGTTTTGTAGGAGTGGCTCAGTGGTCATGTGACCCAGTGGGCGTGGCCAACTTTGAAAATGTGGTGAAACTCACTTAACGGTCTTGCTTAGCAACCAAAATTTGGGGCTCAGTTGTGGTCATAAGTTCGTTCTTTCTTTCTCTTTCTTTCTCTCTCTCTCTCTCTCTCTCTCTCACTCTCTCTCTCTCTCTCTTTCTTTCTTCCATTTCTGGCTGGTCTTTGGTCTTCTGAAGATGGTAAAAATGGATTTATGGGCACTTGTTATATATAAAGGCAGCCCATGACTCTTTGGGATGCTGGTTTGAATCCAGAAAATGACTCAGAGGATGTGATTTCTTTGAAATGACCACTGGGAGAAAAATAGATCTTTAACCTGGTTAACCAAACAGGTAGCTTGAGGTGGAAGGAAATAGGAAAATAGATTTCTACCTTTCCTTTCCTTTCCTTCCTTCCATTGCCTCCCTCTCCCTTCCTCCCTTCTTTCCTTCCCTCCCTTCCTCCTACCCTACATCTCTTTCTTTTTCTTTCTTTCCTTCCTTCCTTCTTTCATCCCTCCCTTCCTCCTCCCTCCCCCTTCTTTCCTTCACTCCCTTCCTCCCTCCCACCCTCCATTCACAGCTCCTGCACAAGCTGGACTGGCTGCCTGTGGTCTTTCGGGTGCGCTTCAAGGTGCTGATCACCATCTTTAAAGCGCTCCATGGCACGGGACCTAACTATCTGTGAGATCGCATCCTGCCCCATACATCCCTTCGACCGATTCGCTCCCACAGAGAGGGACTTCTTCGGGTGCCGTCCACTAGGCAATGCCAATGGGCGACGCCCAGGGGAAGGGCCTTCTCTGTGGCGGGCCCAGCTCTATGGAACGACCTACCCCCCGAGCTCAGAATAACCCCGGACCTCCGCGCCTTCCGTCAAAAGCTCAAGACCCATCTCTTCCAGCAGGCCGCCCTGGCCTAACCTACCTTCCAGTCTTTTTAGTCTAAATATCTAAATTGTTTTAATTGGGTTTTTAAGGGGTTTAGTTTTTAGGATTTTGGGTTTTTTAGTGCAGGGATAAATTGTTTAATTTGATTTTATATATTTATGACGTATCTATGTTTGTACGTTTTTTAATTCCCCTGTGCACCGCCCCAAGTCCCTTCGGGGAGAGGGAGCGGTCTACAAATTAAATTTATTATTTATTATTATTATTATTTTTCAGGAACTACATGAAAAGGAACTGATTTTTTCTGAGCTGCATCAAGTGTACATTATCCTTACTTCGCTGGATGAAAGTTATGATGACTTTGTATCTTCTCTTGAGGTTCTAGCCCAACAGGAACTAACATTAACTAACACAACTTCATGAATGTTGGAAGAGTCAAGAAGAAGGGTGGAAAGAGAACAACTGAGAGAAAAACAACCAGATAATGTGGATTTAGCTTCATCTGCATATACTGTTAAACGTTGTTTTGCTTGTGGTACTAGTGGTCACATAGCTAAATTCTGTAGGAATCCAAAACCACAGAATACTGTGAAAGCTAGAAAAAAATACTAATCTTCATTTGGCTGTGTCTAGCAATGCACCAGTAAACCACAATTTGTGGATAATTGATAGTGGAGCATCACTGTGCATTACTAGAAACAGAAAATGTCCACAAGAAGGCAACATGTTTCTTTAGCAAATGGATGGACGCTAAAGGCATCTGGTGAAGGTACTGCAAAATGTTCATGTGTAAATGAGTGGTTACATATGTTATATGTGCCTAAACTTAAGTTTCTGTAAGAGCTTTAGTTAATATTGGCTATGTAATAATCTTTAGGGGAGATTATTGTATAATTGACAAAGGTAGTACTTAAGGTTACTGCTACTTTAAAAATGGTTTGTATGTAATGCCTGATGCCCAGATAGCTAATTTGGTGTATACAAATGTTAAGCCACATGATGAATGTGTACATTTGCTACATAGGCGTATGGGGCATATTAATTTTAAAATGTTACAGCAAACTGTTAAATTAGCAGATGGGGTGAAACTAAAACCATGCAGTAAGTATTTGAACTGCAATGTTTGCAGTCAGGAGAAAAGCAAGGTTACTCCAGCAAACAGACTTAATGGTTTTATAACTAAGAAACCTCTAGAGGTTGTCTTTGCTGACTTAATTGGACCCATGAAACCTAGTTTGGCAGGTGCGTGTTATGTATTAAGCATTATGGATCACTATTCCAGATATGATTTCTGCTATCTGCTAAAGAACAAAACAGAAACATTCCAGCGATTTTCAAACTGGATAAAATTTGCTGAGAGGAAAACAAAACTGAAGGTAGTTACTATTGTAACTGATAAAGGAACCGAATTTACAAACCTTAGATTCCAAAAAATGTTAAAGATAGCTGGAATCTAGCATAAACGTGGTGCTCCTTATAGGCCACAGCATAACTCCTCTGTGGAACGGAAAGGGCAGACGTTACAGGCAATGGTGAGAACTATGTTGGCTGAATCAGGTTTACCTGAAACACTGTGGGGTGAAGCTATGATGTGTGGTAACCATATTCTAAACAATGTGATAAATACAACTGGTGAATTGCCATTCACTAGGTGGCATGGCCAGAAACCTGACTTAAGCTACCTACACATGTTTGGAGCTCCCGCATGGGTGCATATTCCCTCACAAGTGAGACTGAAAGGACATCATAGAGCTCAACAATTAATTTTTGTTATTTATGAATCTAATCATAAATCATTTAGATTCTGGGAACAAGGCACAACAAAGGTGTTCTGTAGTGCTAATGCTAAATTTCTCGAACATGTTGGGTGGAATAGACTAGAAGCTAACAATGAGGTAATCACTGACACCCAAGTAAAACCTAAAGACGAAACAGTAAAACCAACATTAAGTAATAAGGAAGAGGTGCATACTCATGAGGAGGTAATAGAACAAGAGCAGGTGAAACAGGAGAGTCCACCAGTAAGCCCTGAATTACCTAGACATTCAACTTGTGTAACATGGCCACCTGACAGATATCAGGCTTCTGTTGCATGTCAGGTGAATAAGGTTCCTGTTACTTATCATGAGATGACTACGTATCCTACTGAGGATCAGAAAGCATGGCAATCTGCAATGGATAGGGAACTGAAATCCTTGCAGGATTTAGGAGTATATGAAAACGTTACCTTACCATCAGGTTGTGATGGGTGTGGATGGAACTGTAACGTATAAAGCTAGGTTAGTAGCACAAGGATTCGATCAGTCAGCCAATGATTATGATGAGGTGTTTGCTCCTATTTTAAAGGTTACTACATTGCGTGCAGCGTTAGTATGGACAGCTAAGCATAAGTATGTAGTGAACCATTTGGATGTGGAGACTGCATATCTTCATGCACTGTTGCAACATACCATATATATGAAGAAGCCATTAGGGTTTAAAGCCGAAGGAAAAACAGATTGCTGGATGTTAAAAAAGAGTCTTTATGGCTTGAAGCAATCAGTATATGAGTGGAACCAATGTGTGGTTAAGGCATTGACTAAGATAGGGTTTAGGGCTGGCATGGCAGATCCATGTTTGTTTAGAAAGGAAAACGATGGTGTGGTTTCGTTATTATTATTATTTACTGACAATATAGCATTGATCACAAAAACTGAACAAGAGGCTATCCAAATTATTACGCTTTTAAAGAACCACTTTACTATTAAAAATCTTGGAGAGATTCGGCAGTATCTCGGCATGAGAATAGATAGAACCAGGGGAGGGTTTAAACTCTCACAAAGCGAGAAAATAAACCAGTTCTCGAATAAACCAGTTCTCGAAAATAAACCAGTTCTAGAATTCCATTCTATAATTTTTTAGAATGGAATTATGTAAACCTGCAAAGATCCCAATGAATCAGGAGTTTAGCAATGTTATTGTGCAAAGTCCTATTTTTGATAAAGGCATGTATCAATCGTTGATTGGCAGTTTATCCTATCTCAGCAATTGGTCGAGGCCTGATGTAGCATACTGTGTAAACCAGCTAGCAAGATTTCATGCTGAACCTACTGAAAGGCAGTGGCAGGCTGTTAAGTGTATACTAAGGTATCTGAAACAAACTATGCATTATGCATTGTCCTGTCTGCTGTTGACCTCACCCAATTCCTGAAAAGTCAGTAGGGGCATACAGTAAGTGCCCCAACGTGCCTCACCTTCCTGTTCTACTCATTTCCTGTGTTCTTATTTGTGTTTATTCTTATTCCTGGTATCTTGTACATGAGTGACAAATTAAATAAATAAATAAAAATAAATAAAAATATGTTCAGTGACAGTTCATTGTAATTCATAGCATGATTTACAACCAACTTTAAACATCTCCCGTGGTTTCTTTTTTAAATTTTAAAATTTTCTTTTTTACATTTTTAAAATTTGGACTAGGGCTTGCTTGTTCAAACAACACTGACTGTACACCTGACTGTACCCATGAACTCTGCTGCACTTGGCCACCCTTGGGACCATATTGGCGAAGGCAGGTTGGAATGATGTCTGTTTCTACACTTCATTGGGGGGAATTGTGAGAACTCTGAAGGGAATTCCAAACCTGAGTTGATGACCTATAATGAAAGCAGTGGTGGGTTTCAAATTTTTTAGAACCTACTCTGTAGGTGTGGCCTATTTTGTGGGCGTGGCTTGGCAGTCATGTGGCAGGGTGGGAGTGGCCACCTTTTAAAATGTGGTGAAACTCATTTAACAACGCTTTTGCTTAGCAACCAAAATTTTGGACTCAATTGTGATGATAAATTCTTTCTTTCTTTCTTTCTTTCTTTCTTTCTTTCTTATCTCCTTTCTTCCTTCCTTTCCTTTCCTTTCCTTCCTGTTGGGTCACTGGCAGCGGCGGGCCAGATTTACTTCCAGGTACGCCGGTGGAACCCCCTCTCACCGGTTCTCTAAATTTCACCAACCGGCTCTCGCAAGTAGGTGCGAGCCTGCAGAAACCCACCACTGAATGAAAGGTACCAATAGAAAATGCTATAGTACCATGATGGCGAACCTATGGCACACATGCCACAGGTGGCACGCAGAGCCATTTGTCAGGGCACGCAAAATGTTGGCCTGTCAGCTGGCTAGCGCACATGTGCACACTGGCCAGCTGACTTTAGCCTTATTTTGAGGTGGTTTTTTGCCCTCCAGAGGCTTCCCTGAAACCTCCAAAGGACAAAAAACCATCCCTACAGGCAAACCGGAAGTTCGGGAATGGACTTCTGGTTTGCTCATAGGACTGCTTTTCACCCCCTAGAGCCTTCAGGAGGCTTCCCTGAAGACTCTGGAGGGCAAAAAATGGCCCTACGGACCAACAGGAAATGACTTCAAAAATCCAAATGTACATTAGATTCAGTAAGGAGATGCAAAAGACTCTCACATTATACTTTTAACTGGTGGTTCTGAATATTTTTATAATCCAGACATAATTGATTTCACAAACACACATTGCTTGTTTACAAGGAATATGATCCTAGAAAAATGGTTATGTGTCCACATAGACAAAAAAACAGGAATGCATGTCAGTAACTGAGCAGATGTGCTGGTTCTATTTGCTTAGTTGCTTGTATTCTAATTAATATAGCCAGTGTCTGGTTTATGGATTAAGTGACTGGGAAGGTTGAGACAAAGCCATGAGAAATTAACTCCAGCTGGTCATTAATTCCCCAGGAGATAAGAATATGAAACTCATTAAGACCATTTTTAATTATTGTCCCTGTACGTTTTCTTTTTCTTTTTTTATTGAGAAAATGATGTTTTTTCCTTCTGTGAAATTCTATAGGGGGGAAAACCACTTCTACCATTGTCTGCATTGCATTCTGTCAAAATATAAAAACATAATATGCAGTATACTGTCTTTAATTATGGTATTATTACAGGAAGTATCTTGTCACTGGCAAATTATTCTGTTCACTACTGCTAATAGCATTTATATCACAACACATACAGATGGCCGAGCAGCAGATAACCCTAACATGTGGACACACTAAATTACAGATGACATGTCAAAGTTGCTAAAAATGCCTCCATCTATCTTTGATTAAAGATACCAGGGAATTGAAAAGTAATTTGAATGTTATAATTCATGTCCATTGAAGAAACACATAGCGATCAACTGCAACTACCTCAGTCTTTGAAACACCAGGAAAAACTGCACCTCAAACTATCATGTTTTTTAACCATTGAATATTATAAATATACTACTACAAAGAGTAAACATTTAATAGTGGAAAAAATAGAGTGAATTTTATTTATACAACAACTCTGTAAAGGAAGTAACCTTTATATAATTCCATAGATATTTAAGAAATTATTTCAATACCTTTAATATGTGAGTATCCCTTGGCTTTTATTTAAAGAAATTATCACATTTGTGCTACTTCCTGATAACTTATTATGTTATTTTTAGCATTATTTAGCTTGAGTGTTAATTCTTATAGAACTTGTATAGAAAATTTAGAAAATTGGTTATCAAGCCATAAACTTTGAAAAAGGGGAAACAGTCCAGCCTTATACATGTCATAATGTGTTCAGGGGTCTGTAACAGTTGATAAATGTTTATCCTAGTGTAAGGTCCCAGAGGTTTCCCCGAGCCCCCAAGATGCCAAAGAAAGTGAGACTCTAGATGAGACTTGCAAAAAATAACAGCTTTTTATTTATGGCCAAAGTAAAATGTCTCGGTGAATACTATATCCAAAACATACAGACAAAATGCACGTAAGGAATAGCCACAGCCCTGTGAGAATGACTCATTTTATGCCGATAGAAACAAAGTTTACCCAATCAGAGACAAAGGTTCGCTACCAACCTGGTCTTTAAAGTGTTCTTTGTTCAGTCCTCTATCTCTGTTCGCCTTATCTATGGAGCATTCCTATAGCCTTGTGTTGGGACAGTTCCCCTCCCTGGTCAAGTTCTTTATTCAGCAAAATGCTTTCAGGATTCACAATTTATGAGGCAGGAACTTCCCTACTCTGGTTCTTTTATCTATGGGGCCTGATATTCCTAGGTATCAGGAATATCTTCTATATTTTCAAGCATGTGCCTAGCTTTGAAGCCAAGAATAGAAGCGAGACACAGAAGCAAGGTAACAAACTTTGTACTAATGCTAACCAGTCTCAAGGCTACAATTTATTAAGTTAGAACTAGTTCCTAACAACTAATTTCTGACAGTATTCAATAATATAACCAGAAGCCAATAACAAAGCTTAATTCCTAATAACTGATTTCTAGCAGTATATCCCCCTTCGTGGATTACTGCCTTGTGGTGGTGGAGGGGCTTGTGTAGCTCAATGAAGCTATGAGTTATGCTGTGCAGGGCCACCCAAAATGGGCAGGTCATAGCAGAGAGCTCTGACAAAACGTGATCCACTGGAGAAGGAAACGACAACCCACTCCAGTATCTTTGCCATGAAACCCCCATGGACAGAACCAAAAGGCAAAAGAAGGTCTGGAGGAATGTTGTCCATTTATTTATTTATTTATAAATAAATAAATAAATAAATAAATAAATCCATAATAAGTCCATGGGGTCGCAATGGGTCAAACATGACTTTGCAACTAACAACAACAAGCAGTATTTTACATCAGAAGCAAACAGCAAATACTGGTTTTTTGATTGAAAAAAGTTTTATTGGTTTTAACATTTTTAAGAAGGAAAGGGGTAGATAAGGTATTAGATAATATTTTAGAGCTTCCACGTCGGGTTTGGTGACCGCCTCTGAGTCTTCATACATGTTCCATTAGGAAATAATAAAAGGAAGGGGTACATACATTTTAAATCATAAATTTTCATATTATTTTATACATTCAGCTAGTTTGTTCTAACATCCGTACAGGAATTACCATCATAAAAAAAGATAAAAAGTTATTTTTGCGATCTGAGCCTCTTTGCTATAGTCTCTTCCTCCTCCACCCCACCAGCAGGCGGACCCGTGGCCCCTCCCGTTCCCATCTCACCATCATCCAGGATTGAGGAATGTTTTTTAAGAAAATTCTCCGCCTCTTCTACTGTTTTGATTCTAACTCTTCCTCCCTCCCAGAATACCAGCATTCCTTCAGGCATCAGCCACTTGAACCATACACCCTTTTAAAATAATTTTTTAGTTAAGAAGGAATAATTCCTTCTTATATCTCGTATTTTCTTTGGGATCTGCTTCAATATGGCCACCTCCTTTTGCTGATACATCAGAGGGCCCCCTCTTTGCACTCTCAGTATCTCGTCCCTCGTTGACCTTATAAATTTAATATGTATCTCTCTGGGTACCTCATTTATTCTGGCAAATGCTGAATTAATTCTATAAATCAAATCAATGTCCCCCCAAATAAATTCCTTATCTTTCTTAATGTAATCCACTAGCATAGTAGCCATCAACTCTTTTAAATTCTCATTAGGTGATTCTGGAACATTCTGAAATCTTAAAAAGAAAGACATACGTTCAAAATCAATTTTAGACATTTGACCAGTAATATCTGTACTTTCTTTCTTAAAGTCTTTTATCCCCTCCTTCATCTCAACCGCCCCCTCCTTCCAGCCCCACAATTTTTTATTTATTATTTGTTATTTCTCTTTGCGCCTCCAATAGTTCCAATCTTGTACTTAAATTGTCTTTCCGAATTTGTTGCATTTCATTCATTATTTTTTGAAACATCTCCTCTACGTTTAATGGCTTAGGATCCTCTACTTCTGTTTCCCTCTGTAACAAGGCTGAGATCTTAGGTTGTGAGGATGGACTAGGCTTTGCAGATGTTGGAGCAGAGCTTGATTTCCCAGGTGGAGGTTTCTTCGATGCCATAATTAAAGTTTTTAATGTTGGTGTAAAGAGAAGAAAGGGGGGGGGGAAATGGCGCTGTTGGGCGGGCAGTCCGTGAAGTCCGAGACAAAAGTAGCTGTAGTTCAAATTAAATTCCAATGTCCAGAGAGAAAGTTACAAAAAAGGAAAAAACTTTCCAAACAAAGCAGAAGGTTTCCCAAGGGAGGAGAGCACCGAAAGACTCCAGAGCAGGTCCTTTTTTATATATTTTAAAGTTAGTCTGATTTTGTTAAAATGAAGGAATGCTTATTTCCAAAGAGAAAAAGTTCCATCTTTTATGGAACAGCAAATATTGGTTTGATCACTATGCTTCTTCACTAGTTTAAACTTTTTCTTCATTCAGAAACAATCATTGAACCATACGGTTGTAAACAACCTTGGAGGTGTTCTAATTCAAACCTCTGACCAAGGCAAGAGCCCTCATACCAGTACCATCTTGATATGGTAGTCCAATCTTTTCTTGAAGACTTCCAATAATGGAGTACCCATAACTCCAGGAAGCAAGCTGTGCCTCTGCTTAACAGCTCTCATTGTCAGGAAATTCCTCCTTATTTCCATGTTGGATCTCCCACCGACAAGTGTCCACCCATGTTACTAAGGGAAATAAATCAATGCCTTCTTCCCCATAGCAGTTCTTCAACTACTGAAAGATTGCGATCATATTTCTCCATCATCTCTCCATATCCATCTTCTCTCCATTAAGCTAAACATACTGATTTTTGTTGCTTTTTTCGGCACTCTTTCTAGGGCCTCTTTTTTTTTTTTTGTACTGTGACCAGAACTGGATGTAGTATTCCAGTTGTAGTATGGCATCAGCAGCACAGTATAGAAAAATACTATGACTTCTCTTGATCTTGATAGCCTTCTCTGATGCACTGTATTGGACATTTTGGCAGCTGCAGCGGTCAAACTGTGAGTTGTACTGCGACTCAAATGTAAGTGGCAATCTGCAGGATACCTAAATCTCTCTCATCGAAATGACTGTTGAGCTAAGTACTGCCTATCCTGATTTGTGCAATGTTTTTTTTATCCTGCCAAAGTACAGAACTTTACTCTTCTTGCCACTGAACTGCACCTTGGTGGATAAGATCCAATTGCTCAAGGAGAAGGCAGCTGACCTTGCGGCAAAGCGGTGTGAATGAGTGGCAGCTCCATGAAGTCCCATTGATTTCTTCATACCCGGAGGCTCTACGGGGCCAGAAATCACCCTGTAGGGGTGATGAAGGTAGAGGGGATGCTTTGGTGGTCACGAGGAGAATGCCGTCTCCTCAACTGACCTGAAGAAAACCCCTTGAGCTGGCAGAAGAGAAGACAGCCATAATGGCTGAACTGAAGCCGCAAAGACCGTGGAATGGAAGTGAAGAAAGGAAAGATTTGGTAACAGTGTGCTCAGTCAGAGTAAGAATTCTTCTAGCTTTTGTTGTGAAATTTTCCCTAAAACACCCCTCTTGGAAAGTGGGACTCACTGGAGGTAAATAGTGGTGACTAAAGACCTGGAGCTACTATCTGATTTGGTAAAGAAAGAAAAGAAATTGTAGTCAGAAGTAATATTAAAAATAAGAGACAGAACAGATTATTAGCCCTTTAAAAATTAAAGTGTTTCAAAATTCGGGAGTATATTCTTACTACCACCTCGACTTGAAGAACTTTGGGAAACTATTGGGAAATATCTTTATTCGGAGACATTTTATCTGCAGTAAAAGAGGAGGGAAAAATGGTAACAGTGACACCTATTGGCCGAGGAAGGCAATATAGAGCTGAAAAAAGTGGATGAAATGAAGCTGTTAAGACCAGGGTAAACTGGCTGGAATACACTAAACACCTGCAAACAATTAGACTTGGTGGTTAGAGACAGATTGTGAAGATATTCGTTGAAACCTTGAAGTTTATAAATATGTTGAACAATCTGTGAGTGTGGAACAGCTTGGAGTTCTGAAATAAAGATTGTCAAGGGACTAAGTAATGGAATGACTGTCTTTTTTTAATTTAAATATTTTATTTATTTCATATTAAAATATTGGACACAGTGTGACCATCTTGACGTTATCTCCGCCATGCACACTATAATATAGACCATTGGTAAAATTTATTCCATATATTGTCGTATTCTGTCTCTCCTTTATTCTTTAATTCTAACATTAATCTAACGGCTTCTGCACAATCCAATGCTTCCTTTATTATCTTTCTTTTTAAAGGTATATTTTCACATTTCCATTGTGCTTATACTATTCTCACTGCTGTTATAATGTGTAATAATAAGTATGTTGAGCCTTTATTGTAACTCTCTGTTATAATTTCTTATAAAAATAATTCTGGTTTAAATTCTAATCTTTGTCCAATCTTTTCTTCTAACCACATCTAAATCCGTCACCAGAATTCCTATGCTTTTTTACATATCCACCACATGTGGTAGTATGTGTCTGGTACTTGATTGCATTTCCAGCATTTTGGAGATAGTTTACTAAACAGTTTAGCTAGTCTTGCCAGAGAAAGATGCCATCTATAAAACATTTTGTATAAATTTTCCTTGTATAATGTGGCCAGCATTAATTTCCTATTTTTTCCTCACAGTTTTTGCCATTTTTCCAATTCAATATTGTACCCAAATTTTTTGACCTATACCACCATTGTCTCTTTGACTTGTTCTTCCTCCATTTTGTAATTTAATAAGTATTATTAAATTATCTTTATGAATTTCTCACCTGTCTCCAATAAGAATTTATCTAATGTCATTAAATCTTTACTAATACCCCATATTTTCACATCCCTCATGTAACAAAACTGAATTTGTACGTATGACCACCACTCCAAATCTACCACTTGTTCTTTTAATTCTAGTCTAGTTTTCCATTCTCCTTTTTCATTTAGTATATCCTTATATGAGACAATTTCCCCAAGTTAATGAGATTTGGGTGTACAATTGCTTCTAGAACTGAGAGCCAGACCAGAATTTCCCTATAATTCTTTTGTTTCATTTCGTTCCATACCACCAGTAAAGCATGTCGAATGTGGTGCCTTTGAAAATATTGATGTGCTGTGTGCCTTCCATACCATAAAAATGCATGCCACCTTAATTGCATATCATTTATTTATTTTATTTTATTTTATATCCCGCCCTTCTCCACAGAGGACCCAGGGCAGCGCACAGGAATTTTAAAACATACAAAAGAATAAATACATAATTTAAAAACATATTAAATTATTCTAGTCCTATGCTAAAACCAATTTTAAAATCCCCAATTTAAAACTCTCTAAAATAGTCCCCACGGGAGGTTAGGCTAGGCCGGCTTGCTGAAAAAGATGTGTCTTTAGACACTGGCGGAAGAGGCGGAGGTCGGTGATGGTACGCAATTCAGGGGGTAGGTCACTCCAAAGGGCAGGGCCCGCCACAGAGAAGGCTCTTCCCCTGGGTGTCGCCAGACGGCATTGCCCAGCCGATGGTACCCTGAGAAGGCCCTATCTGTGGGAGTGGATCGGCCGAAGGGATGTATGGGGCAGGAGGCGGTCTCGCATATAACTAGGCCCCGAGCCATGGAGCGCTTTAAAGATGGTCGTCAAAACCTTGAAGCGCACCCGAAAGGCCACAGGAAGCCAGTGCAGCTTGCGCAGGATCGGTGTTATGTGGGAGCATCTAGTGGCTCCCATAATCACCTGCGCGGCTGCATTCTGGACTAACTGTAGCTTTCGAGTGCACCTCAAGGGAAGCCCCATGTAGAGAGCATTACAGTAGTCAAGTCGGGACGTCACGAGAGCTTGAGTGACTGTGCGAAGGGTAGCCCGGTCCAGTAAGGGGCGCAATTGGCGCATCAGGCGTACCTGATGAAACGCCCCCCTGGCCACGGCCGCCACATGGTCCTCCATGGACAGCCGGGAATCCAAGAGGACACCCAAATTGCGCGCCCCCTCCACGGGGGCCAGTGTTTCGCTCCCAATGGCCAGAGTTGGAGTAATCTGGCTGAACCAGGGTGCTGGAAACCACAGCCACTCAGTCTTGGAAGAGTTGAGCTTGAGTTTGTTACCACCCATCCAGATCCGTACGGCCTCCAAACACCGGGACAGCACTTTGGCGGCATCGTTGGGGTGGTCTGGGGTGGATATGTACAGCTGGGTGTCGTCAGCGTACAGATGGTACTCCACCCCAAAACCACGGATGATCTCGCCCAGCGGCTTCATATATGTGTTAAACAGGAGGGGCAAGAGGACCGACCCCTGAGGAACCCCGCATAAGAGGGGTCTCGAGGTCGACCTCTGTCCTCCCGTCAACACATATTGCGACCGACCAGAGAGGTAGGACAAGAACCACCGCAAAACGGTGACTCCCAGCCCCAACCCCCCCAGTCGGTGCAATAGGATACCATGGTCGATGGTATCAAAAGCCGCTGAGAGGTCTAACAGGACTAGGATAGAGGAACAGCCTCTATCCCGTGCCCTTCAGAGATCATCAACCAATGTGACCAATGCCGTCTCGGTGCTGTGACCGGGTCGGAATCCGGACTGGCGTGGGTCTAGATAATCAACTTCCTCCAGTTGTCGCGGAAACTGTTGGGCCACCACACTCTCAACAACCTTCACTAAAAAGTGAAGGTTGGAGACCGGACGATAGTTCTCCAACAATGCTGGGTCCAGGGACGTCTTCTTGAGGAGGGGCCTCACTACCGCCTCTTTCAAGATGGCAGGCAAGGACCCCTCACTCAAAGATGCATTGACAATGCCCTGGAGCCAGCCTCGTGTCGTCTCCCAGGATGCCAGTACAAGCCAGGAAGGACACGGGTCCAATAAACATGTGGTTGCCCTAAGTCTCCTTGACAACCTGTCCATATTCTCGGTGGTAACAAAGTCAAACTCCTCCCAAGAAGGAACCTCAAGACCAGTCTCGGACAATCCCACAGGACCACTGTCGATAGAGGGTAGCTCATTCCGAATCCAAGTGATTTTATCCTGCAGATAAATCCCAAATTCCTCTGCTCGCCCTTGCAAAGGGGCTTCCCGTGGCCTCTGGTGAAGGAGGGAGCAGGTCACCCCAAACAGGGCGGCAGGGTGGTTATCTGCGGATGCAATAAGGGTCGCACAATACTCACGTTTGGCCACCCTTATCACCACTAAGTAAGTCCTAATACAGGTTCTCACTAGTGTTCGGTCGGCTTCGGAGCGAGAGGATCTCCACTACTCTCTAGGCGTCTCTTGTGGCGCTTCATCTCCTGCAGCTCCTTAGTAAACCAAGGAGCCTGGGTGGTTCGTCGCCGCAAGAGAGGCCGCAAGGGCGCGACTCAGTCCAAGGCCCCCGCGGCTGCACTTAACCATGCGGCCACTAGGTCCTCAGTCGAGTCGCGAGGCAGGGTCACAGGAATTGGCCCAAGCTCCCTCTGGAACCTTTCCGGGTCCATTAGGAGCCTGGGGCGGAACCATCTAGGAGTATCCGGTTCCGCCTCCCTGCGGTGAGGTGAAGCGATTGGAAAGTCCAGCCGGAGGAGAGCGTGATCTGTCCATGACAAGGGAGTGATGACTAAATCCCCTATTCCCAGATCACAATTCCACCATCCCGAGATGAAGATTAGATCCAGGGTGTTTCCCCCCTCATGAGTAGGGCCTAAAACTACCTGGGTCAGGTCCATGGCCGTCATGGAGGCCATGAACTCCCGAGCTGCTCCAGAGGCTTCGCCCACTGACGGCAAGTTAAAGTCCCCATGACTACCAGTCTGGGGGTCTCAACTGCCGCCTCGGCTATCACCTCTAGGAGCTCGGGCAGGGCTGTTGTTGCATAGCAAGGAGCCAGGTACACAACTAACACGCCCAACTGCCTCCCTAGGCCCCATCTCACGCAGAGAGATTCACACCCAGTCGTCTGAGGGATCGTGGTCTCCTTTGGCTCTAGACCTTCCTTAACCATAATCGCCACTCCCCCACCCCTCCCTAGGGCCCTAGGCTGATGAAAGGCACGGTAACCTGGTGGGCACATTTCCACGAGGGGTAAACCCCCCTCGTGGCCCAACCAGGTTTCCATTATACCCACCAGGTCCGGCTTCCCTTCTGACACAAGGTCATGAATGAGGGGGGCTTTCTGAACCACGGACCTGGCGTTGCATAACATCAGCCTAGGGCCCCAGGTCTATGATTCCTGCCCACCTAGTCTGCGATGGGAGCACGGAGAGTTGGAGCACGTGACCGCCTGAATCCAGCGGCCACGGTCTTCCAACCGATGATGTCCATGCCGCCTCCCACCGCCCCTGCCCCTCCCTAAGACCGAATCGATGGGTAAACCCTTCGTGGAAACGACCCCCTCTTCCCCTTCCTCCGTTACCCTACTTCCGCCGGCTGGCCCACTCGTTTGCCGTCCACCTCCCTGGACTATTCCTCCCCTCCTCCCTGGAACCCCCTAAAAGCCGAATTAAAAAATTTCCCAAAAACCCCCTCAATTTGCGCTTCGCCCACCTCTCTGGAACAATCAGTCCATCATCGAGGTGGGCCCATGTTAAACAAGGAGGCCAGGCCTGCGAGAGGGGAGACTCTCGCAGGCAAAGGAGATCACTCCTAGAGTACATAACAAGAGCCCCAGAGCCCATATCATGGCCCTCTAATGTTAATAATCTCTTATTCTTAATGTTATCCATTCTTTAACCAAAGTGAATGTTGCAGCTTGGTAGTACAGTTCCCAATCGGGCAGACCAAATCCTCCTCTTTCTTTGGATTCTTGCAGTAATTTCAGTTTGATTCTTGGTTTCTTTCCTTGCCATATAAATGTTGACATTATCTTATTCAAATTTCCAAAATATTTTGTTCTCTAATTGTATAGGTATATTTTGAAATGAAAGAGTATCTTTGGCAGAATGTTCATTTTAATTGCCATTATTCTGCCCATAAAGGAGAGTTGCAAGTTTTTCCATCTCTCTAGATCTACCTTTATTTGGCTTGTTAGTTTAGTATAATTATCCTCTTTGATCGTTATATACTTTGAGGTTAAGTAAATTCCTAGATACTTCATTTTCTTCACTAATTGGATGTTTATTCCCTTGGTCAAATTGTCTTTCTGTTGATTTGTCATATTCTTGCCTATCATTTTGGTTTTCTCTTTATTTATTTTTAGTCCAGCTACTTCTCCATATTTAATTTAATTTAATATTTACATTTCTATACCGCCCTTCTCCCTTCCGGGACTCAGGGCGGTGTACAGGCAGCAGTAAAATCATGACTAAAACATAGAAGACAATTAAAAACCTATTAAAATACATTAGATAATGAGTAGCCTGTCTAAAACCTATTAAAATCCCTACTAAAACCATATAAAACTAAAACGTTTTAAAGTATGCCAAATTAAAAACTATTCCAGGCCGGCCACTCGAAATAAGTGGGTCTTCAAAGCCCAACGGAAGAGGTGTAGGTCTGTGATTGTCCGTAGGTCAGGGGGTAGGTCGTTCCAGAGGGCGAGGGCTGCCACAGAGAAGGCTCTCCCCCTGGGGGTCGCAAGCCGACATTGTCTGGCCGATGGCACCCTGAGGAGGCCCTCTCTGTGGGAGCGAACTGGACGGTGGGAGGTATTTGGTAGCAGGAGGCATATTCCTCCAATACCTCCATAAGCCTCCGGCTCAATTACAATGGTTCATCCAGAATGAAAACTAAATCATCTGCGAAGCTTGCAGTTTTCTCTTATAATTTCCAATCCTTTAATTTGTGTATCCTTCCAAATGATCCTCATTTAGTACTTCCAATATTAATATGAACAATAACAGTGATAATGGGCATCCTTGTCTTGTATCTTTCTGAATTCTAAAATTTTGTGTCACTTCACCATTCACTATTACTTTAACCTCTTGCTATATTAGAATATATTGCCATAAATATGTTTATAAATTTATCACCAAAATCCATATATCTTAGTTGTTGTAACACAAATTTCCATTTAACATTGTCAAATGCCTTTTGAGCATCTAGGAATAATAATACCACTTGCTTCTCGCAATGTTTTTCATAGCATTCTACTACTTCTAATATAGTTCTCATGTTATTCCTTATTTGTCTTTTGGGCAGAAAACCATTTTGGTCAACATGTATAAACTCGTTCAGAAATCTTTTTAATTGTTCAGCTATTATTGATATAAATATTTTATAATCTGTATTCAACAGGGAAATAGGCCTATAATTTTTAACTAACATTAAGTCAGCATCCTTTTTCAGGATCAACGTAATGTTGGCTTCCACCCATGATGGTGGTATCTTTGCTTCTCTTAACACTGCATTGTATACCTCAAGTAATGTGTGTCTTGTAATTCTTTGTATATTTCTGATGGCAACCTATTGGAACCCGGTGTTTTATTATTCCTTTGGTTTTTTTATTGCGACTATTAGTTCTGACATCTTTATTTCTTCATTTAACATACTTTTTGTTTCCTCTGGAACTTTGGGCAAACCGGCTTTCTCTAGGCATTGTAGAGCTTTTCTTTCTATATAACTATCATTATCATTGTATAGTTCCTTATAGAATTCCTAGATTATATTCTTTTCCCCCTCACTTTGATGACTCAAAAAAGGAAGCTAAAACAACAAATGGACTTAACTAAACATAAGCTGAATATCCTCGAAAAGGAGGAGTTGGCACAACACATAAAGAGAATCAATCAAAACATCTTTGAGAATGCAAATAAACCAGGGAGGTGGCTAGCTTATAAATTGAAGAAGCAGAAAGAAAAAAGGTGGATTAGTAAATTGCAAAACAGAAATAGAGTGACTGTCTGAACTGCTCTAATATTGGCTACTCTTGGAGTGACATAACTGGGACATTGAGATTCTGACAGATTACTGTGTAAAATTGTAAATTTATTAAAACAAGGTAAAATGGGACTGCAAGGGGAAATAAATGTCTTACTAAAAGAAATATTATTCACCCTCCAAGGTACGCAGAAAATGATGACAAGGAACATCATAGGGAGATAAAAGAATTGATACATGATGTAGGTATAAGACCAGAAAAATATGACCAAAAGATATTAAACAACAAACAGGAAATTCAGGAAACAGAAAATAAAATTTAAAAAAAACAGAGGAAAGGACAGGGGAGGAAAAACAACAAATGATACAAAGAGATAAAAAAGAAGAGACAGCATCTCTATTGGCCATAGCCATAGCTGCTATGGAATAGATGCTCAGAGTGGGATTGTATTTACAATTCAACTCCCCAAGCTTGCAAGAATCCAAAGGGTTTAGTTGTGAGGTTGCCAGGTACAGAGATGGATCCAACAGGATTCAAACATAGTTGAACTCAGTCTCTAGTTCTACAGTTTCATCTGTGTCTAAGGCAGCATGTGTGAGCAAGGGTAAACTCATCATTGTTCAAAGGGAGCATAAACTTAACAACTGGAAATATTGAAAACCTGTTGATACTTGGAGAGAAACTGCACAAATGTGTTGATGGAGGTTGAAGTGAAGCAGAAAGAGAAAATAAGCACGCTAATTTTTGTAACCCTCATTGACTGCATCCTCCATCATCCCATAACTTTATTAGGGCTAAATTGGGGAGGGTGAGTCATACCCATGTTTTCCCCAAAATAAGACCTGGTCTTAACTTGTTGTGGGCTCCAAAATAAGCACTAGGGCTTATTTTCAGGGATGTGTTAATTTTTTTCATGCATAGGAGGCAGCAAGAGGGGGGAATGGGTGTGGGATCACTACTACTGCCAGGCTCTCCCTCTCCATGCCACTATCCGCTTCATCACGGCTGCAATGGGCCAAGCTCTCACCACACTCCAGACTCCACCTACGGACACTGCCTGCTGGCTCTGCTGCTGCTGGGACACCGGAGCCTGGATCTTGCTCAGGCTTCTGCTGCACTAAGGCCGAAGGCCATGCAGCATTGGAATCGCCTGACCCTGTGTGCTTCTACCTGCTGCCAGTGCTGCTGCCCATTGGAACCATCTGCCACCATTAATTCGGGTGTCAATCTGTCCCAACATCTCTTACTTTGCCCAAGGCCATGAGGGGCAGGAGGCCATATGGTACAACTGGGTTTCCTCCCCAAGCTCCAGGCCTGGCAGAGCACAAGCCATTGTTGCTGCCTGCTCCAGAGCCACAAGATGAGCTGCAAAAGAGAGCGGCCCTCAGCGACAAGGTTGCCCGGTGCAGGCTGGCGAGGGTACACTGGAAACACCAGGTGTCTGGAGAGATGGCACTAGAGGCAGCTCCTGGCCCTCATGGGCTCAGCCAATCCACGGGGGTACAATTAAGGGGCTGAGATAAAGTGTCACCTCAGAGATTGCTGCTTGTGTTTGTGAGGGGACATGTGGTTGGGTGTGTGGTCATTGGTTGTTCCTGGCTTGGAGGGCAGAGGGGGAAATAAATTTTCTCCTCTAGCTTCATCGCCACTCCTTGGCCAGGGAGGGGGAGTTACAGCTTTGACTCGGGCCTTCAATTTATGTGCGCTTCTGAATTGGTACACTCAGAAGCGAGGTAGAATGCCCTCCCTGTAGTTACTTTTTTCTTTGGCAGGTTTTATTTTCTGTCCTTGGGTCTAACTATGCTTGGGCAATTTACACATCTGTTGTGTCTGCCCACTCCGTCCCACCATCTCTCTGCTGGTCCATGGCTGCTGCCAGACACTCACTGCCCCCTGTGCTGGCTATGCCCACCCCCGCCCCTGGGCTCATGACGATCTTCACTAGGACTTATTTTTGAGGTAGGGCTAATATCAGCCACATGCGGAAAAATCATGCTAGGGCTTATTTTCAGGATAGGTCTTACTTTCAGGAAAACACGATATCGGTATTTTAGGGTCCGGAAGATGACATCAACTGTAACTCAAATTGCTCTATCAATGGAAATCACTGAGAGGGTCTCAAGTAGTCCTCCTCCCACAAACTCAGTCTTTTCTTCTTAAGTAACAGTTTCAAGTCATTTGAAGAATCCAACAGTTGTACTATCCACTTTGGATCATCATGATCTATGTCAGCCTCTTCTACTGTGAGGGGCTCCGTTGCACAGTTGCCTCTGCACCACCACAAGGTCAAGGCCAGACTGGCAGAGCAATGCTGAACACAAAAGATTCAGGCCACATCTTATCAGGTCTACCAGCTCTATATCAGCCCCACTGTGAAGAGAAATCTGACAGCCTCTTGGCTGGCTCATGAGGAAAATAGCCAGAATCCCTGGATAATTGTTCAATTCGGCATGCAATTGCCAAAAGACACACAAAGTCAGGGAAGGAGTTTTAAAACTATTTCTGCACAGGACCAAACACAGAATCTCATTGATCTTTCCACTGAGGGGGATAGTTGAGTATTGTTTCTGCGTTAGTTTTATAACTTCTTAAAACAAGAAAAACTATACAAAAATCATTCATTGGTTAATGCAAACTCATAAATTTGGCACTTGTACACAAGCTTTGTCTATTTTATAATATTTTTATCATGTAACATGTTTCCCACATTATAATACTAAGATGTGGGGGTTTTAATGTTATAATGTGGCAAAGAGTATAAATGTTCACTTATCAGTGGTGGGATTCAGCCAGTTGGCACCACTTTGGGAGAACCGGTTGTTAACTTCCTGAGCAGTTTAGTGAACTGACTGTTGGAAGAAATCATTAGGGCAGAGAACCGGTTGTTAAAATATTTGAATCCCACTATTGCACTGGACTGAACTTCTTTTGTCAGCTTCCATCATGCAGCCAAGTATTTACAAACCTTCCCCTCCCATTTTTGGAAGACCCTGAATACTTAAGGTGGCCAGATTTTAAAATTGGTAAAGAGGGACACCATTGATGGGGGGGGTTCCAATTTTTTTAGAACCTATTCTGTAGGTGTGGCCTGTTTTGTGGGAGTGGCTTGGCAGTCATGTGACCAGGTGGGAGTGGCTTGGTGGTCGTGTGACCAGGTGGGTGTGGCCAACTTGGAAAATGTGGTGAAACTCACTTAACAACGCTCTTGCTTCGCAACCAAAATTTTGATCTCAATTGTGGTCATAAGTTTTCTTTCTTTCTTTCTTTCTTTTTTCTTTCTTTCTTTTGTCTCTGTCCCACTTTCTTTTTCTTTCTTTTTTCTTCCTTCCTTTCTCTTTCCTTCTTTCTTTCTCTTTCTCTTTCTCTCTTTTTTCTCATTCTCCCTCCATTCCTTCCTTCTTTCCTTCCTTCCTTGTGTGTATTTCTCCCCCTTCCTTCCTTCCTCTCTCTCTTATTTTCTCTCTTTTTCTCTCTCACACACACATCCCTTCCAATTATATTCGTAGATATATTCTATGAACTAAAACCAATAAATCCTACTGTATTTCCACGAAAATAACACCCTGTCTTATATTTTTTTGAACCCCAAAATAAGCATTTGGTGTTATTTTCTGGGAGGTTTTACTATTTTGGGGCGCAGCTTGCGGGTGGCAGGTGGGAAGGGGGAGACACAAGAGAACATTTAGACATAGTGAATGTGGACTTCGGCTAAGTTTCAAGTTGTTTGTAATAGTCCCCTTAGTAAAATTATACAATATAGATTAGGTAGCACAGTTTTGCTGAGAAACCACACCCAGAGTACTTGTTAATGGCCATCGTTCAGCATTTCTATCAGTGACTTTGATGAGATAGTTCAGAAGTTGCTTATCAAGTCTATAAATGTTTTCTCTTTGCAGGAGAAAGAATATTTTTAAACTCTAAAGAGATTTGGGTAATGATTGAAATGAGTAGAATTTAACCAGAAGAAATATAGACCCCTGCATCTGGGTAGGAAAAATAAAAAGCAAAAGCAAGGAATAAGACTTGGCTTGGCCAAGAAGTTCATGTTTGCTCAGTAGAGATGATGTTGTAAATCCTGCAGTGAGTAGGAAGTTGAACTGCATTACTCCCCGCTCTGATTTGAAGACCAAGATAACGTATTACCTGACTTCCAGCTCAGTCAATGCTCTGTCTTGCTTCTCCCATGCCCCACCCCGCCCCACATGCCACCCCCAAGTTGCATCCATAAAGGGGGCGAGGGGCAGGAAGCCCTGCCGTGCCCGGCAAGGGGGGGAGAAGAGACGGCAAGAATCGCGGCTGCTTTTGCAGCTGATTGAGGCTGCAAAAGCAGCAGGAGGCCCCATGCGCCTCACGCCCTCTTCAAGAACAATCTTACCTCAATCAGTTGCCAAGAGCTTGGCCCCAATTGAGGCTCCCTGGGCTGGAGCCTGCAGCTTGGTGCTTGACAGGGTCGGTGGGGGGAAGCCCCTTTATGCAGGCCCACCTCTCTTTCAAGTGGTCAGGAAGCTCCCTCCTACCATACAGCCGGCTGGTTGAGAATCAGGCAGTCGTGGGAATTGAGGGACCGTCCCCCCCCCCCTCTCTCTCTCACACACACACACACACTTCCACTCCCGTGACCTTCCTCCTGCCGCCTGGGAGCTTCAAGCAAGTTAATGGGGAAGGGCAGGGAAGGAGAAGTGGCGGTGTGGTTCCCTGCAGCCGCTGGGGCGGGAAAGGGGAGCTTTGGCAGGGCTTCCGCAGAGCCCAAGGACCGCCGCGCGACGGAGGTTGCTGAGGCGGCTGCTGCTGAGGCGACAGGCAGGAGGAGGAGGCTAAGGGGACGGCGCCAGACTCCCTCCTCAGGGAACCGTCCTCCGCAGCGTCCTGGTGGCGGAGTGCCATCCTTGGGGCTGCTTCCATGTCTCGTCCCTCGTTTCAAGGCTCCGGCTGACTGCCTCACACACGTGCACACATACACACACACATACCCCGCTCCATCCCGCGCGGCCCCTGCCCTGCCCTCTTCGTCGAGGGGCAAGCCCAGACTCCCACCCTTTTTTGCTTCTCTCCGCCCACAACCATCTCTTGCCAGCCTGGCAGGATTTTTTTGAAATGCCACGGGACGCGGGACAAATTCTTAAAAAGCGTGATTGTCCTGCCAGAAGCGGGACGTCTGGTCACCTTATGAATACTACTATCAGAAGTTTAGAAATAACATTACACTGTAAACTCAAAAATTATAGAATTATAGTTTTTTATCTTTTTAAAGTAGATGATTTTAATTCATTTTTGTTCTTTTAGTTATTCCATTTCCCCTTCCCCACAGTGTTTTTTTTTAACTTTTATTTTCAATAATGCAGCACTGAGTATATTATACATTATATTTTAAGAAGATGTTATTTACCTTTGCAAATGACAGAGTTCCCCTGAGGGCCCCCCCCCCTCTTACTTATGGGTAATGTCACTTTAGCACAGGAACTAGAAAATGTGCAATCATACAATATTAGGATGATAATGTAGGAACAGCTTTACTGAAGAACATGTGTTGAGAAAAATAAAAAATGAGGCAATTCAAAGGATTTATTTTCCTTTTTCCATTTTTTTTAAAAGAAGAAAATCTTTACTAGGAAATCACAGGTAGATAGACAGTCTCAGCATCAGGACATTCTTATACTAATTAGCTACTGCATATCTGTTCTCAAGTTAAGAAGCTAAAATAACACATTGCATATAAAAATATGGTCCTTCCAATATAAACAAGAAAGTACCAGGGTGAACTGCCTGGAAATGCGACTTCCCTCCCCCACCCATCCCTTATCCTGGCAGGTTTTCATCAAGACATCATTGTTCAGGAAGAACAATTATTATATCTGAATAATAATTTGGGGAATGAGAAGATTCAGAGAAGGAAGATAAATGTTTTTTAAACATCCAATTCATATATAGCCTATTCTAAAATAGATTTTGTTGTTTAATTGAGAACTTCTAATTGAGAACTTTTTTGCAGTTGAGAACTACATTTATCGGACTTGATGTTAGCGTCAGGGTGAGTAGCAATAAGCAGAACCCACTTTTTGAACATGGCCTTGGTTTGATGGCCAACTGAGTTTGAACATGGAAGTGAAAATCCATAGAGTGAGATTTTTTTTTTTTTTTAGTAAACTGATTTAGCCATGTGAAAGGGTGGGGCATGCAAGAAGGTAATTATGGTCCATTGAAAGCATCTTCCACCAATAGTTGAAAACTCAAACAGTTGTAGAGCTATGGACAATATAGGTGCCTATTCACACTTGAACTGCAGAGACTGGAGTGCTTTATCTGTTCCCCAAATAAATGTTAAGAATGATGACTGTGGCATTTCCACAGTTCTAAGCCTTTGGTCATTATTACAGTTGTTACTTTAGTCTTATAAAACTCTAATATAGGAACATGGGTATTTAGGTAGTTATAATTAAGTAATTTCAGAATTGTTTTAGAACTGGCTAAGGCTCTCTTTGCACTTCTTTTCAGATGGCCTACCCATGATTATATATGTATATATATCCATGAAAATATGAGAAAGAATTGATTTGTTCTATAGGTTTCCTGTCCAAATGCCATTTATATTTAGCATGCACTTTCCAAATGCCATTACTTTAGTGTTTCCTTATTGATTATGAAGGAGTTAATAGTGGAGTAAGCATGGTGAGTACAATTTCAAAAGTGTGTGTGCATGTGTGTGCGTTTGTGTGTGTGCATATATAAGCAGGTTGTACAATGATGCTGGTCCTCTTTTCCTTTACTAGCTAAGTAGATCCAGATTTATTTTAACCAACAAAAATCCATCTGCATGGTAGAATCTCACATTTATTACTCCCACTGGGTAAATAGGATAGTAATTGTGTATGTATTGACATCAATATTTATAGGCTTCATTTAGTGTTTTATGAAAGAGGACAGAAAACCTCCTTCCCAGGCTGAAGGAAATCAACAACTGGCAGATGACCTGAATGTGTTTTACTGCAGGTTTGAAAGGAAACAGCAGCCACCTATCTCCACAACCCCCATCCCAGACACACAAACAACAGCCAAACCTCTTACAACTGACCCTATCCCATTGGGTTCACAACCCCTGTTGATTACAGAAAGAGAAGTGCAAGCCCTGGGTCCTTTTGGAGAAGGGCAGGATATAAATTGGATAAAATAAAAATAAAATAAATAAAGATCTATTTCACAGACAGAAGCCAGGAAAAACACAAGGCCCAAACAAGATAACTCCTTCTTGCTTAAAAGTCTGTGCTGACCAATTAGCCCCTATCTTCACCCAAATTGTGAAGGCAGCCTTCGAATCCATTGTGCTATGCACGCGTGGGTTCGAATCCCACCTTCGTCGCCAGTGTTAGATTCTCTGCAGTCGAGAGAATAGAGGGAGTCCAGCCAGGTTTGCTCAAACAATTGCTGTTTATTAGTTGCAGCAAGTAACAAAGTCAAAAGTTGAAATAACAGAAAAGCGCGGTAGACAGGGGCTCCTGCGTTTGACAGCTCTTTATATATGGAGCTGTCAAACGGGAAGCCAATCAGGCTGCGGCAAGAGCCGGCTTCCCGCCAATCAGGCGCGTCTGGCTGTTAGCCGGCTTGCTACAGCCTGTCTCCATGGCTTCAAAGCGGCAGTCTGGAAGACCTGCGGCCGGTCGTAAGTCGAGACCGGTCGCAGGTCGAGGACACAACACCTATCTTCACCCAAATTGTCAATAAATCACTAGAGATGTGTCATGTTCCTTCTTGCTTCAAATGCTCCACTATCATCCCAGTGCTGAAGAAGGCCTCCATCAAGGAACTGAATGACTATAGACCAGTTGCTCTAACAACTGTAGTGATGAAAACCTTTGAAAGGCTAGTGATGTCCCACTTGAAAACCATCGCGGATCTGCTGTTAGACCCCCTGCACTTTGCATACCAAGCAAATAGATCGACAGATGATGCTGTTAATATGACTTTGCACTACATCCTACAGCATCTTGAATCTTCAAAGACCAATGCGTCTACTTTGTAGACTTTAGTTCAGCATTCAATACCATCATACCAGACATTCTTCTAACTAAACTAAATCAGCTAGTGGTACCTGAACACACTTGTAAGTGAGCCACAAGCTTCTTAACAGACAGGAAACAGCAAGTGAAGCTAGACAAAATTCATCAGATACCTGTATAATTAACACAGGAGCCCCCCAAGGCTGTGTTCTCTCTCCAGTTGTCTCTATATACCAATGACTGCATCTCAAACGATCCATCTGTTAAACTACTGAAGTTTGTAGATGATACAACAGTGATTGGTCTCACTTGAGACAATGATGAAACCGCCTTCAGATGGGAGGTTCAACAACTAGCCTCGTGGTGCGACCAGAACAAACTGCAACTGAACACACTCAAAACCATAGAAATGGTGGTAGACTTTAGGAGAAACTCTCCCATCCTACCACCTCTTACAATATTAGACAACACAGTATCAACAGTAGAGACCTTCACATTTCTAGGTTAAATCATATCTCAAGACCTAAAATGGACACGTAACATCAAAAACATCATCAGAAAAGTACAACAAAGTGTTAGATCGGGTGAATGGAAGAAGCAGACTCAGGCTAACAGTAACAACAGCTCTTTATTAGTCACAACTATGTACAATCCAACAAAGACACTATCTGGCAGCAGTCCTTTTATAGGGAGCTGTCAGTCGTCTTAACCAATCACCTTTGAGTATTTTCCCTCTGGATCAGAGGAATTTGGTGGAAACTACCATACTGTCTGTCAGTATGTAACACCTGTCCCCCCTTAGTTGAGTTGATCTGGCTGGTTACGTATTCATGCAGGTAGGTGGGTTTTCTAGTCACTCTTTCTGGCCTGCATAGTTCAGTTGGTGCTGGAACTTTGGTCAGATCGGATGGACCTGTTGCCTCTCTGGCTTTGCCTGGTGGAAGCGCCTGGAACTTTCCACAGGGCACAACTGGAATTTCTAGAGTCGGTTGGCTCAGAACTCGCTGCATTGACTGGCTGATGGCACCCTGAGAAGGCCCACTCTGTGGGAGCGAACAGGTCGAAGGGAGGTATGTGGTAGGAGACAGTCTCTCAAGTAACCAGGACCCGTGCCATGGAGCGCTTTGAAGATGGTGACTAGCACCTTGAAGCGCACCTGGAAGACCACAGGCACCCAGTGCAGCTCGCACAGGAGAGGTGTTACATGGGAGTAGCGAGAAACTCCCAGAATCCCCCGCGCAGCCGCATTCTGCACTAGCTGGAGTCTCCGGGTGCACCTCAAGGGGAGCCCCATGTAGAGGGTGTTACAGTAGTCCAGGCGGGAAATAACGAGGGCTTGAGTGACCATGCGTAGGGCATCTCGATCTAGAAAGGGGCGCAACTGGCGTATCAGGTAAACCTGATAGAAGCCCCCCCTGGCCACGGCCGTCACATGGTCGTCCAAGGACAGCCGTGAATCCAGAAGGACGCCCAAGTTGCGAGCCCTTTCCGCGGGGCTAATGACTCGCCCCCGATAGCCAGCGATGGAACTAGCTATATCGAGATGGCGGAAACCACAGCCACTCGGTCTTGGACGGGTTGAGTCTTAGTTTGTTCCTCCCCATCCAGACCCGCACGGCCTTCAGACACCGAGACAGCATTTCCACTGCATCGTTGGGGTGGCCAAGGGTAGAAATGTACAGCTGAGTGTCATCAGCGTACTGATGGTATTCTACCCCAAAGCCACGGATGATCTCACCCAGCAGCTTCATGTAGATGTTAAACAGGAGGGGTGAGAGAACCGACCCCTGAGGTACCCCACATAAAAGGGGCCTCGAGGTCGATCTCTGCCCTCCTATCAGTACACACAGCGACCGGTCAGAGAGGTAGGAAGAGAACCACTGCAATACAGTGCCTCTCAATCCCAACCCCTCCAGCCTGTGCAGGAGGATACCATGGTCGATGGTATCAAAAGCCGCTGAGAGGTCTAATAGGGCCAGTACAGAGGAATAACCCCTGTCTCGGGCCCTCCAGAGATCATCGACCAATGCCGTCTCCGTGCTGTGCCCGGGACGGAAGCCGGACTGGCGCGGGTCTAGATAGACGGTTTTCTCCAGGTGTCGGGAGAACTGTTGAGCTACCACACTCTCCACAACCTTAGCAAGAAAGCTAAGGTTGGAGACCGGATGGTAATTAACCAACAATGCTGGGTCCAGGGAAGGCTTCTTGAGAAGGGGTCTCACCACCGCCTCTTTCAAGGTGGCCGGAAGAGACCCCTCGCTCAAAGAGGCGTTCACTATCTCCTGGAGCCAGCCTCGTGTGACCTCCCGGGAGGCCAGTACTAACCAGGAGGGACACGGGTCCAATAAACATGTGGTAGCGTTCAGTCGTCCCAACAGCCTGTCCATGTCATCAGGAGTCACAAAGTCAAATTCTTCCCATAAAACGGTCTCAAGACCTGCCTCCAATTGCCCGCCCAGGCCCACCTCATTGGAGACCAACTCGCTCCGGATCTGAGCGACTTTATCCAGCAGATATTGTCCAAACTCCTCTGCACGACCCTGTAAAGGAGCTTTCCACGGCCCCTGTTGGAGAAGGGAGCGGGTCACTCTAAACAGGGCGGCAGGGCAGTTATCTGCGGATGTGATAAGGGCGGCGAGATATTTACGTTTCGCCGCTCTTATCGCCACGAGGTAGGTCCTCACGTGGGACCTAGCGCGTGTACGGTCCGATTCGGTGCGAGTGGATCTCCAAATGCCCTCCAGGCATCTCTTGCATTGCTGCAATGCCCTCAGCTCCTCAGAGAACCAAGGGGCCAAGGCAGTTCGGCGACACATGAGAGGCCGCAAGGGCGTGACCCGGTCCAGGGCCCCAGTGGCCGCATTATTCCAGGCAGCCACCAGGTCCTCAGTCGAGTCGCGGGTCAGGGTCCCTGGTATTGGCCCAAGCTCCGTCTGGAACCTCTCTGGATCCATCAGGAGCCTGGGGCGGAACCATTGTGGAATATCCGGTTCTGCCTCCCCGCGGTGGGGTGCAGCGGTTGGCAAGTCTAGTCGAAGGAGAGAGTAATCTGTCCATGACAGGGGGGGTAACCGTTAAATCCCCTAAATACAGATCACTCCTCCACTGGCCGGAGATAAAAACAAGATCCAGCATGTGGCCTCCGGTGTGAGTGGGGCCATGAATTACTTGGGTCAGGTTCATGGCCGTCATGGAGGCCATGAACTCCCGAGCCATCTCAGAGGTTTCATCTACCGATGGCAGATTAAAGTCCCCCATGACTAATAGCCTGGGGGTCTCAACTGCCATTTCAGCTATCGAGGAGCTCGGGCAGGGTTGCTGAGACGTAGCGGGGAGCCAGGTACACAATCAGCAAGCCCAACTGCCTCCCAAGGCCCCACTTCATACCCAAGGCCTCACAGCCGGCTATCTGCGGCACAGGGCCAGATCCTCCCTCACAATGACCGCCACCCCCCCACCCCTGCCTTGGGATCGTGGCTGATGAAATGCCAATGTCGGCCGGGCAATGCTGGTTGGCGACACCTAGCGGAAGGGCCTTCTCTGTGGCGGGCCCTACCCTCTGGAATGACTTACCCCCCGAACTACGTACCATCTCAGACCTCCGCCTCTTCTGCTAGCGTCTTAAGACGCACCTTTTCCAACAAGCCGGCCTAGCATAACCTCCCGTTTTGACTGTTTTTAGATAGATTTTAATTTGGGGGATTTTATACTATTTTAGCACAGGGTATGGATTTAATTGCTTTTTAAATTTTTGTACTTTTGTTATATTTGTTATGTTTTTTAAATTTCCTGTGCGCCGTCCTGGGTCCTTTTTGGAGAAGGTGCGGGGTATAAATTTGAATAAAACTAAACTAAAACTAAACTAAATGGTCATGAGGACTATCTCTAGCCACTTCTAGTAGGCATCCACAACTACCATGAAAACCTGGCGATGAACCGGGCCAGCAAAGTCAATGTGCACCCTCGACCAGGATGACTGAGGCCTTTCCCATTCTTTAGCAGACACCTCTGGGGGAGCTGGTCTGGACTTCTGGCACGGTGTGCAGGTAGCCACTCACTCTTTCTCCCCGTACATATTAGGCCACCACACGTAACTCCTTGCCAAAGATTTCATCCTGATAATTCCCGGATGCCCTACGTGCAAGGCCTCTAATACTGCAACTCGAAGTTTGGGTGGAAATGACCCTGTCCCCCGCACTCAGATAATTCATCTTTTTTGTTGACAAATGCTTTAAACTTAGATCCAACCAGCCCCTTAGGCCATCCCCTCCATACCCAGTTCAAAATATGAGAGATAGTCTTGTCTCTCACAGAGTGGTGGGCGATCTCGCTTGATAACACTGGGCCAGCCTCCAAGCAGTCAATGAGAAAAACCGGGGTGTCAGGGGTTGGATCTTCAAAAGTTCAGGAAGTGGACACCTGCTAAGAGTGTCAGTGTGTCCCAGAGTATTTCCCAGCCTGTGAACGAGATGGTAGCTGTAGGCCAAGAGGAAAATAGTCCAGCGTGTCATTCGTGGTGACAGCAATGCAGGAGTTGGTTGGTCCCTAGCCAAGAAACCCAACAGCGGCTTATGGTCCATGATGAACTCAAAGTTCAAGTATTCATGGAGCCTCTTGACCCCAGCAACTGCAGCCAAAGCCTTACGGTCCAGTTGGCTGTAGTTGTGCTCAGCAGTTGACAGGGTCCTCAAGTAATAAGCAATGGGGACTTTGGTTCCATTGGGTATGAGGTGGCTGAGCACTGCATCGACGCCAAAAGGAGAGGCATCACAAGTCAGGATAAGTGGCAGAGTCTTTTTATATTGGACCAGGAACATGTCCACTGACAGCAGTTTTTTAACCACGGCAAAAGTGATTGCCTTGGCTTTTCCTCAGGTCCATCTGACGTTCTTGCTAAGGAGCCCATGCAAGGGCTTAGCAACAGTAGCTTTCTGCTTGAGAAATGTAACACCCGTCACACTGTGCAAATTGAGAAGTCCGGAGAATGTCTGCAGCTCGGTCTGATTGCAAGGTGTGGGGCTTCCTGGATTGCTTTGATTTTTTTTATTTGTTGGATGACTTCTGGAGCTGTTGATCAAATACCCCAGGAATTCAACCCTTGGTACATTAATTTGGCATTTTTCTCTTTTTAAACGGAGACCCTTTTCTTTTCTTTTTTATATTTTTTTTAATTTTTGGACAGACAAAGACAGACAACACATAAAATATAAAACCTTCATCAATTACATACAGCATGTCGTTTGGTTACAAGGCTTTTGTGCATCCTTTCCATAATCCCCACTTTCAATTGTATATAGAATCACAGATTATCCATCTAATATAAATGTATACATTATTATCATTGTACATCATTTGTTTGCCTATAACTATTATTCCTTCAGTTTAAGCAAAGTGTTCGGGGTATTGTATTCATTTGTATTATAACATTTTATAACATATTCAATAATAATATACCTTTGTATTATTATCTGTATCATTCTATTATTCTTGTATTATAAAAATTCTCCAACATTTTTCATTTCCATGTTTTTTTATCTAACCACTGGTAGATATAAATTCCATATCTTATAAAATTGTTCATCTTCTTGTACATTTCAAATGTCAATTTACTCATTTCAGCACATTCCATTATTTTCTGAATAACTTCCTCCTGTGTTGGTATTTTCTCATTTTTCCAATTTTTTGCAAATACAATTCTAGCTGCCATTAACATGTTTACAATCAAATATTTCAGATCTCTATTGTATATTTCCGGTAATATTCCCAATTAAAAAAAATCTCAGGTTTAAAGTCTATATGTTTCTGTGTCATTTTTTCTAATCAAGTGTGGATTTTAGTCCAATAGCTTCTGCACACGTCCACCACATATGGTAATATGAACCCAATATCTGATGACATTTCCAATACTTTTCTGATTTGTCCTTGAACATTCTTGCTATTCTCACTGGGGGTTAGTGCCACCTGTAAAACATATTATACAAGTTTTCTTTATATGCTGTTGACATTGTCATTCTATAATTTTGTGACCATACTTTTTGCCATTTCTCTACATCAATCCCATGACCAAAATTTTCCCAACAAGCAATCATAGATTCTTTAACTTTTTCTTCTTCTAATAAGAAGAACAATCTTCTAATAATAATAAGAATAATCAAATATTTCAGATCTCTATTGTATATTTCTGGTAATATTACCGATAAAAAAAACTCAGGTTTAAAGTCTACATGTTTCTCTGTCATTTTTTCCAATCGTGGATTTTAGTCCAATAGCTTCTGCACACATCCACCATATATGGTAATATGAACCGGGTATCTGATGACATTTCCAACACTTTTCTGATTTGTCCTTGAACATTCTTGCTATTCTCGCCAGGGGTAAGTGCCATTTCTCTACATCAATCCCATGACCAAAATTTTCCCAACAAGCAATCATAGATTCTTTAACTTTTTCTTCTTCTAATAAGTATCCATATAATTTTTTTATCACCTTTTCATTACTACCTGTCAGAATTTTTATCCAAGTCAGTCATTTTATCATAAAAACCTTCTATTTTAAGATCTTTATCATATCTAGAATGTATTTGCAAATGCTTGAAAATGAAAGTGCTTTAATAGTTGATAACTAGACTGGAATTTAAAATAATGTTGCCTTTTGATCTTCTCTGTTTAATAACAAGGCCTCACGTATATAATGCCTTCTGAAATAGCCATGTGCTTTAGTTCCCTTGTACCATAAGAAAGCGTGCCAACCCAACAACAAATCATGATCTTCTAAAGTCAATAATCTAGAATTTCTTAGCGTTATCCATTCCTTAACCCACATCAAGCTTGTGGCCTGATAATATAACTCCCAGTTAGTGTTAACACAAACAACAAGGGTGATAGTCGGCAACCTTCTCTTGTCCCTTTCCCTATATCAATGGAATCGGTCAATTCTCCATTTATCATTATCTTTGTTTTTTGTTTGTGATATATGGTTTGTATGGTTTGAATAAATTTCTTGCCAAAGCCCATCTGTTCCAACTGTAGCAATATAAATCGCCAATTCACATTATCAAAGGCCTTCTGAGCATCTAAGAATATCAATGCCATTTGTTTTTCAGGACATGCCTCATAGTATTCCAAAGTGTCCAGAATTATTCTCATATTATCTTTAATTTGTCTCTTTGGCAGAAATCCATTTTGATCAGGCTGAATAAAGTTATTTAAGTATCTTTTGAGTCTTTCTGCCAATATTGAAGCAAATTTTTTATTTATTTTATTTTATTTTATTTTATTAAATTTATACCCCACCCTTCTCCAAAAGGACCCAGGGTGGCGCACAGGAATTTAAAATACAATACAAAATCAAGTAAAAAATTTAAAAAAACTTATTTGATACCCATCCTGCGCTAAAAACAAATTTAAATCCCCAAATTTAAAACTGTCTAAAATAGTCATTTGTGGAGGTTACGCTATTTTATAATCTGAATTTCGCAGGGAAATTGAACAGAGACCCTTTTCACTAATTCTGGTAAAAACAGTTCATAATGTTTTAAAAAGTTTCTCCTTATTTGCAGCTGATACCAAGATATCGTCGAAGTAGGGGACAACTCCTGGTACCCCCGCAAAACCCATCCCATGATGCTTTGGAACAGTCCAGGGGTAATACTAACTTCAAATTGCAGCCGGGTACATTTAAATTCACCCTTATGCATCATGATCGTTTGGGCCTCCACTGTGGCACCATCTACAGGCAATTGCTGGTATGCCTGTGCCATATCTAATTTAGCAAATACTTTTCCTGAGAATGAAGTAAAGAGAATGAAGTAAATGCTGGACAATGGGCACCGGATAAGTGCTCTGTTGTAGGGCTTTGTTGAAGGTGCACTTGTAGTCCACGCAGATGTGGACAGACCCATCAGGCTTGACCGGGGTTACTATAAGGGTCTCCCAGCGTGCGATATCAACCAGCTTCAGAATCCCCTGGCCAATTAGTTTGTCCAATTCAAGGTCAATTTTTGGATGGACTTTAATCTAATGAGGGCAACATTGGGGTCTAAATTGAAGGTAATTTGGGTCCCCACATACTTGCCTAGACCAGTGCCGAAGATGTCCTCGAACTTCCTCATCAGTTCTTTGGTAGTGTTGTCACCAACGGCATTGATGTTGGTCACTCCCAAGCCCAGGGATTCAAACCAGTCTAAGCCTAGGAGGCTCTGCAGGGCTCCACTGACCACTGTTACAGGAAGCAAGCTGTCAAAGTTTTTAAATTGCACCCGGAAGGTGCCTTGACCCAAAATGGGGATTCAGTTCCCCTGGTAGTCGCTTATGCGTAGATCTGGAACGTGTCATTGGCATCTCTTTTTGCTGCCCTCTGCCGCAGCTTCCATTGCTCTCGCCAGGGTGGACATGGTCATGTAGTCTGCGAAGTCTGAGGTTTCAGTGGTGTTGTGGCTGGAAACTCACTCCTGCAGACTCTTGTGATGCACCCCTTGCTATTGCAGCATTGGCACACTGTGTCTTGGAAATGGCTGGTAGATCACTGGTGGTTGCCTTCACAACCGGCGCAAGGCAGGAGATAGGGTTCAAAGTCTCACACCATTTTCCACTTCTCTCTGCGCATGCGGTAAACCTCTCCTTGCTGTCAGAGAGGTCTCTCTCTATAGTCTCGCGATGCACCTTGGCTGCTCTGCATGTGCTCTTTAGACTGTTCTGCCCCTGTGCAAAACTCGCAATATGCTGTGGACTTACAAAGTACTGCATCATATTGGTTGATTGTTTCGCCTTCCTTTTGGTTACGGAGGTTGAATTTGTGCCTCCGCACATATTTTGATGGTTTGGAAGTGTAGTGCATCCTCAATGTCTGCTGAAGCACCAACCAAGCGACTGACTGTGCAGGCGTTGGCTCAGATAGGTCCTTGGCAGTGTTGAATACCTCTGGCCCACAGTAGCTCAGGAACATAGCTTTTTTCCAGCCTTTGGACAGGACAAGAAGGTCATTAGCTTCAAGGAAGCATTTGAATCTCATCATATACGAGTCCCAGTGCTTGGTGGCTGGATTGTATGGAGCAGTTGGGGCAGACTCGCCACACCCCCGAACCGGTTCCCTGGTCGCCGTGGCATATTTTTTGACATTTTTTAATTATCTGCGCATACGCAGATCTATTTACAGGCAACTGGACATGCGTGCAGACTAGGCCAGCAGTAATGCCAGCAGAAATCCACCTGTGATGGGCTCAGATATGTCTCATTAACTATTCTTGAAATATGTGTCCTACCTTCCCATATTCTCAACCTTAGCCCCAGGGCTGCCTTGTTTCATATTTTAGTTAAGTTTAGTTTATTGTCATTGCACCTTGTACAATGAAATTAAATGACAATTCAGATTGTGGTTGCTAAGGAATCATGTGCAATCATTAAGCACATCAGGTGGTGGCTGGTTTCCTCATTGACTTGACTTATTGGAAGCTGGCAGTGAAAAACACAAGTGGTGAAGATGTGACTGTGAGAAGTTGCGACCATTGTAACTGTGTGCCGGTTGCCAAGTGCCCCAATCATGATCCTGTGTCTATGGGGACACTGCAACAGCCATAACTTCAAAGACCGGCCATAAATCTTCTTGAGCTTGTTGAGTTCTGGTTGTAACTTCGAATGGTTGCTGAACAAGAAGTCACCAAGTGAGGACTACCTGTATAGTCAAAAGCCCTGATCCAGTATTAAACTGGAGTAATCCATTTTCTTCAAATACAAGCCTTGCTATATGCATAATATGTGGTGGTTCAATGGTAATCATGGCCCTAACATGGCAAGGGCTAAAAACTGCCAAGTACTACAGGTATAGTCCTTCTCCTGTCATTGATGACTTTGTGGAAACATCGCCACTATCCACTTTCCTTTAACATGACCTGCCTTAATCTTTCAGGGACGCCCCACTGAGAGATGCACTCGTACAGTAGGCTGGAATTACTATGGATAATATCCTATAAGACACTGGACATAACAGCTTCCCAAAAGAACTCAGTCCAATGTCGTCTTACTGTGCAAACCCACAGGTTTTTGGAAACATGTTCAGCTAATTCTTTCTTATTATGCTAATGGTATCTTTAATCAGAAAAGCTACTATCTGCAATAGTACCTTCTGCAATGTATACAAGGTCTTTGTTGTTAGTTGCGACCCCATGGACAATGTTCCTCCAGACTTTCCTGTCCTCTCCCATCCTCCAGAGTCCATTTAAGCTCACGCTTACTGCTTCAGTGACTCCATCCAGCCACCTCATTCTCTGTCGTCCCCTTCTTCTCAATCTTTTCCAGCATTAGGTTCTTCTCCAGTGAGTCTTTCTTTCTCATTAGATGTCCAAAGTATTTGAGTTTCATCTTCAGGATCTGGCCTTGTAAAAAGCGGTCAGGGTTGATCTTTTCTAGGACTGACCGGTTTGATTGCCTTGCAGTCCAAGGGACTCGCAGGAGTCTTCTCCAGTACCATAGTTCAATGGCCTCAATTCTTTGGCACGCCTTTCTTATGGTCCAACTTTCACAGCCATCCATTGCAACTGGGAAAACCATAGCCTTCACTATACGCACTTTTGTTGGCAGGGTGATGTCTCTGCTTTTTAGTATGCTGTCTAGATTTGCCATAGCTTCCCCACTCCCCGCCAGAAGCAAGCATATTTTAATTTCTTGGCTGCTGTCCCCATCTGCAGTGATCTTGAAGCCCGGTTAAGTAAATTCTGTCACTACCTCAATTTCTTCCCTATTTGCCATGATCTTAGTTTTCTTAATGCTGAGTTTCAAGCCAAATTTTGCACTCTCCTTCTTCACCTGCATCAAGAGACTCTTTAGTTCCTCTTCACTTTCTGTCATTAGAGTGGTATCATCTGCATATCTGAGGTTGTTGACATTTCTCATGGCAATCTTAATTCCAACTTTTGATTCATCTAGCTAGCCCCGCCTTTCTCATGATGTGCTCTGCATATAAGTTAAATAGGCAGGATGACAGTATACAGCCTTGCCAGACTCTTTTCCCAATTATGAACCAATCAGTGGTTCTCACATATAGGTTTCTCAAAAGACAAATAAGATAATCTGGTACTCCCATCTCTTTAAGAGCTTGCCACAATTTGTGGTGATCCACACAATCAAAGGCCTTAGCATAGTCAATGAAGCAGAAGTAGATGTTTTTCTGGAACTCCCTACTTTCTCCATGATCCATCATATGTTGGCAATTTGATTTCTAGTTCCTCTGCCTCTTCAAAATCCTGCCTCTACTTCTGGTAGTTCTCGATCCACATACTGCTGGAGCCTAACTTATAGGATTTTGAGCATAACTTTACTAGCATGTGAAATGAGTGCAATGGTGCGGTAGTTTGAAAATTCTGGCATTGCCTTTCTTTGGGAGTGGAATGTAAAACTGACTTTTTCCAATCCTGTGGCCACTGTTGAGTTCCCCAAATTTGCTGGCAAATTGAGTGGAACATTTTTACTGCATTGTCTTTTAAGATTTTGAATAGCTCAGCTGGAATACTGTCACCTCCACTAGCTTTGCTGTTGCTCAATTTTCTCCAATTTTTTTGAAGAGATCTCTGGTCCTCCCTATTCTATTGTTTTCTTCTATTTCTTTGCACTGTTCATTTAAGAAGGCGTTCTTATCTCTTCTAGCTATTCTCTGGAATTCTGCATTCAATTGGGTGTATCTTTCTCTTTCTCCCTTACCTTTTGCTTCCCTTCTTTCCTCAGCTATTTGCAAAGCTTCCTCAGACAGCCATTTTACTTTCTTGCATTTTCTTCTTCTTCATGGATTACTGCCCCTTCATGAATTACTGCCTGGTCATGGTGAAGGGGCTTGCGTAGCTCAATGAAGCTATGAGCCATGCCATGCAGGGCCACCCAAGACGAACAGATCATAGCCGAGAGTTCTGACATGAAAACCCCATGGACAGTACCAAAAGGCAAAAAGATATAACACTGAAAGATGAGTCCCTCAGGTCAGAAGGTGTCCAATATGCTACTGGGGAAAAGCAGACGGCTAGTACTAGTAGTGCCAGAAAGAGTGAAGCGGCTGGGCCAAAGCCAAAAGAACGCTCAGCTGTGGATGTATCTGGTGGTGAAAGGAAAGTCCGATGCTGTAAAGATCTATACTCCATAGGAACCTGGAATGTAAGATCCATGAATCGAGGCAAGCTGGACATGGTCAAACAAGAGGTGGCAAGATTGAACATTGACATCTTAGGAATCAGTGAGCTAACATGGACAGGAATGGGTGAATTTAATTCAGATGACCATCAGGTATACTATGGATCCCTCAGAAGAAATGGAGTAGCCTTCATAGTCAAAGAAGAGTAGGAAAAGCAATACTGGGATGCAATCCCCCCAAATGACAAAATGATCACAGTTCGAATCCAAGGCAAACCATTCAACATCACAGTAGTCCAAGACTATGCCCCAACCACTGGTGCCGAAGAGGGTGAAATTGACCGGCTCTATGAAGCCCTACAGCATCTTATATAATTAACACCAAAAATGATGTCCTTATCATCATGGGAGGTTGGAATGCTAAAGTAGGAAGACAAAAGATAACCAGAATAACAGGAAAGTTTGGCCTTGGAGTATAAAATGAAGCAGGGCACGGGCTGATAGAATTTTGTCAAGAGAATACGATGGTCATAGCAAACACTCTTTTCCAACAACCCAAGAGACAACTCTACACATCGGCATCACCAGACAGTCAACACAGAAATCAGATGGACTAGGTGCTCTGCAACCAAAGATGGAGAAGCTCTATACCCATGATGGCGAGCCTATGGCACATGTGCCACAAGTGGCACGCAGAGCCCTCTCAGCTGCCCCAGCTCAGCTCCACCGCCATGCGTGTGCACCTCCCACCAGCTAGCTGGTTTTGGGGTCTCTGCCGCACATTCATGGAGCGCACATGGGGGTTCTGTGCACATGTGCAGGGTATGGGGGGAGTGCGGAAGTCACATGCCCATGCATGGGGTGCACAGGTGGGGGTCACATGCGCATTGCATTGTGTGGATGTGCACACACTTTTGCCATGCAACAACAAAAAGATTAGCCATCCATGCTCTATGCAGTCAGTAAAAACAAGAGCAGCAGCTGACTGTGGCTCAGATCATGAGCTTTTCATTGCAAAATTTAGGCTTAAATTGAAAAAAGTAGGGAAAAACACTGGGCCACTCAGATATGAACTAAATCATATACCCGATGAATATACAGTAGAGGTGACAAATAGATATAAGCTCCAGAGCCCTAAAAATAAGTCAGTAACTACAATGATTCATCCTACTAAAATAGAATTTACACTAATTTTAGTTTATAAACTATCTGGGGTTATATTTTCAAGACATTAAGGAAAGTAGCAAACACGCCACCTCCCAGACGGCTTGACGTTAATATGAGACTCCCACACATTATGGAATGATTAGAGGTGGATGAAAGCGGAGAGCCCGGGCAATTGATCCGAGTGATTTTGAAGGCAGCAAACCCTTCGCACACACATAGACGGCCTATTCCAAATGAAATGGACCACCTCTGGGAAGCCCTACGGGGACCGTCTCCAACGTCACAGCAATTTCTCTCTCTTCTGCCCCGCGGTCGTTCCCCATTCTTTTCCGGCTCCTTTTTCTCTCCGTCCTCTCGGTCCCTTCTCACAACACCAGCAAAAACACGCGGCGACGCCTTCCTCCTCCTCCTCGGGTCAACGCCGTTCTCCGCCGTCCATCTACCTCTCGCAGGTCTACTCGCCTGGGCGAGGAGGGGAAAGGGCGCCTGCGCGCGCCGCCCAGAGGTCGGTGGCGCGTGCCAGCTCCCGCTCTACCTTTCGCCTTTCGCCCCTCCCGCCGGGGGTGCGCATGCGCCCTAGGCACCAACCACCAGTTGGGAGGCGGGCACAGGCGCTGAGGTCCCTCCTGCCCCGCCCCGCCCCGCCCCGCCCCTCCTGCCGCCCCAGAGGAGCGAGAGGGCGGCGGAGACGTCAGGCGGCAGCGGTGACAAGAGGAGGAGGAGGAGGAGGAGGCGGAGAGGAAGGCAAAGGAGGGCAGTGGATGCGCAGCGCTCCCTCCTTGGCAACGCGGAGCCGCTGGCAGAGCCTGGCAGACACGGACGCTGCCAGGAGGCGGAGGGAAGGGAGGGGCTCCGTCCTCTGCTCCAGCTGCAGCGGGGGAGGAAAGGCGGCGGCGGCGGCGGCTCTGCTAGGCGAGGCTGCCCGGTGCGCGGAAGCAGCTGAGCGCCCAGGCGGAGGTAAGGAGCCCTCAGGTCGCAAACAGACTCCGGAGCTAGGAAAGGGAAGCGGGGGATCCGCCGCCGCCGCCGCTCTTTCCCTTCCCTTCCCTTCCCAGCGCCTCCCCCGGCAGACGCCGAGAAGGGAGGAGGACGGAGGGTGAAGCCGGGCGGAGCAGCTGCGAGGCCAGGGAGAGATTTGGTGCTGAACTGGGCAGATCCTGCAGGGCGAAGCGGCTGACAGGTGGCTGAGGCTGAGGGCGCCTCTCGGGAGGATGCTCACTCGAGAGCCGCGAGAGGAGAAGGCGACGCTTGGATGGAAGCAGGTGGAGGGAGGCCTTCACACCCACCTTCCCCCCATTGGCCCTGGGGGGGAGGAGGAGGAGGGTCAGGTTGTTGGGAAGCATCCATTTTGCATACGGTGCCTTTGGGTGCCCTGAGGGAGGGCCAGCTCCATTCCCAGAGGGATCCTTTGGGAGCCTCCAAGGGCCTCTTCCCTCCGCAGGCGTTGATGGGCAGCTGTCTTTGGGCCAGAGTATTGGGAGAAGGGCAGGGGGTGGAGCTAGCTTGTCTTCCACAGCATCTGACTTGGATGTAGGAGCCCCACATTTGATCTGAAGTATCTACATACATTTTTTTTTTTCAAGAATGGCTTTTCTATGCTGACAAACAGCGTAAAATGAGGAAAGGAAAGAAATCTAAGAGGTAACTTTAAAATATGCCATTTACATAGCTTCTACTGAAACAGTCTGTCTATAACAAACTACTTGATGGTACATAATTATATTGCATGTTTCCATGGTTATGCTTTTATAGTAAAAAGTTGAACCAGTGAATTTGGATCTACTTTTGTTTGCTTCCCCCTCCTCCTCCCCTGAATTTTTCTAATAAAATAATGGCCATTGTTTCCCTCTCTGCACTGAAAGAGGCCTGGATATTTAGTGAAATGAAATCTGATTGTATTTGCTGTTTAGGGTTAGAAATGTTACTAAACAGCTGCTGCTTTGTGTTTCAATTGCTGAGGTCCCAGGAGTGGGTTTTGGACAGGAGTGACATGGTTTGTAAACAATGAAGTCAGGGAGACAAGGGTCAAGTGTAGATTTATGGGTCCATAGATCTCCTTCTGCTAAATTTTGTAAAATAATCATTTGAAAAAAATAGTCGAAATGGGTTTTTAACATCTAACATTTTACTAGAATAACATTTCCTTTGAATTTGAATTTGCATTCATAGTTTTTCAGAATGAAAAATACTTTAATTTCCCTTCTGGTTCATTTGTTTGTTTTAGACAAAGTAATTGTACATTTTTGTTTTCTTATATTCATGGATTTAATAATTTTGATTATTGAAGCATATGTAAACACAAGAAAATATTTTAATAATATACTACTTTGCATAATAAATATTACAGAAAAATAAACATTGCATTTATCACATTTTGGTTAAAGTCTTTTTTTGAATTGTATTATGTTCTTTTATTTCTAATGGTATGCATTTGCTTTTTTTAAAAATTAATTGATTTAAGAAAAACTATTTTAGCAATATCTTGTACTAAACTTCTACTTTTTCCTCCTGTGTTATATTTTCTTTTTGAAAATTTTTAAAATAAGAATAGTACTTAGCACTAGATAGGCTTATTTTAAAATCTTTCAAAAAGAAAACATAAGAGGACCCATATGTTCCCATTTTTAACACATCTTGCTTGCTATTTATGTTCACAAAAGTATATTTGGGTTGTTTGGTTTTCCATATTCAGATATAGAGAAAAGAGTTCTTTGTCTGTGAAATGGAATATTGGAAATGAGCACCGGAAGATCTACTGAATCCAATAGAGCATGGAAAGTGTTTACATAATAAAAATATGTTTTATCAGACTTGTTATAGACTGCAGGAAACAGCAAACTTAGTCTTTAATATCTCTACTAGAGATATTCAATGACCTCACTGAATTGGCTCCTTAAGGTCAAATTAAAAAATGTAAATATAAGAGAATCAGAAGATGAAGTTGTGGCCTTCAACACTTCATAACAATGAAAATATGTCAAAACAATCTGGGGTATTTCCATTGCAAAAAAATTACTAATTGAAGAATAGAGAGGCCAATAGAAATAAAGTAAGCATACATATTATTGTCTCTTCCAGAGAATGAGAAATACAAAGGATTTCACTCACAAGTGAATCTTGAAAATAGTTGCAGTTTACATGCAATAGCATATTCTATTATTAGGGAAGAAAACAATTATGTTAAAAATCTTACAATGCCAATAAAGAATATGGCAGCTCAGGAATAAATTATATTAGATGAGGATGGCCAGGAGTTTGGTTTGTCTTGAGTGAAATCAAAGTGCTTCCACTTCTAAGCAGGCAACAAGTACCCAAGGCTAGATAAGAATTACCACAATAAAGAATATCCTTGGAACTGGACAGTTAATGTTTGGTTTTTAGGATAGCCATACAGTTTTGGGCAATGACTTTCAAGTTTCTCTATGAATCAAGGCAAGAAATATTGGAATAAAGAAAACAAGAGGCATGCCCTGAATTATGAGCAACTGCTTGATTGTTAAGTTGACCATTATGCAGAAAACAGCCTAGTCAGTGCAAAAAAGGCTTCTCTTATTATTATGGCTATCCTGCCACCATATATAGACTGTTAGAAAGGTGATAACTTTTCAGATTTTCTACATCATTGCTCTGGATCAGCCAATCTAAGGTTTTTATATCTGTTTATTAGCAGTGGGGCTGCTCTGAATCAGTTACACATTATAAAATGCTATTTTAAGAAGTCCCTATTAGGTTATAATTAGAAGGTATCAATGATCTTCTTAATGCGTTGAGATAAGAGATGAACAATCAAAACATTGTGTTCCTAATGTTACTTTTTATGAGCTGAAATGACTACTTTTCAGAAGAAGAAGCTGGCAACATTAAAACTTTGTGTCAAAGTTTATGAGGAATGTAATTAATATAAGTTAATGTAATCATGTATTCAGTATACAGAATTCCAGCTTATCTGAGTTCTTTAACACCAAAATGCCTAGTCTATGGGAGTTGGTGATATGTTATTATTTATTTCAATGTATTTGTCACCCAGGTCTAATGAAGTTTATAGTAAACAATCGGATTTTGAAAATAATAACATAAGGATAATGACTGATTCTTTCTTTTAATAAATTAAACTGACCTCAATTAGGCCTAAGCACAATTGAAAACCAGCTAGACTTTATTGATACAAATTTATTTAAGATGTTTCTACTTGCAAAACTATAAATAGATTTGAGGGATTCTGTGCAGCAAAAATATACAGTATGCTACAGTAATTATTGTACATATTATATTTATATTTATTCAATTTATATCCCGCCCTTCTCCGAATGGACCCAGGGCGGCGACATAGTTCATATGTACAACCTTTGAGAAGTTTGCTATATAAAGACTTGGCCCTGATGACTGATGGTTTCATGCAAGCGGTCCTTGGTGCTCTCTGAGCTTGGTTGTTTCCTTGCAGATGTTTCATTACCTGAACTAGATAACATCCACATGTTGGATAATGAAATGTCTGCAAGAAAACAAGTAAGCCTAGAGAACACCAAGAGTCTCTTCATTTCAGTGTTGAGCTACAAATATTCTCCTTTATCAATTTCATACGAATGCTTGAGTTCCATGCCATATGATTTCAGCAGATCATGCACACTATTAAATTTCTCCCACATTCTCTTTTTAATAATACTTAAAGCATTTTAATGCAGAAATTCTGTTTTTATGCATGAGAATTATTTGTAACAATAGGTCTTTTCCCCAGGTTTCTGCTCATATATGCATTTCTTTATACCTTTTTAATTACTGAGATATTGTGGTTTGAAGTTCCATTTTGCTATTTATTCCTTCCTGTTCTTCTGCTCTCTGATACAAATATCTTAAATGTTTCAGCAGCTAGAGTCCCCAAACCCCTTTGTACATTATAGCATAAGTACAGAAAGATTCTTTTGGTGAGGCAGACTCCAAATTAAAGCAGAAGTGATGCTGTTTAAAACAAAAGAGAAACAGTGAGGAAGATTGATGACCACTTTGGATGCCCACTCCAATATCTGTCCATTCTCAATACAGATGTTCAATAGGGAGGTTTGTCTCTATGTCTGTCACAAGAATGGTGAGGCTTTTTATCTTATAGAAAATTGAATGAGGGTATATTTTGGCAGGAGTGGCAGTGCCTAAATTAAAAAGTAACAGACTGAATTCTGCAGAATCTGCTTCTATTTGCAGAATACAAGAGGAATAGGTCACTTTTGTGATTACAAATCACCAACTTTTACCTGGATTCCAAATATTACCAGTCAAGATTAATTTCTATACCTATTTTCATTTCCTCCCTTTTCATATAATTTTTTGTAGGAAAAAGAAGCAGTGAAAAAACATATGAAATGTACTGTACAGATGGATATAGTAATGTTATTACAAAAATTCTGTAAATGAAACAGGATGTATAAGAACTTCTTTTAGCAGAAATAAAATGTCTTTGCATAATTAGAGAATGTGTGTAAAATGGGACATTTTAAACAAGGGAATATATTAATTACTCAATTTCAAGCATTGAGTTAAAATATGTCAGTAACATGTATAAATAACTAAGAACTATGTGCTATGGAACTCGGCTGGGATTCCTTCTGACCCTACTCTTGTAAATTGGATTTGCAAGAAAACAAACCCTAAGATTTAGGATTGCCTTTGTTTACATGATAAAGATTTTCCAAAAATCAATTGATTCAAAAAGAAAACCATGTAGGTCTCAAGCAAATCATCTTATAATGGGACTATTGTTTACACATTATGTGTATGTGTTCCCTCTGCTGAGCAGAAATAGAAATGAAATTACTTGGAGCACTTTTGTTTTTAGGCTAGATTGCATGTGTTGTAACTGTTACAGTTTGGTTTTAAAAAGCTACTTTTCCTTCTTTTCCTATGCCTATACTAAGTTGTTACTTGGTACTGAAAACTTTTGTTCTGATTTAAAAACATTATTTGAACACTCTGTATACTTAGTAGTTGCTAATATTAATTTAACAGTGCTAAAATTGTTTTTTAACATAATTTTTAAAAGTACATCGCATTGGCTATATATTTCATGTAAGGGCCAAATTTGGCGAAGGATGGTAGAATATTGCTCTATGCTTTCTGTGGAAAAATTTCACAGATGTCATTTGAAGAAGACTTCAGTTTTTTAAGGATCAGGTCAGAAAGTTGAGCAGGAGTGTGGATTAATACTGGAATACTGGAAGGGATAAAAGCATATTGTGTGGATAAAAGCTCAATTTAGTGACATACAATTAAAGTTTTTAAACAGTATAATAATTTACTACGTTTTGCAAATCCTTGGTTAAACACTGATGACTTTAATTTGAGAGAGTTTGGGGCAAAGCAAAGATATTTCATTTTCATGCAATTGACAATAGAACATTTGATTGTATTGCATTAAGAATTAATATTTCTAAAGGAGAGCGTAAGTAATCTCAAATCAAGTTCTGTTTTCATGATCAACATTAGGCTGCCATATTGTGGCAATTGAAAAATTTCTCCCAGGTGAATTTTATTATTATGTAATTAAAAACTCTGTGGCATTTATTGAATGAGGGGATGGTATCTAAAATCTTTGAATTATGAAAATATCTCTGCCAAAAAGCATTGATTATCTCTAACTCAATAATCTCTAATTCAGCATGTAGTGATATTTTATACCACTTAAAGCACAGGCTATCAGAATTCATAATTTATTCAGTTACTTCTGTAGGGTTTTGTTTTCTATTTTTGGGTGGGTTTTTTGGGGGAGAGAAAAGGAATTAAAATATTGTATGCAAATGTAAATTACATTTAATATTCTTTAGCCGTTGCCTGAATCTGAATGGTAACAACTCTCAAAATACCAAGATAATACAGTCTTCAAGGGTCACATCCAAGTGACATAGATTTTTATAGTATGTTGTTGCTACTATTATTCAGAATTTCTTTCCTTGAACTCTAATATTTTAATGTTATGATTGGAAACTGTTTTCCTCCTATAACATTTGGTTTTAATGTACCCTGATGGGCTTGGACTTTAAAGTCTTTGGAAGAGTTAACACAATACAGGTAATCCCTGAGTTATGAGTGTTCCCTTAGTGAATGTGATGAGCACCCCTTAGTATTTACAAACAAGTCCCAAAAGTATGAATATTGTAGCACCATGGCAGTTGTTCACCCTTACAAACAACCGCAGAGGCTCTGCAACATTCGTCCTGCCTATTCCCCTCCGCTCTGCACTTTCCCGGCAAAATGCAGTGTTTCCATCCGTTATTCCTTGTCTGACCCTCAGGTGCTTTGGAAAATAGTTTACTCTTTCATCTTTGTGACAGCCCCTCAAATATTGAAACACTGCTATCATGTCTCTGCTGGTTCTTCATATGTTTTAACCTCCAGTCCCCTAATAATCTTTGTTGCTCTTCTCTGCACTCTTTCTAAAATCTCAACATCTTTTTTATAGTGTAGTGACCAAAATTGGATGCAGTATTCTAGGTGTGGTTTTACTAAGGCTTTATAAAGAGTGATGATAGTACCTCATGTGATCTTGATTGAATCCCTCTGTTAATACAATTTAGGATTGCATTGGCTGTTTTGGCTGCTGCTACACATTGTTAAATCATATTTAATTGGTTATCCATTAAGACTCCAACATCCCTCACAGTTACTGCTATTATGCATTGTTTCTCCCAAATTATATGTGTAATATACGCTGACAGTAATTTTTATCACAGTCTTGTGAACTTAGCTTGCTGGCTTAAAATAGCATGCATGTATATATGTGTGCATGTGTGTGTGCACATGGGCACAAATCTTCAAGTCAGTCTTGAAAAAACTGCTGGACTTTAATTCCTTTCTCATTTACCATATTCAGCTGTTTGTTAACGTGAAGAAGTAATTAACTTCAAATCACAATAATGTGAGTTCTGTAGCCTACTATTCTTGTGACAGGACCATCCTAAATAATTGCAGGGCAGTTGTTAACTTTCAATTGCAGCAGGATGACTCCAACCCTTGAAGAGTTGAATTTATGCTCCTCTTCTCAAAAATTCAGAGTCCTGAAGTAATTGTAGTTTGCCAATAGAAAATCACTGCTATTTCTTTTCTCCTGCTAAGAAAAGAGGGATAGAACATCTTGACAAAATGTATGGCAGCCTACACTTGCTGGCAAAAGTAGATTCTGACATGCTGCTATTAGTATGGGCACAAATCTGGCTTTTCTCACCTCCCTTGCGCAAAAACAGTTTCCCCCCCCCTTTTTTTTTTCATAGACATTCTAACAGAATCCACAGGTTTTTTAGCCCAATACTATAACATTTTTCTTGATTATAGCCATATATTTATTCTCAGGGCTCCATTAAACATCCACAACTCTTGCAGTACTTGTACCTTGAGAGCTAAATAATATGTACTATTAATTATTAACAGGATGGGTTGCATAAAAGCCAATAATTACATCAGTGATGTACACAAGCAAAACTATTAATATGTATTGTGGTTTAGTTACCTTTTCTTCTTTTATTTCAGATTGGTTGGAGAAATTATGTCACAGCATAATTGGTTTTGTCTTTTTCAAGTAAGACTATGTTAAAGTCGAATTATCATCACCACCACCATCATAATAACCACTGTTTTGATCATTATAAATGGGAAAGATATATAAATCTAAATGCTTAATTGCACCCAGATTCTGAAACAAACACAAAATGTTTTTTAAGAATAGTATTCATAGTTATAAATTAATAATTAATAATAAATTATGAATAATATGCTTTAATTCAAAGTTTAAACACTGCTAATTTCCTATGATACTGAGCACAGAGGAACATTTCAGTTTAACTTGAAACTCCGTGTATTAAAAAGGCATCCTGTTTAAAAATGCACTTTTGATTTGATTTTAATAATCCACTTTTTAAAATATTGCCTTATTGAAAACAGTGGGAAAGTATTTGATTTGGCCTACTTTTTCTTCTTAGCAGGTCATAATTATTGATGGAGAAACTTGAAGGACAAACTTCCTAGTAGAAAAAGACCCTTTTTGGCAGTTTTACTTTCTGTTAATATCTTAAGGAACATTGTTTTCTGAAATGGTCATTTTGATGCGTTGCTACAACCTTAAAATTTAGCAATGTGTGTTTTTTTTCTGTTCAGTTTACTTATAACGTGTTTTCTGATTGTAAACCCCATTGAAGGAAAGGGGACAGTAGACTGTTCTGAGTTTTCTATTGTATAGTGCATACGTTGTACTCCTGAGTCATAGACTGGTGTTATTAGATAATATTCATTTTTATATGATATGTAGTAGGTGCTCAACATAAATTATAAGCATTTTTTTAAAAAATCATAAATTAATCAATTAATTAATTTTCAGTGCAATACAATATATGATTTTATATTATATGGATGCTCCATAATTATTTTCTCAAAAATGACAAATTGTTTTTTCCAAATATGAGTTATATTTATGCATCAGCTTCATCTATTAAAAAAATAGTCTTAATTTACGCAGTTTCTCTTTTTGTCTTAATTCCTTCATTAGTGATGTACATCAACTATTGGTATTTTCATTAGATATCTTCTCCAAAATGATGGTATAAAATAACAGTATTATGCTACAAATATATTTTATAAAACTGGAACAACTGCAAAGCATAACTAGCAGTAGGATCTCAAGAACTATCTTTCTTCCCATGAAATCCATTAAATGATTTATTGAAATATTTCACTTAATAATCTGGTCCAATTTGCTAAGCTGTGTTCATGCAGTTCTTCAGAGATGTCCAATCAACTTATTAGAAATTTAAGTTTTTGTTAAATGGATGCTTTCTTTCATTATACCCTAAATGTAATCAAGTTATACTTTTATATTGCTACATTAATATATGTTTTTTAAGCTTAGAATGTGCTCCAGTTGCAACCATAATACTTTCAGGATTGTATGAAAATGTGCACATTTTATTTCTAAGATCACAAAAGAAGACCTTTCAATTATGATGGATGCATAGCAAATAATATTTTTAAAATGAAAGTATACTTATAGGAATAGCAATGAAAATAAATGAGTCATTTAAAGCAGGGGTCTCCAACCTTTGCAACTTTAAGTCTGAAGGACTTCAGCTTCCAGACTTCTCCAGCCAGCTTTGCTGGCTGGAGAAGTCTGGGAGCTGAAGTCCTTCAGACTTAAAGTTGCAAAGGTTGGAGACCCCTGATTTAAAGTGTCTGTGAGCATATAAAATAATAAGAGCATATCTGTGATGTTAAAATGTGGCAGGTAGTTATGATATTTGTTAGGTTTCCTGTGAAATTATATTCATCATAGAAAAAATCCTATGAATGACTGAATGAATGAAATTTCATTTGTATACTGCTCCCTCTCCCCAAAGGGACTCGGGGCGGTGCACGGGATTATAAAACATACAAACATAAAACAATATAAATATCTAAAATCAGATTAAACTACTATAACTACTATAACTATGATAGACATACAGAAAGTGTAGCATTGCTCCCACCTTAATTTTCACTGGGATAGGTACATAATCATGAACAGTTATGGCCTGATTGCTTGTACAGTGTTTAGCAAGAATGTGGACATAATTTATTCATCTGTTGTTTTATGTTATATTTATGTTCTGCTTTTCTTCTGACAATCATTGGCATCTTTACTATAATAACTATGTAATATACCAGATGGAGCACTTCTTTAAAATTATATCCAAAGCACTGCATAACTATATTTTACAATAACTTTTATAAGCTAAGTTATAAGTTATCTTACATAAAGGGTTTGTCATTGTTATGATAGGTACCCTTCCACCTATACTTTTTCAACAATTTGATGAGATGTAATTCTGTAATTCTGTAGTAAAATATGAAAAAGAAAATTAAATAAGCTATCCTCTCAACAAATCCAGTACAATAGATATGATCAGATATCCAAATGTCTTTTTAAAAGCTTTCTGTAACCCCCAACCTACAGCTATGTAAAAAAGTCCTGCACGCTTTCAGTTTCAAGCTGTATTTACATGTTTAGTCAACTTTTCACTCATAGAAACCATGCAAAATTAGTACTTCGATGAACATTTCTGTAGTCGGATTGAGATGCATAATTTTATTAATATAACCAAAGTCTTTTAAAAGGTTTTGAGAGAGTTTATGTGCTAAAACAAACACAACTTGAATTTTCGAGAATGTTACAATGAAAAGTAGCCAATCAGCAGTGGGCTTTGGCTGACTTTTAACTTTAACTTTTATTAAATTTCTATCCCGCCCTATCTCCCACAAAGGGACTCAGGGCGGCGCACAGGAACTTAAAATCCAAAAATACAAACAATAAAAATTCTACAAAATTTAAAACTACAATTAAACAGTTTAACCCCTGCTAAAAAGAGAAAACAATTAATTTAAAACCCAGCTCTAATAAAATATGGTTGTAGCAGCTATGCCAGGCGGGCCATATGGAAGAAATAGGTTTTTAAAGTCCTTTGCTTTCACCAGTACTGAGCAGTGGTATTGCATCGTTGTGCTTCATGAAGAGGGTTACTCCTGTACAGAAATAGCCAAGAGAGTGAAATGCCATCGTTCCACAGTGAGCAGAGTGGTTGAAAAATAACAAATAACTGGTTCAATTGATGACAGGCGCCACTCTGGAAGACCAAGAAAGTCGACAAAACGGCAAGATCGGGCTCTGCAACACATTTCGATGGCTGACAGGAAGCTCACCTCCCCTGAGATTACAAGAATTGGGGGTGAAACATTTAATTTTAATTTTAATTTTATTAGACTTATAAACCGCAACCTATCTCCCCAAAGGGACTCAGGGCGGTGCACAGGAAGTTAAAACAATATAAATATAAATAGATATAGACAACCATACACAAAATATACCACAATAAAACTAATTAAATTTAATAAGCCCTGTGCTAAAAAATTTAATAAAACCCCCTAATTAAAACCTCACCCAATTTAACACAGTCTGTATACAATGGGCCCGAGGACTAAGCCATGGCCAGCTAGATGGAATAGGTGCGTCTTCAGCCGCTGGCGGAAGAGGCAGAGGTCCGAGATGGTCCGGAGTTTGGGGGGAATGTCATTCCAGAGGGCTGGGCCCGCCACAGAGAAGGCCCTTCCCCTGGGGGTCGCCAACCGGCATTGCCTGGCCGATGGCACCCGGAGAAGGCCCTTTCTGTGGGAGCGAACCGGTCGAAGGGATGTATGAGGCAGGAGACGGTCTCGCACATAACTAGGCCCCGAGCCATGGAGCGCTTTGAAGATGGTTATCAACACCTTGAAGCGCACCTGAAAGGCCACAGGCAGCCAGTGCAGCTTGCGCAGGAGCAGTGTTACATGGGAATGCCGTGAGGCTCCCATAATCCCCCACGTGGCCGCGTTCTGTACCAGCTGCAACCTTCGGGTGCACCTCAAGGGGAGCCCCATGTAGAGAGCATTACAGTAGTCCAGCCGGGATGTCACAAGTGCTTGAGTGACTGTGCGAAGGGCATTCTGGTCCAGTAAGGGGCGCAACTGGCGGACCAGGCGGACCTGGTAAAAAGCCCCCCTGGCCACAGCTGTCACATGGTCGTCCACGGACAGCCGGGTATCCAGGAGGACACCTAGAGTGCGGGCCCTCTCCACAGGGGCTAGCAATTCGCCCCCAATGGCCAGTGTTGGTGTAAACTGGCTGAACCGGGATGTCGGGAACCACAGCCACTCGGTCTTGGACGGGTTGAGTTTGAGTTTGTTGCTCCCCATCCAGACCCGTACAGCCTCCAGACACCAGGACATCACGTCAATGGCATCGTTGGCGTGGTTTGGGGTAGATATGTACAGCTGAGTGTCATCAGCGTACTGGTGGTACTGTACCTCAAAACCACGGATGATCTCACCCAGCGGCTTCATGTAGGTGTTGAACAGGTGTGGCGAGAGGACTGACCCCTGAGGTACGCCACATGAGGGGCCTCGAGGTCGACCTCTGCCCTCCTGCCAACACAAATTGTGACCGACCGGAGAGGTAGGAGAACCACCGTAAAGCGGTGCCTCCCAACCCCAACCTCTCCAGTCGATGCAATAGGATACCATGGTCGATGGTATCGAAAGCCGCTGAGAGGTCTAATAGGACCAGGATAGAGGAGCAACCCCGAGCCCTCCAGAGATCATCCACCAACGCGACCAATGCCGTCTCGGTGCTGTGCCCAGGTCGGAAGCCGGACTGGCGCAGGTCCAGATAATCAACCTCCTCCAGGTGCTGAGGGAACTGCTGTGCCACCACACTCTCTACAACCTTCGCTAAAAAGCGAAGGTTGGAGACCAGATGATAATTTACCAATAATGCTGGGTCCAGGGAAGGCTTCTTTAGGAGGGGTCTCACCACCGCCTCTTTCAAGGCGGCAGGCAGGAACCCCTCACTCAAAGAGGCGTTCACTATATCCTAGAGCCAGCCTCGTGTGACCTTCCAGGATGCCAGTACAAGCCAGGAGGGACACGGGTCCAATAAACATGTGGTGGTCTTTAGCCTCCTCGACAACCTGTCCATATCATCGGAAGTAACAAAGTCAAACTCCTCCCATAAAACTGTCTCAAGACCTGCCTCAGATGGTCCCTCTAGACTACTTTCTGTGGAGGACAACTCGCTCCAAATCTGCACGATTTTATCTTGCAGGTACTCTCCAAATTCCTCTGCTCTGCCCTGCAAAGGGGCTTCCCGCGGCCTCTGTTGAAGGGGGGAGTGGGTCACCCCAAACAGGGCGGCAGGGTGGTTATCTGCGGATGCGATAAGAGTGGCACAATAATTACGTTTGGCCACTCTTATCGCCACAAGGTACGACCTCAAATGGGATCTCACCTGTGTTCGGTCAGATTCGGACCAAGTGGATCACCTGCTCTCTAGGCATCTCTTGCGGCGTTTCATCCCCCTCAGCTCCTCGGAAAACCAGGGAGCTGGGTGGATCGGCGCTGCGTGACCCGGTCCAAGGCCCCCATGGCCGCAATATTCCATGCGGCCACTAGGTCCTCAGTCGAGTCGCGGGTCAAGGTCACAGGTAATGGCCCAAGCTCCATCTGGAATCTCTCAGGGTCCATCAGGCGCCTGGGGCGGAACCATCTTGGAATCTCTGGTTCCGCCTCCCTACGGTGGGGTGTGGCGATTGGAAAGTCCAGCCGGAGGAGAGAGTGATATGACCATGACAGGGGTATGATGGCTAAATCCCCTACTCCAGAGACGAACATTAGATCCAGTGTGTGACCCCCCTCGTGTGTGGGGCCCTGAATTATTTGGGTCAGGTCCATGGCCGTCATGGAGACCATGAACTCCCGAGCTGCCTCGGATGATTCGTCTACTGATGGCAGGTTGAAATCCCCCATGACTAACAGTCTGGGGGTGTCAACTGCCACCTCGGTGATCGTCTGAAGGAGTTCGGGCAGGGCTACTGATACGTAGTGGGGAGCCAGGTACACAATCAGCAAGCCCAACTGCCTCCCCAGGCCCCACTTCCCGCAGAGGGACTCACAACCGGCAATCTGAGGTACAGTGGTCTCTCTTGGCTCGAGACCTTCCCTAATCATAACCGCCACTCCCCCACCCCTGCCTAGGGCCCTTGGCTGATGAAATGCTTGGTAACCTGGTGGGCACATTTCAACGAGGGGGAGTCCCCCCTCATGGCCCAACCAGGTCTCTGTGATACCTGCCAGGTCCGGCTCCCCCTCGGACACAAGGTCATTAATGAGGGGGACTTTGTTGAACACGGACCTGGCATTGCATAACATCAGCCTGAGGCCCCGGCTCTGAGATCCTTGACCTCCTAGATTGCGGGGGAGGGGCACAGGGAGTTGGGACACGGGACCGACTGTAACCAGCGGCCTTGCTCTCCCAACAGGTGGCGTGCTCCCTGTCCCCCACCGTTCCTGCCCTTCCCCTGAACCGTTCTGATGGCAAAGCCCTCTATAGGGTCGACCCCTATTCCCCCCCCCCCCTTATCGGACCTACTCACCTCCCCAGCGGATCCGCCGGCCGGCCTGGCGGTGCTCCCAGGACCAGACTGCGTAAACCCCTCCCCCCCTCCCTGGTACCCCCTAAAATCCGAAGTGAAAATTTAGTTACAAATTTCATTAAAAACCCCCATAGTTATGTGAAAGTGTGCACAAGCACAGTGCGTCACAGACTGCTTGCAGAGGGCTCAAAGGCTGCAGGGCTCGAAGTAAACCTTTGCTCACAGGCGCTCACCGCTCTCGTCAACATGCTTGGGCCAAGAAGTATGCCAAGTGGACCAACGGACAGTGGGCCAAAGTCATCTTCAGTGACCAGAGCAATTTCTACTTGATTGGGAATCAGTGCCATAAGTATGTCAGAAGATTTCCAGCTGAAGAATTTAGGCCGTACTGCATGAATCTATCAGTGAAGCATCCATTGTATGTGATGATCTGGGGCTGTATCGCTGCTTCTGGTATTGGTCAGATACAAATCATGCAGGGAATCATGAATTCCAAGCAGTATGTTGAAGGCCTGGAAAAGACCATGCTTCCTTCAGCTCAGCAACTTGTAGGGAAGGACTTTTATTTCCAGGATGACAACGTTCCTTGTCATTGAGCCAAGTCCACCCAGCAGTGGATGAAGAAGCATGGTGTTCGACTCCTGGATTGGCCAGCTCAGAACCCGGATTTGAACCCAATTGAGATCTTGTGGGCCAAGATTGGTTACGAAATAAGCAAGAACAATCCGAAGACCAAGCAGGAGCTGATTGAATCCATTATTGCAGCCTGGCATCACATTGTCATCAAAGATCACATACAAAGGCTTATACAATCTATGCCGAAGCGATGCCGCCTGGTGATAAGCAATAAGGGCTGGCCAATTTCATATTAGTAACCATGTTTGGTTACCTAAACAGTCCTTTTCAGGGCCACAAACAATAAAAATGTTAACAAAACACTAGCATCGGCCTTAGTAATTGCAACACGTTTGCCACTGGGTATGCATCAGTTAATCTGTTGTCATAGTCATTGTAAACATGCATTGTAAGCATGCATGAAAATTCACAATCTCCACCCAAACAGCACCAAATTGCAAAAAGCTTATGCTTTTCACTTAAAAACCATCAGTGTTTATTTAAATATAACAATATTTGCATAGCAGTTAGCATAAAATGTCATAAAATCAATGGCCTAGCCAAAAAATGTCATAAACCGCAAAGCGTGCAGGACTTTTTCACACATCTGTAGATATTTCCTCAATCTCTCCACAGGTTTGGAGTATATTTAAAAAACTTAAGAGCAAAAGAAGTGGTTCCCTCTAACATCACAATATCATGATGTTTCAACATGCACAGTATCATGATATCAGAGGGTATATTATATACAACTATATGGAATGTAATTTTAAAGTAAGCACTGATCCAATGTATTGTCACTTAGGAACATGTAGCAGATCAACTTAGATATTAATTACCTCATTAAATAAGCAGAAACACAGAATGTCCAGAAGATTGAGGGAATTAGTAGCTTGGGCTGAATGGCCCTAGAAGTTTTATGAAATGACTGAGTTATTGTGTTTGTTACAGAGTACCGCAATGTCAAAGTATATCTGATACTTTTTCCTCTCTCTAAATCCTCTATTTTTTAAATTGGTTGGCCAGAAGGATAAAAGGCCTCTTTAGTTATACATAAAATCCTAATGATAGTGACTTTTAGGGCTAAAGCAGGATTTAAATGCTTGATATGTTGTACCTTTACTGAAATCAAGAAGGTAACATTACTTTTTAAGAAAAGACACAAGATAATACTAGTAGCAGTATTACCATGATGTATTTTATGACGAGAATAATATGTGCACAGGACTTTTAAGTGTGAGCAGACTGCTATGAGATGTGAAAAATGTTCAGGGTTTACAATAGAAAAGGTTTATTTCTGACAACGGGTAGTTAAGTTACATCAGAGTACATAGCTGCTTTGATATTAAGTTTTGAAGATTTTATAAGTAAAGATTTTATATTTGTATGTAGTTGAATAGCTCTAAATGGAAGGGATGCTGTGCAATGAAGTATCAGCATGTGTAAATTATTGAGTGTTTTGTCTCCTATGGGGGCTATCACTTAATGCTATCTGAGCATATTCCGAAACAGGTTTAAGGATATTGGCAGAGAAGCAGGAGGATGCGATTCCTTTACTCTAAATAAAGTTTCTAAACCAAAATGAATAAATTTATCATGAATTATTTTAGGGGACCTCAATTTTGGGCTGTTGTTGAGTAGTGCAGCTGCTTCCTTAAGTCACATACCATTATATGAAGCTTTGTTTAAAAGTATAAAATAACAGCCTGAACTCTTGCTCTGCACTCTAGCATTTTGTGTAGTTGCTCCAGTCTTTAAATTATCTTTGTTTACAACTTAGTTTAAGTTCCCCAGGACTCTTCATGTAACACTCCAGAGATGTATGTTCTCTGTGTAAGCATATATACTGTACACATGCCTCGGACATTGTATGATTAAAAGCTCTGCCCCCCAAAGCTAATAAAACAGCGTTCTGTTTTGGTGATAGGCACCCTTTTAAAAAGTTGCAAATGTTATTTTAAGCAAAGGATTTATGCATTGCTTAAAACATGTCTCTGTTTTGCAGACCAGATAGTGTTGATGTGGATACTTTGGGCAGCCTGGAGATAAAGTGGATGTGAATGACAGCTATGTAAGCTACAATTCTGCAAAGCTTCAGAAAACCTATCTAATGGAGGAACTATATAAGGACGCACAAAACCTACCCATGGATGTTACCACTTCACCCTCTGCTATTGCTAACAACAAATTAGAAAGTGGTGTAGCCCAGCTGATAACAGCCGAAGCCTGGAATATCAATTCGTCTGATCTGATGAAGAAAGCACTTCCACCCCTTGTAACTGTGCCTGCTCCATCCATATTAACACCACCAGCAGAATCCCAAAGCGGGGTTGCTCTCAAAGTAGCTGCCACAGTGCTTCAGCCAATTTGTTTAGGAGACAGTCCTGTGGTTCTTCCAATACATTTGCAAGTAGCAGGAAGCACCACTCCTCAGATTGCTCCTAATAGTAATACTCCCTATGTTATGACCACCCAAGGCCCAGTCCCATTGCCTCTTCTTTTAGAGCAGCATGTATTTCAGCATTTAAATTCTCCATTAGTATTACCTCAGAATTCACCATGTGTTCCCAGTTCCATTCATAGCAATCTGTTCCAAAGTTCTGCTACTCCTATTGGACAACCCCAACTGTTGGATCAAAAACCTTCCAATCCCACTCAAGAGTCTGTCCTGCCCCCTGTATTTCAGACGCCAGGATTTGCTGCTGTGTTACAAGACCTCTTTCCTACTCAAGGAGCTTTGAGCTCTTTACCTTATCAGCCCTCACCAGAATGTCCTCTCCCATCTCAGCCCTTCAGTTCTCCTTTGTCTCCATTGGTTCCTCCAGCCACCTTATTGGTGCCCTATCCTGTGATTGTGCCTTTGCCAGTGCCAGTGCCAGTCCCTATTCCCATTCCCATTCCAGTTCCTCATGGCGTTGAATCTAAGGTTAACTTAGACCACTCCAAACCAGCTGCTTCCTTTGTTTTGCATTCATGCAAAGGTACCCAGACACCTTTGGAGAAGGAAGAAACTAAACTCTGTGATTTTATCCACCCCAGAGGAATTTCTCAGTTGAATCGGCACACTGTCATTAAGATGAGTAATGAAAATGAAGTCCTTGATCTTTCTATGAAAACATCTCCTTTCTTTAAGGAAAACTATGTTAGTTGCCAGAATGCCCCCAATGATCGTGCTTTGGACTTGTCAATTACTTCTTTTCGGAAGGTGAACAGTGTTGAGACAACACACTTGAATTGCTCTGGGCCCATGATGGATGGAACTTCTCCTTCAGTGGCAGATAAACCTCATGAGATCTCAACCAAGGCTGAAAACAGAGTGATCAGTTCCAGCTCGTCTGAATTCCTAAGACAACAGTCCAAATGGCTGGTAAATCAGAATAGTCTTGCAACTTGTGAACCCACAACTGGCAATAATATAGAAATTGTGAGTACTTCACAGACAGCCAAAGTGATAGTTTCTGTCAAAGACACAGTGCCAACTATTTTCTGTGGTAAGATTAAAGGCCTCTCAGGGGTTTCCACTAAAAACTTTTCCTTCAAAAGGGACATGCCTCAGGACTCAGGGCTGCAATGTTATGATGTGAAGAATCAGCCTGAAGTCCACGATAATGCAGAAGCTCTTAGAAAACCTATAAAAAACAGGAGTGTCAAGTTAAAGAAAATAAACTCACAAGAAATACACATTCTTCCTATTAAAAAGCAGCGACTTGCAGCCTTTTTTCCAAGAAAATAATTTATGAAATTTTAGAATGTTTAAAGGTATAATTATTATAAGTACTGTAAAGAGACTGCACTTCATTTTAAATTACATTCAAACTTTAAACTATATTTAATTTATTTCAGGATGGAGGATTAAAGAGTGGGTGGGGTAGGGAAGACAGAAAGAATAGATCGTGATATCTCTTTCCAATGCAACGCTTCCATCATTGGCATGTTTTGTTCCAACTTTTCATTAAAGTAAATAAAAAGCAGCATATTTTTGAAGTGGATCACACGTTTTCAGCTTTAATGGAATATAATGATGAGCAAACCAGAGGAGTAAGAGCTATTTTCACTGCCATAAAGTGCTTTGATGATGTAATTCTGAACAGTAAGTAGAATGGAACTTTCAGAATAAATGTTTCTTAGCATGGTTGTTGCATTTCATATTTTTATAAAATGCATAACCTGAAACTGTATTATAAGTAGTGTATTCATATTTATTTGTATCATTTTTCAGATTGTTGGGTTATTTACCCATTTTAAATCATTGGTGCTCTTCCCCATGTATAGTAATGATATACTTTAAACAATCTTTATTGAGACAAAATTCTATTACCAGTACAAGTAGTCCTTGGCTTACGATCACAATTCAGCCCAAACATTTATGTTACTAAGTGAGAAATCTGTTAAGTGAGTTTTGCCCAAGTTTACGACTTTTCTTGCCATATTTGTTAAGTGAATCACTGCAATTATTAAGTTAGTAACATGGTTGTTAAGTGAATCTGGATTTACCAATTGACTTTGCTTATCAGATGGTTGCAAAAGATGACCATATGACCCTGGGACTCTGCAGCTGCCATAAATATGAATCAGTTGTCAAAAATCCAAATGTAAATCACGTGACCATGGGGATGCTGCAACGGTCATAAGTGTGAAAAATGGTCATAAGTCACTTTTTTCAGTGCCATTGTAACTTTGAATGGTCACTAAATGAATTGTAAGTCAAGAACTACCTATATTAATTTTATAGCAATGATTTCTCCAGCAAAAATGGGTCAGTGTAGAAGAAATGCTTAAAAGGACGTAGAGGTAGGCCTGGAGAAATGAGGGGCCACTTAATGATGGTTCAAAGTTACGACTGACACCACAAGACTACATCCGACTCTTTCGAAGTTATGACAGCTACAGTGGCCCCACGATCATTCACCCTTATGACAGACCGCAGGGATGTGGCAGCACACACACACACGACTCTCTCTCCATCCTCCCTAGGCCTCCTGAAAGCAGCCACCGTTTTCAGGGCCCCAACAAATCCTTGAGGAAACGGCCGTTGCTTTTACCCCTTCCTTCCTGTGCTCATCAGAAGCTGCAAAGGCTTTGAAAAGCTGCCCCAGCACACAAGGCAGAAGCTTCAGGAAGAGCTTCCCAAAGCCTTTTCCTTGTTCAACCCCTTCCCTCCCTCCCCTCCCAACCCAGAAAGCCACATTTCTTCAGTAAAGGAAACAAAAAAAAGTGGGACACACTTCTGATTCCCCCTGCCATCCCAATTAGGTGCCAAGACTAAACTCTACACCTCTGCTTTCCAATCGCTATCCCTTTTAAAAATCTTACCTTGACTCCAGTCTGAAGAGTAGAGGAACAGAAACAAAAACAAAATCTTACCTCAACTTTTTCCTTTGAACTGGAAAAGAAGAAAAAAATCATCTCCAAAGGTATGGTAAAAACTAGTGCAACAGAATGGAGGAGGCTGGGTCTTTGCAAGCATTGGCTGTCTGTCTGAATGCCTGTGGAGCCCAGCTAGGACTTAAAGACGCTAGACTGTAGACTATTTTGGTACCTCTTCTTGCTTTGCTATATTTGTGCCTTGCTAAAAAAATTTCTAACATTCCTTGTATTGGATTCCTATTATTTAAAATTAAATTTAGAGTCCTAGTTCAATAATGATGTCTTTTGTGCAAATGTCACTACAATGCAAAATGCTATGCTTTATTCCAGCAGCCCCCAACCTTCTGGGCTCCAGGAACCAGTTCCGTGGAGTTTTTTCCATGGATCAGAGGGTGCGTAGTTTCATGTACTGCCTGCATCCAACGGATGAGTCTTGGTTTGTTTGTGCAGCCCTGTTTCTGGCATGCCACGGACTGGCATTGGTCCACAGACTGGGGGTTGGGGATCCCTGCTTTATTCTACTGTACATTGCATCCTGAGCCACTGTATTGATAATAGTTTTGATATTTTTGAAAGATAACAAAATATATAATACTTGAAATGTAACTCTGACACTGGATCTCTAACTCATACAAGTATGGCATCCTAGAGGCTTACAAATACTTACGAATTCCTAGTAATTTAGTAATTAGACTGAAGGTAGGACCTTGACTTTTGGTAATGAAATGGATGGGTAAATGACTGAGTCAGTGGTTAATGATCTCTGATGGATCCCACTTAGGAAGATTCTGATCCATTTTTGAAACTATTCTAGAATGGGAAGACAAAAATTATTTCTTGTACTTTTTTGTATTTGGAAGGAGTTAGTCCATGGAGCTTTTTAGAATATTTCTATCTTTTATATCTGGAGTCACAGGAAAGTTAGAAGAAATATTGTATCTATTTAAATCTTACATCTATAAAGCAATTAAGTATATTGTTAGACTTCCAACAGTCTAACAATGCTTTGTAGATACAAATCCCTCTTATTTTCAACTTGGCTCTACATTCAGGGAACTTACTGATGTACTTTCTCCAATTATTCATTCTATGACTATGGCTTTGAGGGTATCACTATGGTCCTTGATCAATGAAAATACTAGCACGTTTTCTCTTGATTTAAGCAAGTTAACTGAAAAATGGTCAGAGCCAAATCTTTATAAGACTCTTAAAAGGGGTATCATTCACTTTGACTTGAAGTCTTCCTTAAAATAATATTAGAAAATCAATAATATTTAAAAAATTCTACTTTGTAAAGTATTAGTGCATGTGATTGTAATAAAACTAATCACCGGATAAACTATAGCTGGCTCACTATGTTTGGCTTATGCCTTGGTTTGAACATGAAAATAGTAGCCACAATTGATTTTCTATCTAAATCCACATAGAGAAAAGATATGGTCTTATACTATATTTCTGTTGTACTTTTGTATGATTTATAGTACTATTGATTATGCTATCTTTTTAGGTCTTCTTGGTGGGATAGGAACTTGGGAGATTATGAACATAACTCATGGTATATTAACTTCTGACACCTGGAGGATTGAGTTCGTTGTGCATTTAAAGAGCAACATAACGTAATTGGAAATTTCATCCAATAGATTGTGAATTTTCATTACTATGCATATAACATGCAGTTCTGTACATTTTCCTTATCTTAATTTGAAGATGATGTAAGATTTGAAACATTAGTGAAATAACATTGGTGAACTATTGTTTGAAATTCTGGTGGAATTTTTTTTTTTTAATTTTTAACTTTGGTTTCTTGGGTTTTGATTTGATTATTTTGCATGCACTAACCAAAATCTTGCAGTCAAATAAAATTAATTTTAGCTCCTTTTAATGTGTTGAAGAAGCAAAACCATGTGCAAGAAACCTTTATCATAAATGATAATAAAAGTTATGTTGCTTCTTTTATCTATCACAGTAAGTGCAGGCTAAACTACTCAACTGCCAACATAATGAAATTATAAATCAAATTATAAATCACAAATTACAGAGCTGCTTCTAGATGACTGCATTCATTAAGATACTCATATCATAAAATGTCAGGATTTATCAGTTTACATTATTTTTGTTGGGATGGTGCCACTCCAATCTTGTTTCACATTAAAAGAAGCTATTACTTTTTTTATTGCAGCCATTGAACTGAGAAGTCTTAGATTCCTTCTCAATAAGAAATACAGAATTTACTTGTTTATTGGGCAGGAAGGGGAGGAATCAAGTAATAGGAACTTAAATTTGCTTTTGACCAATTTGCACATACATATTTGATATACGTACATGTGCATGTTTTTAGCAAAAAACTGATACTGTAATTTTCCTAATACTGCTGTAAGATTGATCTACAGATTTTTGAATGCAGACATTTATTTCATGGGTGAAATCCAGCAGGTTGACAGGTTCTGGAGAGCCGGTAGTGGAAATGTTTAGTTTGGAGAGCCAGTAGTGGAAATTTTGAGTAGTTCAGATAACCAACAAATGGCACCTCTTGCTGGCCCCAGAGTGGGGTGGGAATGGAGATTTTGCAGTATCCTTCCCCTGGAGTGGGGTGGGAATGGAGATTTTTGTAGTATCACTCCCTTACCACATCCACCAAGCCACACCACACCCACCAAGTCAAGCCCACAGAACCGGTAGTAAAAAAATTTAAATTTCACCACTGCTCTATTTGCTTTTTCATGCTATAAAAACTGTGTGGTTTATTTTGTTTGAAATAATGTCACAGAACATATAGGATTTTTTTCCCTATGTTCATAATTTGGTATGGGGTAAATGGCTCAGTAACTAGAATTTCTATGATAAATCTAAGATATAAACATAACTGAGGAAGATATAAACTGCACAGAACTATATGGTCATTTTATGTCTGGGCAATAGAATCTCTTACAAAGAACCTTTCAAAAACCAATTGAGCATTTTTTTGTTATAATCTGAAAAATTAATAATGGTTTGAATTATAACAATAGTACTAGAAGTTATTTCTAACATTTGGAACCTACAGCAGTTTATCTAGTTTTGACACCTAATGAGACACCTAAAGAACATCTTCATTCTGTGCCTAGCAATCCAAAATACTTGAACATTCTAATTGTTAAGTAGGTTGGTTTTCCCAAATCCCCATCACTGGACCCACTTATTGCCCCTAGTTTTATACCAATAATCCAATAAGCTGTTTTTCTTTTATCTTTTCATTGGTTTGTGGCTAACAAATTCTGCAAAATCCAATCTGAGTTGATCAATGGGATCAGAGATTTTGGTGACACCTCCAATCCCAGTGACTGACTCAGATTGGATTCTACAAAATGATCCTGGGACACGTATATTTGCCTTCATTTGCAAAAGAATTCTGCTAGCTGAACTATTGTCTTGACTACATCTAATACAGTATGTTCCTACAATGTGGCAGCAGATACTATTTTGATACTATTTTGTTTTCATTTCATTACATCTTTGCTAAAACCATATGGTTCATCAGCACAATAGGGGAATTTAGAAAAACTACTGCTACCCACTGAAAACCACTATCCACTTTTGCAAGAGGCCTTACTGTTTGAGCATCATTTCCATTTGCTGTAATTGTTCTTATTCTCAGAAGGCAACCTAGTTTTAGGCTTAAGAGTAGTGAAGGTAATTAAGACTGGTTCAGCAAAAACATTGCATTGTTTTGTGCACTGCTTTATTGGGGTAGCTGTTTGGCATTCCATTCTGCACTGTAAGGCATGCAAAATATAGCAAATTCTGGGGGATCAAATGCCTTTGTTTTGGGACAAGCAATCTGTGGGCAGACGACAAACTGTGGACTTATGGGTTTAGTGTTCTTTATTTAGTGCTTGGAAGAAACTCCTGAAAGAAAGCATTATGACTGAATTTAAGACTTTCTGTATGCAAATAATTTGCACTTGAACTACCTTCTGTATTTGTCATTTCATGTATGCTGATAAAAGGACAGTTAGAATGTCCCAATTTATTTAGATTTATATTTTGCCTTCCTTTCAGGGGCTCTAAGCAGTATGAACAGCATTCTCTCCTCTAATGATTGTCACAATAATCACAATTAAACAATGGCTAAACCTCCCTGGTCCCAATCAACAACGTCAGCACCACACTCCATCATCTGAACCCTACACGTATGTTAAAAATTCAGATACTTCATGAAAAGTATATCACCATACTAAACTTGTGTGGGGTCTTTAGAAGACCTTTGTTTTTAATTCTGGAATAAACAATTAACAAATAGACTGTCCTCTAGATTTTTTTTCTTGCCTCTTCTGTGGATTCCACAAAAAGAGCATTTTTTTAAGCACTTGAGTTTTGGTTTTGATAACCATTACAACCATCAGTAAAACCCTTCTATTTCAAGAATCCACATCCAGCCTAGATGATTCTATTTTTGGAGAAAAGTGATAATCTATAGTATGTTAACATCAGTTTTAGGATTTTACTCAGATTATTTCTGTAAATATTAGATCCTTTCAAACCAACTTTATTATTTTAATCAAAGTATATTTTAATTGATGTATTAGTAACTACCAAACATGGTAATGAGGTTAGTCAGTTACAGATTTAAGACATTACATGATAAAAATAATTGACAAATAAACATCAAGCAACTTTTATTTTCTCTTTAGATGAGAACATCCAGTTGAAAATAATGAAAAATATACCTAATTTAATTTATATCATGTCATATGCAAAGTTAAAATTTCATTGGCATTTTTGTTTCATACAAAAGATTTGCATACATGTAGTATACATCATTTGCACTATTCAAAGACATATTACCAAAATAAATAAGAGAAACCTCACGCTCTATAACATTGTGTTTGTTTTATATCCACTTTGAACATTTAAATTTGTGATATTTTGTCTGCAATCCAGTACAGAAAACAACTAGAATCTTGCAAGATTAGTATTTTAATACAATTTTAAAATAAGGTTTAACAGTGTCTGAAATAAGTTATACTAAATATCTTATTTAGTATCAACTCTCTAGAACAGGGCAGTCAAACATGGGGCCCATGGGCCGGATGCGTCACGTGTTGGCCATGCCCATAACCTGGTTTAGCAAAGGGGGGGAAAGTCATGGTATGTCATGTGACAATGCCGTGACGACATGAGTTTGACGCCCCTGTTCTAGAACAAATTTATGAAGCACATAGATGCAAGACGAAGAACAAAAATAAAATCCCATGGTACCAGTGGAACGTTTATTAGCATAATATATCTCACCCTTAAAAATCACAAACAAAATTATATCCCAAATACAAGCAATCATGTTTCACAATGAGATAAATAGGTGTGTTTATGTAACTTCATCTGAAAGAAATAGGCATCAAAAGATATGAAAGATATCATAGCCATTACAGCTTATTTTTAAATACCTGAGCATATATAAATAACTGCAACGGTTAAAGAAAGTTATATATTGGGTCTGTTGTACACTCTTATGACAAGCAAAGTTTGCTGATATAATATGAATGCCAGAAGTTCATCAGAAAATAGGACATCACCAGAGTGATCTCATTTAAATTCAGCTTCAGTCATTTAAAGGAATACATTGCTTCAAAAACGGTTTGCAATTTTGCCATTTTAGCTAAACCTGAGTAATTAGTGTATTATTAATAAATACACTAATACACAATAAACAAGGCATTTTAAACAACAAATGTGTATTTTAACTAGAAGTTTTTTCTATATAAAAAAGCAGTAAGAAATATAAAAACTACATTCCTTTCAGGACTATATTTTTTCCAGCAATACTTGGACAAAAACGCCTGATCTTCTATTCAACACAAGTACATAAATTGTCCCTGATATTATATTGGCAGTGATGGCAAAGTATTTTATTATCAGCACTTTCTGTAAATTACAGATAGAGCACCAAGATTCGGATGAATTTTACATCCAAATATATTTCTTCGTTAAAAGAAGTCACTGACTTTTTTTATATCTGAAAGACGTTAGAGAGACAAAGTAAAAAAAGACATTCAACATCACCTCTCCCCATCATCCCATTCTTTTCCAGATATTTTCCCAGAATAAAATGGCTCAGCGTAACATGAGAATTCAGGAATATTGCATAGTGCCCCAAGTTGCCCTCTATGAATCTGCCCATCCATTATATCTTCTTCTCCCTTCCCCTTCTCTCCATCTCCCTCCATGAAGTGAGAAACAAACCAGACAGGCATTAATGAACAGTATGAAGACACATAGATCCAGCAAACACCATTCACATGCAGTGAAAGGTGACAGAAGGTAAAATTTTGCAATTAATTAGAAACTCTAGACATGCTGAAATCCTTCTGGATCCTACACAAGATGGTGGGTTTCACTGTGTTCCTTCCTGGTGGCATAAAATCATATTTTAGAATGCAAAAGGAAATCTGTTTAGGCAATTATCTTCCATACTTCACCAGGTCCCCACCAGGGAATCTCAACCCTAGGTTCTACGGGAACAAATGGGATTGGTCTTAGGACACAACTTGATGATATATCAACACCTATAAACTAGGGATAAAATGTATAATGCATATTTTGTTTGATTTTAAATGAACCATTAACCTGCAGGTTATCATCTGCCACAGTGCAAAAATACCTTTAAAACACACTTTAAAAAAACTTGAACACTATGTACAAAATATAGATTTATACACACACGCACGCACACGCACACACACACACATGAACCCACACGCATAAATATACAAGTGCATGAACATATGTTTATGCTAGATGGAATGTTTCAATACAATGTTTCTTATATCATTGTAAGCAAACTGAAAGTTATTTGCTCACTTGGGAGTTGTCTGCTCAAATCAGCCATAAGAAGTTCCTTCTTAAAAAAGGAATTTTCTGCTTAAATTGTCAACATGCTGTAAAAATGCATTTTCATAATTTAAATTTGAAGAAAAAGAGGTTATTTGTTTTTTGCACACAATATAAACTTACAATACAAGTATATGGCTATTTTTAAAGGAAATTTGCTTTAAAAGATATGTATGTGATTATATTAATTAAAGAATTCATCAATTAAAAACACTTCCCTCACCCCAGCATAGAAATTCAGCCATTTTTTCAACAAAAAAACCCCTCCACATTTGATTTTTTAAAAAAAAAAACATAACGATCCTTTGGAATTCAGCTGTTTTGGTTCTGAATGAAAATACATCAGCTGAAGCTAAAGAGGTGAGAATGTATTTTGCCGCTTCTCATATGAATACTCTTAGCACTACTTCCTGCATATTTTAAAAAGTTATTAAATACAATGCAAATTTTTTAACATTAAATCCCATATTTAAGAAGTATCTTTAAAACAATGCTGATTTACGATATTTCTTTCGGATTAGACTAGTAGAAACAATACGATGGAAATTTCTTTGTGAGCTGAGTGAGATTTTTTGATCCATTCGATCAGGCAAAGCTTCAGCCGTATGTGTTCTCTTTTTGAACCTGACTGGTTGCCTACTTAAAATGCAACACTATCACTGTGCATTTGCTGCCTAGAACTTTCCTTGCTTAAGTCTTTCTATATGATAACATAGTTTTAATGCTGGACCCAGTTTCAGACCCATATACTTCATTATCATATCACTCCTCAGTAACAGAAGAGCCTTCCCATCAATTTCCTGTGAGGAAACAAGATGACAATAATTAATGACTAGTTTCAGAACAAGAATATTACTCTAGACTGACACAACACAACTCTCTCCTACATTATCGCCTTTCCAAGAGAAAAACAGAAATTCAAATCTGAACATCTTGGAAATTTTCACTGGCAAATCTTCAGAATTTATATTATAAAAATTACAAATAATAATTATATAATATGCATATTTCAATTTCTAATTTATTTACAGAATCAGTTACACCTAAAGGGAGCTGCAGTATGATGACTGGAACTAGGCAAAGCAGCTTTGGATCTGGTATGGCTACACTGTCCCTTTCCTTAATGCAGATCTGTCCAGATCTTGTGACCTAAGGAAAACGTTTACCCAACGTGAGACCCCTCCTGTCATTCCATTTGGTTTCTCAACTTGCCATCTTTTATCTTTTAACTATTTAATTATAATTTCTTTGTTTGTTGTTGAGTTGCCCAGATTCATTGGGAATCAGGTGACATACAGGTTTAATAAATAAATACTGCAACACTTTTAAGTAGGAACAGCACAGGTTACACACCAGATGAAAAGCAAATGTGTCTGCTTTGAATCAGCAGAAGCTTCAATCTGTGCTCTTTCAGTTCTCATTTTTGTTTAAACAATTTATTTTACTAGCTGTCAGAACAGCACTGAATCCATCTCCATGTTGATGATGGATAAACATTTAACACTTGTTTCAAGGTCAAGATATTAGAGGCATGAAACATCTTCAGAGCCTCAGGTCTTCCCAACCCACATCCATCATATTCGTCTTTGGCCTTCCTAATGTGAAGAACCCCATATTTCTGATTCTGATGGGGGAAGCAGCATCTGGAATTTGACAGTCTGGTTTTCTTTTTTTCAATCCTGCCTCTGCTCAAGAGAAGTTCTAATAAATTATTTACCCCCAAAACATTATCCCAAAGTTTAACGATAATTTTGTATCAAGTAGAACTTGCATTGACACAAAACTCTTTTCTAGTGCAAACTAAGTGGTGGTTTTCTGCGTTTAATACTCTTTTGGAGGAAAAAAGCCTAGTAGATTTCAGACATATACTGGATTTTTAAAATTTTCATGTGATTCTAGGCACTATTAAAAATAAGTTGTATTTTACTTACATGTCTCCTGAAGAGTTCGGCATGGGGTGCTAACGCCTGAGGATCTGCTTCTTTTACAAATCGCATTACTTCGTCAATTGACCATGTTGAAGGGTCTTTGCTGAAGAGATGTGAAGATTCCTGTTTTAGTGCACTGAGTTCAGGTCCTGTTTTAGAACTTGCAGCTTAAACACACAAAAGGATGAAACTGAGGAAGCTGGAGAAATAACCAAAGCATTTTGAGGATACCTGCACACATTCAAATAGCTTTTATAATCATTGGTTAATAGAAACACCTCCCCCCATTATTTCCCCATTTTATGAGATTAATCTGAAAATATCTTCCTACTGTTAATGCAGTGATGACCTATACATTTTACACACACAACACGTGCACCACACACACAAATAAATAAAGATGGGAAGGCATCTTTCTCAATCTGGTGGCTTCCAAATGTTGGCTCCCCAAATTCCTATTTATGACGACTTCCAAGAATATCAGTTGAACATTCTGTAAATTATTTTAGCACATCTGGAGAATACTTAGTTAGAAAGGCCATGATAGTAGCTTATTTCTGTTAGTAATTAATCATACATGTTTATTTTTTAAACTCCTCTGTATTGGATTTTCCTTCAAGGAACAATATATAATAGCATTTATAAAACAAAGCAAAAGTGTTCATTTTGGCAAAAATAATAGATTATGGTTTGATTTATGTTGTGATTTAATTAAGACATAGGGATTACCTCAAAAAGAGAAATCCAGAAGCAGAAAACAGATATAAAACAAAGTATAATCTCTGTGACTTCCTTCCTTCCTTCCTTCCTTCCTTCCTTCCTTCCTTCCTTCCTTCCTTCCTTCCATCCATCCATCCATCCATCCATCCATCCATAAATGCTAAATTAATTACCCACAGCATTTGCCAAATAAGGATGTCAGTAGAGCAAAGTGAAGATTCTGGTTTGAGAATGTCTGCTAAATTTGCTAGCTCCTTTTATAAACTTGGAATAATAAAGTGCTTTTAGAGCCAGTTTTATGAATATACATATCGATGTGCACACAAAGCATGAACTTTTAGAAAAGCTCAAGAATACCTTCAATCCTCTGTTGCAATCTCTTTCTGGCAACGTCACAATAACTTTTGTTCCCAGGAGCACTTGATAATTTCTGTAGATTTGGTGCTGTGTTTGAGGTAGCAGATACTGAAGAAAAAGAATGCCTAAAATAGGCTGTTTTCCCTGAGGTACAATAGTCACTGGAATTCTGATTGTTAGAACTTGACAGGGTGACTGAATTAAATGCAGAATCCATTGAATTTTCAGCAAAGCTGTGCTCTTTGGCTGTTTCTTCATTTGGCAGGGTTTCTGCTATACAGAATTTAACACAACCAGATTATTAGTAAAGTGATATTTACTATAAAGACTTTATTGAAGTTTGCTTTAATATAAACATTCCCTACTTAAGAAAGATGCAGAACACCCAGGCCCTAGAATGAAAAAAGTTGTTTATTCTTACTGCAAATGAAGGTAATTAAAATTCAGTTAACTTCAGATGGGTGAGCTTCAGTTCTTAGAAGCTTAGGAGCCATGGGGACAGGATAGGGGTATGAATCCTGAGAATACTCCTTTGCAATTCTACTGTCTGATATTTGTTCTTTTGCTATATAATCAAAAGGGATTAAGGAGTGATAAATGCATGCAATAATTCAAATGTACATACACTTAAAGCTCCACTTTACAAAGATTTCAAATTTCTATGGTAGCAAATTTAGAAATATTTGCCAGTGTAGCAGTCACAGCAGGTTTAGGAAACCTTCTCTAGAGACAAATTTGGAATACAAAATGGATAGGGCCACCTTAGTTAATAGTACCTGCCTCATTAACCTTTCCATGGAAAATGCATATGGACCTTTAATTGTGATGCAAATCCTTCTGCCATGTAGTATTTTTCTGTAGTACCGTATTTTTCGGAGTATAAGACGCACCGGAGTATAAGACGCACCAAGGTTTTGAAGAGGCAAATTTAAAAAAAAGTAGGTAGGTAGATAGAGGGATAGAGAGGGAGAGAAAGAGAGAGAAATACAGTAGGTAGGTAGGGAGAGAGAGTGTGTAGATAGGTAGGGAGAGGGATAGAGAGAGAGAAATAGAGATAGATAGAGAAATACAGTAGATAGGTAGGGAGAGAGAGAGAGTAGGTAGGTAGATGTTTCCAGGTGTATTTACCCATGTGCTGGAGAAGGAAATCACTGACCACCTTTGGAACAAATCTTTGTTTCTGCAGGCACAGTATTTGACCAACGTAATTCTCATCAATCACTCTAACTAAACAGCTTTCCAAAAGGAAAAAAAACCCTTTTTGCACTGTGCAAACCTCCCCCAAACGGCCCGTTTTTCACGAAAATGGCCGTTTTTTTTTAAAATAAAAGGCATGAATACCCTTGGGGGGGCTTGCAGAGTGTTCCGGGGGGGAGGGGCAAAACGAGGAAAAAATTGTCCATTTTTTCGTGAAAACTGGCCATTTTTTGGTCAAAAAATTTGCATGTATAGCCTTATGGAGGCTTATAGAGTGCTGCTGGGGGCTGGGGGAGCAAAAACGCCCTGTTTTTTGCTCCTTTCTGCCCTCCCCAGCCCCCAGGAGCTCTATGGAAGCCTCCATAAGGGTATGTGCGTGGCCAGTTTGGTGAAGAGGGCAGGGTTTCAGGAGGCAAAAAATGCTGTATTCAATGTATAAGACGCACCCAGATTTTCAGCCTCTTTTTAGAGGAATAAAGGTGCGTCTTATACTCCGAAAAATATGGTATTTACTTCAAAGCATTCCCAATGACTAATTTAATTATGAAATTAGAGAATTAGAAATCACAATTCTTTATTGGCTGTGTGATTGGACACACAAGAAATTTGTTCCAGTCCATAAGCTCTCAGTGTACATACAAACAATAAAATGATAGGTCATATCTTATAGCACTATCATAGCTCATAGTTACAATCATTAATCATAATATACAAGAGACAAATCATAGATACCTCGAGATAAGAAATAAATATATCACTTATACAAAAAGTGAGCATTTTTTTCCATAAATGACAATTGAATCAGAAGCATACAATAATTGAATGAATTGAAATTAATGTTTTCACCTTAGACTGTATAAGGGGGAAAAGGTGGTTAAATAAGGATGCTTTGATTATTGCCTATTTTATATATTTAATATACAAGATTTTGTCATTGGCCAATGACAAAATAAGCAAGAATTAAAACATCCATTCCATACTTAACCACCTTACCCTTTTTTCATGAACATGATGATGTTAAGCCTATGTCAACTTGCAAGAATGGGGAAAGAGACAAATAATTCTAGGCATATTTACTTTTTCTTTATTTCTTTATTCCCCAACTTTTTTTGCCAAGCTACAATTTTGCCAAGCCCATTATTTGTGTATTAAATAGCAACGCATAAATGCAGGACAATGTAAATCCATGAAAATCTTTGGTAAAACCCCCCAACTCTCTTACATGATGCCATTCAATTACAATTTTCAATGATTATAAAATAAGTAGGGACACACTATATTTACAATACAATACAATAGCAGAGTTGGAAGGGACCTTGTAGGTCTTCTAGTCCAATCCCCTGCGTGGGCAGGAACCTTATACCATTTCAGACAAATGGCTATCTAACATCTTTTTAAAGACTTCCAGGGTTGGGGCATTCACAACTTCTGGAGGCAAGCTGTTCCAATTGTTCTTATTGTCAGGAAATTTCTCCTTAGTTCTAAGTTGCTTCTCTCCTTGATTAGTTTCCACCCGTTGCTTCTTGTCCTGCCCCCAGGTGCCTTGGAGAATAGTTTGATTCCCTCTTCTTTGTAGCACCCTCTGAGATATCGGAACACTGCTATCATGTCTCCCCTGGTCCTTCTCTTCATCAAGCTAGACATACCCAGCTCCTGCAGCCGTTCTTCATATGTCTTAGTCTCCAGTCCCCTAATCATCTTGGTTGCCCTTCTCTGCACTCTTTCCAGAGTCTCCACGTCTTTTCTACATCGTGGCGACCAAAACTGTATGCAGTATTCCAAGTGTGGCCTTACCAAGGCACTATACAGTGGCATTAACACTTCACGTGCTCTAGATTCTATCCCTCTGTTTATGCAGCCTAGAACTGTGTTGGCTTTTTTGGCAGCTGCTGCACACTGCTGGCTCATATTTAAATGGTTGTCCACTAGGATTCCAAGTTTCCTCTCACAGTTGCTACTATTGAGCAAGGCACCACCTATACTGTACTTGTGCATTTGGTTTTTCTTGCCTATATGTAGGACCTTACTTTTTTCACAATTGAATTTCATTTTATTAGATAGTGCCCAATGTTCAAGTTTGTCTAGATCCTTCTGTATCTTAAGCCTATCTTCTGGAGTGTTGGCTATTCCTGCCAGCTTGGTGTCATCTGCAAATTTGATGAGTTCCCCATTTATCCCCTCATCCAAATCGTTGATGAAGATGTTAAAGAGTACTGGGCCTAAAACAGAGCCTTGGGGGACTCCACTGCATACTTCCTTCCATGTAGATGCAGTTCCATTGAGGACTACACGTTGAGTGCGGTTGGTCAGCCAGTTGCGAATCCATTTGATGGTGGTGCTGTCTAACCCACAATTTTCTACTTTATCTAATAGTAGGTTATGGTCTACTTTATCAAATGCCTTACTGAAGTCCAGGTAAATTATATCAACAGCATTCCTCTGGTCCACTGATTTTGTCACTTTGTCAAAGAATGCAATTAGATTCGTCTGGCATGATCTGTTTTTGACAAACCCATGTTGGCTTTTGGCTATTACTTTGTTTGCTTCTAGGTGTTCACTTATTTGTTGTTTAATTATCTTTTCCAGAATCTTTCCTGGTATTGAGGTCAGGCTGATGGGTCTATAGTTTCCTGGATCTGTTTTTTTTCCTTTTTTGAAGATGGGAACCACATCAGCTCTTTTCCAGTCTTCTGGCAGTTCCCCGGTGCTCCAGGATCTGTGAAAGATATAGTTCAGTGGTTCTGAGATCTCGTCTGCCAGTTCCTTCAGAACCCTGGGGTGTAATCCATCCGGTCCTGGTGATTTGAACTCGTCCAGGGCAGACAGGTGCTCACTTACCATTTTCTTCCCTATTTCAACTTGTGTTCCTAATCTGATTTTTGTGGTGCTGTTTTTGATTGGTTGGACTGTTTTATCCCTTTGTGTAAAGACAGATGCAAAAAAAGAGTTAAATAGTTCTGCTTTCTCCCTGTTGCTTATCATCTTCTTGCCATTTTCTCCCAGCAGTGGACCAATTGTTTCCTTAACTTTTTTCTTATTTTTAACATGTTGGAAGAAGCTTTTTTTGTTATTTTTTACTTTTTTGGCAAGCCTTTCTTCATTGCGAGCCTTAGCTTTCCTCACTTCATCTTTACAGGCTCGGGCTATTTGCTGATATTTTGCCTTAGTTATGTCCCCCTTTTTCCACTTTTTATATTTATCCTTTTTGTCTTTCAATTTGTCAGAGAGTTCTTTATGCAGCCATGCTGGTTTCTTTTGGGAGCTGTTATTTTTCTTCTTCATTGGTATTGCGCTGGACTGGGCTTTTATAATCTCATTTTTCAAAATTTCCCAAGCTTCTTGAGTTGTTTTCGGGAAATTTTGAAAAATGAGATTATAAAAGCCCAGTCCAGCGCAATACCAATGAAGAAGAAATTTCTGTCTTGGCATGACTAATAGCTTGAATCCTACTCAAACGTCAGTTCTCGTCCTCAGAGTGAACAAGCTTTGGCATCCCTTCCCTTGAAGGAGAAAAGTCTTGTCCATTCTATTATGGTTATAGGAAAAAAGTGGTGTGAAAAATACAAATAGGAAAGTATAGCTCTGAGGAGAACGTTTCCGGTTCCCGAAGGCGACAGACGTGCCTTATGGGCTCTCTGTCGCTTGCTGTACCGGTGGGCTCCTTTGGGAGCACAAAAGACCTCGGGGGGGGGGTCTTTTGCTGTAGGGGCGGCTTGCTGGGAGCCCCCAGCTGGCGGCGGCCGGCTGGGATGCCCCCAGCCTCGACCTAGGAGCTGGCAAGCAAAAAAAAAGGGGGGGGCGATCCTACCTCTTCGCCGAATGGAGCTCGGAAATAGAAAGCAGAATGAGAAGTGCAACTGAAAGGCCGGAGGTGAAGGACACTCCCAAATCTCTTGAGCTAATGATGAAGGATAGCGATAAGACATTGTAAGTTCCAGTTCAATCTACTTTAAATGAAGATTGGAGGGGGGAATTCCACCCCCCCCCCGGATTAGGCAGCAAGCAGACAAACCCTCTTCATTTGAATGGAGAGAGGAATGGACTAACTTGCTATTTGTGCTAGCTATGGAAAAGAATTATATCGTATCACACTTGCAACAATTGTTCATGGAGTTCTTTTAAGAAAAGAAAGTAAATGGAATGGAACTTTCACTTTTCTTCCTGTCGGAAGACGAGGTAAGATGGCTTCTCTTTGTTCTCCGCTTGTAACTCCCCTGCGTGAAGTATCTTCTTTGTACAATCAACAACAAAGGACTTGAAATTTTCTCTTTCAACATTCCTCCCAGAGGCCCCCAGATCTCTCCCAATACATGGATTCCTGGATTTGGATTGTAAGAATTTTTTTCTTTTATTTTTTTTCTCCTCTTCATTTTTAAAAGTGAACTCTTAAGACTGTTCTTCCGTTTGGACTCTCTGACGCCTCGGACTCTCTCGGCTGCCTGTTTTACCAGCGCCATTTCTTTACCAACTGACATAATGGCTTCTAGAAAGCCACTAGCGGGAAAGTCTCTGCACCCTCCTCAGCTGCTTCCAGCCCGACTATACAATCAAAGATTACACAACTTTTGCCAAAGCAGCCCGCTGAAGAGGGACCGCTGGAGCCATCAGTCGCCGAAATGTTTCGCGAGATAATGAAAAAGCTGACAGATTTAACACTTGAACTTAGGGAAACGAAAAGGGATACAGCGGAAAATAAACAGAAAATTGCAAAGCTGGAGGAGGGGGTGGCTGAGATGGGGGGGGAGGTTAGGGAGACCCGGAGGGAGGGCTTAGAATTGGGAGCTCACATAACTAAAATTGAATTTGAAAGAATGTCTTTCTTCCTCAGGTTCCAGAATTTGCCAGAATCATATAATAAAGATCTTAAAGATATTATGAGTACAATATTAGCAGAATATATTAAAAAAGATAAAGATCAGCTCTGGTGGGATATGGACCTGGTTTATAGAATTAATTCAGTTTATGCTAGGATAAATAATGTACCAAGAGAAATTCATGTTAAATTTCTCAGGAGATCCACAAGGGATGAGATATTGAGGGCCCAACGGGATGGAGTCTTAAAATATCAGGACAATGAAATAGTCATCTTGAAACAAATTCCGAAAAAAATTAGAGAAATTAGAAGGAAGTATTCCTTCTTGTCTAAGAAATTATATAAGAAAGGAATTTGGTTCAAGTGGTTGTTGCCAGAAGGAATGTTGATATTTTGGGAAGGGGACAGGGTAAAAATTAAAACATTAACCGAGGCGGAGACATTTATCAAAAAATATTCCTCCCAGTTGGGAGGTGAAGATGGGGGAACAGAGGGAGCGATGGTCCCGCCTGGAGACAGGAGGGAAGAGTCAATTGGGAAAAGACTCAGATCTCAAAAATGATTTTATTTGAAAGCTTATTGTAACTGTTGATACACGAGAAAATGGCAAAGGAAAAAATGATTGATTATATGGATTATAAGATGTAATTTTTCTATGTGCTTGTCCTTTATTTTTTAAAATTGTATATTCATGAAGTTTTTTGGGAGGGACATCACCAACGGCAGGGAAGATGCCAAAATGTTATTTCACCTTGCACCTTTTTCCCTGTAAAAACTTTAAAAACCAATAAAATTCTTTTCAAAAAAAGAAAAAAGAAAGTATAGCTCTAAATTATAGTTATACAATGTACAATGTACACAATACATCATAACATTAACATTCAATAAGAGACATGTCTGAGTCCTGTTATCTGGGAGGAGTTTGATCTGGTTGATTCTGTGGAAGTGGACAGGGTCCTCCTAGTTGTACGCTTCATCTGGACCCATGCCTCTCCCGATTATATGGACTCTTTTTCAGTCTGGGTTAAGACTAGGTACAGCACTGTGTCAGCATTGTTATGCTTGCTGATTCCCTTTGGAGAAATTGGAATTGGGGTATTTTATTTATTTGTTTATTTATTTAAATTAAATTTATATCCCGCCCTTCTCCACGAAGGACCCAGTGCAGTTGACCTGCTCTCCTGGATCTCTCAGCAGATTTTGATACACTGGACCATGGCATCCTTCTGCACTGGATCCAGGAGTAGGAGGTACAGTTTTGTGATTCTCCTCCTTTCTCTGTGGCTAGTTTCAGTCAGTGTTGCTGGGCAAGGAGAGATCAAGCTCTAAGCCTCTGAAGTGTTTGTGTGGAGGGTGCCTCAAGGTTCTGGTTTCTCCCCTATCCTGGTTAACATGTATACAAAATCACTGGGTAGGTTACCCAACAGCAAGGGTTATGGTATTATCAGTTCGCTGATGATACCCAGCCATACATTTCTACTCCTGGCCAAGAGATGGTGCTGTTGCAGTGCTGTCCAAGTGCCTGGAGACTGCAACTATCTGGATGGGGGTGAACAACTCAATCCTGGCAAGATGGAGTCGCTTTGGGGTTTTGGCCTTCAGATCTGATGGCATGTCATCTTTGACTTGGGCAGCTTGCATTCCCCACAATTGAGTGGTACACAATTTGGTCTTCTATACAGTCATTCACACCTTAGTCACTTCCTGTTTGGAGTACTGCAATGTACTTTACATGTGTCTGCTCTTTAAGATCACTCTCAAGTTACAATCGATCCAGGATGCAGCAGCATACCATATTTTTGGGAGTAGAAGGTTTTGAAGGTTTTGAAGAGGCAATTTTAAAAAAAAAAGTAGGTAGGGAGGGAGAGGGAGGGAGGGAGAAATACAGTAGGCAGGTAGGGAGAGAGAGTAGGTAAGTAGGTAGAGGGAGAAAGAGAAATATGGTGAGTAGGCAGGGAGAGAGTAGGTAGATAGAGGGATAGAGAGAGAGAGAGAAATACAGTAGGTAGGTAGATAGAGGGAGAGGGAGAAATACAGTTGGTAGATAGGTAGACAGAGGGAGGGCGAAATACAGCAGGTAGGGAGGGAGAGAGAGTAGGTAGGTAGGTAGGTAGGTAGATATTTCCAGGTATACTTATCCATGTGCTGGAGAATGAAGTCGCTGATAACCTGTAGCACCTAACTTTGTTCCTGCTGGCACAGCATTTGATTCACATAATTCTCATCAATCAGTTAAAGAGCTTTCCAAAAGGAAACAAAAAACCCTTTTTGCACTCTGCAAACCTCCCCATTTTTTTCAAATAAAAGGCATGAATAGCCTTGGTGGGGGGGCTTGCAGAATGCTGGGGGGTGGCAAAAAAGAGCAAAAAATGGTCTGTTTTTCACAAAAATGGGCTGTTTATTTGTCAAAACAATACATGCCTAGCCTTATGGAGGCTTATAGAGTGCTGCTGGGAGGGGGGCGGGGCAAAAAAGGCCCTTTTTCTTTGCTTATTTCTGCCCTCCCCAGCCCCCAGGAGTTATTTGAAAGCCTCCATAAGGGTATGCACGGCCATTTTGGTGCAGGGGGCGGGGCTTCAGAAGGCAAAAAAATGCTGTATTCAATGTATAAGACGCACACAGATTTTCAGCCTCTTTTTAGAGGAAAAAAGGTGCATCTTATACTCCAAAAAATGCGGTATATAGTATTGGATATTCATACAGTGGTACCTCGGTTCACGAACGCCTCTCTTCACGACCAATTCGGTGTACGACCAAAAATTTCCCAAAAAATGTGCCCTGGTTCACGAACTCCATCTCGCTTCACGAACTCCGCGTTATAAACGAGGGCTGGCTGGGGTGGGGTGACGCAGTGGCGGCCGGTCCATTGAGGGCGCAGGCGAATTGTGAGTTCGCACTGCGCCTTTTCCAGGCTGCACCCTGCCGCGGTTGTTGTGAGTGAGGGGGACGGGTGTGTGTGTGGAAGCGAAGGCGGGGAGGAGCTGCCTTCCCGGCCGGGCTCCGCAGCTGAGGGGCGGCCGCGCACGGTTTGCTCCATCGCCCCTCAGCTGCGGAGCCCGGCCGGGAAGGCAGCTCCTTCCCCCCTGCCTTCGCTTCCACACACACACACCGCGCGCGGCTGCCAGCATGACTTTCGCCCGTCTCTTTCTGGGCTCGGCGCTTCTGCTTGTCGGGACGCTTCCCGAAGCTGGCCGCGGGGCTGCTGGCTTCGGGAAGCATCCCGACAAGCAGAAGCGCCGAGCCCAGAAAGAGACGAGCGAAAGTCATGCTGGCTTGCTCCATTGCCCCTCAGCTGCTTTACATTGAACCCTATGGGAAACTGTGCCTCTGTTCACGACCAATTCTGTTCGCGAACAGAGTCAGTTCAAGAATCACGACCAAAAAACAAGGTCAGAACGGATTAACCGGATTTACATTGAACCCTATGGGAAATTGTGCCTCGCTTCACGACCAATTCAGATCGCGAACAGAGTCAGTTCACGAATTAAGTTCGTGAACCGAGGTACCACTGTAGTTCCCCCATGTTACCTTTCCATTGTCTGAGCTTCCAGTTGCCTTCTAGATGCAATTCAAGGTGCTGGTAATCACCTTTAATGCTCCATAAAGCATTGGACCAGGTTGTATATGTGACTGCCTGTCCCATTAGATCAGATAGTGTAAGCACACTCCAGACCCTATTCTTGAAATCCTGTCATCTCATGGGACCTTGGAAATATGCCTTTTCTGTGCCTTTCCCTATCTTATAGAGCACCCTCCCTTCCAGTGATTCAGCAAGCCCCAATCCTTGTAGCTTTTCAGAAGGACATCAAGAACTGACTTTTTACTGAGACAATGGAATGGAATGGGACGGGATGGGACGGGATAGGACAGGATAGGATAGGATGGAAAGAATGGAATGTGGGTAATTGTAGGTTGCTGTGGGCATCCTAAGGAGATGATTAAGGCACTAGGTTTTTATTTAATCGTTTTGTTTTATTGTTTTATGGTTGTTTGTTTTGGTGTTGTGAGTTGCCCAGAGTTGGGCAAGATGGATGCCCATATAAATCTTTTAAATAAATAAATAAATAACAGTAGTTGTCAAATTTTGATTACATTTTAATGAGATTGTTTCTGAGAAAAACATATGCACTTTCAAATTTCTTTTTTTTAAATAGAAAATCTAGGTAAAATAAAATACATATAAAAATACTGTAAGGTTATTTGATGATTGTAATGAAAATTCCTATCCATAATTTAAAGGCAAATTACAATTATAATTAAAGCCTCCAGTTCATGACAGCATTAAATCAATCTCAAAGATAGTATTTCATTGGCCAAAATGTGAAGATCCCAAATATTTGAAAGAATTTTCTGCCTTTTATATACAGTATGTGGAATTAAGGTATTAATCATGTTTCCTCCAATTCTAATAGATATCCTAATATATTTAAAGTTCACATAACTGCAGTTTATCTGAGAGCCAAAAATTTAACAACATACTTAAGGCTGTTATTCAGCTCAGTATGAATCCTGATCTGAACGTAGTACATTAAGTTGTTTTTAATTCACCTGAAACAGGACATAACTAATTCATCCAGCTTCTAAATCAGAATTCTAATATTCGGGGATACCCATAGGCCAATCACAATATTAATGGTATTTTTTCAGAGAATAGGAGTAGTTCAGAAAGAAATCTCTTCACAGTAATGGGTCACTGAGCATATCACAGTCCTTTGCATAAAAAAGTACTGTTATATCTCTATTATTCATCACCACCCAAGACATAACAATTAGGACGACGATTGCAAGGATCATTCAGATACTTTTTTCTTTTTTTTTATTAGCAGATTTTTTAAATTATTTTTTCCCTACAACACCTTAGTCATTATATCAACATTATTATGTCATCATACCTGTACATTATATTATTTTGCTTCTATGTTTATAAACCTTTATACACAGTTTTATATATATATAAAACATAGAAGCAAAATAATATAATGTACAGGTATGATGACATAATAATGTTGATATAATGACTAAGGTGTTGTGGTAGGAAAAAAATAATTCGGTTCGAATCCCAGTAAAGGGTATGGCCAGCTGATGAGAGCTAATAAGCTCGAAATAGATCTATCCTGGTCTCTCTAATTTAATTTATTGATCAGCTCATAAAACACACACACACACACACACAGACACACATATATATGTATATGTATATGTATTTTATATATATATAAAATCCTGGATGTAGGTTTTGGTTTATTCGGGTCTTTTCCCGTGTAAAATTAAAAGTGTTTTGGCAACGTTTCGACGATATCACACTCGTCATCATCAGGCTGGTGCGTTTGGTTTCTTGCGAGTAAACTGTGATCGAAATGGAAGTTTTTCTATAAATAAAGGTGGGGGGGGGTTGGAATGTTGGCTCTGTTGCTTTAAACGGATTGGTTGGCTGTTTTGTCACATCCTGATTGGTAGATGGAGTTGATGTTTGTTGAGGATGATTGGTGATGGTGTCTTGTGCTGTTCTGGGTCAGCTGTCAGTTTTTGTGGTGGGATTCATTTAATGGCCAGAGCTAGTTTCCAGATGTCTGGCAGGCGGGAAGCATCATCAGGTTTATTCATGTTGTGGGGGTGTTTCTCTATTTCGATAGCTTTCATAATTATTCTCTTGTTGAAGTGTTCAGTTTTGGAGAGTAATTTGGTTTTTTCAAAATCAATTTCATGTCCTGTTGCTTTAAGGTGTTGGAAAAGGGAGGAAGTTTTTTCTTGTTTTTTGACAGCATTCTTGTGTTCTGCAATGCGTGCATTTATTCTCCTATTAGTTTGTCTAATGTATGTGGCTGGGCAGATTTTGCATGGTATTTCATAGACTCCTTGGTTTTCTAGCTGGATCTTGTCTTTGGGGTTTCTTAAGATGTTGGCTATTTTTTGGTTAGTGTCAAAGGATGTCTTGATATTGTGTTTGTGGAGAATTTTGCTGATTTTATCTGTGGTGCCTTTGATGTAAGGGAGGAGGGCGATGCCATTGTCTTGTTCTGTGTCTTGGTTCTTGGGGGGTGTCTCCCTTTGGATTAGGTTGGTAATTGTGTTTCTTTGGAATCCATTGGCGATTAATACCTTTGTGAGGGTGTGTAGTTCAGTTTTCAGGTAGTCTTTGTCAGCTAGGCGTTTGGTTCTGGAGATGAGGGTTTTGCTACGAGTTGATCTGTGCAGGGTGGTGATGGAATTGTGCGTTTAAGTAGCAGTTGGTGTGTGTTTTTTTCTGGTAGATGGTGTGTCTTAGGGAGCCATTGGGGTTTTTGTAGATTAGGACATCCAGAAAGGGAAGTTGGTTGTTATCTTCTATTTCCATAGTGAATTGTATTTTGGGGTGTAGGCTGTTGAGATGTGTGAGGAAGTTGTCTAGTTTTTCTTTTCCGTGTGGCCAAATTACAAAAGTGTCATCTACATATCTAAGCCAGAGTTTGGGTTTGTGTTCAGATTTATCTAAGGCATTCGTTTCAAAGTGTTCCATGTAAAGGTTTGCGATGACCGGTGAGAGGGGTGATCCCATGGGTGCTCCTTCTATCTGTTTGTATCTTTGTCCATTATGAATGAAGTATGTGTTGGTTAGACAGTGGTTGGTCAGATCCAGGATGTACTTGGGGGGGTTGTATTTGTTCTGGATAGCTGTCAAGGCTTCTTTTATAGGCACTTGGGTGAAGAGGGATATGACATCAAAACTCACGAGATCGCTGGGCTACGAGTAGATTTTGTTTCTTTATTGTTTCTATGAAGTGGAATGAGTTTTGTACATGCGAGTTGATGGATTCTGCATATGGTTGTAATTTTTTTGCGAGGAACCTGGCAAGATTCTGTAGAGGTGAGCATATGGAGCTGACTATGGGTCTGAGTGGTGTTCCTTCTTTGTGTATCTTGGGGAGGCCATAGAGTTTGGGGCATCTGGATGATTTTTCTCTGGATAGATAGATAGATAGATAGATAGATAGATAGATAGATAGATAGATAGATAGATAGATAGATAGATAGATAGATAGATAGATAGATAGATAGATAGATAGATAGATGATAGAGTGAGTTTTTGGCTTAATTAATTTTATTCTTGTTTTGCAACCATTTGTACCAATTGTTCCAAATTTCATAATGTTCCGATTCTTGTCTTTTAATTTTAGTGTTAATTTGTCCATCTCTGCACAATCCAAAGTTTTTTGTATCACTAGTTCGTCCGAGGGGATATTTTGTTTCCAGCATTGGGCAAACTCTATTGTAGCTGTGGTCAGCAGATGTGTTAATATGTACTTAATTTTCTTTGTATATTTCCCTTTGATTATTCCCAGCAGAAAGCATTCAGGTTTGTATTTTATTTGTTCTCCAGTAATTTCTTGCACCCATTTCCAAATTTTTGTGTTTCTGGACAGGTCCACCATATGTGATAGAAAGTCCCTTGTATTTTTTTATACTTCCAGCAGGTCAGATTCATGTTTGGGTACATTTTAGCCAATCTCATTGGTGGTAAATGCCAATGATAAAACATTTTATACATATTTTCTTTGAATGCTACGGATCATGTTAGTTTATAATTTGTGTTCCAGATTCTTTCCCAATCCACTAGACCTATATTGTGTCCAAAATTTTGGCCCACGCTATCATGCAACCTTCTTCTTCTAATGTTACTTCTAATAAATATTTGTAAATTTTCATTAATAATTTATTTTCCGGGCCAATTAAAATTTTATCTATTTGTTGTAATTCTGTGTATATTCCATATTCTTCTACATCTTTTTTGTATCTCGATTGTACTTGGAGATATGGCCACCAGTCTATATTTATATTTTGCTCCTTTAATTCCTGATTTCTTTTCACATTTCCTTGAATGTCTAAACTTTCACTATATCTAACCATTTTCGAAAGATCTAGTGTATTGGGATGGGTCATGGCTTCCATAGTGGAAAGTCATGTCGGAATTTTCGTGTAGTGTTTTTCTCTAATTTTATTCCAGACCTGTATCAATGCATCTCTAATATAGTGCCTGTGAAAGTATTTTTGTTTCTTTTTACCTTATCTGCGGGATCGCATTCTGCCCCATACATCCCTGCGGCCAATTCGCTCCCACAGAGAGGGACTTCTCCGGGTGCCGTCCACTAGGCTGTGCCAGCGGGCGACGCCCAGGGGAAGGGCCTTCTCTGTGGTGGGTCTGACCCTCTGGAACGACCTTCCCCCCGAAATCAGAACAACCACGGACCTTCGCTCCTTCCGACAGAAACTAAAAACACACTTCTTCTGCTTGGCTGGCCTAGGGTAATTTAATTTTTTTAATTGTTTAGGGGTTTTAGGGATAGTTTTAGTTTTATAGGAGTTTTTAGCGCAGGGCCAGTTTAATTTGTTTTTAACTTTGTATTTTGTCTGTTTTAATTGTTTTTTAATTCCCTGTGCCCCGCATCGAGTCCCTTCGGGGAGAGAGAGCGGGTTATAAATAAAAATTATTATTATTATTATTCTTTCCATAGGAAAAAATGCCGTTTGCAGATCGTGGCCCTCTAATGTTAGTATTCTTTTATTTTTTAAATTTATCCAATCCATAATCCATGCCAATGCAGCTGTTTTGTAATAAAGCTCCCAGTCAGGGAGTCCCATCCCACCTCTGCTTCTGTCGTCCTGTAGAGCTTTCAACTTTATCCTGGCTTTTTTCCCTTGACATATAAATTTTAATATAATCTTGTTCAATTCAATAAATATTTTTTTCCTAATTTTATGGGGATTGTTTGAAATAAGTGTAATAGTCTTGGTAATACATTGATTTTTATCGCTACTATTTTCCCTAATGATAGTTGTAGTTTCCCCCGTAATTCTAGATCTTTTTTTATTTGTTGCACTAATTTTGTATAATTATTTTCTTTTACTTTGCATTAGCAATATTCCAAAATATTTAACTTTCTTTGTCACTTGCAGTCCTATTATTCTTTCTAATTCTTTATTTTGTTCTTCCTTCAAATTTTTAGTTATCATTTTAGTCTTTTCTCTATTAATCTTTAACTCTGCTACATCTCCATATTTTTCTAATTCTCGCATTAAGCTATTTCCTGTTTCTAGCGTATCTTCTATAATAATTACCAAAACGGACTCGACTTCCGGTTTCCGAAGGCGACGGACGTGTTTTGTACGCCGCTTGCTGTCCTGGTGGGCTCCTTTGGGAGCACAGGGTGGTCTTGGAGAGACCCCCTGCGGTAAGGGTGGCTCATTGGGAGCCCCCAACTTGGCGGCGACCGGTGGGATGCTCCCAACCTCGCCCTAGGAGCCAGGAAGCAGAAGGGGGGGGCAAATCTTGCCTCTTCGCTGGACGGATCCCGGGAGAAATAAATCAAATGGAAAGAGTAGCGAAAATGCCGGCGCTGGAGGGCTCTTCCTAATCTCCTGGGTCACTGATGGAGGATAATCGACAGATCATTGTGAGTTCCAGTTCAATCAATTTAAATGGAGATTAGAGGGGGAGTTTTTTTCCTTTAGCCCCCCCTCAGACGAAGTAGCATTCAAATGATCTCTCTCCAAAATGGAGAGAGAAAAGGGAGTAACTTGCCATTTGAATTAACTATGGGAGAGAGTATTGCAGTGGCAACAATCTTTTGCGGAGCCCTTTCTAAAATGCAAATTGCAACTCGCACTTTTCCTTTCTCCCTGGGAAACGGTGGGGCAAGACGACTCTCCTTTGTTCTCTCCTCATAGCTTCTTTATACCTATGAAGTTTGCCCTCGGTAACCACCTCTGAAGGACTCTTGATACTTTTTAACATCTCCCCCGAAGGCTCTCTTTGTCTCGCCTGCTACGTGGACTTCCTGGATGTGGATTATATGGTTTTTCGCTTTTTTTTGATGCACCTCTGGACTTGAGACAGTGAAGGAGAACTAGCTTTTTATATGGATTTTCTTGGTACCTCGAACTGTCCCGGCTGTCCGCTCCTTTAACACCATTTCTTTTACCACCTTTGAACTGAGACAATGGCTTCTAGAAAACCATCCACGGGAAAATCAACATCCGCCCCCTCCTCAGCAGCCTCCAGCCCTCCAACCGAACTATCGGTTGCCCAAATATTTCAGGAACTTATGAGAAACATGAACGAATTGCAGAAAGAGATGACAGACTTCAAAATAGGACTTAGAGAAGCGCAGCAAAACACAACGGAAAATAAACAAAGAATTACGACGTTGGCAGGAGGGGCAGCCGAGATGGGGAAAGAGGTTAAAGAGATTTGAAAGGGAAATTTAGAATTAGAAATTTATATGTCTAAAATGGAATTTGAAAGAATGTCTTTTTTTCTCAGGTTCCAGAACATACCAGAGACAGAAAATGAAGATCTTAAAGATGTTATGAGTACAATATTAGCAGAATACCTTAAAAGAGATAAAGGACAACTCTGGTGGGATATGGACCTGGTTTATAGAATTAATTCAACATATGCTAGAATCCATAATGTCCCAAGAGAGGTTCATGTTAAATTTCTCAGGAGATCCACGAGGGGTGAGATACTGAGGGCCCAAAGGGGGGAACCTTTAAAGTACCAAGACAAATAACCATTTTGAAACAAATTCCCCCAAAAAATCAGAGAAACAAGAAGGAAATATTCCTTCTTGTCGAAGAAATTATATAATAAAGGAGTTTGGTTTAAATGGTTATTGCCAGAGGGAATGCTGATCTTCTGGGAGGGGGGTAGAATAAGAATTAAAACATTAAACATTCTTCCCTCTTAGGGGACGGAGATAGTGGAGGCGGGGGAAAGGGCAGCAATACACAAGATACGGGAACGAAGGGAGCTACGGCTCCATCTGGAGACAGGGAGGAAGAAAATAGCGAAAAGGCTCAGATCACAAAAATGATTTTATTTGAAATGTCATTGTAATTGTTGATATAATAGAAAATGGCAAAGAAAGAGATGATTGAACACATGGTTAACACCATGTAAAAACTCTGTTTATGCTTGTTCTCTATTTTTAAAATTGTAAACTTGTGAGGTTTGGGAGGACTACCACTACCGGCATGGGAGCTACCAAAAATTTTTATACACCCTATCCCTTTTCCTATGTATATTTTGAAAACCAATAAAACTTTTTTACAAAAAAAATAATTACCAAATCATCTGCAAAGGCCTGAATTTTATACTCTTCTCTTTTAATTTTAGTTCCTCTAATCTCTGAATGTTGTCTATTAACAGACTTTCAAGCATCAGGATAAAGAGCAGAGGTGATAGTGGGCAACCCTGCCTTACTCCTTTCATTATTTTAAAGGTCTCTGTACTTTCCCCATTTAATAATATATTTGCCCTTTAGGTGTAATAAATCATTTCTATTAGTCTTTCAAATTGGTCCCCTAATTTCATATTCTTAATTTGTTGCATCATAAATTCCCAGTTTAAATTTTCAAATGCCTTCTGTGCATCCAGAAAAACAAGCGCCACTTGTTTCTCTGGATGTACTTCATAGTACTCTAAGACAGTGTTTTTCAACCCTTTTTGTGCAAAGGCACACTTTTTTCATGAAAAAAATCACGAGGCACACCACTACCATTAGAAAATGTTTAAAAAAATTAACTCTATAGCCTATATTGACTATATATAAAGTAATTCTCTTGAATAGGAATCAAATAAACACAAAGAAATTATTTTATAATTACTTTATTATGAAATAATAAAGTATTTTATAATTGTTCATATTTGTGAGCCGAAGCCGCATGTTACGGATGAAATTGGAATTTTTCCCACGGCACACCAGACAATATCTCACGGCACACTAGTGTGCCACGGCACAGTGGTTGAAAAACGCTGCTCTAAGGTATTTGCTATTATTCTGGTATTATTCCTAATTTGTCTTGTTAGGAGAAATCCATTTTGGTCTGGATATATATAGTCATTTAATAGTTTTTTCAATCTCTCTGCTATTATTGTGAATATTTTATAGTTTAACAATGAGATTGTCTTATAGTTTTGAATCTGTTTTTTATCTGCACCTTCTTTAAATATTAATGTAATATGTGCTTCCCTCCATGAATCCGACATTTTTCCTTTCATCAGTGCCTCTGATACATCTCCAACATCAAAGGTTCTATCAATTCATTCAATTCATCTTTTATTTTGTACCATTCCGCTGGAAATCCATCTGGGCCTGGTGTTTTATTATTTTTCTCTTTTTGGATCGCCTGTTTCAATTCTAGTTTCGTTATTTTTTTTGACAGCATTTCTTTCATGTCTTGTTATTGACGGGGTTTCTTCTCCGTTCAGATATTCTTTTGTTTTCCATCTACTTGTTCCCCTTTATACAGATTCTCAAAGTACTTGTATGCAATCTTTTTCTTCCCTTCCATTGTATGTTGTAGTTCACCAGTTTCCTCTTGAAGTTGATATATTAATCTTTTTTTCTCTTTTTTTTCTCAATCTGTATGACAACCACTTCTCTGATTTATTTGCTTGCTCAAAGAAGTTTTGTTTTGTTAGTTTTAGGCCCTTTACCATTTCTTCCTGGGCTGATATATTTAATTTATGTTTTGCTAACATCCAATCCTTTCTAATTTTGTCATTCTGTGGCTTATTTTGTAATTCTATTTCTAAATTTTTAATTTCCTCCTCTAATATCTTCTGTTGTGCCCATTTCTCTTTGGGTTTTTTTTGCTGAATACGCTATAATAATTCTGCGCGAATAAGCTTTCATATCCCATAGATTTTGTATAGATGTCTGTTCTTTTGTGTTTTCCTTAAGGAATAACTCCAATTCATTTCTACATTTTTGAATAATTTTTTTTAAATATTTGCAAATTTAACATCCATCTTCATCTAGAATTTTTTTCTTTCCAAATTATTTTAATGGGATTGTGACCCGCCCACGTATTTTGTAATATTTCAATTGTATGTATTTCTGCCCCAATTTCCCCATTCATCCATGCCATATCAATCCGTGACCAGGATTGATGTGGATTGGAGTAAAAGGTAAATTGTGTTTTTTCTGGTTCCATTTTTCTCCAAATATCTATTAAAATTAGCTCCTCCGTCATCTCAAAGCTAGTTGTTGGTAATACTTTTTTTAATTTTTAGGTTTTCTGTCACTTACGTAATCTTTTTTACTGTCCACTATGGTATTATAATCTCCTATTATACAAATATTCCTCAATCCAATTTTTCTTATATTTTTATTCTATAAATATTATATAATAAATATTTTTTTATAAAAGTCCTGATTTTCATTTGGGGCATATACCAGTAGTACTGATTTTTGTTTTATCCATATCTCTATCATTAATTTTCTTCCCTTTGGGTCTGCATAAATTAAATTTGTCTTTATCCCATCTTTAACATATCGCTATCTCTTTTCTGCTGATGCTGCATATAATTTTCTTACTTTAGGACATTCCAGGTATCTTGTTTTTTAATGTGCGTTTCCTGTAAACATATTATATCTGCCTTTTGTTTTGTTAATTTTTTCCAAATACTTTCTTTTTGTTGGCAAATTTAAACCGTTAATATTTACTGACAATAATTGAATTTCTTCTTTCATCCTTCTAATTCTCTACCTGTCTTTATTTTTTATTAACTCTAGTTTCTTTTTCGGCTCCTTGTTTTTGGTCTTACTTCCTCCTCTCTCTGTTGCTCTTTCTCCTCCCTACAACTTTCTTCTTATTCTCCTTCCATTATTCTCTGTTGTCGTTCTTGTTATTTTATAAATTATATCTCTTACTTTTTTCCTCGTGAATTTAATGTGTACTTCTTTAGGCAATAATTGGTGCTTACCCTCCATATATTGTCCTATTCATTTAGGATCTCATGCTTGTCTCTTTGTAACATCTCTGCTATTAATCCCGACATTATTATTTGTAAATCTTCCTCTTTTGTTTCTGTTACATTCTGGAATTGGAGATAAAATGCTGCACAATCCATTTCCAGGTGGATGAGGGAGTCTTCTAAGTTTTTGCTTGATGTTTTCATCTGCTGTTCAACTAAGTCTAGTTTCTTCTCTGTTTGTTGTGTTCCTTTTGCTACCATTTTTATTGACTGTTCATTTTTTCCCAGTGTTTGTTGTATTATTCCCATTTTGTCATCTAATTTCTGTATGTCATTTTTAACTTCATTTTTCATTTCACTCATCTCTATTTTCATTTCATTCATATCCGTTTTCAATTCACTGTGGTTTTTATCTAATGCCTCTTGAAGCTTGGTCTTAGTTTCTTGGATGGTTAGCAATGCTGCCTGCACATTTTCGATATTCGATCTGGAATTTGGTTTTTCCATTGTAGCCATTTCTTCTATTGACCTTTTGGATGCTGGAGAAGCAGTCAATACCTTTGTCGCTGGATTTACAGTTGTCTTTTTCCCAGCTTTCAGTAATGTTATGATATTCGCCATCTCTTTTAAAATTTTATCTTGTTCTTTTAGTATATTATATATGTTGTCCCAAATTAGCATCCAATATCTTGACTATTTTTATTTCAACTTATCTTTTTTATTTTAATCTATCAATATTCTTCCCCCCCCTTTTAATAATAATAATCTTTACTGTCATTGTACTAAAATTACAATGAAATTTAATCACAATCCTAAATGTGCTACTAATAGGCTGTACACTGTTACATTAGATAATATTACTGATAATATAATATATATGCTTTGCTGTTAAGTTTTTTTTAGTTAATAACTACTCTAAAAACAAAAAAGAGAATATTTTTTTTAATAATTCCTTAACTTAGCTTGTTCTATCTATATTAATCCACAAACAATAGTCCTAAAGCAGTATAAGCAACTTAAATAATGTCTACATATATCTCTAAATTATTCAATAACAACCGGTAATAATAAGAAGGAAAAGGCAAACAGAGAGAGAGAAGGACAGAGAGAGAAAGCCTTAGTACTCATTCATAGTACTATATATATATATATATAATTGAAAAAGTTTTTCACCAACAGATTTTTCCCCCTTCTTTTTTTTTGCCCCCCCCCTCCCCAACATAAAAAAACATAAATCAAATATAAATATTATATCCCTTTGCCCCCCTCCCCCAACACAAACTGCATGAATCAGGACCAGATGTTATACACTCCCCCCCCTTTCAACCTAGAGTACATAAATAAAGTACCAGTATAGTTCCCTCCCATACCCTCCCCAACCTCCCCTTCCCCCCCAACCCGACTTCCGCTATATGCAACCCTAGTAATTCCAAACACAATATATGTTATTCATTCCCTTCATATTCTACCCCCTGCTGACTACCTTATTCATCTAATCTCCCTCAGCTAAAAGCTACACAATATTTTCTAGTCTGGTATTTGTTTTGTATATAATCAATCCACTTTTTCCATTCCTGTGTATAGGTCTCTTGCATCTGGTCCTTTAAAAAAGCTGAAATTTTCACCATTTCAGCAAATCCAGCCATCTTCTGCGTCCATTGGTCAATAGTAGGTAAAACATCTTTCTTCCAGTGCTGGGCAACCAGCAGTCTAGCTGCTGTCACCATATACAAAATCAATTTTGTTTCCCCCGATGTAAAATCCCTAACTATACCCAATAAAAACAGTTGCGGAGTAAATTGTATTTTTTTCTTCAAAACATTTTGCATAACCCACCAAATTTTTATCCAGAAAGCCTTAACTTTCTTGCAAGTCCACCATATATGGTAATATGTAGCATCTAAACACTCGCATCTCCAACATTTTGGTTGAACATTAGGGTACATACATGATAATTTCTTAGGATCTAAATGCCATCTGTAAAACATTTTATAAAAATTATCCCGCAAGTTCTGTGTCTGTGTAAATTTAACATTCTGAACCCATATTTTTTCCCACGTATCCATCATAACTATTGGATCGGGACGCCCTTCGCACAGTCACTCATGCTCTCGTGACATCCCGACTGGACTATTGTAACTCTCTCTACATGGGGCTCCCCTTGAGGTGCACCCGAAGACTTCAGCTGGTCCAGAATGCAGCCGCGCGAGCAATAATGGGTACCGCAAGGTATACCCATGTAACACCGCTCTTGCGCGAGCTGCACTGGCTACCTGTCGTCTTTCGGGTGCGCTTCAAGGTGTTAGTTCTCATCTTTAAAGCGCTCCATGGCTCGGGACCTAGCTATCTGCGGGATCGGATTCTGTCCCATACATCCTCCCGGTCGATTCGCTCCCACAGAGAGGGACTTCTCCGGGTGCCGTCCACTAGACTTTGTCAGCGGGCGACGCCCAGGGGAAGGGCCTTCTCTGTGGCGGGCCCAGCCCTCTGGAACGACCTTCCCCCCGACATTAGAACAACTACGGACCTCCGCTCCTTCCGTCAGAAATTAAAAACTCATTTTTTCTGCTTGGCCGGCCTAGGTTAGTCTCTACCCAGGGATTAGGGATTGTTAATTTTAAATGGGAATTTTAGTGCAGGTATAGTTAAATTTAATTTGTTTTTAGTGTATTTATGTATATATTTTATGCTGTTTTAATTTCTCCCTGTACACCGCTCCGAGTCCCCTAGGGGAGAGGATGCGGTTATACAAATAAATATTCGTATTCGTATTATACAAATAAATATTCGTATAACTGGTTCAGTAAAATTCTGGGCCCATTTAATCATACAATCTTTAACCAATTCAGTTTCTGAATCCCTTTCTAGCAGGACATTATAAACTCTCTTAATATGCATTGGACCTGTCTCTTTTATCTGTCTGACCAGTTCTACTTCATGCTCCATTAAACCAGTTTTTTTATCTTCTTTCCATCTCATCTGTAATTGATTATACTGTAGCCAAGTTAAGTTAATCCCTTCTCCCAACAGTGTGTCCAAAGTCTTCAGCTGCCATCTGCCCCTTTCAGCAAAAAGCACATCTTTATATAAAAAAACCCCGAGTGACTTAATATTTGTATTCCACATGGTATCAGCAAGATCCAGCCAAAGCGGAATCTTATAATCCCAATTAGATCGGTGCTTCTTCCAGATTCTCATCAAGGCACTTCTAAGTATGTGACTATTAAACACTTTATCCACTTTATGTTCATAGAATAAATATGCATGCCATCCCAAATCGAGATCGTGGCTTTCTATATTCAACAGTTCAGTTTTTGTTTTTCCAAACCAATCAGTTATTTGTGTCAATGCAGCTGCTTCGTAATACAGTCGAAGGTTTGGAAGTTTAAGCCCACCTCTTTCACGAGTATCTTGCATAATTTTCAATTTCACTCTGTTTTTTCTCATTCCAAACGAATTTATTCAAAGTTTTTTGCCATTCTAACAGTTGTTTGTCAGATTTAAGCACCGGTATCATTTGAAACAAAAAGATAAATCTAGGTAAAACATTCATTTTAATTGCTGATATTCTTCCAAGCAAAGATAACTGTAATTTTGTCCAGGTTTGCAAATCTTTTTGTATCTTTTGCCACAGCACCTCATAGTTATTTTGGAATAGTTTTATATTTGAGTCTGCGACTTGTATTCCTAAATATTTAACCTTTGACACTATTTCAAAACCTGCCACCCTTTCAAGTTTCTTTTTTTGAATCTCTGTCAGGTTTTTAACAATCATTTTAGTCTTTTTCTGATTCAGTCTGAATCCGGATACCAAGCCATATTCCTCTATAATGTCTTTCAACTGGATTATTGATTTCATCGGTCGTGTTAGGGTAACAACCAGATCATCTGCAAATGCCCTAGTTTTGTATTCCTCTTGCCTTATAGCTATTCCATTCAAGAAAGTCGAGTCCCGTATTGTATTCAACAAGACTTCTAAGGTTAAGATAAATAACAATGGGGATAATGGACAACTCTGTCTTGTACCTTTGTGTATATTAAAGTTCTTTGACAAGCTTCCATTAATTCCATTGGATAACTGGCATCAATCTGTTGGCTAATACTTTTGCAAAAATTTTATAATCCGTGTTTAGAAGAGATATTGGTCTATAATTTTCTGGTTTCTTAGAGCCTGCTTCTTCTTTCGGTATCAGTGATACAAAAGCCGCTTTCCATGAGGAAGGTATTTTGCCACCTTGCTGTATATTACAAAATAAATCTTTAAGATGTTCAATCATTTCTGCTTGTAAAGTTTTATAATAAACTGCAGTTAAACCATCAGTCCCTGGAGCTTTAGCTGGTTTCAGTTGCTTTATAGCAAAGCTAATCTCCTCGATGGTTATTAATTGATCCAGATTTGCCTTTTGGACCAAGGAGACTTTTGTAACCCTTTTTCCTTCTAAATATTTATCTATAAGATTATTTTGTATGTTGTCCTTAGCATATAACTTAGTATAATAATCCAAAAAAGCCTTTTTAATTAATTCTTGTTGATGAACTTCCTTCTTACCATGCTGAATACTATCAATAGTTCTTGTACTCAATTGTTTTCTCAATGTGTAAGCCAACCATCTGCCCGGCTTGTTGGGATTAGCAAAAGTATTATGTTTTGCAAATTGTAAGTTGGTTGCTGTTTGTTCCGCTATAAGCATTTGAAATTGATCCTTCAAAAGATTTATAATTGCTTGTAACTTCCTATCTGTTGGATTTTTTATCAATAACTGTTCTTTCTTCTTTATCTCTTTGTCCAACTCTATTCTCTTTTTCTGTCTATTTTGTTTGTGTTTAAAATTCATTTGTATCAAGACCCCTCGCATGTATGCTTTACCTTTATTTAGATTCAATTAAAAAAATTCCTTTATATGCTTTTTAAGTTCGCTTACATTTTTTTCATATCTAAATAAATTTTCATTTAGCCTCCAGGATCTTCTTTCTCTCTTTCCCATCTCAATTTCCATCCATACCGGGCTATGATTGGATAATGTCCTAGGAAATATCTTTGTTTTCTTTATTTTAGGAAGTAAGTCAACTGTTGTCAAAAAGAAATCTATCCTAGAAAAAGATTTATGCCTATCTGAATAGAAAGTAAAGTCCAGCTCATTTGGATTGTGCACTTTCCAAATATCTTTCATTTCCAAATCCTCTTGCATTTCAAAAAAAGCTTGTGGTAACTTACCACCTAATTTGGCCAAACTCTTTTTATCCTTTCTCTGTTGAATTACTCCATTCCAGTCTCCCATAATTAAAATACTTGAAAAATCCCATCCTAAAATTTTCGAGTGGAGCATCTTATAAAAACTTTCTTGTTGCTGGTTTGGGGCATATATTCCTACCACCAAAGTGGGGCCATTCTCTGTATAAAGTTCAATTGCTATGTATCTTCCACCGTCATCCGCTTCTATAATTTTAGCTGATAGCCTTTTATTTATATATATCACCACCCCATTCTTCTTTTCCGAATTTGAAGCCAGAAATTGCATTCCCAATCTTGAATTTATCAGATATTTCTGATCTTGCACCTTAATATAGGTTTCTTGCAAATAAATAACATCATTATTGTTTCAAATAATGAAATGCTTTCTTCCTCTTTTGTGGAGAGTTCAGGCCATTCACATTCCAAGACAGAAATTTAAGCATCATTTGAACTGGTCTGAAGTGTTGAAAGCAATTGCTGAAGATCCCGTTCTAGAGAAATCAGCTTTGCTCCTCCCATGCCTTCAGCTTGCTCCTTTCCCTTGACCTTCTTAGCTCGTTGTGGGTAAGATCTCCCCTGTTGTTGTGCTTCCTGAATTTGTTTAGAGACGGATCTGGTTATACGTTGCTCCTCCAGTTTGCTTGTACACAATTCGAAACCCAACGCCTCTTCTGTAACAGTCTTTGATGTTTCATCCAAGAAAGAGACTGGCGATGGCTCGAAAGGATCAACCACAATACCACCTACAGCTCCCTGGACCTCCCTTTCTTTTTGCGTCTGTCTTATTTGTTCCTCAGTCTCCTGGTCAAACTGCCTCTGTGCTTCAGCCTCCTTATCTACTGGTGAAGATTTACGTGGAGATGTAGAACCCACTTTCAGAACATTGTAATAGAACTCTTCTGCTTTTGCTATAGTATTTAAGCGGTATCTCACTCCTTGTGACCTCAATATTATACCAGTTGACGCGTCCCATCGATATTGTATTTACCGCTTTTGCAATTCTGCCACCAAAAATCCAAAATCTTTTCTGTCCTTTAACATTTTGGGTGGCAACTCCTTATAGACGCCAATCTCAGTTCCATCAATTTGGACAGCAGAAAGAAATGACTTTTGCAAGATATCATTTCTTATTCTCCTATCAGTAAAATATATCACCACATCTCTTTGTACTGCCACACGAGAATTGACTCTGTAAACCTTGTCAATTTTATAAAGAATCTCGTCAGAATCTTCAAATTTCAATAACACTGCCAAAGCATCAGCACAAATTTTTCTAAGGTCTTCCCTACTATTCTCTCTTATACCTCTGAGCCTAATAGCAAATTCCATAGTTCTGAATTGCACCATCGTAATCTCATTATCCATCTTTTGAATTTTTCCATCCACCTCTATAAATTTTAAATCAAATTCCTTCAATTTAATCTCCACGTCAGAAGCGAGTTTATCCAATTTTTTATCCACCTTCAAAACTACATCAGAGAGACCTTTCACCACTGTTTGAATATCTTTATTAACTAGTTCATACTTTTCTTGAATAATTCCTTTAATTTCTTGCTCAGATCTCTTGATCTCTCTGGCTATGAAGTCCTTTAAATCCTGGAAGCCTTCTGCCTTTGTCTGAGCTTGCTGGGGTGTGCCTCCTTGCTTTGTTGACATCTTGCCCCGTGAAACTTTAATACTTTCCCCGTACAGAGTCTGCCAACTTTTCTCAAAGGATTCTCCAGGTCAATTTTTTTTCTCCTTTGAATCTCCAGCAGACTTTGTTACTTTATAGCGTATTAGAATACACAGACCGAATTGCTTCCGTTTTCAGCTGCTTTAACCGCTGAAAGCAAGCGCCATTTTATTCCCTTTTCTTTTCTCACTTCAAAGTCATTCTAACTTCAACAGTGTAACTACTTCAATTAGGCCACAGGGATTAAATACTTGCAGTTTAGATTGAGGTCCCGATTCCTTCTTTGTTTGGTGTTTAAAGTGTTGGCCGCGATGTCTAGTTCTGCTAAAAGCAGAATTTCCCAGTCCCCCGGAGCTGCGGCGGCTTGTATAGGGAGTCACACCCTGTTAACTTCCCAGAGGCATAAATACCTTCTGGGGTCACACAGGGGACTCTACCGAAAGCTACCCGCTCAGCTCACAAGTACTTCAAAGACTTGGAGTTTTGCGAGACGTTTCTCATGTCCGAAACGCCTCTTTACAGGCGGCTGGGTTGGCGGTCTTCAAAGAGACCGTCAGCGGCAGAGCGCGGCACAACCGGAAGCACCATAGTACTATATATTAAAAGTGCAATTATTTCATTATATCCTTAGTGTAATTACTGCAATTAATTCAAATAGATATTTATAACTATAGACATATATATATAAGGATATCCACAAACTTTCCACTTGTTTATAAATATAAATACAGATTTGAGTACTTGTTTATAGGTATTATAAATATTATATGTAAATATTATATATAATTGTAACTTATTTCACTAAACTATTAATGCAGTCAATTCATTCACCACCTTTTCTTTTACTTTTTTTTAAAGTTCTGGGTTAAATTACTTTTCTTTTCAGTCTTTGCAAAATTGTCCACGCTCTTCTATTCTAAATAGTTCTAGATAATTTCAGCACAGCTGTTGCATCAGCCTCTTCCCCTTCCATTTCATTGTCCTCTTCTTTTTCCTAACTGCTATCTGTCAGCCGCCGCCCCAAGCACACCACAGTTCTCCAAGTCCTCCTTCTTCTCAGTTTCTTTACCACCACTTGAGTCTGTATGTCTTAGAGTCAGTTCGTGCTCTTTCTTGTTGTCTCCCCTCCGATCTCTCACTTACGCCAATTAGTTATTTAAGGCCAGTCTTTGCCTCTAAAAATCTGCCGCTCTCATTCTTACAAGTTATAGGGCTCTCACCCGATCTCTAGAATCACTGCTTTGCCCGTTCTTCTCTGCGATCTTCCTTTTCTGCCAACACTCACCGCTGTTTCCACTCGCAAGCCAATCCACTGATCCACTCGATGACACAACAAGTTGATTAGATTCTTCCCCTTTTAAATAGTTTGTCGAGAGTTCAAGTCCGCCATTAAAACAAGGCAGACGCTTGCACACCGAATTAAAAGGGTATCCCCAGGTCGTAGCGAATGGTCTCGTTAGTCCTAGGGTTTCCCTACTCCTCCGCATCTCTCTCCAAGATCAGCGTACCCCTGCAGGGGTCCTCCAAACGTGTAGATTGAGATAAGAAATCAGAGCCCTGATTTCTTCCCCGCACTCGTTCCGATGTCACCACCCGGAAGTCAGTTACTGTTTTCTAAGATATGAGCAGGTGCCCAAAATGACTATTTTATACTTGAATTACATATGGAATTCTAAAAGTCAGATCTCATAGACACTTGATTGTATAAACTATGATTACATATTTACTTCTAAATACATTCTTACTTGTTTCATGCATGACTTTTAAACATTCCTAAGCACAGTAATATTCTCACACAAGATTGGCATTTCAGTCAAATTGAACTGGCAAAAGATTGCTGGGAATGTAGTGGAAAAGCTGTGAAGAAGCATGTGCTACGCTAAAAAAACATAGAAACTCTCTGCACTGATTTCTTTGCAGTATATCATCCCATCACAATAGTTTATCTTACCTATATGTTTTGTTCCATTTTGGTGAAGAATAAAAAGATTATAGATCCTAATAATCAACATTTCTAAAGCATGTTGGAAATAGATGCACTAATTTCTTCCACTAAATTCCTTGAAAATGTTATTTCATGCTAAAACCACCTTTAGGGTTTTTTCCACTTCATGTTAGATAATGAAAGTTCTAGGTTTTTAAAATTCACCATTAATTTTGAAAAGAAATGAAATAAGTCTCTTTCCATTGAACAAGATAAGTCAGCTTCTAACCTGTTAGATTTTGCTACGAAGCAGGTGGTAAGCCTTTAACTTTACTAATTTTGACTATCTCCATTGAAATAAGACTAAATCCTTGGTTGATGGCCATAATGCTAATGGCTGTTTGGTCATTACAGTAAAGCTAGAAACCAGCATTACACCTGACACGACTGAATATAAGCAAGTAAGCAATGTGAAATCAGGACTATGTAAGCTGAGCACTTACACATAAAGATCTATAGGTACTTATTTCAGATTTACAGATTTCAACAGGCAATTGTAAACTAAAGAATTTATCATACTATTTTCTTATCATAGCAGTTGTATAGCCATGTTAATGCTATCCAGCAATCTGGGCTAAATGTAGAAAAAGTATTTCTGTATGTAAAACTCACACTACAACTGTCAGCAACTTTTTAAGGAAGCTGCACTTTTCTAGGACTCCTAGGAAAGCCTATTTGATTTAAGAATGTGCCAATAGCTATAACATGCATATTCTGAATCCCACTTTCCTCTTTGAATATGGATTGGATTTTTAATCCCAATACAGTGGTTTTCAGTATACCTCACTTTTACTTCTCCAGTGAATGGCAATAATAGTTGACCTTTTTTGGCTCAGAAGCTAAGTAGGGTCAATTCTCCTTGATATTTGGACATCAGCCTACCAAATACCACGTCTGCAGAATACACTGGGAAATAGAAGTCCCTGAAAAAGACTTCTGAATTGTTGCCCAAAAATTACATAAGCATGTCCTGTAAGTCAAAATATGCTTTAAAACTTTAGCACTTGTAATAACACGTGTGGAGAAAAGCAAAACTTCCTACTTTTTGAAATTCTTACTAAATTACTGTGCTCTATAATGATAATGAGAAAATGATTATTCTGCTGTTTTGTTTCTTACCTGCTTTGTTTCTAAATATAAACCATCAATGCTAAAATACACAAGAGCTGTGACAAGGAAAGGAACCAAAGTAATCAGAACATTACCTGACTTGTTTCTATCATGTTCGATGGGACTATGTGCATTTCCCATGTAAGGACTAAATGGCTGGCTACTGAAAAGATTATCACACTGTAGGCTGTGGCAGAGTTTCTCCAAGAAGCGAAGAACAAAAGATGCACTATTCACAGAAGGAAGATTGATGGCATGTTTCTCCTCATCAAAAGAGGCTGTCAGTAAAAAGATTTTTGAAAATATCAATATTATTACATACAATGAAATACCCCCAGTGCCTGACAGAAGCTCTCTCCCTTTTAATGAATCCTAAGAATAAAAAGGCAGCAGTTTTTGTACTTTTTCTCTACCAAAGGTTTTGGACCATTTGCAGTATCTCGATGCTAATCAATGTGTATTTGTTTTGCCAAGTTTATATTTTTAAAAGCTATTAACTTTCAAGAATGTAATACTACTCAAATGCAAAGAGTTCATAGGGCTCCTCCCTATCTCTCTGAAAATATACGTTCCTTTGGGCTATTGGGAATGATTAGGAGCCCCAGCCCATTTCTACTGCTGTAGGGCCAGTACTGCAAATCTGAAACGATTTGTTTTACATTTGGGAATGGAAGGGCAATTGGTTCCCAGCCTGGAAATGCACAATGACCAAGACAGAGAATTCTTGTTCCACTGTCATGATATTAAACATTAATTTGAAATCAATGTGTCTTATAGAAGTTTCAATTTAATACTGCTAGATATAAGGTGTGACACTTAATTAACCACAGAAAACTGTCTCATCTGGCATTAATATAATGTAATAATAATAATAATAATATAATAATAAATTTTAATTTGTAGACCGCTCCCTCTCCCCATAGGGACTCGGAGCGGTGCACAGGGAGGATAAAAAACAATAAATATACAAACATATTTAAAAACAGATTAAACGATATTCCTGTGCTAAAAATTCCCCATTAAAATACTAAAATTCCCCATAAATTAATATATTAAAGACCCTATAGAAGAGAGACTACCCTAGGCCGGCCAAGCAGAAAAGATGTGTTTTTAATTTTAGACGGAAGGAGCGGAGGTCCGTGGTCGTTCTAATGTCAGGGGGAAGGTCGTTCCAGAGGGCTGGGCCCGCCACAGAGAGAGCCCTTCCCCTGGGCGTCGCCCGCTGACAGAGTCTAGTGGACGGTACCCGGAGAAGTCCCTCTCTGTGGGAGCGAATCGGCCGTGCGGATGTATGTGGCAGGATCCGATCCCGCAGATAGCTAGGTCCCGAGCCATGGAGCGCTTTAAAGATGATAACTAACACCTTGAAGCGCACCCGGAAGACGACAGGCAGCCAGTGCAGCTCGCGCAAGAGCGGTGTTATGTGGGTAAACCTTGAGGTTCCCATAATTGCTCGCGCGGCTGCATTCTGGACCAGCTGAAGTCTCCGGGTGCACCTCATGTAGAGAGAGTTACAATAGTCCAGTTGGGATGTCACGAGAGCATGAGTGACTGTGCGAAGGGCGTCCCGATCCAATAGGGGGCGCAACTGGCGAACCAGGCGAACCTGGTAAAACGCCCTCCTGGCCACGGGTGTCACTTGATCTTCCATGGACAGCCGGGCATCCAGGAGGACACCCAGGTTGCGCGCCCCATCCACAGGGGCAAGATGTTCGCCCCCTATGGCCAGCGATGGAGTCAGCTGGTTGAATCGGGCAGCCGGAAACCACAGCCACTCGGTCTTGGTCGGGTTGAGTCTGAGTCCGTTACTTCCCATCCAGATCCGTACGGCTTCCAGGCACTGGCACATCACCGCTACGGCATCGTTGGGGTGGTTTGGGGTAGATATATACAGCTGAGTATCATCAGCGTAGAGATGGCACTCTACCCCAAAACCACGGATGATCTCACCCAGCGGCTTCATATATGTGTTGAACAGGAGAGGCGAGAGGACCGACCCCTGAGGCACCCCACATGTGAGGGGTCTCGAGGTCGACCTCTGCTCTCCTGCCAACACAAATTGCGATCGGCCAGAGAGGTAGGAGGAGAACCACCGTAAAATGGTGCCTCCCACCCCCAACCCCCCCAGCCGATGCAATAGGATACCATGGTCGATGGTATCGAAAGCCGCCGAGAGGTCTAATAGGACCAGGATGGAGGAACAACCCCCATCTCTGGCCCTCCAGAGATCATCGACCAACGCGACCAATGCCGTCTCGGTGCTATGCCCGGGCCGAAAGCCGGACTGGCGCGGGTCTAGATAATCAACTTCCTCCAGGTGACGGGGAAACTGTTGTGCCACCACACTCTCAACAACCTTCGCCATGAAGGGAAGGTTGGAGACTGGACGATAGTTGGTTAATAAAGCTGGATCCAAAGAGGGCTTCTTAAGGAGGGGCCTCACCATAGCCTCTTTTAGGGAAGCAGGCAAGGAACCCTCACTTAAGGATGCGTTGACAACCTCTTGGAGCCAGCCTCGTGTCACCTCCCAGGATGCCAGTACAAGCCAGGAGGGACACGGGTCCAATAAAATGTGGTGGCTCGCAGTCGCCCACGTAGCCTGTCCATATCCTCGGAAGTAACGGAGTCAAACTCCTCCCAAACAAGATCTGTCTCGTGGCATCCCACTGGGCCATCAATGGGGGCTAACTCGTTCTGTATCTGAGCGATTTTCTCCTGCAGAAAAGTCACAAATTCCTCTGCTCTACCCTGTAGCGGGGCTTCCCGCACCTTCTGTTGAAGGAGGGAGCGGGTCACCCTAAACAGGGCGGCAGGGCGGTTGTCTGCGGATGCTATGAGAGTGGCACAATGATGATGTTTGGCCACTCTCAGCGCCACAATGTAAGTCCGTAAATGGGCTCTTACCTGTGTCCGGTCAGATTCAGATCGGGTAGACCTCCATCTTCTCTCTAGGCATCTCTTGTGGCGTTTCATCACCCTCAGCTCCTCGGTAAACCAAGGAGCCAGGGTGGCTTGCCGCCGCAAGAGAGGCCGCAAGGGCGCGACCCGATCCAAGGCTCCCGTGGTCGCAGTATTCCATGCAGCCACGAGGTCCTCCATCGGAGCGCAGGTCAGGGGTACAGGAAGTGGCCCAAGCGCCGCCTGGAACCCATCAGGTAATAAAATAAGGCAGCCTTCTTTTTAATCCCAGAATTATAAACAGGCATCCAAATGTATATCCTGAAGACTGCTTTTGCTAGTAACAAAGTGATAAGGAGCAATTCTAATTTAGAACTAAAGAAATATTGACACTATAGAGCAGACAGCAATTATACCTATGTAGAATTCTGACTTTTCCAAAACAGCATTCAGCTAAAATATAAGCTCACTGTAGAAAACAGAACACCTTCACAGGATCAAATATTTTCATATAAAGCAAAAGGAATGGATATGTGTTTGCTTTTAAATTATAATAGAAAATATTTTTTCTGGTTATTATTTTGGGAGATATGACAAGTAAGTCAATTTAAATATAACTTATTTAAGAATAAAGAAAGTTAGATGTTTTGTCATTACCAAGCATACAGAGTTTTTATTGGCTTTCAAAATACTGATTCTGCTGTGCTGTTGTTGTTTTTAAAATACTGATTTATTGTGGTTAGTTTACAAGAATCAGACTAATTGTACTGAATATATAGTTAACAATAGGCCAGAAGTCTGGCTTATTCTGCATGTCAACATTACAAATGAGGGTTTTTTTCCTCACCTCTTTGTACAAAAGGATAAAGCCAATCGGAAATAAAAAGCTTCATATAATATTAAATTGGGTCCAATTAGCCAAATAATCAGGACTCCCAAACTTAAAGGGAACATTGAAATGAAAAAAAACCAATCTTAGCAGAATCCCAAAGTTGCTTTTTCAAAAGGCAACTAGACTTTGTTTTTCCTTGGAGACTTTTCATTTCTCATCCAAGAAGCTTCTTGAATGAAAAACAAAATATCTTCAAGGAAAAACAAAGAAAGTTGCTTAAAAAAAAACACCTTTGGGATCTTGATCTGGATGAGTGAGAATCTCCATAGACATTCTTAGCAGAAGGTAAGCCAGAGTTGCTGATTTGTTGTTCAGAAATGCAATCTATGCACAAAATTGAAGTCTAAATATAAATGAGATAAAATAATGTACCAGTAATGATCTCTCCAGCATGATGCCCAACCCGGAGGAATCCAAAGACAATTTTTGACTCATAGGCACAATCTACACAAGCTTGGACAGCCTGCTGAAGTACTACATTCACAGGACCTGGTCCAAAGTGATCAGGAAGCTGCTGAATTTTCTTTTCATCAAGATGAGGCCCAGAATTTCCATGCTTGTTAACATAGACACAAACTAAAAAACAAAACAAAACACAATATAGAATTCATCTTTATCTACCTTCTTAAAGGCATCCAAGTGACATAAAATTTGGGTTCTGACAAATGAGCAAATAAAACTCATATTTCTCTACCATTTTTCTTACCCAAGAAATTATTGCTTTGCTTTTTAACACCAAAAGGAACTGGAATCCCAAAATTTCACTTACAGGGTACATTCAGATGAACCATAATGTCCACCTTGAGTACATGTTCACATTTATTGCACTTCTAATCCTGTTTTTGCTACATTTTCCAGAATTAAAGAGAAAGTAGAATCCCTTCAATCTAAACTATCAGTCTCCACTTTGTTCTCCTTTATCAAATATCTGCTCCCCCCATCCCTCCCCAGAGATTTGACTTCCAAAACCTTATAGGGAATATGCAAATATTTTGTCAAAAATACATTGAATGCATTCACAGCGTAGAATCTTGAAAGAAGTTGTCTACAATTTAAAGCAAAGCAACTAAACAGCTGGACTAAAAAAGAACCAAAGATGCCAAACAATGATTAGCAGTAGGAAAGAAATAATTTCTTTCTGCTCTGGGTAAACTAAAATAGAAAGATAAAAAGGTTGTTTAGAAAAAAATGATACAGGGACAAGGATAATAAAGGTACACATAGTCAGGAAACAAAATCAATGGGGATAAAAAAGAAAAGCTCTTGAAAGCAAGCTTATAGAAGTTGGAAAGAACATTTAAACATGTAAGAGAATAAAAGAAAAACGTAGAAAAGTCACTTAGTAGTTGCACAGAAATTTAGAAAACAAGAAAATAGCTGTGAAAAAATAAATTATTATCAGGCGATCAGAAAATACACAGGTACACTAAAGAAGGTTTGGGGGAGAAATAGCATTATTCATCTAAGGTACTATCTGCTGATCCTTAGTGAAACAGAAAATAACGCCACAGAAGAAATTAGCAGATTTCCAAAGAAGCACAACCTGAATTCCCTTTAACACCATACATACTGTGATGCTTAATACACAGCAGTGCTGGCATAAAGTATTGCTTTAAAAATTGATAACATATATTCTCTATTTTTCAAATTGATGCAAAATGGGAATGCGTATCCAGTGCAAAGCCTCATAGCTACTTTCAGACTTCTTGTTGTACCTTAGAGTAAATCGAGACTCATTAGAATTTGACCCCATGAGATTTTTTTAAATAGGCAACTTTACCTGTTGAAATAACAGCTGATGTACCAGTGATAGCAGGTGCCTCTCTGTATATTGGGGGGCTGCTATTGTCGACTTTTGCAGAAATAGGAGAAAAGACGAGAGGTTGCATTGCTATGTTTTTTTTCTGTTGAAAAATAATATACTTTGTTAGATTAAAATATTTTTACAAATAGTCAAATCATATTTAGGTCAATATCAGTTGACACAAAATTCTGATACAGTTAATTATGTCAAACAAGCACAAAACATGTTGCTATACATTTAGAGTTTATTCCTGATCTGAGATTCTCAGGAAGAGGCAGAAACATGATCTCAGCTAGAACTAGCATCCAGATGAGAGCTTTCAGAAGCCAGGCTATCAAATAAAATGACAACCAGTCCTATATTGAAAGAAACATATTTGGCAGATTTCGTCAACTGCTATAAATATCTGCCTCAGCAATTTTTTAAAACTAGAGTGTGTAAATACAGTAAATGTCCTCCACTTATAGAAACATGCTCATCTATGGGACAACTATTCCATTTTCTTTAAATACCTCCCACTGGAAGGAAGTTCCACTAAGTTAAAAGATGGTGCGTGCGTGTTTGTATAAAATTGTATTAAAGAAACAAGGAGACAAAGAAAATATGAAAACTTGGGCGATGGGGAACAGACATTTTCGGATTAAGAAAAATTAATAGCTCAGAAAGATTTTAAACCCTGGCAAATTAAGACCAAGTAAATATGCCAATGCTGTTAACACATTAAAATAATAAAATATGTAATTTACAAATCATATTCTGCATTTGGAGAGCAATAGAATACTTTGGAAACAGCTTTCAAAAAATAATAAATCTAGGAAAAAGCTTTCACATGGGGCAGCAGAATGCAAGTTGTTAATCAACAAAACAGACTATCACACTTACGATAAAAAATTATACTAACTTTTCTTCCTGGTTTTAAGTCATTTTTCCTTTTTTTGAGGTTTTCTTTGTGAGAAATGTTTTTGACTACTGGAATATTTTTAGGAGCCTGGACTTTCCTAAAGACGGTAGATGGAGCCAGTGGTTTTGCCCGAGTGAGTTTCCTGCCTTTGGCAATTGGAACAGGTGAAGCTGATTTCGGGGGAGACTGCATTGAGCTCCGAGTTCCTTTGGAAGGAGAGGTCTGTCCTTTGATATTATTCCTTGTGCTAGAAACTGTGGAAAGACACAGGGACCATCTTTAGGGATTTTTAAAGTAATATCCAACCAACAGGATCCTCAAATGTTTTTTAAATTCAGTAATACTTTAAGAGGTTTGCAATGAATGATGAATTATTATTTTTTATTAACTTTTCTGCAAGAGTAAATAAAGTTAAGTTAAATAAAAAGATAAGTGAAAAATAAGATAGACTAACTTTTCTGCTAGATAAGGAAGGCCTGCTTTCATATCCAGAAATTTGCTAATGTACCTTTGTTTGTATGCCAATAAAATCTTATTTCTGTACATAAAACTTTCTAGAGGCAAAACTACAGGCCTGGCTCTTTTCCCAACTGCCAGCCCTGGGAATTCCAGCTGGTATATTATAGAACTTAAAGCCAAACTACTCATTACTTTAAAAATGTAACTTAGTGGTTAAGATTTTTTTTTACTTAAACTAAGTGAAATGAACCTGACTGGATCAAGAGAAACTATGGAGGAAGGAGGACAGTTTTAGCTTTTCTACATCCATAATATTTCCTGTCTGGAAGAAAGCCTTACATTAGCAATTAATTTTGTCAAAAAGTGATGTAGGTCAGCAGGCACTTTAGGAATTAAATACATATAAATAATACACAATGATAAAATTATGCATTTCTACATACATTTCTTTTATTCCCACATTACTAATTAATTACTAACAAGCATTTTACACTTAAGTTGCTGTTTTATATGTTTTGTCTTTTTACTTAAAAATAAGACAAAATAAATACTTCAAAATAAATACTTGGTATGTAGGATTTAGATGGGATGTATAAAGTTCATTCAAGCAGAACTAAACCCCAAATAATAACTTTGTATAATATGACATTAGTTTTGACAGTTAAAAAATGATTAATAATAAAAGATATTAGCCCAATTTGCTTGATAGTCTGCAGTATATATAAAATAAGTACAGATAAGTACACAAAACGTCTAAGGACAAGAAGTACAGAATAAGCAAAATGAATAAACATAATCCTTAATAGTGTTATCCGTTTTAAAAGTGGTTATCATACAAGAAATATCAATACAGCAAATATACAAGAAATTATTACACAACGCAAATGCACACAAATACATCTCAACAACAAAGCAATAAATCTGTTTCAAATACTATAAGATTGATTTCTTTACAACATAGCTGGTAAATAAATACTAATTGTTAAAAGTTGTGAAGATTATGTTACTGTCAGATTGGGTTACTGTCAGATTATTACTAGCCAGATTATTCTAAAATGTCAAAAGTTGTTAGACCAATAAATTTCAAAACACAAAGGAAACAATTTTCAGTGTCAAAAGTATATGTGATGACCCAGGGCACGGCACAGAGATAACCCGAAGAGCTGGCAGTTCAAACTGCCCTTCATTGCTCCAAATTTCCCCAAACGCTCCCACGTTTCTGGCAAGTCCCAGAGCAGAGTGATAACAAACCCCCACAAAGCCTCAAGTAGCCTCTGGCTGCAATTAGTCCAGGCCAGCGCTGTCTGCACCATCGCTGAACAGCAATAAATCAAACTTTATTTGGCAAATGAAGGAGTTCAGGAAGCAAAAGATCAGGATTTCCAGAGCCTTCGGAAGCGAGGACCCCAAGCTCTGCGACGCTGAGCCAATATCTCCTCGTCAGAGGGCTCAAATTGAGCCATAGGCACAGTGGAGGAGTGGTGAAGTAAAGGGGAACAACCTGGCAGGTGGAAGAGAGCCGCATCTCTCTTCCCTGACTAGGACAGCCCCCTCATCTCAAGACAAACAGATGGCAACCAACATGGCTGCCATGAAGCTGGGGAACAGCTTGAACACCTAAGACTGCACTGGAGTGGAGAAACCTTTTCATAAACGATCTAGAAGTAGGAGTAAACAGCAAGGTAGCCAAATTCGCCAACGACACTAAATTATACAAGGTAGTAAAAACCGAGAGAGAGTGTGAGGAGCTCCAGAGGGATCTCTTGACACTGGGGGAGTGGGCAACCCAGTGGCAAATGAGCTTCAACATTAGTAACTGCAGAGTGATGCACGTTGGGGCAAAAAACCCCAACTACATCTATAAACTGATGGGGTCTGAACTCCTTGCAACTAACTAGGAAAGGGACCTTGGTGTCCTGGTGGACAGCTCAATGAAGGTGTCAACCCAGTGTGCCGCAGCAGTGAAAAAATCAAACTCATTGCTAGGGATCATTAGGAAGGGTATAGAAAATAAGTCAGCAAGTGTCATTTTGCCTCTTTATAAATCTATGGTGAGGCCCCATCTGGAGTATTGTGTACAGTTCTCGTCACCACACCTTCAGAAGGATATTATGGAAATGGAAAAGGTGCAGAGGAGGGCAACCAGAATGATTAGGGGGCTGGAACACCTTCCTTACCATCTGAGGCTGCAACGGCTGGGCCTCTTCACTCTAGAATGACGGCGCCTGAGAGGTGACCTGATTGAAGTCTATAAAATCATGCACGGTGTAGACAAAGTAGGAAAGGAAAAACTATTTTCCCTATCGCACAACACTAGAACTAGGGGGCACTCCATGAAACTTTTGATAGCTAGACCTCAAACAAATAAGAGGAAGTACTTTTTCACCCAGAGGATCACTGGTCTATGGAACTCCCTGCCAGAAGAAGTGGTGACAGCTGTCAGCCTCGACACCTTTAAGAAAGGATTAGACGAGTTCATGGAGAACAAGGGTATCCATGGCTATCATTATGGATGCCTAAGGACACCCTCCGGGATGGAGAGATAGGCAGGGTATTTCTCAATGCCATTTGCAGGGAATCATAAGCAGGTGAAGACATCTGCTTGGGAAGACCCTGAAGCAAATGGGGAGCCACTGTGGGAGACAGAATGCTGGACTGGATGGGCTGTGGCCTCTTCCAGCAAGGCTGTTCTTATGCTCTTATAGTGGTGGTGAGAGAATATTTTATATTGAAAAATGACCCCAAGGAATGCAAGGGGGAAGCATATTTAGAACTATTTGCCAATGGCGTACAGGCGTGTTAAAAAAATACTGGAGAAATTAAGTTTTTTTTTTTAATTGTTAAAAACAAGGAAAACAAAATTGAACTCTCAAAGTTAAAGACGTGATATCGAAAAGGCATTGTTAATGCTGGAATTAGATCCTGAGCTTTTCTTTTTTCTCTGCCCACTTATTGGATTTATAATTTAAAATAACTAAAATCGGAATTGTCAACAATAATAGAGACTATAGCAAGTTGAAGTTAGAATGCCATCTGCTGCTAAAAGAAGAACTGTGCAACTCTGGGAACAATCATTTATATATGCTGGATTACAAGTACTCATTTTAAAAACACTGGAGATTTATACAAATAAGAACTTTAGCCAGGAGACCCCTGCATATTATTGAACAAATAAATGCGATTGGAAGAGATGTAGATAACCCCTTGATATTCTTTTAAAATTGGATTGACTGCTTATTGATTGGATATTTAAAATTGTGATTCTCATAATTTCTGGGCAATTGACTCAAAAGGAGACTTGTTAAGGAAAGACATAACCCAAACTAGAGTTAAGTGAAGACAACGTAATGGAGCTGGTGTATCAAAGCATCTGCCTGTGCACCGCCCCGGGTCCCTGTGGGGAGAGGGTGCGGTTAATAAATTTGAATTTGAATTTGAATTTGAATTAAGGATTTTATAAAGAAACAACATAAGGAGATGATGCAAATTGGAAAATATAGTACAAGGAACAAAGACCAGGATACTGAGGAAAGAATGGAGCTATCAGATGAAGCGGAGGAGACAGCAGAACCAAGAAACCAACTAGAAGAAGACAACAATGAGGAGATATTATTAAAATTAATAGGTAATAAAAACAAGAGGAAAACATTTTAAAAGATTTGAAAAGGGAATTGGAGCAAGATAGCTGGGGAAAAGAGACAGGGGTTAGAACAAACAGCTGTAAAACTAGACAGTGGGCAAAGGTCGAGAGGGGAGAGAAAGCTAGAATGAATAGTCAACATATAGATTTAAAGGCAGATGAAATAAAAGGCTTAAAAAACCTAAAATAAGAGTTTGGGAGGCAACCCCCCCCCTAAAAAAAGACAACTAAAATTTTGGATGGGGGCAAGAGATGTTGGAAAAAGGAAAACGAAAGTAAAAATGTTTTATGGAAGTATTTTAATAATGTGTAATAATGTGTATATGATTGAAATGTCAGAATTAAACAAAAGGTGATTACATAAATGAATATATTTTAATGTAAACGTGTATTAGTAGTAGAATTATATGGACTAGAGCAGTGGTAGTCAACCTGGTCCCTATCACCCACTAGTGGGCGTTCCAGCTTTTATGGTGGGTGGTAGGGATTTTGTCTGATACTGAAGCACTTTCCTTTTTTTAAAATTTAATTGACTTCCCTACTTTATAAATCACCATGACTGTGGAACCGGTGGGCGGTTAGAAAATTTTACTACTAACAGAGATACAAAAGTGGGTGGTAGGTATAAAAAGGTTGACTACCCCTGGACTAGAGGATTGAAAAGACCATGAATAGATATATGAATAAGAATTAAGTTTTAATTGAAAATTAAAGTTTGAATGATATTAGGAAAAAAAAACCCATGAAATATTTTAAATGCTTTAAATGATTCTTATTGGTACCAGACGTGCATATTGAGATATTGAATAGTGAAAAAAAGAAAGGATGGAACTTCAGTATAAACAGATGTGAAGAGCTAAATAATGGAAGCATGAATAACAAAACAGATAGAAGATGGGAAACAGAAAATAAATGTCATTATCATGTCTTTGAAAATAATAGTGATGGGGAGCAAGTTAAAATAGAGATAGAGATAAAAAGGGAAATACAGTATATGTATATCAATATATAAAGATATATGAAAGAGGAAGAGGAAGGTAGAACTGAAGAGTGATAGTAAAAGATATGGGTAAATAATATGAAATAATTAAAATGAAATGTAATAACTATGAGTAATAATAATATATGTCAGTATTGAAATCTATGATACTCAGGTATCACACGATTCACGCAGTGATATGTATAAACAATATAAAATAAAAAACTTGATACAAAAAAAGGAAGCAAAAGATCCAGATAATTAGTCCAGAATGCCAGAAGGAATGCAAGGACTCTTGGGAAGTTCAAACATTGCAACACTTCAGGAACACAGCATTTGTTCCCAACAAATGCCCCTCCCCACAGTGTCTCCTTAAGTCTCATTCCCCAGGTGTGCCTTGTGAAGCTACTTCTTCCCAGTAGCTTGCTCAGTCTGTGCTGTTCACGCATTCTCTCCACTCTCCAAGACTTGGATCAGGAGGGGGTAGTCCTTGCTCCTTGCCTGAGCTCTGTCTCTCATGTTCATCCTGCCTCTGTTCCTCCCTGCCTACAATCTGTGTCCTACTCCTGAAAGTCCCCAGCCTTCCCCATTTTCTTCCGAAGACAACAAAGCCACCCCCTCAATCTCTGTTGGTTCAGGTTCCAGCTCGTCTGGGGGCATGGCAGTATAGAAAGACATGTTTCAAACTTTTACACATACATATTTGCATTTGATTTCCCTTCAGGTGTATAAGGCAGAAGAGTCTGAAATGTTGCTCTGGCAAATCAGGGGAAAGTTATTTCCATTTGTTGACTTAAGAGGGGGAAAAAGAAGAGGAACAAAGTGGAATGGAAACTATTAAAGCAATTTACATACTGTCTATAGCAGAGGTGTCAAACTCAAGGCTCGCGGACCACAGTGTGGTTGTATCAGGTGTGCGGAGCTGCCCTAGGAACAGTGGACAAGCCTGCAGTGCCTCGGCCCAGTCCAAGTTGAACAGGCGCTTGTCTACAACCTGGTGGTGGCCATCTTGGCCAGAATATGGTTGGCCTTAGATCCGTGAGGCTGCTTCTGCCCTGCCTCCTGCGCATGTGCAGAGACAGCAAGTACGTGTGGTACCAGGCTGACCATGTTTTGAGTGCTTCCCTTTCACCCAAGATGCACGTATTTACCGCCTCCTGTGCGCATGCCCAGGGGGTGAGGAAGAGGCAGCAGGGCGGTTTCTCACTGGCTCTAGGGGGCCACATGGGTTGGATCTAAGGCTGACCATGTGCCAGCCTGGATGGCTGCTCATCTGAGTTCTTTCCAAGTTCTGGCATATGCATGCATGTAAGTTTTTAATTCCCAAATCTTTGAATAGTGGGTGCTATAGATTCATTGCTGGCAATAAGCGTGGGTTGATTGCTGCTGGAATTTAGTGGAGAGAAGTGGGGAGTGCCTGAATGTGGTTTTATTTTTTCTTGGGTGGTCAGAGAAGAAAGCCATGCAGGCCTCTCAAGGCAGACAGAGGGGAGGGGGGGAGAGACTGGAAACATGCAGAGAGAATGGGGCAGTTCCCATTCATTTGTGGTTCATAGGTGAGAGGAGTGAGCAAACAAACAGGGAATTTTTGTTTCTGATTCTTCTTATTATTATTAATTTGCCACAGCTTCTTCTCGGCCTCCTGGCAACTTTTGACATCCTTCGTCCCAGTTCATTCATTTGGAGGGTGGGGGAGGAAATTGAAATTGGGGAAGAGAAGAGGAAGGAAATCTCTCGTGGAAGGGGGTGTCTATCTACTGGTATATTTGGGGAGGGAATTGGAATATGCAGCTGGAGGAGAAGAATTGGCATTGGTATTCTTGAATACTCTTGAGCTCTTAGGAAAGTATCCCTTCCTTATGTGTTGCAAACAGCCACTTCCAGGGGAGGAAGGAACAGGACAAAGAGTGGGGGGAAATATTTTCCTTTGCTATATTTCACTCTGAATTAGACCATGGCAGGGTCCCTACAGGAGAGCCCTCTTAAGGATTATAACGTACCTCCATTCCTAAATGCTAACACTGTTGCACATAAAAAACAGAGGAGCTCCGATCAGAGCCAACCTTTTGACAGTTGTGCTGTAATGTTGTCTGTGGATGCCTCCACTAAATACAAGCATGGGATAAGGTGAGCCTGGTTTGTTCTCAGTCTTTTAAGTAGCCATAAACTACTAGCAAAAATGGAATTTGATGACAAGGCAATGTTTCCCCTTTTGCATTTGCACATCCAAGAAGGAGAAAGGGAAAGAGGAAAGACAAGAAAAAGAAGGAAAGAGGGGAAGAGAGCAAGGAAGAAAAAAGAAGGAAAGGGGAAGGAAGAAGAAAGGAGAATGAAGAGGGAAGGAAAAAGGAAAAGGAAAAAGAAAGGAAGGAAAGAGGGCAGATGGGCAGGAGATTAAAATGAGAGAGTCTCTGCCTTAGCACTCAGCCACCAGCAGCCCTGCTGCCCTTTTGCCACCCACTTGTCCCCTCCTCCTGACCTCTCCTGGTGGTCTCCCATCGTATCACTGAGGATGCTTTGGTTACAAAACTGGGTCTCCTCACAAGGACTGCCCCCCCCCTCTGAGCCACATACTTTGCCCTCACACACACCCCATGAGCAACCTGGCCAAGGAGAGTGAGGAGGCGATAAGCGCAGCTAGGCGCCCCCTTGGGGAAGCGTGGCTGGGTTGGGCTGGGCTGTGTGGCCTTAGTGCCCTCAGGCAGTTCTAGGACTGACTGGGCACTTAATGTCCTCTGCCCTGAAAGGGACGGCGAGGCTCCACTGGTGCACAAGAGTTTGGTGCTCGCCATGCTCCTACTTTCCTCCAGGGGAGACAATGGATCCCTCCAGCCCTGCCCATGTGTTCCCTGATATGAGCAACATAGTCTTGGCCATGCCATGCCCATCCTGCCCCCCACCCCGAGGTCAACAACCCCGATGTGCCCCTCAATGAAATTGAGTTTGGCACTCTTGGTCCATGGGCTCTATTAACAGTGACCATGAGTCCCCTAGTTCTTTTTCCTTCACTCTGCCTCTAGGAGAAGAGCAAATGTTAGAGGGGTCAGAAAATTAGAAAGCATTGAAAAGACATGCAAAAAAATTCAGTTACCAACCAGTATTCATCTGCAGAAAATTTTTCCGACAGAAGGGGAAGGCTAGAAAACATTTTTGTTCTTTTCAGGGCATTTATTTCTTTATATCACAAAAGCCCTCTTAATTCCACAATGCAAACAAAACGTTAGTTGCTTGCTGTACTACTGAACAATTAAGACATCATTTAATCAGGTTATTTGTGCACTCTCTAGATATGCAGCAGTCTCTGTTTATGTATTATCAACAGTCCTAAAGAACAACTGAAATTAAAATAAATAAATTGAAATTGCTTGAAATTACTAAGGTTATTAATGCAGCCTCCAGAAAACACCAAACTGGTACACATGGATGCATATTTTCAATAGCACAATAATAATTCTTTAAATTAACGTATAATATCAAGCAGGATGTATCAATCCCTTGGCTTTCCACTAGGGAGATAAGCTACATTTGCAAAATTACCTTTAAATGACTTTTAGTTGTTCTGTATTTTAATGTTCTGAGGTGACTTTTTAAACTGTTTTTTGTTAATTCAACTAGCTAGCTTTATATCTTGAAGAATATCATACCCATATCTCACATGATCACAAGCTAAAATTTATATGAGTCCACACCTAAAAAAATTCTACAGATATTGGAATATTATTTTTATGTATCAACTTTAAGATCCATATTGATCATTCAATACAACTAGCATAAGCTACCTACTTCTATTGTTATTTAACCTTCCATCTGGGTGCAGAACGTAGGAAAAGAAGAGAGACCCCATTGAGCCTGCCTTACAAATTACTCCATTTGATCCTTTTCTTGAACATTTAATACAGGTTATACCCGGGTTACAAGTGTTTTCTTAGCGAAAGTTTGAAGTTATCCGTTTGCGAACAAGGCCCGAAACTACGAATCTTGCAGCATCACGGCAATTGTTTGCCCTTACCAACAACCACAGAGGCATTCATCCTGCACATTGCCAGACAAAATGGAGCTTCTGAGGGGTGGATCCGCCCCTCAGAAACTCTGTTCGAGCATCCAAAGGCCTCTCCTGGCCTGTTGCAGACTGAAATGGAGCTTCCAGGGGAGGCCCGTGGAGGGCCGAACACAGCATCAGAGGGCTGGATTCGTCCCTCAGAACCTCCGTTTTGGCCAGCAACTTGTCAGGCGAGGCCTGCAGAGGCTCAAACAGAGCTGCTCAGGAGCGCCTGCAGTTGAGAGGCAAGGAAGGAGAGTCCTTGCTAGATCTTCACAAGGTAAGTGACCTGGCACAGCAGGTTGGGGGAGGCGGGAGCAATTGTGGGGAACATGAGATATTTCAGTGGGTTGGGGACGCCTTGGGTGGTCTTAGGCAGATGGCCTGTTCCATCAGTAGTCCCCCTCATGGCCTTCCCCGCCCTGAAAAAGCTCATGTGCACTTAACGAGCCTCACATTCGTAACTCGAGGACTACCTGTAATATTGGGTGCTAAACAGTCTACAATATTTGTTTAAGAACGTGTGCCAGACTTTAATTAATTTTACTGCCCTTATTTTTAAAAGTGCTTATATAATGTCCTTAGTAGCATGAAAAAAATATTCCAAATAAATAAATGATAGAGCAGTTCAACTTCTTTATTTCATTTGAGTATAGTTAATTGACAAATTGGACCAACGAATCTTCTCCTCACCCATAGATATATAAAAGAGGAGGAGAGAGAATAGCAGTAAGTAAGCTCAGTGGTTATCATTTCTTTAAAAATGAAATTATGGTTTATTAATGTACGTGGATCCCTGGCATACCTAAACCAATATAGAAATTCTTACAATATAAAGCTGTATTTTTTATAGTACGCCCCACCAAAAATGAAGGTTAAATGTTTTTTAAAATCAAACCAGGGAAATACCTTTTTGTTGCATTTTATCGTATTTAGAATTTTAGAATATACACCATAAAGACGAAACCTTAAAAGTTTAATCGATTTTGTTAAACACAAACCACACAATAAAGATTCTTACCACTTTTTCCTGGTGGCTGTAGTGCATCCCCTGTTAAATCACACCATCCAACTGAAAAAATATCTCGAGAATCATATTTACACCAATAATCAAATGCTCCACGCCAACCATCGAAGGTTATAAAAACTTCATCTCCTCTTACATCCCCAATGGTTGCAGGACATATTAAATAAGGATTTTTTCTGTCTATTGCTTCTAGCTTCATTCCAATCTTTAAAAGATTTTGAGAAGGCTTTGGAGGTTCCTGTCAAAATAAGAGAAAACAAGCAAATATATGCATTTGAAGCTTTTACTTAACCAAATTGTTACACATTTCTTATAATATTATAATTTTTCCACCCATATCAATTTTTCAAGTATTCTTTTCTCAAAATTACAGAAAAGTATATGCATTGAAGTTTTTTACATGAACATAAAAAACCCCAGGAATATTTTTACATGTTTGAGAATGCAATAAAGATTATATTAAAGCTATTATTAGAGAGACCTAACTGTCAAACAATATAAGGTTCTATTAGTTTATTAATGAAAATGTTATTAGAAAAGCAAAAGTTTCAAATGCCATACCTGTCTTTCAATGACAGAAATATGAATAGGTGTTTAGAAACTAGCAGTAGACTGTAAGAAAGCCATTGATATTTGAATAATATGTGTTTTATAGTTGTTCAAGTGACAATTTACTACTAGGAGTCTTGTTCGTTCTTAATCTTTTTGGTTAAGTTGCCAGTTTAGTGAACAGAAACTAATATTTTCTATTAACTTAAGTTATTAAGTTATATCTGCCTAAGTACTAAATCAACAGTTTCTTTTGTATAAAAAGGTAAGTATACATGATACTGGCAATGTGTGAAAATCTGGCATTGAATGCCTAGGAAATCTATAGAATGTGGGATGTTTTTAGGCAAAGCATGAAATGTCTGTTATTTTAATATGCTATATACGAGCATTCAGAAAGTATTCAGACCCCCCCCCTTCACTTTTGTCAATTTTGTTATGCTGCAGCCTGATTCTACAGTTGTTGAAATGCATTTTTTTCTCATTAATTTACACTCCGTATCCCATATGACAAACTAAAAACAGAATTTTAGAAATATCTCTACATTTATTAAAAAGAAAAAACTGAAATATCACAAGGATGTTCAGACCTTTCCCTCAGTACTTTTCTGAAGCACCTTTGGCCGTACCGTATTTTTCGGAATATAAAACGCACAGGAGTATAAGATGCACCAAAGTTTTTTTTTTTTGTCCAAACAATTTTATTGATTTTTACAATTTTTGTGGGAAAAGGGGAAGTGGTAAGGTTTAATTATAACATTTTAGGACTTCCATGCCGAGGTCGGTGATCGCCTCCGGGGCTTCATACAAATACATTTTAAAAAAAATATATAGTGGTGAGAAATACATATATCATATTACATTTCATACGTTCAATCATTTTTTTTAAACATCCATCTTGGTTATAGTGAATTTCAAAACATACTTATCTTTGAGATCTGAGTCTCTTTGCAATAGTCTCTTCCTCCTTCTTTTCAATGGGCGGAGCCGCGGCCCCGTCTGCTCCCTCTTCTTCTTCTAGGAGAGGGGAGTGCTTTCTAAGAAAAGCCTCCACATCTCCTGTTGTTTTAATTCTAACCCTCCCCCCTTCCCAGTATACCAGCAATCCCTCAGGCATCAACCATTTAAACCAGATTCCTTTTTTATATAATTTTTTGGATAGGAAGGAATATTTCCTCCGAATCTCACCATCTTTAAAGCGCTCCATGGCTCGGGGCCTAGTTATATGCGAGACCGCCTCCTGCCCCATACATCCCTTAGACCGATATGCTCCCACAGAGAGGGCCTTCTCAGGGTGTCGTCGGCCGGACAATGCCGACTGGCGACACCCAGGGGAAGAGCCTTCTCTGTGACGGGTCCTGCCCTCTGGAATGACCTACCCCCTGAACTACGTACCATCACCGACCTCCGCCTCTTCCGCCAATGTCTTAAGACATATTTGTTTCAACAAGCCGGCCTAGCCTAACCTCCCATGGGGACTTAGGTAGTTTTAAATTGGGTTTTAAAATGTGGTTTTAGCGCAGGATAGGATTATTTAATAGTTTTTTAAATTATATTTATTGTATTTTGTATGCTTTTTAAATTTCCTGTGTGCCGCCCTGGGTCCTCTGCGGAGAAGGGCGGGATATAAATTTAATAAAAATAAATTTAAAAAAAATAAAAATCACGAATTTTTTTTTGAATCTGCTTCAATATGGCAATTTCCTTATCTTGAAATTTTAATGCCCCCCCCCCCCGCTGAGCCCTCAGTATCTCATCCCTTGTAGACGTTCTTAAAAATTTAATATGAACTTCTCTTGGTACATCATTTATCCTAGCATATGTAGAATTAATTCTATAAATCATGTCTATATCCCCTCAGAGATGTTCTTTATTTTTCTTTGTAAAATCTGCTAAAATTATAGACATTAAGTCCCTTATTTATTTATTTATTTTTATTTTATTCGATTTGTAAACCGCACCAATCTCCGTCGAGACAGACTCTGGGCGGTGCACAGGAAATTAAAAACCACAATAAATAGATAACAACAAATACAATAAATTAAAAAGAAATTAAATTGCAAACCTGTGCTAAAATTCCCATTAAAAACCTATCAACCATTTTCTAATTTAGCTGAAGCTCTATCGTGCCTAGGTCTGAATTCTAAGCTAATCCAGCTTGCTGGAAGAAGTATGTCTTGAGTGAGCGGCGGAATAGGGGAAGGTCCGTGCTAGTGCGAAGTTCGGGGGGCAGGTCATTCCAGAAGGCGGGCCCTGCCACAGAGAAGGCCCTACCCTTTGGTGTCGCCAGCCGGCATTGACCGGCGGTCGGCACCCTGAGGAGGCCCTCCCTGTGGGAGCGAATCGGTCGGTGGGAGGTATGTAAGAGGAGGCGGTCCCGCAAGTAACTAGGCCCCAAGCCATGGAGCGATTTAAAGATGGTGACAAGCACCTTAAAGCGCACCCGGAAGGCCACTGGTAGCCAGTGCAGCTCGTGCAGGAGAGGTGTTACATAGGAACTTCGAGATGTTCCCGAAATCCCCCGCGCGGCCGCATTCTGGACTAACTGGAGCCTTCGGATGCACCTCAAGGGGAGCCCCATGTAGAGAGCGTTGCAATAGTCAAGGCGGGATGTCACGAGTACTTGAGTGACTGTGCAGAGGGTGTCCCGGTCAAGAAAGGGACGCAACTGGTGTACCAGGCGAACCTGGTAAAAAGCCCCCCTGGTCATGGCCGCCACACGGTCATCCAGGGACAGCCCTGAATCCAGGAGAATGCCTAAGTTGCGAGCCCTTTCCACGGGGGCCATTGACTCGCCCCCGATAACCAGCGATGGAACTAGCTGGCTATGCCGGGACGCTGGGAACCACAGCCATTCGGTCTTGGACGGGTTGAGCTGGAGTTTGTTACTTCCCATCCAGAAACGCACGGCCTCCACACACCGGGACATCACTTTGACAGCATCATTGGGGTGGTTGGGGGTAGATATGTACATCTGAGTATCATCAGCGTACTGATGGTACTCTACCCCACAACCACGGATGATCTCACCCAGCGGCTTCATGTAGGTGTTGAACAGGAGGGGCGAGAGGACCGACCCCTAAGGCACCCCACCTGTTAGGGGCCTCGACGTCGACCTCTCTCCTCCTGTCAACATGAACTGCGACCGACTGGAGAGGTAGGAGGAGAACCTTTTGTATACCTGGCTCCCCGCTATGTAACAGCAGCTCCTGGAGGTGGTGGCCAGGATGGCGGTTGATACCCCCAGACTATTGGTCATGGGGGATTTCAACCTGCCATCTGCTGGCGAGACCTCCGAGGTAGGTCGGGAGTTCGTGGCCTCCATGACGGCCATGGACCTGACCCAAGTAGTTCTTGGCCCCACTCACAAGGGAGGACACACCCTGGATCGAATTTTCGTCTCGGGTCAGTGGAGGAGTGATCTGGGAATAGGGGACTTAGTCATCACACCCTTGTCATGGACAGATCACACTCTCCTCCGGCTGGACTTTCCAATTGTCACACCCCACCGCGGGGAGGCGGAACTAGAGAGTACAAGATGGTTCCACCCCAGGTGCCTGATGGACCCGGAAAGGAGGGAGCTTGGGCCAGTACCTGTGTCCTTGCCCCGCGACTCGACTGAGGACCTAGTGGCCGCATGGTATAGTGCTGCCACGGGGGCCTTGGACCGAGTTGCGCCCTTGCGGCCTCTCACGCGGCGTCGAATCACCCTGCCTCCTGGTTCTCCGAGGAGCTGAGGGAGATGAAACGCCGCAAGAGACGCCTAGAGAGTAGGTGGAGATCCTCTCGAGCCGAATCCGACCGAACACTAGTAAGAGCCCATATTAGGACTTACTTAGTGGCGATTAGAGTGGCCAAATGTGAGTATTGTGCCACTCTTATAGCATCCGCAGAGAACCGCCTTGCCGCCCTGTTTGGGGTGACCCGCTCCCTCCTTCAACAGAGGCCACGGGAAGCCCCGTTGCAGGGCAGAGCAGAGGAATTTGGAGTTTACCTGCAGGATAAAATCGCTCGGATCCGGAGCGAGTTGCCCTCCACTGAAACTAGTCCAGTCAGATTGTCCGATGTGGGTCTTGAGACAACATCTTGGGAGGAGTTTGACTTTGTGACTACCGAGGATATGGACAGGTTGTCGAGGAGACTCAAGGCCACCACATGTTTATTGGACCCGTGTCCCTCCTGGCTTGTACTGGCATCCTGTGAGGTTACGCGAGGCTGGCTCCAGGATATTGTGAACGCTTCTTTGAGTGAGGGGTACCTGCCTACCGCCTTGAAAGTGGTGAGACCCCTTCTCAAGAAGCCTTCCCTGGACCCAGCATTATTAGAAAATTACCATCCGGTCTCCAACCTTCACTTTTTAGCAAAGGTTGTAGAGAGTGTGGTTGCTCAACAGTTTCCTCGGCACCTGGAGGAAATTGATTATCTAGACCCGGGCCAGTCCGGCTTCCGGCCTGGTCACACCACCGAGACGGCATTGGTCGCGTTGGTGGATGATCTCTGGAGGGCGCGGGATAGAGGATGTTTCTCTATCCTGGTCCTATTAAATAGACCTCTCAGCGACTTTTGATACCATTGACCATGGTATCCTATTGCACCGACTGGGGGGGTTGGGGGTGAGAGGCACCGTGTTGCCTTGGTTGTCGTCCTACCTCTCTGGTTGGTCACAATGTGTGTTGGCAGGGGGGCAGAGGTCAGCCCCGAGACCCCTGATATGCGGGGTTCCTCAGGGGTTGATCCTCTCACCCAGGGGTGGGTTTCAAAATTTTTGGAACAGGTTCTGTGGCTTGCTGGCCATGTGACCGGGTGGGAGTGGCCAATTTGGAAAATGTGAAACTCACTTAACAATGGTCTTGGTTAGCAACCAAACTTTTGGGCTTAATTGTGGTCATAAGTTTTCTCTCTCTCTCTCTTTCTTTTTCTTTCTTTCCTTCTGTCTTTCTTTCTCTCTTTCTCTGTCTCTCTTTCTTTCTCTGTCTCTTTCTTTCCTTCCCTCTTTCTTTCTCTCTCTCTCTTTATTTCTTTCTCTTTCTCTCTTTCTTTCTCTTTCCCTCTTTCTCTCTCTTTCTTTCTCTCTCATTTTTTCTTTCTTTCCGTCTCTCTCTCTCTCTTTATTTCTTTCTCTTTCTCTTTCTTTCCCTCTTTCTCTCTCCTTCTCTCTCTTTCTTTCTTTCTCTCTCTTTCTCTTTCCCTCTTCCTCTTTTCTTTCTCTCTTTCTCTCTCTCTTTTTTCTCTTTCTTTCCTTTCTGTCTCTTTCTTTTTTCTCTCTTTCTCTCTGTCTGTCTTTCTTTCTCTCTTTCTTTCTCTCTCCCCCACCTTTTTTATCTTTCTCTCTCTGTCTCTCTCTCGTTTGCCCATCTGTCACTCTGTGTGTGTGTGTGTGTGTCTGTCTGTCTCGCATTCAGGCACTTAAATCACTCATTCTGTGTCTCTGTCTATCTTTCTCTCCCTCCCTCCCACTCTCTGTCTCTCTGTGTGTGTCTGTCACTCTCTGGTTCCCTGTCTCTCTGTGTGTCTGTGCCTCTCTCTGTCTGTCTGTCTCCCCCCCCCCCAAACCTCCTCAGTTCCAGGAAGTAGCCTGACCGGCCCGCCAGCCCGCTGGCTGTATTTACTCGCTCTCTCACCCATCCACCGGACGAAGGAACCTGGCGTCTGATGGGTGAGCAAGCGAGCGAGCGAGCGAGCAACCGCGGCCAGCGGGCCAGAGGATTTTTGGGCGCTGCCGCAGCAACTTTCCTTACCCGCCCGCCGGCCACAGTTACTTACTTCCCTCCCCAATCTCCCTCCTGGCCACCCACGCCAAAATCGGGGACCCCCTTCTGCACCCCTTCCCCCCCCAAGGACAGACCCCCCTCCCTCCCCAGACCCCTCCTCTTCCCCTTCCCCCCCCCTCCCCTTTGCCTGGGACTCTCCGGGCGCCGCTCACCTTCTGCAGGGCGCGCACGTTCTCCTCGCCCAGGAGGCCGCTGGCACCCTGGTAGACGCCGCTGGCCGCCCTGCAAAAGGCTGTTCTGCTTGTCGGCGCCCCGGGACCCCCGCGCCCCCGGCCCGCACAGCAGCAGCAGGAGCAGCGACAGCAGCAGCGCGCCCCGCGCCAGCTCGCCATGGCGCTCGCGGGTGGCTCGTGTGCTCCAGCCGGGCGCGCTTGCCTCGGCTCGGCGCGAAGCCCCCCCCCCAAGCCTCTGCATTCGCGCCAAGCGCGAAAGGCCCACCCTGGCCCTGGCAGCTTCAAAACTAAAGGGCCCAGGCCGGGCCTTGAAACTCTTTCCCTGTTGGCGCGGCTGGGGAGGGCGGGGGGGCCTTCGCGCACCTAGCATGCCTTCCGCTGTCCCCCCTAGCCATGCTAACAACGAAAGAGCTTCAAGGCCCGGCCCCCGTCCTTTAGTTTTGAAGCCTGGCAGGCTAGGGGCGGCGGAAGGCAGGCGCGCTAGCCTGCGCGAACCCCCCCCCCAGCCGCCCCAACAGAGAAAGAGCTTCAAATGGAGGTTTTGACGGAGCGAACCACGTGTTCCGGAAGTAACTTCCGGGTCCATCGTCCAACGGGATCGGCCAGGATCTCTAAATTTTACGATCGGGCTCGCGCGATCCTGGCCGATCCCCCAGAAACCCACCCCTGCTCTCACCCCTCCTGTTCAACACCTATATGAAGCCGCTGGGCGAGATCATCCGTGGTTTTGGGGTAGAATACCATCTGTACGCTGATGACACCCAGCTGTACATATCTACCCCAAACTACCCCAACGATGCCGTTGAGGTGATGTCCCGGTGTTTGGAAGCCGTACGGGTCTGGATGGGTAGTAACAACTACCCAAGCTCAACCCCTCCAAGACTGAGTGGCTGTGGTTTCCTGCGCCCCGGTTCAGCCAGTTAAGTCCAACACTGGCCATTGGGGGTGAAATATTGGCCCCCGTGGAGAGGGCGCACAATTTTGGTGTCCTACTGGATTCCCGGCTGTCCATGGAGGAGCATGTGACAGCCGTGGCCAGGGGGGCGTTTTATCAGGTACGCTTGGTACACCAATTGCGCCCCGTACTGGACCGGGTCGCCCTTCGCACAGTCACTCAAGCACTCGTGACGTCTAGGCTGGACTATTGTAACGCTCTCTACATGGGGCTTCCCTTGAGGTGCACTCGAAGGTTACAGCTAGTCCAGAATGCAGCCGCGCGGGTAGTCATGGGAGCCGCAAGGCAGTCCCACATAACACCTCTCCTGCGCTAGCTGCACTGGCTACCTGTGGCCTTTCGGGTGCGCTTCAAGGTGTTAACTGCCATCTTTAAAGCGCTCTATGGCTCGGGGCATAGCTACATGCGAGACCGTCTTCTGCCCCATACATCCCTCTGACCGATCCGCTCCCATAGAGAGGGCCTTCTCTGGGTGCTGTCGGCCGGGCAATGCCGGTCGGCGACACTCAGGGGAAGGGCCTTCTCTGTGGCGGGCCGAACCCTCTGGAACGACCTGCCCCCTGAACTCCGCACTACCACGGACCTCCGCCTTTTCCACCGGCGTCTTAAAATGCATTTATTCCAACAAGCTGGCCTAGCTTAACCACCCGATATGGTATTTTATTAGCTATAAATTTTAATTAGTGGATTTTAAAATGATTGGCGCGGGTCTAGATAAGCAGTTTCCTCTAGGTGTCGAGGGAACTGTTGTGCCACCACACTCTCAACAACCTTCGCAAGAAAGTGAAGGTTAGAGACCGGACGATAATTAGTTAACAGCGCTGGGTCCAGGGAAGGCCTCTTGAGGAGGAGTCTCACCACCACCTCTTTCAAGATGGCAGGCAAGAACCCCTCACTCAAAGAAGCGTTCACTATTTCCTGGAGCCAGCCTCGAGTCACCTCCCAGGAGGCCAGTACCAGCCAGGAGGGACACGGGTCCAATAAACATGTGGTGGCATTCAGCCGCCTCGGCAACCTGTCCATGTCTTCGGAAGTAACAAAGTCAAACTCATCCCACAAAACGGTCTCAAGACCCGGCTCGGACGGTCCACCCAGATCTATTGGAGTGGAGGCCAAGTCGTCCCGGATCCGAGCGATTGTATCCTGCAGATAAGTTCCAAATTCCTCTGCTCTGCCCTGCAAAGGAGCTTCCCGCGGCCCTTGATGAAGAAGGGAGCAGGTCACTCTAAACAGGGCGGCAGAGCGGTTATCTGCAGATGCGATAAGGGTGGCGAGATGAGTACGTTTCGCCATCCTTATCGCCACAAGGTAGGTCCTTAAATAGGACCTCACCTGTGTTCGATCGGATTTGAAGCGAGTGGATCTCCACCTGCTCTCTAGGCATCTCTTGTGGCGTTTAAATCCTCTCCTTCCTCTTCAGGAACATTCTGAAATCTGAGGAAAAAAGATATTCTTTCAAACTCAATTTTTGACATCTGCATATTAATTTCTCCTATTTCTTTTCGTATTTCTCCTAACTCCTCTTAAGTCTCCTCTGCTCCTTTCTCTAACACTTCAATTTTTTGTTTATTTTCTATTGTATTTCCTTTCGTCTCTCGCATTTCTAGTTTTAGGTCTGACAAGTCCTTTCTAATTTCTCATATTTCTGACATTATGACCTGCAACATCTCCTTAGTAGTTGGTTCTTGGGAGCTCTCTCCAGTTGATTCTTTTTGTAGCATCTCAGTGATTTTCCCTTGTTGTTGAATCGGACTGGATCTGGCAGATGATGGGGCAGAAAGAGACTTTCCAGCTGGAGGTTTTCTGTATGCCATTGTTCTAATTGTAGTTGTACAGTAAAAATGGCGTCAGAGAAGTGAGCAGTCAGAGAAGTCCAGAGTGCCGGAGAAAAGTTCAGTTGAAAATTCAAATCCAAGGTTGCAATAAAGACCAGAGAAGAAAGTTAATCATCTAATTGTAGAAAGAAGAATCCACTTTGGGAGAGTCACCAAAGGCTTCTTGGAGAGAGTGTGAAGTAAATTGTCCGTTGAGCTGTTAAAAAGGCTGCAGGGATGCTTTCCCTGGGTCAGGGGAAGTTTCCAATTAGGAACAAAGGGAAGCCATTTTCCGCCTCATTGTTAAGAAGAAAGTTACAAATGAAAGTTCCATTTGTTACAAAGGGCTCATTACAATGTTGTCACTATAACTCCATAGGTAACAAAGTTTCCACTTTAGAATAGTATTTGTATGGATGTCAAAAATTCTTTTTCCTTCTCCTTTACGGAGAGCATTTCAAAGCACCACTTTTTGCAAGGGGGGGTTTCTGCAAACAAAACTCCCCCCTCTATTTTTCTTTGCAAGTAGATTGAATGAATTAAGCAAAAACTCACAGTCACATTGTTAATACAGGAGACCCGGTGCCATCCTCCATCTCCAGCATTTCCATCCAAATAAGAATTTTTCAATTATTCCGACATCCGTTGGCGAGAGGAATATGTCCCCCCCCCCGCTGTCCACTCTCCAGCTCCTAGGTCGAAGCGGGAAGGGCTCCCCACTGACCGCCGTCTGTGTGGGGACCCCCCGCAGCAGTCCCTACGGTGAAGAGAGTCCCTCCAGGACCCTCCAAGCCCCCGAAGGCGCTCACTAAAGAAAGCAAGCGGCGGACGCGCTAGCAAACACATCTGTCGCCTCCGGAATCCGGAAGCAAAGTCAAGATGCACCAAAGTTTTGAAGAGGCAATTTTTTTTTAAGTAGGTAGGTAGATAGAGGGAGTGAGAGGGAAATACAGTAGGTAGGTAAGGAGAGAGACAGAGTAGTTAGGTAGTTAGATAAAGGGAGAGAGAGAGAAATATAGAGAAATACAGTAGGTAGGTAGGGAGAGAGAGAGAGAGAGAGAGAGAGAGAGAGAGAGAGAGAGAGAGAGAGAGAGAGAAAGGGTAGATAGGTAGAGGGAGAGAGAGAGAGAGAAATAGAGAGAGATAGAAATACAGTAGATAGGTAGGTGTTTCTACTGGCCCAGCACTTGATGTAATTCTCATCAATCAGTTAAAGAGCTTTCCAAAAGGGGGGGGACTTTTTGCACTCTGCAAACCTCCCCAAAACGGCCCGTTTTTCACAAAAACAGGCCCATTTTTTTTCATATAAAAGGCATAATTAGCCTTGGGGGGCTTGCAGTTGAAACAAAATACTTTCTCTTGGGAACCAAGGACATTTTGCAGGTGCTCAGAAGGAAGGGACTGTAATCACCTAGCAACTTGACAGTATCCCAATTGGACCATGTGACTGATTGTTTTGAGAAAGTGAAAAACATTTACTTTTAATTAGGTGAAAACCGAGGAAATAGTCAGGGTCGGTTTTCCCCAGCCTGTGCCAATATGACATATCCAATAAACTTATTCTTTGAGGAATTTACCTGCCTCAGAGTTTTGTTTGTTACAGGTATGTTACTTGGAACGAACCCTAAGAAAGCATTTCATACTTTGACATTTCATTTTTAGCATTCTATAGATTTTCTAGGCATTCTATAAGATGCCTAATTTCATACATTGAAGGTAACATATATAACATTAACAATTTTGATATCATTAGTTTTACCATTGATTAGTTTGAAGCATTATTTGATAATATGAACATGGTGCCAATTTGTACCTTAATTCATTTATTTTCTGCTAACTACCCATTTGACATTTTATCTCTACTACCCTCTATCCTAGTTATACTCAGTACTTTGGTGCATTGTTTTCTCTAGATAATGTGAGAATACTGAGCAGTCCCAATATCTTAATTCCAGAAATCTGAAAGTTTACATAATCTACTGTTCCATTTGCCATTCCTTGGCCCAGAACACTCCTTCCACTTACTGTAGTGGCCAAAATTGTGGAAACCTTTTGGGAAAAGTATATTTTTGAGGTTTGATGGCTAATAACACTTTTTTTGCAGTAGTATAAAATTATATATCAATGGAAAGATAATGTAATCAAGAATATAATGCAACAAGGTTTGTTCAATTATCTGTGTTCTATGAAAGCTAAAGCCAAATAGCCAGAAAAAGGAAGCACAACTTATAGCACAACTAGGTTGATATCAGGCAGCTTTCCTTCATCTGATTGTAGTCAAAGAGCATCAGTGTTTAGAGAACCAATCAGGTGACATGTTGTTCTGGCAATGAGCCAATCAGATCACAGTAGGATTCAGTTATTGATGTCATGTATTGAATTTGAGAAGAGGACATTTGTCAGTGTGTTATGTGATTGCTATCAAGTTGGTTGGGTTTTTTCATGTTTTCATTTAGTGAACTTGTAATACATAATAAAATGAAACTAATGGTGCAAAATGTTGACTGGTCGCCCAGAAAGTGATGTAAAATAGTATTATTCAGTGAACAAGGCTACAGTTATAAAGAAATTAGAAGAAAAATTGGTGGAAACTTAACCAAAGATGGCATTTCAAAGTTTTAGAAGAGGTATAAGGTGACTCAGCCATTACAAAACTACACTGGTAAATGGAGGAAAAGGTGCAACACAGCACGTGATGATGGAAGAATTAAGAGATTGTTCCTACATGACAGAAGAAAATCATCTGGGTGTATAGATGAAATGGTGCAATGCAATGTGAAGTTGAGTGCAAGGACTATTTGGTGCAGACTGCAGGAATTTGGCCTAAAATCTATAATTCCACAAAAAAAGCTGCTATTCTAATAGCAAATCCTTCATAAAAGTTATTGTATGACATTCTTGATTAAATTATCTTTCCATTGATATATAATTTTATGGTACTACGCCAAAAAATGACATTATTAACCATCAAACCTCAGAAATACTGTACATTTTTCCCAAAAGGTTTCCACAGTTTTGGCCACTGCTGTACAAGATTTGTTTTGCTTGTTATATAAAAGATTTAAAAATTCTAATTAATACATCAATATTTTATTCAGAGTACAAAATACATAACAGACTATCCTTGACCTTGGAACAACATACAAATTGACTATATTTTTTAAATTAATAAATGGTTTGTAAACCATTTCTTATTAATTTATAGTGAATTTACTATGTAAGAATAATATTCCTATACAGAACTGTATGTACAATGAACACGCATTTAATATTTCAAAGAGCAATGAAAGTACCTATCGATTATATACATGCTCAAAGCATGCTCTCACTTGGATTTATATAGGAATTTTCTGATTTCTCCAGTTAAAACATAAAGAGAAATTATTTCCCATATATTTAGTATGTTCTGATTTGTAAGATGCTTCTGATTTATAAAATGCTTTTCAAGTGACATATATAAGCTCAGCACCATAAATGAGATTTTGTCTTGAATTTGTTACATATAATGTACAGTAAGTCTAATTTCTTTTATAGTTTATATGGCACTTCCCAGTGGTTGGCAAAAGATTGCTGTCTATTGCAATCAGAGTTCGGGCTTTCTATGCTACAGTAGACAACAGAACACAAGGGACTTCTCAGCAACCAAGCTTCTTACCTTCTTAAAGAATATAGCAGGTGCCATTTCAGCTCCATTTAGGGTTCTTAGGAGGAACATTGGCCAAGAGGATGCATTCATCTGGAATCCTAATTTGCCAATAAATATATAACGGATATGATTTAAGACAAAAGAAGAGTGGAGATCGGGTGGAAGCAAAGCAGGGTTGATTCTTCACTAGTGCAAAGGCACGGGACCTAGCTATCTGCGGGACCGCATTCTGCCTCATACATCCCTGCGACCGATTCGCTCCCACAGAGAGGGACTTCTCCGGGTGCCGTCCACTAGGCTGTGCCAGCGGGCGACGTCCAGGGGAAGGGCCTTCTCTGTGGCGGGCCCGACCCTCTGGAACGACCTTCCCCCCGAAATCAGAACAACCACGGACCTTCGCGCCTTCCGACAGCTTTTAAAAACTATTTCTTCCGTTTGGCTGGCCTAGGGTAATTTTAAGTAAATTTAATAGTGTTAAGGGGTTTTTAGGGATAGTTTTTATTTTTATAGATGTTTTTAGCGCAGGATATGTTTAATGTGTTTTTAACTTTGTACTTTGTCTGTGTCAATTTGTTTTAATTTCCCTGTGCCCCGCCTCGAGTCCCTTCGGGGAGAGAGAGCGGGTTATAAATAAAAATTTATTTTTATTATTATTATTATTATTATAAAGCACTCCAAATACAATCTATAACATTATATCCATTATTTTTCTCTTGATTTATGACTATTTCAAAAAATGATCCCTTTAAATCACACTGTTGAATTATGTTTCCTTACCCAAAGGAGGTTGAAGCATTCCTCCATTCTTTTCACATGTTCCAATTTGCTGTATATCAGAGGAATCTACTAGCCTCCAGAAGTCATTTTTATTGTCACTTCCATCAAGACGCAGCCTTAGTCTAGCACCTGAGATTCCAATAACTGTAGCTATACACACAGAAGTAACATTCCGCGGGTCATGAGCTTCCAACTTCATACCCACTTTGAAATCATTGCTAGGGGGAATCTTAGACTACAAAAGGAAAGATAACAAAAGGTTTACAATCTAGTTTAACAATATAGTAGTTTAGTTTTCTACATAGTAAAATATATAGACAGACCAATATGGGGAATTTAATGAATGAGCATTAAATGAACATCTAAAAATGAGCTAGATGACACCACATTGGTTTAATAATTATACAAATGCATCTTTTTACATTTCAATAACAAATCAACACATGCAATCTAAATTTATTTCATGATATTCATTTCTCTGTGCAACAAGCATTCAATACTACTTTGTATTTTGAAACATCAAACAAGGTGATTATTATTTCCTACCACATGAAAAGTGGCTGTAAGTCTAACAGTAATGCTTCTTATATTAGTAATTTTTACTAAAATGAATATACTATGTACCACATTAAGTGCACACTATATTGAATGCTACACTTGTAAGTAAAGCAGTTTGACAGTTTACAAATACATTAATTTTAGGAGTGGTTTTTAATATTTTAAACTATCACCTGTCTGAAACATTGTGAAGGGGCAGCTACAGACCCAGTTTCTTTCAAGTAGTTGTCCCAGTTAAAATATTCTATGAAAAAATAGAAATGTTTAAATATTAAAACAGCAATATAAATACTACATAAATATACTTTAAGCTATAGGAATGTAAATAAAATCTTAAGGATTTACAAAATTGTAAAAAATATGTTTTTCAAACGTATTAAAAATTATAACAATTGTAAGAAATGAAAAATTTTAATTATCTTTTTAAACTGCACTGAATCTACTTGGTATGTTGTGGCATATAAATTATCAAATTAACTAACTGAAATTACTTGAATGTTATGATAGTCAGCTTTTTCCCAGAAGATTCCATCTCAAAGAAACAATGTACTGAATGTGACCTTTTAAATATAGGAACGTTCTAAAAGTGGGAATTCACATTAAAGCACGCAAGACAGACGATTGCCCAGACTTAATATATCCAGCAAAAATTAGCTCACCATTGCCCTGGTAACTGGTTCCACTATCACTATTCTTTTTTTTTTTTAATAAAAATTTATTATTATTTTTTTGACATAAACACAAATTATACAAACTTCACAACAAAAAACGGCAATATCACTAAGTCATTTTTCCTCACAAACTATCAATTTTTAAGAATGTATCATTTTATCGCAGGTTTCTATAATGTTCTTCAAAGTTTATCACTTATTTTTCATACCAATTATTACAATTTTTATATCTCAATCCCAATCTTACTAGTTGTTTTAACATCCTTTTATATAAGGCATAATTGTATAATGGCATTCTATTTATAAAACCAATCAAAAGAGAGAAAAGAAAAAAAAATGAAGAAGAAAAACAATATCAACAGATAAATAGATTTAGATAAGTTTAAGAAGGAAAAGCCCACTCTGGATAATGTCCTTTAAAGGACATTCTAGTCGGGTATCCATAAATTCTGTGCCCCTCTGGAATAGTTATTATTCATAAGTAATCTCATTTTATTAATTTTAAATCTAACAATTTTATCATGTAATTTAATATCAATATCCACACTTATCAAGTATTTTAACCTGAATCTATTTCTTCTTTAATAATATCTTTAGATCCCGGCTAGTTATTAATATCCCCTTTTTAATCCCATCATATCCCTATAGATTCCATATGTCTAGGATTTTATAGGTGGCTGTTAATTAATTAATTTATTTATTTAAATTTATATCCCGCCCTTCTCCAAGAAGGACCCAGGGCGGCGATCATTTGATCATTTACCAAGAGTATTTATTTTATAACCATCTAAATAGTATAACTTCCCATCTAAAAATAAGCAAATATATATCATTAACTAAAACATTTATTATAATTAGTCTTATTGTAGGCATTTATGATTATTATTAACAATCAATTAACTGATAATCCTTGATAATTTAAACACAGCCTAATTAGTTATTACTCATCAAGGGATAGAAATTCCTCTTTTCAGCCGTTATCTTTCCAACAGTGGATTGAATTTGTCTCTTTTATGGTTCGTATTCTCCATCTCTTTTTTTCCCCATTCCCAGGTTCTTTGCAAACTTCCATTGACACATTGTGATCCAATATAGCTAAATCATGACGCTGACCAACTCCTTTTCTCATATATTGTTTATTTTTAAATGTCAAGTTTATTCCTGATGTGGTTTCTCCTTTCTTTCCTTTTCCTCTTTCCTGCTTTTGCCAGTCAGGTTGAAATCCAAATTCCTGATATGGTCTTGATGTTATCCCCTTTCCTGTACTTTCCCCTTCATTTAATAGGTTTGCATCATCGTTATCCTCCTCAGTTGAATCCAGTCCATTGTCACAATCGCTTTCCTTTTCTTTAATTTCTTTAATTTCTTCACTTGATATAGTAAATAATTTTCTATCGAATATTGCATGATATTTTTTTATTTCATTCAAAATTTCAGCCAGAAGCTCCTGATTTTCTGCAGTGTATATATCTATATGCGTAGACATTTTGGCAAATCCACAAAATAAAGAAACGTAAATCCAATTACCTTGTTAGTGGTTAGTTTGTCTCTGTTAGTTTGTCTCTATTCAGTGTTTCCAGAAATTTATCTGCTCGTGTCCACCCACGATTTTTCCAAGAGCGACACAATGTAGCAAAGTTTAAATAACTTAAAAATGTTTCAATCTTTTTTGTTAGAAAAGGAACAGAAGCAGAAAGAAATAGAGATATAGTCCTTGATTAAGTTTAAAAATGCGCAATAAAGTGTCCAAGTAATTGTAAGATTGTAAAAGTAATCCAAGTTTCAAAGTTTTAAGTAAAATGGAATAAAAAGAAAATAAGATTAGAAAAGTCAGTCATGATCCAATCCCTTTCAGCGCAAACGGAAATGGCTATGTCCTTTGTTACAGTTCAATCCGCCATTTCAAAGCATTCTGTTAACGGGAGAAATCCCACAATTCAATTAAAGTCCGCTGCTTATCTTTAGGTTCAAAGCTTTAGTAATAAAAAAAGGTTTTTTAGCGAGGTGTTTCAAATGCAAAACAAAATACCTTCCCGATGTTGTACTCTCTTTTTTAAGCAATTCCTTTCGTTCCAGAGATTCTCCCTCTGCCTAGTTCCGCTCCCCAAAAAGGGGGGGGAGATGTCTTCGTCCCCATTCAGAGACTTTTGCTTCGTGTCAGGCAGAGATCTTGCGGGACCCCAGCACCCAGCGAAGACTTGTCTCCCTCCAGGGCGGCTTAAGTTCTTATCGAATCACCAGGGGGGGGGGGCCAAATCCAGCCGGGTCCCTGCAGCTTAGGGAACCCAGTTGTGTCGGGCGGGAGGCTCCGCCTTCTTCCCACTATCACTATTCTTAATGTTTGGGAGGTTTTCAAATACCCAACTGCAGGGCAAACTGTTCTTTATCGTGAAGTACACTACATTCAAGTATTTGGGGAGGGTTTGTATATTCTCAGTCTTCTCTTCTAAACACTAAACCTTCCAAAACACTTTAATCTGTCCTCAAAAATTATTATTTTTTCAGTTCAATAATCCTCCTCACTGCCATTCTCTGAACACTTCTTAAAAGAAGATGCCTAGAATTGGACATACAGTAATCAACCTGTGATCTGACCAAAACAGCATGTAGAAGAATTAGTACTTTCTGATTATTTGGAAACTGTACAGGTAGTCCTCACTTTATGACCAGTTGCTTAGCAACAGTTTGAAGTTACAATGGATCCCTTCAGGACTACTTATGACCCAAATTTGAAGCTCTGTTGGCTCCACTCTCCTTCCCACAGTCAAATGATTGCATTCTGGGCACTCAACAATAGTTGAGCTGCGGTTTGCAGTCATTGTAAAACCGGTGTTTACTTCTGGTTCCAGCAAAAAATGCCCATTGGAGACAGTGTATTCTCTTAACTACTGTCACATTCGCTTAACTATGACCGCAATAATGGTTGTGAAATCAAGCATAGTCACATGGAGACTCACTTAACAATTAGCATAACTTATCACCAGGGTGGATTTGATTTAAATCAGTGCTTCTCAATTATTTTCTGTCAGGCGCCCCCTAGGAAGAAGAAAACATTTCGTGCCCCCCGCGCGACTGTAAATAGTATCATTTGTCTATAAAATTGTTATAAGTACACCTCTGCATAACACTGTATCCTTATTAACGTATAAGAGAATAAAAAAAAGAAAGAAATTTCTTTCTCTTTCTCTCTCTCTCTTTTTCTTTTTTCTTTCTCTTTTTTCTCTTTCCTTTCTGTCTCTCTCTTTCTCTCTCTCTGTCTGTCTTTCTTTCTCTCTTTCTTTCTCTCTCCCACTTTTTTCTTCCTTTCTTTTTCTTTCTCTCTATCTCTGTCTGTCTCTCCTTCGTCTGCCCATCTATCACTGTGTGTGTGTGTGTGTGTCTCGCATTCACGCACTCTCTCATTCTGTGTCTCTCTCTTTCTCTCCCTGTTTCTCTCTGTTTCTGTGTGTGTGTCTGTCACTCTCTGATTCCTCCCTCCCTCCCTGTCTCTCTCTGTGTCTGTGCCTCTCTCTGTCTGTGTGTCGTCGTCCCCGCCCCGCCCCCACTCCCCATGGAGTCTCCTCAGCCCGGCTCACCCGCCTTAGCCTGCCCCGGCCACCTGGCCACCCGCCGTGCTTGATCGCTCGTCAGGCTCCTTCCAGGAGCTGAGAAGCCTCCGTGTGTGTGTGTGTGTGTGCGCGCGCGCGCGCGTGTGTGTAAGGAACGGCAGTCCCTGGAAGACGACGAGTGGCCAGCATGCCGGCTGTGGAGGGAGGGAGGAGGAGGGAGAAAGGGAATCGGCAGAGCCCAGGAGTCCAACCATCGAGGAGGGTGAAAGAGCCAAACTCCAACCGCGCGAACAGCTCTCCCACGCATTCTGCTCAGGGGGCTGCCGAGGTCAAACGCGCCCCCCTTTACAGAGCCTCGCGCCCCCCTTGGGGGGCGCGCCCCACTATTTGAGAAACGCTGATTTAAATCAAGTTGATTTAAATCACGATTTAAATCATGATTTAAATCACTAGTAAAAAAGCTTGATTTAAATCATAGTTTTCTACATAAAGACTAATTCTTGCTGGTATAACTTATAATATGCAAGTAGATGAAGATTTTTAGAATAACAACTTTTCATATTAGTTTTTTTATCCCCAGTTTAATAGGATAATCATTCATATTTGGACAACTTTTCTGTTGTACTTAGGAAGGAGAAAAATAATCATTACCTTAATAATAACAATTTAAATAGATTTATTCAACTGAAACAATAACATTACAGCATATGTTATTTGCTTAAACAAACATCCATGTTTGTTAACTAATTTGGCTAAACAAAATATATATATTTTAAGAAACTTAGACTTTCATTTTGTAGTACTGCTTGTCTGCTTGCCCCTTCCTCCTCACAGTTTCAATTTCTTCTTGTGCAGATCTATTCCACTCCAAACAATCAGAAAAATATTGTTTCTATTCTATTCACTGAACTTCTTGAAACTTAGCACTGAAGGGGCTGATTCTGTATTCATAGGTTTGTAGAAGTTAGGATTAAGGTCTTTTTTTCAACTCTGTTCATGTTATAACATTTTTGCTGTGAGGAAGAGGCATGTGATCTCTGCTGAGTCAAATCAGTTTTGAGAACTGCAAAAGTAAACCAAGCATCTGTGATAATATCATGTAGGCAGAGAAACTGCCCAATAATCTTACAAAAACCTCTGGAAGAGCATGACATTGTGAATGGATTAATGGAATTTATTTACCCCCAAAATTAAACATATACAGCCTTTTCTACATAATTAAAAAAACTAATCTTTATTTCATGATGGAATAACCTTTGGATGGTAATATATTTTCCTCAAAAAGCATTTTATATAAAAAAATCCAATTTAAATAAAAAATATCCGATTTTTTTGATTTTTTTAAAAAAAATCATTGATTTTTATCCACCCGGCTTATCCAGGCTCAATTATGGCTGTAAATTGAGGATTACCTGTACATGAATAGATCTAGTCTAAATTTACATTTGTCTTTTTAGCACTCATTATTTAATATATGTTTTGATACTTCATGTATTGGAGGAATATTTGTACAGAAATAGCCCGAAACACTGTTTATACAGCAATGAGTTAACCTAGTGTAACAGCTCAGATTAAAGTAATAAAATGTGGGGTGAGAAAAAGATACATTTACAAGATTTATCTAGATGAAGATTTATTCAATGCAGTTATACCCCACAAACCAATTTACAATTCAGTGAAGCAACATATAGTATGTAACATTCCTCTGCTATCTACTAGTATATTAATTCAAGAACAAATTAGTTTGTTTAAAACCTGCTTAAACAAACTAACAATAAAGGACCCACATAAAATGTTAGAGGAATTCCTTCACACATCTTGCATCTCAACTCCTTCAACATTTAGTTCTAAAGCAAGTAGAAGCTGGTCCATATTCTGTCACAGAGATTTGATAAGTGCCTGACAATATGCTACAAATATGGGCAAAATCAATAGGGATGAAAGTATACAAAGCTCAGGATTGATCCGTGGAATACACTTGTGGTGTTACCTAGTCAGGTAATTAAACACCTGGAAGCAACCAAGCTCAGAAAACACAGAAGGCTCCATACGATCAAAGTCATATATATTTTCAAAATAACAAAGATATCAGAAAGTTGCACTCCAATCATCCACTGTCTGCTAAGATCACTCAACTGAGGCAGAGCCTTCGGACAGTGGAACTACAGCAAAACAATCTAGAATTTTGGAGAGTCACTGAAGCAGAAAGCTGACTGGAATATTTGAAGACAATAATTCTAATGCTCCTTGAGGACACCAAGTCAAGAAAGGCTACCCTAAAGCCCCCAAAATCTGGCAATAATTTGCATGAGATTTAAGGTAGCTTTTTCAGTTCAGTAAGCACAAGGCATTTTTACTCTGTAGACATGCATATGTCACTACCAATGGCTTCTGGAAATTTTTAACAAATATGGAAATTATAATCCAAAAGGGCAGATAGTTCATGAAAAGCTTTGCTGCTCAAACAACAGAAGATGAAATATATTCACACTTAAAATTCTCGGCCATTAAATCTTCAACCAACACATTAGAGCTAAATTACTGCAAATGTCTGCAGTCTGCACTGGTGATAACCATAAAACTGTTCTGTTTCCCAGCTGCAAACAATAGCAATATATACAGATGGCAGTACAGACCATTTATGTGATTAATCGTATACTCTAAGTAAAAGATACAGCATGAGAGTTAGTAATAGGCTACTTTTTTTTTTCAAGATACAGACACCTCTCAATGAATTAATCCTTACAGGGACTTGCTTTATTCCTGTGCACCTATTCTTCTAACAGTAGCAAGGCAGAGACATAGGAAAAGATGTTGAGATAAATATTCATTGTGAATGCAAATCAAACTATTTTATATATTGCCCAGTAATAAAATTCTTGTTTATGCTAGTAATCTATGCATAATTAGGTAACGTAGATGTGCGAAATGGCCAACTTCTATGTGTTTCTCTCCATTAACTGCTATACATAAAACAAAACAAATTAATAATAATACTACTATGTTGCCACCTAGTGCTTCTGATGAGTAGATCTCCTTCAAACTCCTGGTGTAATTTTCTTGGCAATTATATCAAAGTTAGATACCATAGAATAACTAAGAAGTTTCTTAGCATGAAGCTAAAGTTCTTCCTGAGTGATTTAAGGGTTATTCAACAATAGAGCATTGACTTCTATAAGCCTTTATTGCAATTTTTGTATCCAATGTTTGTGTTGTTTCTAAGCATGCAATGAACCGCAAGTGACCCAACTCTATATTGTACAAATCCACCTCATCGATTTACTCAGGGGTAAGCAAATTGTGTGAGAACAAACATTATGTTTCATTACTTCATATTTTAAGAATCAGGAAAGGAAATAAATATCATTATACAATACAAGTAGTCCTTGAGTTACAGCCAACCATTAAAAGTTACAATGGCACTGAATGAGTAGTTCAGTATTTACGACTGACACACCTTCCCAAGCCGCTCTGCACTCAGCACTGCACCTCCCTGGATAGTTGTACCCTCTCTTCCCCCTGGCAGTCACACCCTTGCACATTCTCCCCAAATCTTGCTGCACTCACACCACACCTTCCCCATCAATTGTGTCCATTCCAAGCCACACAACACTTTTGCCACACCTCCCCAGCCCCTCATTTACCTTCTCCCATTTGGCAACAGCCACCTCAAGTCCTGCTGCACTCACACATCACTGTTCAATGTGCTCCTTTCACACATATCCTGGCCGCCAATGTGCTCCTTTCCCACCACGAAGCAGACCCCTAATACACCCTCAAGCTTTGTTGTGCTTGTGCCATGCTTCTCTTCATGATGGCACCCCAGGAATTGCAGGAATTGCTCTCCTAAGAGATGCAGCTATATTTATAACAGTGTCACTTACTGATGGAAATTCTGGTCCTATTTGCTGTCATAACTCAAGGATTATCTGTATATTAACAGTAGCCGTTTTAATAAAGTATTGTAAAGTATATGCATGCCTGTGTAATGCATACATCCAGGTAGTCCTTGAGTTATGATCACAATTAACCCCAAAATTTATGTTGCGAAGTGAAAGATTTCTTAAGTGAGTTTGCCTCATTTTACAACTTTTCTTGCCACAGTTAAGTGAATAGTTGCATCTGTTAAGTTAGTAACCTGGTTGCTAAGTAAATCTGGCTTCCCCATTGACTTTTGATCATGTGACCATGGGGATGCTGCAAGGGTTGTAAGTTTGAAAAACAGCCATAAATCACTTTTTTCAATGCCCTTGTAACTTTGAACAGTCACTAAATGAACCGATACATATAGAACCTAAACACATTCCTAGAACAAATTTCCCATTTTATCTGACAGAACGGTATCTTCCCTAATAAGCTTTATTACCTGAAATTTTATCAACATTCATATTTTAAAGCAGTCATTTCACAAAAATAAATACATATTAAGAAAGTTCAATTTTCATCTGCCTAAATGCTACTGTATTATTCTGTATAATAGCAACCTTTAATGAAGAATACTACCAGGATTATAAAAAGCATTGAGAAACAGATATGACCATACTTTGTATAACCACAAGGCTTATACATTTAAAAACTAATTTATAAAACATTTAATGGAATTAAAATTCATCCTCTTCAAACTGCTCATCAATACTCATCAAGTATTCACTTCTGAATACAATCTATGGGTACTGCATTTCTCTACAATCCTTATTTGATTCTTCTACAGTTATGGCATATTTTAAAGCAGGAAATGCTTTTGTCCAATGTGTGCATGAAGAGACCTGCTTTTCCTTTCAATTTCCACCCAAGCCAAGAAGAAATGCTTAAATTGCTATTAAACTGGATGCCTAAAGTGAAAAAAGTAAGAGGATCTTGTGAATGCAGATGCCCAAAGAGCTATACAGTTACATGAAAAAAATGTTTTATTTGCCTCCAATATAGTGGAATAGGAAATCTGCCCCCCCTTTCCTGCTGATCGTCCTTTCCTTGAGGAGCCCTGTGCAGACACACATCCCAAAAATGCTCCCTCCGACGCCTCCAGCCTTACACCTTCAAGTGCCCAGAGAAACACAATGAGAGGCAGCTCCTGGCCCTTGCTGGCTCAGCTGATCTGCAGGGACACGATTAAGGGGTTGAGTCTCAATGAGGTGACCAGGGAAGGGAAGGGCTGCCTCCTGTGCTGGCCATACCCACCTCTTCACTAGGAGGTAGGGCTTATCCCAAAAAATTCAGGCAAGGGCTTATTTTGGGGGTAGATCGTATTTTTTGGGGAAACGGTACCAGTAGCATGCAATTTGCCAACTCATAGATAAGCATCAACTGCCAAATTCTTGCAGGTTAGAAACTAAGTATTCATGATAGAAAGAAGTTCAAACACACCATTATAGAGAAGACAACTGAAAGCAGCAGAAGTTTTACTGGCAGAGATATTCAAAATCCCTTGAGATTTTGTGATTGACTAAGAGAACACTAAATTAATTATGACTGTTAGTATAATCATCCTGATGTTGGGTTGACAATATATATAAGCCAGGATTCTTAAAGAGTATATGTAACTTTAAGGACTATGTGGAATCGGATTGGCTGTGCTTCCCAGCTCAACCATAAAAAGTAGCTGAAAACACAGTTCATCCCCTTTTGCTTTCCTTTGCTTCCTGAGTGCCACTGAGGTGGAGCTGAACCTGACGAAAAGAAGTACCATTGTTTTGACTGCAAGATAACTGGGTTTTGGTGAAGGACTGTTTATTGTTGGAAGAGTTAGTATCACTGTTTGGAAGAAGTATTTTAGTTACTACAAAAGTAAAGACTATTTATTTTTTCTACTATCAGTGTTTGATAGTTGTGTGCTTAAAGCAATGTATCTCTTTCTGTCCAGTATATTGCACTATGCCGCTATTTATTTTCCAACGGGGGTGTTTTTCACCCCTAACACTGTCCATTATAGGTGTTGCTACATAGATTTAAATCAAAGTATCATCTATATTGCTGTTTTAATAGAAGAAACAAAAAGATCAGTTGCAATGAACTGTTAATAGGATTCATTCTTAGGTTTGTTATGAACAATAACACTGATAAATTACTTCCATACTGATATTAAATCTTTCTGGCATCCTCTATGAATAACTGTGAAGAAGAACCACAATGAGAGCTGTGTAATACAGATGAGCATCTTTCGTTTTTCCAAAGAAAGTGTATTATAAGCTAGGGTTGCCTTGACCATCTGTAGCTGATCATATAAAGCTCAGTACTTGGTTTGGGCTCAGTAATTTTTGCAGAAATTACTGCCTCAATGCGGCATGGCATGGAAGCTATCACCCTGTGGCACTGCTGAGGTGTTGTGGAAGACCAGGATGCTTCAATAGCGGCCTTCAGCTCTTCTGCATTGTTCGGTCTCACGTCTCTCATCTTTCTCTTGGCAGTGCCCCATAGATTCTCTCTGGGGTTCAGGTCAGGCGAGTTTGCTGGCCAATCAAGCACAGTAATCCCACGGTCATTGAACCAGGTTTTGGTGCTTTTGGCAGTGTGGGCAGCTGGAAAATGAAGTCAGTCTCCCCATAAAGCTCGTCTGCGGAAGAAAGCATGAAGTGCTCCAAAATCTTCTGGTAGATGGCTGTGTTGACCCTGGACTTAGTGAAGCACAGTGGATCAACATCAACAGATGACATGGCTCCCCAAATCAACACAGACTGTGGAAACTTCACACTGGACTTCCTGAAATATGTTTTTATTATTTTTATGTTTACGTTTAAAACAATGCAGTATCATTCATTTCATTTCATTCATTTATTCGACTTATTAGAGTAGAGTACCATCTGTACGCTGATGATACTCAGCTGTACATATCTACCCCCAACCACCCCAACGATGCCGTCGAAGTAATGTCCCGGTGTTTGGAAGCCGTGCGGCTCTGGATGGGAAGTAACAAACTCCGGCTCAACCCGTCCAAGACCGAGTGGCTGTGGTTTCCGGCGTCTCGGCATAGCCAGCTCATTCCATCGCTGGTTATCGGGGGCGAGTCATTGGCCCCCGTGGAAAGGGCTCGCAACTTGGGCGTCCTCCTGGATTCGCGGCTGTCCCTGGATGACCATGTGACGGCCGTGACCAGGGGGGCATTCTACCAGGTTCGCCTGGTACGCCAGTTGCGTCCCTTTCTGGACCGAGACGCCCTCCGCACTGTCACTCAGGCACTCGTGACATCTCGCCTAGACTATTGTAACGCTCTCTACATGGGGCTCCCCTTGAGGTGCACCCGGAGGCTCCAGTTGGTTCAGAATGCGGCCGCGCGGGGGATTCTGGGAGCCTCTCGTTACTCCCACGTAACACCTCTCCTGCACGAGCTGCACTGGCTACCAGTGGCCTTGCGGGTGCGCTTCAAGGTGCTTGTTACCATCTTCAAATCGCTCCATGGCTCGGGGCCTAGCTACTTGCGGGACCGTCTCCTGCCACATACCTCCCTGCGTCCGATACGCTCCCACAGAGAGGGCCTACTGAGGGTACCAACCGCCGGTCAATGCCGGCTAGCGGTGCCCAGGGGTAGGGCCTTCTCTGTGGCAGGGCCGGCCCTCTGGAATGACCTACCCCCCGAACTTCGCACTATCACGGACCTTCCCCTCTTTCGCCGTTCACTTAAAACATTTTTTTCAACAAGCTGGTCTCACGTAATAGTTCAGACTCTTGTAATATAGCTTCTGCCTAACACGCAAATGATGTTAGATTTTTTAGGGGGATTTTTTACCACAGGCTGTGATTTAATTCTTTTTATCTATTTATTGTATTTATTGTATTTTATTATTGCTGTTTTAAATTCCTGTGCACCGCCCTAGGTCCACTTCGGTGGAGAAGGCGCGGTATATAAATTGAAATAAATTATTAACCGCCCCCTCTCCCCAAAGGGACTCGGGGTGGTGCACAGGAAATATAAAAACACAATATATCACAAGATAAATACATACTTAAAACTATATTAAATTTACACCCTGTGCTAAAATCTACCCCATTAAAACTAATCCCTGAAGCCCAATGTAGAATTTCTCTGCTAAAAAACTAAGGCTAAGTATGGTAGGTTAGGCCAGGCCGGCCTGTTGGAAAAAGGTCACATGATCTTCTAAAGACAGCCGCGTATCCAGGAGGACGCCCAAGTTGCGTGCCCGATCCACGGGGGCTAGATGTTCACCTCCTATGGCCAGTGATGGAATCAACTGGTTGAACCAGGGCGCCGGGAACCACAGCCACTCGGTCTTGGACGGGTTGAGCTTGAGTCTGTTCCTTCCCATCCAGATCCGCACGGCTTCCAGACACCGGGACATCACTTCGACGGCATCGTTGGGGTAGTTTGGGGTAGATACGTACAGCTGGGTGTCGTCAGCGTACAGATGGTATTCTACCCCAAAACCACGGATGATCTCACCCAGCGGCTTCATATATGTGTTGAACAGGAGCGGCGAGAGGACCGACCCCTGTGGCACCCCATAAGTGAGTGGCCTCGAGGTCGACCTCTGCCCTCCTGCCAACACAAATTGCGATCGACCGGAGAGGTAGGAGGAGAACCACTGTAAGACAGTGCCCCTCACCCCCAGCCCCTCCAGTCAATGCAATAGGATACCATGGTCGAATGAGCCTAGCTGCATCCGCACAAGCCAATACTTTTCTGATTATATTTAGCTCTGATGGTGTGTTTTTTTCCCAATACTGCGCAAAAGTTATGTGCACCGCAGTTAGTACATGTATAATTAGATAGAGTACATTTTTCTTAAATCCCTCCAGTATTATGCCTAGGAGAAAAAATTCTGGTTTAAACAAAACTTGGTCTTCCACCATTTGTTCCAACCATGATTGAATCATTTTCCAATCTCTTTTGGCCTCATTGCATGTCCACCACATACGATAAAAAGTGTCTGGTGTTTTTTTTACACTTCCAACAATTTGGAGCCAGATTTTTAAACCTTTTGGAGAGCTGTACTGGGGGAAGATGCCCTCTGTAGAACATCTTATAAAGATTTTCTTTATACGCCATAGCCAATGTTAGTTTCTGATTAAGTATCCAAAGTTTTTCCCACTTAGCCAATTCCACATTATAACCAAAATTTTTCGCCCAGGCGACCAGTTTCTTTGGCATATTCTTCCTCGAGTTTATATTCCAATAAAACTCTATACAGCACTTTGATCAGCTTGTTTTCTGTCTCTATCAAACGTTTATCTAATACTGTGTAATCTTTAGCAATATCTTCCTTCTTCCTGTCCTATGCAAACCTTGATTGTATCTGTAAATAAGACCACCATTCTACTTGTATCCCCTGTGATGCCAATTCTAATCTAGTTTTAATTTCCCCCTATCTGTTCAGTCATTCCTACTGAACCAGACTGAGAGACATTTAAAGGCTCAGGAACCCTTTGCAGGTGTTATGGCTTAATTAGCTGATTAGAGTGGGACACTTTGAGCCTAGAATATTGCACTTTTTCACAATATTCTAATTTTCTGAGATTGTGGATTTGGGGTTTTCATGAGCTGTAATCCATAATCATAACAATTATGACAAATCATGGCTTGAACTATCTTGCTTTGCATGTAATGAGTCTATCTTATATATTAGTTTTACCTTTTAAGTTGCATTACTGAAATAAATGAACTTTTGCACAATATTCTAATTTTTTGAATTTCACCTGTATTATGTAATAAATTATAATTGCAATGTGATCTCTAGAATTATAATAGTGATTTCAGCTTAAGCATATTGTGCAAAGTACTAAATACTATTCTACATAATCCTTTTTATTCAGTGTTATATAGACACCAGGGACACTTGCTAAAGAATATGCAAAAAATGACCTAATATGATCTTTGGTTTATTAACCAGGCAAAGAAAATTAGAAGATGCTAACACAAAATAGAACAAATAATTAAGATTTATTGAACAACTAATTGTAGACCATTCATTTAATGCACAATGGATTACTGGATGAAACCTACATGATTAGAGGAAAAAAGAAGCAATGGCAGTAAGATAGCCAGTTCCATTCAAAGTCACAGTTGCTGAATAGATGATACCTTTAGCATGGATAGATATTCTGGAATGGGCAGGATGAAAAAGGGTAGCTATTTCCCTCCCTGGAAATTTCATCTAGCACATTTCTTCACTTGATATTACTGAACATTTTTTATTTCAACCCAGGAAGATAAATGAGAAAAAGGGGTTTGACATCTATATGTACCGCAGAAGAAACAAGGATGATTACATCTTCCAGTACCATGTTTTTACAGTATGGAAATAATGTAAACAGAATAAGTAGCCAATTCAGACATCATAAGAGACAGAAGATGACGGATTTGGATCTCTTACAACCAGTGCTTTAATCATAAAATAAACAGTATTTTAATATATGTAAAGGCTGAATTATCCTATTACTATAATTAGCACTCTGCCATCTACAGTACAGACACCAGTGCTAAATATACAGAATTCCCAGAATGTGAGTCCATAGTACATTTTACTTGAGTATCTTGATTTTCTTAAACAATTAAAGAAATATTTGAACAGAATTATATGCATATGGTATTTTTGTGAGCTTTGTAAGTTTTTATTGATACACTTGAATATAAGGCATAAAATTAATATAAAAAACAACTTAGAATGCTTATCAGATATTTTTAAATGGCTACTTTAGGGGTGGAAAGTCTACCAAGTTATTAAACCAGTGCAGAACCTAGATTTAGAAAAGACCATTTAAAGCATGTCCAGTAGCTCATGTTGATTTTTCCTTAAACCAAATGATTTTTCACTTATCAGCAATAGCTATATAACCCCAGAAAAAGGTACAACTTGTTTAAGCAGCTGCCAAAAGCTGTTAAATGAAATCATTCCAAAAACGTTCTAGCTTCTTCCTTAAACCAAATGTATCTTTTTCACTTATCAGCAATAGCTATACAATCCCAGGAAAAGATACACATTTTAAGTAGCTGGCAATAGCTGTTAAACAAAATCATTCCACATACAGATTGCCTACTATTTATTTGATTGCAAATTAATTTAATAAAACAACATATTTAAAGACTTTTGCACATTACACTTGCAATTTTATGAAAATGTATTTTCTTTCACAAATTAATTGGATCTAGCAGATGCCATTAAATATTTATCCAACCAGTTCTTCCCATAATCTAGAAAAGAAATCAAAATTTGAGTTCAGAAAAAAAGTTGTTTATATCAATACTGTAGCTACTCTGCAAATATCTACATCTGTTTTTCATGAAATTATATTACTAATTGTCCAAAAAAATCCCAGTTTAGGAATTAGGAATACCCTTAGAATTTATTAAACTCCTGAAAACAAAGTCACAATTTAAATGTCTGGAAATTGAGACTTCTGGTGTTAATGTTCCCTTCTACTATCTTATTGTTTCAACTTTACCTGTTTTCCCCATGGTTAAAAGTCTGGTCCTCCCTGTCACAATAAAAATACAAATGTTGGCCTGAAAGGTTCACTCTTCTGTTTCAGTAGAATTGTTTCCTGTAAAGCAGTAATAAAATAGATTAGGAAGCACACACACACGCACACGCACACACACACACATTAACTAACAGTATAGAATTAGTAAGTTAATAAGGAATGGAATTGAGAATTTAAAAAAACAAAACACTTTAACTCTGTTTCAATTCATCCCTACAAAAACTCCTGCACATTTTTTTTCAATTTTAGGTTCTTTAAATTTCAGATTTAGGCACTATTTGCAACCAATTTATTGAAGGAATCCTATTATTTCTAACCATTCATACACACACAAAACACACACAGACAAGTAGAATTGCATTTATATTAGGATATCATAGTAATTATAAATTCAATGCTAGCACCATTTAACATTACATAGAAATTGACATTATTTGCTTTAGTTTTTTTACTTTAGGCACATATACAATATTGTTTGATTTACATTCTAAAACAGTTGCAGCAATAAAACTGTAAATCTATCATTTTATTTACTGCACAAGTAACTGACCAGACCACATAATTGGTCTTAGGTCAGTTAGATATCTTTTATTTCTGGTGTTCCACTTAAATGTGGGTTTGTTGGTTTTTAATCTTATTATGGGCCAAATTATTTAATATGTTTTTAAATTTGTTTTTGACTTTTATATATCTGTGTTTTATTTTGGCTGTACACCGCCCTGAGTCCTTCAGGAGTAGGGCAATATAAAAATTAAATAAATAAATAAATAAAATAAAATAAATAATGCCATTTATTGCTCCAACCTTCCTGAAAAGTGCAATCTTGATAATAATTATTCATCAATAATTGATTAGGTCAAAAACTGATGATGATTAAGGTTAATTTTTTTAACAAAATTAAACACCATTTGCCATTTGTCTGTATGAAATTTGCTGAAATAGAAATACAAATGCAATAATCCACATCTTTTGTGGTCTTTATATCTTGAACTAATAATGTTTAGTAATTCTATATATGTTACTTAGAGATTATTGCTGCTAAATTATATATAACATATTGCAAGGTTAACAGGGATAGACCCTAAAATGTCCTAATTGCTGAAACACCGAGGAACATCATTCATTCACAATTAACAAGTTTTACAGAGCTCAAAAATTCAGATACAAATACAAATTTTCTATATTATTTAATTGTGGTATAAGTTATCTACTAATTTAAAACTTGAGAATTTCATATACATGAATACATTAACAAATCCTTGTTCCCAGCCTTATAAAATTGCATAGTACATTTAGAAAACTAAAATCTGACCAAATTAATCCTCATAAAATATTTGAGAATCAGCTAGAATAGTTAAAACATGAAACTTGAAATGTTTAATTTGGTTATTATGCATACTGGCATAATAAAAAGAATAAGAATATTTACTCTTCATGATGGCACTAACTTTCAACTTTCACACTTATGGATTTTAGGGAAAAAATCTAAACTTTAAATGTCATTTTGACAACTTTTAAAATTGAAGTGCATTGTATACAGATTGTAATAAAGATCATTATTTTTTCTCAAAAAATGAAATTTCCTAGGATGATTATGTCTGAGCAAATACAGGAGTAAAGATTAATGTATGTATGTATTTTTAATTTCAAACGTTCACGTGCAAAAATGCTAACATGAGAATATTTGTAAAAGTATACAAATAATAAATAAAGCATACTTTTCTATGAAATTAATTCAACAAATGAAAATCCATTTCAATAAAAGGAAATAGGAGCTGCTACAAAAAGCTGTTGAACTCAAACAGATTTCAAAGCTATCTTACAACTGAAAGGTGATCCAAGTCATCCTCTTTATGAGCAGTCAACTTTAAACCACTGTTTATCTTTCTATTGTTGCTTTTCTAGCCAGCAGCAGAGGACACTTGCTCCTGTAATAAAGATTCCAGTTCAATAGTGATTACATCTCTCTCAGCCACTGAAGTGCTTGCTGGGAAAACATAAAAAGAATTCCAGCATTTCAGACAAGGGAGCCTCTAGACAGAGACAAGATCGTCAGCTAGCAGAGAAACCCCATCCAAAGGCCAGGGGGGGCAATAAACATAGCCTATAAAATTCAGCCCACAAATTCATCCAGAATTCTAGATCTAATGCTGAATATTAGGAAACCATTTATGTAGCAACTTCCTAAATTAAAGTACAATGGGCAAAAATGTACCTGCCTCATCATATATTGGAGATACAAATTTTCCAAAGACGGGGATTAATTTCTCTTCCAAACAGAATTTCCTATTTCAGATTCAACATAGAAAAAGCACTATTCTGATTTATACGGTTACTATAGATCATAATTACATGTCAGTGCGTCCACAACATAGCATTCATTCATTAAAAATTTAATACATTATTAAATACATCTCTTGGACTTTGTTTACAAATTGCCATAGTGTGACATACTGGGGCCATTTATTGGCAAGGGTATTTTTACCCTTAATTGTCAGAAGAGAGAACAATCATAAAATGTCAACCTGAAAGTACAGTTTTAATCAAATGAATCCATCTCTAATAATATAAAATAACATAGAATAACTGTATGTACTGTTCTAAGTCTAAATTCAAGATTTCAAAGTTAACAGGGAGGAAATTTGACCACTGCTATACTTTAAAGAGTTATGTGCCTTTATATGAGTTAAGTAATTGAGTCAGCTTCATAGTTTTATAAGGTAGGATTTATTTTGCTTTATTCCAGATTGATAAATGATTAAAAATTTGTTGTGACCGAGGAATAAAAAGCAAAATACTAACTAAACTATTAATTTTAAATTGTAATATTTTAAATTAGCCTATTAACATATATCTGAGTAGGTGAAGTGCAGGCAAGAAATTTTGATAGAAAAATAGGCCTTAAGTATCATTTTTAAAATGTGCCAGATTACTACTTAAATTATCAAATGTTATATTTCACACTGGAAAATAAAGTGATTATTTATACAGTTGACTATAAATTTAACTGCAGCAATTTACAGAAAAATTCATCTCAAGCAAAATGGTTTTGTTAATTAGAAAAATTAATGACATTGCTATTATTATATTTATTGATATGTAAAAAAAAATTAAAGTTGGAAATGTGTACTCATAATCTTTTTCCATTCATATAAATTAACATTTTAAATTACAGTGATCTTAAAGAACATGATTAGAAGGAGCATTCTTCAGACCAAGAAAAGAAGTGACATTTATTCAGAATTATAACTAAACTACTTTGTGAATAGTACAATGCACAGAATTTGAACAAATCATACCTGTTCAAACAGTTGTTTTGCCATGGTACTCACTGATTTGTAGTGATGAAATCACTTTCTTACCTATGCCTTCTAAAAAGTTACTTTAGAGGAGGATAATTTTGTAAATATATTTACACTGACTAGAATTTTACATCTGTACTTTAAGAGTCTTTTTGGAGTTTGCTGTCCTTAGCAAATCAAATCAAATTAAAATCTCAACATTATTTGTTGCAATTCCAATTCAGTAAACAGAAATTGCTTTACTTATAAACACTCTAGGGAAAAAGCCCTTAATTGCAGGGATTAAGCACAGTTGTCACTTTTTCCCACATGCTATGTATGTAATAGCTTGGAATATGTAATAGTTTGAATTGCCATTCTATTTAAACTAGAAGTGATACAGGAGTTTTTATATTGCTCTGAGACTAGGATTATTTTTCTGAAGGACAAACCCAATATACATTTACATCGGTTGCTTTCAAAAAGCTCTAGATCTTTCATTTAACCATTTTCATGATAGTGCTTCATATCAACCATTTTCTACATAAAGAGCACTATCAATCCAATCATATAAATTTAGTTAGAATTAAAGCTGCAGTTCTTTGAAACTAATTTTCTCTTACATTTATTTTATATAAGCAAAGCAATATTTATAAACTGGGTATAATATATTTTTATTAGAGAAAAATATAACTATTGAACTAAACATTCCTAGATGTGTTAAAATGAAACAATTTTTAAAGACCAACTACAATAGACAAAAAATAATGTATCAATTATTGCAGGCCCAATTATAATTTGTATATCCTAAATCTTTAGGATGTTGTTTCATCTTGTAACACACCTCCTCTTGGTTTATTCTTTAAAAAGTTTTTCACAAACCTAAAATAAAGTCAGATTTACTTTATTACAAGCAGATACTGCAGTTGATGTGTCTAAGCAAATGAGTAACACTAATACAAGAATGGAATAAATTTAGCACTAACTCCCCCCTAAATATTTAAAATTCTTACACTCCAATTGCAGACATTTTAATAGTAACAGTCATTATTTCAATGACATAAACATGCTTTGTTCCATCATAGTTTGATCACTATGTTAAGTACAGTTTTAAAATATACTTTAAAATTTTGTCTAAAGATTCTCTTTTGTACCACCTGCAAATGGATAAGCAAGTAAAGGGAAAAATAGTTATTAACACCATATAAGGTATCTTTCCCTTAATCAGCCATGTATACAGAATGCAAACATATATAAGAAAACTGAATGGACTTGAGCAAGTCATACTTGCAGGTCTACAAAATCAGGTATCTTCTCATCTTGTGTGATTTCTACTCATTTTTCACAACTAAACTATAGATCGAAGAGCTCATTACTTTGCATTGATTTGCTTTCTTCTAAACACATTACTACTGGGATATTATAGCAGCAAACTGCATGGATAAGAATAAAGGGAAATATGCTTTAACATAGAAATTGCTGCAATAGCAGAATTACTAGTATGTAATTCAACCATTATAGAGCTGGAGGGAAAATTGAAATATCAACAATGAATTAGTGAAGTTCCATAGCCATATTATTTCCTATTCTTTAAAAAAAAAACTGTTAAAAACCTATTTTATGCTTTTATCCCAAACCTATTGCTTTTACTTTAAAACCACTCTAAAGTATACTTTAATGGGTATAAGCCTCAAAAGTTATCCAAACTTTACACAAATTAAATAAAGGTGCTAGGGCCAAAACCTGGAAAGACTGTGCTCTTATAGGACTAAGATTTAGGACAAACTGTATCAGTACTTTGATTACAAATGTTTTTAAGTATTCCCTAAACTATTTTTAGCAGTTCAAGAGAAATTATAAGGATCAACTGATCTAACTCGACCACTGTGTATCTACGGCAAAATAACATGGATTTTCATCTAAATTAATTTCGCTGAAACATGTTGTATTAACCTTATGGAATCTTTACATTTAAAAAAACCTCTTTGTTTTTTATTAGATTTAGATTAGAATAATAGATTTTTATTTAAAGTGATTATGTGTACAATCTTACATATTCAGAAACGTACTCAAGATTTTGTGCAAGGAAAATAAAAACATTTTAGTGGAGACTAGCTACTGTAATATGCAGACACAAAAAGTCATTCTATGTATTATTACTTACAAATGTTTCTCCCTGTGCTCAAAGGGCTTGCTCCTCGGTAGGTATATTCAGTATTAAAACTATACAGTAATATTTCGTAAACTATGCTAAATTGTACTTTCAGGACACTAGGTTGCACCCTTGGTCGAAATTCATAAACAAAATAGACACAGGTTGAAAACTGTTTCTTGGAAGAAATGGATGGGATCAGAAGTCTATCCTGGCCAACAATACACACAAACCCAAAGGAATAAAAGTCCTGAAACGTCTTGTTCCTACAAGCGCATCTATTCTTTGGGTGCCAGCCGAGCAAGATGAATTAGCTGCCGCAGCAACAGCAGGTCCACCAACAAGTAAGTTTTAGGGGTCACTCTCATACAGCAGGGGTCCCCAACCTTTGCAACTTTAGGTCTGAAGGACTTCAGCTCCCAGACTTTTGCAGCCAGCAAAGCTGGGAGCAAAGGTGGCTGGAGAAGTCTGGGAGCTGAAGTCCCTCAGACCTAAAGTTGCAAAGGTTGGAGACCCCCGTCATACAGGACTGGACTTCAGGCAACAGAAGAGGAGAGGCCGGAGGAGAGGCCTCAGCCAGAGGAACGCTGCACCTCGGAGAAGAGGCTCCACGTGTGCGCCAATGTCAAAGCCCGTCCAGACAAGCCCCCCGAGAAGAGCCCAGTCACAAGGCGCGCGGGCACCGCTATGCCCGGCCTGTCCTCGTGGCCTGCGGGGGAAGCAGCCTGGCCCCACAGGAAAGCCCGCGTCGCCCTGACTGCATTCAGCGAGGGCCAAACGCCGCGGCTGCGCTGGCTCCGCTCCGCTCGGGAGGCGCCCGCCGCTCCTCTCTCCGCCCCTTTGCAAGGAAACCGCGCAGCATTCAAAGCGCAGAAGTGCCCGTGCAGAAGCGGCTCTCCGGCGGGCCGGCCTCCCCGTAGCCGCCGCGGGGCTTTCCAGGCAGAGGGAGGGCAGGAGAGCCGCTGAGCTCCCCTCCCGCCCTTCCTCCAAGGGGCTTTGCAGCGCCTCCGCGCTTCTCCTCCGCCTCTTGGTCGCCCGAGACGCCGGAGAGAAGACGGAGCCCAGGAAGGGAGGGCGGCGCCCACCCCGAGCCCTATGAAGGCTCTCCGGGAGCTCCGCAACGTTCAGGCTGCGGGACTCCCGGAACCCCCCGGGCAGCTTCGCTTCGCTCCTTCGGCTTCGCTGGCTGGAGGATTCCGGGAGTCCCGCAGAGGGAAAGTGGCGGAGCTCCTGGCGAGCCCTGCCTCGAAGGCGGCAGCCAAGGGCCGGCGGAGGAAGCCCCGCAGGGAGGCTGCGAGAGGCAGCTGGGGGAAGCCCGAAGGGGGAGAAGAGGCGGCCGCCTACCAGGCTGACTGAGGGGAGGCGGAGGACGCGTCTCCGGAACGAGCCTCCCCGCAAACCCCAAAGGGCCGGCCAGAGGCGGCAGATGAATCCCGACCTGACACCGGCGCCTTCCCTGCTCGGCTCCCCTCCTAGAAGGCGGCAGCCGGGAGAGCCCGAGAGAAGAGAGCGAGGGCGAAGGGGAGACGCGGCTCTTTCTCTCCCTCCCTCCGAAGGCAAAAACCCTCGCCAGCCTCACCGGACGCCACCAAGGCCCGCTCCCTTCTGTCAGCTGCGCCGCCGCCGAGCCTCACGCTGTTGCCGCCGCCGCCGCCGCCATGTTCCTGGGGCGTCGCGCATGCCCGGCAGCGTCCCTGGGGGCTTCCTGCCCCTCCGCGCCTTGTCTCGGCGGCCCCCTGAGGAGGAGAGGGCGGAGGGCACCGGCGACCTTGCAGGCGCTGCTGCTGCTGGCGGCCCTCGAGGGCGCGTGGGAGGGGGCTGTCCTGGCGCCCGCCGCACCCCTCGCCTCGCCTCGCCCGGGCTCTTCGCGCCCGCCGCGCTGGGCTGCCGGTTGTCCCGAAAGGCTCCAAAGAGGGACTTTCTCCGAATAGCCCCGACCTCGAATTGACAGGTCACGTGGGGCCTCCAAGTCCTCTTGTGTTTCGGAAGGTAGAAAAAGGGAGGGCGCCAAAAGGAAGCCAGGTGCGACCCCCGTTTCTAACCTGCCTGACATAAAGAAGCTGTTAAGGCTGCGGAAAGAGGGGAAAGCCGGCTGGGCGTCAGAATAAACTGGAAATTGCCAGAAAGGGAAACCAAAGCCCAAAAGACTAAAGTTCCCAGGAAGAGGTTTCAATAAACAATATCGGAGAACTTAAAATAAAAAGACACAGAAAAATAAACTTTTCCATAAGAAGTCTGGAGTTAAGAAAGAGATTCCAACTTCAGACTAAAGTCCTCAACTTACAAACATTTGTTTAGCAACTTTTTGAAATTACAAAGTCACAAAAAAGTGACGTCAGTTTTCACACTTGCAGTGATGATATGGTCAAAATTTGGGTGCTTGGCAAATAGTATGTTTATGACAGTTGTACTGTCATGCGATCACCATTTGTAACCTTCCCAGTCAGTTTCTGATATTAAGCAAATCTGGGAAGCCAAGAATCTGCAAGATTCACTTAACAACTGCAGTGATTCACTTAACAACTGTGGCAAAAATATTGTAAAATGAGGCACATGTTTTACCAAGAATGTTTCTTATTTCAATCTATACCAATCATGACAACAGACAATTTTTGAAAATGAACATAATATTGAAAACTCTTGTTTTTCTTTCAGGGAGGCAGATAAATGGTGAAAAAATGTGAGACTTTGTTTTTATCTATGATAATGACAGCAAGTTTTTTGCCCAGATGGAAAAGAGAACATAGACCCACTAGGCTAGAATGGATTGTGAAGAACTGAGATAGCAAAATTGACACCAGGGATAATTTGTCTAAATTTCATGTGGCCTGGAGACTATTGTTATATTTCTTACAAGATAAAGAGAAGAATCTTTACTTTGACTTTGGGATTTGGAGGTTAAATTAGGTTTGACTAGAGAAATATTGTTTTTTAAAATATTTACACTTGTTAATTTCCTATGTTCCTATGTTTTAGATGAAATTAAGAGAAAAAATTTAAGTTTATTGGGGATTTTAGTATGTTGACAGTACTTTAAGCTATTTTATAATATTGGTGTTTAAAATTATAAATTAGAGAGGTCTTTATATTATTATCTCTGTTAAGAGAAGTCCAAGAACATTATTGTTATAGTTATATTTATATAACCTGTGTCACTTTTGTTCTTCTCCTTCCCTTTTTCCTTTATTTTAGTTTGCATTTTAATGTTTTATGTTAAAAAAAATATGCAGCAAAATTATGTATTAAAATGTGTGCTAATAAATAGATAGTATTAGATATTGAAATATATTCCATTGACCTTGGAAAGGGTTCCCTCAGACAAGTTGTTGCAAAAGATGAAGGGTGGGTAAAAACCAAGGAATTCCAACCAAATTTTATTTTTTATATTTTGCTTGCCTATCTTCCTCATAGAATGAATTATTAATCTGAGGGATTCACAATCCTGAGAAACATTTTCAAATGTATAAAGTAACACGATAATCCGTGAGCTGTTGGCTCATCATTTCAGAGATATTTCCTTACTCAAACAGAGAAACAGACCACAAGCAGCCAAAAAAACCATTTGGAATAACTTTGAACTTCCTGATGACTTTTACATTGTTTCCTTGTGGGAAGCTGGCAATGAGCATTAGGACCTTCCTTCCCACCTCATCTTTCCTTTTTCTTCCCTCCTTTTTCTCTTCCCTTCTCCTATTCCTTCTTTCTTCCTCTTTCCTGCCTTCCCTCTTTCTCTCCCTCTTCCTTCCTTCCCTTCCCCTTTCTTCCTCCGTTCCTTCCTTCCCTTCCCCCTTTCTTCCTCCATTCCTTCCTTCTATTCCTCCCCCCCCCCCCGTTCCCTCCTTCCTTTTCTCCCTGCCTGCCTGCCTCCCCTCCATCTCTTTCCATCCATCTTCACTCTTCCTCATTTTCCCTCCTTTGCTCCTTTCTTCATTCCTTTCCCCCTCCTTCCTGTCCTCCTCTCTCCCTTGCTTTCCCTTCCCAATAGGCAAGACAGTGGCTTCCTTTCTCTTACTCTTCTCTACCTCCTTCTTTCCTCTTTTCCCCCTCCTTTCTTCCTCCCCTTCCTTTCTAACTTCTTTCCTCCCTTTCTCATTTCTCCCTGTTTATTGCTTCCTTCCCTCCATGTTCCTTCCTCCCTTTTCTCCTTCCTCCTCTTCCCAGCATGCAGGTGTGGCTGTTGCCCCGTGGGCGAGGATAAATGGAGTGAGCATAGAAGGAGTGAACCATTTCTTCATTCATGTTCTCCCTACAAATGTCCCACAAGTAAGACCATGGCTAGCGAGAAGACGGCAAAGAGCATTGGTACATTGGCATTCATATCAGGACCTTCTGAGTTCCCCATCAATTTATGGGAAGCTGTCAGAGAACACTGAACATGAGAATCACATCACTGTGGCTGAATGCAGCAGTGCGCTGCTGGTGCTGAAGCAGCAAAAAGAAAAAAACACCCCAAATTTCATTCCCTCAGAGGTAATAGATCCAGCATTCTACAAGTTACCTCATTTGAGGTCTTTCTTGACAACGTTTTGCCCTATGATGCAATGTTTCATCCAAGTGAAGGTTACAAAGTGTCAAACAAACATAATTTAATTAGTATATGAATAGTAACTAACGTTGATATGCTCTCACTGTATTAAAAGAATCAGGAAAGTTCAGGGAATATACGAAATGTTAAATGTAATTGTAATGATGGAAACATTTACGACTTGTTGTCAAGGGCTTTGCAATCATGTGATCTTCATTTTCAATCTTCTCTGCAAGTTTTCCCTGAATGTCGCTGGGGAAACTGGCAGATAAACGTTGTAAATAGAAGACCCGTTGGGTTCGATACGTTTCCCCAGCGCACCAAGGGAATCTCCACTCTCCTCTGTGCAGGAGAGAGAATCCTCCTGCAACCTGGGGGAACAGACCTCAAATCTCGTGAAAACTCTAGCTAACACCATATTCTGAGTCTTTCAAAATGAGGGGCTTTGTTAGAATTGCAGTGAACACCATCGGTTTCAACCTTCCGGGGGAGGGGGGGGAGGGAATACTAGCGAATGTCAGAGTTCTGAGCCTTCCAGAACAATGGCATTCATTAGTGTTTTCACCAGATTTGAGGTCCACTACACCAAAGGGTTTCCATTCTATATTGTCAGCTAAAACCTGACATTTGCGTGGCCCAGGCAGCTATAGTCATGGCACTCCTCATAGAGTGAGCCATATGCGAGATGGAACCAGCCTGACTTGATGTTCATAAGCCAACTTAATGCAAGCACGCAGCCAATGTTCTATGGTCAAAGAAGATACCTTTCTGCACATGGAACCAGGCTGAAAGGATATGAAGAATGATTCTGACTTGCAGAAGGAAGCTGTCCTCTTCCTATATACACGCACCGCGTGACGTACATCCAGTGTATGCCAAACATGCTCTCTAGAATGTCGGGCACAGGTAGAAGTTTGGAAGAATGACTTCCTGCGTCCTATAAAATAAGATATTAATTTTTAGGAGGAAGGACGGATCCAGGCGAAGAATGACCCTGTCAGGATGTACAATACAAAGATCCTCCCTGACTGAAAAAGCTACCAGCTCCGAAATACTGCAAGCCGAAGTGATGGCTATAAGGAAGGCAGTCTTAAAGATAAATGTTGGAGATTGATGGAATGGATCAGTTTGAAAAGAGCAGAGGTTAGAGCTTGCAGGAAGATTGATAGATGGTTATCGATGTATCAAGATGGGTATCAAGTTGGCTATCGATGTATTGGCAGAGGATGAAGGTTGGTAGCCCCCTTGAGGAAGCTGCGAACCCTGGGATGCCTGCTGAGAGGTTGAGAAGTGTCTCTGGACAAGATGGTGGCCAAGACAACCATCTGTCACCAAAGCGTGTTGGGACAAGACCCTTGTCCAACCCCTCCTGGAGAAATTCCAGGATTTGTGGGATTGTCGCTGTGGTGGCATTGATATGATGAGACTGACACCAAGATGTAAAGACAGTCCATGTAGTGTCATAGATTCACACTGTGGAAGGTCATCTGGACGCCTGGATAGTGCAAATGACCTTGTCAGAAAATTTGTCCTGCCTCAAGAGGTCCCCCTCAAGTGCCAAACAGTCAACTGGAGCCATTGAGGATCCAGATGAGGTATGGCCCCTTGGCTGAGGGAGATCTGCTCCTGAGGTATGCACCAATGTTTGGTCATCAAAACACTGACAAGGTCGGCATACCAGGACCTTCTTGGCTAGTGAGGTGCCACTTCCACTCTCTCTGTTGGGATCTTGCTGATCACCTGAGGTATCAGAGGGAGAGGTGAAAAGGAGGCTGGGAGGCCAGTGGCAGCGGAGAACATCCGTTCCTTCTGCGCTGGGGCACTGGAACCGTGAGATGAACCGGGGGAGGTGCGTGTTTTCCAGACTGGCAAAGGGGTCGATCGTTGGAAGGCCAAATCTCTGAGATAGCTGGCAAAACAGAGATGGGTGAAGCCACCATTCCGAGTTGCTGATGGTAGTTCTGCTTAACCAGTCCGTGGTCATGTTGTCCACCCCCAAGATGTAGTCTGCTTCCAATGACTCTTGGTGACACTCCGCCCATCACCCTAGGGCCTCTGTCTCTGCCATGAGAGCCCTCAATGCCAGGGTTTTGGGGTAAAGTTCCATCAGTACGCTGATGATACACAGCTGTACATTTCATTCCCAGGCCACCACAATGTTGTCCTTGACGTGATGTCCCAGTGCCTGGAGGCTGTGCGGATCTGGATGGGGAGGAACAGGTCAGGCTCAACCCCTCCAAGACTGAATGGCTGTGGTTCCCGGCATCCCGTTACAGTCAGCTGGTTCCATCGCTGGCTATGGGGGGGTGAGACCTTAGCCCCCACAGGAAGGGTTCGCAACTTGGGTGTCCTCCTGGATTCTCAGCTGTCCTTGGGGAGTCCTGCCCTGGTGGCTTATGTGGGCTTTGGTGGCAATGTTGTCTGTGAATATTAAGACGTGGAGCCCTTTGATGTGTTTGTGGAAATGACGCAGGGCTAGCCTGGCTGCTCTGAGCTCCAGCCAGTTTATGTTGTAGGAGAGCTCCACTCGTGGCCACTTGTCCTGTGTCATGTGCATTTGTAGGTGAGCGCCCCAGCTGTACAAGCTGGCATTTGTTATGACAAGACACTCCAGATCCTTGAAGGACCCCTTCCTCAACACCACTGACTGCCACCACCTGAGCGACCGAAGCACCCTTGGGGGCACTCTTACCACCCTCTGGGAATTGCTGTCTTTGCATCTTTGAATTGGAAGGAGGAACCACTGACATTTCCGTGCATGCAATCGTGCCCAGGAAACTACTGCTATGCACGAGATCAGTTTCCCCAACAATTGGGAAAGAGTCACGATGGATACTGACCTGGACGCCTGGACCCATTGTACAAGGGACATGATGCTGTTCATCCGCTCTTGCATAAGAAAGACCTTGCAGGTCATGGAGTCAATCACCGTGCCCAGGTATTGAATTCTGGAGGTTTGCGACAAGTGGCTTTTCTCCAGGTTGACGGAAAATCTGTGCTGCTGGAATGTGCGAATGGTGATGATGAGATCTCGACATGCTTGTGCCCTGGACGATGCCTGTATCCAGATGTCGTCCAGGTAGCACTGGAGCCTCACTGGGCAAGACCAGAGATGCGCTGCAACTGTGGCAAGGAGCTTGGTAAACGTTCTGGGTGGATTTTGAAGAAGTAAAATTCATGAGAGCAGAAAGCCAAATTTGTTTTTATGTACTTTATACAATTCTTGTAAATTTCAAATCTGTATATTTTAGCAATAGGAATCCATAACTTCCATGTATTTCAAGAAAATACACTCTCTGATATAATCCCTGGCCTGGAAAAAAAAGATATAACAACAATTGGAGGTTGTTAGACAATCAGCCATGTCCAGGCTCATGACTGATGGGGCAGCTGTACCTACCGCAACAGACAATAGGGAGGCTGGATCTACAGCAGCAGCCCCTGGAAGGGTGATCCAATGCAGGGACCTCACAGGGCTACTACCAGTGAGGAGCCCAAGACCTTGCCACAGGGTCTGAAGTTAGACAGAGATTATCAGAGGGAAAAATTTAGACTGCTTAAAGGACAGGAATATCTGCTTCCAATATGGAGCATCTGGAAGCCATTTAACAGCCTAAAGATCAATCTGCCCACCTTGGCAATGAGGTGACGTAAGGAAGCTAGGATTCCTCTCCTGGTATTCCAACATCCAAGGTTAAGGCTATCCATGCGAATTCTGAGAGCAATCTGTTGTGTTTGCAATGGACAATTTAATTTGGTGGAGGATACTTTGCTGACTTCCAAGGAATCTTTAACATTTGTAATTCCCCTCACTTTGCTTTATCAGAATATAGTGAATTAAGAGAACTGTGGCTTTTTGACAAGTTCTTCAGCTATTACCTTCCTCTCTGATCCTTATTAGTGTATTTGCCCAGAGTGGAAGTTATGACTGTGTCTGTTACAGAAGCTTTAGTGGGAGTGGTCCTTGCTTTTGAAGAAAAACAGCTATATCTCTTTTCAATGCCTCTATTCGTGTTTTATAGCTGTAAGCTACTCAACTATTGACATAACAGTTTGTGCTGTGAGGAGGCACTGTTTTGCCACAAACTCAGTTGAATTTTTCCCATGGTACTCTGTCTATGTTCTGATCTTTATTGTTTTGGGGCTTCCTTTTGACTCTCCTGCAACAGATACCCCGGGATGGATACTTCTAATGGTGACTGGCTATCATTTTGCTCTTCCCAAGAAATGAGGAAACGTCTGATTGTTGTTTTGCCAGCTCTGTTTGGAGGTTCCATTCCAGGGCTTCAAATCTATTAGAGGTGAGGCAGAGAATTTGTTTTGCTTACACTTCTCTTTTTTTTGTGAAGTGTTTAAAGGAAGGAGAAACACTATGGTGTGTGCTTCTTTTCTCCATAACTACTAGCTCCAGGCAAAATCCATTATTTGTGTATTTGACTTTACTATCATCTCATCCAAACAAAGCTAGTTAAGTAAAAATAAGTCCAGTAAAAGCACTAAAAAACAAATTATATAATAAAATAATAAAACTGAGCGAAGTTGCTGTAACTGTTTGTTGCTGAGCTAACAGCTCAGGCCAGCAATGTCATTAAGATCAACGATACCTTGGAAAATATATATGGGATTATAATCTAAATTATTTAAATTTATACTATTTACACTAATCATATTTTTACAAAATTATTAATAACTAGTGTGAATAATACCAATGTGGCTAAAAACTTTTTAAGAAAGTCAGCAGAACATGCAGAAGCTGAAATATAGGTTAAAACAATGCTATCAAACATTTATTTATTTATTTATTATAGTTTTATTATATAACAATTTCTTTGTATAAAGTTGCAAATGTAATTCTTAAGTCACAAAAGTGGACATACAGTATAATATTATTTTAATGAAAAGATAAGTAGCACTTACATTGTCATTAGAACTACATCTTCTCTTTTCATTCAGCAGATGTCAGTGTAACACAAGCTAGCTTGTAATACTACAGTCAAGTTAAAGAAAAATAGGGCAAACCTAAGTTCTGAATTTTGTTAAGGTAAAGGTCGGATTTTATTGTCAAATGTTTCTTGCTATTTTACAATATAAAATAAGTTTTCCTATTTTAATGGAATTTAGTTGTAGCTAACCTGGTACATTTTATAAATAAGACTTAAATGAAAAAATAAAGGTCAATATAATCTAAATCATGATTTTAAAACGATGCACAATTATACATTTTTAGGAAAAATGTTAAGCTTAAGAATTCCAACATTGAAAACTCATAAAAATAGTAGTGACTTGTATATTCTGTAAATTTGAGAAAATTAGCAATTATTGATATCAAATTTCCTCCACTTAGAGCAGGGGTCCCCAATCTTTGCAACTTTAAGGCTGAAGGACTTCAGCTCCCAGAATTCTCCAGCCAGCAAAGCTGGGAGCAAAACTGGCTGGAGAATTCTGGGAGCTGAAGTCCTTCAGACTTAAAGTTGCAAAGGTTGGGGACCCCTGACTTAGAGGGTAGAGTGGAATGGAGTAGAATGGGCAGAAAATAAGACATCCACACTTTTCATTAGGCTTTACCACAAACAGCATCACGTTTAAATGTTAAAAATTGTAATTCAATTTCACTACTCTCTTGGTGCCTTATTTTGTTTCACTCTGTCATTATTTTTAACTTTGGTTAGGAGACTCACAATTAGAAAATGTCTGATTTCTCTAGATCTATAATCAAACATTTTCATTTCTATTTAGCTACAGATTAAAATTTTAATTGTTCTTTTTAGCCAGCATAATAAAAAAATGTTGTTTTCACAACGAAGTAAAATTATAAATTTTCAATATGAAGGTAAATCTTCAATTAGTACGTTACCAAAGTTTGGTATTATAAACAGCAAGGCAGAATTATTTATCATTGCCCAAAGAATGCCTCGCCTGTCCATTCTTTTGGTTGAAGGTTCTGAAAAAAAAATGGAAAAAAGTCATCCAATAATATTTCACAATAAATCCTGCTTTGGGTTTTAATGTCCTTATTCCCTAAGGCAGGGGTCTGCAAAGTTGGCTCTTTTAAGACTGGTGGACTTCAACTCCCAGAGTTCCCCAGCCAGCATAGCTGGCTGGGGAATTCTGGGAGTTGAAGTCCACCAGTCTTAAAAGAGCCGACTTTGCAGACCCCTGCCCTAAGGCATTTGTTTATTTTATTTATTTATTTGTTAAATTTATTTGCTATTAAGAAAAAATTTACTGAATTCATATTGTTAGTGGCCAGATTTACCATTTTAAAACGATAGAGAATTAAAGTACTTTTTTATTGAATCACTTATGAAAAATTTCTACAACCAAAATATTAAACACAAGAAGGATAGTAAAACAACTTTAAAATGACTAGACATTTGTGCATCCACATAAAGATCTAACCTGTGCAACATGTTCACATCACCATGGCAATGCTGTAGTGATCATAAGTGCAAGGACTGGTTAGAAGTCACTTTTTTCAGCATCGTCATAAGTCACACAAATGGCCATAAGTGAAAGACTACTGTATTGTTATCATCATTGTTATTACCTTCAACAATATTCACTTTTAATTGAAAGCTATACTCTTGATAAGTTAGGTACTCTATACCAGGGGTCTCCAACCTTTGCAACTTTAAGTCTGAAGGACTTCAGCTCCCAGACTTCTCCAGCCAGCAAAGCTTATTATGTATATACCCACATAGCAAAGCTGGCTGGAGAATTCTGGGAGCTGAAGTCCTTCAGACTTAAAGTTGCAAAGGTTGGAGACCCCTGCTTTAAAGCAAAGCTGGCTGGAGAATTCTGGGAGCTGAAGTCCTTCAGACTTAAAGTTGCACAGAATATAAAAGCAGCCTTTTTTTTTCTTTTTATGTTAAGGAAACAAAATCCTTATAATATGCATATGAAATTCACTCACAGCAAGAATGAATAATTTAGAAATGTTCTATGCAAAGTCCTGCTGTTTTAATTCAGATAATGCTTCCACAGATTTCATGCATTAAAGAATAATTTTACATGACGCAATAGATATTTTCCTTAAAACCCTGTATCATGCACACCCATGCAAAATAAGGTGACTAAATGGAGTTATTTGATTAAAATGATTTCATATTATTATTAGGATCTCAACTTAAGTTTATGTATGTGTGTGCTATTCTCAATATGCAAAATTAAAATCCAAAATACTGTTTGAGATTGATTAGGTAACTAATGTAACCAAAATGCCGTAGGTTAGATTAAAACAGAATTCAATTTAAAATAGAGCTGCAACTGTAATAAAGTATCTGCCAAATCTTCATGTATACCTTGTTAAGGTACCATGCAAAATACTGAGTATCTCACTATCTGAGTATCTCAGTATTTAAAGCAGCTACAGGCATTATGCTGTAAAAACCAGTTTTCACTACTCTTTTGCCTTATGCTTCAGGGAAGAATACTGCCAAAAACACATTCTTGTGGCTGTGCTGTGGCCTGGTGTGTTTAGCTAAAGAAAACAGATAAATCAAGCAGAACATAGAATTTGTTGCTTTCTCTAGTATACGCTGTAGTAGATCTTGTCTGTGGTTTCAAAAATCTGCAGTTGATACACATTTTTTTGCACCACAGGAGTTCCTAGTGCATCATTCTGATTCATCTTTTTGTACATGTGTACAAATACACATCTAGCCTCCAATCCTGCAATGTTCCACTAAACTGACCTTGTATGAGCATCTTTTTCTTGCATGTAATTTCCTCTACACTGAGAACAAGTGTGCGGTGGTTTCCGCAGTAATGACCCTAAGCAAGAAGAGCTCTCTGACAGCCTGTACGGAGGAACACCTTGGTGGTCAGAGTTTGAACTTGACTCTTGGAGGGAACATAGCATCAAGTTCAAAAAACAGATACAGGCTGCCTTGCAATCCTGTAAAAACACATACCAGGCTTTGCAAAGCACGACCAGGCAAAATACCATCCCTTTGCATCAGGGGTGGGTTTCAAAATTTTTGGAACAGGTTCTGTGGGTGTGGCCTGCTTTGTGGGAGTGGCTTGCCGGCCATATGACTGGGTGGGAGTGGCTTGCCGGTCATGTGACTGGGTGGGAGTGGCTTGCCGGCCATGTGACCGGGTGGGAGTGGCTTGCCGGCCATGTGACCGGGTGGGAGTGGCCAATTTGGAAAATGTGAAACTCACTTAACAATGGTCTTGGTTAGCAACCAAACTTTTGGGCTTAATTGTGGTCATAAGTTCTCTCTCTCTCTCTCTCTCTTTCTTTTTCTTTCTTTCCTTCTGTCTTTCTTTCTCTTTCTCTGTCTCTTTCTTTCTCTCTTTCTTTCCTTCCCTTTCTTTCTCTCGATTTCTTTCTCTTTCTCTTCCTTTCTCTTTCTCTCTTTCTTTCTCATTTTTTCTCTTTCCCTCTTTCTCTCTCTTTATTTCTTTCTCTCTTTCTCTTTCTGTCTCTTTCTTTCTTTCCCTTTCTTTTTTTCTCTTTCTTTCCTTTGTCTCTTTCTTTCTTTTTCTCTGTCTGTCTTTCTCTCTTTCACTTTTTTTTCTTTCTTTCTCTTTCTTTTTCTTTCTCTTTCTTTCCCAATTTCCCCCCCTCTTTCCCTATTTCTCTCTCTCTCTCTTTCTCTCTTTCTGTCTCTTTTCTTTCTCTCTTTCTCTCTTTTTTCTCTTTCTTTCCTTTCTTTCTTTTTTCTCTCTTTCTCTGTCTGTCTTTCTTTCTCTCTCTCCCACCTTCTTTTTTTTCTTTCTCTCTCTCTGTCTCTCTCTCCTTTGTTTGCCCATCTGTCACTCTGTATGTGTGTGTGTGTGTGTGTGTGTGTGTGTGTCTGTCTCGCATTCAGGCACTTAAATCACTCATTCTGTGTCTCTGTCTATCTTTCTCTCCCTCCCTCCCACTCTCTGTCTCTCTGTGTGTGTCTGTCACTCTCTGGTTCCCCCCTCCCTCCCTGTCTCTCTGTGTGTCTGTGCCTCTCTCTGTCTGTCTGTCTCCCCCCCCACAAACCTCCTCAGCTCCTGGAAGTAGCCTGACCGGCCCGCCAGCCCGCTGGCTGTATTTACTCGCTCGCTCTCTCACCCATCCACCGGACGAAGGAACCTGGCGTCCGATGGGTGAGCGAGCGAGCGAGCAACAGCGGGCCAGCGGATTGTTGGGCGCTGCTGCAGCAACTTTCCTTACCCGCCCGCCGGCCAGTCGGCCACAGTTACTTACTCACTCGGACCTCCCCAATCTCCCTCCTGGCCGCCCACGCCAAAGTCGGGGACCCCCTTCTGCACCCCTTCCCCCCCCCACAAGGCCAGACCCCCCTCCCTCCCCAGACCCCTCCTCTTCCCCTCCCCCCCTCCCCTTTGCCCAGGGCCCTCCGGGCGCCGCTCACCTTCTGCAGGGCGCGCACGTTCTCCTCGCCCAGCAGGCCGCAGGGCTCGGCCCTGGCAGCTTCAAAACTAAAGGGCCCAGGCCGGGCCTTGAAACTCTTTCCCTGTTGGCGCGGCTGGGGAGGGCGGGGGGGCCTTCGCGCACCTAGCATGCCTTCCGCTGCCCCCCCTAGCCATGCTAACAACGAAAGAGCTTCAAGGCCCGGCCCCCGCCCTTTAGTTTTGAAGCCTGGCAGGCTAGGGGCGGCAGAAGGCAGGCGCGCTAGCCTGCGCGAACCCCTCCCCCAGCCGCCCCAACAGAGAAAGAGCTTCAAACGGAGGTTTTGACGGAGCGAGCCACGTGTTCCGGAAGTAACTTCCGGGTCCATCGTCCAACGGGATCGGCCAGGATCTCTAAATTTTACGATCGGGCTCGCGCGATCCTGGCCGATCCCCTAGAAACCCACCCCTGCTTTGCATACATCTAACACAGCAACACTGACTTTTTGCCTGCTTGAGAAGACAGTGAGGATTGGGCCTCCATTGCTTCTTTATTGTATTCTTTATAAAATAATCTTATTTCTGCTTTTTTGTGATTTGAGGGATTATCTTTCAGGGCTCCATAGCTTAGCCTACATAGGTTCAGTATCTTGTTCGTTATGGTTCCACAACTGTATGCTACAAATAATAAGGTCTGATTTTAGTGTCTTACATCTCTGATAGACACACACACTCCCCTTCTTTCTCTTTCCTATAAGGAACTACAATAGGGAACCTGAAGAAACCTGGAAACATTTACTACAATGCATTTATTAGAAGTCTGTTTCTATCTGATGCTTTGATAACAAGCAACATGCTTGGATTAAGAAAGACTAAACTACAGTAGAAATTGAAGGCTTGATCAGGATAATTGTTCCTAATTTGGGGGGAGGGGGTGTTGTTGGTTTTTTTGCCTTCTTGATAAAGGGTTGTAATTGGATGCAAATCTGTATTTTGTAGTCATACATACTATAATACATTTGTGTTCACACAGTTATATATATTTATTGATATCTATAGTCATTTTTATTCCCTAAAATGCTTGTTTAATTTTTGGCAGTGGTTTGCTCACCAAGCTTATTAGATGTTTTCTTATCTGACTAGGTAACATCATCAGTGGGACTTCGGTGGAAGTGTCTTGCCAACTTCTACAATCGAGGGCAAGACACTTCTACTGAAATCCCACTGAAAATACTACCTAACCCGCAAAAAACATTGAGGAATTAAACGGCAAACTCAAAAGAGAGCAAACCACTGGCAAAATCTAAAACCCAAGCTATGAATATTTTCTAGTATTTCAATGCTTGTTTAGTCTTCAGCCATGAATTAAATGAAATAGAGAGAATAAAAATGATTGATACGTGTTCATGTTATACTCTAGAATAGTGGAGAATCTTTTTCCTTGAAAGCTAAAACAATTTAATCATTATTGAGCTGGTATAATAATAATAATCTTTATTGTCATTGTACTAAAATTACAATGAAATTGGTTGTCTACAACTGAGTTATGGATGTTAGCCATCACTGATTTCAAACAGAACATCAAAAGTGTGCATGTCTTATCTCCTGAAGCTGAAGGATTTTTCCTTAATCACAGATGGACATAATGATCATTGTACTTCAATTTCATTTGGAAACTGGCTTCCTTTTTTCAATCATTGAAGAAATAGATTTAAACAGCTATGTCTGCAGAGTGTGTGTGTGTGAGGGGGGGCATCAGGATTTTAGAGATGCTTAGGTGGAACAAAAAAAGGTTGGGAACCACTGGTCTACACTGATGGTCTATATCCTTTTCTATTTATAACAATTTATCTATAACGTATGCTGCCTTTTAGTGAAAATAATTTAGTCTCTTTCAACTTGATATTATCTTTTAAGATGTGGATCACATAAAAATACTGTTGTATAGTCTCAAGATGTGTATAACAAAATTATTATATAGTACTAGCAATTTTATAGTCAACACAGGATTGACATCTTCGTTGAGCCATCTACTGTGACTCTAAGATCCCTTTCCTGATCAATCACTGTCAGTTTATATCCCATTAATATATTACAGGTTGTCCTTGACAGACAATTGCAATTGTGACCAAAATTTCTATCGCTAAGCAATGCAATTATAAAGTGCTACAGCACTTAGCAATGGCAATCTTTGCAGTTCCAGTTGCATGAACAATCCCATCGATCTGCAGAATCCTTAAATCATTCTCAGAGTTTGGTCAAACTGATTCCAATTAGGTCATATATTTTACAAAGAAACATTGTTGCCTTAAACATTTACTTTCCCCCCAGTTTTTACTACTGTACTGTTTTACAGAAATTAAATGTATTAATTTTTGAATTAAATAGCTTTATTTATTGATTACATTCTCTTCATTATTTAGAAGATTCTGATGGGATTGCACTATCCCAGAGAGACCCAGAGTGGAATCTGACAATCCTCTTAGACTTGCAGCTCTTGCTCGAAGAGAAGATGGCAGTTGGGGCTAGAAAGCCTTCACATACCTTTGGGTAGTGTGCCATTTGCACCAATTTTTGGATTGGGAGGCCCTGCTCACAGTAACTCATGCCTTTGCAACCTCTTGTTTAAACTACTGTAATGCACCCACACGGGGTTGTCCCAGAAGAACTTTCAGAAACTTAAAAGGCTGCCAGATATACTGCACTTCTCTGTAGCTGCATTTGTTACCAGTGTGTTTCTGGGTACAATTCAAGGTAATGGTTGGTTATCATCTTTAAAGTACTACATGACTACTACATGTTACCTGAGAGATTGCCTTTTCCCAAGAATCTCTAACCATCTAGTGAAATGGGCATATTGCAGATCCCATCAGCCAAAGAGTGCTGGCTGGCAGGGACTAGAACAGTGATGGCAAACCTATGGCACGGGGGCCACAGGTGGCAAGCGGAACCATTTCTTAGGGCACGCGAGGCATTGCCCTGTCAGCTCCAGCGTTCTTGTGTGTGCTGGCCGGCTGATTTAGGCCTTCTTTTGAGGCTGTTTTTCACCCTCTGGAGGCTTCAGGGAAGCTCCTGAAGCCTCTGGAGGTTGGGGGGAGGCTGATTTCACCCTCCCCAGGCTCCTAGAAAGCCTCTGGAGCCTGGGGAGGGCAAAAAAAGTGCGCCAAAAGCAGGGGTTCACGCACATAGCATTATGGGTGTGGCACGCCCATGCATGACTTCCCTGCGCTCCCCCCACTTTGGCACGCAAGCCAAAAAAGGTTCGCCATCACTGGACTAGAAGATGGGCTTTTTTTGTAGTGATCCCTGCTCTATGGAACATCCTTTCTGACATTAGAATGGCCCCAACCCTGTTAGCCTTTCCTAAACCTCTAGAAAACTTGACTATGTTCCTGGGCCTGGGTGCTTAATGCATCAAGGACTCCATTTCCTGGCTGCATTGCTAACTGGCCAAGCATCTCAATTGCTATCTTTATTTATTTATTTTGGATATTTTTATTTTTTTTTGTTTTCTTTTAAAAAGTTTTTATTGTCTTAATTATAATATTTTTTGTAAGCTATCCAAAGATGCCGCCGAAGTGCTGTCCCGGTGTTTGGAAGCCGTATGGATCTGGATGGGTGGTAACAAACTCAAGCTCAACCCTGCCAAGACTGAGTGGCTGTGGTTTCCGGCACCCCGGTTCAGCCAGATTACTCCAACTCTGGCCATTGGGGACGAAACACTGGCCCCCGTGGAGAGGGCGCGCAATTTGGGTGTCCTCCTGGATTCCCGGCTGTCAATGGAGGACCATGTGATGGCCGTGGCCAGGGGGGCATTTTATCAGGTACGCCTGATGCGCCAATTGCGCCCCTTACTGGACCGGGCTGCCCTTCGCACAATCACTCAAGCTCTCGTGACGTCCCGACTCAACTACTGTAATGCTCTCTACATGGGGCTTCCCTTGAGGTGCACTCGAAAGCTACAGCTAGTCCAAAATGCAGCCGCGCGGGTGATTATGGGAGCCACTAGATGCTCCCACATAACACCGATCCTGCGCGAGCTGCATTGGCTTCCTGTGGTCTTTCGAGTGCGCTTCAAGGTTCTGACAACTATCTTTAAAGCGCTCCATGGCTTGGGGCCTAGTTATATGCGAGACCGCCTCCTGCCCCATTCATCCCTTAGACCGATACGCTCCCACAGAGAGGGCCTTCTCAGGGTGCCGTCGGCCGGACAATGCCGACTGGCGACACCCAGGGGAAGAGCCTTCTCTGTGGCGGGGCCAGCCCTCTGGAATGACCTACCCCCTGAATTATGTACCATCACCGACCTCCGCCTCTTCCGCCAATGTCTCAAGACATATTTGTTTCAACAAGCCGGCCTAGCCTAACCTCCCATGGGGACTTTTAGGTAGTTTTTAAATTGGGTTTTTAAATTTTGGTTTTAGCGCAGGATAGGTTTATTTAATAGTCTTTTAAATTATATTTATTGTATTTTGTATGTTTTTAAATTTATTGTGTGCCGCCCTGGGTCCTCTGTGGAGAAGAGCGGGATATAAATTTAAATAAATAAATAAATAAATAAATAAATAAATAAATAAAGTATTTGACTGAAATGAGTGGCATAGAAATCAAATAAATAAATAAACAGACCAACAAATTTCTATTCTTTGAAACAATTCCTAAAATAAGATGGAAACTAGTATATTAGTAAATTATACACTACATTAAAAGATAAAAAATTGTTTACACTTCCTGCTGGTCTGATATCAGACCACCATGTATACTTCAAATTGACATAGAACATACATTATAGAAAATAGAGAACCAGTCTAGTGAGATGGTTAAGGTGCTAGGTTAGAAACCACGAAAACTGGCTGAGTGATTCTAGGCCACTCACTCTCTGTCTATACGTGACCCCACAGAGTTGTTACTGTAGGGAAATAGGAGTGTTACTTATGTTCTCTGTATTAAATTTTATATATATAAAAGTATAATAGATAAAATGTGTCCAGATCTAAATATATATGTTTGTATAATCCCGTGATGTACCCAAAGTAAATTGTGCTAAGAATTTTTGAAATGTAGTTTTAAACTCACTTACTATAAGTCCTATTACCATATTTTTCAGAGTATAAGATGCACCGGAGTATAAGACGCACCCAGGTTTTGAAGAGGCAATTTTTTTTAAAAAAGTAGGTAGGTAGATAGAGGGATTGAGAGGGGGAGAGAGAGGAATACAGTAGGTAGGTAGGGAGAGAGAGAGAGTTGTTAGGTAGGTAGGTAGGTAGGTAGGTAGGTAGGTAGGTAGGCAGAGGGCTAGAGAGAGAAATAGAGAGAGACAGAGAAATACAGTAGCTAGGGGAGGAGAGAGAGAAGGTAGGTAGGTATATAGGTAGATGGGGGGGGGAGAGAGAGAAATAAAGTACATAGGGAGGGAGGGTGTAGGTAGGTAGGTAGATGTTTCCAGGTGTATTTACCCATGTGCTGGAGAAGGAAATCGCTGTAGCATCTAAGGCTTTGTTTCTGCCTGTATAGCAATTGACCAACGTAATTTTCATCAGCCACTAAACAGCTTTCCAAAAGGGAAAAAAACCCTTTTTGCACTCTGCAAACCTCCCCAAAGTGGCCTGTTTTTGCAAAAAACGGCCCATTTTCATGAAAAATGGGCCATTGTTTGCTCATTTTGGGTCCCCCCACCTCCCCAGGAGCACTCTACAAGCCCCCACAAGGCTAGTTATGCTTTTTATTTGAAGAAAAACAGGCCCGTTTTTGCTGCTGGGGGGGGGGGGCAAAAAACGGCCCGTTCTAGGCTCATTTCTGCCCTCCCCATCCCCAGGAGCTCTCTGGAAACCTCTATAAGGCTATGCACAGCTGTTTTGGTGAAGGGTGTGGGGTTTTAGGAGGCAAAAAATGCTGTATTCGATGTGTAAGATGCACCCAGATTTTCAGCCTCTTTTTAGAGGAAAAAGGTGCATCTTATACTCCGAAAAATACTGTATATTCCCGTGATGGCGAACCTATGACACAAGTGCCACAGGTGGCACGCGGAACCATTTCTTAGGGCACGCGAGGTGTTGCCCTGTCAGCTCCAGCGCACATGTGTGCACTGCCCAGCTGATTTAGGCCTTCTTTTGAGGCTGTTTTTCACCCTCTGGAAGCCTCTGGAGGTGGGGGGGAGGCTGTTTTCACCCTCCCCAGGCTCCTAGACAGCCTCTGGAGCCTGGGGAGGGAGAAAAAAGCATGCCAAAAGCAAGAGGTTGCCCACATAGCATTATGGGTGTGGCACGCCCATGCATGACCCCCCCCCCTGTGCTCCCCCCGCTTTTGGCACGCAAGCCAAAAAAGGTTAGCCAACTCTGGTATATTCATTAATGTTATCCAAAGAATCATGGGCTGAAATATCAAATCTACATCTCTGGATCTAAAAATTTTCCCATTAAACATTTGAAACCAGCTAGATCATATAAAACTGAAGTAAAAACATTTCTGCTTGCATCCAACACATTTTCATCTTCATCATTATTCAAGCAAATTTGTCAATTGGGAAACTGTATAAATTAAATTACGTAATGCTCTTTCCATCATCAATAAATCTTACTGTTCTGTTGCCCAAAGTTCAGATTACTAGTCATTTATCAGTTTTAACAATATGTACTGGCTTGATTTTTTTGATGAAGTGTAAGATTTTAAGTTACATAATTTAAGAAAGATTTGTGCTTAATTTTTCAAAAAATTGCTTTGTATAATTTATTTTATAATTATACAAATTTTGTATAATTTTGTATAATTTATTAAATGCTACAAGTAATAATAATAATTAATAATTATTATTTCTTAATTTATAGACCGCCCCCTCTCCCCCATGGGGACTCGGGGCGGTGCACAGGAAATTAAAAATCCAATAAATACAACAATATACAGAATACAAAATGTTAAAACCGAATTAAATTACTCCTGTGCTAAAATCACTATTAAAACCCTTAAAACCCTAACAATTACCCCTTAAAATTCTGATTATACAATTTCATTCTGCGGCTAGGAATATAACATTAGGCCAGGCCGGCCTGATGGAAGAAGTGAGTCTTTAACTTCTGGCGAAGGAGCGGAGGTCCATCATTGTTCTGATTTCGGGGGGGTAGGCCGTTCCAGAGGGTTGGGCCCACCACAGAGAAGGCCCTTCCCCTGGGCGTCGCCCGCTGGCATTCCCTGGTGGACAGCACCCGAAGAAGTCCCTCTCTGCGATCCCGCAGATAACTAGGTCCCATGCCATGGAGCGCTTTAAAGGTGGTAACCAATACCTTGAAGCACACCCGAAAGGCCACAGGCAGCCAGTGCCGCTCACGCAGGAGCGGTGTTACGTGGGAAACCTAGAGGTTCCCAAAACTGCCCGCGCGGCTGCATTCTGGACTAGCTGCAGTCTTTGGGTGCACCTCAAGGGGAGCCCCATGTAGAGAGCATTGCAGTAGTCCAGACGGGATGTCACGAGTGGATGAGTGACTGTGCGCAGGGCGTCCCGGTCCAATAAGGGACGCAACTGACGTACCAGGCGAACCTGGTAGAACGCCCCCCCCCCCGGCCACAGCTGTCACTTGCTCTTCCATGGACAGCCGGGTATCAAGGACGCCCAAGTTGCATGCCCTATCCACGGGGGCTGTGTTCGCCCCCTATGGCCAGCGATGGAACAAACTGGTTGAACCGAGGCGCCGGAAACCACAGCCACTTGGTCTTGGACGGGTTGAGTCTGAGTCTGTTCCTTCCCATCCAGACCCGCACGGCTTCCAGACACCGGGACATCACTTCGACGGCATCGTTGGGGTGGTTTGGGGTGGATACGTACAGCTGAGTGTCGTCAGTGTACAGATGGTACTCCACCCCAAAACCACGGATGATCTCACCCAGTGGCTTCATATATGTGTTGAACAGGAGTGGCGAGAGGACCGACCCCTGAGGCACCCCACAAGTGAGGGGTCTTGAGGTCGACCTCTGCCCTCCTGCCAACACAAATTGCAACCGACCGGAGAGGTAGGAGGAGAAGCACCGTAAAACGGTGCCCCTCACCCCCAACCCCTCCAGTCGATGCAATAGGATACCACGATCGATGGTATCAAAAGCCGCCGAGAGATCTAATAGGACCAGGATGGAGGAACAACCCCCATCTCTGGCCCTCCAGAGATCATCCACCAACGCGACCAATGCCGTCTCCGTGCTGTGACCAGGCCGGAAGCCGGACTGGCGCGGGTCCAGATAATCAATTTCCTCCAGATGACGAGGAATAACCCTATTTGTCAAATGCTACAAGCATAACCCCAGATTGCCTTGACCTTTGTGACATGCACACATTTAAGCAGAGAAGTAAACTTGCATGTGAGTTGTACCAAGATCTTAAGGAAATAAGCCTCCTACTGAAGTTTCCGTAACTCCATTTTCTAAATATAAACAATTGTAACAATCAAATATAACTAGTAAGTAGTCATTTGGATTTTGTAGCATACTGCAGAATGATCACTTGGACAGGTGTTTTTCTGCTAAATCTATGAATAAGTATAATCATTTTGTAGCTCTCAAAGAATAAGGTAATGTATGTTTGTATGCTCATTTTTTTTATTTTAAACTGAAGGAGCTGAAGAGCATTTGACAAAGACAAAAGTTAAGGTCATAGGAAGCTGTGGTTTAACTGGGTTTTGTGGAGTTAGCCACCATTAGTTGTTTTTACACATTAAACCAAAATACCCATAATAGTTTACAAGCCTGAATGAACAATATTATTTAATACAACATATAACTGCACAAGGCCTTCTAGGGTACACTAAAGCATCTCCCTCCTAATGTAGCAGCTCCTTGGCTCCATTATTAAGTATCATGGCTTTCTTTGAAGAGAGACAATATTTGAGGGACGTAATATTCTCTTAATGTGAGGAAATGTGAAATAGCTAAGGTATTAATGAAACTATGTAACTTGTTCCTAAAACTGTCTGGTTACTGAAAAATGGCCTAGGAACACCAAGACTACTGTAGGCTGGTTAAGTAAATAAATGAAGATAATTGTTGTTTCTTGTTCCAAAAGAATTATCAAGGGCAAATCCAGGCATATGCAACAAAGGCAACATTTTTTTTTCTGCTTGGAAGTTCAAATTTCACCTTTAAATGAGGTACCAGGGATATGCCGACCTTGAGCAAAATCTACATTGAATTTCCTTTAGCTTAAACTAAAATTCAATACATTTCAAATTCCAGTCTACAGCACCGATGTATTTAATCAACTTCTCCCTCGACATCACTCACATTGGAGGTCTTTGAACTCTCCATTAAAACAACACACCAGAGGCTGAAGGGAGCTTTGGGTGCGGCTAGTAAGAAGCCCGTCTCCTCCACGGCCTGGGGAGGAGATACATTGTCCCTCAGGAGGATGCAGAAAAGGAATGTTCCCAGCCTGTGCCAGGTTGAGTTAACGCAGAGAAAAGCAGCCTTTCTAATCTCGCCTGCCGTCCTTCAGAGCACGAACGCGCAGAAAGGGGGAAACAGAGCGTCCTTTGCACCTCGTACCGGAGCGATGTCCGTATCGCTAACCAGCTGTTGCTCACATAAATGGCCAGGCGGTTCTACAATCTTATCAGCCTTCGTCTCCGCCCCTATTCTAGCTGCTGCTTCGTCATGACCGCAGCCACCGCCGAGAGTGGCGGCTCCCTTGCGCCTGAGGAGCCGCTAGCCCTTGGCCATCGACACCAGCTGCAACCTTCCCAGCGGTTGTTCTCTGCCACTAGCCTGCCCAAAGAGCTCCGCTTCCAGCCGCCGCAGCTGAGACCAGCTTCTCCCCGGCGGCTCCCTTCGGCGTCGCCTATGCGGTGCGGGGGGCGGCCTTAAACCCGCGCACAAGCGGGGGGGGGGCGGGGGGGGGACGGGACGGGATGGATGGAGACGCGGGGGCGCTGCTAATGCCCGCCCATCTTCGGCCCACCATGCCGCAGGGGAAATGCGTGTTCCTATTGGCTCTCTTTCGACAAAGGCGTGGCCTCTTCTTCCCTGCGCTTCTTTCCAATTGGCGACGGCTCGTGTCAGTGACCGAAAAAACAACAACCGAACAACAAGTTACCCAACTCAGCAACACCGCCCTCCAAGGGTTGCAAGCGGCAGCGAGGCTGAGCGGGGACGGGACGCGGCAGCGAAGCATCGCAGAAGGCGAGCGCGGGAGAGAGAGGGAGGGAGGGAGGGAGGGAGGGAGGCGCCGGGGGGGGGGGATTGTCGCGGGCGGACAACGAAATCAGCAGCGGAGGCGGCAGGGACTGGAGCGCATCGCTGATCGGTGCGAGGCCCGGTGAGTGGCTGGAACCTGGGCCTGGGGGCGTTGAGATGCTCCCGCCTGTCATCGCAGCCTCCCCCCGGCCCTCCCGCCCTTCTGCTGCCCTCCTTCCCCCCCCCCCTCCGCCCACTTCCCTTAACCGCCCCTTTCACGTCCCCTCCGCGTCCGTCGCCCACGTCTTGGATGCGGCTCTCCCCGCGCCCCACACGCGCATGCTCCCGCCTGCCCGCCGCGGCTGCCGCTGCCCACCTCTGCCCTCCCCTCGGTAGCTCCCCTCAGGCTCGCCTTCTTCTTCCACGAGTCTCCGCTTCGGTGCGGGGTTTCTCCCCGCGGCTCTCACGGCGCCTCTTCCCGCCCCCCTCCCAGCAGGAGCCCGCAGCGTTAGGTGAGTGCCTCCCCGAATCCCTGGCCCCGAGAACGCTGAGCGGTGGCCGGGCTCCCTTGGCCGTGAATCCCTTCTGACTGGCAGGCTGCTTGACGTCGCCCTGGCTTTAGCTTAAGAACCTGCCCGCTTTCCTTCCCTCTGAGCTGCTGGCCGCTTATTTGCATCCTTCTGGTGTGTCCTCTGTGTCTCCCGTCGGAGATGCTGTGCGTTTCAAGCCCTGCCTCCTACCGTGAGTTAGGGATGAGTAATTTTAGGGATTTAGAGATCCAGCAGACATTTACAAAAATGGTGTTTCGTTGCCTCGAGTGTTCATTAAAGCTGTAATCTGGGCTGCAAGATGTGCGTCAAATTTATTTTCTGTCCTATTTTCCCTTATTTGCTCTAGATTCTTGCAAGATGTAAGACTAAAAAAAATCTCTGGGAATATTCATGCAGGAAAGAAAATTTTCATTTACTAGCTTCTTCTTCCTCCTCCTCCTCCTCCTCGGTGAAAGAAACGATATAGGCAGCTTTAGATCACAGCTAATGTGATGGCAAAATCCTGGAAGCCTCCTGGGGTGAAGTTTGGATTTTCTTTAGAAAGAGAGGTTGGGGGATTCCCCTCAGGATGCCTTCCCTTGATTTTGTTCTGCAGTGCAGCCTTCGTGGCTATCTCATGGTAGTCCATTAATACCTTTAAAATAAAGTATCTGTTTATTCTGCTATTAGAATTTAATTTTCCATCACCTATACTGCTATTTCTTCTGAAAGCGGCTGAATTTTACAGTAGAGTACAGTATATGCACATATCTGGTCTTGGACTATATATTGCTAATGTGCTATATTGACTTAGTTAAAGGAATCCCTATTGTCATGTAAGCATTCTCAACCTATGCAATCACATCTAATATTACAATCAATTATTTAATTTTTTTTAAAAAACAAAAGTATTTTAAAGAAAGTGTTTAATTACTTGACAGGTAGTGCAAATTAAATCTGAAGGTAATGAGGTAGAAAAAAAATGAATATTAATTTTCAAATTTTCTTCCTTGGCCTCTCATGCCAAATATCTCAGGGCATGTTTTTTTTAAAAATCTGTATACAATATTTGAGTACAGTTACACGTAGCTGTTGGCTAATGTCGAAGTTTGCCACCAAATGAGGCAGTTGAAATAAAATCAGTGTGTTATATAAGGTCTATAGAGAAGAAGAAAATATAGTCAATGCAATCTACTTGTTTTTTCTTACCTTCTATCTCCTGCTTTCTTTGATTAGAAAACTAGAAAATGGGGCCAATTTTTAAATATAGCTTCTCTTACGTGGTTTTATTGTTATAAGAAAGAAAAAGTAATTTAAACTTGTTCCCATGGTTTTGAATGTAAAACAGTTCTTGGCAGGATTTTGATTTGGAGTCACAGAACTAAGTATGTGCCAAACTATCATAACTTCTACATATATTAAGGAGGTAGCACAATCCTATTTGAACTTAATGGGATTTAAACATGTATAGAATTGCCCAGAAAAATAGAATAATTAAATTTCCTGTTATTCGAGATGTAAATTTCAGTGCTTAGTATTAATTTTACAGAGAGCTATTCTGTAATTAATATTTGCATTTATGCATATGGATTGCATACTCTAATATAGGGTAAATTTTTTCATATACACCAGTTTTATCCCTAAAACAAACGTGAAGACCACTGCTTCCATCTTCATGATATAGTTGAGATACTAATTTATTCCATTTTTTATACTCAGGTTTGAAACAAGAACTCCCACCTCAGATACTTAACCTGCAACTTTAATTAGCTATTTGATTAGTAAGATAAACATATCAAGTCTGAATGCTATCTCCAGGAATTTAATTTTGTGGTTAACATAATTTAGTGCAATCATTTCTCTAACATTGCAAATGAAAGTTCTTTGAAATCGGTGAAACAGTTGTGTGGAGTTTTGGATGGACTTCACTGAATTTCATATTTATATTATTGCTCATTCATTTTTGAGGATGTTCTAATTTTTCTGATAACATAGTTTGTTATTCTTAAAATCTGTAAACATAAATTTTCTGTAGATAGAAGAATAAAAGTGAAACTGTTTTCTTTAATTATTAATGTACTTTTTAATTTTAATTAGAAAATTAAATTTTCTTTAATTATTGATTATTTCTACGTTTCAAAATACATTTGTATGGCTTGCTTTAAAACAGGAAGCTGTATTGAATTATGTTTATAATGATGAAAACCCTCTACATGAATCATATTCTTCCATACTTGTAATAGAAATTTTGAAGTTTTCTTATGAGGGATAGCTATGTTAAAGCATTTTATTTGTAACTTAATTAGAAGATGTTTGATTTATTTGAAACAACTTTTGTATTAATTTTGTAGTTAAGATTTTATTTTTAAATTAGTATTTATAAAAGTAGAGGTTAATTCTGGGCATTTTTATTTGCTTTAATAATTTCTCCTTAATTGGACTATATACAGATTTATGTACTTAAAATGCAAAAGATTTCTTAATAATTACTGTATGTCTTTGAATTAACATTAAGGTTTATTAGATTTAAGAAACAAATTTAGCAGAATTCTTTACTCAAAAACATTCTTAAACCATTAACAATATGTTGTGTTTCTTATATAGGGATATTAAAATCAGTGCTAGTTTTGTTCCTAGTTTTTATTGTTTAGCAAATAAAATATGTTTGTTACATCACACTTAATTTTTTATGTGCAAACTAATCCTATGAAATCTTAGTTCATTCACCCAATATTCTAATCTAATCTAATTAATTTAAGAAAGCATGTCTCTGATGACAATCAATAGTTAGACATTTTGGCTGAAAATGCAGGTCATCCTAGGAAAATAATTTAACTTTTATGAATTGGCATTATGGAAAAAGTTATGGCACTGAGATAAGGCTTCTCAGTTGATGGTGTTGAAGGCAGAAACTTTGTGTGACCATTACAGTAATTCGTTCTATTAATGCATGAAAAAAGACTAGACAAGTAGAAAAATAGGCAGGATGAGAAAGCACAAAACAATCTGGAAATAAAAGTCTGACTATTTTTTAACATATCTATCAATTGACTATGAAAGATCTATTAATCATCTTTGATTTTAAAACCCTTGACTTAACTAATAATATGGGGCATATTTTATAATGTTTGAAATTCATTTATTTAATATTCTATTACTAACTGTACCTGGCCACGCGTTGCTGTGGCCCAGTCTGGTTAAATGGCCAACCAATCTGTGTGTAGATCTACACCTTCACACACAAACATGTACACACAACCATCGTATAACCCCCAACCTACCTACCTACTGTATTTTCCCCCCTTTCTCTATCCCTCTACCTACCTACCTACTGTATTTTCCCTCTCTCTATCCCTCCACCTACTTACCTACCTACTGTATTTCTCCCTCTCTATCTATCCCCCTACCTACCTACCTACTGTATTTCTCCCTCTCTTTCAAACCCTCTGCCTACCTATCTACCTACCTACTGTATTTTTTCCTATCTCTCTCTATCCCTCTATCTACCTACCTACCTACTGTATTTCTCCCTCTCTCTCTATCCCTCTACCTACCTACCTACATACCGTATTTTCCCCCTCTCTCTCTTTATCGCTCTACCTACTTACCTACCTACTGTATTTTCCCCTATCTTTCTCTATCCCTCTACCTACCCACCTACTGTATTTCTCCCTCTTTCTTTATCCTTCTACCTACCAATCTACTGTATTTCCCCCCCCTCTCTCTATCCCTCTACCTATCTACATACTTACTGTATTTTCCCTATCTCTCTCTAACCCTCTACCTACCTACCGTATTTCCCCCCCCCCCTTTATCCCTCTACCTACCTACCTGCCATGCTGCCTCCTGGGACCAAAAATGGGCCACATTGGAGTGTGCTACCCCCCCATGCCTAGTTTTGGGCCTAGTAGGCCTCCATGCAGCCCCCTGGGACCAAAAATGGGCCACGTGGGAGTGTGCCACCCCCTGCGTCTTGCTTTGGGTCTAGTAGGCTTCCATGCAGCCTCCTGGGACCAAAAATGGGCCACATGGGAGTGTGCCATGTGTGAGGGAACATTGGAGGCTTATTTGGTTGCTGAGGAAACGACCGTTGGAAATGTGACATTGAAAGCACAGGGGAGGGGCGTGTGCATGACGCAGCATAAGAAGCAGCCAGGTGAGAGGAGCTTAAGGGAGTTGAAAACCTTAGAAGTGTGTGCCTTTTACATTTGTGCAACGGGCAGATGGCACAGGTGTGCCAGCCACACAATCTGTATGTATGCTTGTTACTCCCTTGCTTAGCAACACTGTGTGAAAATTTCGTGGCGATCGGTGCAGTAGTTTCTGAGATTAGCGGTTTTGCAAAAACTATTTAAAATTTTTATTTATATACATAATTACAATTATTTAATTGGTTTTTAAGGGCACCTATTTGCCATGTAACTTTGGATAGCTTATATAGAATACACAGTACAAATAATAGAGCTAGAAGGGGGGGAAACATCTGAGACACGCTACAGAACAGGGTTCTTGGGCTAGATCTCTCCCAACCAACACTGATTGGAACCACACCAGAGAAAAAAGGCCAATTACTACAAAACAGTTGCCTCCCACACCCATCTCTCGAAATTGGTCCAGAGGTGTACCATGATTGGTGGCATTGAAAACTGCTGATAAATCAAGGATGCTGAGAATAGATGTACTTCTCTCATCCTGGTTTTGTCAAAGATACTTCACAGGTGGGATTAATTATTTCTCTCTATTCTAAGCAGCCCTGAAGCCTAAATGAAAAGCTAGTTCTGTGATAGCGAACCTATGGCACGCGTGCCACAGGAGGTACTTGGAATCATTTCTAAGGGCATGTGAAGCGTTGCCCTGTCAGCTCTAGCACGCATGTGTGCGCTAGCCAGTTGATTTTCGTCCTTGATTTTCGGCTGGTTTTTGCCCTCTGGAGGCCAGAAACGGCCCATTTTCTGACTTCTAGTTTATTTATTTACATTTATATCCCGCCCTTCTCCACAGAGGACCCATTGGGCTGTTTTTCACCCTCCAGAGACTTCAGTTTGCCCAATGTGCAAAGCAGAAGTCAGAAAATGGGCTGCTTCTGGCCTCCAGGGGCGCTTTCACCCTCCCCAGGCTCCTAGAAAGCCTTTGGAGCCTGGGGTGAAAAATGGACCTACCGGGCCCACAGGAAGTCGGAAAACCGGCTGTTTCTGGCCACTGGGGGGTGGGAGAACTGTTTTTGCCCTCCCCAGGCTCCAAGAAAGCTATGCACACATGTGCAGATGGGGGGGGGGGGCATGGATGCTTACGCAGGGGACACAGCACGGGGGGCACTAAATTTTGGGGGTGGGCATGCGAGTGCACATGATAGCGTGCACACGCATACTTTTGGCACTCGAGGTGAAAAGGGTTCATCATCACTGAGCTAGATAATTCACTTCCTCCAAGGTTCTTTGATGCTGCAGTTCAACTATCTTTCCCATAACGTCTTGGAGGTTCATCAAAAATTACTTCGTACTGTTGGTTCTAGTGAATATTTCCTGAAGAGGGGCTGTACTAATAAATTCATCACTGTCTGGGCCCATTCATTGTCATTTCCCTGGAGAACTTGTTAAATGAAGAGAAATATGGATCAACATACATGTGGCTGCACTACTTCAAAACTTAAAGGCTGAAACTTCTCCCAAATAATCAAGCCAGACTATACCTCAGTCAGCTAAGAAGGAGCCTATATAACTGGAGAACAATGTTATAGTTAAATGTCTAAGATATATTTTAAAATGTAAACCTTAAAGAATTCATGAATTGTTAAACTGAGTCCTAGGAAGGCAAAAAGGTATCTTTTCCAGTAGTATCTTTTAGGGGGATTTACATGGTATTATATAAAATTACCATTTTACATCATGTAAAAAATCTACTACAGTATGAACCTGAAGAAAAACTTTCAGTTATTTTTGTTTTAAAACATTGTTTAATATTGAATAAATGTTAATTGATCTTAATTTTCAGTATCTTTCTAAGCTTGCTTTATTGAAAGGCAGAATATTAAAAAACATCGTGCCATTGCTAAATTGGCAGCAGAACTTCCCAGATTTACAGTGTCTACTTCAGTATATTCATTGTCAATTTGATGGCTAGTTGCTGTACTTGTCATTTGTTTGGTCTTTATATTTAATTTTAGCACCATTTTTCACTGTAGTCCTTGACTTTCATTATTCAAGCTTTCAGATCCTTGGCATTTTCAATTATTAGAGTGGTGTCATCAGTGTAGTGCAGGTTACTGATGTTTCTTCTTTCCATTTTAAAAGTACATTCATATTTCAATTCAACTTTCTCAATATATAGTCATCATATAGAATACCGTATTTTTCAGAGTATAAGACACACCTTTTTTCCTCTAAAAAAAGGCTGAAAATCTGAGTGCGTCTTATACATCGAATACACCATTTTTTTGCCTCCTGAAACCCCGCCCCTTCACCAAAATGGCCACACGCATACCCTTATGAAGGCTTCCAGAGAGTTCCTGGAGGCTGGGGAGGGCAGAAATGAGCAAAGAACAGGGCGTTTCCCCCCCCAGCCCCCAGCAGCACTCTATAAGCCTCCGTAAGGCTATGCATGCAATTTTTTTGACCAAAAATGGCCCGTTTTCATGAAAAAACGGGTCGTTTTTCCTCGTTTTGGGCCCCCTCCAGGAGCACTCTGCAAGCCCCCCCAAGGCTATTCATGCCTTTTATTTGAAAAAAAAACTGGCCCATATTCACGAAAAACAGGCCATTTGGGGGAGGTTTGCACAGTGCAAAAAGGGTTTCCCCCCCCCCTTTTGGAAAGCTGTTTACTTAGAGTGATTGATGAGATTTACGTTGGTCAAGTACTGTGCCTGCAGAAACAAAGATTTGTTCCAAAGGTGGTCAGTGATTTCCTTCTCCAGCACATGGGTAAATACACCTGGAAACATTCTCTCTACATGGGGCTCCCCTTGAGATGCACCCGGAGACTTCAGCTAGTCCAGAATGCAGCCACGCGAGCAATTATGGGAACCTCAAGGTTTACCCACGTAACACCGCTCTTGCGCGAGCTGCACTGGCTGCCTGTCGTCTTCCGGGTGCGCTTCAAGGTTCTAGTTATCATCTTTAAAGCGCTCCATTGCTCGGGACCTAGCTATTTGCGGGATCGGATCCTGCCTCATACATCCACACGGCCGATTCGCTCCCACAGAGAGGGACTTCTCCGGGTGCCGTCCACTAGACTTTGTCAGCGGGCGACGCCCAGGGGAAGGGCTCTCTCTGTGGCGGGCCCAGCCCTCTGGAACGACCTTCCCCCCGACATTAGAACAACCACGGACCTCCGCTCTTTCCGTCTAAAACTAAAAACATATCTTTTCTGCTTGGCCGGCCTAGGGTAGTCTATGGGGTTTTTAGTAAACTTAGCTGGGGATTTTAGTGAATTTTAACTGGGAATTTTAGCACAGGGATAATGTTTAATTTGCTTTTAATTATGTGTGTATATTTTTTGTTTTTTACCTTCCCTGTGCACCGCTCCGAGTCCCCTCGGGGAGAGGGAGCGGTCTACAAATTAAAATTTATTATTATTATTTATTATTATTATCTACCTACCTACCTACTCTCTGTCCCTACCTATCTACTGTATTTCTCTCTCTCTCTCTCTATTTCTCTCTCTATTTTTCTCTATCCCTCTACCTACCTACCTATCTACACTCTCCTCTCTCTCCTACTGTATTTCTCTCTCTCCCTCCTCTATCTACCTATCTACCTGCTCTTTCTCCCCCTACCTATCTACTGTATTTCTCTCTCTCTCTCTATTTCTCTCTCTCTATCCCTCTACCTACTTATCTATCTACACACACTCTCTCTCCCTACTTACTTACCTACTGTATTTCTCTCTCTCTCTCCCTATTCCTTTATCTACCTACCTACCTAACTACACACTCTGTCTCCCTCCCTACCTACTCTCTCTCTCTCCCTACCTACTGTATTTCTCTCTCTTTCTCTCCCTCTCTATCCCTCTATCTACCTACCTACTTTTTTAAAAAAAAATTGCCTCTTCAAAACCTGGGTGCGTCTTATACTCCGAAAAATACGGTAATTGCAGAGAGAGTTTACAGCCTCTTACTCCTTTGCTGACCTGGAATTGGTCTGTTTCACCATATTCCATCCAAATTATGGTTTTGCATGAAGTCAGTGAGATATTCTAAGAGTCCCATTTTTCTAAGCACATTTCATGCCTTTTCATGCACAAAACAACCAAAGTCCAACAAATGAAGTACAGATGGACAATGTGTGTGTGTGCACATGCATTCTTTGGCTTTCTCAATTATCCAGCATGCATCAGCAGTAATGACTATGATTCCTTGGCCTTTTCTAAAACCAATTTGAACATCTGGCATTTCCTTTGCATGTACAGAAAATGTTGAATGATTATAAACATAATTTGCTAGCATACAAGAATATTGTGCAATTGTTTTCATACTGTTAAGTCTTCTTTTTTAGTATTGGTATATAGACCAACCTCTTCCAATCCATTTGCCACTATATCATTCTTCAGATTGGCTGGCGTAATTTAGAACTTTTACATATGCTTATGCTTTTCCTTGCCATAGTTCTATAGATATTCCATCAATTTCTGTAGTTTTCTGACTTTGTAATGACCAAGGTTCATCTTTTGATACCAAAGGTTTTTGTAACTAAGGAAAATTTTCTAAACTATCTTAGATGTTGACATTTCTATTGTACAGAATTTCACTACACTATTTGTTTGGTATTGTTTGATGTTATTTGAATTAGTTATTATCTGATCTGTTGTGTCTTTTATTATAATTTGAGGTTGGAACCTTATTTTTCTTTAGAATAAAGATCTTTAGAAGGTGTTTCTTTTTTGTGTGTGTCCACTTCCATTTTCATTTATATATTCTTTCTTGCTTCAATCTTCAGTTTATTTACAGATGTATTTATAATACTGTCTTTTATCTCTTTTATTTTTTGTAAGTTCCTTCCTGAGAGTTTTGTTTTCTTGGCTTCGTGCCAAGTTTTACTGTTTTCTGGCATCTGATTTCCTTTCTTCTATTCTTGGTCTCTGGTAATCTCTTTTCATATTCATCTTTAACAGCTACTTTGGTTTCATTCCAAAATTATCTGATTCTCTATCAATGAGTGTACGAACTGTAAAATGGTTCTTGATGTTCTTTTGGAAAATGTTTGGAAAACACATGTTTGGAGTTCATGTGTGGTTGCATTTCTTATTCCACTGTAGCAACTTTGGTATCCCAGTTTCCAATCACAAGCAGCACATCTTTCTTGGATATTTTGTCACTTTCAGATTGACCGTGACCCTAAAACTAATCAATTTTCTCTTCTTCTGCATCAGTGTTCTGAGATAATCTTTGATAACCATAATATTCAAGAATTTTCATAAAGTCTAAGTTCTATTATTGATTTGTACCAAGGAACTATCCTTGCTTATCCTTGAAAGTGTCCATTACCAATCCACTTCAACTAGGTGATACCACAATGTCAATGTCTAGTTGATTTACATGTTGAGCTTTCACATATTCATCTTTCTTATGTTTCATGTTTCCACTATGACTTCAGAATTTCTTTCCCTCCTTGACAGCATGAGCAACTGAACATCTCACAGACATCTAAGTAACATCATAAATTTCATTAATATTCCAAAAGATCTTGAGATCTTCCTCAGTAGCACACTGAGTTTCACTTAATATAATTTCCAAAATATATTGTCATCATTTTATATTTTTTGTCTATGTAAGTTTTTCTGTTAAAATATAATCATTATTTACCATTGCTTTCTCCCCCACAGTATGAAATTACACCTTTACATTGTTCATAAAAGTGATATTCCATTTTCAGCATGTTCCTATATTGCTATTGATAGGTATCTGCTTGTTTTTAGCTGGGCAACTGATGATGTTTACGTTATTGGTGACTGTAATGATATTATATATTCTTGACACACATTCCCCAGAGCCTTTCCTAGGAATAGGACAATCCTTACTCCAATGACAAAGCACAGTAGGACGAGAGAGGAGCAAAAGATTCTAGTTTTCAATGTTTCAGAACCTGGAGAGAAGTATTTTTTTCATATTGAAAAAGTTTTATTGGTTTTTACAAATTTTTTCAAGTAGGGTAGGGTAAGGTGAAGTACAGAAATATTTTGAGAACTTTCACGTCGAGATCGTTGGCCCCTCCAGGGCTTCTTAATAAGACATTGGTAATACATTTTTCAATAATACTACAAGGTGAAAATAAATGCATACATCATAAATTCTAAGTTCCATGCTGGCAGTCGTGTACAAATATCCAGATAAAAATTATACTATATTAATAAAGATAAAAGTCATTTTTTAGATCTAAATCTCTTAGCAATTGTGTCTGCTTGTTCTCCTTCCTGGCCCCCAGTGGGCGGGGCCGTGACCCCCTTTGCCCCTCCCGGATCTTCCCCCAGGGTAGAGGAATGTTTTTTAAGAAAGGCTTCCGCCTCAGCAACTGTTTTAATCCTTACTCTTCCTCCTTCCCAGAACACCAACATCCCTTCTGGCATCGCCCACTTAAACCAAATCCCGTATTTAAACAATTTTTTAGATAAGAAGGAATACTTCCTCCTCACCTCTCTAATCTTTTTTGGGATCTGCTTCAAGATAGCGATTTCCTTTTGTTGATAAATTAACAGACCCTCTCTCTGCGCCTTCAAGATTCCCTCCCTAGTCGACCTTCTAACAAATTTAATATGTATCTCTCTGGGGAAGTATTGGGGGGGAAGTTGGGATTATATTCATTTATCAGGATGGAGTTCAGTAGTGAGAAATGAAAAATCCCGCACTTTGGCAGGAAAAACCAAATGTGCAGGTATAGAATAGGTGGGACCTGGCTTAACTGTAGTAACTTTGAAGGGATCTAGGTATCCTAGTGGATAACCACTTAAGAATGAGCCAGCAGTGTGCTGCAGCTGCCAAAAAAAGCAATGCAGTCCTTGGCTGCATCAACAGAAGAGAGGGATAGTATCAAGATCAGAAGAAGTGATAGCACTGCTCTATATTGCATTAGTAAGGCCACACTTGGAATGCCACATATACTTCTGGTTGCCACAATATAAATATGCTAAGACCCTAGAAAAAAAAAAAAGAGCAACAAATATCATCAGTATAGAGTCTAAACTGTATGATGAATTATTAAGGGAACTAGGCATGTCTAGCCTAACAAAGAGAAGTATTAGTGTGACATAATAGCTGTCTTCCGGTACTTGAGGAGCAGTCACAGGGAGAAGGGAGCTGACTTATTCTCCAAAGTTTCTGAGGGCAGGACAAGAAGCAGTGGAAGGAAGTTTGTTAAATAGAGATCCAATCTAGAGTTATGAAGAAATGTCCTGGCAGTGAGAACAAATAATCAATAAAACAGCATGTCTCTGCGACTTGTGAGTGCTCCATCACTAGAGACTGGACAGCCATTTGTCTAGTATTAATAAGGTCTCCTGCCTTGGCAGGGTCTCTTCCAACCCTATGATTCTACTTCTGTAGTCACTTCCGTTTTAGCATTGAACTTACAACAGTTTAGGGATTGCAACTATTGTATAGTCCAGGGGTCTGCAAAGTCGGCTCTTTTAAGACTGGTGGACTTCAACTCCCAGAATTCTGGGAGTTGAAGTCCACCAGTCTTAAAAGAGCCGACTTTGCAGACCCCTGGTATAGTCAGACCATGTATAATTGACCCTGGATTTTATTTAGTTGTTATTTATTATTTTATACTAGAAATTTTAAGTGTATATATACTGAATGTTTTTATTTGTTCTGGTTGCTGGTCTAAGACTATAATAATAAATTGTGGTTATTGTTCTTCTCAACAGTATTATCCACAAATTAAATCACACATTCTTGGAAACTCATCAAGTCCTGTGACTTGTAAAAGACTTTTAATTTTAATCTATCTGAACAATTTATTAAAATTGTTTCACATAAGTTAATATGAAAATAAGCTTATCCATACTACTTCAATCTTATTTATTTTGTGATGTTATCTCACTATATAACTTTTGCCATATAAGAGACATGCCAAAAAAAACAACCAACCCCAGATCCAAGAAATTACAATTAGCCTAACATCAATACCTGGGAAGAGACTAGAAAAAATAATCAAAAAACAGATCTGTGAATATCTAGAAACAAAGTTGTAACTAGTAGACAGCACGGGTTTGTTAAAGGTTCATGCCAAATCAATCTTATTTCATTCTTTGACAGAGTGACTACATTATAGACCAGTGAAATGCTGTAGACATACTTAAGACTTCAGCAAGGTATTTAACAAAGTAGACCACAACCTACTTCTTGGTAAATTAGAAAAATGTGGGCATTTTTCATCATATGGATTTGAGTACAAACTATACAAGTAATCCTTAATGGTACTACATCTACCTGGAGGGGAGTAAGCAATGGGGTGCCACAAGATTCTGTCTCATGCCCAGTTCTCTTCAATATCTTCATAAATAATGTAGATGAGGGAATAGCAGGGGAACTCATCAAATTTGCAGATGACACTAAGCTAGCAGCAATAGCCAATACCCCAGAAGATGCAAACTTAAGGTAAAGTCGATAGCAGAAAATACGACTTCAGCAACAGAGTGGTCAATGCCTGGAATGCACTACCTTTCTTCCCCAAACCCCCAAAACTTACACCTTAGTCTGGCTACTGTCGACCTCATCCCATTCCTAAGAGGTCTGTAAGGGGCGTGCATAAGCACACCATCCCTGTCCTAACGTCCCAATGTTCCTTTTATTCATATCCATTTCATGTATCCAAATTATGTTTATACTTTTATATGTTATCTGATACATGCTTGACGAAATAAATGAAATCAAAATGAAATAAAAAAAGATAAGCTCAGGATCCAAAAAGATCTTGACAGACTTGAACAATGGGCTCTATCCAACAACATCAACTTTAATGTGGAGAAAACCAAGGTTTTACACCTAGGCAGGATAAACCACTTAATCACTTAAACATGAGCCGGTAGTGTGAGGCAGCAGCCAAAAAAGCTGATCCAATCCTTGATTGGGTAAAGAGAGGCATAGATTCCAAATCATGTGAACTATTAGTACCACTTTATAAATCCTTAGTAAGACCACACCTGGAATACTGCATTCAGTTTTGGTCACCAAATTACAAAAAAAATGGAAAAGAAGAACAACTAGGATAATTAAGGGCTTGGGGGCAAAATACTACCTTGAAGAACGGTTGCAGGAATTGGGTATAGCCAGTCTAGAGAAAAGAAGAACTAGGCTGACATGATAGCAGTATTCCAATATTTGAAGGGCTTCCATAAGGAAGAGGGGGTCAACTTATTTTCCAAAGCACCAGAGGGCAGGACAAGAAACAATGGATAGAAACTAATCAAGGAGAGAAGCAATCTGGAATTAAGGAAAACTTCCTAACAACAAGGGCAATTAACCAATGTAACAACTTGCCTTCAGAAATTATAGGTGCTGGAGGTTTTTAAGAAAAAACTGGGCAGCCACTGGTCTGAAGTGATATGGGGTCTCCTGCTTGAGCAGCCAGTTGAACTAGACCTCCAAGATCCAGCTCTATTCTGATTAAACTTAAATAATGCTGTTTTGTTCTTTGTTTTCTGTTTTTTTCCCCCACATTATAATCAGAGATGTTAGTACAAAGAACTTTTGTTACAGATTCTGAATACTATTTGTTGTTCTTCAGTATACATACAGTACCAGTTCCTAAAAATATTTATCACAAAGTGGTTTTATCATTCATATTTGTATCATGATTCGATTATGACTTTTGGGGATCTATACCAGAAGACTGCAGGTCAATTTATTGAATTATTAGGGATTGAAATGATTGCATGTTTATGTATCAAGATATGTTCTACCTATAATGCTTCTGGGATTATAAAAATATGATCTTGTACCTTTAAAAAGTATTAATTAAAGCCATTGGAAATGAAAATGAGATTTAATAGTTTCTGTTTAAGGCTGTACACTGATATAAGTAATTGAATATATATTGTCTCATCTGAATGACCTTGGAGGAATAATTGTCCTCCCTCAGGGTGCTCCGCTCAAGCGCCAGGCGGTCAACTGGAGCCACTGAGGATCTGGATGCTCCAGTGACACCTGGCTGAGGGTTAGCATGTCCCAAGGAATCCTCCATGGCCTGTCCACCAAGAGAGATTTGAGGTTGGTAAACCAAGGCCATCGGGGCCAATGGGGAGCAATCATCACCACCTCCGCCCCCTCCAGTATGATCTTCTGTATGACCCTTGGGATCAGGGGCAATGGGGGGAAGGCATAAAGGAGTCCCCAGGGCCAACTGCAGCGAAGGGCGTTCACTCCCTCTGCATTCGTTGAAGGAAACCGGGAATAGAAACGCGGGAGCTGGGCATTGAGTGGGGTGATGAATAGGTCAACCTCTGGGTGGCCAAAAAGGTCCACAATTGCCTGAAAAATCAATGGCTGAAGCCGCCACTCCGCATTGTCCACCTCGGTCTGGCTGCGCCAATTGGCCCGTACATTGTCCACCCCCTCTATATGCTCTGCGGTAATTGATAGTAAATTCCTCTCGGCCCAAAGCCCCAATCTCTTGGCCTCCAGTATGAGGGACTTTGACTTGGTCCCTCCCTGTCTGTTTATATGAGCCTTAGTGGATATGTTGACTGTTAGAATAAAAATATGTCTGCCACTGACAGTAGTGAAACTGTTGAAGATCCGGGTGGACTGCTCTGAGTTCCAACCAGTTGCTGTTGTGAGCTAGTTCCACCTGGCTCCATTGTCCCTGTGCCATCTGAGCCTGGAGATGGCCCCCCCAGGCTGGCATCCGTTGTGACCATCACCCAATCGGGAGTCCTGAAGTATTTCCCCTTGATGATAGCTGGGGACCTCCACCATATCAGGGAACAGGATACCTCCGCCGGTAAGATGACCTTGACCTGGGAGCAGTTCATGAGCCTTCGCTGAAATGATAAAAGAAACCATTGAAGGTCTCTCGTGTGCAGGGAACAATGCCTATGGCAGACACCATGGTACCCAGCAGTTTGGACAATGTAGCTAGGGACACCTGTTTCTCCCTGGTGATCTTGGTAGTCCAATCAATGAGCGGATGAGGTCAACCCAATCTGGATGCTACTCCCCCACAATGAGAATAGGCATATCAGGTAAGGACCAACTCCCTTTCTAACGTGGGATTTTTAAAAAAAAACCATGATCCAGGATGATTTACAGTTCTCCTAAACACTTTATATTCTATGATGCCTTACAACGAAATCATTGTAATTGCTTCGTGTTATTTTAAAGCAGGCAGCACATTAAAAGTGATAGAATATCTTGCTATCACTCATATAAATGATTCGGCTCCATCCGCTTAACATAATTTCTTTAAAAAATATTGACACATCTGAATACCAGAAGATTATCTTCTTGTATATTAAATCATAAATTATAGTGTACATATCATGATGTCTGAGTTTACATAATATGCCCAACTGAAAAGAAATTATTCATATATCATAGAATTATGAGACAACAATTTTTTATTATTTGTATTTGGTTCCTGGAAAAATTCTTATAACATTTTACTTATAATTTTTCCCATTATTTCATTAGGAATTCCAGTTACAGAGGTGAACTCTTTTTAGTAGGTAGTTTTAGTTCTCTTGTACATTTACAATAATAGTAATTGGTCCAATGAATTATTGGAGTTTAAACCTTGTCCAGAACACAAACACAAATTAATATGTTTAAATATAGACTAGTTTAACTGATAAATTTTTGTGACATAGTGAAAACGTACACCTGTTAAAAGATACTGGGTTTCTAAGTTGGTTCCAGACTATTTGTAATTACATAATATTTTCTCAGTTACATTTAACTGGTTTAAGCTTTGCATCTTGGATGCTGAACTTATTCAAGTTCTGCCTACTATTTTCTTTCTTGATAATTCCTTCTTAATACAGTTTTGATAATTTGTTTATGATTGAGAAGATTTCTAACTTTCCCCTTTACTTTGAAGCAGAGCATAATTGAATTTAAACATTCTTAGGATGGAATTCTTAGCACCTATGCACTATAATACCAGCTCTGCCATATTTAAAGATCCTTATGGTGCTGCTTTTTTAAAAAGTTTTTTTTTCATACAAATAACCACATGTATAACATTACATAACCAACACTATTTTGTGTTATTCAATATTATGTCAATTTGTCTTATCATCAACCCCCCAAAACTATCATTGGCTCTTCTGCTCTCCATAAACCATATTTATACCTTATCCATCGCTTTCTTCTCCCTCTCTCCTCCTCCTCCCTACCTCCTTTCTTCCCTCTGTCATCCTTCTCTACTCGACTTCCCCTTTCCTTTTTCCTCCTCTCTCCTCTTTCCACTCCTTCTTTCTCTCCTCCTCTCCCCCCCCCCACTCTACTCTCTCTCTCTCCTAACCTTTGCTTCCTCCTCTTGCCTCTCTCCTCTTTTCCACACTCTTTATCTCATTTACACGGTGTATTTCAGCATCTGAGCTGGCTCCATTTAATGTTGATGGTGTTATTAATTTCTGGCTAGACTAACCACAATGATAGGAAATGAATAAGAAAGAAAAAAATATAGACAATGTTTCACATGAGCATTTGATCTCTTCCAACCCTCCATATTGACCTGAAATTCATTATTGAGATTTCAGTGATGTTCTCCTTCTATACAGTATGTCTGACATAGTACAAAGCATTGGAACTGCACAAGTCAAACTAGCAATCTCTTGCTATAAAATTGTGTAGGTTACTATTACTATTACTATGTTTGGGACCTAGTTATCTGCGGGATCGGATCCTGCCCCATATATCCCTGCGGCCGATTCGCTCCCACAGAGAGGGGCTTCTCCGGGTGCCGTCCACTAGGCTATGCCAGCGGGCGACGCCCAGGGAAAGGGCCTTCTCTGTGGCGGGCCCAGCCCTCTGGAACGACCTTCCCCCCGAAATTAGAACAACTACGGACCTCCGCTCCTTCCGTCAAAAATTGAAAACACACTTTTTCTGCTTGGCCGGCCTAGGTTAGTCTTCCGTCTTTTGATAGGGTTTTAGGGGTTTTTAGTGTAATTTAATTTAGGGGATTTTAGCGCAGGGATATTTCTGTTTAATTCGTATTTTAACTATTTATCTTGCTATGTATTTTATATTAGTTTTTAATTTTCCTGTGCACCGCTCCGAGTCCCTTTGGGGAAATGAGGCGGTATATAAATAAAATTTATTTTATTATTATTATTATTATTATTATTATTATTATTATTATTATTATTATTATTATTATTATTATTATTATTATTATTATTATTATTATTATTATTATTATTATTATGGTTTTTTGCACAGTCAGTCAAATGTCAGTCAAACTGGATTTGGCATTTCATCTACTTCATGAGCCCTTTCCAAAGACTGGAATGGGGAAATGCTGTTGCTTGATAATGTTAAACGTATCATTGCAGAAAGTAAACTATTCCAAGTAAAACTGCCTCTTGCAATTCACTGGTGGTGATTTTGTCAATGCTGATGGTGTTCAAGTGGTACGCCAGATATGACTAACTTTGTTGCTTGTATTCTTACGATTGATATTGTTTCCTAATATGATTTGATTGCTTATTTGTACCCTATGACTATCATTACCGTATTTTTTGGAGTATAAGACGCACCAAGGTTTTGAAGAGGCAAATTACCAAAAAAAGTAGGTAGGTAGGTAGGTAGATAGAGGGAGAGAGAGGGAGAGAAAGAAAGAGAAATACATAAGGTAGATAGATAAAGGGATATATATATAGAGAGAGAGAAATAGAGAGAAATACAGTAGGTAGGTAGGGAGAGAGAGAGTAGGTAGGTAGGTAGGTAGATAAAGGGATATATAGAGAGAGAAATAGAGAGGGAGAGAGAAATACAGTAGGTAGGGAGGGAGAGAGTGTCTGTGTAGGTAGGTAGGTAGGTAGATAAAAGGGGAGAGAGAAATACAGTAGGTATGTAGGGGGAGAGGGAGAATGTGTGTGTGTGTAGGTAGGTAGAAAGAGAGAGAGAAATAGAAAGAAATACAGTAGGTAGGTAGGGAGAGAGAGAGTGTGTGTGTAGGTAGGTAGGTAGAAGGATAGAGAGAGAAATAGAAAGAGAAATACAATAGGTATGTAGGGGGAGAGGGAGAATGTGTGTGTGTACTGTAGGTAGGTAGGTAGAAGGATGAGAGAGAAATAGAGAGAAATACAGTAGGTAGGATGGAAGAGAGAGAGTGTGTGTGTAGGTATAAGTATAGAGAGAGAGAGAGAGAGAGAGAGAGAGAAAGGGAGAAATACAGTAGATAGGGAGAGAGAGAGATTAGGTAGGTAGGTTGATGTTCTCAGGTGTATTTATCCATGTCCTGCAGAAGGAAATCGCAGACAAACCTTAAAACTTTGTTTCTACTTGCTGAGAAAAAGTTAAAGAGCCTTCCAAAAGGGGGGGGGGGAGCCTTTGCACTTGGCAAACTTCCAAAACAGCCCATTTCTCTGTGAAAATGAGGCTGTTTTTTTTTTTTTAAATAAAAAGCATAAGTAGCCTTGGGGGGGCTTGCAGAGTGCTGGGTGTGTGTGTGTGAAAATGAGCAAAAAAGCCACCCCGTTTACCCAGGAAGCCTCCATAAGGCTCGGCACAGCCAGTTTGGTGAAGAGGGCGGGGTTCCAGGAGGCAAAAAGGGTTTTTTTGCGCTTTGCATACTTCCTCCAAACTGATCTTTCTCCGCGAAAACGGGGCCGATTTTCTTCAAATAAAAAGCATGACTAGCCCTGGGGGGGCTTGCAGAGTGCTTTTTGGGGGGGGGGGCAAAAACCCGCCCCATTTATCGCGAAAACGGGACATTTTTGGGTCAAATAAATTGCATGCATAGTCCTATGGAGGCTTATAGAGTGCTGCTGGGAGAGGGGGAAACGGCCCGTTTGAGGCTAATTTCTGCCCTCCCCAGCCCCCAGGGGCTCTTTGGAAGCCTCCATAAAACTAGGCACAGCCAGTTTGGTGAAGGGGGTGGGGTTCCAGGAGGCAAAAAAATGCTGTATTCGATGTATAAGACGCACCCAGATTTTCAGCCTCTTTTTAGAGGAAAAAAGGTGCGTCTTATACTCCGAAAAATACGGTAAGTGTTGTACCTTATGATTCTTGACAAATGTATCTTTTCTTTTATCTACACTGAGAGCATCTGCACCAAGACTAATTCCTTGTGTGTCCAATCACACTTGGCCAGTAAAGAATTCTATTCTATTTTTTTTCAGCATCCAGCCAGGTTGTACCTTTTTATGTTTAATGTTGAATGGTTGGGTTATTAATTTTCTTTTTTTTTATACACAGTTTTTTGTTTTTCTTTTTTTGTTGTTACTATTGGATGTGGTTTTTTCCTGTTTTGGATTTTATTCTTACTGATAAAACATAATAAATATATATTTAAAATATTGTCATTTCAAAAATGCTTAGCTTCTCTGCAAAGCATGTTTCTAGGTGCTTTTAAAGTTATTTTATATTGTATCTGAACTATGTGTAGATTCCCAGAAATAACTTGCTCCCAAGTTATGAAAAAATGTCAATAGTATCCAGAATTGATTACTTTATATGTTTTACAGAATTTTGCTTTAATTTGCTTTACTTAGACCTTGACATTTTCTAAATTTCGCTCTGTGTTTTTCTTAAGTTTCTATTAACTCTGTTTCAAAAGATTAAATTCATATGATTATATTTTTTAACTGAAAGCATATTCTTCATATTAGAAAGGATTTTAAGAAAAACACACATCTATAATTTGTCTTACAATTAACATGACTTACATATCTTGATAGCAAATATGGCGTTCATCAATCTGAAAAGCAGATTCTGCATCTGCGGGAATAACACTTGGAAAATGATAATGATGACCATATCTGAACTTCAGAAATCTGGATCATGATAGATGGCAGCAGAATGATCTGTTTAATTCTTTGTTGCCATTTCATAGTCATGCATGATGTTTTCAAATTCAGAATTCACTTCTGCCTTTACAAAAGTTATTCACATCTTCCCATTCTAAGTCTGTAATTAAACTAATGTGTAAGCATAAAGATAGATACAGAATTCAAAAGAATCAGTGAAAACTAACTTTACATGTTTATTTGGAACAAAATAAATCACAGGGAAACAATAACATCAAATAATGGTTTTGCATCTTGCTTATTTAATGCTAAAACAATAATGATCCTCAGAGAGAAAGATGAATTAGAAGCACAGTCCAGGGTTTGCTTACTAACTCTTGCTGAAATTTTCAGACATTAATGGAAGTGCGGTTTGAAAGAAATGATGTTCTCGTGAGCATTCTAAAACACAATTTTGAATAATGTTTGACACAAGTACAACCCTACAATTGGCTTACTAAAAATTCATCTGTGATGTTTTTTCAGGTCCCTGAAGTAGCTTCCTGGTGATTCTCTCTTCCATTGCTGATGCTCCCCTTACAATTACTCAACTGATTATTAAAATATAACTAGCCATTCATTGACCTTTGAAGTCTACTAAGATTCTAGTATTAATTCTATCTTTGATTTCTGGAATATTTTCCTTTTGGTGAAGCCATTAATAGAGTTTTCATCTCCCAAATTTGCATTTATAATGTATGGGCAATTTATGATGCATTGGCCCATTCTACTCATAACATCATTTTCACTCAAATGATGCACTAAAGATTTATTATGGAATAATTATTCCATGGTAATGAATAAAGGAGGCTAACCAATAATGAAAAAAAGATTAACTATTATATTGTAGGGTCTACCCGACAAGTTGGATAACATTTTAAAAGTTTATATAAATAGGATTCAAAGACAAGCATGAGATTTTTGATGTGATTTATTATTTACATATATGCTACTGCAAAATTAAATTGGTGCATGTATACAGTATATATCTGAGGACATAGACATTAAAATCTCCCTTGAACCAAACATTTCAAAAACACTGAATTGTGATTTGAAGACCCCTTTATTTAAATAATAAATTTATGGTAATTGTTAACAACTCTGGGTTCAGAACCAGTGTCACAACTCTGATCCCTTAACCAGTGTTAGCAAATAAATGCGGAATAGTGTAATTCACCGGACAGTAAAGAGATACGTTGTTGTAACCACAAACAAACTCTAAAACAGTGATAGTAAGAAAATAAACAGTCTTTACTTTGTAGCAACTAAAATGCTTCTTCCGACTAACTTCTCAAACACAATAACAGTCCAACACCAAACACTCAGTTATCTCACAGTGATGCAAAACAATACTCCTTCTTCTTCACAGCTCCAGCTCCTCAGCACAGGGAATCGAAAAGGGAATTGACTGTGTTCCTGCCTTGCTTATATGGTAAAGCTGAGCAGCACAGCCAATCAGAATTCAAAGACAGTTCTTAAAGCTACATAACTTCTTAAGAACATAGGCTCATATATATTGTCAACCCAATATAAGGCTGGATATCCTAACAGTAATTATTTTCTTGAATATGATTTTCTTGCCTGGAAATAATGGGACAGGGGACTTTATTTATTACAGTTTATTTATATGCATTGAATCATAGTTGTTAAGTAAGTTTGTATGTCATATACAACTTAGAAAAAATAAATACAGATATTCAACTATTGCCTATAAATGCAACCTAGAATCTATCTCAATAATTTAGGGAGAAATATAGTAAAACTTGTTTTAATAATTTTTTTAAAGAGCAATGAGGTAATGCTAAAATATTTTTGTAGCCCAGTTTGGATTTCATCTCCTTGTTCTGATAAGCAAGCTGCCATTAAATACAAGGTAGCATTAAAACCAGAAAAAATATAGTACTGTATGATCATTCTTAAAGGATTTCTCAGGCTTTCAGCTTTCAATCAGAATAGAGCTGGAAGGAACCTTGGAGGTCTTCTAGTCCAACCCCCTACTCAAGCAAGAGACCCTATACCCCTGATGGCGAACCTATGGCATACTTGTCACAGATGCAGAGCCCTCTCTGCGGGCACACCAGCTCTCACCCTGGCCCAGTCGCACCGTGCATGTGCACGCGCCTCTGCTGTGCATGTGTGGGGATGGGGTCTTCCCCAATCTCTGCAGTTTCCCCCCAGCACGCCCTACCTTTCTCCCCACAGCATGCCCTAGCTTTCTCCTGCATTTCTGCTACCCGTGCCTTCCCCGATTTCCACAGGTTCCACCCTTTGCAGGCGCCTCTCCATAGCAGGAATGGAGGAGAAAGCTAGGATGCGCTGGGGGGAGAAACTGGAGATCATGAGGCCCCTGTGCCCTGTTTTGGGCCTGCAAAGCCTGCATCAATGTGGAAGCCAAAGCAGGGTGCAGGGGCGGGGCGCATGCACGGGAGCAGAGTGCATGCATGGGGGGGCACTCACATTGCATTTTGTGAATTGAGGAATGCATGTGTGTATTCGCGTGCCTGCGCAGTTTGGTCACTTGGCGCCAATAAGGTTAACAATTACTGCCCTATACCAGTTGTGGGCAAACTTATTAGTCAAGAGAGCCAAATATCAACAGTACCACGATTGAAATTTCTTTTGAGAGCCAAAAGGTGTGGCCTGTTTTGTGGGAGTGGCTCAGCGGTCATGTGATCGGGTGGGCGTGGCCAACTTGGAAAATGTGGTGAAACTCACTTAACGACAGTGCTGCTTAGCAACCAAAATTTATTTATTTCTTTCTCTCTCTCTATCTCTCTCTCTCCCACTCTCTTTTTCTTTCTATTTTTCTTTCTCTTTCTCTCTTTTTCTTTTTGTCTCTCTCTGTCTCTCTCTTTCTTTATCTGTCTCTCTCTCCTCCCCCCACCCATCTGTCATTCTTTGTGTGTGTGTGTGTGTGTCTCTCCCTCTCTGATTCCCTCTCTCCCTCCCTCTCTGTGTCTCTCTCTGTTTATCTCTTCCTCCCTCCCCCTCTGTCTCTCTCTGTATGTCAGTCTCTCCCTCCCTTCCTCCCTCCCTTCCCCCCCCCCGGAAGCAGTGGAAAGCCCGGCACGCCAGCCGGGGAGGCCACAGCTGCCTCCTCCCACAGCGAGGGAGGTGGGCGTGCGGCACCTGAGGCCGCGGCCACCCAAGCACCGCCGGGGCTGTCCGAGCACCACACGCCCACCTCCCTCCCAACCCCGTGCGGCGGCCAGCCCCGGAAAGTGCAGCTCAGCGGCCTCTGCAGGCGGCAGTTGCTGCTGCTGCCCCCGAACCCTGCGACATGCAGCTCCCGCCGCCCAAGCGCATCGGGCAGGACAGCCGGCCACGTTTCCACCAGGTCCCTCTTTGGCCCCTCGGGTGCGGCTCTTCCTCTCTCCCTCCCCCCCCCCCCGCCCATAGGCAGCAGAGGGCCCGGCATGTCGGCTGGGGGGGCTGCGGCTGCCTCCCCCTGGAGCGAGCGTACAGGTGGGGGGAACGCCTGGGGCTGCGGCTGCCTGGGCGCCCGCCTCCCTCCCTGGGTGCGTGGTGCCCGGACGGCTCCAGCAGCGCCCAGGCAGCCGCAGCCCCGGGCGCTTCTCCCACCCGTTCGCTCGCTCGCTACAGGGGGAGGCAGCTGCAGCCCCCCCCCAGCCGACATGCCGGGCCCTCTGCTGCCTCCGGGCGGGGGGGAGGGAGAGAGGAAGAGCCGCATCCGAGGGGCCAAAGAGGCTCACGAGCCGCGGTTTGCCGACCACTGCCCTATACCATTTCAGATAGGTGGTTGCCCAGTATTTTCTTAAAAACCTCCATTGATGAAGCACCTACAACTTCTGAAGGCAAGCTGTTCCACTGATTGATTCTTGAACTGTTTCTCCTTAATTCCACGTTGCTTCCCTCCTTTATTACTTTCCATCCATTGTTTCTTGTCTTGCCTTCTGGTGGTTTGGAAAATAAGTTGCCCCCTTCTTTTTAGCAGCCCCTCAAACACTGGAATACTGCTATCATGTCACCCTAGCTCTCTAGTCTGGCTATACCCAATTCCTGAAACTGTTTTTCATGTTTTTGTCCCCAAGCCCTTACTTGCTCTTCTTTGCACTTTTTCCAAAGTCTCAACATCTCAACTCAATTTTATTTATTTTTATTTTATTCGATTTATATCCCGCCCTTCTCCAAAAGGACCCAAGCACTCGTGACGTCCCGACTCGACTACTGTAATGCTCTCTACATGGGGCTTCCCTTGAGGTGCACTCGAAAGCTGCAGTTAGTCCAGAATGCAGCCGCACGGGTGATTACGGGAGCACCTAGGCACTCCCATATAACACCAATCCTGCGCAAGCTGCACTGGCTTCCTATGATCTTTCGGGTGCGCTTCAAGGTCTTGACGACCATCTTTAAAGCGCTCCATGGCTCGGGACCTAGATACATGCGAGACCGTCTCCTGCCCCATATATCCCTTAGACCGATACGCTCCCACAGAGAGGGCCTCCTCAGGGTGCTGTCGGCCGGACAATGCCGACTGGCGACACCCAGGGGAAGAGCCTTCTCTCTGGCGGGCCCTGCCCTTTGGAACGACTTACCCCCTGAACTTCGCACCATCTCCGACCTCCGCCTCTTCCGCAAGTGCCTAAAGACACACTTGTTCCATCTAGCTGGCCTAGCGTAACCTCCAAAATGACTTTTAGACAGTTTTTAAATTTTGGGGATTTTAATTTGGTTTTAGCGCAGGATGTTCATCAAATACGTTTTTTAAATTTTTATGTGATTTTGTATGTATTTTAATATTCCTGTGCGCCGCTCTGGGTCCGTTTGGAGAAGGGCGGGGTATAAATTTAATAAAATAAATAAATAAAATAAATCTTTTTTGTAATATGGTGACCAAAATTGGATGCCATATTCCAGGTGTGGTCTTACTAAGGCTTCATAAAGCGGTACTAATACTTCACATGATTTTGATTCTATGCCTCTGTTTATACAACCAAGGATTGTATTAGCTTTTTTGGCTACTGCCACACACTGCTGGCTTACATTTAAGTGATCATCCAGTAGGACGGCAAGGTCCCTGTCTGGCCCCATATATTTCTATTGGGACACTGGCATTCTGGTGGGAGGGGGAAGGATTGGAGAATTCTCTATATGAAGTTTCTGTTTCCTGCATTGCTGTTCTGTGAGTTTTTGTTCCCTGCATTGCTGGACTGTGGGAGGGGGTTTGTTTACACTGCTTTAAATTGCTGTTCTCTAAGTGGGAAGATTTAGTTCCTGCCTAGACCTCTTGCTATCCTAAGCCTTTCAATAAAAGCTCCTTTTGGAACAACTTCAGTTTCAAGAGTCCTGCTTTCTTGCGAAGATTTGGAGAAGCAAGACCTTACATTAGGCAGGAACTGCAAACTGGTCAACCCGGAGAGGTAACAGCCCTATCATGGGGACGGTGCACACCATGTCTGCCCAGGGCAGTGACTACAAAGAGGCTAAATCCTTGGGGAGAAATCCCCGCAAGACCCAAGCAGAGGAGGCTCTCAATGCCTGGATCAAGGAGAACATTGCCTCAAGCACCGCTGCCAAGCCAAGGTGGCACATCGGCATTGGGAAGAAGGAAGACTGGTTGGCAGGACCAACCTCCCTACACAAGGGGACAAAGTCAGGGTTGTCACACTGGTTCTAGAAGGATTAGCTGTACATTGGTTGGTGAGCCTCCATAGTGCAGATGCACCAGAGCTCCACAACTTTAACTGCTTCTGACAGCTCTGATACAGAGATTTGAGGGCCCCTAGCTGACCACAAGTCTAGAGACTGAGACTGCATAAGGCACATCAAACAGGGCTGCCGTCCAGTCGCCAAGTATATCAAAGTGTTTTGTGACCTGATTTGCCATGTTGGCCAGAGGAAATATTCATGAATTGGTTCAAAGATGCTTAAACAATGATCTGCACAATGCCGGGTGTTGCCCATGAAGCCCCAGTCCGCCTGCATGACTGGTGTGTCTTGCTGAGGAAGCTGAAATCGACTAAACTCTAAACCAGTACCATGCAAGCCACTTCTGGAAGAGATCCCCACCAGGAGGCAGAAGGGAGGGAAATAAACATCGTTCTGCCCCACAGGCTTTCAACCTGGCTCTTCTCTGTTCCTCGCTTTCCAGATGGGTCCCCAAAGCGCTGTGCTGAGAAAGACGTTCTCCCTCTGACTTCCAGCAAGAGCAGAGGTGGAGAGAAGAAGCAGCTGCTGATCACATGGAGCCACTGCTCCTAATGTTCTCCAGCAGCTTGTTTTCTCTCCACCACTCTCTTGCTGGGAGAGTGAGAGAGTCTTTCGCAGCACAGTGCTTTGGGTCCTGTAAGTGTAAATCCCATCTGGAAATCTAGGCAGAGAGAAGCAGTAAGATTAAATCCTGTTTCTTCTCTAAGGCTGCTATGCAGAGGAAGGCAGAGATAGTCCTTGACGTATGACCACAATTGAGCCCAAATTTTGGGTTGCTAAGCAAGAGCGTTGTTAAGTGAGTTTCACCACATTTTACTCAATCCATGACATCACCTGGCTCTAACAAACATGTAAGCTAGGGAAGAACATCTGAAGACATGTGTAATGTTCTAATGTACAGAAGTTATAGTTAAATGTGTGGCAGAAAGTGGACTCTGGGTGTGTTTTTCCAAATGCAGTAAATGAGGTTGAATGTGTAGAGTTTTAGAAGTGGTGTGTGTGTGTGTATATATACACATACAGTAGAGTAGATAATGTATCTTTTTGGGTGCCTATACACACACTATAACAGTGATGACAAACCTTTTTCTTACGGAATGCCAAAATTGTGCCATCACGCATGTGCCCATTCAATCTCCCCACCCACCTGCAAATGCATGTGAAACACACACACCCGGTGCATGCGCACACAGCCCTTCCCCAGATTCTGGATGTTTTCCTGAAACCTGGGGAGGGCAAAAACTGCCTCCCCCGGCCCCTGGAAGCCCTCCAGAAGCCGGAAACAGATAATTTCTGAACTTCCAGTTGGCCCATTGGGGGCATTTTTCACACTCCCCGGGCATCAGGAAAGCCCCCGGAGCCTGGGGAGAGCAAAAAATGCCCCCAATGGCCCAATCGGAAGTTCAGAAACAGTCCTGTCAGGTTCCCAAACTTCCAGCTGGACCATTGGGGCCGTTTTTCGCCCTCCCCAGCCTCCAGAGGCTTTCATGAAGCCTGGGGAGGGTGAAAACGGCCTTCCTTGGCTCTCCGGAAGGGCAAAAAAATCAACTGGCCAATGCATGCATGCCACCAAATATGGCTTCATGTGCTACCTGTGGCACGTATGCCATAGATTCACCATCATGGCTCTATACCAACTCTATGCAAGTTGGTCACACCCACCCAGTCACATGATCAATCAGCCCCATCCACCCAGTCACATGACCAACCAGCTATGCCCACCCAGTCACATGGCCAATGCGCTATGCCCACCCATTCACATGCCCACCAAGCCGTGCCCACAGAACCTGTAGTAAAATTTTTGAATCCCACCACTGGAGGGGACCCTCCAATTCCCTAATAATGAATTAATCCAGAGTGAGGAACCCCACCAGACCAAAATATTTCCCCCACATAGGTCTACAGACTGAGCCATCAAGAAGGTTGGCTCGTTACACTTATGTGTGGATTATAGAAATTTAAATGCTATTTGCAAGGAAAATCTCTATCCCCTATCCCTAATGAAGGACATGATGGCCCATCTGGCGAAGGGGAGAATTTTTTCCAAACTAGACTTCAGGGAGGATTATTTCTGGATCCGATAGGGGGATGAATGGAAAATAGCATTTAATTGTCCATTGGGATGTTTTCATTTCAGGGTTTTGCCATTCAGCCTCCAAGGGGCTCTTCCCATTTTCATGCAGCTAATCAATGAGGTGCTGCATGAGCACTTGTATAAGGGAGTGTTGGTTTATCTTGATGATATATTGATTTATACTGAAACTAAGACTCAACATGTTAAATTGGTGCAGGAAGTCTTGAAGGAACTATGGACAAATAAGTTGTTTGCCAAACTCTCCAAATGTGAATTTCACCAAGATAAAATACTTTAAACTTGTGTTAAAACACCCAGGCCCAGAGGAACCATTTGTAATTCAGGCCGATGCCAGGGATGTGGCAGTCAGTGCAGATTTACTCCAAGAGAACGAAGAAGGCAAACTACAACCATGTGCATACACCTCTAGGAAATTAACTGAAACTGAACAGAGATGGGCAATATGGGAAAAAGAGGCTTTTGCACTCAGGTGGGCACTCCTCACTTGCAGACATTTCTTAGAAGGAAGCAAAATACCTTTCCAAGTATGGTGTCAACATTCCAGCGTTGCCATGAAGATTATCAGGCTGCCCTAATGAAGTGAAAATTCTTGACATTCCTGTGGTCGGGAAGGGAATCTCAGGATGACCTGTGACTGCGCATGCATAGATTTACTTTTGATGCTAATTGGGGAATGTGATTTATGACAGGCAGAGGGGAGGGGACATAGGGGGGTAAAGTTTAGAAGCCATCAAATAACTTTCAGTTCTGGCTACACCAGAGGTTCAGCCAAGATGTTAATCCTAATAAATGGATGTTTTTTGAACTTTATCTTGAGGCCGTGAATTAATTGGGGTTTTCTCTTGGGAGCTTCATATATGGACTGACACAAGAACCTGGAAGCACTCAAAACACTGTGAAAATGTCTCCAAAACAGGTCTGATGGGCACAGTACTTCCAACACTTTAATTTCACTTTGAAGTATTTATTGGGAGGAAAAACTTTTTGGGAGATGCCTTGTCCAGACTACCACAATACAACAATGTTAAGGTGGAAGTAATTAAACCCATACTCCCAGTCTCCCACTTAGTGGCCAAAGTTGTTACACATTCTCAGACAAAGAACAACCCCTCCACCTGAGATAATGCACCAATACAGAACTCAAAAAGGACTTGGAAACAGATGAGTGGTTTAGTGCCCATAGACATACTTGTATAATAAAAGATAAGTTAGCTTGGGTGGGAAATAAGCTGTATGTCCCAGCTAGGGAAAGACTGAAAGCTATGCAAGTTTGTCACGACTCCAAATTCACCTTGGTTTTGTAAAAACATTACATTTACTGAAACAGCAATTCTGGTGGCCTTCATTAAAACAAGACATAGAAAGATATTAGCAAGCTGCCCCATTTGCACTGCTGCTAAACCCTGGTCTACTGCAGCCAGCGGCCAATCCTTCAGCACTATGGAGAGAGATTTCATTGTAGAATTGCCCTAAAGTTCTGGAAACACAGTGATCTGGGTTATCACAGACCTCTTCTCAAAGCAGGATCACTTCATCCCATGCCAAAAAATACCTTATGGCCAAAGCCTTGGCAAAGCTGTTTTTGGTGCACATATGCCACTTGGATGCGGCCCCATGGCATATTATTTTGGACAGATGGGTCCAATTCACATCCAAGTTCTGGAAAACCTTTTTGGACCTACACAAAACCGAACAGAGACTTAGTTGTAGTCATCATCCGCAAACAAATGGGGCCATGGAATGAACTAACTCAGTTCTGGAACAGTGCCTGCATTGTTTGTTAACTATCAACAGGAGAATTGGACTGAGCTATTGCCTTTTGCAGAAGAGGCCTATAATAATGCAATTCACACTAGCACAGGTTTTATCTCATTCAGAGTGGCCACAGGGCAAGAATTTAATGCTTTACTTACCCTCACATGAACCAGAAACCCCCTCATTGAAACAATGGATCAGTCATTTGCAAACCATTTGGCCAGTGGTCCACAAAGCCTTGGATGAAGCCAAGGCTGACTATAAAGCACAAGCAGACAAGAAATGAATAGACCCTAGACCTAATAATAATAATAATAATAATAATAATAATAATAATAATAATCTTTATTGTCATTGTACTAAAATTAAAATTATGAAGTGGGGGACAAAGTTTACCTTTCCACCAAGTTTCTAAAATCTTTGCAGCATTCTAAAAAGCTGGGCCCTAAACACATTGGGCTTTCGCCAGCGTTCATATTATTAACCCTGTCACAGTGGAATTGCAACTCCCTAAGTCATTACAGCAAGTCCATTCCGTTTTTCATCATAGCTTGCTGAAGCCTGAAGTCACCTCTGACTTCTACCAGCTGCTACCCCTGTTCCATCACCTATTATGGTAGAGGGCAAATGACATTTTGAAGCTCAAGAAATTCTAGACTCTAGGAAATTCCAGGGAGCCACTCAGTACCTGGCAGCTTGGAAACACTTCCCCTCCCCACACGATGAATAGGGTCACAAAAAACATGTGCATGCCCCTAAATTAATACCTATATTTCATCAATTGTACATTGACAAACCTCACTGATTTTATGTTTTCTTTGTCTCCCCTTCCATCTTTTTGTTTCCTTTCGGTGGACTTCCTATTTTTCTAGGGGGGTGGCATGTCAGGTCCCATATATTTTTATTGTGGCACTGGTATTCTCGTGGGAAGGGGGAGGATTGGAGAGTTCTCTATATGAAGTTTCTGTTTCCTGCATTACTGTTCTGTGGGAGGGGTTATGTTCGCACTGCTTTAAATTGCTGTTTTTTTAAGTGGGAAGATTTAGTTCCTGCCTAGACCTCTTGCTATCACAAGCCTTTCAATAAAAGCTCCTTTTGGAACAACTTCAGTTTTAAGAATCCTGCTTTCTTGTGAAGATTTGGAGAGGCAAGACCTTACATTCCCTTTCACAATTACTTCTAGTTAGCAAGGTTTCACCTAACTGTACTTGTACCTTTGGTTTTTCCTGCCTAGATGTAAAACCTTGCTTTTCTCCACATTAAATTTCATGTTATTGATAGGGCCCATTGTTCAAGTTCGTCAAGATCTTTTTGGATCCTGGGTTTGTCTTCTGGGTGTTAGCTATTCCTGCCAGCTTAGTGTCATCTGCAAATTTGATGTTTTCCTTCTATTCTGTCATCTAAGTCATTTACTGTACTAGCTGGATACATGTGCTTTGCAACCAAACTATGTGATCGGGCAATGCAGGATAAATCTGGTTCACTTCAGTTCAATCTGTTGGCTCAGTGGTGGTTGGTGATTGAAACACATAAGGGAATATCACTCCCGCTAAGGCGTAGACATTGTAGTGAGGTACAATGTTTAATACTGTACCTGACTGAAGGAATGGAATGTCTGTCAGTTTGAACTGAAGTAACGGAATGTGAGTCTTTTCAGGTGGGAAGGGGGAGTAGAATGTCTAACTCCTCAGCATCAGAGCATCTTAATATTAGGCAACTGGCAGTTGGAACATAATTCTTTTCAGGTGGGAGGGGGAGTAGCACTCCTTAGCATCAGAGCGTGTTAATTACTGTATACTAATGATCTGATGGACATTTCGAAAAAATCCTTTCTTAGTGAGCACCTAGAAGCCAAGAGGAACATACGTGCCAAATTTCAAGTTTGTAGGCTTTACGGTTCTGGAGATTTCATGATGAATGAGTGGTATTTGCCTTTTATATATAGAGATGAAGATATTGAAAAGTACTGGGCCTAAGATGGAATGTTGTGGTACCCTACTGCTTACTTCTATCCTTGTAGATACAGAACTATTAAGGACTACTCATTGAATATGATTTGTCAGCCTTTTAAACATCATCTGGTGGTGATGCTGTTTATCCCACATTTTTCTAGTTTAACAGGAAGTAGGTTGTGGTCTATTTCGTTGAATGCCTTACTGAATTATAAGTATACTACGTCCACAGCATTTCGTCACTTGTCAAAGAATGAAATAAGATTGGTTTGATATGATCTGCTTTTAACAAACCCGTGCTGTCCACTACTTATAACTTTATTTGTTTCTAGATGTTCACAGATCTGTTTTTGATTATTTTTCCAGTATCTTCCCAGGCATTGAAGTTAGACCTGCAGTTTTCTGGGCCTGGATTTTTCCCCTCTTTTGAAGATGGAATACATGAAAGAATGTTGTCCTTCCGGTTTATGCATTATATATTTAAAACCCTGGTGTAAACTGTATCAGACCTTGGTGGTTATTATAGTCTTTGATGGCTTGTGCGTTATAATATAACTATTAGTCAAATGTATTGAATTTATTTTTTATTTTATTTATTTATTAAATTTATATACTGCACCTTCTCCCTACTGGGACTCAGGGCGGTGTACAGGCAGGTTGAATGTAGATACTGTTGGACATTCAGTACGAATCTTGTGAAATTACTTTAGCTCATGCCAATTATATGTTTATTTTCTTTGCAGGAATCTCTTTACAGACTTAGAACATAAATGTGCTAAAGCCTACCAACCATTACAGACTTGACATCTGCAAATATTTTGGTCTTCTCTGGCCATGTTGTACACTTGGTGTTCCATGAGGAATTTGTCTTCATGAAGATTCCTATTATTGGTAATGTGATGAATAAATTTGAGATCCTTGGGGTTGTAGGTGAAGGTAAGCATATATTCATGAATACATTTAATTGGGGTTTGAGAAGAGATGTGAGCATAACTAGAAAAACGTAGGTGAGACATTGATTACAGAATGCAGTTTTTGTTTTGCCATGAGTATGAAACATACCATTTTTCTAAGCACTGATATGGCATGATAGAACTACTGACTCATTTTTTCTGCTATTTGATCAAATTAATTCCTGATATATAACCAAAATGGAAAATCTAAATGACTGATATTATAGTAGGACAAAATAAAATGAATGGCACAGCAATTTTTCTATCCTAAAGGCTTTAACTATTTATTCTAAAGTTTTCTAATCTTATGAGACCTTTCTTTCTTCCTTTGAAGCCTGGGAAAGAAAGGGCACACACCCTTTTACGTGTGAGATATTCAAAATCAAGAAGAGATCTTGATTGCTTGTCTAACTGAGCTTGGAACTGCATTATAATGCTGAGTTTCAAAATTCTCACAGAAGATTTTCTTGTTTTCATGACTCTGTAAGCACAGATTTTAAAAAAGTAATGTTGTTTCTTAATACAAATACTGTTTTTGCTAAGTCATGACTGTATATGTGTGGACAACTAAGTGGTAGATATACAGTACTGTTGAAATTTTTAATTCTATTGTGTTTATCTTATCACTTAGTTTATATTGCTGTTTATCCCTGAGTACATTTAGAAATGTTTTAGTGTAAACATTATTTAACTTTATAATAATTAAAGCATTCTTGCTCACCAATACTCCTCAAAATGGACTTCTGGAATTCAGTCTTTTGCGTCAGCTGCTTTATGCTACAACCATTCAAAATTGTTTTTTTTTTCAAATTAAGGAAGATAATTCTTAGACATCAAGCTTTTTAAAATCTACTACCCAATGTTCACTTGAGCCTAAGAATAAAATTTTGCAACATTTAACCCAAATAATAATCTCTATAGTCTCTACACAACAACATGAAATCATAGGTGCCCATTCTGTACATTTGTGTCTCCTATTGGACCGGGATGCCCTTCACGTGGTCACTCATGCCCTTGTGACATCCCGCCTAGACTACTGTAATGCTCTCTACATGGGGCTTCCCTTGAGGTGCACCCGAAGACTGCAGCTAGTCCAGAATGCAGCCGCGCGGGCAATTCTGGGAGCCCCTAGGCATTCCCACGTAACACCGCTCCTGCGCGAGCTGCACTGGCTGCCTGTGGTCTTTCGGGTGCACTTCAAGGTGTTGATTACCATCTTCAAAGCGCTCCATGGCACGGGACCTAGCTATCTGCGAGATCGCATCCTGCCCCATACATCCCTTCAACCGATTCGCTCCCACAGAGAGGGACTTCTCCGGGTGCCGTCCACTAGGCAATGGCAGCGGGCGATGCCCAGGGGAAGGGCCTTCTCTGTGGCGGGCCCAACTCTATGGAATGACCAACCCCCCGAGCTCAGAACAACCTCGGACCTCCGCTCCTTCCGCCAAAAGCTTAAGACTTATTTCTTCCAGCAGGCCGGCCTGGCCTAATCTACCTTTCCAGCCTTAGTCTGAATATTTAAATTGTTTTAATTGGGTTTTTAAGGGGTTTCGTTTTTAAGGATTTTAGGTTTTTAGCGCAGGGATATAGTTGTTTAATTTGATTTTATATATTTATATGTTTCTATGTTTGTACGCTTTTTAATCTCCTGTGCACCGCCCCGAGTCCCTTCGGGGAGAGGGAGCAGTCTACAAATTAAACTTGATTTGATTTCATGGTATTGGCCTTTATATCATTACATTTTCCCCAAGATCCTAGGATGTAGTAATGTTTCAGTATAATATATGTGGGGATCCAAGCACTGCGGGCTTTTGTAATTCGCAGATGGAAATGGTGTTAATGCATAGATTTTCTAAGTGTCAAACAAGATTTTCAGCAAGTGTGCCAATAAACACTAGGATCAATTTATGCCATAATTTTTTAACTTCAATTTTCAGATCTTGATACTGTGATCTCTAATTCTTTGTCTTCTATTCTATTATCCCCTGATATTAGCCACACTGTTGTTTCACCCACAGTTAAATCTGAGCTAAGACTTTATCAGTTTTTATTCGGAAGTTCCAAAATATTTCAATCTGCTCATTTTTGACTACTTTTTCAACTAAACATACTCACCAACTTTTCATTAGTGCACATGGTATTTTTAATAAATGTTTCAGTGAATCATTTTGAAGACTATATTATGTTGTTGTTTATAATCAGTTTCTTTAATCTTCTTGCAAGGAGCTGAGTATATGAACTTCTGCTTCTTTGTGTAATCTGTATTTTAATCATTTGATGATTGTTTAGTTCTGGCTTTGTTTGTATGAGTTCAAATAGCTTGCTCTTGAGCAGCTAAAATCAAACCTTTCATTTCCTTTTTTAATATTCTATTTGTAAAACATTGCCATATCTTATCTGTATCACTTTCCCCTCTATCTTTTGAGGAAATTGAACATGTAAAGTTTTTCCTTGCCAGTATTCTGTTTATGTTTTATGACATTATTTCAATATTCATTATTATTATTATCTGTGGTTAATCTTTGGTGAGATTCACAGCCTTTGGGGCTGGTTGGTAGCTCAACAGCTCGAGTCCTAACCAAGGACCTAGGAACTGTCAAGGTAACGTTGGAGAATAGAAGCTGTTCCAAGCAGGGTGGCCCTTTGTAGAGTCAGAATGCTCAAGTCCTGCAAACCTAGAACCTCCACATAGCGAGGCAGTCCCCTAGGTATTTCTCCAAGGGCTCCAATCACAATTGGGATAACACACAACTTTCTCTTCCACAGTCGCTCAACTTCAATTTGCAAGTCCCGGTATTTTGTGATTTTTTTCTTGCTGCTTATTTTCAATTCGTGCATCACCAGGTATTGCAATGTCAACGAACCATACTTTTTTCTTTTCAATTATTGTTATATCAGGTGTGTTATTATTATTATTAGTAGTAGTGGTAGTAGTAGTAGCAGCAGCAGCAGTAGCAGTAGCAGCAGTAGTAGCAGCAGCATTGAAGATTTAGTCTTCAATTCACAGTCTGGGACTGGTAAAAACTTAACAGTTCAGGTACTAATAAAGGACCTAATAGCTGTTAAGTTAACTCCATGTATCTAGCCAAATGTTTGGGTATTGCTCTAAGGGCGCCTATTACTATTGGTACAACCATTGATTTCTTCCTCCACAATTGCTCAACTTCAATTTGCAGATTGCAGGATTTTGGTATTTTTTCTAGTTGTTTCTTTTCAATTTTTGCATCACCTGGTACTGCAATATCATTGAACCAGACTTTTTCTTTTCCACAAAAGTGATGACAGGCATGTCTGTTTTTGTATTTGAAAATCCCACAAGCTCTTGACCTGTTCATTCTCAAGAACTTTGTCAGTTGGTGTATTTATTAAACATGAAACTCAGTCAAATGAACATTTAAAGATGTGTCACAAATACCATTGACTGGTGCTAATGGTTGATACAGGTTGCTGCCAGCATATCCTAGATATCAAATAATAATAATAATAATAATAATAACAACAACAACAACAACAACAACAACAACAACAACAACTACTACTACTACTACTACTACTAGAAGTAATTGAGAAGTGAGCTGAAAATTGGAAAAGCATGGCCAATACTTGAAAAGTATTGAAGGTAAAGCTGACCAAAAACTAGCTTGGAACTGGTTAAGATCGGGAGTACTGAAAAAAGAAACAGAAGGCTTTATTTTGGCAGCTCAAGAACAAGCCTTAGTCACAAACTGCATGAAGGCAAAAATTCAACATGTTACCACCAACAGTAAATGTTGCCTATGTAATGAAAAAGATGAAACAGTCAACCATTTAATTAGTGGGTGCAGCAAAATTTCACAAACCAACTACCTACAACGCCATGACTGTGTTGCTAAGATAATTCACTGGAAATTGTGCCAAAAGTTTGGATTTGAGTACAGCAAAAGCCTCTGAGACCATCAGGTTGAGAAGGTTTTAGAGAATGAGAAAGTCAAGATCTTGTGGGAGTTCAGAATTCAGACTGACAGGCACTTGGCCTACAACACACCTGACATAACAATAGTTGAAAAGAAAAAAGTATGGTTCATTAACATTGCAATACTTGGTGATGCACGAATTGAAGATAAACAGCAAGAAAAAATCACAAAGTACTGGGACTTGCAAATTGAAGTTGAGCGACTGTGGAAAAAGAAATTGTGTGTTGTCCTGATTGTAATTGGAGCCCTTGGAGCAATACCTAAAGGGCTACCTCGCTATTTGGAAATTATAAATTTACCAGACTTGAACATTCTGACTCTACAACAAACCACCCTACTTGGAACAGCTTATATTCTCCGACGTTACCTTAACAGTTCCTAGGTCCTTGGTTAGGACTCAAACTTCTGAGCTACCAACCAGCCCCAAAGGCTGTAAATCTCACCAAAGATTACCTAATATTATTATCGTCGTTGTTGTTGTTATTTGCCTTTTTAAAATGCATGTATAATACTTTCTACAATGTACATATGAATGTTGACATTTGATTTATTCATTCATTTATTTATTTATTTTGGACTATAGGAGCTTATGGTGTTGTGCTTAAGTGCAGACACAAGGTAAGTAAAACAATCTATGTTGTGCTTTATTATCTCTGTTTTGGTTTTCCCAAACCGGGTTTGGTTCCATATGCCTGCAAGTTGCCCTGGCTTATGTACTATTCATTGTGAATGAGAATCTGTTTCTTCCCTTGTTGAAATCTACCTATAGTTTGGTCCTTCATTTAAAATGCTTATCCATGATTTTTACATAGTTTCTTATTGTCATGGGTTAACCTGCTGCTGTGGCCTAGAGGTGGAACTCTCACCTCACAATCAGAAGGTTGTGAGTTTGATCCTAGGTAGAGGCAGATGTAGGGTCTCCTGCTTGGGCAGAGGGTTGGTCTAGATGACCTGCAAGGTCCCTTTCAACTCGGTTAATCTGTTAAACACTTTAATTCAGATTGGCAAATTATTTTTTTCTGCAGAAAAAGATAAATTTGCTCAATTGTAAAGAAAAGGGAAGCTAATGTTCATTATGAAAACTATTATTTTGCTTTAATCTCAATGATCCAACTCTGCTGTAGAGAATTACACCAAAAGTGTTGTGTTTAAATTTTTTTTCCTGTTAAATTATTTGTAAACCCAATCTAAAAAGATGCTTTTGAGAGTTTTGATTTAAAAAATCTGAATTTCCACTTTAAAAATATCCTCATTTGCTTCTTAATAATAAAGCTTTTCCTTCAATTTTTGATTAGGGAGTTTTGCAACAATTGCATCTTATTCCCCAAAGTCATAAAGCTTTGCTATGAGTATCTCCACTGTTTCTGTAATTCAAAAAAATCTCTCTGTAAACAAAAACATAACATCCATCCTCCCCTCCCAAAAAATCTAGTTGAAATTGTTTTTCAATTGGATATAATATGTCAATTCCCTAATTTCCATCAATTTTCTTAGGAAAATCCGATTTATCACTCATCAAGTCTGTCAATTCCAATTCTGTAAAGTCCTTATCCCTTTTAGCCTTCTCAAATACATCCACCACTTCAAACCAAGCTCCTATTATAAGTCTGCTTTGGCTCTTTAGATTGATTTTAAATCATTGTTACGTTATCAAACTTTTTACCAAAGTCTTCAATTTGAACGTAAGTTAAAAACATTTTTCCACAAGTCTTTAATTTGTTGCATTGTTTACCCTCCAGTAGTTTAGCAACCAAAAATAACTTGTTCTTCAAGGACAGGTGTCGTGGCTGCCTCTGTCCATTTTCTAGGAAAGAAAAACTCTTGACGCCATAGATTCAGAGAAAAAGTGCTTTTACTAGGAGAGAACTGGATGCAACAAGTTTCAGGCAAAAGTGCATGAAGCAGCAAATTGAAACAAACTACAGAGCCCAACATCCTTGTAGCTAGGCAACTCTGACTGCTACATCCTAAAGCTAGAAAAAATGACCTTGGAGAGATAAGCAAAGCCCAGAAAGTAGTTACAAAGCTGCAATGAAAAATTCTCCACTGGCCCCGCCCCCATGGCAGCTAGCACCAGGCTAGCTGATATTAGGGGAGTTAAATGTAATTAACAGGATAGTTTCAGAGAACCTTAAAATGATATTTCTCACAGTTAAAATACAAAAGAAACTTCAAAAAGTGCAGTTAAAACCAAGGTGATCAGGTGATAGGAAAAGATGGAAACCTGACTTTCCGGCCTCGCATACCAAAAACTTCAATCTTCAAGATTTGTCGTCTCAGATGGGTCCATAGTTGTCCAAAAGTCATCTTGTATTGAAAAAGTTTTATTGAGTTTACATTTTTTGTGGGGTAGGGTAAGGGATACATAGAAATTTTGAGAGTGGTCACGTCAAAGTCGTCGCCTCCTCCGGTACCTCAAGTTACATTATTAAAAAGAAAGAAAAGAAACATTTCACATAACACTACAAGCTGAGAGCAAGTACATATTCCTAAATTTTTCAGTTATATACTGTCAGTCAATTACAAAAATCCAGATTACAAATATCATACAATATTACTCAAAAAAAAACCAGGACAAAGTTATTTTTTAGATCTAAGTCTCTTGGCAATTGTATCTTCCACCCTCTCCCCCGGGCCCCCAGCGGGCGGGGCCATGGCTCTCCCTGCCCCCCCTGGATCTTCTCCCAGGACAGAGGAATGTTTTTTAAGAAAGGCTTCCGCCTCAACAACTGTTTTAATCTTCACTCTACCTCCTTCCCAGAACACCAGCATCCCTTCGGGTATCACCCACCTGAACCAGATCCCATGATCAAACAATGTTTTAGACAAGAAGGAAAATTTCCTTCTGGCTTCTCTAATCTTTCTTGGAATCTGCTTCAAGATGGTAACCTCCTTTTGTTGGTAAATCATAGGACTCCCTCTTTGCGCCTTCAAGATTTCCTCTCTGGTTGACCTTCTAACAAATTTTATATGTATCTCTCTGGGTACTTCATTCATCCTGGCATATGCAGAATTTATTCTGTAGACTAGGTCAATGTCCCCTCTGATCTCATCTTTTGGTTTATGTAAATAGTCTGCAATAATTGTACTCATAAGATCAGGGAGACATTCACCATCCATCTCAGAAACATTCTGAAATCTCAAAAAGTATGTCATCCTTTCCATATCTATCCTAGTCACGTGCCCATTTATTTCCACAACCTCATTAGAAACATTTTAAATCTCTCCCTTAGCCCCCTCCAGCCCCCCTTTCAATTCTTCATTCTTCTGTGTATTCTCAAGCACTTGTTTTCGAGTGTCCAGTAATTCCTTTTTAAAATTGACATTTTCTGCCCTCTGGGCCTTAATTTCTAATACCAAATTTTGTATAACAGATTCAAGGGCAGTCATTCTTTGTTCAAGGCTTGCCAGCGTTGCTTCTTGTGCCATGTTTAGCTATTAAAATCCGTGCCAGTAAAATGGCGTTTTTAGGGTGGGGCTGGTGAGGCAGATCAGGAGTCCAAAGTTCTCAAAGTTGTAGAGCTGCAGAATTCAGAAACCAGTAGAGAAACACTTTTCCAACTCCATAGGTATAATAATGAAGGTAATCCAGAAAGGAAAACACAAGTCCAAAAGAGAAAAATTCTTCATCAATAATTAGAGGAAGTCCAAATCACAAAGAGACACTGGTAATTTTCCATAGGTCATAGTCAGTCGGGGACAAAGAGAAGCCATTTTCCGCCCAAACTCAGAGCCCGAGGGAGAAAGCGGTTAAAAAGCAAAAAAGAAACTGTTTCAGCCAGACCTAGAGACATAATTGCAAACAAGCCGCAAAATACTTTCCCTTGTTAGAGACCATCCGGATTAAAAGTTTCCGATTCCTCGCAACGAGGCATTTCCAAGTGCCGCTTTCCAAAAGTCATCTTGGGTCAATGCTGGGTGTCCCCGTTCAAATCTGGTGAGCAACGCCACCTAAGAGCCAGCTTTGGCAGAACAATCAGCTTATCATCACAGGAGAAAGAGATTGTCCTGCCACTCAGCATGCCATCTTGAGGGGATAAATGCAAGATAATATTGTGTTACTGTATCTATTTTACAAACAAAACACTCATAAGTGTACAAGTATAAATCTGGTTTCAGGCCCAAGAACAATATTTGCTTTGAACAATAGGTAAATGAAAACAAAAGAAAAAAATTATGTGTTTATGGACATCAAGCTTTAACATGATATTGTGGATTTAAACTTTTTGTATAGTGATTTTTCCAAATGTAGAAGTCATTATGAAGATGGTTTCCTTTTAAAATTAAAATAAAATCCTTTCTGAACCAAGTTTGGCTCTTCACAACGTTAATCTCTACATAGCCAAGTATTAATTTTATTGGTGTGTGCTAAAATATTGAAGATCAATCTGAATGATCATTTATAACCTTAACTAAGCATTCTGTTATAAGAACCAATATCAAAATAATTTATGTAATTCAGTTGCAAAAATGGATGGGAGTGAGGACTAGGGTTTTATAGGAAATTTAATGCCAAGCTTCTGTTATCCCTGTAGAACATAGGAGCAGATTTCATGGCTAAATTTGATTCTCTCCTCAAAGGTTAAGAGAGAACTAGATGCCAGTAAGGTAAAGCTGATAGATAAAATATGGATAGATGAGTCAAGATATTTTTCCCCAGCACTGCTTTTAAAATTTGTAGTTACATTTTCCCCCCTCACATTTTGCCTCCTTTCCCATTCCAGAAAGAAAAAACTGAGACATATCATGAGATTCTTGTAGAAAGCCTGCTACAAAAATACTTCAAGAATAGTGTTCAAATTTAAACTCATTTTTAAAAGCCTAATTAGTATTTTTAAAATCTGATTTAGATATTTTTTATTATTAAATTTTTAAAATTTATAATAATATGTACTGAGAAGAATTGCAACAATAAAAATAAAATTTAAAATGATTAATAATTAATCATTTAGTGATTAGCTTCACTTTCATACAGCTCTCTTCCTTGCATGTATACAAAACAATAGCAGAAATAACTTTATCCAGTTGCTCTGAAAACTACCAGCAAGAACAAAAGCCTACCTCACCAAGTGTAAACTAAATAATGTTAAAATAATTTGGTAGAAAACTATTCTCCAGTTTAAAAATTGCTGTAAAAGTTTTGCTTCAACTTGCAATTCTATGCATGACTAGAAATCTGTAGCACAATATGGTGTCAGGTATTTACTAACTAAAAATATGACTATTCTTTCTGGTGAACATATTTTTTTCTTTCTTTTTTAGGAAACACATGAAATTGTGGCCATTAAAAAATTCAAAGACAGTGAAGGTACTTATTTCTATTTGAATATATAGTGCATTTACTTTTTTAATTAATAGGTTCTTAACCAAGATTTGGAATAGTGCAGGAGTAGGAGTTTAAGAATTTATTGTCCTGTGTCAACATACCAACTATGAAGAGATCAGAGTTTTATTTCAAAACTTCTTGGATAGATGGTAGAGATATGTAAGCTTTCTACATGTCTGTATTTGTTCAGACCTGCATTTCTCAATTTGGCACCTCCAGATATGTGAGATTGCAGTAATAAGCTGAATTTATTAATAAGCTTTTGTTTCATTAGAAAATATAGCCAGCATTTTTAAATTATTCTTACTATGATATTAACATGTTTCAGACAGATTTCACTATGATTTGATTACTGTATATTCAGAATAAATCTGAATAATTTGAAATGTTTCCTGATAAGCAATTTATTACTTATCTAGATGGCTGAGTCAGAGTCTGTTAGTGTACATATCAGCAGAAATTTAATTCAGAAAAACCAACTTGAATTAATATGTAGTTTTAATATGTAGTAGTTGAACTGTGCATGATTCTAGATCATTGTGAAAATAATAACTAGCAAATAATATCTCCTGATTTTGGTTTCACTTTTAAGGGTTATAGAAGAGGATCTCTTAGCACTAATAACAAATGTTCTTTCATTTTGCATTGAACCTGAAATGAATTGAGAGCCAATTTGGTGTACAAGTAGTCCTTGACTGGTCATTTAATGAAAATTCAAAATTCTGACAGCTTTGGAAAGAATGCTTAACAGCCCGGAAAGCACTTCTGACCATCATAAAATGTACACACACACCCAAGAGTCATGTGGCTGTGATCTGGGTGTTTGACAGCCTGTTCACACTTAGTGCCAGTGGCCAAATGCTCATTATCTTATGATTGCCATTTGCAATCTTCTCTGCTGGCTTCTCCAGAAAGTCAGTGGGAAAGCCAGCAGGGAAGTGGAAAGCTACTGTTGCCTGCCAAGAGGGCTTCCTCTGGTTACTGGGGGCTGAGTGAACTTCTTTGGCAGGGTGGAGAAATGGAGCTCAGATTCTGAAGATCTGTGTTCCATTTCTGCACCCCTGCATGCATACTCATTCCATTCCCAAGAGGCACCCCATGCTTCTTATCTGGGCCTCGGTCCATTTAATGACCCGTGTGTGATCACTTAACCACAATCAGCCCTAGGAAAGAGGCCGTGACAAACCTCTTCTGAAAAACCTTGTCAAAAGAACTGTAGGGACTTCTCCAAGCAGTCTCTGAGAATCGGACACAATTGAATAGAAGAAGAAAAAAATGAAATGAATTTTAGCAAGAATATTTATGGACTGGCACCAAAGGCCTCATTTCACAGCTGTTGGCACCACTCTTCTGGATTGCTATTTTCACTATAAAAACATAGATTAATATTTATGCAAATTAATAATTAATAATAATAATTTATTACATTTATAAACCGCCCCCTCTCCCCGAAGGGACTCGGGCGGTGTACAGGAAAATTAAAAAACCATCTAAAAACATATAATACATGCAAAGTTAAAAACGAATTAAATTACCCTGTACTAAAATTTAAGAACATTAAAATTGCAACCCATTAAAACCAAATAGACAATTTGAAAATACAGACTGGGGCGAGAAGCGTAAATTAGGCCAAGCCGGCCTGATGGAACAAATAAGTTTTTACTTTTTGGCGGAAGGCACGGAGGTCTGTGGTCGTTCTAATATCCGGGGGTAGGTTGTTCCAGAGGGTCGGGCCGATCACAGAGAAGACCCTTCCCCTGAGCGTCACCCGCTAGCATTGCCTGGTGGATGGAACCCGGAGAAATCCCTCTCTGTGTGAGCGAATCGGCCGAAGGGATGTATGGGGCAGGATACAATCCCGCAAATAACTAGGTTCTGTGCCATGGAGCGCTTTAAAGATGATAATCAACACCTTGAAACGCACCCAAAAGGCCACAGGCAGCCAGTGCAGCTCGCGCAGGAGTGGTGTTACATGGGAGTATCTAGTAACTCCCATAACTGCCTGCGCGGCCGCGTTCTGGACCAGCTGTAGCCTTCGAGTGCATCTCAAGGGGAGCCCCATGTAGAGAGCATTGCAATAGTCCAGACGAGACGTCACAAGCGCATGAGTGACCGTGCGAAGGGCGTCCCGGTCCAATAGGGGACGCAACTGGTAAAATGCCCCCCTGGCCATGGCTGTCACATGGTCTTCTATTGACAGCCGAGAGTCCAGCAGGACGCCTAAGTTGCCCGCTCCACGGGGGCTAGATGTTCGCCCCTATGATCAGTGATGACGTCAACTGGTTGAACCGGGGCGCCGGTAGCCACAGCCACTCAGTCTTGGACGGGTTGAGCTTGAGTCTGTTCCTTCCCATCCAGATCCGCACGGTTGCCAGACACCGGGACATCACTTTGACGGCATCGTTGGGGTGGTTTGGGGTAGAGATGTACAGCTGGGTGTCATCCGCGTACAGATGGTAATCTACCCCAAACCCACGTATGATCTCACCCAGTGGCTTCATATATGTATTGAACAAGAGAGGCGAGAGGACCGACCCCTGAGGCACCCCACAAGTGAGAGGCCTCGAAGTCGACCTCTGCCCCCCTGCCGATGCAATAGAATACCATGGTATCAAAAGCTGCCGAGAGGTCTAATAGGACCAGGATGGAGGAACAACCCCCATCTCTGGCCCTCCAGAGATCATCCACCAACGCGACCAATGCCGTCTCCGTGCTGTGACCGGGCCGGAAGCGCGGGTCTAGATAATCAATTTCCTCCAGATGACGTGGAAACTGTTGTGCCACCACACTCTCTACAACCTTCGCCAGAAAGTGAAGGTTGGAGACCGGACGGTAATTTACTAACAATGCTGGTTCCAGGGAAGGCTTCTTGAGGAGAGGCCTCACCACCGCCTCTTTCAAGACGGTAGGCAAGAACCCCTCACTCAAAGAAGCATTCACTATTTCCTGGAGCCAGCCTCGTGAAACCTCCCAGGTTGCCAGTACAAGCCAGGAGGGACATGGGTCCAATAAACATGTGGTGGCCCTCAATCTCCTACGCAACCTGTCCATATCATCGGAAGTAACAGAGTCAAACTCCTCCCAGAATGGTACCTCAAGACCCACTTCCGATGCCTCCTCCGGACCACTTTCGGTGGAGACCTACTCGCTCCGAATCTGAGCGATTTTGTCCTGCAGATACTCTCCAAATTCCTCTGCTCTGCCCTGTAAAGAGGCTTCCCGCGGCCTCTGGTGAAGCGGGTCACCCCAAACAGGGCGGCAGGGCGGTTATTGCGGACGCGCTAAGAGTGGCACAATACCGACGCTTGGCCACTCTTATTGCCACAATGTAAGTCCTCAAATGGGCTCTTACCTGTGTTCGGTCCAATTCAGGGCGTGTGGATCTCCACCTCCTCTCTAGGCGTCTCTTGCGGCGCTTCATCACCCTCAGCTCCTCGGAGAACCAGGGTGGTTCGCTGCCGCAAGAGAGGCTGCAAAGGCGCAACCCAGTCCAAGGCCCCCGTGGCCGCACTATTCCATGCAGCCACTAGGTCCTCCATCCGGGCGCGGGTCAGGGCTACAGGTAATAGCCCAAGCTCCGTCTGGAACCTTTCGGGTTCCATCAGGCGCCTGGGGCGGAACCATCTTGGATATTCTGGTTCCGCCACCCCGCAGTGGGGTGTAGCGGTGGGAAAGTCGAGCCGGAGAAGTGAGTGATCTGACCATGATAGGGGTACGATGGCTAAATCCCCAACTCCCAGATCACTCATCCACTGGCCAGAGACAAAAATGAGATCCAGTGTGTGTCCTCCCTCGTGTGTGGGGCCTTGAATTACTTGGGTCAGGTCCATGGCCGTCATGGAGGCCACGAACTCCCGAGCTACCTCAGAAGTCTCACCTACCGATGGCAGGTTAAAGTCCCCCATGACTAGTAGTCTGGGGGTCTCAACCGCCATCTCGGCGATCATCTCGAGGAGCCATCTCAGCGATCATCTTGAGGAGCTCGGGCAGGGCTGCTGATACGTAGCGGGGAGCCAGGTACAAAATCAGCAAGCCCAACTGCCTCCCTGGGCCCCACTTCATGCAGAGGGACTCACAACTGGTTATCTAGGCTCAAGACCTTCCCTGACAATGACCGCCGCCCCCCCACCCCTGCCTAGGGCCCGTGACTGATGGAACACACGGTAACCTGGTGGGCACATTTACACGAGAGGAAGTCCTCCCATATGGCCCAACCAGGTCTCCGTAATTCCCGCCAGGTCCGGCTCCCCCTCCGACATAAGGTCGTTAATGAGGGGGGCTTTGTTGACAACGGACCTGGCGTTGAATAATATCAGTCTGAGGCCCTGGCTCTGTAAGCCCTGACCACCTAGATTGCGGGGGTTGGGGCATGTTACCGCTTGTAACCATCGCCCACGTTTGCCCAACCGGTGATGGGATCTTTGTCTACCATTGCACCTGCCCCTCCCCACGACCGTTAGAATAGAATGACCTTCTTCCAGAACGTCCCTAGTCCCCCTCTTCTTAACAGACCCATCCACTTCCTTTTTAATTCCGCCCATCAGCTTGGTTTTGGTCCCGCCCTCAGCCTGACTAATCCCATCCCCCTCCCTGGAACCCCCTAAAATCCGAATAAAAAATTTCCTTAAAAACCCCCTAAGACTGCGTTTCGTCCACCTCTCTTGATTAAAAAATCCCTCATCAAGGTGGGCCCTCGTTAGCGCCAAACCTGCGAGAAAGGGGACTCTCGCAATAGAATGAAGTCTGCTCTAGAGTACGACATAATAAATACAAATAGATATAAAAAGTATAAGAGGTCATGAGAGTTGTAAGTAAGGGCATCAAAATTGCATAAATATTATACTAGAATGTTAAAAGTATTATAAATAGATGTTATAAATATACAGTTCAAGTCAACCCAGGAGACAATATAGTCCGGCTCTAAGTTCGAAATAGTCGTAGGAGGTGGAGAAAGTTTGTCCGTGTATGTGTGTGGAGCTGGGGCTGGAGGGCAGGTCCGGCCGTCTAGCTGTAGTCCAGTTCCGGCCTGTGTTCTTCTATAGTCCAAGCCCAGCTGTTAATCGGCCTCCTCCAGCCCCACCACACCAGGCATCTCAAAGGGCCTCGGCTACAGATATTGTTTTAGCCGAGGCCTGTTCTCCCCGGCCAAAGGCCTCGGGCCTCTACTACCAACCTCTGGAGGCCTCAGCGCAGATGTTTCCCGGCCAGCCTCTCGGTTCAGCCCCCGGCCGGCCCGGCCCGGCCCAGCCCCGACGCGACCTCAGCATCCACCAATCATCCTTCGGCCTGCCAGGCCAGATGTTCTTCGGCCTTATCTTTCTATATTTCTATTTGGCCTTTATTCTCTTGATTTTACTTTGGCTTGGTTTTGGAAACTTTAGTATATTAATGCTTGTTTATCTTCCTTGTAAAAATACTCTTTTAGAATATTTATTTAGGATTATTCCTCAGTAAATAGAGCTGTAGCAGCCATTGTTTTTATATTGATACTTAGTAATATTATAATATAACTTTAATCAAAAGATTTCTATTCCGTGTAATACCCCACTTGGGATCATATTTTGCACAACAAATAAGCATTTCTCTATTGACCTAGGACTATAAATACACAGACACTTACCATTTTTTCTGGATAATGTATTTTCCTTTAAAAATACAAAAAAAATATTTTAGGTGCTTTTATCTCAGGCAGAATTTTAGAGTAATACTTATCTAACACAGCTCAACAAAAGTTATTTGAGGGAAATGGGTAGTTAAGAAATATTAAAAATAAATATAACTAAATAAAAACAGAAAAATAAGGCAGCTGAAGGATAGTTTAGAAGAGGAAGATAAGTTGGGGGATTTATTATTTGTTACTCTGCTATAAAACATTTTTGCTATAATAGCTAATCTTACAATAATATACTAAATAGATAAATTGTTATGCAGTATTCACACAATTTTCACTACTAATAGTATTTGTTAATAGGTAAAATGTAATATTCTTGAAATACTATTTCACTACAGATAAAATGTTGTAATATGTAATAGTGTTTTTTCATCGATATAATATTTATATCTCACTAATGAAATGTATTAAATAGTGCACAATGTTTTTGCATTTTTATTAAGGGGAATAGAAATTCAAATTAAATTTGTTTTTCCTAATTTTAATGAATATCTTAAATAATCAGTTTATAAGAATTATAAATATTTATTGCTAGACTCTTATTTAAAGCTAAGTGATTTGTTTGAATAATCCATAGTGACTGAGTTAAAATGATTTAGCCAAATAACCTCCATTATGCTAAGCCAAAATAAAAGAAACTATTTTATAGCTTAGTATGAAATGTAGTATAAAGCTTGCTTTTTGTGAAATTTTGAACAAGACTATTTAGACAGTTTGTTTCTCAGAGAGGATTTAAATATTGATTAATAATGTGCTATCAATTCAGTGTCAACTCTTAGTGATCACAGAGTTTTCTACTGGTTTGGAGAAAAGATTTGCATATATTTTACAACCTTTCACTCTTTATCTTATAGAAAATGAAGAGGTCAAAGAGACAACTTTACGAGAACTTAAAATGCTTCGTACTTTGAAGCAGGAAAATATCGTAGAACTAAAAGAAGCTTTTAGAAGAAGAGGAAAATTGTATTTGGTGTTTGAATATGTAGAGAAAGTAAGTTATTTATTTAGAAAAAAAATGCTAAGGTGTTCCTGAATACAAATTGCTAAACTTCAAACACGTCTTATGTATAAAAATGTTATACTACAGGGGTGTCAAACTCGCATTGTCATGGCAGCGTCACATGATGTCTTGGGAATTTTCCCCCCTTCACTAAACTGGGCAGGGCCATGGCCAGTGTGTGATGCATCCAGGCCATGGGCTGTGAGTTTGACAGCCCTGTTATACAATGTCATTAGTGTTCTATATCACTAAATACGTCTTTGCAGTAATTTTTGTTTATGATCAACTTAAAATTTGACATTGAGGGGAATAATTTATCATGTTTTATTTCTTTGTCTGAAAACAATCTTTGACTATATTTTATCTTTTTCAATGAAAAATAAATATAATTTGTTTTATATATTAAATAAAGAATAGCATTTGTAAATATAGTTAATTGATGAAACGATAGCAATAGATTTATGTAATAAGCTAATGTTTAAGTCATGGTTTATAGACTACAGTGGCTAAGTTGTTAAAATAGCTAAACCAAGTTCAAAGGCATTATTCTTAGGGGGAAATTGGTGAATATACATTTTCTTAAAACCAATTGAATTGCTCTATAGTTGGTTTCCAGATTTATAACATAATGCCATTCCTGATTGTTATTTTAATATAGAATATTATTTGCTACTTTAGGTTTTATTGTGCTTTGTTTTATGCATTGGTTGCACTTTGCTGCTTTTAGAAATTATTTTTATTTGCCTTTTATATTGTATAAATTACATGAGCATATGGAATGCTTCTTATGGTTCCTCTTGTATAAGATGACCCTATTACAAGCCATTAATGGTTGTTTAAAATATTTCTAGGTAGTGGATAAATCTTAAATTGCAGAGTTTGTAATTTAGTTCTTTCTGTCTTCAATGATGTTGAATATAGAATATGCTTGAGTTGCTAGAAGAAATGCCAAATGGAGTCCCTCCTGAAAAAGTAAAAAGTTATATCTATCAACTGATTAAAGCAATTCATTGGTGTCATAAAAATGATATTGTTCACAGAGGTAAGTAAATTAAATATTAGACTGTATCTTTTCCTGAAAGCATAAATACATTTTAGTAAGGAAATTGATTTCACCAATTGTTGTAAACTTATTATCCATTTGTTAATTTAAAATAGTACATGAGGCAAAATTTTCTTTACATTAATAAGTAAAACACACACGCACACACTTCTAAAGTAAAATTGATGGGAGTCAGCTAAGAAATCCCACTGATTTTAATGAATCTAAATAACATACTTTGTGAATAATTTGTAATTTTCATATTGCTTGTGTCTCTTTATCATTAATACATTTCTATATAAATATAAATCCAATAAAACATAAACATTAATACATTTCTTTATTCTGATAATTCTTTATAAATTTTGTAATTGTAACTTCACTAAAATGTATTCATAATTGAATTTAATAAATTACTGAACTTCAGGTTTAAAAACTAAATATTTTCCCCAGACTAGTATTAAGCTTTCTTTTAGTATAGAGGTTTAGTTAAACTTATAACTATTATTCCAATATGCTTTCTATTGGTTTTTCTATGATCATGTTTCAGTAACTTCTGGAAAGTGAGATGTCATTATCTACTAAAATTAATCAGTTGGAAGAGATCTTGGAGGTCTTCTAGTCCAATTTCTTCCTCAAGCAGGAAGCTATACCATTTCAGACAAATGGTTGTTCAAGCTTCTCTTAAAAACCCTTGGTGTTGGAGCACCCACAGCTTCAGTTTGAAGTTTGGCCGTATTTTCCTCTTGCTGAAGGTTCCTTACAAACATTTTCTGAATTTGAAAGAAAATCAGTTTGCCGTGGTGATTAAGGTGCTAGCCTAGAAACAGGAGACTCTGAGTTCTAAGTATCCCTTAGGCCAGGGGTGGGCAAACTTTCCAACTTTAAGTCTGAAGGACTTCAGCTCCCAGAATTCTCCGTGCTGGCTGAAGAAGTCTGGGAGCTGAAGTCCTTCAGACTTAAAGTTGCAAAGTTTGTCCACCCCTGCCTTAGGCATAGAAACCAGCTGGGTAACTTCAGGCCAGTCACTCTCTCTCAGCCCAATTACCTCATAAGGCTACCGTGGAATTAAAATTAGGGGAACACTCCCTTCCAAAATACGGGCTTTTGAGTGTTTGGAGAAAAGATGAGTATAAATGCACTAAATAAATAATATGCTGTACTGTTTCAATTGTCTGTTAATGCAGAACAGTGTATATGTTGTCATTTGTTAACTTTTTGCTATGCGTTTGAATATTTCAGATATTAAGCCAGAAAATCTCTTAATAAGCCACAATGATATTTTGAAATTGTGTGACTTTGGTAAGGCTTTTTTTAAAAATATATTAGATTTTTTAAATTACAATTATTTATAATCTGAATTATATTATGATAGTAAATAACCTGTTTAATACAATACTGAAATACTAAAAAAATGGGAAAACCACACTGTTTTTCTTTTAAGCAGTTTCCTTCATTGTTCTGCACCCATAGACAGAATCTTCAAAGCTAAAAGCAAACTACTTGCATCATTAAAAATATACTCAGAGAACTTCTGTGGAAGAGCTGTCTTCACCCTCTATCTCCCAACCAAATTATTTAAACTTTGCTGTCTGTTGTTCCTCTAGAACGCAGACACCCCCTCCCCCCCTTCTTGGGAATCTAAAACACATTCCATCATGTCATCTCAGTATGCTATTTGGTTATCATAATTCAGTGTTCTAAACAGTAGTGTTTTACTGGTTAGCAATATTTTACATACTAAAATTAATATTTGTATAGGTAGTCCTTGACTTATGACCACAATTGAGACCGGGATTTCCATTGTAAGTCATTGCAATCATAAGTCAAGTCAGATACAATTTTGCAACTATTTTTACATTGGTTGTTGGGTGAATCGACATGATCGCTAATCAATTCATGCAGTTATTGAGTAAATCCAGCTTTTCCAGTGGATATTGGGGAAATCAGCAAAAAAGATTGCAGATTGCAATCTGCAGGATACTGCAACAGATTGTAAAGGCAAGTGCCCAAATTGTGATTACATAACAATGGGTCATAAATATTAGCACAGGTCAAATCACTTTTTCTGTTGCAACTTTAAACCATTGTTAAATGGTAATACGTCAAGGACTATCTGTATAATTAGAACACAAGAAATCTACTTGTATTCTTAGTAAGATGAAAGATAGGTTTGTCTGTCTGCTGGATAAAGCACCCAGTGAGCTTAGTTATTAAATTAGGGCAACTTTTGACATTAAAAGCTGTAACCTTAAAACATATTACCCTGAGAATAAGTGTCAGTACTGTTGTAATACTGGAAATTAGCTGAACAGGGTATGCTTTTTTCCCAGCTGTCTGATAAGATTAGAAATGCTACATAAGAGACTCTAAAGATTGCAAGTATATCATCCTATGTATTGTATATTTTGCTTTTTGCTTGCTTAATTATAAGCATCTGCTGAAGCATATGTAGTGCATTTTTCTGATACTAAGAAATTGGAAGAAAACTAAGAACATAACACTTTTAACAAATGCCCTCTGCTATTATGCTATAGTGATTCAGGTTCCATTTCATTTTTTGTGACTGAGGTTATTCCCACTCATTCACAACTGTAGAATTAATCATCTGAGCACTTATCTAAATTTACAATTTTAATGTGAAAATGGTACAAACCATGATCAAACTATCTAAGTTACATATCCAATTAACTTATTATTCTGTCCAAAGAACTAGATGTTGATACACATATAGTTTTGTATAAAGTGCAAAGAAGTTTTTATGTATGTTTTTTATTGCTTAAGTTGAAATTATTGGATTTGTAAACTTTAATATTTCATTTCATTAATGTACCTGGATGTATATGGTGATATATAAAGTAACCTTCAAGTACAAATGAATTTTGCATTTACTTCTAATATTTAATTTCAAATGGTCAAGGTTTTTTTCTGGTTAATAAATATGTTACAGTATTTTATTCTTTCTAATCTTTTAAAAACCTTATTCATACATGGAATTTCAGAATTTAAAAGATAATATATTACTGAATTACCAATATATTAAGATCACTTTAATATTATCTTAATGAAGGTTTTGCACGGAATTTGTCAGAAGGCAGCAATGCGAACTATACAGAGTATGTTGCCACCAGATGGTATCGTTCTCCTGAACTCTTGCTAGGGTAAGTAAACTTAGAATGTATAAATAATGTGATACACACACACACACACACACACACACACACACACACACTCACCGCTCATCATGAAAAGAAAAAGAAATGTAAAAGGAAAAAGGCGACAGCTGAGGTGAGGCTGAGCTAGCTGCTGATGACTCTGCCTAACTGTTTTAAAAAAGCCTCTAAAAAAGCGCCCTCTGCTATGAGGCAGGAGAACTGTGTGCCTCATCTAGTCTGACTTTTTAGGCATTTTATGATTGCTCCAGCAGAGTGAACCGTAGGCTTAAAAGCCTTGGGACTCCCGAGGTAGGTGAGGCCTGCAGTTCTCCTGCCTCATAGTAGAGGGCGCATCACCGCTACCCCTCTTCCCTTTTTCTTCCCTTCTCGCTTGTGATGCAGTGACAATAAAGGGGGAGCACAGAGATGTACCTTCATCTCATCATTGATTTCCCTTTTCAGGGAATGAGCCGGCTTCCTGCTTCTTTTATTTTCTGGAGGTCTCCCTTCTTTCTCCATTTCTGCCATTTTTTATTTTTTTATTTTTTTTTTGGTTTGGTGTGCATGGGTGTATGTATGTATGCATGTGTGTGTGCGTGTGTGTGTGGCGCGCGTGTGTGCATGCATGTTTATATGTATCTATTTTGGTGGATTTGGCTTCATGTTCCCTCCCTGCACCCAACCAGCTGCTACTGCTCCCCATTCCCCTTCTTCCTGAGCCAACATGAAGGGGACCGTGGCTCACACTGACCTAAGTCTACCGCTGAGGAGTCTCCTGCACAGCATGGCTCTCCTCCACAGCCAGCTACTCACTTCTCAGCGGCGGCAGCAGAAGGAGTCCCTGTCCCCGCCGCTGTGATCCTGGCACAGAAGGGTATTTTGCTTGCACGCACAAGAAAAAGATGAAAGAGAAAAGGGGAGAAAGAGAGAGAGAGAGCTCTTTGTGAAAGACAGCTTGAAGGAAAGAATGGGAGAGAGGGAAAAGAGAGGGAAACAAATTAGAGAGAGAAGGGGGTGAGGGAGCGAGAAATGAAAGAGTGCTGAAGAGAGAGAATGGGAGACAGGGAAAAGAGAGGGAAACAAATTAGAGAGAGAAGGGGGTGAGGGAGAGAGAAATGAAGGAGAGCTGAAGAGAGAGAGGGAAAAGAGAGGGAAACAAATCGGGGAAAGACAGGAAGAGAAAAGAAAGAGAAAGAAAGAAAGAAAGAAAGAAAGAAAGAAAGAAAGAAAGAAAGAAAGAAACTTTCTCAGACCTATGACGAAAGCAATGGCAAGCTAGATCTCTTGCCAAGAAAACTGCCATTTGGCAGAAGGCACAAATTGGAAGCAAGTCTGATTTTTTAAAAAGAAAATAACAGAGATGGCAAAAAATGCATTTGAAAATAAGATTATTTATAATTTTGAATAACATATTATATTGCCAAACTCAAAAGGCTTTTGATACTTAATTATCATCATCATCATCATATATATCTCTCTCCTCCCACCCCCCCACCCCCCTTCACAGGGACTGTCATCCCTTGTGGAAAACACAACAAAGAACTCCTCGGCTCCTTGCTCCCCCTCCCCAAATCTCTTTTTTGGTTGTTGTTGGCCACTGGTGGTCACCGCATATGGTCCTCAGCGATACGGTCTTGCCTTCCATCTCTTCGAAACATGCAAGGACGGAATGAAAAAGTGCGGATCCTTTTATTAAAGCGCCCTGTATTACAAAGGCATTTTAATAAAAAGATTGTGATGACATCAGTGCCTCACCAGCCATAAACCTTACCGCACGTCACTGATACGTGTGTTTGTGTGTGTATATGTCATTGTGTTATGTATATCACACACACACACATATATGTATATATGTATGTATGTATGTATCAATGTTTATGTCAGAGCACCTGGTATGCCCAAATATGGGAGGAAGGGAGCTTACTGCTACCCATTTTGCCTTTCAGCTCCAACCTAGGAGCCTTTCAGGCAGAAAACCATTTTGTACAAATGCATATATATATATATATATATATATATATATATATATATATATATATATATATATATATATATATATATATATATATATATATATATATATATATATATATATATATATATATATATATATATATATATATTTACACACACATACACACACACATTTACACTCTTCAGTATTGGTCTATTTAATAAGCCCAGTTCATTATTACTTTAGTTGTTCTTGTCACTTGCCTAGTTTGATAGCAAGAGCTGAATTGAGGATTTGTTTTCTTTTGAAATATAGTATTTAAAGATCATATTGCTAATATATATTTTCAAATAGAGCAAAGATGGCCTGTTGAAATTGAAAATATAATTCAATGTCTCTTATTAACAACGATTCCTTTAGGTATTTCATGATTTAATAGGACAGATACGTATTAAAAATCTTTCTTTAAATTACATGTTGTGTGTAATGATCTGAAATGTAGTCTTCACAGTAACTAGAGAACTTTATCACCCAAACTATAAACTAAAGCTAATCAGGAATAATTATTGAATAATTTAATTCTGTTATATTAGTAGACCAGGACACTTCATATTTTTTCACATATGCCAAATGTGAGCTTGTGACTATTGCAACTATAATAAAGAGCAAGCTACTAAAAGGAAGTTTGTGTTTTATGTCTGAAGATCTTTGATACTGATTCTGTTTTTTTAAAAACCAAGGCAGGGTAAAATACTTCAATATGTTATAGGAATATGAGATCAAGGAGCAATAGCACAATATGCTTTTTTTTTTTCAGGGCCCCTTATGGCAAGTCTGTAGATATGTGGTCAGTGGGCTGTATTCTGGGGGAGCTTAGTGATGGGCAGCCATTGTTTCCTGGTGAAAGTGAAATTGATCAACTTTTTACAATTCAGAAGGTATTAGGACCACTTCCTGCAGAACAAATGAAGCTTTTCTACAGCAATCCCCGTTTCCATGGCCTACGGGTAATGTTTACCTTAAATGTGCATGTTTTCTGTTAGTGAATTTGCATGAAGTCTTTCTATCAAAATTCTCTATTTTATTTATTTATCAAATTTAGATGCTGCCCATCTCACTATCTAAATGACTGGGCAGTTTTCAAATATAAAAAAATTATAAAATCATATAAAAATAGAGTTAAAGTGGAATTAGAACTAAATGACAAACAGAGAGCTAAAAGCAAAGATAAAAAGTAGAGGGAATGCTTTCATGCAATTAATGTTTGCTTTCATTTCTCTGGGTGTGACAAAGAATATATTTATGACATGTTAATAGTGTTGTTATGATTGGAAATGTTTTTGTCTTGTCTCTATTTATACAAGATTTTTGGAAAATTCAGACAGCATTTTATAATTCACTTTTGGAGAAATTTTGCACATTAAAATTCATTAATTAATAGACTGAACATTCAATGAACCAATTTCATTGTAATTTTTACAACGACAATAAAGATTATTATTATTATTATTATTTGACTAAATAACTAGATAAATATTGTTTATATTCAATACAACCTCGACTTACAACCATTCACTCAACAACCTTTCTAATTCGAATGAAATTACCATTTTGAAACAAATTCCAAAAAAAATTAGAGATAAGAAGGAAATATTCCTTTTTGTCCAAAAAATTATATAAAAAAGGAGTTTGGTTCAAATGGTTACTGCCAGAAGGAATGTTGGTCTTCTGGGAGGGAGGTAGAATCAGAGTTAAAACATTGGGAGAGGCGGAGGCCTTTCTCCAAAAGCACTCTTCACTCCTAGGGGACGAGGATGAGGGAACGGGCGGCCATGGCCCCGCCCGTCGATGGAAAGAAGAATCAATAGCAAAAAGACTTAGATCTCAAAAATGATTTTATTTGAAATTTTTACTGTGATTGTTGAAATTAGATGGCAATGAAAAACACGATTGAATGTATGAATTATACAATGTAAAATATATGTATGCTTGTCCTTTACCTTTTTTTTTTTTTTAAATGTATTTGTATGAAGTTTTGGGAGGACCACCACCTCCGACATGGAAGCCACTAAAATGTTATATTCACCCTATATCCCTTTTCCTATGTATATTTTAAAAAACCAATAAATTGCTTTTTCAAAAAAAAACCCACAACCTTTCCAATTCAGCTCCAGTGCCACAACTGCCCTTGAGGAATGCTGCCTAAGCCTCAAACCATGACAGCCATCACAGCACAAAGCCCCATGCCCTACCTACATTCCACAGGTCCTGCTTTGCCCAACTGATCTTCGCCAACTTCTTGCCATTGGTGATAAATGAATTGCGCCCCATGTCCTCCAAATAGCACATTTGTTGTTGTGAGACTGGGAAAGGTAGCCTCACAAGGTCAGCAGCAGCCTTTGGGAAGGGCCAGGGAGATCATGTGGCAAAGGTCAGATGGGCCTTGGAGTACAGGGTGACGAGTGCATCTTGGAAGGCTTCCTGGGACATTGTGGCTTTGTGCTAAACTGTTGGAACTTCCTGGGCATGATGACTTTGCAGCACACTCTTGGGCTCCGCATCTCGGGCTACTTGCCACATTGCAGATTTCTTGGTGTGCTGCAGTTCTGGAGCTGCAAATGAACAGAGATGAAGGAAGATATGCAGGTGTGGGGGTTGGAAGCAGTTCCTTAACTTATTGAGGCTCAGGACTGGGGGAGGGGCCCCCAAACCTAATCAAATTTGCTTATCAGTGGCAAGGGGAAGTCCTGGAAGTTCAGTCACTAAATGAGTGATACAGTCATGTGATTCATGCTTTACAATCACATCACTTAGTGACAGAAATTCAAGTTCCAGCTGAGGTTGAAAATTAAGGACTACTTGTATCTCCTTACCAATAAAGCTGCTGTTGGCTTTTTAAGAAACATAGGGAGTCTAATCCTATATCATCAATAGCACAGTGTGGGGTTGGTCTGACAAGGAAATTATCTTTGAGGTATTATTTAATTTACCTTTAATATTTTTGTTTTTCCTGTTTTGTTAGGATATCATGCTAACAAAATTTTAATGATTGGTAAATGCCAGTTCTCTTTGTGAGTTATATGTAATCTGTATTACAGTTTCCCGCAGTTAACCATCCACAATCATTGGAAAGGAGATACTTGGGAATTTTAAGTGGTTTTTTACTTGACCTTATGAAGGTAGGAATGTTGATTGTTTACATCTACAGAATAGATAGAGGGAGGGAGGGAGAGGGCTGTAATTTAGCTATATGTATGTTAATAGTCATGTATAATCTTATAATTTGAAAATTAAATTACTTCAAATATTTGAGAAGGTGTGAGGAAGGCACAGAGATAGGATTTCCCCCCCTCATTTCCCCTGAAATCAACACAACTGCATGTTTTTAACAAGGTCTATTTTCAAATTTTGTATGGAATTTGTTTCCTTAATAGCATTAAATAATTTTAATATATTGTTAATGATGTAATAAATCTGGAAAATCTGGATAAAGCAAGGTCTTATAAGATTTTCTTACAACCATATAGCAAAAGAAACTTGCTGTGTAATTTTTATGAATTATGTAAATCTGCATATAAATGTATACCTTATACTATAGAAGATTGCCATGGGGTGTTTTTTTATTTTTAAGAACAGATTTTAGAGTCAACATTTTTATCTAAGAGTGGGAATGATAAATAATTTTCAGTTGCATATATTTTTAAAATTGTGCTGTAACTAGTAGCAACCACATCTATTACTCTGTTATGTTTCTTAATTCTTAATATTTCACCTAAAGAACTTGCTGAAACTGGATCCAGCTGACCGATACTTAACAGAACAATGTCTGAATCATCCATCATTTCAAACTCAGAGGATGTTAGATCGTTCACCTTCACGGTCAACTAAAAGAAAGCCTTACCATGGAGATAGCAACACTTTAACTAGCAGGTAAATGACTGGAAATAATAATGTCGGCATTCTAATTATTTCAGATATAATTTGCTATAATTAAGTAATACAATTAGGCTACTATCAAACAGCATTTTTTGGTGTCTTCCATTGTAAAAAAAAGTAGAACAACCTAGATTTGCTTTGCTTTCTGGATGATAAAATGCTGTCTTGATACTTCAGAGTATCAGATTCACTTCTACACTGAGCAGAGATGGCCCTGAAGCCCATATATTTTCTGGACCAAGTACTTGGTGAAATCTATTGCTCATCGATACAAGAATTCTGCTTTAGTAGTGGTGTGACATAAGTGTGTCAAATCCTTGAATTTTGGAAGATCCAAAATATAGCCAATTTAGAACAGTTGCCAGAGTTTAGTCATCTGGGCTATTGGATAATACCCTAAATACTGTGAAGAAATATGATCACATGATCTTTATTTTCTGTATCAAGGCTATAAAAGTATTTTAAACTAATTTAGTATTTTTTTAAAAAAAATAAATGCTTTTCTTGTCTGTTCATAATATAGAAATCAGTCTGCCAAAGGTACCGCTGTGCAGTCTCATCACAGATCAAACAGCAAAGAATTACAGAATGTGGGACTGCAAAGAGAAGATGCCCTTTCAACAAATGAAAGCTTTTTGAATGGAAATCTCCCTGTAACCTCTCACAGTCCAATGCTGTCAAAAAAGACAAACAATCCTCCTTCATCTGGAAATAAGGATCTAGCTAATAACAACATGCCACATCTTCTCAGTCCAAAAGAAGTAAAGACAAAAACTGAATTTGATTTTAATTCAGAAGCCAAAACGTCAGATGGTCCTGGTACTAAATACCTGAAGTCAAATTCCAGATCACAGCATAATCGTCATTCATTTATGGAAGGTTCACAGAACAAAACTGGCACACTTCAATTGGGGGAAAGGCAGAGCCGTCACAGTTATATTGATACTATTCCACAATCTTCAAAGAGCCCCTCATATCGCACCAAATCAAAAAGTCATGGAGCTCTGACTGATTCCAAATCTGTGGGTAATTTGTCTGAAGCCAGAATTCAAGTTTCAGAATCAAATAGCAGTCGGTATTTTCCATCCAGCTGTTTGGACTTAAACTCTCCTACGACACCAACACCTCCTCGTCATGCTGACAATAGAACTTTGCTCAGTCCTTCTGGGAGAAATAACCGAAGTGATGGTACGCTGGAATCACGAAGGCCATCTACAAGGCATTCCAAAACAATGGAGGAGTTAAAATTGCCAGATCACATGGATGGAAGCCAGTTACATTCAGCATCTGCTGCTCATGAATCTTTTTCTTATGGTTTAGGCTACACGAGTCCTTTTTCTTCACAGCAGCGCCCTCATAGACATTCTATGTATGTGAGCCGGGACAGAGTGAGGACAAAGGGCTCAGAGGGTGGCTTAAGCGTAGGGCAAGGGATGGCAGCCAGAGCAAACAGCCTTCAACTGTTATCTCCACAGGTGCAGCATAAATCTCTTACAAGATCTGTTGGCTCTTCACGTGAAGATTGTACAGAAGATTCCAATAGGGTTAGTTGAATTCTTGATCGTTAGGGTTCTGGACAATTCATGGTTTTGTACTGTAGTTAAAGTTTGAAAAGTAACGTAACTTTTATTTTTGCCTAAGGCAGTGGTGGGCAAACTCATTAGTCAATAGAGCCAAATATCAACAGTACCACGATTGAAATTTCTTTTGAAAGCCAAAAGGTGTGGCCTGTTTTGTGGGAGTGGCTCAGCGGTCATGTGACTGGGTGGGCGTGGCCAGCTTGGATAATGTGGTGAAACTCACTTAGCGACAATCTTGCTTAGCAACCAAAATTTTGGGCTCAATTGTGGTCATAAGTTCTTTCTTTCTTTCTTTCTTTCTTTCTTTCTTTCTTTCTTTCTTTCTTTCTTTCTATCTCCCACTTTTTCTTTCTATTTTTCTTTCTTTCTCTTTCTCTCTTTTTCTTTTTGTCTCTCTCTCTCTGTCTCTCTCTGTCTCTGTCTCTCTCCTCCCTCCACCCATCTCTGTCACTCTGTGTGTGTGTGTCTGTCTGTCTCTCTCTCTGATTCCCTCTCTCCCTCCCTCCCTCCCTCTCTCTCTGTGTCTCTCTTTGTTTGTCTCTCCCTCCATCCCCCCCCCCTCGGGAAGCAGCAGAGGGGCCGGCATGTCCGCTGGGGAGGCTGCGGCTGCATCCTCCCGCAGCGAGCAGGTGGGGGGGAGCACCCGAGGCTGCGGCTACCTTAAGTGCCGCCAAGGCCGTCCAGGCGCCGCACACCCAACTCCCTCCTAGGCCCGTGTGGTGGGCAGCGGTGGCCGTCGGAGGGAGCTGGTGGAGATGCGCCCGGCCATCCCGCCTGACACGCCTGCCGGGCGACCTCGGACGGTGGAAGCTACGCGTCGCAGGCTCAGCAGTCGCCTATGCAACAGATGGAGTCTGCCCGTGGCTGGGTCAAGGGGCCAAAGAGCCGCTTGTGGCTTGCGAGCCACGGTTTGCCGACCACTGGCCTAAGGAATCCATATCTTTTTCAGCTGTTTTTTTTCTTGTCAATTACTCCATCCCAGAGTTTGTTGTATATACTATTAACCTTTACCTTATTATGTAAAATAAATTACGCCTATTGATATATTACTGTTGAAATTATAGTCTGTAATGCTGACTATTAAGTTTCACAAAGGCTACCCAGAAACTGAATAATAGTGTCCCCTTATGGGTATTTTCTGGCGCGTTTTTATAAGTACCCTTCAAATTTTATTAATTAAAATCAAGGAGACACTTGCTCTCTTGCAAGCTTAATAAAATATTTATATATGCATTGTAGACAACTTGGGACCAGAAAATATAACTACCTGATGTGTCTTGCTGCCATTTGTTTTCTTTTTCTCTTGCCTGAAGGTGAATTGGCTAAACGAGTGCCAGAGGAGTGTGCCAGTTACAGGGTATGAAGGGGAAGAGGAAAAGGGGTCAAATGATGAAACCCGTCCTCTGACAGTCTGTAGAGATTCTCAGGCATCCAGGTCATGGTGGTCCCGAAGGTGCTTTTCCAGGAGGCAAATGGACTTTCTTGTGTTTTCTATGAAGACATTTCGCTTCTCATCCAAGAAACTTCTTCAGCTCTGACAGGATAGTGGGGAATAGCAGGATTTGTATTTATTTATTTATGTTTATATTTATATAACTGTCTGCAAGGAATATAAATACTTCTATTTTCCACTATCCTGCCAGAGCTGAAGAAGCTTCTTGGATGAGAAGCAAAACGTCTTCAAAGAAAAAACAAGAAAGTCCCGTTGTCTCCTGAAAAAGCACCTTTGGGATATACTCTGACATCACAAGATAAGTCCTGTTATGAGGACATTAACACAGAGCAGGGCTTCCATTATAATGTCACCATGCATGTTATCATTTTCATCATACTGTAGTATTTATGGATCTTTGAGTTTTAAACTAGAATAAATATACCAGAGGAGAAATATATTGGAGAAATATATGTTCTTTTTACTGGGAACTGAATGCTTTAGTAGGAATTCCTGAGTTGTTTTATTTGTTTATGTTTTATGTTTTATTTGTTTTATGGTTTTCCACCATTGAAGCTGAATATTGTAATACTTTAATAACATGATTCTTTTTTCCAAAAGTGGCTATTACTATAAATGCATGGTAATACATACCTTAACATCTGTAATAAACTGGGAATGGAATATTGTTAATGCCCTTATAATGTAGTTAGTTGGAGACAGGAAGTATGAAAAATCAGAAAGCAGTATAAATACTGCTGGCCTTAGAAGTATAGAATAATAGATCTAAACATTTGTACTGATTAGAATAAACTATTGCACAATATAAAGCCTAAAAATGTTTCCACATAAGTGGAAGTTGATGTTTGAACAGCTATCACTTGAAATAATTTAGGTAAGATTTGCTAAAACCACTTATATTTTATGTGTGAAAAGACATTTTTACAGAAAAAGATTAGTTCCAATCAGATACTTTTATTCTAAAATACCTTATTTTCTTAATTAGATTTCAATTTTTAAAATACATGCATATTTGTCTAATTTGCAACAATTTTATTGGAAGTTACCCAGAATCACTTCTGTGAGATGTGCAGTTTATATGAATTGAATAAAATAACAAATAAGTAGCTATTAAATGAACCAGGATCACCCATCTTTGTAAACCTTTCCAGGTACCCATGACCTCTTGAATTACGTATAATGTTTGGGATAGTATATTTTTTCACCAAAATTTAAAGGTCAATTGAAGGGTCAGTATGTTACCAAATAATAAGATTCTCCATTGGCAATCTAGTGGATTTAGTATATTTAACATCCACTGTGGTAGATTACATGCCTTTGTCATTTTTTAAAAGGTTTATATTGTTTCCTCACTCAAAAATCATTTATTAGAGGGATAAATGAGAATTAGTAATTAATCAGAATATATCAGGCAAGCTACTTCTATGATTATAACATGCAGCTTTCATTTTTAATGTGGAATTTATTTTTTATATTGTAACAAGCTATGATCAGATTCAATCAAGTTTCTTTGGTTTAATAAATTTATCTATTATTTTATTAAGGGTGGAACGTATCGTGATCAACACCCAGATGATGGAGCCTCCACAAAAGAAAATAGACTTCTGTATAATGATTCTGTACCTAGAAGAGTTGGTAGTTTTTACAGAGGTAATTTAATTTATGCAGTTTAATTCTACTTTAAAACAGAGTTCTAATAAAAGGCTGCTAAATAAAAAACAGTTTAGCCAATGTTCAGTCAGTCATATTACTGACAAGTTGGAAGAATCTTCTATCCCTAGAACACTAAGTAAAAGGCTCCTTTTTTTAAAAAAGTGGTTCATTTTCCTTTACCAAAACTTATTTTGCCAGCTAGTTTGGTATGAAGGAGGATTCAATTGAGGCATTCTTATAAGCAGATTTTAAATATATTATTCAGATGTTTGTAAAATTATGTTTAGAATTGCTTATGGATAAGTGTGCTTTTGACTACAGGTTTTGTTTTGTTTATATCATTTATCTTTTGGAAAAACTTAGAAAAAGTATAATATTAGCAGAATGTACCACTTAATAAATTAAACAGACTTTCAAGAACAAGTCACAGCAAACATTAGCTCAAACTTCCTAGGTAATCTAGTTTTCATCAAAAATAATTCTCAATATGCAGGCCCACAGCAATTGATAAATTTGGCTGTATACTAAATGACAGGGGTCCAGCAAAATAACAGTCTTTTTCAGCAAATTACTATAGATTTTGGCTTTGTTAACGTGGAAAGGCAAGACCATTAGGCTAATTGTGTCTTAATCATAGTAGCTTGAAGGATTGCCTGAACTTTATAAACATTAAAAAATCTACTGTATTAGAAGGACTGGCCAGCCTATGACTGAGAATAATTAAGGTTCAGTTTAATTATGTGATTTAGGTCACTATCTAAAATGTCTTAATTCCACTAACTGCACTCTTATCCTTAAGGGTATGAAATTCTGAATATAAAACTGTAATGATTAAAGAGGGAAATGATATAATCTACAATAGGGGTGTCAAGCTCTATTTCACTGAGGGCTGCATCAGGGTTGCGTTTGACCTTGGGGATCCAGGGTGGGCATTGCCAGGTCAACATTACTCATGTCGGGGGAACCCATGGTGTCCCGAGTGCTCTGCCAGAAAAAACAGGCTCCCAAGCTCCGTTTTCTGCTGCAACGGCCTCCTGCCACCCTTTGCCAGTGAAAACAGAGATTGGGAGGGCTGAGCTCCGTTTTCTGAGGCGCCATGGGCCGGTCCTTTGCTGTTTCCAGGATGGCCCCATGGGCCAGATCTAAGCACCCCATGGGCCAGATCCGGCCCACAGGCCTTGAGGCTGACATTCCTGATCTACAACATAAAGACCGCAGGACACTGGTATATATTATTTTTTACGAAACATTCGCTTTCAGCTACATATGCATCTATTATTAAATTATGGCATGATATTGTAGAAAAACTGAATTGTTAAAATTACTTGTTTTCTAGTTTTGCATATTGACAAATGTTTAATCTAATTTTGATACCGTCTAACAATTTCCTGTGGATATGGTATTTCAAATTCCTAATATATATGATGATTGGGCCTTACTGATCTTGGGCTAAAAATTGTGGTCACTAGAAAATAAATACAAAGATTGCAGTGGTTAGAATGCAGTATTGCAGGCACACTGCCCATAGCCAGCAGTTCGATCCTGACAAGCTCAAGGTTGACTCAACCTTCCATCATTCCAAAGTTGGTAAAATTAGAACCCAGATTGTTGGGTGAAGTATTTATAGCATTTAGAGAGTGCTGTAAAGCGGTATGAAGTGGTATGTAAGTCTGTGCTATTGCTATAAATATAATCAGCAATTGGTTTTATTTTTTTTTCTGCAGAAAAATCTGATACATTTGAAATGATCTTCTTGCCTTCTCATTTGTGATTCTTTTGTATTTTGATAAATTCAGGTTTTATAGGCATTTTAAAAAAATGGTTACAGTCATTTCCTTTCTCCGGGAATAATTTCACAGGGCAAAGCAACAATTATTAATTTTCTAGAAACTTCCTTTGGTTTTAAAGGGAGAGTTAATTTGTAAGAGTTCAAATCTGAGATGAATAAGGTTAAAATAAATAATTCTTCATTCTGGTTAAAGGATATTCACCAACCAGATCATCTTCATTGATATCTATGCATAAAATACATTATATATGGATTGAAGCCAAAAGTTATCGGAACATGAATTGCTATAATCTTCTTCAAACTTAAGCCACCAAGATAACTTAACGTATGAAGAGCTCCTGTACCACACTACAGAAATCAAATTTCTTTTAAATCTTTGTTCTTTTCTCAACACTGTTAGAATATTATGATTCATAATCCAACATTGAAAAAATCAGAAACAAATTTCAATATCACATGTTGAGTAAACTATATAATCTTCTGCCAAGCATGAATATGTGCCATTTTATTGTGTTTTGAAAAAGAAATAATTGAGAATGTATGCAGTGTAACCTTACATTTCTTCTTGTAGTCCCATCTCCACGCCCAGAAGGAACATTTCTAGACAATAGTGCCTCAAACAGAATACCTGCATTGCCTGCAGAAAGCAGTAATGTAACAAGCCATTCAAAGAGACAAACTGCTTTCGATTCCTGGTAAGTAAGGTTCTTTATAAAAGGTAAACCAGAGTTAGTTTATATAGAAGTAGAAAAGTTAATATAGAAACAAATTAACATTTTTTAATTTCTTAAATGATTAATTCATTTAAGATGATTAATTCATCCAGTAGTCACACTGAAAATTTGGGCTGGAATCAGAAATTACCAACTTGATTTAATACATTCTTTTAATTTTATTGAGTTTCCTATTTCATGCAGATTAGTTGTACTTTTAAACCTGTCTATCTTCCAAACTTAATAGAAATATAATTGATGGCCAGTTCAGGACACATATAAACACTACATCTACACATCACCAAATCCAAATTTATCAGCCCTCCACCTTGCATTTTTTAATGATTCCAGAGTGGGTTAACTTGAGGTTTACACTCTACATATTCATTGGCACCATGCTGAGATCAACATTTATTCTCTTTTTCCTTCTTAAACCTTCCAGAAATCATTTTTTCTGGTTTCTTGTTGAATGGTTTTTATTGTTGTGTTTTTATTATTGCTGTTCTAGATTTTTGTACCACAAGATGGGCAGCCGTGTGTATGTATGTATATATACATGTATACATACATACATACACACATTCTTCTTGTGCCATATCCATCATCGGATGTTGGCAATCATGTTGGTGATCCTATTTTTATCAGTAGTCCTGCAATTTCCTGGCAGCCTCCTACCCTACGTAGGCATTCTATTTTTACAAGCTTTGCTCATCAAATGAAATTATGACATTTTTAGCAGACCTTTTTACTATTAATGATACTTTCCAGGCCTAGAATTAACTTCTGGAAGTTACGTATACACTAGATTTTCAGAATCTGGGATATTCTCAGACCTCATATAAGCTTGCCCAATATAAAAATCAGCTGGGCACAATATTTCTTTCACTTTAATGTCATATTTCTTACATCCTAAGCACATAAGGATTAGAGTTTTCAAGATTCTGCCTTTTTTTCTGAAATATTATTAAAGATGCTTTCCTAAAATCTGGACAGTTCTTGCTTTCTTAGCTTGCCAGCTTCATGGGGCTTGAGAAAAGAATATGTTCATTTCTTGGGGGGGGGGGGAGATTTTGTAATTCGGGGTGGATAACCAATTAGTTTGGCAGTTGAGAAATTTAACAATTCCTTTGACTTCTAATGGTTATGAATGAGAGCACATATCAAAATGTATGACTCATCAAACAATACTGTGAGAAGCCTCAAAATAGCACTGATTTCCTGCAGCTTCTCTCTGGCACATAGGGGTCTTGTACAGTTTCCTTGGACTTTCTAAGTAATTTATCTCTTATTAAAATGTCACTCTTATTTTAGTCATTGTTGTTCAATTCTCTAAGTTGGCACACTTCTCTGTTATGGCCTCTCTACTCCTGAGATGGCCTGTTTCCTCATTCAACAGATTTTCTGGATCTACAGATTTTTCAGTCACCAGATCTTTAGCAAATGGCCACAGTTCATAGCAAGTTATTGTGTGTATTGTTTAAACCATTGCTTATTAAGTTTCAACTGTTTCAGCTTTTCATATAGAGTGGGATAGGGCAGGTGTTGGCAACCCATGGCTCTGGATCCGCATGCAGCTCTTTCTACTGTGGCACCCTATTGGGTGAGCCCACCATTGCCTGGTGCCACCCCTCACCCTCTCCTCCCAGTCACTCGACACGTGAAGCTGGACAGGAGAGCATGGAGAGAGACAGAGAGAGCGACAGAGAGAGAGATCTGCATTTCCCACAGAAAAGAAAACACCGGAAGCCACAAAACCTGGACAGGTGTGGCTGGGGGGAGGAATCATGTGACTGGGTGGGAGTGAGTGACATTGAGTTGGCCACGCCCACCCAGTGGCTCCCAGTGTCTTATTTTCTGTGGGAAATGGGTCCAAATGGCTCTTTGAGCTTAAGGTTTCAGATCCCTGGGATAGGGAAGTAGAAATTACTAATAGCAATAGCACCTAGACTTATACACCGCTTCACAGTTCTTTACAGTCCTCTCTAAGCAGTTTACAGAATCAGCATATTGCCCCCACTATCTGAGTCCTCATTGCTATATTTAAGTATAGTATATTCTCTACTGTGTTAATTTATAGCAAGGCATTGCTGGAACTTTTATGACTTGTGAAATTTGTTTATAAAAACTCTGTTCACAACACTATTCAGCTGTTTTCCTTTGACACTCATATGGATAGTGCCCTTCTATTTTTCTGACTGTCTTGATTCTATAAGAAGCCTGAGGCAATTCAGCACAAATTCCAAGAACAACTACAAGCCTCTTACAAATGATTTATGGGATTGTTCTCCATTCTTGCACAAATTTTACCTTGTGAGTTTTTGCTTGTTGCTGCTTTTGAAAATAAAGATATATCCAGTTTTCCATTGTTCCCTGTTGATTCAGGAACTTCTTGCTGTGCTCCTATCTCCCATCCCGGTGGGTGGGAAAGAGCAGTTTGCAATGGAGCACATTCTGGATTCCTCACACAGAGTTAGGGACAGGAGTACAGCAGGTATATTTAAGTCTTGGAAATGCTACCCAAATGCCAATAAAGTTTCAGAGGTCATAATCAATGGCCAAGATGGCCCAGCTCCATTTTCATTTGCAGAACTCTCATAAATTCAAACCACCTAACTTGCCATACCAAAAAGCTTCTATGGTCTTCAGCAATTTTGATTCTGGTTTGGCAACTAGAAAGGGAAGATCTGTTTCTTTCAGACTACCAGTCTTGAGACAGTTCATTGTTGGAGGAAAAGAGTGAGATGTTTGATTTCTCAAGTCTGTCTTGAAGCCTTCAGGAATGGAGTGTGAAAGGAAGAAAGGAGGTCACCTCTCAGTCCAACATCTGTGAATCAAGATGAGAAGCTATCCTTGATCATTCCAAGCAATCAAAGAGGCATAAATAGAAACAGAGCAGGGTGGTGTGGAGATATGTTGAAAGTTATCTGAAATGAAATGCTTAAAATGTCAATTAAGAAAATTTTCACCCAGTAGAAAACATAAATCAAAGTGAGCATGAAACTATTAAAGAGCCAGAGGAAAAGTCAGCCCAAGTGGGTAGATAGGGGCAGTAGACTTAACTATAAAAAATAGCTTCAGTCCCCATGTGATAATAAAATATTGACTGCTACCTCTGCCGGGTCAAGTTCTAACCAGCTGAACAGAGCTTGGCAGTGAGTCGTATTCATTTACTTTTATTTACTTTATATCAGATCTCTGTTTTGTTTTACTTTCTACTACCAATTTTTCTGAAGTTGGCATAATATTTCTTGCCTTGAAGAGAAATAGTATGATGCCTGTGTATATTAGAAAAGAGTAGTACACTGATAATATATATTACAGTAAATATTAACATTTAATTTGATGTTTGTTCCTTTAAGCAAGGAGGATGAGACAGGCCAGATTTATTTTTCTTTTATAACTTTTGCACCAGCTCTACTGAGTTGTCATTTTAACATTGTCTCTCCCAATTTCAAATATATTCTGTAGGTTTCTTCCTTCAAGTAAGTATACTTTGCTGCTACAACTAGATCAGACAAAGTATGATTGCTCTAGGAACCATAATATGTCTACAAAATTTAATTGGAAAGCCAGTTCTGCCTGAAGTATTTTCAAATTCAAGCTAGTAGGTAATTCTAATGCAAATATAGTTGTTTTCAATTCAGACATCATGCAGATTGTACAAAGCCTCAAGTGATGATCAGTGCAAATGTCTTCAATCAGAACTGGTACCCAGAATTTATCACAGAAGCCCAGCAAATGTAGTGTTGAGAATTCTCAGCCCGAACAGTATTCTGGCAAGTGCCCAGATTAATGTCCCATTGCTTGATGGGGAGGAGATTTTTCATGCCTATTCTTTTGAAAGTATTACATTTCTATAAGATTGTGCAGAATGTAATTCATTATGCTAAAGTTTATTATATCTATATCTATATATATATATGGGTTTTTTTCTCCATGTTAAGGAAAAGTCCTGAAGATACGCATTCTGAACAACTAAAAGAAAAAGAAAAACAAAGTTTTTTCAGGTCAATAAAAAAGAAAAAGAAGAAATCTCAGTCAGTAAGTAGCTCATGTTTTCTGTAACATTTTGCTTGACTACTTTAATCGTCCGTAGGGAAGAACAACTTCCTTATTAAGATATCAGCTACCATATTTGGCAAATAGAAAGGATTTGAAGATTATAGTGAAATTTCTGGACAATCCTACTTGGTGAGCCACTGACATGAAGAATACATTTCTATGACCACCTATGAATAAAATTAAATATTAAATAAATAATGAAGCAATTGATGTCAGGTGATTTTCTTGATAAATAGCTAGAAGCCAAATCAGAGTTTGTGAGGCATTCCCAAGCAAATAGGAAGTAGGTTCTGGCAATTCTGTAGTGCCAAATAAGGAGAGTATGGGGCTGATCGCTGTGTCAAACTCTTTGTGGTTGTAAGGGAAGTATTTGCCAGTTTCCCCCCATTTCACCTCTGCAGCCTACCGACTGCTGTCATTTGTTCAATTTTAGTTACTTATAGAGCTCAATATTCCAAGAGTCTGGTAGCACTTTTTAAAATTAAGAAATGTTATTACAAGATGTTAGCTTTCGTGAGCTACAGCTCACTTGATCAGAAACATGGGTTGGGTTAACTGATGTAGGGTTCAAATATATTGGTATAAGATGAGGAATTAAAGGGAGAGGAAGTTATCTTCATTGTCATAAAGAATTTAAGAAACAAAAATGGCATACTGTAGCCATGAATAAAATTCTGAATAATTTTGGGGTTTTGAATGAATTTAATGATAAGTACTATGTCCTTGAAACAAGGAGCCTCTCTCCTTGAAAATGCAAACTATTACCGTATTTTTCGGAGTATAAGACGCACCTTTTTCCTCTAAAAAGAGGCTGAAAATCTGGGTGCATCTTATACATCGAATACTGCTCCTTCACCAAAATGGCCGTGCCTAGCCTTATGGAGGCTTTCAGAGACCTCCTGGGGGCTGGGGAGGGCAGAAACAAGCAAAAAATGGATTGTTTTTTGCCCCCCAGCCCTCAGCAGCACTCTATAAGCCTCCATAAGGCTATCCATGCATTTTTTAAACAAAAAATGGCCCGTTTTAGCGAAAACCAGGCTGTTTTTTTGCTCTCCCCCCCCCTCCCCAGGAGCACTCTGCAAGCCCCCCCAAGGCTATTCATGCCTTTTATTTGAGAAAACAGGCCCATTTTCGCAAAAAACAGGCCGTTTTGGGGAGGTTTGCAGAGTGCAAAAAGGGGTGTTTTTTTCTCCTTTTGGAAAGCTCTTTAACAGATTGATGAGAATTATGTGGATCAAATGCTATGCCAGCAGGAACAAAGTTACATGCTGCAGATTGTCAGCGATTTCCTTCTCCAGCACATGGAAACATCTACCCACCTACCTATCTACTCTCTCTCCCTACCTACCTACTGTATGTTTCTCTCTCTATCCCTCTACCTCTACCTACCTGCTATATTTCTCCCTCTCTCTCTATCCCTCTACCTACCTACTGTATTTCTCTCTCTCTCTCTCCCTACCTATCTCTCTATCCCTCTATCTACCTACCTACCTACCTACTCTCTCTCTCTCCCTGCCTACCTACTCTATTTCTCTCTATATATACCTCTATCTACCTACCTACCTACTCTCCCTCCCTCCCTACTATATCTCCCCCTACTCTCTCTCCCTCTGCATACCTACTCTCTCTCTCCCTATATATCTACTGTATCTCTCTATCCCTCTATCTACCTACCTATCTACTCTCTATCTACCTACCTACCTACTGTATCTCCCCCTCTCTATCCCTCTATCTACCTACCTACTTTTAAAAAAATTTGCCTCTTCAAAACCTTGGTGCGTCTTATACTTCGGTGTGTGTTATATTCCAAAAAATATGGCATTTAAGAATGAAAACATTTCTATGATCCTTCCACCAGTTTACCATGTTAATATCCCTTCCTTTGCTCCATCCATATAGGGGATAGGAAAGAATTGTGATTGTGAGATAGGTGTCTCTATAAATTGATATAGGTAAATAATAAGTAAATAATAACCAAGTACTATACTAAGCAGAAGAACCATTTTAATCTATTATTTTAAATATATTGATTTACAGTGAAGACTTTTATTCTCAGCAGATAAATCATTTAAGGTTTCCTTAGTTTTGTTCCTATATAATTTAGTTACTGCATACATTTTTCTGAAATGCTTGGTGTTTATTCTTAAGTAAGACCCATCTATTTAATAAGTTTTATTTTCTAATTAGCCTTTTGAAAAATGTAGCTTTATGTTTGCATTTCCATTAAGAGATCATGGTTGTATGAATCTACATATTTTTTTAAAAAAATTGTATGTATGTGGGGTTTTTGTGTTTCTCTCCAGGTTTGCTGAACCTTTAACAAAAATTATACAAAACCCATTTTGTTGAAGTAAAATGATACATATACACTTAATTGCCTATTGTTTATGGAAATTTGGAATATTTTGATAATAGTTATAGTCATACTATAACATACATATACCAAATTTAAACCAATCAAAGTAATGTATTCTATACTTATTAAATATATACATTTGATAGGCACATTCTTAAGAGGTGGCTCAGTGGCTAAGATGCTGAGTTTGTTGATCAGAAAGGTTGGCAGTTTGGCAGTTCAAATTCCTAGTGCTGCATAACGAAGTGAACTATACCATTACTTGTCCCAGCTTCTGCCAACCTAGAAATTCAAAAGCACGTAAAAATGCAAGTAGAAAAATAGGGACCACATTTGGTGGGAAGGTAACAGCGTTCTGTGTGCCTTCAGCGTTTAGTCATGCCGGCCACTTGACCACAAAGACGTCTTCGGACAGCGCTGGTTCTTTGGCTTTGAAACGGAGATGAGCACGGCCCCCTAGAGTCAGGAACGACTAGCACATATGTGCGAGGGAAACCTTTACCTTTAGGCACATTCTTAAAGCATATTGCAAGAGCAGTTAAACTAAGATTATTTCTTTCTTTTTCTTATTCAGCAGAGCAATTAGTCTTATCTTGACATAATTATAAAATGTTAGCTTAAACATCTGTGATCATTGAAGCTTTTGTATATAATTCAACAAATAAGAGACATGGGTAACTCATCTGAATTAGAATTATTTGTGCAATTCGTTTTTGTATCTTATATTACAGACAGAATCTGCCAAGATGGAGAATCCAAGCATCAAGAAATCTCTCTTTCCTCTTTTTATTTCAAAGAATCATTTAAAGCATAGTTCTTCTTTGAAAAAGAATGCTGTAGTCACTCTACCTATGGTATTAACTTTTTAAAAATGGTAGCACTGAAAAAACTTGCTACAGTACATCTATTTTACTTACCGTGTGTGTGTGTGTGTGTGTGTGTGTGTGTAAAACACATGATAAATAGATAGACAGACAGACAGAAATTTTTCTCAGGGGATCATACTCTTCACGCAAATTAAATATCTTGAGCCAGTTCTACAAATTCAGGGAACCTGGAAGTTTTTTTCCTCCAAATTTCAAGGAAATGTAACATTATGAATAATATTATCATCATGATTAGAAATAAACATCTAATAAAACATAAAAGACAACTTCTTTTATAATCACTGTGAATGTAGTGTGCAATTATTTTTTTCAATTGGAATTTTTTTTTTTTATAAACCTTACTGCTTTGCTTTACCTAAATAAAAAGAACACACAATTAGCCATGGTTGATTTTCATTTTCATATAGAACACTTTGGAAAGCTTTTATTTTCTCTATATTCAATTATCTTATTATATGTTGTTGGGAAAATAAAAGTTAATCCCCCTATATTTAATGGATTAACAATTTTTAATCCTAAATTTTATTTGCTGAGAAAGGAGTCTTAGCAAGCAATCGCCTACTCCCTGTTAGACAATTAAACTGTTCAGAAGATATATTCAGCCAAAGTTTTTCTCTGAAGTTGGCATGCTGCATTATTTAGCAGTTTCTCTGATTAGTAAACATATGTTTTTAAGCTAAATCTTATTTCTTTGATAGGGAAAATACTCTTCAATATAGAAGTACTGCAAAATTAATTGATGACTGTTTATATTTTTTCCTTAGCAAAAAACATAGTTTTTTGTGGAAATGGCTCATGATCTTAAAAGCAATATGGAATGTCATGAAAATGAAGGTGAAATAGAGCACTGCACTTAACTGCTCCTTCTCTCTTTTGCAGTATTTAACTAACAGCATGTGAATGCCTTAAGGGTGGAGGTTATAAAAATATGCATGGCATCTACAAATATATTATTAATATGGAGATCTTAAAAGGGCATAGCAATAATGGGTTCACTTGCATTGCTTTGATCAGAGAAGTGGAAGATGAGACATAACTTAGAATTTTTGTTTCCAGGAATTAATGAATACATATTGTTCCATGTTACAGATGCCTGGAAGCGTAAGTCAGGATCTTTTGGCAATACAAAAAGCTATTCACACATCTAATCATCCAGCCAGCAGGCAGAAGGACTGGCATTCTGAAAAGATGACAGAAATCCAAGGACATGTAAGTTTAAATATTGCTTCATTTCATTTTAAGTCATTTGGCAGGTGAAAAGTTGTTCTAAGTTACAAAACAGAGTAGCTTTGAACTTTTATTCTTGGGATCTCAAAATGAAATCATCACAAGTGCTGCTTGATTATTAGTTCATTAACCCAGAGCTACATTGGAATTTTTTTATACATCAATTTAAAAGATTTTACCAGTAGTGCCCACAGAGCCTTGGTGCTTTTATCAGATTGGCAAAAGAAGCTATTTCAGTGTTGTGCCTTTAACAGTACTGTGAGGTATGTTTTACCCGAGTAATGTAACCATCTTGCCATTAATATATATCAGTGGAGCAGATAGAATTATCTGCCTTATGTTCAGTATGAAGTTCATAAATAAGAATTGTCTCTCACTTTTTATTGAGCAACAACAAAGTATTGTTCCAACCCTATGTTCATATTATTTATTTACTTAAAGAATTTCAATCAAGGTAGCTTGCTAAACAAAACAAATTTGGCAATAAAGAGTAATAATAAAAATCAGTGAAGACAGGCATTCTGTTGCAGGACATTTTAAGTCCTTGGGTTATGTACTATATGCATAGTAATTTATTCTAAAAATGCAGAACCAGTTGAAAAGACATATTGTTAGTGATATACAGTAATCTGACTGTTCACAGTAATGAACAAATGAGTAGGTTGGAGATGTTAACACTCGACAAGTTTAGGTGGTTGAAGGTAAGCCTTCAGGTTCTTTAATGTCACTCCATTTAAAGCTGAAAGGTTAAAATCAACTTTTTAACTTAGCAGAATGTGATCACAGTCAGTAAATCACCTACAATACAGCTACTACATAAACAACATTAAAACGAACATTCAGTTTTGCAGCTAAGATTGTTGGATGAGCAGGGACAAGAACAGCCAGGGAAGTGACTGAAGCCTGGGAAACAGGCCCCTTATCAGTCAACAGGAATGCATTCCATGGTCCAATTCAGGGGCTGCATCTCTCCCTTTCATTTTCAGCAAGTTAGTAATGGAGAGCGCAATTTGCACAGACACTGGAATAAATTGCCGATAGAAATTGGCAAACCCCAGGAAACTTTGCAGTTGCTTACACGTGCAGGGAGGGGACCATTCAATCACCGCTCAAACTTTTTCTGCGTCCATCTCCACACCCTCGTAGAAGATCCTGTACCCTAGGTAGTCTATTTTATCCTTGTGGAATTCACATTTGGACAGTTTTGCGTAAAGCTTTGTGGCACTGAGTTTATTCAGGACTTCCCAGACAAGCTTTATGTGCTCTGCTTTAGTTGTGTATTAGAATGTCATCTAAGTACACCAGAACTCCTTTGTATAGAATAGATGCTCATGGAGTACCTTGTTTATTAGTTGCATGAATACTGCCTGGAGCTCCCTCTAGTCCAAATGGGAGCACTTTAAATTGAAAACACGCTAAGGGTGTGTTAAAAGCTGTTTTCCATTTGTTCCTTTCCCTAATTCTGACTCTAGTAAGCTTCCCTTAAGTGCAGGGACCCTCCTGGTCCCACAGGGCTTCCAGCTTGCATTTCTAGCCTGGCTGCCAGTCGCCTTGAGTAAAGGTGATGATTTTGATTCTTCCATCCCAGCTTTCTTTCTTCCCTACTCCGATCAACCATCTCGGCTTTATAAGGTCCTCCAAAACGGTTTCATTGGGGCACACAGAGATTGCATGTGGCTGGATGGTGGTAGAGGTTTCATCCCAACATTCTCCCTCTCCGTGCTTGCCGCTTTGATTAGACATGACTTGCAGGATCACCTTGGTAGAGCTTCTCCATGTTGACCACTTTTGCAGATCCTGCTTTATGTTAGGTCTGCCTCTCCTCTCCGTTCAAGAAAGTAAAACTCTTGAAACCATTAACATTCAAAAGGAACCTTTTATTGAAGGAAAGGGATTGCAGGACAACAGAAGCAGGATCTACAATTTCCTGGTCAATTCAGTTAGGAAAAGCAGTTAGAAAACCCTCCCCTCAGTCCAATGTTGAATAATTTTTTATTTATTTTTATTTATTTTATTAAATTTATACCCCGCCCTTCTCCAAACGGACCCAGGGCGGCGCACAGGGATGTTAAAACACATATAAAACATATAAATTTTTTTAAAAAACTTATTCTAATAGACCCTGCGCTAAAAACCGAATTTAAAAAACCCAAATTTAAAACTATCTAAGAGTCAGTAATGGGGGTTATGCTAGGGGAATAAGCCAATCCGCAGATGTGTAGTGGTTTTGAGAAGCACAGGCTGAAAAGGTGATAAGTTGTTCCCAAGCATCTCTTGCTGGAGGCTTTGGAACTGAGACAAAATAGATGGCTCCCCCCCATTACATTCCCAAGAAGGAAAATCAAAGTACAGGATGCATAGATATCAAGAAAAAGGCTATGAACGAAAGAATGCACCTGGGCCCCTTCCCTACTAGAATGACAGCATTCAGATAGGATCTATGGATCTGACAGTTTCTCTACTTCCCCTACCTTTTAGTGAATTCCAAGAACTCCTATTGTCCATAACCGCTTAAAGATTGCAAGCCAATTTATTGAATAATTGACAGCCTAGTGTGCAATGTCAATATGCAAAACACTTTAGTGCTTAACAAAAATAAGGAAAGTAAGAAGGAGGGCTGGAGGGAAATAAATAACAAGAGACACCCATTGTTTTCTACTTTCTGTCTTTTAGAGTCAGCCTCTAAAATCTTTACGCAAGCTGTTGCATCTTTCTTCCTCCTCCTCAAACCATTCAATTCCTTCTGAAGCCCGATTCCAGCCTTTACCAAATCAGCCAGCTAAAACCTCTTTTTCTGAAGTTCGAATTCATCCTATGAGTCAAGCTTCCACTACCAGCAGCAACAACCTACACCAAGAATCTCAATCAAAAGGCAGAGCAGCCCTCCAGATCCCAAGCCAGATGGAACCAAGCTGGCACGTTTCCCCAGGGAACAGAAGTGCCAGTGAGACATCATCCTATTCAGATCAGATAGCTTCAAAAAGTGGGCAAAATGGGCATACGTATAATCGAACAAACCGATCTCGAATGCCAAATCTGAATGATTTAAAGGAGACAGCTTTGTAATTGTATACAAGAATATATTATATTACAGGGGTTGACTGATGCCAATGATTGGAGTAATGATTGTATTTGCAGCTTTACAAAAGAGTGTGCAATATGGAGTATGTGTAGCTACTACCACCACATCAGTAGGGATTGTATATCCTAATGAACTTTACAAATTGCCATTCACACATTATAATAGCAAAAGAATGTGCAATTCAGGGAGAACAAACTATTTGCCCTTTTCTCTCAGCTTACATTCCAGCTTAATATGCACATTTGTCTGAAAACTATTTCGGCACTTTGGGGAATTAAAAAAATATATTTAGATGTATGCCCTTTTAAAAAATATTGCCGCCTAATTTTTTAAAAAAAAACCTAAATAGGGTTTATGTGATCTATTTGTATCCTTAGTATGGTTTAAAGTTTTTGTTTTTTTGTTTTTACAACTTCCATATTTGATAAGAATTGTAATATTTATTATCTAATACCTTATTGTTATATCACATTTTATGTTATAACATTATTTGGAGCTGTATGGAACATTGTGATGAAATGAAAACAGCTATAGTAATTTCTACAAAAATAACATTTATTACATCAGGAATATTTTATTATAAATATATATGTGTGTGTGCGTATGTGTATGTGACTATATATATTTATATAATAAATAATTGGTTTTTTTAAGATATTCACTTTAAATATCGTTATGACACTATCTGCCATATTTTTATACATTTGTGATATTAAGTGCAGTATTATACTTAACAATAAATAGGAACTAAATATGTATTGAAATATAACAATATGATTTTTACTCCCACCCTAGATGCAGTGATATGGGCTATATCCACTGCTGATCTTCTGCTGATGAGAGGTTCATGATCCCATAAAAGGAATCAAGTGTGCTATGTTGCTTCTTCTTGTGGCTCTCATCCCCGCCCTTCCTCCCTTTCCTCCTAATAAAAGCTTTTAAGAACTCAAAGAACCTTCTGTCAGTTGAACAACAACACTGAATAAATCCCATTATAATGCCACAAGTAAAACAATTGTTTTAAGATTTGCTGTAGACATTTTGACTGAGGTAATAGATTAAAAGCTAAAAACATAAAATATGAACAACAGTGTTGCTTCCCCTAAATGTATATATAGCTTTCCCATTTGTATCAATGTGAAATAAGCATTTGCATAATGGAGGTAGACATCTAGTGTGCTTGCAATCTTCCACCCAGATAAACCGACTCATACCAAGAAAGCACAGCAGATGCTCTTCCATTTAATGCATGGGGTGAAGACCAAAGGGCCACAGCAAGGGATGCCAGTGGCAAACCAAAGTTGGCATGACACAGCACTGTAAAGCAGGGCGTAAGGTTTTCACTTAACATGGTCTCTGCACTTTGTTTGGAATAGAATTAAACAGAAAGTAAGATACAATAGAGGAGTGTAAGAGAGACTGTCCCACTTCCCTTTTGCTTTAAGGTTTTATAAAAAGATAATATTGATATTTTAAGAGAAAAATCATTTCTGATTAAATTTAATCCCCCACCCTCCCATATCCCTTATAAGAATAGTTCTGTGAACATGTTTCACTCCCCCAGTCTATGATATTTTCTAATTTCTTATCAAATCTTAAGAATTTTTAAAATGGAGTGCTAAATCTAGCTAATATTTATTTGCTTATAAGAAATACTCAGGAAATTATTTGAAAATTATTTTTCATTCAATATAAAGTTGATCAGTGAAAAAAGAATGAAGACAAGAGTCAGAACAATAAATTTTGACTATCAAATATATACAATATATTATTGAATCAACTCCATAAAAATTGATCTGGACAGTATATAGTTGGCGATACTTATTAATAGATAACACAGATGACTAAAAAGATTTAATTTGGCAAATTTATGTATAATTTTTTTTAAATGTTATATTTCGAAGTTTTGAACACAGTATTTACTGTTAGATAATCCAAAATTTTCAGTGGTGATAGTTAATGTCTAGTTTGCTGTATAGAAAATAGGCATTATAATAATATATAAGATTCATGGCTAATATCTGTGGAAAACACAGTGTAGACTATGCCAGAGTGACTCAGGCAGTCAATTATGTTTGTTTAATTCATAGGGTGTCTTTTGTAATTTAAATACACAGTCACCTCCGGTGTATGTTCCCAATATTTCTGGCTGCATAGCTGCATTTTCCAGAAAAAGAATTCCAGGCTCAAATAGTGCTGTTTGAATGTGGCAAATAGTTTTTTATTTGGCTTGTATGTACTTTACAGAGTAATACTTCTTACTTTGCTAGTAATTTGCACAATTTATAAGACTACTTATAACTCTTTTGATTCATAGATGTCTAGCAGAAAACATTTAGTAGTAAATTAGATATACTAGAGAATTGCTATTTGTACTACTACATGTTGCAGGTAAGGATACCCTTTTTAAGGTAAAACTTGAGAATGTGTGAATTTTATTTTTTGGGTGTTCCATAAAGAAAATTATTTCTTTTAGTAATGTGTACATCCAGATCTGATAATAGAAAGAACATTTCAAAGGTCTTGCACTATACTTAATTTATGTATCCAAGCTTGTAATATATGTTAAACTTGTAAATATGGAAATATGTCTCTTCCTCCCCCCCTCCCCCCCCCCCAAACCCTCCTTATTGGTTATTGGAGATTTCTTAACATTATAAGAAGAGCAAAGCCTATTATGCATTCAACTATAATTAAGTGTGAGTTTTTTTCTTTGCTGAGATTACGTAAGTACATTGCTGTTCTCTGTACTTTTATAAGAATAGTGCAGATAGTTTATGTGATTTGTGTTCTGATAGTATTGAAGGAGCAAAAGACTCTATTATAGTTGTGTATATCAATAACTGCACACACTTCCCTGAAAGGTTTGTTCCTCTGTATATTTTCTTTTTTCTAGAAAAAGAAACAAAAAATATTTGCACGTAATTTATTCAGAGCGGATTTTAAAAATATCAAAAAGCTTTACTTAATAATTTTGCAAAAGTTCCCTTTTGCCAATGAAATGTATGGAAGCATGGCTGAACAGATTTCTGAAAGTAGAATTCTACTTTTTGAATCTTGTGTACACTATTAAGAAGTTTTTCATAATATTTCATATATTTTCTAGTATAAACAATATTTTTCAAAAGATTATTTTCCATCCCTTAATCTCATTTTCATTACATTTTGAGTAATTAATAAATTGATAATGGAATTATCATGGGATGGGCACTTTTGCCATTCCCTGAAAAACATTTAGTAGCTTTAACCTGGATTGAGTTTTACAACTCAGTCCAGAAGGGTTGATGGTTTCACATGCTTAACATATTTTATATTTAATTTTATATATCACAAGGCTTCCCATTTCTCTGTTTCTAAATTCTCAGATATACTGAGTTTAACCTTACTTCTATTTCCATAGAAATTTTGGAAAACTAAGGTAAGTTGCATCCTTACAGAGAAAAATATTTAATATTTCATGTAATTTTAAAAATAAACTCCTTTTTATTTCACATTCATTCTTCTTTCTATTTCCCATTTTTCTCTATCATATCACCCAAAGAAATAGTATTTCATAATCCACCCTGGTAATTGTTTTCTCTTTGCCTTAAATACATTCAGCTTTTTTTTTATGCTGCAGATTTCAATTACAATTGACACTTCAATGGAATTTTGTTTCAAGCATATCTTAAAATCAAGGAATAAATGTTTTTAAAAATCCCTTATTTACAAAACAATTTAAATTTTCAAAAGGAATTGACAGAAAAAATATTTATTTGAAAGTGTTTATTTGGAAATCATTTAGCATGTATGATATAAGTGAGAGAAAAAATGACCTGCCTAAACATTATTGATTAAGAATGTGAAAATGAAGGGGTTTTTTGGTTTTTTTTACTTGTTTGTTTGGTGTTTGCTATAAATAATGTTATGTTTGGTATTAAGAAACTGTTTTCATGCAGTGAATTTCCTCCAAAGTATACTGAAGTTCTTTGTGCCAAATATATATATATATTTGGCACAAAGAATTACCGGTATATATATATATAAACAGGGCCGAACAGGAGTTGTAAAAATATTCTCTCATTCAATAGTCCTGTAAAGGCTGATGTAATCAGGGGAAGCCGGATAGCTCAAAGCATAGAGAGCCTTGCTTGATATGCTGGAGAGTGCCGGTTCAAACCCCAGTGGAGGTAGTATGGCCAGCTGATGAGAGCTAATAAGCTCGAAATAGATCTATCCTGGTCTCTTATTTATTAATCAGCCCTTAAAAACTTAACATATATATATATATATAGAGAGAGAGATATGCTGGCATGGCTGGCTTCGGGGATTTTCCCATGTATATAGCATGGAGATGTTATTGCAACATTTCGACAAGATCTCACTTGTCATCATCAGGCAGGCTTCTGTCAGTCACAGACAGAAGCCTGCCTGATGATGACAAGTGAGATCTTGTTGAAACGTTGCAATAACATCTCCATGCCAGCATACCTACACCCGTGAAAATCTACGAAAACATATATAGATATATATATATAGATAGATAGATAATTGTTTTCACAATATATATATAATATTTCTTTGAGGAAGGCTTAGAAAAATGGGATATGGTAATTTTCAAAACATTTTATTTCCCTTATTTGCAGTCTTTAAAAGATAAATTAAACTGTGATATTCTCTATTCTAGAAGAAAGTGTCTCTATTTATAAAACATCTTCCATAAAAAACATCTTCCATGAAAAACATAAAGCTGGCTTGTACATGCGAATTTGTAGCAAATTGCAACAAAAGCCATTCTTTTATCCTCTGATAACTGATATTCAATAATTTTTAATAAAAATGGTTGTCTCTAAGACAAATAAACTTGATAATGACTCTTTATTTCCTAGTGGATTTTCTTAATTTCATGTTATGATCCTATAAAAGAGCTTACCTTGCCATTCATTTATATTTTTAAAATATTGCATTGCAGAGTTTCTAAAACTTCATGACATAATTCATATTAGAGAATTATAGGGTGGGGATAGGAAATCTGATGCTTGTTCAAAGTAGCTAACATAACTACTTTGGGATCCTGTTTTGTTTCTTTTTAAATCAATAGAAAAATGTTGAAACTATTTAATTCAAAATAGTCCTATGAACGATAAATACTCCCATTTAATACCCATGAAATTACCATTTTACTACTACTACTGATAAATGTAAATCAAGTTTACACAGCCAGACATTTTTGTTAGATGATTGTTGCCAAATGAATAACTGAATATTTTTAAACACCTACTTTGGCTAGGATGCTGTTAGCAAATCAACTTCCTTTTCTGATCAATATATCCATTCCTAGACAACAAAAAGACTTACTTTATTATTTTTGTAATCTAAGAGTCCAGTAAAACTAGATGCTTGTTACAGATACTGAATAGTGCTTCCAATTCACTTTAAACCAGCTCAGCATATTTTCGCATTGCTTAGATATTCCTTCATTTTACATTTATTTCAGTTGTTACATTACTTGTTTTTTCTCCTTGGAAAATAAATAAGTATCTAGTGTCCTAATTTGAATCAGTTGTTTTAGCTTTGAGCAGAGTTTCTAGTTTTAAGTCTCCAACTTTCCTTAAAAATAAATCAAATAAATAGTTTTGTATAAAAATTATTCACAAAATTTAAATGCACAGATGGGCAAAATCTTTTTCTGAAAATGCAGGAAACGTAACTATTTTTGAAAATACAACGAGTCCCTGGTAAATCAACGGTAATTCTAAAAGCAGAGAAAGGATTATTTCTGCTTTCTACAATTAGGGATTTTCTAAATGTGTTAGACCAGGGGTCCCCAACCTCCAGTCTGTGGACTGGCACTGGCTGCAGCATGCCAGAAATTGGGCTGCACAAAAAAGTGGATGCAGGCAGCATTCTCCTTCGATCCATGGAAAAACCTCTCTCTGTAGAACTGGTCCCTGGCGCCCAAAAGGTTGGAGGCCGCTGTGTTAGGCTACACTTTAGAATTCCTAAGCAGCAGAGCCATTCTGGCTTGAAATAGTGGGGAAACATTCCATTATAACTATAGAATAACAGATTGAAAAAGAGTACATTACATTAATGTGCCTTAGCAGAGAAAGCTTTGTAATATTGAATTGCATTAGATACTGGTTCTCAGCTGATTGGAAGTCTCTCACTTTTGCTACCTCTATTGTTTTAGACAAATTATTGTGATAGTAGCAAATAATTCACTTGATAAAGTTTGATGACTCAGTTTAAAATTCTTTAGGGTATATAAAAAATGCCAAATAATTAACTGCAAGAAAAAAGAGCTTTGGCTCATTATTAATGTATCTGGAAATATAGGACTACTTAGATTTTCATGTCAAAATACTTGGTAAGTTTAGTTTATTTTAGTTTTTTTAGTTTTAATTCGATTTATATCCCGCCCTTCTCCACAAAGGACCCAGGGCGGCGCACAGGAATTTAAAAACATATAAAACAGAATATACAAAATTTAAAAGCATATTAAATTACATGAAACAATTCTATGCTAAAAACCAAATTAAAAACCCCAATTTAAAACTATCTAAAATAGCCCCAGCGGGAGGTTAGGCATTGAATAAAATTGGGAGTCTATTGGGAGAATTATTTTCGAAGACCTTTATAGCTTTATGATAGGATCCATTTATAAAAGTAGCTTTTCCATTTTATGTGATTAAAATTATGTATTCATCATTTCTTTTTTATAGAATCTCAGATGCACAAATTGAAAATCTGTCCTGCTTTTTTTTAGTAGAAATACTATGTAACTCATTGCATTACAACTAAGTGCAGATATGTTGAATATGTGGAACAAGGTACATAGCATGTTAATAAACCAGCTGCAAATCTTTATGGAACACCCCATATCATATTGTACTTGCATCATAATGGATTGTTTCCAGGCATGCATTCCATTTTTAATTCCTGTATATTTTTTATTATTTATGTAATAATAAAGGGATGAATTATTATGTGTTTAACTTTTACTTATCAGCATGGGGATATTTCATTTTTACTGCGCACAATGTATTTTTGAGGCCTGCCAAAATATGCCTTTAATAAAAATGCAGGTTTGCATTAGAAAAGTGAAATTGTCATCCCTACTGTCCTTAGTGCATTCCATGCATCTATTTTCTTTCATTTCTGATCATTTGATCCCTTCTTTTCTGATTTTAGCCATTTTAATATAAGCAATTACATTGTATAGATGAACCTCCTAAAAATAGTGTGAAATGGCTTGAGTTCAGATAATAGGAGTTATTTTTTGTCCACTGTAAATGGAATAGGACATACTTGGTGAATGTAAGCAACATGATCTTGTCATTTTTACATCTTCGTATATGCTAAATTTCAGAGCCAGTATTATGGAGCCAAAGATGGAAGAGGTAAGATTGAAATTCACTTTCAGTCCTGGAAGCCCATAGTGTGATTTGCGACCAAATCGTTTCCATCCAGCTTGTATTTGATGTTCTGATTTTTTTATTGCCAATGTATAGGATTGAGCATTTGTTGGCAGAAATTGCCAATTTTTTGACCATTCAGATACATAATCCAGGTCGTTTGGAGGGTAGTAGAATTATCTGTGGTGTTAAAATAATTTTACATCGTCAGCAAAGAGGACACAGCTGCTTATAATATGATCACAAAGGCAGTTTATGTAAAGTAGAAAGAGTTTATTCTCTATCAGCTGAATTGGTGAGCAAAGATCACCAGAAAAATTCTTGATCCTTTTTATGTATTTAATTTTTGCTACATCAACTTTATAATGGAATATTTATTAATTTATCAAAGTCATACAGGGCGAAGAGCACAAAATGCACAAATGGATTGTGACATATAGAAAATCATGTACTTCTGCTTGATGACTTTGGTTTCATCTTGCTTATGGCAAGTCTAGACCTGATTATGAATTTCAGTTGAAAAGTAAAAATAATCTTACTAATGCATGACTGACGCATGTTGTATAAGGCACAGAGAACATGGGACTGAGTACTTCTGTTCCTTCTTTATGCCACAACCTCCATATACTTAGTGGGATGTTTGAACTCTGTAGAGCAGGGGTCTCTAACTCAATTTATCTGGGGGCCGCTGGAGGCAGAGGCTGGGTGAGGCTGGGCTGCATAAGGGATTCCATTATATTGGATATTATACTTTCATATCACTAATATTATACTTTCATATCACAGTGGGGGCCACAAGATACTGTCCTGCGGGCTGCAATTGACCCGCGGGCCGCGAGAATGAGACCTCTGCTGTAGAGCTTTAGTAAAAGCATTTTTTCCATACCTTTCATTCCCCATATCAGGGAAAACATCAGCAGGGGCAATACTCTATTGTTTACACAGAAATGGAAATTGAGGCTACATTTGCCCCAAAGAACTAAGTGATGTCAGTTTACAGTATAAACACCTACATTTGATACCATCCATTCAAAATACTTGAAGATGTTTGTTTGTTAAATTTATTTGCTGCTATCTCACGGTAAGGCTACTTCAGGAAGCTTACAATAATAAAAAGAAAAATGAAAGGCATGTAAACAGAACAATGACGTACATAATGGGAATAAATGCATCAATATGTTAGCAAAGGAATGGATGGTGAGATGAAGGTAATAAGGGGGTGTCATTTGCCATCAATCCAGCAGCTTCCTCCAGTGTGAAACTCCCCCATTTGGTCCTCCGTTTGATATGAGTGTTGCTTCCCAATTTTGTCTGTGAAATTCTGTCCTGGACTTAATAGAATAATTCTACTGTTTCCCAATCAGGGAATCGCAAAGTGTATCCAGCATAATCTAATGCTTCACGTGTATTCTAGGTTTCTCCTTCAAGGGGAAGAAGTGCGATTAGATTGACCTCAATCCCCAGTGCCTGTGAATTCCCATTAATCCAGCTGTCATTACATCCAAAGTTTCATTTCTTTCATCATAGCCACTCTTTCTTACTCTTTCCATTTGGAAATGGTTTATGAACTAGGATAGATTCAAATTCATATACTCTCATTGCTTGGTTATTCCCAATTGGTGGAAACAGAAACCAGTACAAGCTTTTATCAACAGGCAGTGATTTCTTATTGACAACTGTTGTCTCTGTAAATATTTATTTCAATCTAAAGTTACACATATCTATCTGGTAACCATCAGAAAGCACACAATTATTGAAAGCAAAAATATCAGGGAATACATGCTGAAACAAAAGTCTAGAATTTCCTAAAAGTGAATGTGAAGGTAACATTTTGAATCTTTGATTCTTTTAAAAAAAAACAAGGTATGCTCTTTGAAAGGCTTCTTCAAAGAAAAAAATACATTTTAGAAGAAAATGTGATTTGATCCCTGGTTCTAGTGCCATCAATGGAAATATTGGGCAAGGATTTGGGTGAGTGACTTGTCTGGAAAGCTTGCACCTTAATTTAGTGTAAAATGTTAATAGTTATATTCTCTTAGTTCAGTACATCACCTTATGGATATTCAGAATGTATTTGCCTTACTTTGATCATAAATTATTAGCAGTTTAAAACAATACTGGGATGAACCACAATTGCCAAGTGACATTTGATTGACAACAGGAGCAAAGAAGGCCATGAAATTTGGCATGTGTGTGTCTGTCAAAGAGTATATTTCATTTTTCAATAATGTATTCCCCAAAGTGGATGGACTTTTGGGAAATGAAGACAAAAAATCATTTAAATTCATTTTAAAGTATAAACAACAGATTTCATTAAATTACTCATTATTTAATAATATACACAAACCATTCAACATTCCAATTCAGACTTTTTACAGTGCCTGCAAGATGCAGCTATAATGTTCTGTGAACGTTTGTTCTTTGGATTAAATCAGTGGTGTCCAAACTTTTTTCAAAGAGGGCCAGATTGGATGAAGTGAACATGGTGGAGGGCCGAACATTTTTCCGAACATTCTTTGAACCATTACAATTAAATGCAAATAAATTATTTTATGCCAAGTTAATTGCAAATGACATACTTTTCATTTCATAACATTAAGATCAACTGACAGTTGAGTTTTCACAATGTATTGAAAATAAATTTAAAAAAAACTTACCTACCTCTTTCTCTCTTCCTCTCCATTTCTCTCGCTCTTTCTCTCTTTCTTTCTCTCTCTCTTTTTCTCTTTCTTTCTGTCTCTCTTTCTCTCTCTCTCTTTCTCCCTCCCTCTCTCTCCAGTTCTCTTTCTTTCTCTCTCTCTTTTTCTCTTTCTTTCTGTCTCCCTTTCTCTCTCACTCTCTCTCTCTTTCTCTTCCTCTCTCTCTCTCTCCATTTCTCTCTCTTTCTCTTTCTCTCTCTCTCTCTTTCTCTTTCTTTCTGTCTTTCTTTCTCTCTCTCTCTCTTTCGCTCTTTCTTTCTTTCCCTTTTTCTCTCTTTCACTTCCTTCCTTTCTCTCTTTTTCTCTTTCTTTCTGTCTCTCTTTCTGTCTCTTTCTTTCTCTCTCTTTCTTTCTCTTTCTCTTTCTTTCTTTCTCTCTTTCTCTTTCTCTCTTTCTCGCTGTCACTCTGTGTATGTCTGTCTGTCTCTCACTCACTTAATCAGTCTCTATCTGTCCCTCCCTCCCTCTCTCTGTCTCTCCCTGTTTCTGTGTGTGTCACTCTCTCTGATTCTCTCCCTCCGTCCCTCTCTCTGTATGTCTGTCTCTCCCTCTTTCCCCGTCTGTCTCCGATTCAATCCCTCCCTGTGTCATTCTCTATCTGTGTCTCTCTCCGTCTCCCTCCCGCTCTTTCTCTCTGTCTCTGTCTGTCTCTCTGTCTTTCCCTCCCTCCCCTTCTGTCTCTCTCTGTGTCTGTCAGTCACTCCCTCTCTCCCCTCTCCTCCCCTCCCCCACCCCGGGAAGCAGTAGAAGGGCCGGTATGCCGGAGGTTACGGACGCCTCCTCCCGCAGCGGGCGAGGGAGCAGGCGGGGTGAGCACCCAAGGCTACCGTCATCTTAAGCACCACCGAGGCTGTCGCCCAGCAGGGGCGTCAGGCAGGGAAGCCGGTCGCGTCTCCATCGCGGCTCCCTCCGGCAGGCACCACGGCTTACGTTCTGAGGCCGTGCGTCCGGCTTCCCTGCCTGACGCCCCTGCCGGGCGACCTTGTGCGGCGGGAGCTGCACGTTCTGGGGCTGCATGGCTGGGAGGGAGGTGAACGCACGGCCCCAAAACGTAAGCCGTAGTGCCCGCCGGAGGGAGCCGCGATGGAGACGTGACCGGCTTCCCTGCCTGACGCCCCTGCCGGGCGACCTTGTGCGAGCACCCAAGGCTACCGTCATCTTAAGCACCACCGAGGCTGTCGCCCGGCAGGGGCGTCAGGCAGGGAAGCCGGTCGCGTCTCCATTGCGGCTCCCTCCGGCAGGCACCAAGCGCATGTTCTGGGCTCGCGCGTCCACCTCCCTTCCAGCCACACAGCCCCAGAGACAGAGGGAGGAAGGGAGGGCCACATTTACACAGAGCAGGGAGGGCTGTTGGAGGGCCGTATTAAACCGACCCCCGGGCCGCAAATGGCCCCCGGGCCGGACTTTGGACATGCCTGGATTAAATGGACCTTGGGGGTTTTACATCATTCTACATAGCCCATTTTCTGTTCTTTTTTGTTTTTAGAAAAATATTGATTACCAATGTTCAGTATTGATTGAATATCCCAGTTCTCACATGCACAGACTGCACCTTCTTTTTCATATGCATTTTTATTTAAAATTTATTTTTATTTTATTTATATATCAAATTTGGATACTGTCCATTTTATTCACTGAGTGACTCTGGATGGTGTTACTGAATAATATTTTTTATTGTACTTTAGTTAATTGACCATAAATTTAGAGCCAGACAGATGCATTTTTCCAGATTATAATAAATAATACATATGCTCGTTTTAAAATTCATTATCCAGAGTAAAGCTTTGAGATAGTTCTACCTGGATGGAATTTATGATGCCAGATGGAGATAGGCATCAGATTCTGAAATACTCTCATTTCCAGTTCAACAGCCAAGATGCTCAACCATGGTGCATAAGTATCAGTGTATAGATATGCATGCAGATGCAGTTCCACGCGGACATTTTCTTTTGAAAGCATGCAGTAGCTTCCCCCCACCAGCCATTCCATTTTATCATACATCTATTCATGGAACTTCAGAACCTGGCCAGTTTGGGGATTATAAAGCCCAGAATCTACAACAGCATCTTTAGGGAAGTCATTCTGTCACAGATGAGCAGATCAAGGTTCCCAATCAAAGTTACATACAGTCAATAGCTATGGGAGATCAATTTCATTTATCTATAAACCACCTTTTCATAGGATAGGTATGTAATAAACGGTTCATTAAATCCTTCTAAAGTGCAAAACAAATAACAAAAAATATAAACAAAAATAATATAAAGCAGCTCACCTTTTAAAAGGCCACTTTTCCAGCTACAAGAATTTAATATTCTAGATGATTTTGAATCTTTTTAAAAAATAAAAATATCAAGAGAACAAAGTAATAAGATAATTGATAGTTCATTTTAAAAGTAAATATTCTTTATGTGGTTGCATCCATTTTTTGAGTTTTTAATTATAGAATGGGCAAAACTTTGAATAGACCATGGTAGGTATGATAATACTGCTAGTCCACATCTCTGTTTTGAAGATCACATTGATCAAGTTATCATTGGGATGTTTTAATATAGGCTGTTGCACTGTATTTATTGCTACGTCTTTCTTTAGACCTGACGTTTTGAGGGTTATATTTTATCCATAAGTGCTACTTTAATACTAGATTTTTTTTAAAAAAGATTTGCATTAGAATTTTACATTTCTTGCCCCCTCCAGATTTTATTAACTGAAGAAATTTCATTTGCACTTCTCCAAGGCTAGCAATCAAGTTTCATTCCTCCTATTGTCTTTTCTTACCTTTTCATTGTTTTAAACAAAAGAATTGGATTATGAAACACTGTGTACATTGGGATTCTTTAACACATTTATTATGCTGAGGAATCCCCCCATTGCTAATTGTTTTGTTTTGCAACCTTCAATAGTATCATTTATTTTTATTTATTGATATTATGTTTATTTCAATTATTTCTGCCTTGCCAATGAAAAACATTATGGCGAATTGTTTATCCGAAATGAAAACAAAACCAAATTGCTAGAAGTCTTAAGGATTATTACAGCTGTAGGGTTTGGGTTTTTTTTTTTGTTAAATTTCAACATATTTTATTTCAAACTTTTCCTTATAATGTCTTCATTTATGTTTCTGAATCAGACTTAGTAAAATAGGATACATTTTCCAGAAAATTAATTTCTTTGGGGAGTAGATGAAATATATAATTCAGAGTAATTTTTAGCAGCAATTGTTGACATTTTCTGCACACAGTGTTCTGTTCCTAGATTTCCTCTCACATATGCTGGTCTGCACTTTACAGCCTGCAGCTATTTTAGTCTCTTTTCTCAATAAAGCATCCCATTCCGTACTCTTGAATCTAGGAAGGAAATATTTTCTGGCAATGCTCAGAAAATGGGAATGTATTGTTTGATATTGGCAAAGCAACCCTTGCATCTTGAAGAAACAACCAGGAGTATTTCTCCCTTGCCTTGCATTGTGTATCCAATTATCTTCCTTCAAACATAGGTACAGCCTGGGTCTCAAGCAATTTACAATTTGTAACAGTTACAGTATTTACATAGGATTAAGGAGCCGTGGTTGTGCAGTGTGATTAGAATGCCGTATTGCAGGCCACTTCTGCCTACTGCCAGCAGTTCATTCTTGACTGGCTGAAGGTTCACTCAGCCTTCCATCCTTCCAAGGTTGGTAAAATGAGGACCTGGATTGTTGGAACTGCTTAGAGAGTGCTGTAAAGCACTATGAAGCAGTATATAAATCTAAGTGCTGTTGCTATTTTTCTATAACAATCAGTTGGGTTCATTTATTCTGTTCAGCTTTTTTAATGGTTTGGAAGCTTTTTTTATTTTAATGGAAGCACTACAACTGATAACATAATAGTTGCAAAAAATCACACTATTGTATAAAATATTATGTTAGGAAAATAAATAATGGGAAATTTTTGAATCAGTGATTAAGGATACATTGTTCCAATCACAAAACATGGGGTGGGAAGCTTGGCAGCCAAATTTAATACAAATAGTCCTTTACTTATGACCACAATTGAGCCCGTGTTTTCTGTTGCTAAACAAGACAGTTGAGTTTTGCTCCATTTTACAACTTTTCTTGCTACAGTTGTTAAATAATCTCTACAGTTATTGAGTGAATCTGGTTTCCCTGTTGACTTTGCTTGTCTGAAGTTCGCAAAAGGTGGTTTAAATGATCTGAGGACTTTGCAACCGTCATAAATACATGACAGTTGCCAAGTATCCTAATTTTGATCAAATGACTTTAGGGGTTCTGCAACAGTTGTTAATGTGAAAAACAGTCATTACTTACTTTTTTCAATGCCATTGTAACTTTAAACAGTCATTAAACAAATGATTGTAAGTTGAGGATTACCTATATCTGTAATTGTATTCAATAATTATTGGAATAAAACTATTCGGTTGCAAAAAATCTGTTTTGTATAAAATACCTAGTTTAGGAAAGTAAATAATGGAACATTTTTGAATTGGTGATTAAGGTTACATTGTTGCAATCACAAAACATGCGCAGGAAGGGGTGGTTTTGGCAGCCAAATTAAGTATCTGTAAATTTAATCAATAACTACCAGAAACATTAATTAATATGAGCGAAAATTAATGGGAAAACCAGATAAATATGCAGACGATGGCCACAGCTTTGATCTCAATCTCTGTCCTCTGCTCCTTGCGCAAAATCATGTCAACTTCCTAATGACAAGCTAAAACCTAAATAATAATATTTTATTTAAAAAAAAGAATTCAAGTAATTTCAGTGGGATTTTTTCTTGTGGTTGTAAGGGAAATGCTTCCTCTGTTTGAAGCTGTAATGCACTGAATGGTGTTTATGAATGGAATTCCCTGCCTGACTCGCACTTCTTGCACGCTCTCGCTTTATAACTGCATCCCTTTGCAACAGAAATTCTGCTCTCAATTGCCCTTGTAGATTGCGGATTGACTATATTTTAGAAAGTTGGTTTAATGAAACTCTACTGAACCATAAACCGTCTGCAGCAAGAAATCCTTTCTGTTCAGTGAAGATAATTAAAAACTGGTAAGATTTGCTTTCAGTCACAGTGAATGGCCAGGGTGGTCCTCAGTGTAACTTTCTATGTTATCAATATGGACATGAAGCTCAGCTGAGTAACAAAGGCGCATACATCTCTAGATTCAAAATGAGGATACATTCAGTGAATTGGTCTATAAAAAAAATCCTAACCTAATTATGGTGTTAACAATGGAGACACGAATGTTGATTTAAAGCATAGCTATTTGAAAGGTAATAAAAACTGTAGAGAGAAGAATTAGAATTACTTTTATTTAAATCTATATTGCTTCCGTAGTGAATTATAAAAACAATTAATTCATGACTAATTCAACATGGAAAAAAAATCTGCTCAGTAAAATTAACTTTGTCTTTATTAAATTGAATGATCTTATATCTAAAAGTTCAATTATTATGACTAATAATTATTAATAATCATTTAAATATCTCTGTACATCTATGTGACATTTATTTCACCAAACTCCTGTAGGATAATTATTCTATATGCTTACAATGTCACTCACTGAATTTGCTACATAAACACAAATCTAGATGCATAACTTTAGATTTGTATATTGGAATGTCTAAAAATTAAATTAAAAGAAAACTATAGTGTTATTGACATTAGATAAATGACATGGTGATTCATATAATACTCACATAATATCTAACTCATTAGCAGCCAGAATATTCATTTACCACTAAAATAATACCATACTGCTACCAATATTTTATGAAATCTAGGACATTCTAGTCATACTTAATGTAATAGAAATCTGAAAGGAAGTGTAACACAGTATAAAGATTAAAACACCACGAATAAATTATAAGTAATGTTTTCCTATAATCTTACCAAACTTAAATGAATATACAATACAGAATTGCATAAAGCCTAAATTCATGTTCTATCGCATTCCTTTCACGGTTGGAAGAGACACAAAAGGGAGTTCCCTTTGTGTGTATGTGTGTATGTGTGCGTGCATACATGTATGTGTATTTATGGGCTTTTCTCTTAAAATTAAAATTGTTCAACAGATTGTTTTGATAAGAAAAATGTTCAGAGAAGGAAAATGCAACCGTTAGGGAAGGGTTAACACACGTGAAGGTCTTCCCTTGGTTGGTTTATCCAATCATAGAAATAAGACTCTGCAAACAGTATGATTTTTTACTGTAGGGACTTCTGGGAAGCGTTCCTCCTTGGGCAACAAGTGGCCATATAAGATGAAAATGTTGGAATTTGTAAAATACACACATTAAAAGATTGCCAGGTTAAGAAAAAACACAGGTAGTCCTCATATAGTGACTACCTCACTTACCACCCATTCCCAGTTGGAAAAATGATTAAAAAGTAACTACATGACCACTCCTCATATTTACAACCTTTGCAGGTCTGTAAAGCAAAGGAAACCTGAAAGCTGAAAATCATAAGAGCAGTTTTGGTTTCACTTAATTACTGTTTGGAATAATGCTTGAGTTGCCAGTCCCAGTTGTGATCCCTAAATCAGGACTACTGGCAGGGTAGCATGGCAATGAAATGCTACCACAGTTCCTCACGTGAAAATGGAATGATGCTCTACATTGGCCAGTCTCGTTTTGTTCCTCTATTTTTGGGAAATGGTAACGTAATGGGCAATATCTTCAGAGAATGCACACTAATGCTCTGAAGAACATAGGTTGTATAATGTCTACCAGAAACTACAAAAGTATTACAGTCATCTTTGATTAACTTGTAAAAAATCTATATTTCTTTTCTAGACGCCATTTGTATGTGCACTAAAACTTAGGACTTTCCCTTTACAGAGGTGTACGGTTACAATTTATTCCATCTTGATTTATTTCATTAATATACAGAATTTTATTAACTTCCTGAAGCTGCAGAGAATATAAGTCACAGGAGGTATTGGATAAGGTTTATAATTTTAATAGACACAGAACTTATAGTCAGTAAATTTATTTGTTGTATTCATTATACTGTTATATCTTTCTTTTAAAAAACCTTTCTTCCCAGATGACTCTGAAGTTTAAACACATTTATTCATGCACTCCAGCAGCTCCATCCTGATAGCAATGCGCACATGCCAGCCAAGGGGTATTAACCTTATGTAACGAGAAACAATGGGTGGGCGCAAAAGGTTCTGCACAGATGATGATCTGTCTGAATTTCCATAGAAAATCTAGAGAAAATGAAGTAAGAAAGCAAGGGAAAAAAGAGTGCTTAAGACTTAACATTCTTCTAATTTTGCACCCAAAATTTTGGAAACAATTTTACTGCCTTAAATGATTGTGTAGTTGACTTGCCCAATAAGGTTGCTGATAGTTTGTGTCTAGAACAGTGGTGGGATTTAAATAATTCCAACAACCAGTTCACCAAACTGCTCAGAAAGTTAACAACTGGTTCTCCTGAAGTGGTGTGAACTGGCTGAATCCCACCACTGCCCTAGAAGCAACTAACAATTACTAAATTCTACTTGGGAAGAAGAACCTAACTCTCCTTGACTAAAATATGTTTATACACTGTATTAGTAATGCACTCAGCATCTTCCCTCATCCCTTGTATGGCTTGTTAAAGATTTTTAAAAATTCTAATATAAAGGTCATAAGTGACTGACATTGTGCTTGGCCTAAAATATTTCACAAATGAAGGCAAATATACATGTCCCAAATGTACGTGTCCCAGGATAATGTTGCAGGATCCAATCTGAGTCGGTTACTGCGACCAGAGAAACCTCTTCTGAGGTTTCAGACTTGTGCTGGAGCCAATCCTCAGGGAACGTCTCTCTGGTAGTGTGTGTGCTTTGGGCTGTTCTCTGTGTGGTATTTATATGGTGCCTGGTTGTTGTGGCTTGGGGTGTTGATGGCTGGCTATTAAGTGGTAGGTTGTGGTTTCTTGTGCTGACAAGCTTTCGCTTCCTAAGTACTTGATAAGCTGGTGGTAAACCAGCACTCCTGTTGATTGACCGAACACTAGTGAGAACCCATATTAGGACTTACTTAGTGGCGATAAGGGTGGCCAAACGTGAGTATTGTGCCACCCTTATTGCATCCGCAGATAACCGCCCTGCCGCCCTGTTTGGGGTGACCCGCTCCCTCCTTCACCAGAGGCCGTGGGAAGCCCCTCTGCAGGAACGAGCAGAGGAATTTGGGATTTATCTGCAAGACAAAATCACTCGGATTCGGAATGAGCCACCCTCCATCGAGAGTGGTCCACTCAGACTGTCCAAGGCTGGTCTTGAGGCACCATTCTGGGAGGAGTTTGACTTTGTTACTACCGAGGATATGGACAGGTTGTCAAAGAGACTTAATGCTACCACGTTTATTGGACCCATGTCCCTCCTGGCTTGTACTGGCATCCTGGGAGACGACACGAGGCTGGCTCCAGGAGATTGTGAACGCCTCCTTGAGTGAGGGGTCCTTGCCTGCCGTCTTGAAAGAGGCGGTAGTGAGGCCCCTCCTCAAGAAGCCTTCCCTGGACCCAGCATTATTGGAGAATTACCGTCCGGTCTACAACCTTCACTTTTTAGTGAAGGTTGTTGAGAGTGTGGTGGCCCAACAGTTTCCGCAACACCTGGAGGAAATTGATTATCTAGACCCGCGCCAGTCCGGCTTCCAACCCGGTCACAGCACCGAGACGGCATTGGTCGCGTTGGTTGATGATCTCTGGAGGGCACGGGATAGAGGATGTTTCTCTATCCTAGTCCTGTTAGACCTCTCAGCGGCTTTTGATACCATCGACCATGGTATCCTATTGCACCGACTGGGGGGGTTGGGGCTGGGAGGCACCGTTTTACGGTGGTTCTCGTCCTACCTCTCTGGTCGGTCGCAATTTGTGTTGACAGGAGGGCAGAGGTCGACCTCGAGACCCCTCTTATGCGGGGTTCCTCAGGGGTCAGTCCTCTCGCCCCTCCTGTTCAACACATATATGAAGCCGCTGGGCGAGATCATCCGTGTTTTCGGGGTGGGATATCATCTGTACGCCGATGACACCCAGTTGTACATATCCACCCCAGACCACCCCAACGATGCTGCCGAGGTGCTATCCCAGTGTTTGGAGGACGTACGGATCTGGATGGGTAGTAACAAACTCAAGCTCAACCTGTCCAAGACTGAGTGGCTGTGGTTTCCGGCACTCCGGTTCAGCCAGATTACTCCAACTCTGGCCATTGGGGGCGAAACACCCTCCCGTGGAGAGGGCGCGCAATTTGGGTGTCCTCTTGGACTCCCGGCTGTCTATGGAGGACCATGTGGCAGCCGTGGCCAGGGGGGCGTTTCATCAGGTACGCCTGATGCGCCAATTGCGCCCCTTACTGGACCGGGCTGCCCTCCGCATAGTCACTCAAGCACTCGTGACATCCCAACTCGACTACTGCAATGCTCTCTACATGGGGCTTCCCTTGAGGTGCACTCGAAAGCTACAGTTAGTCCAGAATGCAGCCGTGCGGGTGATCACGGGAGCCCCGAGACACTCCCATGTAACACCGATCCTGCACGAGCTGCATTGGCTTCCTGTGGTCTTTCGGGTGCACTTCAAGGTTCTGACGACCATCTTTAAAGCGCTCCATGGCTCGGGGCCTAGTTATATGCGAGACCGTCTCCTGCCCCATACATCCCTTCAGCCGATTCGCTCCCACAGAGAGGGCCTTCTCAGGGTGCCGTCAGCCGGGCAATGCCAACTGGCGACACCTAGGCGAAGAGCCTTCTCTGTGGCGGGCCCTGCGCTTTGGAACGACCCACCCCCTGAATTGCGTACCATCTCGGACCTCCACCTCTTCCGCCAGTGTCTAAAGAAACATCTCTTTCAGCAAGCCGGCCTAGTCTAACCTCCCGTCGGGGCTATTTTAGATAGTTTTAAACTGGGGATTTTAATTTGGATTTTAGCATAGGATTGTAATTTAATATGTTTTTAAATTCTGTATTTTATTGTTTTGTATGTTTTTAAATTCCTGTGCGCCGCCCTGGGTCCTTCGTGGAGAAGGGCGGGATATAAATTTGATTAAAAAAAAAAAAGCTGGTCCCTTTTCCCAAACCAGTCCTCAATAGGTACAAGATGGGCATTTTCTTGGAGTCCTGGCAAGTGTGGGGCAGGAGGAAGTCAAATTGGAATGGCCTGAAAGGGCAATGACCAAGATTGGAGAGGAGAATGCATATCTGCATCAACTTATAGTGACCAACAGTTGTTAGTTGAATATTGATTAAATGGTTGATGAAGTATGCCAGTTTATATCCATAATAAAACTTTCATAGTTTCTTGCCTGTTTAAGTGGCAAACTACCTTTAAATATGTAACTACTTTAAAGTTGACTCAAGGCTGACTCAAGTATTGGTTGGGGGTGTGATGAAGACAGCAACATAAAGACACAGCAGAAAAAAAGGGAATGCAAGGCCATGTTCTTACCACAGTTAAATATACAGTGGGAAAGTGATTTGGGTTAATGGAAATGCATGAGGCAACATTGATAAACTTAAGAGATAGAAAGGAGTGAATATAGGCATAATATATTCAGCTGATAATCTAGGGCAGGGGTCTGCAAAGTCGGCTCTTTTAAGACTGGTGGACTTCAACTCCCAGAATTCCCCAGCCAGCATGCAGAGCATTGGTCCAAGGCAGGAGTCTGGCATGGCTGGCTGGGGAATTCTGGGAGTTGAAGTCCCAGAGTTGTCAAAAATGGTATTGTAATTGTAGTCTCAAATTTAAGTCAATGGAATGGATTTAATGGCATTCTTTATTCTCCTGAAGCTGAAATATATGCTATTAGAATAGATAGAAATAATGAAACTTCTTCAGAAATGGGGAAGGGATCTTATACTGACCCGATTGTTTCCTGTTTGGTCCTTGTAATAAACCCAGTTCAGATTCTCATCAGTCCTGTATTGCACACTATATTTGGTCATCCATTCATCAGCATCACATCTTCCCTGTGTAATTATTCCTGAAATAACTTTAATTTCCTTCAAGTCAATCTGCAGCCACTGGTTTGTATCTTGGTATTTGGAGAGCCAGGCACACCTAGAAGAGTTATGGAAGGAAGGCATTGATTGGCAAGTACATGTCTTTATAAGGAACCCATAAACAACTCATCTTTAGAGGATGAGTCAAGAGAGGAATCTGAAGCCAGCAAATATCCAGAACCTGGATCAAAATAAGCAGAAAAAAATTGCATTTTGCATTTTGTTTGATCTCTGGATGTTTGGAAGCCTCAGGCTAGCTCTCCTGAATCCTGGAAACAATTATTTCATGTAAACAATTTCATTTATCCTCTGACCACTTGTTACCCTGTTGAAGCTAAAGTTTCATCTGCCTTGCATACTGAGATGTTTTTGTTGATGTTGTTGTTGTGCATTAGGACATATTTAACAGTAAATGAGAAAATTCATCACATGATGCTATGTAAACTGAGCTACTTCTGGAATATAAATATAATCTTTATTGTCATTCTACTTAAATACAACAAAATTGGTTTTAACCTCACTTGGTGCAAAATTATAACAGAAACGAAGAAAAAGAAACTAGTTTGTGCATGGAGTGATTGTGGTTGTATTTAAAAGTCTCACAGCCCAAGGACAGAAACTATCTTTAAACCTCTTTGTTCAGCTGGCTATACTTTGATGTCTTCTGCCTGATGGTAGAAGTGCAAAGAGACACCAACCAGGGTGTGAATCATCTCTGAGTATCTTCCTTACTCTGCTAAAGCAGCGAGATCTGGCGATGTTATCCAGTGGTGTCAGAGGACAACCGATGGTTTCTTGTGCCGAATTGATCTCTCTGTGTAGTGTCTTCCTCTCCACAACTGTTAAACCAGCATACCACACTGTAATACAATATGTGAGGACACTTTCTATGATGGACTGATAGAAAGAGGTCATCAGCCGTTGTTCCACCTGATTTTTTCACAGGACTCTAAGGAAATAAAGTCTCTGTTGGGCTTTTCCAACCACCAGAGACGTGTTGTTTTTCCAGGTAAGCACTCCTAAGAATTTAAAAGAGGAAACCTTCTCCACACAGCCCCCCTCAATATACAGTGGGGCAGGTTCCTCTCTGTGCTTCCGGAAATCTAGCACCATCTCCTTTGTCTTGCTAGTATTTAGATGTAAGTTGTTTCTTGAGCACCATGCGGATACCTTCTGGACTTCTTCCCTGGATGCTGATTCGTCCCCTCCAGTTATGAGACCCAGCACTGTTGTGTCATCTGCAAACTTTATTATGATGTTGGATGGATCAGAGGATATGCAGTCATATGTATACAGTGAGTAGAGGTAAGGGCTGAGCACACAGCCCTGAGGGGAGCCTGCGCTGAGCTTCAGCATGGAAGATGTAAAGGACCCAACCCTGACTGTTTGTGGACAGATATATCCTTTGAGGATAGTTTTGAGAGAGCAATATGATGGATTTTGCTCCCTATCTCTGTGTCATGCAGTTTTTTTGAATGATGAATTTATTTCTAGCAAACTTTGGGAACATCCTTGCCCTCTATGATTAGACTCGATTTCCTGTTCTATAAACTACATGACTTGGTCATGATTTTTAAAATTAACCTAGTTGGTAGGTTCACAAATCAACAAAGCCAAGCTTATGACTTATAAATCTCAGTGACTAGGTTCAATAAAATGCCATATAAGAAAATCACATTAAGTTTTATCACGTTTTATGAAATAGTCTCAATTTAAGAGTACTGTATTTATTGGGTGCAACTGCCACTGACCCTGTTGATCTTTTATGAAGAGTTCTTGAGAACTCTTGCACGCTGCTTCATAATCCTTCATCTAGCCTAATAAAGCTATCATTTCAATATAGATTTTGATTTTAGTTCCCCCTCTTTCTGCTCCATAAGCAGCAAAGCTGCTGTTATTTTTTCATTATTCATGTACTAGAATAATGTCAGGAAAAGGAGGAATATCTCAGGGATAAAGAAAGAGCTTGAAAAACAGCCATCACAACATATTCAGCACAACACAAAACCTTATTTGATGAACCATTTTGTTCTGGCAGTAGCTATCTAAACACCTCTCAGAAGCTCACAATGGCAGAAATAGTAACCTCCCCACATTTTTCCCAGCAACTGTTAATGGAAGTAAATATTTATTGTTCTGGGATCATAAATATATACCGTATTTTTCGGAGTATAAGGCTCACCTTTTTTCCTCTAAAAAGAGGCCGGAAATCTGGGTGCGTCTTATACATCGAATACAACATTTTTTGCCTCCTGAAACCTTCACCAAACTGGCTGTGCCTAGCCTTGTGGAGGCTTCCAGAGAGCCCCTGGGGGCTGGGGAGGGCAGAAATTAGCCTCAAAGGGGCCGTTTCCCCCTCCCCCAGCCCCCAGCAGCACTCTATAAGCCTCCATAGGGATAAGCATGCAATTTATTTGACACAAAAATGTCCCGTTTTCACAATAAATGGGGTGGGGTTTTTTGCTCATTCTTGACCGCCCCCCCAGGAGCACTCTGCAAGCCCCCCCCCAGGCTATTTATGCTTTTTATTTGAAAAAAAAACGGCCCCATTTTCATGGAGAAATGGGCTGTTTCGGAGAGGTTTGAGTGCAAAGGCTCTCCCCCCCCCCCACCTTTCGGAAGGCTCTTTAACTGTTTCTGTGCCAGCAGAAACAAAGTCTTAAGGTTTGTCAGCGATTTCCTTCTGCAGGACATGGATAAATACACCTGAAAACATAAACCTACCTACCTAATCTCTCTCTCTCTCTCTCTCTCTCTCTCTCTCTCTCCCTACCTACTGTATTTCTCTTTCTCTCTCTTTCTCTCTCTATCCTTCTACCTACCTAACTACACACGCACACTCTCCCTACCTACTGTATTTCTCTCTTTCTCTCTATCCTTCTACCTACCTACCTACCTACACACACTTTCTCTCTCCCTCTCTACCTACTGTATTTTTCTCTCTCTCTATCCTTCTACCTACTTACCTACCTACACACACACACACACACACACTCTTTCTCTCCCTACCTACCTACTGTATTTCTCTCTCTATTTCTCTCTCTATCCTTCTACCTACCTACCTACACACTCTTTCTCTCTCTCTCCCTACCTACTGTTTCTCTCTCTTTCTATTTCTCTCTCTATCCTTCTATCTACCTATCTACCTACACACAAACATTCTCCCTCTCTCCCTACATACCTACTGTATTTCTCTATCTCCCCCTTTACCTACCTACCTACCTACCTACACAGACACTCTCTCTCCCTACCTACCTACTCTATTTCTCTCTATATATATCCCTTTACCTTCCTACCTACTCTCTCTCTCCCTACCTACCTACTGTATTTCTCTCTATTTCTCTCTCTCTCTCTATCCCTTTATCTACCTGCCTACCATATTTCTCTTTCTTTCTCTCCCTCTCTCCCCCTCTATCTACCTACCTACCTACCTACTTTTTTTGTAATTTGCCTCTTCAAAACCTTGGTGTGTCTTATACTCCGGTGCGTCTTATACTCCAAAAAATACGGTATATTTTAAAAGTCATTGTTAGCCTCTGTATATTATGTAACAAAGGTTTAGAGGTTAAAACATCTTTTGTATAGTTTATTGCTAGAAAATATGTCTTGTAATGCAGTTTACCCAAATCCTTGTCCGTTAAGTCGGGCCTTGTTTGCCAGCCATGAAGCATACCACCCAGTGTACTGCTCTGGATTGGAACAGCTTATCTGATCTGGAGTGACAGCTGCTGATTCAAAACCAAGAGGCTTATGATAGGGACACTCTGTCAAAGAAGACGAAGAAGACATGGAGAGAAGGAATCAGTGCAGATTGGAGTGAAAAGTTTAATTTTTGCTACATCCATCTCCAGAAAGTGCTACACTTAATTTTATTAACAGGATGAGACATTGAAAATTGATTGAAGTTTTATTTCTTATTTTCTTTTGGATTTAGAGAAGTTTGGGGGTTTAATTTTGCACACTTTCAAGCAGGGGAGTAGAAGTTGTATCATTAGAAAATCACCAATATTATACTATAAACCAGTATTTTCAAGTAGGACACTTACAACTGCACATCAGTACAATTTACTATTTTGTCTTGAAAAGATATAGACTGGCAAAGCCTATAAAACCTAGAACTTTATATAAGAAGATATTTTAGTTCAATCATTTGACAACTCGGAATAACAGCCTGGAGTTGTACATTCTAAATCCAAAGTCTTTACAAATGAACCATCATCAATTTACTCTTCTTGTTTAATTCACAGAATTAATATCAATACAATTTAAATAAATGTTTCCTCTCATTTCACAAGAGCTTCTGTATGGGATGTAACATGCTGGTTTTCTGTTTTGCCTTTTTTTTAAAATGCAGCCCCTGCTTGAATATTGTACCTACAATTGTGGTGGTTTCTGTAGTGAAGGCATTTTCTGAATGCTATCTGGATAATAGAGGTTGCACAGTACTTGCAACAATCACATCTATAGAAGTATTAAAACAACAAAGGCTAAAATGTGTTAAAACACCTCCAGTGTGGCAAGCTACAGTATTTGCAAGCAAAGCAAGTTTAATTTTAGCAACTAATCTTTAGATAACTCAGCTGTAATATACTTAAGAGGTAGCCTTCTGTTGTAGAAAATTGCAGTAGACTAAAAGAATTGTCAAACAGATGTCTGGGGACTTTCAAATCAAGTACATTAATTATTTAATGCTGCTACTATTTACTTTAAAGCCAATTCACCATAAGAAGGATTTTCTCCTCTTATTAAGCTCTCCCCCCCTTCTTTTTGTTTTGAGTTATTCTTATACTGTATATAATTGACACTTTAAGAAACCCTACTACATTTAATGGAGGAAATATTTTGCAAATAATGAACTAAAAGAACTGAAATTAGTTTAAGGATATATCTTCATTTGCTACATGTCTTTGAGAATGTGTAGCATGACCCAATCTAACCAATAATACAAGTCACATAAAATTTTCAAGAAGTTGCTGATTGATAATTATGGGTATGTAGCCCAATAGGAACAATATTCAACTGAATAGGCTGGTTTTGAGTTGTAGTAATAAAAAGATGGTCCTTACCTGGCATGCAGTCTAGACTGTCTGTTTCAGTGGGCCACACGGAGTTTGGATTTCTTTGACAATCACACTTACAGGCTTTGCTGTGCCAGAGCTCTAGATTGTCATCCTAAAACAGTGCAGAATCATGTATCAACTTTGCATATACAGAGAATAAGCAGATTATTTTTTTACTTCCTAAATTCCCATTGGACTATATCAACTCTGCTCAAATGGCACCTTTCAGATGTATAATCAAAACATATTTGGGGAGTACAAGTTTGCATAGGGTAGCATTGCACTCTATTGATCAATGCCATTTATGGCCATATGCACATACAGAAAGAATCCTACTTGGCTACAACAGAGGGAATAAGGAAGCATTCTAAGTCCTGGTCAAGCCAAAAGGATGGCCAATTCAACTTAAGAGTATATTTTGTTCTGGTTTCACACCTCATTTGAGCCAAGAACTCATTAAACTGCTTTAGTTGAGCCAGTACAATTTACAATATCTCAGTATAATAAAAAGAAAAGGGTGGTTGTAAAAATAGCTGAAATCACAAACAGAGACACTTGAGAGAAGAAGAGACAGCTAAACAGATAGATAATGGTATGTGGACATGATCTTGGGAGACACGGTGAAGAGACGCAGCCAAGAAATGGAATGGGACAACTCACCACAGTCAATTCACCGCAGCCAACTCACCATGGCCAATTTGCCACAGGACAACTCGCTGTGGGACAATTCAACAATTCAATTTGATTATTTAAAATAATTAAAACATTATTTAAATTTTTGTCATTTACACTTCATTTTGTCCCTCCTTTGGCATCCTTTCCTTAATGATTCTATTCCATAATTTCTTTGATATTAGTGTAAATCTTGTACCATGGCGAGCTGGCCATGGTGAGTTGTCATAGACTTGCCAAGAAAATGGTCAGATAGCAACAGCAATAGCACTTAGATTTATATACCACTCCATGGTGCTTTACAGCCCTCTCTAAGCAGTTTTACAGTCAGCATATTGCCCCCAATAATCTGGGTCCTCATTTTATTGACCTTGAAGGATGGAAGGCTGAGTCAACCTTCAGATAAAAGGCAACTAACCCACAGCTGGAATGTAATGGGCCAAGAGGCTCAGAAGACACATTCACATACAGAGTTTCTTAAACTGTAAAGGAGACTGAGTAAGAGATGTACTTTCAGATTTGCAAGACTAATGTCAACCTTATGAGGTAAACTAGACAGGAAACACTGTAGGATGAGCTAATTCTACTTTCTTGTAAGGCTACATTAAAAGACTCCTGCAAGTATGAGTGCGCATCTCTCCCTTCCATCACCTTTAAGCCAAACTTAGCGAGGGCCTTTTCTGAGCCTCTTCCTCTGCTCAAATTCTAACGTGCCTTTTATCTGACTGTTCCCATGGCGAAGTCTCTTCATCCTGTTTCCCAAGGTCATGCTCATATATCTTTACAATAGTTGAATATTACACCTTTTATTAATTCCAACTCTACTAAGCCATTTACATTGCATAGAGGTAACATCAGTATAGCAGTGCTGAAGCCTGAGAATAAATTGAAGAGCAGTGGCTAAACAAATGGTACTGTTAACACGCAAAGCATTCCTGGTCTGCTCTCGAGTTGCCATGGGAAACTGATGACAGATGCACATGCCAGACTTCTCTCTCTCTCTCTCAAGGCTGAATCCCAGGTTGCCCACAGCAGGTGGAGTGATCTCTACAGCCCATGAAGGTGCTCCATTGGAGAATGTGATTTATGACATACCCTGGGGGGAGGGGGCGAAACGGTCATAATTGGGATGTAAATTATATGGGATCAGGGCTGACTTCACTGGGTATGTGCTAAATAACTGGGTTTCTTTGGAAGCTTGGCTTGATACTCATGATTTAATAAGGCATCCATCAGGACCCTGACAGGTACATTATCTGCATTCTCGTACCAATTTAGTAAACTCTATATCTATATGTATTATATTATGTATATCTTTGTATGTCTGTTAGTGTATGTGTTCAAGTGTTAAATTTTGTATTAAATCATTTAGTTATTAGGTTGAGTGGACCAGAGGAATGCTGTTGATATAATTTACCTGGACTTCAGTAAGGCATTTGATAAAGTAGACCATAACCTACTATTAGATAAAGTAGAAAATTGTGGGTTAGACAGCAGCACCACCAAATGGATTCGCAACTGGCTGACCAACCGCACTCAACGTGTAGTCCTCAATGGAACTGCATCTACATGGAAGGAAGTATGCAGTGGAGTCCCCCAAGGCTCTGTTTTAGGCCCAGTACTCTTTAACATCTTCATCAACGATTTGGATGAGGGGATAAATGGGGAACTCATCAAATTCGCAGACGACACCAAGCTGGCAGGAATAGCCAACACTCCAGAAGATAGGCTTAAGATACAGAAGGATCTAGACAAACTTGAACATTGGGCACTGTCTAATAAAATGAAATTCAATTGTGAAAAAAGTAAGGTCCTACATATAGGCAAGAAAAACCAAATGCACAAGTACAGTATAGGTGGTACCTTGCTCAATAGTAGCAACTGTGAGAGGGATCTCGGAATCCTAGTGGACAACCATTTAAATATGAGCCAGCAGTGTGCAGCAGCTGCCAAAAAAGCCAACACAGTTCTAGGCTGCATCAACAGAGGGATAGAATCTAGATCACGTGAAGTGTTAATGCCACTGTATAGTGCCTTGGTAAGGCCACACTTGGAATACTGCATACAGTTTTGGTCGCCACGATGTAGAAAAGACGTGGAGACTCTGGAAAGAGTGCAGAGAAGAGCAACCAAGATGATTAGAGGACTGGAGACTAAGACATATGAAGAACGGCTGCAGGAGCTGGGTATGTCTAGTTTGATGAAGAGAAGGACCAGGGGAGACATGATAGCAGTGTTCCGATATCTCAGAGGGTGCCACAAAGAAGAGGGAGTCAAACTTTTCTCCAAGGCACCTGGGGGCAGGACAAGGAGCAATGGGTGGAAACTAACCAAGGAGAGAAGCAACTTAGAACTAAGGAGAAATTTCCTAACAGTAAGAACAATTAACCTCTGGAACAGCTTGCCTCCAGCAGTTGTGAATGCCCCAACCCTGGAAGTCTTTAAAAAGATGTTAGACAGCCATTTGTCTGAAATGGTATAAGGTTCCTGCCCATGCAGGGGGTTGGACTAGAAGACCTACAAGGTCCCTTCCAACTCTGCTATTGTATTGTATTGTATTGAGGAATATTCAGGTATAATAGAAGAAAGACAATATAGTATTGCTATAGTTTTGTCCTTCTGCAGAATTTAAATTCAGTCCTTATGCTTAGTACCTACCTTCTTCAGTTCTCTTTGTATCTACTTTACAAGTACTGTTTTGTTTTGAAATATAGTTATGCCATGAAGTACAAATAGTGGAAAGAATGAGTGTTTGTGTCAATTGTCCCACTAGGTTGGACAGCTGAAAGGAAGTCCTGGAATCTATTGTTACCAAGTGTATAACTTTACTACTGTGTTTCCCAAAAAATATTATTTTCTTTTGGAACCCAAAATAAGCACTAAGGCTTGTTTTTGGGGAAACATGATTTCCGGATGATTGGCCTGTCTGATTGCCCCGTCCCCTAGTGCACCCACAAAAACTAGCAAACGTTCAGATACCGATGGTATCTAGCAGCTGCTGCAGCCTGCCCTTGGTCAGAGTGGAAGACACGAAGCGGAAGGCAGGTGATCCTGATGCATTGTGTGGGCTGCAGGCAAGCTGAGAGATGCCAAGATAATCCTCCAATGGCCAGCCACTGCTCCGGATCTCCTCCCTCCCACTCGGTGATGAACCGATCCAGGTGGTGCATCCGGATCACCTACCTCCCACCCCCCACCCCCACGCCTCTTCCTCTTCTGCTGCTGGTGTTGCTGCATGAAGATGAGCCTCCTGTGGCCAGTCACTGCTCCAGTCCACTGCCACTCAGCTTTCCCACGGCCTGTGCATCACATCCAGATTGCCATCCTCCCCCCTAGGCCTCTGCCTCTGCCTGCTGCTGGTGTCACTGCACAAAAATGACACCTCCCCCCGCCATGGCCAGCTCCAGACCACCGATGCTCAGCTTTCTCAAGGTGCACATCCAGATCACTTGCCTCCCCCTACGTCTGCTTCCGTCTGCTGTTTGCACAGGTACTCAACTCACCTATGCTGCGTGAGCTGTGTCTGCTTCCATACACCATCAGCAAATGCATGCTTGCTGCCGCCTATGCTGGTTACTCCCACCCCACCTTCCCTAGGGTTTGTTTTTGGGGTAGAGCTTATATTACGCACATGCATAAAAACCAGGTTGGGGCTTATTTTCAGGGTAGGTCGTATTTTCAGGAAAACATGGTAAAAATGCCATGTGGTTACAGAAGTAGAAAAGCCAATTCTAATGATTTTGCACAAAAATAGTATAAGAAACATTTCCACTTTCCCCATGGATCTCCCATTGTCCATTGTCCACCAATAATTTGCACTTTGTTTTGGGAACTATCTGGTTTCCTCAGACTTCTCCTGCTGTTGATCTTGAGATGTTGGATCTGTTTCAGGTTTCCAATCAGCACACCTGCATTCCAAATTTCCCTCCCAAACCTTCCTTACGGTCCAATGGCTTCCCTCCCTGTTCCCATTACAGTTATCTGGTTGCAAGTGGGGTTGCATAGTGAGTCAACAATGACATGCCGACCCTCCAGAAAGAACAATCCTACAAGGAAACAAACATATACATATTACACCATGACCCTCTGTACAGGTTTTTCTACTGGGTTCAGTATGGGTATCTAGTGTGGAACCTCTGAATGAGTCTAAGCGTATGGACATTCATCGCCGTCATCCATTCTGCCTCTGCCAAGGGAAAGCTCTTCCATAAGGTCAGGTACTGCAACTTCTTATTGTTGCACTAAGAGTCAAGAATCTGCTTCACCTCGAAATCTTTTTCTCTATCTACTCATGTGGGGGAGCTGGGGGGGGGATGGCTTAACTACAGGTTTCAGTAGTGAATTATGGAAGGGCTTTAACAAGCTGCAGTGAAACATTGTGTTAATGTGCCTGAGTTTTTGTAATTTCCATTCCACCATCACCGATTCACAATCTGGATGATGGGGAAAGTACTTATGTACTCAGGTCCCAACTTCTTGCAGAGCTGCCCCAATTCCAGGAATTTCATGGACAGGTATACCCCATCCCCTATTCTAAACTCCTTCTGAGGTTCTCTCTTCTTGTCAGCCTGCCTTTTCTGTGCCCCTCTTGTTGCTTCTAACACTTTGCACACTTCGGACCAGATATCGTTCCAAGTACTTATCCATTCAGTTAACAAAGTCAAAGAAGGTTTCTCTTGAGGGAGCTCTGGCATTGGCACAAATTCAGTGATGGTGGCCACTTGAAAGGAGGTAAATCCCATGCTACTGTGTACAGTTATTGTACGCCACCTCACAAACGGTAGAGGTTCAGCCCAATTGTCTTGTTGATAGTTCACATAGCTTTGAAGGTATTGCTCCAACATTCAAAAGCTCCATTCCTTTGAAGATGATAGGTGGAGCTAAGACTGTGGGGGGTACCTAACAAGCTCAGGAATTCATGCCAAAACTTTGATGTTAATTACACTCCCTGATCTGAAATTATATGTATTGGAATGCCATGTAGCGGGTACATGTGTTGTACGAAGAGTTTAGCCAGAGACCAAGCGGAAGGGATCCTAGAGCATGCAACAAAGTTCTTTACTTTTTTTAACCATAGGTACATGGAGCTTCTTAGCACTTTTGCTAACTCTCATGATTGGTTACTTTCCTTCGCATCCACCACTTGTCTCTATCCTGAGCAACAGATTGGCTCTATGTTTTCCACCATGCCAGGCCTAAGAACATGCGTGCTGTCAGCTCAGTGAGCACAATAAATCAAATCACCTCCATGTTAGTTCAGGATTTCAGCTTCACAGGCTCAGCTAGGAAGGTTACCAGCACCCTGCCCATTACTGAACCATCTAGTTGGGGAAATGCTATAGGCTTCTTTAGCTTCCTTAGCTTCTCTACCAATTGGGGGCTGACAAGTCATCTGGTGCATCCTAAGTCCAACAGGGCCATAAGGACCTCCTTTACACCCAAGAAAGATTCCGGGATCCCCACCCTAGCAGTCATGGGGTGATGGGACTACTTCTCATTGGGCCGTCTTCTCCTTCACTGTTGCTCTTGTAGAAGACTGGCCCCATCTCAGCAGGGGTCAGGGTTCCCTCTCCCTTGTTGGATGGAAGGGAGAACTCTATGACTTGTTGCTCTGCACAAGTTTTCTCCCTTGACTTCAGTTGAGTCTTTTTCTTCTTCAGTTGGCTCAGAGGCAAGGGAGCAGTCATTGGTTGCAGTGCAAGACATTCAACAGCTCAGTGCCCCTCCATCCCACAACAAAAGCAGCCACCAAGGTTTTGGTGGGGTCCCTCTCCTCTGGCTGTAGACACACCTTCTCTTCCCCTTCTAGGGTCATTTTTCTGTGGGGTGATGAGACTCCCAGTGTGCCCAAGAAACTCCTAAAAGTCAATATCTACCTTGGCGGCCACACGATACTACACTCACGAATGGCACAGCACTCCCCTGGAGTAGGCAATTCTGGTACAATTCCTTATTGAGTCCTTCTCAGAAATGGTAGATTAGCAAACATTCAGGCCAGTTTCCCAAATGGTTGGCGAGGTGGCGGAAATCTTTTTATTATTTATTTACTTTATTCATAAAACATGAAACTCAGCCAACTGAACATTTAAAAATGCATTGCAAATACTACTAACTGGTGCTAATGGTTGATACAGTTTGCTGCCAGCATCCTAGGTATCAACCAAGTATCTTCTTAGAATGTAAGATGTTCCAAGTAGCGCAGTTTTTTGCAGTTCCGCTGGTGTTATTGCAGGAAGCTGCAATTTAATGATATATTTAGTAAAAATTTTAGACATGGTGCCAAGTGCCCCGATGACAATGGATGTCACTGTGACATGCTTCATCCAGAGCCGTGTAGTTTCGATGGCCAGGCCGCGATATTTCATTATTTTTTCTAGTTGTTTTTCTTCAACTCTGGCATCTCCAGGAACAGTGATATCTATAAACTGTACACTTCGGCCCTCTACAACCGTGATATCTGGTGTGTTGTGCTCCAAATGACGATCTGTTTGTTTTCGAAAGTCCCACAAGATCTTCACCCTCTCATTCTCGATAACCTTTTCCACTTTGTGTTCCCATGACTTTCTGGATACAGGTAAACCATATTTTTTACATAATGACCAGTGGATTAATTTAGCAACTCGGTTATGTCTAGATTTGTAATCAGTTTGTGCGATTTTGCTGCATTCACATATTAAATGTGAAACAGTTTCGACTTTGTTATTGCAAAGTCGGCAGTTTGGGTTGTCAGTGGATTTTTGAATCTTCGCTTTCATGGCCTTAGTTTGTAGTGCTTGTTCTGGAGTGGCCAGTATTAAACCTTCCGTTTCTTTCTTGATAGTTCCCATCTTAAGCCATGTCCATGTCGTTGTCCTCACATTTTCCTTCAATATATTAGTTTCGACTTTGTTATTGCAAAGTCGGCAGTTTGGGTTGTCAGTGTATTTTTGAATCTTCGCTTTTATGGCAGAATATAAGGAAAAACAGCTGGATGACAGATTAAATAGAGGGAAGACCAAGGATTTGCATGGACAGCACTTGAAAAAAATTGAAGGAAAATGTGATGACAACTTGACATGAACATGGCTTAAGATGGGAACTATCAAGAAAGAGTGTCAGGCCGCTTTCGAGAAACTTAAAAGGTTGTTTGCTGCTGAACCTGTCTTGAAACATCCTGACATAGAAGCTCCTTTTGTTGTTCAAGCTGATGCTAGTGAGGTGGCGATTGGGGCTGTGCTGTTGCAAAAGAACACAAGTGGACAATTACAACCATGCGCTTATACCTCACGTAAGCTATCTGACACCGAGAGAAGGTGGGCAATCTGGGAGAAAGAGCCGTTTGCTGTCCATTGGGCTCTTATGACTTGGTGCCATTTTCTGGAAGGCGCTGCTCACCCGTTTGAAGTGTGGACTGACCATAAAAACCTAGAAACCTTGAGAACCCCATGTAAACTCTCTCCTAAACAAGCTCGTTGGTCCCAGCATTTTAGTCGTTTTAACTTCACTCTCAAATATATTCCAGGGGGAAAGAATTTTATGGCTGATGCTTTGTCGAGACTTCCCAGTATAACAGCTCTAAGCTGACTGTGGTGCACCCCACCATACCCACACAAAATCTTGCTGCTCCCGTCGTTACTAGAAGCCAAAGTTCAGTGCAATTGGATGTCCCTGCTGATCTAAAAATGAAAATTAGGGAAGGACTTCAGTCGGATGACTCGTTTAAATCGCACTCAGGTGACTGCACTTTGAAATATGGATTACCTTGGGTGGACTCAAAATTGTATGTTCCGGCTAGCTTGCGACTGCTAGTACTACAACGGGCCTATGATTCCAGGTTGGCGGGCCATTTTGGATTTGTCAAGACTCTGCATCTAATTAAGAGACAGTTTTGGTGGCCGTCATTCAAAAAGAACATTGAATCATACATTGCGAGCTGTCCAGTCTGTGCTGCGGTGAAGCGTCCTCCAGGTAAGCCTCAGGGCCTTCTCCAAACTGTGGCACATCCTGAGGCTCTATGGAAGGAAATATCTATGGATTTCATTGTCGACCTGCCAAACAGTCATGGTTACACCGTAATCTGGGTTGTCACTGATTTATTCTCAAAGCAAGTTCATTTTGTTCCTTGCTCCAAGATCCCATCTGCTAGAACATTAGCAAAGTTGTTTGTTTCCCATATCTAACCTGCATGGGGTTCGAAAGCGCATAATTTCTGATCAGGGTGTTCAATTCACTTCCCACTTCTGGAAGGAGTTCCTGAAGTTGATTGGCTCCGCCCAAGGGTTAAGCTCCGCCCACCACCCTCAAACTAACGGGGCTTGTGAAAGGGCTAATTCTGTGTTGGAGCAATATCTTCGTTGTTTTATAAACTACCAGCAGGATAATTGGGCTAAACTGTTACCTCATGCCGAGGTGGATTACAATAACTCAGTGTATAGTAGCACTGGAATGACTCCTTTCAAAGTGGTTTATGGCCAAGATTTCATTCCGATTCCTGAACTGCCTCAGGAGGCACCCAATATTTTGTCCCTCTCTGAATGGAGTGCTCAACTTTCCAAGTTTTGGCCCATAGCATGGAAAACTTTGGATGACGCCCATCAGTCTCATAAGAACTACGCAGATAAGAAGAGAGTCCAGCCTCCGCAGTACAAAGTAGGAGATCGTGTTTTTCTATCTACTAGGTTTCTGGAATCTACTCAAAAGTCGAAAAAGCTTGGGCCTAAGTATGTGGGGCCTTTCCCCATTGTTAAGGTCATTAGTTCTGTTTCTGTCAAATTGGACTTGCCAAAAAATCTCCGTCGTCTTTACCCAATTTTCCATGTGCATCTTTTAAAGCCTGAACGTTCATCTCCTCTTCAACTACCTCAACCGACACCTCCTGCTCCTCTTTTGATTGAGGGTGAACAACATTTTGAGGTCAGGGATATTTTGGACTCTAGAAAGCACTGTAATAAAATTCAATACCTTGTTGCTTGGAAGCAATTATACCCTTTGAATCAAAAATTCATTATATATCTTAATATCATTACACCAAAATTCTCCTTTAGTCACAATTATTTAGACATCCTTTTTCCTCAGATAGGTCACCTTTATAAACATAACCACATAATGGCATTCCTTGACTGTTTCCAAAAGCCTCCAATCACATTTTGCACCTTAGAAGCGTGTTCTACATGAGTCAATTAATACTATTTCTAACTACTCCCCTTTTTATTAAACGATATCCATTGACGTTCCTTAATAGTTAACTAAAAGTCTTTTACTATTTATGTCCATCCTCATTTAAATTAAAACTTTAAATTGTATTACGCCTATAATGAATTCTAAATAAAAAGTTTATTAATTTGTTTTGGTCTTTTTCTGTTGTTGTTGTTGTTGTTGTTATTATTATTATTACCATTATTCTTAAAGATGGAATTGCTGGTCCCAACTGTGATTGCTAAATGAGAAATACCCAAATTTGAAACAAAAAGATTATGAATTAGTAAAGCAGTCAGAGGCTAATGTTAGAGATCTCTATAAACACTTTCCCCTTACTCTTGATGTACCTAGAGCAGTCTGTTTTGCCTATTTAATTTTGGAACTAAACTAAGATGTCTTTCCTACAAAATCCAAAATAAAAAGGAATCAAAATGTATTGAATGTTGCCTTATTTCAATTCAGTTTCATATTGCCAACAACCCAATTAAGGTAGAAAGAATGCAGACTATCAGGCAAAAGAAATGAAATCCTAAGAAAGGACACCAGAATGACACAGCCAGATAAAATTAATCTGGAACATAAGTTTACCATTTTGTTCAGGCTGTTTAAATCAGTGTTTTTCAAACTTGGCAACTTTAAGATGGGTGGACATTAATTCCCAGCATGTTGGCTAGAGAATTCTGGAAATTGAAGTTCACCCATCTTAAAGTTGCCAAGTTTAAAAAGCACTGATTTAGATATAAAGATTTCCTACAGAGAAGGGCCAACCAAATCACTGCTTCCTGAAAAAATATACATTAGAGAATTAAGATTATGTTAGTTGTCCAGACCGATCAATAATGAAAAGAAAATACTGACAAAATTGTGGAGCTAATTTCCTGACTCAGGGTAATTCCTTACATTAGTTTCTTAACCTGGGTTGACCTCTGCATTTGTTTGTAATTATCTTTCTGAAACACTCTTGGATATGCTATTCAAATGGATTGAAGATTGTTGTTTAACATTTGTTTATTAGCTGTGTGGATAGGAAGTGGCGAAGTTCCCTCAAAGCCTCTCTTTTCTGCTTGTTAAGTAGAAAACCACTGGAAAGCAGCAGAAGACCCAGCGGTTAGTGTGAGTAGGTGAGCAGATTCTAAACACAAGGAAAAGCACAAAACATGAAAGCCAAGCGTGTCCTTTCATCAAAATTAGTCTTGTGGAGTTAAGTGCTTGCACCCTGATGGCATCGTAACAAAGAACAGGGAAAGGCAGAAAGTCACCTGACTCACCTCGGTAGCAAAGGAGCAGTCCCTAAATTGTGCCAGGAATGGAAGGAAATATGTAGAAGTGGCAGCCTGCTATGCTTTTTTTTTGAGGGGGGGGGGGGAAACCCCTGCAAATCACTTTTGTAAATACAGTGGTACCTCGGTTCACGAACTTAATTCGTGAACTGACTCTGTTCGCGAACCGAATTGGTCGTGAAGCGAGGCACAATTTCCCATAGGGTTCAATGTAAATCCGGTTAATCCGTTCTGACCTTGTTTTTTGGTCGTAATTCTTGAACTGACTCTGTTCGCGAACCTAATTGGTCGTGAACAGAGGCACAGTTTCCCATAGGGTTCAATGTAAATCCGGTTAATCCATTCTGACCTTGTTTTTAAAATGTCCGCGGCTCCGGTTCGTGAAGCGAAACGGAGTTCGTGAACCCGAGCATTTTTACGAACTTTTCTGTTCGTGAAGCGAGGCGGAGTTCGTGAAGCGAGGCGGAGTTCGTGAAGCGAGGCGGAGTTCGTAAAGTAGAGCATATTTTTACGAACTTTTCCGTTCGTGAACCGAAATGGTGTTCGTGAACCGGAGCACATTTTTTGGAAAATTTCTGTTCGTAAACCGAATTGGTCGTGAACAGAGGCGTTCGTGAACCGAGGTACCACTGTATAGCCTTTTCAAAAAATAAATTCTTTTTTTTAAAGATATGTTGCTGTAAGGCTGAATTAAACTGAATCAAAATTATAAATCAGAATACAGGGAAATTTTGGTTTAAAATTGATTGTGCAAAGGATGTGTTCTATCATGTTTGCAATTTGCATGATGACATCATTAGACACAGGATGCAAATTGATCACTCGGGCTATGATGTCATTGCATAAATTGTATCATCACCCAAAGGATATCGATTGTTTCATTTCCTTCATTTCCTTAGAAATAAAATTATGCAAATAACCTCAATCACACTGCAATTTGATCCATCCCATATGAAATTCATTGCATTAAAATCCAGAATACCACATGTTTTTCGGTGGGGTGGAAAAATCCACATAGAATAAAATTTGCTTATATAGCAGGCAAAAAATGCAAAAGACTTACCTCTGCAAGTGACAATGGCAGCATGACTAATAGGTGTGATTTTGCCGCAGAAGTGAAAAAAATAGCAAAAAAACAACAACAGTCAAAGCACTGGATAGGGAGGGATGGAAACGGGGAACAAGTACAAGGATAAATCATATGGTCACTCATTTGGCACTTAGTACTGTGCCAAATACGTTCTCAAAAGGCTGTTTGCAAAAGGGAACATGAAGCAGGCCAACATTGTTTGTTGACAATGCAACCCACAAGGCACTTAAAAGATACTTGCCAGAACAATAAAATATGATTAACCCAAACAGCAACAGCATACGCCATTTAAAGTAACATTATAACATATATAACATTAAAAGGCTGAGGTGTAATCTAAACTTTGAAATGTTCTATAAAGAGTACATTTTTCCTGCCCTGGCTTGCATTCTGGCTTGCTCCCCTCCCCTTTCTTAGATTTAGATTTAGATTTTATTAAACTTATACAGTATACCGCAGCCCTCTCCCATAAGGGACTCGGGGCGGTGCACAGGTGAATAAAATATGGATACAAACATATGTACAAGAATAAATACGTCGTAAGTAGTCAATATAAAATCCTAATAAATAAACAACACCCTGTGCTAAAATTAATTTAAAACCCTCTTATTAAAACTATAAATTAATTTAAAATCAGTCGGTAAAATAGTCTCGGAAATTAGGCCAGGCCAGCTAGATGGAAGAAGTGTGTCTTTAGACGTTGGCGGAAGAGGCGGAGGTCCGTGATAGTCCTGAGATCAGGGGGTAGGTTGTTCCAGAGGGCAGGGCCCGCCACAGAGAAGGCCCTTCCCCTGGGCGTCGCCAGTCGGCATTGCCGTCGGCATTGCCGTGGGAGCGGATCGGTCTGAGGGATGTATAACTAGGACCCGTGCCATGGAGCACTTTAAAGATGGTAATCAACACCTTGAAGCGCACCCGAAAGGCCACAGGCAGCCAGTGCAGCTCGCGCAGGAGAGGTGTTACGTGGGAATGCCGAGAGGCTCCCAAGATCCCCCGTGCAGCCGCATTCTGCACTAGCTGTAGTCTTCGGGTGCACCTCAAGGGGAGCCCCATGTAGAGAGCGTTTCCATAGTCTAGATGGGATGCCACTAGTGCATGAGTGACTGTGCGAAGGGCATCCCGGTCTAGTAAGGAGCGCAACTGGCGGACCAGGCGGACCTGGAAAAAAGCCCCCCTGGCCACGGCCGTCACATGGTCGTCCATGGACAGCTGAGAGTCCAGGAGGACGCCTAAGTTGCGAGCCCTTTCCACGGGGGCCAATGACTCGCCCCCAATGGTCAGTGTTGGTATAAACTGGCTATACCGGGACGTCGGAAACCACAGCCACTCAGTCTTGGACGGGTTGAGTCTGAGTTTGTTACTCCCCATCCAGTCCCGTACGGCCTCCAGACATCACCTCAACGGCATCATTGGGGTGGTTTGGGGTAGAGATGTACAGCTGAGTATCGTCAGTGTGCTGATGGTACTCTACCCCAAAACCACAGATGATCTCGTCCAGCGGCTTCATGTAGATGTTGAACAGTAGTGGTGAGAGGACCGACCCCTGAGGTACCCCACATATGAGGGGCCTCGAGGTTGACCTCTGCCCCCCTGCCAACACAAACTGCTCACACTAAGGACATCAATTTTTAAGAACAATTACAGCTCCAATAAAACCCATGGTATTGGGTTTCCTGCCTAGGCAGGGGGTTGTACTAGAAGACCTCCAAGGTCCTTTCCAACTCTGCTATTGTATTATTGTACATATAACTCTCCTGTTAGCAAAGAAAGACCTCTGTATTTAGGTCAATACCTACAAATAATTTATATGCCACCTACTCATAACTCTTGGTAGCTGAAAGCATTACCATGCTGAAAACATTAAAACCATGTGACATATAAGATAAACACGTGAAAATCTATTTAACTGCATTCTATTTTACACACCTTCTTCTTCAAAAGCCCTGAAAAAGGGCTGTCTTCTAAAGCAGGGGTCTCCAACCTTTGCAACTTTAAGTCCGAAGGACTTCAGCTCCCAGACTTCTCCAGCCAGCAAAGCAAAGCTGGCTGGAGAATTCTGGGAGCTGAAGTCCTTCGGACTTAAAGTGGCAAAGGTTGGAGACCCCTGTTCTAAAGAACATAAGGGAGGGCTAATAACAGAAGCAAACTTTTCCATATTGAGGGAATCAGTATTGAAAAGGCCACCCGCTGCGCCCCAACACCCTGATTCTCTAGAAAGTGATATTTCTCCCTGGTCGAATCCTGTAAATTCCATCTGGAATAGACCACGCCAAAGGCAATGAATACTTCAAAGATGTAAGGTGTCACAGGAAATGATCACGTCTTTTCATCATGAGTGGATACCTTGAAAAGCAAGAGACACTGCAGAAATCCGCGTGTCTCACCGATGCATGGAGTAGAGTGATTGAATGCAATGATCCACTATCTAAATCAGGGGTGTCAAACTCAATTTCATGGAGGGCTGCATCACCATTAGAGTTGCCCTGAGTGGGCATAGCTGGCTCGATGTGACCAGCTTGACATCATTCACTACGGGGGACCAGGCAAGGCCGGAGAAGGGTTTGGAGATCTCTAGCAGAGGAAGGCGAGACCAGGGTGAGCTCAAAGCCTCATCCACCAGAGGACCCTCACAATCCCCAGGACAAGAGTGTGAATTTCAACTATATGACATCTATTTTTAAAGCCCCTATATTGGTGCTTCTCAGCAAAAGTAGCCTTGGGACCAGATATATAAAATAGTTTGGTAAATGTCACTATTGCACAAAAGGGTGAATTGAGGTCAGAAAATGCTTCCAAAATTGAAATGTAACATCTTTTATGAGGATTTTAAATAATTAAATTCTACTTTCTATATGTACATTTTTTTTTAAATGTCCTGAAGCTTTAAAATATAAAACAGAATGCTATTAGTTTAGGGATCCCAGCCAGCCCTCTGTGAATGATAAATGTATAATTTAGTCTGATAGCTAAAAATGCAAATGATCTGAAAGCTATCAGAGTAAATTATACATTTATCATTCACAGAGGGCGGGCTGGGAACCCCAGACTAATAACATTCTGTTTTATATTTTTAAGCCTTATTTCAGCCATAATCAAAATCAATCAGCACATTAAAAATGGGACTAAGATTAAATATAAAGTAGAAAGAGCAAAGTAACATCAGCAGCTAGAACAACCAACTTTTGAACTGACAATAAAAATACTTAAGTATACATAGCTTCAGCATTTTAGGATTATCAAAAATAAAGAATCCAGCAAATAAGAAATACACCACAAATAAGCACTTGGTACGGTATCAATGAGGGGCTTGGAAAAAAATATTCAGATGCTGTGACATGTCTATAGTTAGAAAGATCAGAACTGTGATGGCATTTTTTCTTTTCCTGTGAGACTCCATGGAAATAAAAGTTGAGCTTTGAAGAATAGAATAGAAAGCACTTTGACATTTTTGAACACTGGTGTTTGGGAAGACTCCTGAGAAAACCATTGACAGCCATGAATACGAATAAATGGATCATTGAACAAAACAATCCAGAATTCTCATTCGGGCACAGACAACCAACCCATATTATGGTATTTTGGACACATGATGCAAAAACCTAGATCTCCTGGGAAATCCATAATGCTGAAAATGTAGAAAATATGATAATCAGCAGTAAGGTGGATGGGCTTAATTTCACTAATGGATGCATTAGTGAAAGACCTAAAGCAGGGATCCCCAACCTTTGCAACTTTAAGTCTGAAGGACTTCAGCTCCCAGAATTCTCCAGCCAGCAAAGCAAACTGGCTGGAGAATTCTGGGAGCTGAAGTCCTTCAGACTTAAAGTTGCAAAGGTTGGGGACCCCTGACCTAAAGAGTCAGTTTGAGAACCAATTATCCTGCAAAAGGTGGTGTTAACTAACAATCAACACTGACTTGATGACAGATAATCAATAACCAATTTCATTGTAATTAACCAATTTCATTGTAATTTTTACAATGACAATAAAGATTATTATTATTATTACTAGCCTTTTGTGGTGGTAGAGTCTATATATAATCTTAAACCAGTCATATTCTTCAAGAGGTTACACATTGCTTTCAAAGCTAAGCAATTCTGACAAGATGAAAAATATTACTATAAAGATGCACCTTGAAAATATAAGATTTTTATTCAATCTCAGCAGTTCTTTGAATCATATATTTTGCCAATATCCTCAGCTTTCCATCATTTCCATTTTAAAAAACACCTGGTCATATATGGCTACTTTACAAAACACTTAAAAATGAGAATTCAAAGGTATAAAAAAAGTCTTCTGGTTCAGCAATGAAAAATGTAAAACTTTGTGTCTAACATAGGAACTAAAAAGGATCATGGATTAGAAGCAGTACAAATTACAATCAATGGCAAGTAAAAATAACACTATATAATAGAATACATTCTGTACTGCTTACCTTCAAAGCAGAAAAGAAACAGAACCACATTTCTTAGCTGGAAATACATCTTTGCTTGATTTCACCTTCCAGCAGTACCTGCTCAGTGAATGGTATAGCTTTCTGAACAGAAGGAAGATTAACTTAAACATAGCCACATTAAGCACCTTATCCATGTTATCTCTTAGAGATTTAATTGACTATGGTAAGCCAAGTCCATTTTTGAAGGAATTTCCAAGGGCAACACTCTTAAAAATGATCTAAACATAGGCATGCATGTATTGTATTCATCTATTGCAAAAAAGAAAAAAATACCCACCTATAATACCCAGACTTATTATCTTTCTTTAGCTTTATTTTAATATTTCTTGGTGTCTTTTCCTAAATTAACACTGCTATGTATTTGATTTAAAAAAAACATCTGAAATGACTGTGGTGGAGAAATCCAATCGGATCATATTAAAATACATGAAGGACTGATACCACCTGGAACAGGTTAGCAGTTAATATTATTTAAGAAAAGATGTGTCTTCAAATGGCAACAGCATCCATATGATAGGAGAACAGCTACACCAAGACGAAGCAGCTAGTACTTGAATGGGAAATTACTGGGAAACCTAAGGTTAGAATCTAGAATGGAAGCTAGAGTGGAAGTTGTAAAAAAATCCAGAAGAAGGCACTACTTTGGTGATGTTACAAAATGACTATATGGACACTTAAGCTTAATTAAGGGCATTCTTGCCCTATCCTTTTATTCAGACATATCAGCTCTCCATCAGACTAGAAGAGTACATATATACATACAACTGCTACTGTATATAGCTAATATTTTCCTACCAATAATTTGTTTCATTAAACTATGATCTGTGTTGTGCCGAAAGAGCCTGGTGTTATTCTGCCTATCACTCCAGTCTTTTCAGTCAATTAATTTTCATGTTAAGGTTGTCACCGATTCCTACAGTACTGTGGCACTGGACCAGAAATCCCAGAGACAATGGTTTTAGGAATCTTCCGTAACAAAATATTATAACCTCTGGTTTGAACAGAATGGAGTTTCATGTCATTTCTACTGTATCATGAGTCAACCGCCTAATAAGTTTGCCCTTGCTTGAAATAAAGATATCCCTCCCCCCAAAAAAATCCCACCCTTGGAATGGTGTGAGTCAAGTTGCACCTATGGCACTCAAATATTTATTTCTCATAAAAAATAGAACAATTTATTTCATACTGTTTTTATTATAAATTGCAGTTGACACATAGTAAGACATGATTTACAAGTCACAGAGGCTATGTACATCTTATACCAAGCCAAAAACAAATATTGATATCTGAATATCAATTTATCAAGGTATCCAATTTTATTATTATTTACATACAAAAAATTATGATGTAAAAATTTCAGTGAGCAAAATGTGATTGAAATGAAAGTGAAATCATGCTAACTAAGCAATCAGATCTGCTGATTCCAAAGCTTTTTATCACAGAATGCAGGCTTACTCAAGAAACAGCTTCAAGATGCCAAGAGTCAGTCAATTCCCAGGTCCATGAGAGTTAATTGCTCCCTTGCAAAAATTACCTACAAGGAGAAACTGCTTCAGGCACAGGAGGCAAACAAGAGATGGATTAGGACAGGGATGGCGAAGTGCCCAAACTGGAACGCATGCGCATACACATGCGCCGGAGCACTGGAAATCTGAAGAGCAGCTGGCCTGTGTGCGCATGCCTGGTTTTTGCCATTTTCAGGCCACTTTAGGCCATTTGCATGCTGTTTTCGTGCAAAAATGCCCTCTGAAAAAGCCTCAAAACACCCTACCCCCCCCCCCCAGACAAAGCCCTGAAAATGCCCCCCAAAATCTAGCTTGAAAACAGTCTGGAAAAAGGTCCAAAAACGGTCTGATTTTCGGCCGTTTTCCAGTGCTCCAGCGCCTGCAAAGAGCAGCTGGCTGGCATGCATGTGCATGCCGGAAACCAGAAAAGCAGCTGGCGATGGTGCGTGTGTCCCCAGAGAGGGCTCTGTGTGCCACTTTTGGCATGCGTGCCATAGGTTTGCCATCACAGGATTAGGAGGGGAAAAAATGAGGAGCCCTGTTTGGCCAACCTGAGAGATGAAGAGGAAGACAAGGGATCAGGTGGATGGAAAGGATCAGAATACCCTTGAAGGAATTGCCAGCTATTGCCAGAGATCAGGAAACCTAGCAACTCTGCCCATTTGGTCGGCACTGACCGGATGACCCCCCCAAGGTCTCTACAACAGAGGGAATCTTCCCAATAGAAGAGGATGCCTGCAGCTGGGCGTTGAACTGCGGAGTCCTTGGTGTTCTCTGAACCTGCTTGCTTGCTTGCCAACATTTGTTACCCAACCAGTTAACATCGATTCCCTGTTATACATTAGTAAAGCTAAAGCAAACGAGCAGACTCCGAGAGCACCGAGGCTTCCCACTGGGAGGTCTCTATGCCCTCCTGTAAAGTATAGAACTGCAGCTTCTTTCAGCGACGAGCTCGTATAGCGACTCGCCGAAAACGCTTCCCCGCCTCCGCCCCCCGCATTTGAAATGGTGCATTCCTCGAGGAAAGCCCTTTCCCGCGCCTGCGCAGTGCGCACAGGATGGCCTGCTTTCCTCAGAGCAGGTGTCTGCAAAGTCGGCTCTTTTAAGACGGGTGGCCTTCAACTCCCAGAATCCCCCAGCCAGCTACGCTTCTGGGAGTTGGGAGTTGAAGAAGAATCTTCTGGGATTCTGGGAGTTGAAGTCTTAAAAGAGCCAACTTTGCAGCCCCCTGCCTCAGAGGAATGGGCTGAGAAGTCCGCGAAAGCGACGCCGCGCGCAGCCCCCCCCCCTCATCCCGCCCAGAACTCCCCCCTCCTTTGCGCTTTCTGCAGCCCGAGCGGAGCGCGTGGGCGGCTGCGCTTGTGGGCGTGCGCGAGGAAGCCATCGCAGTGCTCGCTCCCGCGTGGCGAACTGCAGCTTCTTTCTCGCGCGCTGGGGAGGGGAAGGGAGGGCTGCTTGTGCCACCCCCCCCCCCCAACCGATCCGTGTGTGAGGCCGCGCGTCCCGCCCGATTCTGCCCCGGTTCGTGCAAGCCTTAAACCGCCGCCTTCCAATCTGCGACAAGCACAGAACCACGCGGTGGCAGAATACAAATCCCGCACGTTACGGCTGCGATCCGTGTGCGTCTCCCCAGAGGCCAACCCTGAAAGGAGCCATCCTCAGGCCTTTCTCCACCCTTCTATTTCTCCCCCCCCCCCCCCGGCAATCTTCGTAAACACCTGCCTGCCACGCGAGTTGTGGTGCAAAGACCTGACGTGTTGTGTGACCTCGGCTCTTCCTGGGAGCAGAAGCTGAGAAGGAGCGCTTTGGCCATAAATCGGCAGTCCTCGATCTTGGATGCCACGAGGCAGCCGGAATACAAAGGCCCCAGCACTAGTTAAACGTGTTGGGGAGCCTGTGTAGAACTCCCACAAGTGCTTTGCAGGGGTCTGCAAAGTCGGCTCTTTTAAGACTGGTGGACTTCAACTCCCAGAATTCCCCAGCCAGCATGCAGAGCATTGGTCCAAGGCAGGAGTCTGGCATGGCTGGTTGGGGAATTCTGGGAGTTGAAGTTCACCAGTCTTAAAAGAGCCGACGTTGCAGAGCCTTGCTTTAGGGTTTCTGACTGGTTTGCCCATAAGTTTTGACGTCGATTATTCGCCGTTTCGATCCCAAAGAAAGGTGCTGGATTACAAGATTTCTAGAGGGATGACCTCGTGTTGATCCGTTGTCCTAACAGTTTTGCTAATAAGATTTCAGGATTCAGGACAACGACGATGCTGAACAACACCCTGGAGATCGATCAATATTAAGATACCGATAGGTGTCGCCGTGAGCAGATCGCGATCGCTTATGCAGAAAATACCAGATGTGTTTTGCATTACTAGCTTATTTAGAAACGGAATTTGTGTAAATTGCGGACTGCAATATCAGCTTAGAAGTAAAGTGTATTGTAAGTGAAAAAAATTGGGTGGTTCCACTGGGGCTCGAACCCAGGACCTTCTGCGTGTAAAGCAGACGTGATAACCACTACACTATGGAACCTGCACGGAGAATAAGCTTAATGTAAGTGTCCTTATTCTATGTTGTAAAGGCTTTCTAATTTGACTGAAGCAGCCCAATTTTCCCCAAATGTGCTCTGCACAGCGTTGCTAGCAATTCCTGAATTTATCTGAGATATTACTATTCTTAAATAGTAATCAAAATTACAGCAGCAGCCTGTGTATTTGGAGGCTTTCAGAGCTGGGGGTACATAGCACCGGTTGTGCAGACCCTGCATTGGTTGCCAATAAGTTTATTGGTCCGATTTAAGTTGCTCTTAATTATAAATATTTTATTGGCCAAGTGTGATTGGACACACAAGGAATTTGTCTTCAATGCTTAAGCTCCCAGTGTAAATGATATGATATTATGATATCACAATCCTAATAATAAAATGCAATCATATTTTTTGACGGATAAAGCATTTTCTGACTGGGCAACCACATATCTTCATGTTTGCTATTCCAATCAGTAGGGCCTGATTGGGAAGAACTATCAGGGAAGAACGACTACAAATCCAACATTTTGAGGAGATTCTTGGGGAGATCTTGATATAGATAGGATCACTCTTTTTCTATAGCGATGCCAACACTATGGAAAAAACTCCCAGTGTTGAAAAGGCCACCTTTACTGGTTTTCAAAAATTTTGAAGAATGAGCTACTGTGGAGAGCGTTCCTTAATTTGATGTCATTGTATTTATTATTATTGTTGTTTGCACTGTTTAATTTTTATTTTTTTTAGAACAAATGTTTTAAATTGTATTTTCAATAAAAAGCTGGTGAGAATCTTTGACTGTGGCAGCACAGAAATATGTTTAATAAAGTACCCTGTTTCCTCCAAAATAAGACCTCCCCAGATAATAAGCCCAATGAGGCTTTTGAGCGCCTAAAATAAGCCCTCCCCTGAAAACATTGCAACACAGCAGCAGTCATGAGGTGACCACGCTCACCGCCTCCTGCACCTCAAAAATAATAAGATCTCCCCAAAAATAAGGCCAAGTGCTTATTTCGGGGGTCAACAGAAAACATGTCTATCTTATTTTCAGGGAAACACTAAAAAATACTATATGTAAAGAATAAAAATCAAAACGTCCTGTTTTTTATTTTGCTTTAGATCTGTATTTTGTTAATGTTATACAAGCTGAAGCTTTGCTTTACTATCCTAATTAGTTGTCTGACTGTAGAGGTTTTATACATTCATAAATATAATAGTTCATTTTTTCAATTGCAGAGCCAAGAAGTAATTTGTTCATTCTAACTTCCTTTGAAGTAAATATATGGTGGAAGGGAAGAGAGTACATCTGCACATTAGCTGAATTCCATTTATTTACTATCTGATTGAAATAAACAAGCGTTCAGTGAAACTAATACCCTTCTTATCCTCACAGGAACAAACTGGAATGGTTACTTTAGAGCAGGGATGGTCAACCTTTTCGGCACCGACTGCTACTTCTTTCAATTATATTGGAAGCAATATAAATTTGGTCTATTGCAATATGTTGCACATGAAGATCATTTTAGAAGCTGTAGTTGTCCAGAATGCAATAGTCTGAATAGTAACAGGTAGATTTCATTTTAAGATTTAGATTTTTGTTATTATATATAACAAGATGGCAAACATACATAATACGCTTTCCTCCTCCTGTTTTCCCCATAACAATAATCCTGGGAGGTCAGTTGGGCTTAGAGGCAGTGACTGATCCAAAGTCAGCCATTTTGCCCAGTTAACACCTTTACTTTGGGAGTTGAACTAATGAGCAATTGGATCCTCTTTATAAGTTATCGTGCTGATTGGCACAATTACAACCTATATAGTTCAGGATCTGGATATCTTTGGGGTTTTCAACATGGCTTCCATCTATCTAATTAGAGAGTTCACTTTGTGTCCCTGTTCTAAAATAGTTCTAAAATGGTTAGTTATCAAAAGGCACAAACACAGCTTTTTCCTATTGCTTCCCCTTCCCAGGAACATCATCTCCCTTACAATCAGATGATTGTCAAGGCTGTTTGGGAGAGGATTGGGATTTTTCTCTACTGTAAGCAAAGTAACAAATTATTGACTCAAAAATACTTAAATCCAAGCTAGTTACTATTTAGAATCAAACCAATATCATGGCAAAGATGCAGCAACATGGGGTACTTCATAGCTCTTCCATTATTCTACAAAATTGGAGCAATCCTAATTATTTTCATTCTAGAGCTAAAGCTATGGTTCCAAATATACTTCCTGTTTATTTTCTCTCTATTAAAGGGCTTTGAGATACTTTGCTATTCATATTTGCATCAAGCAGGGATAGCATTTTATCTCTCCGCTAGAAAATACACTTTCTCTGTTCTTTACTTTGTTAATGTGTTTCTTTACATAATTAAGCCTCATCTCATACTGCAGTCTGCTAGGAAGCAGACGTTTCTCTCTGAGATTCAGGAAGCTTGGTAACAACAGAGGTCCATTAGTGTGCCTGGCTGCCTGAGCTGCTTTTCCTATCCGTGGTACAGAGCTCTTTTTTTTCCAGACTGGATGAGGGAGAGGAGCTGTTTACCTTTTCACTTCTACTATGCGGAATCTGGATGTGAGATCTATTTATATCAATGCAAAAGAGGTAGAGGTATACCCCTGAGGAGGCAATTGAAGTGTCTATTGATTTCATGCCGTATTCCATGCACTCGGCCTGGGAACAAGATTGGCGTACAAAATCTCTTGATTCATTGAAAGAAAGCAGGTAATTTCTGGGTGATTTGTCGGGGAGGGCAACTATATCTGTTAATGCTTGTTTTTGCCTAGAGGTGGATGGGTTTTATTTGTCAAAACATCAGCCTATGTTGAGGAAAGAAATACACAGTCCAACAAATGATGATGCTACACACCTGTCCTAATTCTCTTGATGCAACTGAAATTTGTGTAAATAAATGTTTCTGGGATATGATTTGGATCAAGACAAATTGAGATAGAAGATGATGTTGGTGGTGTGAAAGGTAATTATTATTGCTTTTAATAAGATCTTAAAATGCACGTTAATCATACTAAATTTGAGATTCCTTTGTATTTCTGGGTGCTATTAGCTTATATATTCATCTGCATATGCAGGAATTTACCTGCCCACTTCGGCCCACAGAATGCTATATATTTCATGGCTGTGTTTTGCGGAAGAAGGAATGATAACAGATGCTGCAACTAATAGCACAGAGCAGAAGTTGTGAAAAGAAGTATACCTGGCAGGACACCCTCTTGTTTGCCACCATTAAAAGATACACCTTTTTCTCTGTTGCATCTGATTGTGCTACTCAGAGGAGATCTGGCTTGCAATACTGTTACATACTGACAAACAGTATGATAGTTTCCACCAAGATCTTCTGTTCCTATAAAAGGGCTGCTGCCAGACAGAGCCTTTGCTGGGTTGAACATAGTTGTCACTAAATAAAGAGCTGCTTGTTGCTGGAGCCTGAGTCTGCCTCATCCATTCACCCGATCTAACACTGGTGACAAAGGTGGGATCGGAAGGCTACTAGGCACCATAAAGAGCAAATACAATGCAGCGAGTCAATCCAGCCCGGAGCAAAGTGCGGCATTGAATAGCCATCTTAAAGTGGCAAATTCAAATCCGCTTGCCAAGACAAGATGACTACGCATGCCCCACCAGCTCCATACAACCCAGCCACCAAGCATTGGGACTTGTATATGATAAGGTACAAATGCTTCCTCGAAGCCAACGATTTCCTGGGCCTGTCCAAAGGCCAGAAGAAAGCAATGTTCCTGAGCTACTGTGGACCAGACGTGTTTGAGACGACAAAAGACTTGTCCAAACCAACGCCGATCCAGTGAATCACTTGGTTGGTCCTACAACAGACACTGTGGACACACTACGCTCCCAGACCATCTAAATACGTGCGGAAGCATGAATTCAACCTCTGCAACCAGAAGGAAGGTGAAACGATCAACCAATATGTTGCCACACTTCGAAAGGTTGCGGCCTACTGCGAGTTCAGAAACTTAGATGAACTCTTGCTGGACAGAATCATTTGCAGTGTTCGGGATATTAGTTTACAGAGGAGGTTGCTCGCCAAGACAAACCACACTCTACAAATCATCCTGGACGAAGCCAGGGCTTCCGAGTCTTTGACCAAGTCGACGGAAACGCTACAAAGGCAAAGCAGCCCAAAGAGTGCACGAAAAACTGTGGAGATGCATCGCGAGACTATGGAGGCAGAAGCTTCAGACAGTGAGGATGACATCTACCGCATGTGCATTGACCACAAAGAATTGGCACAGAAATTTGAAACGCGTCTCCCGCCTTGCGCTGGCTGTGGAGGCAGCCACCAGAGATCAGCTTGCCGTTTCCGAGGCCATCTGCCAGCGTTGTGAACTAAGGAGGCACATTGCCAGGGTCTGCAGGAGCGAATTCCCTGCAACACCCAAGCAACCGAAGGGCCAACCTGCACACCTGAGACCACCAGGGTGCCGTCGGGCAGGCAATGTTGGCTGGTGACCCCCATGGGGAGAGCCTTCTCTGTGGCAGCTCCTGCCCTCTGGAATGACCTACCCCCTGACCTAGAGATGACCACCGACCTACACCTTTTCCGTCGGGCCTTGACGACCTATTTATTTCGTGCGGCTGGCCTGTCATAATTTTAATTTGTTTTAGCAGGGGTTTTAGTAAGGGTTTTAGGACAGGCCAACTGTTTAATGTATTTTAATGTATTTTATGTTTTATATCATCGATTTTACCTTGCCTGTACACCGCCCTGAGTCCCAGTAGGGAGAAGGGCGGTATATAAATTTAATAAATACCAAAATACCAAGACAAGGGGCATGGCAGCCATGGCCAAAGCAGCCAGGGGTAGAAACTGGTGCAACCTTCCAGACCACCATCGGTCAAGCATGCACTCCACAGGCCAAAAAGCTGAAAGTCACTATCCTCCTTGAGGGATCTCCATGCTCCATGTAGATTGACACAGGGTCATCACTGACAATTATGTCCTGGGCTATGGTTAAAATGGCTGTCCCCAACTTGAGGAGGCACAAGCTGAGGCTTCCAGACCTATGCCTGAGCGACTACCAGGGGAACTGAATCCCGGTTCTGGGCCAAGACACTTTTTGAGTGCAGTTCAAGTCTTTCGATGGACTGGTTCCTGTGATGATGGTTGGCGGAGCCCTGCAGAGCCTCTTAGGTTCTGACTGGTTTGAATCCCTGGGCCTGAGGTTGACCGGAATCAATGCCATTTGCGACGAAAGCACTGAAGAGCTCCTTAAGGAGTTCGAGGACATCTTCGGCACCGGTCTAGGTAACCAATTTTGTTGTATTTAAGTACAATGACAATAAAGATTATACTTGTTTGTGGGGAATCCAATCTCTTTTAACCTGGACCCCAACATAGCCCCTATTAAGCTAAAACCAGGAGAGTCCCTTTCGCTCTCCGCCCTAAAATTGATCTTGAATTGGACAAACATCCCTTAGACCGATACGCTCCCACAGAGGGGGCCTTCTCAGGGTGCCATCGGCCGGACAATGCCGACTGGCGACACCCAGGGGAAGGGCCTTCTCTGTGGCGGGCCCTGCCCTGTGGAACGACCTACCCCCAGAACTTCGTACCATCACCGACCTCCGCCTCTTCCGCCAGTGTTTAAAAACACACCTCTTCCATCAAGCCGGCCTAACATAGCCTCCGCTGGGACTAGCCATAGATAGTTTTAATTTGGGGATTTTAATTGGTTTTAGCGCAGGATGGGGATCTAATAGGTTTTTAAATTTTGTATTGTGTTTTTTGTATGTATTTTAATTTCCTGTGCGCCGCCCTGGGTCCTCTTGGAGAAGGGCGGGATATAAATTTAATAAAATAAAATAAAATAAATAAATAAACTAATTGGCCAGGGAATCCTAGAACCAATCGATCACACATGCTGGTGTTCACTAAATTAGATATGGTGCAGGCATACCAGCAGTTGCCTGTAGATGATGCCACGGCAGAGGCCCAAACCATTGTAATGCATAGGGGTGCCTTTAAATGCAACCGGCTACAATTAGGTGTTAGTATTGCCCCTGGACTGTTCCAAAACTTCGTGGAACGGCTTTTGCAGGAGATACCAGGAGTCATCCCCTATTTTGACGACATTTTGGTGTCAGCTGGAAATAAGGCGCAACTTTTCAAAGACTTAGGACTGTTTTGACCAGAATTAGCAAAAAAGGCCTTTGCCTCAAAAGAGGAAAATGCCAAATTAATGTTCCTTGGGTCGAATTTCTAGGGAACCTGATCTGGAATTCACCCCACAAACAAAAAAATTAAGGCAATCCAGGACGTCCCTACATCTCGCAATCAGACTGAGCTCCAGGCATTCCAGCATGCCCCAAGGTGGTGCCTGGTCGATGAATGAGGTGGCAGCTGTAGGCTGCAAGAAAAATAGTCCAACGAATCATTTGTGGTGACAGCAATGCCGGGGTAGGCTGGCATCTACAGTAACTTCCTTAACTTCTACAGTGTCTTTCTCAAACAGAAAGCCATGGTTGTTGAGCCTTTGCATCGGCTCCTCAGCAAAAAGGCGAAATGGACCTGGGGCAGAGCTGAAGCTGCCGCATTTGCCGCATGAAAAGACTGCTGTCAGTCAGAACGTTTCTGAGGAAGGTGGTGAATGTCTTCCTGATCTCATGAGTACAATTTTAGCAGAATATTTGCATAAACCCAAAGATGAGATCAGGGAGGATATTGACCTAGCCTACAGAATAAATTCTGCATATGCCAGGATAAATGAGGTACCCAGAGAGATACATATTAAATTTGTTAGGAGGTCAACCAGAGAGGGAATTTTGAAGGCGCAGAAAGGTGGTCCGTTAATTTACCAGCAAAAAGAAGTCGCTATCTTGAAGCAGATCCCTAAAAAAATTAGAGAGATGAGAAGGAAGTTTTCCTTCTTATCCAAAAAATTGTTTGACCACGGGATTTGGTTTAAGTGGGCGATGCCTGAAGGGATGTTGGTGTTCTGGGAAGGAGGAAGAGTAAGGATTAAAAGTTGTTGAGGCGGAAGCCTTTCTTAAAAAACATTCCTCTATCCTGGGGGAAGATTCAGGAGGGGCAGGGGGGCCACGGCCCCGCCCGCTGGGGGCCAGGAAGGAGCACAAGAAGATACAATTGCCAAGAGACTTAGATCTAAAAAATGAATTTGTTTGTTTTTTATTAGCTCAATATAACTTTTTATCTGGATGTTTGTATATGACTGCCAGCATAGAATTTAGAATTTAGAATTTATGATGTATGCACTCACTTCCATCTTGTAGTATATTGGAAAATGTATTACCAATGTTTTATCAAGAGGCCCTGGAGGGGCCGACGATTCCGACCTGAAAGTTCTCAAAATTTCTTTGTATCTCACCTTACCATATTCCCTTTGTTTTTTTGGAAAAAATTGTAAAATCCAATTAAAAAAAATATTGATTTAAAAAAAAAAAAGACTGCTGTCAGGGGACACATTCCTGGTCCAGTACAACCAGATTCTGCCACTTGTGCTGACTTGTGACGCTTCCCCATTTGTCATCGGGGCCATCCTCAGCCATCGCATGCCCAATGGAACTGAAGTGCCCATCACCTACTACTCAAAGACCCTGTCAGCTGCCAAGCGGAACTATAGCCAACTGGACCATGAGGCTCTGGCTGTGGTAGCTGGCGTAAACGGTTCCATGAGTACTTGTATGGCCATGATTTTGAGATCATCATGGACCATAAACCGCTTTTGGGCCTGCTGGTTGGGGGCCAGCCTACCCCGGCATCGCTGTCACCGCAAATGACTCGTTGGACTATTTTCCTTGCAGCCTACAGCTACTGCCTCATTCATTGACCAGGCACCACCTTGGGGCATGCTGACACCCTGCAACTACTCAAATACCATGTTTAGAAATGTGTAAAAATATTCACTGTGAAGTTGATTAGAGTTAACATTTTAAGGGGACAAAACTTAGAATGAGGCTGAATGTCACAGGGGAAACCCTGTTTTTTTTAAAATATGAGATACATGTAAAACAGCAAGATTTAATCCTATCCTCTAGGTGCCATCTTGACCAATGCCGTCTTAACGCATAGGCCCGTTGGGCATTTGTCCGGGGGCCCACGATCATAGGGGGCCCCCGGGCAAATGATTCTGCCTCTTCGCCACCCACCTGGCTGCTGCTTTCGGCGGGCAGGTTCCTCAGCAGAATCTTTCGCCTGTTGCTCAGCTCCTGCCTTGTGCTCTGCAGCCGGCGGGCGATCTCCTCCGGGGAGAGAGCGCGAGGCTCCCCGCCCGCCCCCAGGTCAGGCTCCCCGGACCCCGCCGATGCCGCCATCTTGCCGGCGCAGAGGCGAACACGTTCTCCCTCCGCCAGGGCAGGGAAAGCCGGTGGGCTGGAGGGGAGCCAGGGCGGGCTGGTCGGAGCGGGAGGAGCAAGGAAAGCTTGCTCCGTCTTAACGCATAGGCCCGTTGGGCATTTGCCCGGGGGCCCAACACTATTTCTATGCCCAGGGGCCCAAAATGGAGTAAAGACGGCTCTGATCTTGACTTTTTTTGACTATGCCCGCGGGACTTCCGAGAGTAAACATAATTAAATTTGAAATAAAAGCAAATTCAATGCAAATCTGGAGGTACATTATTCTGTTAATATTTTAAAATATTAGCACTAATAATTCAAACTGAAATTTATCTTGAAGCAAGGAAAAATATGCCACTGATTTTGGGAAGAAATTACTTAACGATTATTGTTTTAATGAATGTAATCTTTTTCCACAGAAAATCTACAATTTAAATCCAGTGAAGCTTGCTTGGTTTTTAAGAATGGCTTGATGAAAAACCAACCATTTGCCTTGATAGAATTATTTGGAGGATCCAAAAATCCATTCAATAGTAGTTCTAGAATCCTAGGGTGTGGAATGAGAATCAAAAGTACCAGATTTCAAACAAAGAAATTGAAAGAAGAGGTACTGTATTTGTTAGATCGGGTGAATGGATGAGGCAGACTCAGAGTTCAGCAACAAACAGCTCTTTATTTAGTGACAACTATGTACAATCCAGCAAAGGCTCTGTCTGGCAGCAGCCCTTTTTATAGGGAGGTGTGAGACCATTCAACCAATCAGATTTGAATATTGTCCCGGGACATCCGGGACAAACTGGCTTTCCTCCTCTAGAGCCGACATATAGGACTCCTCACTAGAGGAATCCATCAGCAGCTCATCCGGAGCCGGCTGGGCCACAACAGTTATCAAAGTAACCCAAATCACTAAAACAATTGAGGACAATGGGAATTGTAAGAAATATAGACTTTTCTGGAGATATCTTTTGTTCTGAGCTAGAGTGAGAATGAGTTCAAAAAGGTGTTACTAGATCAACTCACCACAAAGAGGTGGAATAATGCAGAAACATAAAACATACTTTTTCATGTGAAGAGGAGGGGCAAAGTCTCAATTGTTTCATGTGAAAGTCCATCTTTTAACTCTTTGATGATGATGGTCTTTCACGGGACATAAAACTGTCCTATAGCCATGGAGTAGCTACAAATAATATTTATAGTGGTAAAGTTCTGTGGGACTCTGTGGAAGATAGAACAGGTCCTGGTTCTGGTTTCAAAAGGAATTCAATAGGCAACAGGGCACTGATAACAAAGCTTCCCAAATTAGTTTGGACCACCACTACAGAGCATATTGTATGTTGGGATGATAATAAATGTGCTCATAGGACTTTTAAGGTACTAGACAAAGATTGTCATAACATATAATTTGATTTGGTGTTCTTCTGAAACTTATTTAATTTTGATTTGGAGGCAATGGGATTTTTTTTTTTGTCAATACATTTTTAGTCACTTTGGCATTTGAGAACTCACAAGAGCACTGGTCCTTATTTCTAGTATTTAAATATGTTTAATTATGTGTTTTATAAGTGTAAATATGTGTTTTATATAACTTACATAATTATTTAAAATCAATTTAAAAGTACTTTGTATTGCACAGCTTGGATTGGCATTGCATTACATGGGGAACCTAAATATTTAAAACAAATAAATAATACAAGTTTAATTATTGTTTACTAACAGCTTTGTGGACATAAATATATAACGATGGATAATATCCAGTGGTGGATTTCAAAAGTTTTTAGAACCTATTCTGTAGGTGTGGCCTGTTTTGTGGGAGTGGCTTGGCAGTCATATGACCAGGTGGGAGTGGCCAACTCGATGTCACTGAATTCTTTGCCTCAATGAATGACCTACAAAAAGAAGATACATTTTTTATGCACTAACCTACTTAAATAAGAATAAAATAAGTACATAAAACAATAAAAGAGTTACTTACAGAAGGAAGATGACTGTCCTTGCCAGTCTTTGCTATCACTGACCACCTTGCTCCAATGAATGGCCTGCACAAAGAAGACACACAGAAATGAACTCTTCAATTGCATGCAGTGCATCAGGATGAAACCAGCACACAAAACAATAAAACAACTCCTTACAGTGGAAAGATGACTGTCCTTGCCAGCATTCAACATCACTGACCACCTTGCTCCAATGAATTGCCTACACAAAGAGGAGACACAGAAATGAACTCTTCAATCACATGCACTGCATTAGGATGAAACCAGCACACAAAACAATAAAAGAGCTACTTACAAAAGGAAGTTGACTTTCCTTGCTGGTCTTCAACATCACTGACCACCTTGCTCCAATGAATGGCCTTGTTAGGATAATTATCCTGATGTTGGGTTGACAATATATATAAGCCAGGATTCTTAAAGAGTATATTTAACTTTAAGGACTATGTGGAATCTGATTGGCTGTGCTTCCCAGCTCAACGATAAAAGGTAGCTGAAAATATAGTTCATCCCTTTTGCTTTCCTTTGCTTCCTGATTACCACTGAGGGGAAGCTAAACCTGAAGACGAAAAGAAGTACCATTGTTTTGACTGTAAGATAACTGTGGTTTTGGTAAAGGACTGATTATTGTTGGAGGAGTTAGTATCACTGTTTGGAAGAAGTATTTTAGTTACTGCAAAAGTAAAGACTATTTATTTTTCTACTATCAGTGTTTGATAGTTATTGTGTGCTTAAAGCAACGTATCTCTTTCTGTCCGGTATATTACACTATTCCGCTATTTATTTTCCAACGGGGATGTTTTTTAGCCCTAACAGGCCTGCGCAAAGAAGAGACACAGAAATGAACTCTTCAATTGCATGTACTGCATTAAGGATGAAACCAGTGCACAAAATAATAAAATAGCTACTTACCGAGGAAAGATGACTGTCCTTGCCAGTCTTCTACATCACTGACCACCTTGCTTCAATGAATGGCCTGCACAAAAAAGAGACACACACAGGAAGACTTAATTGCATGCACTTACACCTTACGTAAGAATAATACAATGAAAGATATACACTCAAGTACTTACTTGTGTTATTGATTTTGTGGTTGAAGATGTTTCCAGATTGTTCTTAGGCTCCCAGACCACTCAGCTGCACTTTTCTTGGTCTTCATTTGTGGATCACCAGCCATGTGATGGTGTGCTCTGAACCACTTTTTGACTGTAGGAATTGGGTCCCATCTCTTATCAGGCATACCAACAATGCTTATCACCATCAGATTACTAATGTTTGGAACAGTTAGGTGGGTTCTTTACTCTGAACATATGAGGTTCATTTTTGAGAACCCTCTTTCCGCCTCTGCTGAACTAACAGCAATTGTCCGGACAGTATCTCTAGCTTTTTTGATACTGTCAGGAATTTTGTAGTTCTTTGGATCTTTGATCACATTTTCCAAAAGATCACTGTAGTCGTTCAAATCAATTTCATGATTAAACTTTCACCAAATTCAATCAATCCTGCCTCTGTTTCTGCCCATGGAATGACTACATCTTCAATGTTCCAGTAATTTGGCTCCAAATATGTGAAAAATTCTAATTTGTTTGTGTCTGGCAATTGGCTACCTGTTTTTAGATGGTCACAATCCATCAGCCTTTTCTTCAAATTGGTGATGATTCTTGCTAAAAGGTTTTCACGAGGAAGGGAAACGAATCGTTCATTTGGAACTAATTTTATGCTTTTGAAGGCTTCTGAAGCTAGCATACCATCAACCTTTTTTTCATATGGGCTCTTTCCCCATCTAAGCATTTCAAATGCTTTAATTGATCACAATACCAATTTTTCGGCCTAGAGCAGGGGTCCCGCACCTTTTTTGCACCAGGGACCGGTTTCATTTTAAAGAAAGTTTTGGGGACCGGCTGAGTGGCTCAGCAGTCATGTGACTGGGTGGGCGTGGCCAACTTGGAAAATGTGAAACTCACTTAATAATGGTCTTGGTTAACAACCAAACTTTTGGGCTCAATTGTGGTCATTCTTTCTTTCTTTCTTTCTTTCTTTTTCTTTCTTTCTTTCTTTCTTTCTTTCTTTCTTTCCTTCTTTCTTTCTCTTTCTTTCATTCTCTGTCTCTTTCTTTCTTTCTCTCTCTCTCTCTTTCTTTCTTTCTCTCTTTCTCTCTCTCTCTTTCTTTCCCTCTTTCTTTCTTTCTCTTTCTTTCTCTTTCTCTCTTTCCCCCTTTTTCTTTCTTTCTCTCTTTCTTTCTCTTTCTCTCTTTCTCTTTTTCTTTTTCTTTCTCTCTCTTTCTCTTTTTTCTTTCTCTCTCTCTTTTTTCTCTTTCCTTTCTGTCTATCTTTCTCTTTCTTTCTTTCTCTCTCTCTTTCTTTCTCTCTCCCACTTTTTTCTTTCTTTCTCTTTTTCTTTCTCTTTCTCTCTATCTCTGTCTCTCTCCCCTTCGTCTGCCCATCTGTCACTATATGTGTGTGTGTGTCTGTCTGTCTGTCTCGCATTCACGCACTTAATCACTTTCTGCGTCTCTCTCTTTCTCTCCCTCCCTCCCTCTCTCTGTCTCTCTGTGTGTGTCTGTCACTCTCTGATTAGCCCCCTCCCTCCCTGTCTCTCTCTGTGTCTGTGCCTCTCTCTGTCTGTCTGTCGTCGTCCCTGCCCCGCCCGCCCCCCGCGGAGCCTCCTCAGTCCTCTTGTTTCTCCAATTCCAACAGCTCAACAAAAATTATTGCTGGGCATTCTGAATCCTCAATTTTAACAAAAGCTATCAGAACTGCTTTCTTTGATAGCGTTGAGGTTTCATCGATTATTAAACACACCTTTAGATTCTTTGCAACAATGCTGGCAAATACGGTGGTTTTAATTTCGTTTGCAATGAATTCAACTATTTTCACTGCGGATCTTCGTGAATGCAAACCTACTCTCACATCTACTCCCATTGCAGTTAGCAAATCTACCTGCCCTTCGATGTCTGAGAATGATTTGCATCTTTGTGCCAGATTGTAAACAGTAAAAAATATTTTGCTAGTACTGGATAAATGTTTGTCAGTTGACTTATCTATGGATTTGGTTAAAGCATCCTGCTCCCGTTGTTTACTGTTTAGGTGTGTTTTTTAAAATGTTCCTTCAATTTTTTTCTGAGAGATGATTGCTGATTCTCTTTAGTTGTCTCTGCTGCCACAACCTGGAAATTTTTCCACACTCTAGAAACATGAATACCTTTCTCTAATGAGAAAACGGGTTTCGCACAGTACTCACAACCTAACTTTTTGTTGGATACTGCCAGTCCATCATACTTCTCCTTGAAGTTTCTGTATCGCTGCAAACTCCAGCAGTCAGGAAGTTTTGGAACTTCAGTGGAGGAGATGGACTTGCTGCTTTCTCCAGAACTGTAAAGTTTACAAACTTCAAATTTGGCACCTATGTTCCTCTTGGCTTCTAGGTGCTCAGTAAAAAAGGATTTTTCAAAATGACCATCAGAGCATTAGTATTTTGTATATTATTATTATTATTATTATTATTATTATTATTATTATTATTATTATTATTATTATTATTATTATTATTATTATTATTATTATTATTATTATTATTATTATTATTATTATTATTATTATTATTATTATTAACGTGCTTTAATGCTAAGAAGTTAAACGTTCTACTCCCCCTCCCAACCTGAAAACTTGGACGTGGGTGTGGCCAGCGCATGAACATCCAACCTGCTGGCTGGGAGTTTGGAGAGGATCCTGAGGGAGAGAAGGTGATAAGATAGGTGGGGCTTCTGTGGGGCAAACCTGAGGGAGAAAAGGGGAGAGGAGAGAAGAGGTCGATGGTGACTACTCATTAATGTTCAAGCTGTAAGTATTGATTTATCAAGCCCAATCACATAGTTTCATAGCAGAGCACAGATATTCATATATATATATACATATATATATATATGTATGTATGTATGTATGTATGTATGTATGTATGTATGTATGTATGTATATGTATTTGTGTTACAACACCCTGGTAAGCCCCAATTAAGGGAGGAAGTATACTGCTTTCCTTTTCTGTCTTTCAGCTCATCACCAGAGACCATCCAGACAGAAAGCTATTTGTTTCCTTGCCTTTTGTTTCCATGTGTGTTAGGTTTTGAGCTGATAAATAAATAAACAAAGGAGACTAGGATAGATCTATTTCGAGCTATTTAGCTCTCATCAGCTAGCCACACCCTTACTGGCTCAAAACCGAACACACATAGAAACAAAAGACAACGAAACAAATAGCTTTCTGTCTGCAGCTCATAAAACTAACACACACACACACACATATACATATACATATACATATACATATACATATACATATACATATACATATACATATACATATACATATATATATATACATATACATATATATATATATATGCTGGCATAGAAGGCTTCGGGGATTTTCCCGTGTATAAGGCATAGAAAAGTTGTTGCAACGTTTCGACAAGATCTCACTTGTCATCATCAGGCAGGCTTGTGTCTCACACAGACACAAGCCTGTTTGTAATTGTTTCACAACAACCTGTTATTATCAGGCCCCAATTAAGGGAGGAGACATACTGTTTCCTTTCCTGCCTTTCGGCTCATCACCAGAGACCATCTAGACCAGGGGTCCCCAACCTTTGCAACTTTAAGTCTGAAGGACTTCAGCTCCCAGAATTCTGGGAGCTGAAGTCCTTCAGACTTAAAGTTGCAAAGGTTGGAGACCCCTGATCTAGACAGCAAGCCAAGAATTACGTTGTATATTTTTTTTAGATATGTGTGTTAGTTTTATGAGCTGATCAATAAATTTAAATTTGAGAGACCAAGATAGATCTATTTCGAGCTTATTAGCTCTCATCAGTTGGCCACACCCCACTGGGATTCGAACCGGGGCTGCAATGCATCCAAGGCAGAAGCCTAGCACTACAGCCTAACCAGGCTCTACCCATTGCATCAGCTAAGACAGGAGTATTTAGTATAGATAATTGTTTTCACAACTTCCTGTTAGGGCCCCATTAAGGGAGGAGACATACTGTTTCCCTCTCTGCCTTTCGGCTCATCACCAGAGACCATCCAGACAGAGAACTATGAAATTACGTTGTGTAAATTTTTTTTAGATATGTGTGTTAGTTTTATGAGCTGATCAATAAATTTAAATTTGAGAGACCAAGATAGATCTATTTCGAGCTTATTAGCTCTCATCAGTTGGCCACACCCCACTGGGATTCGAACCGGGGCTGCAATACATCCAAGGCAGAAGCCTAGCATATATATATATATTGTCTGTGTGTGTGTTTTTCACGAGTGTAGGTATGCTGGTCTTGTTGTATTCGGGTCTTTTACACAATCTTACATGGGTAAAGACCCAAATACAACAAGACCAGCATGTATGTATGTATGTATGTATGTATGTATGTATGTATGTATGTATGTATGTATGTATGTATGGATGGATGGATGGATGGATGGATGGATGGATGGATGGATAGATAGATAGATAGATAGATAGATAGATAGATAGATAGATAGATAGATAGATAGATAGATAGATAGATAGGAGCGGTTTGCTTTGAGTTTGTATCTATTGTTTGCCTGTGTATTATTGCGGTTGAAGCTGAAGTAGTTGTTGACAGGTAGGACATTGTAGCAGATAATTTTGTGTACTAAGTTTACGTCAGACCGTAGGCAGCATAGTTCTAGGTTGTCCAGGTCCAAAATTTCAATCCTGGAGACATAAGGTATTTTATCCTGTTATCTCTTGTCTCTAGTCTGTGTTTCTTAATGGACAGGTATTGTTTCCACTTTTCTCAATGACTGGGGTTAAGGTCAGGTCCTTTAATCCCATCACCTGGATGTGAAGATGTTTTGTTTGTGAACAGGCACATTAAGAAATACTGGGGCTGCATTCTGCCTCTAAGAATATGTTTCTCCATTTCTCCTTTAGGAAAATATAATCTTCTGCCTCTTTTAATTTCATTCTTCAGGGGAGGGGGGATTCCCACAGGCTAATTGCTCACCTACAGCTGTGCAGCCTGATTCCTAACAGGCCCCATTACTGGTACCAATCTGTGGTCTAGATCAGGGATGTCAAACTCAAGGCCCGGGGGCTGGATCCAGCCTGTGGGGTGCTTAAATCTGGCTTGCAGGGCCGGCCTGGAAATCACAAAGGACCGGTCTGTGGTACCTCTACTGGCCAAAACAGGCTGTGTGTGAGTGTGTGAGTGTGCGTGCACATGGGGACCATTTTTGGCCCCCAGAAGAGGGCTGAAGGGGGAACGTTTTTGGTCTTCCCAGCCTCCTACATCACTCCCAGCCAGAAATGAGCTGTGTGGGGTGTTTTTGGCTTGTTTTCGGCCCCAAAAGCCTTCTATAGAAGTCTAGCATCCAAAAATGGGCTGCAGGGGGAACTTTTTTGGTCCTCATGGCCTCCTACAGCAGTCTGGCGGGCAAAGCCAGGCTGCTTAAATCTGCCTCGTGGGGCCTGCCTGGAAATAACAAATGTCTGCTGCTGTGCCTCTGCTGGTCAAAACAGGCCATGGGTGTGTGTGAAGGGGCCATTTTTGACCCCCACGGCCTTCTACAGTAGTCACAGCCAAAAATGGGCTGTGGGGGGGACATTTTTGGCCTGGTTTCAGCCCCAAGGGTCTCCTACAGCAGTATGGTAGGCGAAAACAGGCTATGGGGGTGGGCATTTTCAGCTCATTTTCGGCCCACATGACCTCCTACAGCAGTCATGCCCCAAAAGAGGTGCGGGTCAGAATTTTGGGGCTGTTTTTGCCCCCCCCCCCAACCTTCTATAGCAGTCTGTCAGCCCAAAATGGGGTGTTTAATTCTGGCACGCGAAGTCCTCCTGGAAATAACAAAGACCAGCCCACAGTGCTTTTCCAAATGTTGGAAATGCCATCAGACGCCTGGCTCTTATTACCATATGTGGTGCTGAAGCTAAGAGATATTGGACTACGATCCACAGATGGTTGGAGAAAATGATACATAAGCATGTAGACCTCAAACCTGAACTTTTTTGGAATTATACCAGAAACATTTGACAAAGACTTGAAATACTTGATTGTGAATGTTTTGACAGCAGCTAGAATTGTATTTGCAAAAAATTGGAGGAATGAGAAATTATTCAGTCAGGAGGAAATTATCCGAACGATTATGGACTGTGCCAAAATGAGTAAACTGACATTTGAAATTAGAGAACAAGAGGATGAGCAATTTTATAAAGTATGGAGTTTGTTTTATCAATGGCTAGACAAAAGGAATCTGGCGAATCCTAAGGAGTAAAAGTCAATTGTTACGAATGTTTGATATTGATGGGTGTGACCCGTCGAAATGTTGCCAAAACACTTTTAATTTTACACGGGAAAAGACCCGAATAAACCAAAACCTACATACCTATACCCGTGAAAATCTACGAAAACAAATATATACATACATACATACATACATACATACATACATACATACATACATTAGTTTTATGAGCTGATCAATAAATTTAAATTTGAGGGACTGTAGGAACTCCATCACCATTTGCGTCGGCTGTTGCACACACTGGCGGAACGCAAACCGGTGGGCGATCTTCGATGGAACTGGCGCGTAGTGGGCGCGAAGCCGTTCCATCAGGGTGTCCTATGGCAGCTCGTAGACCACTGCTGGGGCTGCGATTGTGCGCACCGTGGCGAACAGGTCAGAGCCCCCGCAGCCGAGGAAATAGCCCAGCTTCCTCACGGGTGACAAGGTGCCCAAATCGTTCGCAAGGAGGAAACATTCGAACCTCACTAAGAAGGAGGCCCAAGATTCGCGAGCCGCATCGAAGGGCGCGAACGGCGGCACGGTAGCCATGGTGGTCGTACCGCAAAAGAAAAGGCAAAAAACGGGGGGGGGGGGGAAACTAGGCCTGGTCCCCAGCCCTCGTTGCCAGTGTTGGATTCTGTGAACAGAGGGAGTCCAGACGCAGGCTAGTGAAAGAACAAGCCGTTTATTGGCAAGAAGCAAAAGACGCGGAAAACTATGTACAAGTAAAAGAACTGCGGTAGACAGGGGCTTCCCCATTTGACAGCTACTTATACGCGAGCTGTCAAACGGGGAACCAATCAGGACACTGCAGGACCTAGTTTCCCGCCAGCCGCGTCTGGGCCAATCAGACGCGACTGGCAGTTACAGACTTGTTACAGTCTGTTGCTATGGTCCTTCAGGGAAGAGTGGAAGACCTGCGGCCGGTCGTATGTCGAGGACCGGTCACAAGTTGAGGACTCAACAAAAACAGAATTTGGGGGCTATTTTCACCCCCCCAGCCTTCTATAGCAGTCTGTCAGCCCAAAATGGGGTGTTTAATTCTGGCCCACGAAGTCCTCCTGGAAATAACAAAGACCAGCCCACAGTGCTTTTGCTGGCCAAAATGGGCCCTTGGGGCCTCCTACAGCCCATGTTCAGTCCCTACGGCTTTCTACAGCAGTCTGGCCCCCCTAAACGGGTTGTAGGGGGAACGCTTTTGGTTCCCATGGCCTCCTACAGCAGTCATGGCCAAAAATGGGCTGGGGGGGGGGCGCTGGTCTCAACCATGCACTGTACATGCATGGAGGAAAATCAGTTGCCCAAAAGAGATGATAGAACCAGTCACGGCTAGGAATGTCCATAAAGCTCTTTTCATTTCACCCTAACCCTAACCCTTTTATAGGTTACTCCTCCCTTAAATGTTCTTTAAAAGAGTTTCCCAGTATTCCTTTAGTAATCTCCAATGTGCAAACTGTGGTTACTCATCCTAAAATGAATCCTTGTCAAAATTTGCTGTTTGCTGAGGAAGTGTGTCGGTTGGCAAGCCGCAGGGCGAGAGCCTTCTCTGTGAGAGCGCCTTCCCTTTGGAATGAGCTATCCCCGGAGCTTCGCATAATTCCCGACCTCCCGTCCTTCCGGCGCGCCCTAAAAAGCTGGCTTTTTCAGCAAGCTGGCCTGGCCTGAACAAAATACCGTATTTATTCGAGTATAACACGCACACGTGTATAACGCGCACCCCCTAATTTTCGATTAAAAATCGGTATAAAATTTTGTTTCACTTTTTCTCGGCTCAGACCAAGCATTGTAAGTGACAAACGTTGTTGAACACGTGCGGCCATGATAAAAATCGTTTATAACGCGCACCCTCGTTTATAACGCGCACCCAAACTTTGAGCTCTTTTTTTGGTAGAAAATTTTGCGCGTTATACTCGAATAAATACGGTAACTTATTAATTTTAATTGCTAATTTAATTTATTTTAAATCTAATGTGTAAATTGTTAATTTATTGCTTATTGGATTCTTTATTTAATCTTTTTTTAACTTTTGTATTACGTGTTCCTTATGTTGTACGCTGCCCTGAGTCCTTTGGAAGAAGGGCAGCATATAAATCCAATAAACAGTAAACAGGTGTGTAGCTAAAAGTCAGTCAACATTTCGTCTACATTCTGACTTTAGGGATATTTCTTCATAACCAAACAACAGGGTATTTTCTGGGCAGTTCATACTCCTTGCTCGCTGGATCTGGATGTCACAAAGCAAAGCCACATTTGGTAATTAACCCCCATGCCCAGTTTTGACTAACAGAGTGCTGCAGGTGGCTGAGTGCTGTCCTGTCCCCTGGCCATACCCACCTGGGCCTGCCCACCCACCCAGTCATTAGGGCAGAAAACCAGTTGTTAAATTATTTGAATTCCACCACTGCCTAAATCTGATATTGGTGAAGGGTTTCTTTCTAGCTGTGGGAAAAGCTTAATATTGGTGGGTGAGTGGGGAGATATGAGGCTTATTAAACAGATGGCAAATAGTATCAGCAAATAGTATGGGCATATCTGACATTTCTGGAGCTTTTTAAAAAAACCTGTGAATTGCCTGCATTACAAAATGGTAGGAAACTGCTATTAAATTTCAGCAGTTATACCGTCCAAGGTCTCTGAGGGCAGGATAAAATAAGACTCAGAGGCCCATATGATTCTGGGACCACAGGTTGCTCATTCCTGCTTTTATGTGCCTTGGTTACATTTATCCATTAATGATCCTACTGAAACGCCTCATTTTGGGGATAGATGAAAAAATAATTAAGAAAGCAATCCATTGCCTAATTGTTTTGAACTACAATATAATTGCGTTGAACTTTATTCCTCAATAATTGCATGCCAATTCTCTGCCTGACTCTGATCCTGGGATGTAAAGGCAGTCATCGGTGTTAAGATGACAGGACAATAGCTACAGACCAGGGAACCCTCCTACTTTCACTGATGTGCAGATGACTCAGGCAATTATGTTGTATTGTGCCTTAAGCTGACAATAGAAAAGCAATGTTCATTGTATTCTTTTTTATTAGGGAAAATGAAGAACTGATTCTTTACAGCATATTGTGATTAATATAAAGAGGTGCAATTGGATCGCTATCAGCTAAAGAATTCATCCAGAATAAGGACAATTTAAACCAGCAATCCAGCCTTTACTTTACTGAGTCATGGGATGTGGCACTTCTGGTACAAAAAGCCAAACGAGTAAATCAGAAAAAGGTAAAACATGCTTGTGTAATGCAATCATTCTATGGCAACAAGAAATCCTATTGCAGTGTTTCTTAATCTGTAAATTTGTGGTTGTACGATTTGCATGTGCTTTGTCCTTTATTTTCTATTCGGTTTGTGCATGTGCATGTGTAAATATATAACTATCTAGGTGGACCCATCTCTCTGTTTTCATACCCTCTTACTTTGAATGTGATCCAGCATTTGTACAAAGAAATTGGTGAGATGTGAGATATAAAAGGTTGAGAATCATTGACATGGAAGGCACATTAAGATCAAGAATCAGGAGCTTTTACTTGAAGTCCTGACGTTTGTTTAAAGCAGGGATGTCCAAACTTGAGAACTTTAAGACTTGTGGACTTCAACTTCCAGAATTCCCCAGCCAGCTATGCTGGCTGGGGAATTCTGGGAGTTGAAGTCCACAAGTCTTAAAGTTCCCAAGTTTGGACATCCCTGGTTTAAAGGTTCAGTTCTGTTTATCAATCTTCCTCATCATGGTTCCTTCCTACCTGGGAGTAAGTTTTGCCAAACCTTTGAAAAGGTTCAAGTAGAATGGGATTGCACTCATTTATCATCTTCTTCCATTTGCCTTTTTAGTAATTTATACTACTGTTAGGTAGCTAACAAGGAGGGTGAGATAAAAAAAATAGTACAATAAAACTGGAAGCAGTTACAAAAAAAAAACCTGGGAAAAATTGTAACTGTAAGAACAGCAGTAAAAATTCATTCGCTTCCTGAAACACGCTTAACTTATGTCCTGCATCTTCCAATGAGCACACGGCAAGCACTACAAAACCAGTATATGGCAGTAAAAAAAACCTTTTAAAATAATAGTATAATAAAAATAGAAAATAAGATGTACAAAGGAAAAAGAAGAGCAAGCATGTAAAGAGTAACCTGCTAGATTTGGCTGAATTTTTATTCAGTTTCATATTCTGTAATACTTTATATTGGAATTGCATTTATTTTATTCATATAACAAAATAAATGTATTATAATAATATAGCTTCACTATTCCAAAACAAAATGTTTTGCAAATGTACTCACTAGTAAAATGAAAAAGGGCCCCATATTTACAACTGCTGACTCTAAAGCTATTGGAAAGGGAGAGGAAAAGACTTCAATGGAAACTCTTCTCATGCTAAAAGTATACATGAGGATTTTGTTGCCTGAAATAGCCATTCCAAGGATGTCTGTTGCCTTTATGAAGGAAAAGCATGCCTGAAGATCTACTCTATAAGGATTTTATAGCAAGTATTAGAAGGGAAATGATTGTAATAACTCAACTGAGAAATGAAATATCTGAGTTGAGCACAGATAAGACAGGAAAGCTTTAATGTCCAAAGAAAACAACAAAATCAAAGGATGGAAAAGTAAAAGGATCATGAAACTAATATATTTTAGAAAGAGGAAGGTATACTAGTCACTGAATATTGGAAGAGGTGAATGCAAGGTGCGAGTTTAATTCTCTAACTTATAGATATTTCAGATCATAGCATATGCGATCACAATAGTTCCCTTCCACACCAGATATTTATATGATTTTCCAGTGCCTTAAGTACCCGCTGTCTTTTGAATATTTCAGTTTGCTCCTTCAGGCATATTAAATATGGGCAATTCCTCTTGGGAAGTGCTTTGGTGGGTATCATTGATAAGATCCCTTGAGTCTTGACTTATCGACTTAATAACAAAGCAGTATTTCTATTTGAATGAGAATTGGAATAATGAAATTGTGAGCAATGATAAGAGCAATGCTCCAAGGGCAACGCATCCATCTGCCAAGTCTGTCATAGGATAGGGCAAGTTACATCTTGTTTAATATGATAACATCTGTATGCCTCTTAACTTTTGTTCTACACAGTAGCAACATTTAGTTTTGGTAGGACTGAATTTACAGTGTATTTAGCCAAGTATTTCTATAATTGTTAGCACCTATTAAAACATACAGTGCACATTGTTTAGGTTACTAATGTCTTCGGGTTTGAAAAATTAGAAGCATTCATTTACAAAAAGTCAGGTCAATGAAAGCCTTAAGATTCTGTATTAATCATGTATCTATTCAGTACTATCTGCCAATCTGTGTATCTACTTTTTACAATGATACAAAAAGTCACAGTATCTCAAATGCCACCTACAAATTACAAAAAAATTACCATTGTGTTTGAGATGCGGTGATATTTATAACCTTAATGATCACCCTTCTGTACTTTACAAGAAAGCATGTAAGAGAAACAAATATGAAATATAGGGCTCCATGAATTTCATTCATTTAAAAACTCGAGCCAAACATCTGCATAACTAATTAGTTGTGGTCAATTAATCCTATTTTGCGGGTACATCCTGTTTTGACAGTTATAAAAGCAACGATCCTTATTCAAAGATGGTATCGGTCTTACATGGCCCGGCTAGAAATGAGGCGTCAATATTCCCTGACTATTTTCCAGTCAATTGAATATGCAGATGAACAAGCACAGATGCAGGTTTGTATTCTACAACGTTTCTTTGCCACCAGCAGTTAAATCACGCATGCTGTGTTTTCAGAGGAAGCCCTCCATAGTTCCTCTGTCTCTTAGTTTTGTGTGTACAGGTGATCCTTGAGTTACAACAGTTGACTTAGTAATCATTTGAAGTTGCACAATAACACCCCTCCAAGTGTTTACGACAAAGGCCTGAAAGTACAAATATTGCAGCACCACAGCAGCCATTCGCCCTCATGAATGACCACAGAGACACTGCGACACTCACCCTATTCCTCCCCGCTCCCCACAACGGCTTCCCCCTCCCCATCCTGTGGTGCATTTTGCTCCTAGAGTCTGGTCGACTTGCAAATGTTTTTCATGCCGGAAGTGAAATGTCCTGGGGGCCATGATGTCACGTGACTTCAGGCATCCATCTGCTTTTGTCATCCGAGATCACAGCCCCCAGAACTTTTCACTCTCAGCGTGAAAAACGTATGCAAGCCAAACGCATGCCGGAAAGGGAAACTGTCCTGCTCTCCTTCCCCTCAAGGGCAAAGAAACTGCAGCAGACAGGAGACAGGTCATTGCAAGATAAGTGAGTCCAGAGCGGCAGGATGGGAGGGGGGGAAGCATGATGTATCTCAATAGGTCAGGGAGGCCTTGGGTGGCCTGTTCCATCACTAGGACCTTCATGTACTTCCCCACACTGAGATAACTCATGCATTTAACGACTCCTCATTCAATTAGTGAACGTAAAAGGGTAAAAGCAGGGAGTGATTGTGTTCAAGTTACACGATTCACTCTTTTTTTTGGTATATGTCAGTGATGGCGAACCTATGGCATGCATTGCCCTGTCAGCTGACCACCACACATGCATGCGCTGGCCAGCTGAATCGGCCATTTTTAAAGCCATTTTTCGCCTTCCCCAGGCTTTATAGGAATCTGGGGAGGGTGAAAGCAGCCCCCCCGCCCTCCCGGAGGCCCTCTGGAGGCTTCAGGTGCTTCCCTGAAGCCTCCAGAGGACTAAAAACAACTTCTGGTTTGCTCGTAGCGTTGTTTTTAGTCCTCCAGAGCCTCCTGAAGATCCTGAAGGCTCTGGAGGACTAAAAACGGCCCTACGAGCAAACCAGAAGTGACTTCTGGTTTGCTCATAGCATCGTTTTTATCCCTCCAGAGGCTTTGGGGAAGCTCCCGAAGCCTCTGGAGGGCCTCCGGGTGGGCGGGGGGTGTTTTTGCCCACCCCGGGCTCCTATAACGCCTCTGGAGCCTGGGGAGGGCGAAAAAAGCATGTAAAAAATTGGGGGGAGCGCCTGTCATGTGCGCATGCACAGTGGGGGGGGGGGGTACACATTGCATTATGGGTGCGGCATGCCGGTGCCCAACCCCCCTGCACTCCCCCCCCTTATGGCACACGAGCCTAAAAAGGTTCGCCATCCCTGGTATATGTTGTATTTGCAGTTTTCCTTTAACAACCAACATATTTTGTGGACAGTGTAATGACTGGGTCAATATATTTTTTACACAGTGCTAATAATACAATTACATCTACACAGTTTTTATCCAACTTCTAACCTTAACATGATCATTGTAATTATAATATAATCTTTTATGTATCAATATGTATAATACTTTTTCCCAATTTGTATTTATTTTTCCCCACTTGTTCCATATTCTTCCATATTCATCTCTTTATCTTTAAAGAGTACTCTTCTCTCTTTATAATTCTTTATTCTTTTCTCCAAAAATATATTTCAACACCCATTACATTTCTTCATACAATGTGTTTGTTGACCCCTGTTAAATCACCAATATTTTAATATTTTGAGAATTACTCAAATTCCACCGTCTTTCCAATATCTCGGTTTTCTATAAAGATTTATTAATAAAATTTAATCAGTCATAGGATTATATCTCTGAGTCCCCTGAATTGGTAGTCTTTAAAAGCTATACATTCCAACATATCTTTTGCACACTGTCAATCATAACAATTCATTTAAAGATGCCTAATCACAATATTCCTAACCTTAGTATATTTATGGTTATAATAAATTCTATTATATATCTATATATCAGTGGGGAGCTCCTACCGGTTTGGACCGGTTTGGCCAAAGCGGTAGTGGTTTGGCAGCCTGCGTCGCTGGAAGCAGCAGTGACCCAGGCCTGCCACATCCTGGAACCGGTTCCACAGGCAGCGGTGTTTGCTATCTTGTTTTTCAGTTCTGTGCATATGGAGAACATGGCAGTAATACCTGCCGGAACCCACCCCTCCTATATATGTGCGTGTTACTATTTCCCAAATTTATACTTTCTATTTGTTTCTATTAGTTTTTAATACAATCACAGTATTACAGGATATTAGGTCTCTATCTGTCATCTCTCAGCCTTTTTTAAATTTCATCATTTATTGACTTTTTGGTGATTCTTTTATATTTCTCTCTTGGGATCCTATATTTCTCTCTAATATTTTTACATAGACTGAATAAATAAATAGCCTTACCCCTTATCTCCTTCTGCTGAATCATTTGGATACCCACCCATAACCCTTTCATTATTTTGGGGAGGTCTTTTTTCCACTGTGCTATTATAAGCTCTTAAGGAATTATCTATTCGATTCTTAGTATTTATTATTGTCTTTTCATTGTTTTTGTTTTCTTGTAGCTTATTTTGATTTGTCTCCTCCACCACTCCTTCTGATTTCTCCTCTACCTTCTGGATATTTTGTTCATCTTTTCCCACCATTTGTTGAGGATCTTCTACACTCACTTCTTTATCTTTGGACAATCCCATCATCTCCTCACGTTTCTTTGTCACACTTTAATAAAAACCTTTAGCCATCATTAATATTAATATTGCTTCATAGAACTTTATTGTCTCCTGCTGAGTCATTTTGAACCAAATTAATATATTAAAAATTACTCAAAATATATCTAATAGTCCAGTGTCCCAATATTTTTTTAAAAAACCCTTAAATTTATCAATTCCAGAATTATTCCTCCAAATCCCCTAGCTTTCTAGTCCTTAAAAGCTATAAATATATACTTTAAAGTCTTTATAGTTTTGAAATTACACCTTCCCAATTGTCCAAATTTTAGAGTCTTATTTGTCTTTGCTGCTTTTTCTCTCTTCTTCCTTCCCCCCCCCACCCTTTCTATTGCTTTTCTTCTTTTGCCTCATAGGGTGATCTATTAAATTATGTTAGTGAATCAAATTCAGCTTGGCCCAGCAGGTTTCCGCCAATCTTTCAAACCCACCTTTCAATGAACTGTTCAATAAAGTTTTGGCACTTATAGTTCAGTTGCTTAAAATTTTTTCAAACAGCTCAGTTGATATTTCCAAGCCTCCAAATCCCCTATTAAGATAACATCAAGGTAAAATAGCCTTCCAGGTGTTGTTAGCTTTCTCACCTTTCATCACTTTCAGCCAAATTTCCCACGTTGCAGTAATCTTCTTCCTCTCGTAGATGGCTCCTCTGCTCCCAATTCCAGCATTCAAGTGTAAAAGTCAAAACAGCTATCAGCCATTTAAGTGGATTGAAGATAGAGTTTAGAAAAGCAATTTCTCCCAATGAACACTTTTCATAATGCTGTTCAACGTTTTCCATGCTTTCTTGTTTTAAAATATGCTTTAAATATTTCTTTTGCATCTGAGTCTTTAATCTCTAGTCTTTCTCTTTAATTTTTAGGCTTTAATCCTTCTCCATGAATCCAATTGTCACTTTCTTGCTATTTGGAGATTGTTTTTAAATTTTTTTAACTTGGGTTAAATCTTTGGAAGTTATTTCACTGCTCTGTCCATGCACCGCTCCAGCACAAGATCTTAAGGTTCTGGTTGTCTCAGCTTGTGACAGAACAAAATGGCCGTTGTCCCTGCTGTCATTTGGGACAGCTTTCTTTTGATCAACAAGGAAATTGCAGTTTCCTCCTGATCGACAAAGCACCTCACCTTACTTCATCACCCTTCTAGGGTGGTTTGACCACATAGGGTCTTTCGACAAGCAGTTGCCAGCTGCATTTCATGGAGCCCGGCGGAGCTCTGCTGTTTTCCAGTCATTCCTGCCGCGATGCCAACCCCTATAATATGATGATTCACTCTTATGAATCCTTGAGTTCAGTGGTGGGTTTCAAATATTTTTAGAACCTATTCTGTAGGTGTGGCCTGTTTTGTGGGAGTGGTTCAGTGGTCATGTGATCGGGTGAGCATGGCCAACTTGGAAAATATGGTGAAACTCACTTAATGATGCGCTTGCTTAGCAACCAAAATTTTGGGCTCAATTGTGGTCATACGTTCCCTCCCTCCCTCCCTCCCTCCCTCCCTCCCTCCCTCCCTTCCTTCCTTCCTTCCTTTCTTTCTTTCTCTTTGTCTCTGTCTCTGTCTCTCTGTCTGTCTGTCTCTCTCTCTGACTCACTTACACACACACACACACAGACACACACATACTGTGGTCACCTTGTTAAGTATTCCAATCATATTTGAAACACTCAACAACTGGCCTGCATTTATAATTTTTTACAGCATTCTGCAGTCATAGGACCAAAATATATGGTTAAAAGTACCTGGCAGTGGCGTTTTTCTCTGGGGGCCTCCGCAGAACATCCCAAGACCATTGCCGGCTGCACGGAGCCTCATCGCAGCTCCATGCCATGGAAAACATAGGCACACAGGCACACGCTGTAAAATTATCACTTCGGAGACTTCGAACAGCGGGAACTTGTTCTCACTCGCCTGGGCTTCTGCAGAAGCTTCCCTCTGAAGCCCGAAGCCCTCCGAAGGAGGAAGGGCCAGTTGGGAGAGGGGCTTTGGTCCTGCTCCAGGCTGTAATTGTGCGGGTGTGCATGCGCCTATGTTTTCCACAGCATGGGGCTGCAGCCGGAAGACAAGGAACACGAGAGGACCAGTGGGGCCTCATCCTTCTAAAGAGGATCTGTCCATGAAGAGGGCAGATGTGGTGGCATCGGTCTTGGGATGTTCTGTGGAGCCCCCCCCCCAGGGAAAAACGCCACGGGGGATGGCTTTTCAACCAGGCAGCTGTCAGAGAGAAGAGGGCAGCGTGCGTCTGTGGGCTTGTGCAACAGCCGAATCCTCGCCTCCTGTTCCTTCTTCGGCTGCTGTACAAACCCACGTGGTGTGCACTTCCCTCTTCCCTCTGACAGCTGCCTCATGTCCAATGGAGCGGGTGGGGAATGCCTGCCTTTTCCTCCCTCTGCATGGATTTCCCACCCCTATTGGTAACGAGGTGGCTGTTGGCAGGGAAGCCTGGTGTGGACAAGCGGGGCAAGCCAGCGGCAATTGGGTGGTGGGAGGAGCGAGGAAGGGGGCAGGCAATGGGAGGGAGCATTCCGGTATGTGGCCTCCGGAAGAACGGGTACCAGAAGACACGCTAAATTTGACCAACCAGTACACGTGTACCGGGGTGTACCCCATGAAACCCACCCCTGCTTGAGTTATGTATGTAATTGGCAAGCTCCATTACATTTGTAACTTGAGAATTACCTATATTTACACATTAGAAATTGTAGAGAATATTCATAGTTCAGGTTGTAGATTTAGACAGTTACTACTTTGGTAATGGTCCCCGTGGTCACATGATCAAAATTCAGGCACTTGGGAACTGACTTATATTTATGACACTTGCAGTGTCCCAGGGTCATGGGATCACCTTTTGCAACCTTCCGACAAGCAAAGTTAATGGGGGAGCCAGATTCACTTAACAACTGCAGTTATTCACTTCCACTGTGAGGAAAGGTTGAAAAATGGGGGGAAATTCACTTAACAACTAGCTCACTTCGCAACAGAAATTGTGTTGTGGTTGTAAGTTTAGGACTACCTGTACAGTGTATTCTTGCCGTGCATCTGAGATGACTGCCTGGGGAAGCTTTTGAAATGGGGCCAAGGGCCACAGGGAATTAGGTGGTGGGGGTGCTGTAGTGCAAGGACCAAGAGTTGCTTTCGCCTGATCTAACATCTGCTCTGTGCACGAATCAGGAACGGGGAGGAATGACAGAGAAGTAGAGTAGTTTTTATGCACAGAGTACAAGTTGCCTATATTGACATCTTTTGAGCTGGAAAAGGGATAGCATTAAAACATAGTATGAGGCTTGGGATTTTTTCAAGCATTCTAGTACAGGGGTGGGGAATTATGTCCCTTTTATAACTTGTGGACTTCAACTGACCACAGCATGGCTGGCGCAGGAATTCTGGGAGTTGAAGTCCACAAGTCCTAAAAGGGACATAGTTCCCCACGTCTGTTTTAGTAGGTAGATCCCTGGTAAATGTGCAATAAATGAGATTTTGATTAACAACTAACAGATGTTTTCTTACTCAGCTCTCCAAATTCTTCACGTTTATGCTGGACCGTTTTACTCAGACCAATAAGACAGACCCAGGTGAGGATTTTAGAAAAATTAATCAATAATAAATTGCACTGGCATATTTTTCTTAGAAAAATGACAAGTCAACCATGGACAAATCTATAGGTATCAGTACTATTTTTTGTGACTATCTTCAGAGCCACTTCAGGATCCACACTTGTAAATAGAAACTTTTTTATGTTTTCCAAGAGTAAAAATCTAAGAATTGGATAAGTGCAGGTGATTTCCCAGTTAAATGGTCAATTAAAGTAGGAATTGATTGTTCATAACTATAGTGGTATAGGAGAAGAACTAGCATCTTTGTTTTCCTGCTCAATATAGTTTTAATATTATACCAAGAACTCTAGCTCTTATAAAAGTCTTCATTAATCTTAGAATCAATAGCAAAAAGAAAACAACAAATATCTTATTTTCCGATTCATGCTAAAATATTTTCATAATTACCTAATTTTGAATATTGCAAAGTGTGTTCCTAAGAAAATGTTCCTGTGAAAAGTTACATTTGGCAATGTTTGTAATTCTGGTTTTAATTTTTTTCTCTCTTTAATTATTAATGAGTTTTTCTGTGCAAACTAGGTATTATTTTTTCATGCAGAAGAGAACAGACTCACCAAAATTTGAACTGCAACTCCCACCAATCACAGCTAACAAGGCTAATCGAGGGATGCTAGAAATTGTGGCTCACTACAGAGAGGGCCTTCTCAGGGTGCCATCGGCTGGGCAATGCCGGTTGGCGACCCCCAGGAGAAGGGCCTTCTCTGTGGCGGGTCCTACCCTCTGGAACGACTTACCCCCCGAACTACGTACCATCTCAGACCTCCGCCTCTTCCGCCAGCGTCTTAAGACGCACCTTTTCCAACAAGCCGGCCTAGCATAACCTCCCGTTTTGACCGTTTTTTAGATAATTTTTAATTTGGGGGATTTTATACTATTTTAGCACAGGGTATGGATTTAATAGCTTTTTAAAATTTTGTACTTTTGTTATATTTGTTACGTTTTTAAATTTCCTTTGCGCCGCCCTGGGTCCTTTTTGGAGAAGGTGCGGGGTATAGATTTGAATAAACTAAACGAATAAACTAAACTAGCCAGGGGTAGGCTTCAAAAATTTCAGCAACAAGTTCTCTGCCTGGTTGCTGGATGGGTGTGGCCATGGCGGGCATGGCCTAGTTGGCCTCCTGCACTACAGCGGGGGGGGGAGGGGGGCATTTTCGTCTTCCCTAGGCTCTGGAGGCCTTCCGAAAGGCCCGTTTTTCCCCCTCCCTGAGACTCGCATGGGCCCTGCACTTACCTCATATCCAAAATGGGCTGCGTGGAGACTCCTGGGAGGGGAGGGGTGGGCGGGGCCAGCCAGGGATGGGATTTGGAGGTTCTCCGAACCAGCCATTATGTTAGCTATGGGTTCTGCCAAACCCAGGAAAACCTGTAGCAGTCCACCCCTGACTTTAGCCCAACATGCAAAGCAGTAGGATACTACAGCTCCAAAAGTTCTTAGTTACGATGGCGTCCCTCTTCCTCCCACTCCCATTGTCTGGCTTAGCCTAGAGTCTGCTCAAAGTAGGAGTAAATGCTACATCCAAGCCATTATCTGTGGACATGATTATTAACCAGATATTTATTACCTGCATTTTCTGCTTCCCTTATAGAAATCAGCTCCCATTTTTTCTCTACTAGTAGTGATTATGCCATATCAGTCTCAGATCATGCCATGGCAGACTATGAAAGACTGGTAGAAGTACCCATCTCTTATCATGGGCCTCACCTTGGTTTTCCTCTCACTGTTGCTGATACTGAAGTACTTCTTCAGGCTTTCAAAGATCAACAGGCAAGTTAAGACCAGTGGTTTAATACAGGTAGTCCTTGACTTACAACCACAACAGAGCCCAAGATTTCTGTCATTGCGCAATATTGGTTAAATGAATTTTGCCCCATTTTATGACCTTTCTTCCCTGCAGTTGTTAAGTGAATCACCTGATTGTTAAGTGAATCTGTCTTCCCCATTGACTTTGCTTGGCTGAAGGTCGCAAAAGGGGATCACATGACTATGGAACACAGCAGCAGTCATAAATATGAAGCAGTTGCCAAGTATCCAAATTTTGATTGTATGATCATGGGGATGCTGCAAAGATTGTAACTGTGAAAAACGGTCATAAGTCATTTTTTCAGTGGTGTTGTAACTTTGAATGGTCACTATATGAACTGTTGTAAGTAGAGGACTATCTGTAATTTAATGCTTCATTTTGAAATGTATCGTGATAACAACAATGAGAAAATGAGGTATCCCTTGACATAGTCTTTGATTTGATAGGGTCAAATCAAAGAAAGCTCTAGTATAGAAGCAGAAAACTATGACCCCTTTATGACTTTCCTGTGCGCCGCCCTGAGTCCAATCCGGAGATAGGTGCGGGATATAAATTTGATAAATAAAATAAAAGAAATAAAAATAATGACTTGTGGGCTTTAACTCCTAGCATTCCTGAACCAGCTGGCTCAGGAATTCTGGGAGTTGAAGTCCACAAGTCATAAAGGAGCCATAGGTCCCCACCTATAATGTAGTACATCATAGTTTCTGGATTTTTGTTTTCATTTCCCTGGTTGGCTCTAAATCCAAATCATGGACTTTGGATAACTTGACAAACGCATTATTTAGCACCATGATGGCGAACCTATGGCACATGTGCCACAGGTGGCACGCGGAGCCATTGGTCAGGACATGCAAGGTGTTGCCATGTCAGCTCCAGTGCACATGTGCGCGCTGGCCAACTAACTTTGCTTTCTATTGAGGCCATTTTTTGCCCTCCGGAGGCTTCAGGAAGCTTCCCTAAAGGCTCTCGAGGACAAAAAATGGCCCTACGAGCAAACAGGAAGTGACTTCCGGTTTGACCATAGGGCTGTTTTCACCCTCCGGAACCTTCAGGGAAGCCTCCTGAAGACTCCAGAGGGTGAAAAACGGCCCAATGAGCAAACTGGAAGTCTGTTCCTGAACTTCCGGTTTGCCCGTATGGCTAAGGTGACCAGATTGTAAAATTTGCAAAGTGGGACACCATCGACGGGGGGGGGGGGGGGGGGGCAATTTTTGAATATTATGGCAAAATCTCCACTCGGGTCTCCCCGCAGCAACGGTGGGTGGGGCAAACGTGGGCCAATGGCGAGCCGCGCCTCGGTGCATGGCGGTCTTTCCAGCGTGTTGTGGGGCCCGCTTTAAAGGCAGCAGCACTTTAAAAGTCCTCTTCGCCACCTCAGGAGTGCTGCCATCATGTACCGCCGCTTGGTCTCTTGCCCGCCCTGCACGGAGCCCTGCATGGCCGCTGTCAGTGCATCGCGGTGGCGGTACTGAGAGCAGCTGGCTTGGGCGGGGGGGAGGTGGCAACGGCGGTGGACGCCTCCCTGCCCGAGCCAGCTGCTCTTAGTGCATCGTGGCCGGCTCGGGCGGGGAGGGAGGCGGCGGCGGCGGTGGCCGCCTCCCCGCCCAAGCCGGCTGCTCTCAGCGCATCACGGTGGCGGAGGGGCCCAAAGTTCAGGGCTGCACGGACACTGGCTGGCTCTCCTCCTCTTCTTCTGCCTGCTGCCTGGGCCTGGCTCCTCCCTCGCTGGCCCTCCGCTTCTGCCTGCCAGCCAGCCTGCCGCTTCCTGCCCACACCCCATGCCTCTGAGCGCGTGCAGAGCGCCCGCCGCCTACCTGGCGCCCCGCCGCCAAAAAGCGGGACATTTTTAAGAGCCCGCGGGATGCAGGACAGATGCTTGGAAAACCGGACTGTCCCGCCAAAAGTGGGACATCTGGTCACCTTACGTATGGCCGGTTTTTCACACTCTGGAGGCTTCAGGAAAGCTCCTGAAGCCTCCAGAGGCTCTCGGGGGGGGGCAGTTTTTGCCCTTCCTGGGCTCCTAGAAAGCCTCTGGAGCCTGGGGAGGGCAAAAAAAGAGTGCCAAAAGCAGGGGGGAGCATTGGTCGTGTGCGCATGGGTGCAGAGAGGGCAAACATTAACATGTGTGGCACACATGTGCACAACCCTCCTGTGCTCCCCCCGCTTTTGGCATGCAAGCCAAAAAAGGTTCACTATCACTGATTTAGCACTTCATTTTTTTTAAAGGAGTGGTGTAATACACTGGTTGCAATCAGTACTGCCCAAGTACATTTCAGAGATCTTTATGAGAATAGCATTAAAGATCTTGGCCACTTGTTCTTCGAGCAAGCAGGGCTTCTAAATGTCCTATAAATGTTAAATTTTCTCTCAGACACACATTGGTCTCACTTAGCTTTAGTGAATGGATGCTATAACATGCTGTTTTTGTCTTCATATATGTTGCTTTGCAGCAGCTACATGCTCGATATGTGCTTCAGCTGTTTCATGAGACCAGGAAAGTCCTTCAACAAATGCCAAACATCACTCATGTCTCAACTTCTTATGCCAAAGAAGTAACCATCTGTGGTAAGCTAGCAACATTTTTTTAAGTGAAGGATAATATCAGGGTGAGACAGAATCGCAAATATCTCTTGAATTGGGACGACTGAGCCACATTTTTAGCTGTCACTGCCTTTGAGATGATTGCTCTTTTCTCCTAGTACAAATCCTTCCCAATTTTTCTTTATCACTCCAAAAAAGGACTGGTGACTCAGACTTCAGAACATAATTGAAGTAAACCAAACACTTCCCCCACCTTTTTTCTGCTAGATGCTACTGAATGAGTCAGTGATCCAACCAGGCACATTTTCATAAAAAGAGCTGCTTTTCCATCTGTAAAATTTTCTTTTGTGTGGTAAATAATTAATTTCAACTCTTACCTCCAAGAAATGGTTCTGATTATCAATTTGAGGGTACCAAATCTGACCTGCAAAATTCCAGATGGACACTTAGATGGCACCAAGAATTAGTTATCTGCCCCCTAAAGATTCTTCAGATTTTTGCCACCCAGATCTGGTCATCCTGTTATAACAAGGAATGCCTATTGAGAAATGGGTTGTGTTTTTTGGGGGGAGCTGTTAAAATTATGAAAATATACGAAATAGTAGGAATTCTAATTTATAAACTATATTTTAATACATAGCAAAGAGGAAGGGAAAGTAAAAGGGGGGGAAAATGTAAAATTGTTCACTTGTCTTCTTTAAATTTTTGAAAATGCATTGATTGAGACTTGGCGATCTTCTGGTCAAAATAGCACTCTTGAGTGGCCACAGGCCATGGTATCTTCCCATTATTGTACACATTATTATATCAGTAAATATATAAACATAATTCAAGAGTTTCCTAATCATAACTCCTTGCTTACATTGATATAACCACATAACACAATGTGATTACAGTGGTATAAGTACATAGCATTACTGTAGCACACAAATCAGTCAAAGCCCTCCAAAATGACTTAAGTAAACCATAAGAGCAAAAGGCTCAAATAGAAAAAACAGGGCTCATCTACAACAGGGGTCTCCAACCTTTGCAAGTCTGAAGGACTTCAGCTCCCAGACTTCTCCAGCCAGCAAAGCTGGGAGCAAAGCTGGCTGGAGAAGTCTGGGAGCTGAAGTCCTTCAGACTTAAAGTTGCAAAGGTTGGAGACCCCGATCTACAATATACAGAGCAACATACAGTGTAAGCACTGTTACAGCCATTGTGTAGGACACAGGCACAAGACTAGCAGAGTACACCAGGAATTTTTTACTACTAGTTCTGTGGGCATGGCTTGGTGGGCATGGTGTAGCTTGGTGGGTGTGGCTTGTTGGACGTGGCAGGGGAAGGACACTGTAAAATCTCCATTCCCTCCCCATTCCAGGGGAAGGTTACTGCAAAATTCTCATTTCCTCCTGATCAGCTGGGACTCTGGAGGCAGAAAGTAGATGGGGGCGGGCCCAGTCAGAGGTGGTATTTACCAGTTCTCTGAACTACTCAAAATTTCTGCTACCGGTTCTCCAGAACTGGTCAGAACCTGCTGAATCCCACCTCTGGAGTACACCTTTAAACAACCAGCAGTCAAAAGACACAATGAAAATTCCTTAATCTCACAACCCACAAACAGACTCAAGCGCAATTAAATGGGAAACTGTGATCATCCTAGACTTGCTAAACCCCAAAATGCTAGGGAATTCCTAGAAATTTAGCATTTAGACAAATCAGCTATCAATAGACACATAGAAATAAATCAAATTTACACAGCATTCAAATGAGACAATTAAAAAACTGAGAAGGAAACAAAAATAACACATCCTCTCCAGGAGCTAACAATCAGATAAGCAGGGAATAATACCAAGCAAACAATCTAGCAGAAAACAATACCCTAAACCAGGGGTCCCCAACCTTTTTTGCACCAGGGACCGGTTTCATTTTAAAGAAAATTCTGCGGACGGGCCGGTGTAGAGCGGGAGCGGGGGGAGGGGGAACAGGCGGCGCATGCACACGCGGGGGTGGGTGGGTGAGTCAGCTCACTCGCCCCTCTAGGGCCCCCAACGGCGTGAGCGGCCGCACCTACACTCTCCCGCTCCCGGTGCGCGCTCTGCCCAGGGGGCTGCCCTGTCCTCCCTCCCCCTCCTCTCCGGCCCTGCGGCCCGGTTCCTATCAAGCCACGGACCGGTAGCGGTCCGCAGACCGGGGGCTGGGGATCCCTGCCCTAAACAATACTCCAATCAGAAAATTAGTAAGAGAAAACCGCCCCACTCCCAACATTAGAACAGGAAGCAACTGTATATAAATAAGAAGTAAATTCCCCATCATTCACCCTTAAGATATTACCTAGTTGGGTAATGAAAGGAAACAGTCAAGCTCAGAAGCTTATTGAGATGTAATTCTGTTGGGGGGGGAGTATACTAAGGGAGGCTCAGCCAATCTCATTGTACACATGTTGTGCATTGACAATAAAGGTATGAAATTGAAATTAGAAAGCACCAAGGACTCCACAATTCAAGCCTGCATGTATACTCTTTTGTTAGAGCAGTGATATAAATTATGGATGAACTGATAGCACTCCCTGGGTCTGCTTGAGGAGGCTCTGCAGCTGCCAAGAAGAATAATTATTTTGTTATAACTCTCAGACTCCCAATCACAGGAGAAGCTAGCAGATTGAATTCATTGTACTCATGCACTATGATTGTTTTAAATCAGTTTTTTAATCCGCTCAGTATAAAGCCAAATAGGGAAGCTTCTACTGTATTTATATTTTATATAATTCAGTGAGTTACAGCCAGTTACTTCTGTGCGTAAGGAAATACTGTTATATTTCCTCAAAATGTGAGCCTCTTAAATAGGATAAAATTACAATTGTCCTTGCAAGCAGCCTGTCCTTGCTAATCCATATGTACTTCCTCTAACCAGTGTCCCCATTTGCACAATTATAAGAATATCTGAAAGAGATTATGACCTGCTCTTCAAGCAAATAATAGTTTCAATGGTAAAAATCTGATTAATGACAGATGAACATCATTTTTATTGAAGCTCAAGACAAATTTGTGATTAGAAATAAACGAGACATATCCTACTTCCAGCAAATCCTTTTTAGCTCTCTGTTGGCATTGAAATATTCATGTAGTGTACAGTTTCTTTATGTTGGTTCTTTCCCTTTTGGTTTCCAATGCAAAACCTATTAAAGTACATTTCTTAAATATTGGAGAGTTATAATTTCTAATTCTGGCTGCTGATAAGCTTCATCTGAAAGCTTTATACATATATGCTGCACTAAAACTATTTTCTTTCTAGGTGATTTACATGGAAAATTAGATGATCTTTTGCTGATATTCTACAAAGTAAGTAATTAAAATGTTGAGTTTTTAAGATAGTGCTTAGCTCAAATCTACATCCAGATGATCAGAACTTTATGATATCAGTTATTAAGATTTGTGTATCTTTCCACTGGCACTCTGTTACCTATAATTGGAGGCTGATTGGAAGTTCTACTAAAGGATATTGGATAAGATGACCAGATTTTCAAACTCCCAAAGTGGGACACTGTCGACGGGGGGGGGGGCACACGCTCCGGCACGCACCTGCGCAGAGGGTGTTGGGGGGGGCGTGCTCCCCCCCCCGCGGGGCCCTCTTTAAAGGCAGCGGCGGCGGCCTGAGAACCGCCGGCTGGGGCGGGGAGGAGGAAGGCGGCCCAAGACGGCCGCTTTCAGCCCATCATGCCGGCGTGATGGGCCGAGCTGAAAGCCGCCGCCTCGGGCCGTCTTCCCCCTTCCCTCCCGAGCCAGCGGCTCTCAGCACCACCGGGCCGGGCCGCCGCCACCACCGCCGCTGCCTTTAAAGAGGGTCCTGTGGGGGTGGGTGGGAGCGCGCCCCGCCCCGACGCCCTCTGAGCATGCGTGTGCCGCGCTGGAGCACATCCCCCCACTCCTCGGCCCCTACGCCTTCTGCGCAGGCGCATGCAGCGCCGGAGCGCGCGCCCCCCTCTCCTTGGCCCCGACGCCCGAGCCGGCGCTCTCAACTATCCGCGCCAGCTGCCTGCCCACAAAAAGCAGGACATTTTGAAGAGGCGGCGGGGCGCGGGACATCTGCTGGTGAACCAGGACTGTCCCGCCAAAAGTGGGACGTCTGATCACCTTAATATTGGAAGATATGAAACTTAAAAGCATGGGGTCTGTAAAATTAATGTGCACCCTGAACCAGGGTGCCTTAGGCCTTTCCAATTCGTGCACAGCCGTCTCTGGCAGAAGCTACAGAAGAGTACAAGAAACAAGCTGATAAACACTGCTTGCTCCAACCCCCCTTCCATGTGGGGGATAAAGTTTTTTTGTCTACCAAATACATAAAGTTAAGAATGCTTAGCAAGAAATTAGGGCCGAAATTTTTAGGTCCCTTCCCAATAGTGAAAATAATTAACCCAGTTACGGTTCAGCTCAGTCTACCAAGAATTGTAGGGAAAATTCACCCTGTATTTCATTGTAGCTTGCTGAAAACTGATTGGATCCAACTTAAGACCATTGACCCAGCTTCCCCCTCCTCCAGTACTGATACAAGGAGAAACACACTATAAAGTGAAGAAAATTTTAGATTCTAGATTATATAGAGGTCAGTTTCAGTATTTAGTTCATTGGGAGGGATACCCTTTGTCTGAAGCTACACGGGTGGAAAGTTGGAATGTAAAAGCCGATAAGTTAGTGAAACAATTCCATGATAAATTTCCCGATAAGCCAAAGGGCCCCTCGGGTGGGGGGGAGAGGTGGTTAGTTATGCTCATTCCACATTATTCTCTTTTCGGGATACGTTTTTCTTCTGAGGAGAGGCCACCTGTCAGGCCTGCAGCCATCTTTTCTTTTGGGTCTTTGGTATGCCACAATTTCTATTATTCTGCTATGCATTTTCTATTGTGGGAAAATGGGAGGGGGGATTGTAAGGAGTCACATACTATGTAGCCACAACAAAATTCTTTATAGAAAACCAAGGTCATCTTTTGTCTCTGCACCTCTGCATCTGACTGGAATTGGATGGGTGGAACTGCTAGCATGGCAGTGGGAGATTGGACCATGTGTTGGACTTGTGGGGATGGGGGCAAGATCTTGAACTTTCAACTGGGTGGGGAAAACTGAGAAGCTTTCAGATTCAGGATTTCCCAGATGTGCCAACATGGCTCTCTTAATAAATTGGAACTTTGAGCAATACTTTGCCTTGGATTCTGATTTAATTTGGATGCTATTTGGAACCCTGATGCTTGGGCTTTGGTGTTTTAGCCTCCACTTTATCCTTCTCCTTCCATGGAATTTCCCAAATGCCAATTAGCCACTAATTTCAGCTCTGGGACATGTTTTAATGTCCAAATTCAAATTTTTCTTTTACCTGTGAGTTGGCCAGTCACTCACCCAGTTCCAATGCTCTGTTCCAGCACCATTGCTGCACAAAAACTTAGTCCGGTTGTCCCAGCTTCAGAGCAGTCATTCTTTGCCAGCAGCCTCCGGTGTAGGTTAATGTCCCTCACTCTGCAGATTATTCGATCGAGCAGCAACTCGTCCAAGTCTCTGAACTCACAGTATGCTGCAGCCTTACGAAGCATGGCAACGTATTGGTTGATGGTCTCCCTTTCTTTTTGGTTGTGCAAATTGAATTTGTGCTGCCACATGAATTTGGATGGTTTTGGCATGTAGTGCGTCCTGAGAGTGTTCTGTAGTATGGACCAGCTAACCCTCTGGACCAGGGTTGGCTTGGACAGTGCCTTTGCGGTGTCAAAAACCTCAGGCCCACAGTAACTCAGGAAGAGAGTCCTTTTCCTGTTGTTCAATAGGCCAAGAAGGTCGTTGGCCTCCATAAAGCACTCGAATCTGATCGTGTAGGAATCCAAATGCTCCGTGGCTGGATCATAAGGAGCTGGTGGGGCGTGAGAAGTCATTTTGAGGAGCTGAGGCAACTTTGAATTTGCTGCTCAAAATGGCTGCTTGGCACCTGATGTTGATCGCTCTGACTGGGAATATGCTGGATCGCGTTGTCGGCTCTTTTTGCCTAGTTGTCTTCTGATCCCATCCTCATCGCCAGTGTTAGATAGGGTGAATAGACGAGGCAGGACTCAGACTTCAGTGACCACAACTGCTCTTTATTCAGCAAACTCTGTACAGATCCAGCACTGGCTTATCTGACAGCTTTCCCTTTTATAGGGAGCCAATCAGCTTCAAGTATTTTCCCACTGGAATGGAGGACCTTGGTGGAGCCTATTGCTCCAATCTTACTCCAACTTTTCTCTACATTGAATTTCATTTTATTTGATAGGGTCCAGTGTTCAGGTGTTAGCTTTTCCTGCTAGCTTAGTTTTACTTTCTTGGACTGTAAAGACAAAGTAGGAAGAGATGTACTTTCAGGATTGCAAGATTTTAATAATAATAATAATAATAATAATAATAATAATAATAATAATAATAATAATAATAATAATAATAATAATAATAATTTATTACATTTATAAACCGCCCCCTCTCCCCGAAGGTGCTTTTGTAATCTTACATAAAGGTAGTGTTAATATAGTACAGTATAAAAACCATGGTGGTGCAGTGGTTGGAATGCAGTACATCAGGCTACTTCTGTTGACTGCTGACTGCCAACATTTTGGCAGTTTGATTCCCACTGGCTCAAAGTTGACTCAGCCACCCATCCTTCTGAGGTTGATAAAATGAGGACCCAGATTGCGAGGGGCAATATGCTGACTCTGTAAACCGCTTAGAGAGGGCTGGAAAGCAGATGAAAGAATACTATACAGTATTCCTTTAATGTTGCACGGATATTCTTATAATATTACATTGCGATGTTAACTACTCTGCTGTTATGTTTCCTTTTGCAGAATGGCCTTCCTTCAGAAGAAAATCCTTATGTTTTTAATGGTGATTTTGTTGACAGAGGGAAGAATTCCATGGAAATACTTATAATCCTGTTTGCTTTTCTCCTTGTTTATCCTCACCATTTACATCTGAACAGAGGGAATCATGAGGACCACCTGATGAATCTTAGGTATGGCCATTTTTATTCTTTCTCCAGCCTGAGCCCTTAAGTATATTTTCTTTCTGAAAGCTTGACATTGTTTTTGACCTAACCCTGATTTTCTTATTGTGTTGGTATTTGAAACTCTATTTTCTTATACTTTCCTCATGCATTATTTTAGACTGGGGTGGGGATATATATGCAATTCTCAGAATTCCTGAGGAAGCAAGGGCCATCGTTCCCCACCTATTTTAGCCCATAGACCATACATAGACCTTGCTTATGCATCAGTCAGGGCTGGGCTCCAGATTCTTTTATTGCCGGTTCGCTCAGGGATGCGCTTCGGGCGTGCACACATTTTGGGTGCATGCACACTTTATGCACATTATGTGCATATACACAGTAGTGAAAAAACAAGATTGATTTCTTTATTATTTCAGGATTTCTGTGTCCAAGTTGTCTGGGTACTGGGTTTGCTTCTGATTTGCCTAGGGGTTGAAGCTGGGCCCATAATCTGTTAGAAAATTCTGTTTTATTCTACAGAAATTGTAGCAGAAGATTATTATACAGCCATGCAGATAGGTAGCAGAGGATGGTTACATAGCCATACACACCAAATGAAGTGTACAATGTACAGTCACCATGAGCCTTGCTGTTTAACAGTTTCAACTGTCACAGGAAACTCTCCTCAGAACATAAAGAACCATAATTATAACCATAGATTCAAACTAATCACTGCCATACACTGGCTGAATACTTCTGTAGTTGTTGTAATACAAAATACATTCTAATATGTATTCCAACAATTATTTTCATTTCAGATATGGTTTCACAAAAGAAATTATGAAGAAGTATAAGGTTAGTATTTTATCTCATTTTGATAAAGGCCATCCAATTAACAAAGCAACAGAACAGATTGTGCTGTTTTACCTAAATTACCAGGCCATTAGCAACTTCAACTGGCCTAGAGATGTCCTAAAAATATGTATGCCTACATTTATTCCCGTTTTATTGTAAAGCCAAAATGAAGCTGCCCATAGGTCTTAAAGAACAGTTCAAGAGTGTCTAACCCAGCATTTCATTTGACAGACCTATGGGAAACCAATTTTGCATCTTCTAGAAGATGTCTACAGCTGGCTTCCTCTGGCTACTATCATTGACAGTCAAGTTCTTATTTTACATGGTGGAATATCAGACATGACAGATTTGAATTTCCTGAATTCATTCCACAGGAACAAGGTAGGAATTATACACATAATAGTATTGTTATCTTACTGGTTTTAGCTCCAGTCTTGATCACAAGAAGTAAAATTCTGCTAAATTCTAAATGCACTAAATGTACATATATACCTAATCCGTTGTCAACAAAGCCCCCCTCATTAACGACCTTGTGTCGGAGGGGGAGCCGGACCTGGCAGGAATTACAGAGACCTGGTTGGGCCACGAGGGGGACTTCCTTTCGTGGAAATGTGTCCGCCAGGTTACCGTGCATTTCATCAGTCACGGGCCCTAGGCAGGGGTGGAGGGATGGCGGTCATTGTGAGGGAAGGTCTTGAGCCGAGAGAGACCACTGTGCCAAAGATAACCGGTTGTGAGTCCCTTTGCGTGAAGTGGGGCCCAGGGAGGCAGTTGAGCGTGCTGATTGTGTACCTGGCTCCCTGCTATGTATCAGCAGCCCTGCCCGAGCTCCTTGAGGTGATCGCCGAGATGGCAGTTGAGACTCCCAGACTGTTAGTCATGGGGGACTTTAACTTGCCATCGGTAGGTGAGACATCCGAGGTAGCTCATCCAAGGTGGCCTCCATGACGGCTATGGACCTGACCCAAGTAATTCAGGGTCCCACACACGAAGGACACACACTGGATCTCATTTTTGTCTCTGGCCAGTGGAGGAGTGATCTGGGAGTGGGGGATTTAGCCATCATACCCCTGTCATGGTCAGATCACTCACTTCTCCGGCTCGACTTTCCTACCGCTACACCCCACTGCGGGGAGGCGGAACTGGAATTTCCAAGATGGTTCCACCCCAGGCGCCTGATGGAACCGGAAAGGTTCCAGACGGAGCTTGGGCCATTACCTGTAGCCCTGACCCGCGCCCGGATGGAGGACCTAGTGGCTGCATGGAATAGTGCGGCCACTGGAGCCTTGGACCGGGTTGCGCCTTTGCGGCCTCTCTTGCAGCAGCGAACCACCCAGGCTCCTTGGTTTTCCGAGGACTTGAGGGTGATGAAGCGCCACAAGAGACGCCTAGAGAGGAGGTGGAGATCTACACGCTCTGAATTGGACCGAACACAGGTGAGAGCCCATTTGAGGACTTACCTTGTGGCGTTAAGAGTGGCCAAGCGTCAGTATTGTGCCACTCTTATTGCCTCCGCAGATAACCGCCCTGCCACCCTGTTTGGGGTAACCCACTCCCTCCTCCAACAGAGGCTGCGGGAAGCTCCTCTACAGGCCAGAGCAGAGGAATTTGGGGAGTATCTGCAGGACAAAATCGCTCAGATTCGGAGCAAGCTGGTCTCCACTGGAAGTGGTCTGGAGGGGATGTCGTAGGCGGGTCTTGAGATACCATTCTGGGAGGAGTTTGACTCTGTTACTTCCGATGATATGGACAGGTTGCGTAGGCGAATGAGAGCCACCACATGTTTATTGGACCCGTGTCCCTCCTGGCTTGTACTGGCATCCTGGGAGGTTTCACGAGGCTGGCTCCAGGAAATAGTGAATGCTTCTTTGAGTGAGAGGTTCTTGCCTGCCGTCTTGAAAGAGGCAATGGTGAGGCCCCTCCTCAAGAAGCCTTCCCTGGACCCAGCATTGTTAGTGAATTATCGTCCGGTCTCCAACCTTCACTTTTTGGCAAAGGTTGTAGAGAGTGTGATGGCACAACAGTTTCCACGTTACCTGGAGGAAATTGATTATCTGGACCTGCAGCAGTCCGGCTTCCGGCCCTGTCACAGCACGGAGACGGCATTGGTCGTGTTGGTGGATGATCTCTGGAGGGCCAGAGATGGGGGTTATTCCTCCATCCTGGTCCTATTAGACCTCTCGGCGGCTTTTGATACCATCGACCATGGTAACCTATTGCATTGACTAGAGGGGTTGGGGGTGAGGGGCACCGTTTTATGGTGGTTCTCCTCCTACCTCTCCGGTCGATCACAATTTGTATTGGCAGGGGGGCAGAGGTTGACCTCGAGACCTCTCACTTGTGGGGTGCCTCAGGGGTCGGTCCTCTCGCCTCTCCTGTTCAATACATATATGAAGCCGCTGGGTGAGATCATCAGTGGTTTTGGGGTAGATTACCATCTGTATGCTGATGATACTCAGCTATACATCTCTACCCCAAACCACCCCAACGATGCCGTCCAAGTGATGTCCCGGTGTCTGGAAGCCATACGGATCTGGATGGGAGGGAACAGACTCAAGCTCAACCCATCCAAGACTGAGTGGCTGTGGCTACCGGCGTCCCGGTTCAACCAGTTGACTCCATCACTGGCCATTGGGGGCGAACATCTGGCCCCCGTGGATCGGGCACGCAACTTGGCCGTCCTCCTAGATGCCAGGCTGTCAATGGAGGACCATGTGACAGCCGTGGCCAGGGGGGCGTTCCACCAGGTTCACCTAGTGCGCCAGTTGCGTCGCTTATTGGACCGGGACGCCCTTCGCACAGTCACTCATGCGCTTGTGACGTCCCATCTAGACTACTGTAATGCTCTCTACATGGGGCTGCCCTTGAGATGCACCCGAAGGCTGCAGCTGGTCCAAAATGCGGCCTCGCGGGCAGTTCTGGGAGTTTCTAGATACTCCCACGTAACACCGCTCCTGCACAGGCTGCACTGGCTGCCTGTGGACTTTCGGGTGCATTTCAAGGTGTTGGTTATCATCTTTAAAGCGCTCCATGGCACAGGACCTAGTTATTTGCGGGATCGTATTCTGCCCCATACATCCCTTCGGCCAATTCGCTCTCACAGAAAGGGACTTCTCCGGGTGCCGTCCACTAGGCAATGCCAGCGGGCGACGCCCAGGGGAAGGGCCTTCTCTGTGATAGGCCCGACCCTTTGGAATGACGTTCCCCCTGATATCAGAACGACCACGGACCTCCGCTCCTTCCGCCAGAAACTCAAAACGCACTTGTTCCATCTAGCCGGCTTGGCCTAATTTCATGCTGCTCACCCCAGTCTGTGATTTTAAATGATTTTATTCGGTTTTATGGGGTTAGTTTTTAACTTTTATAAATTTGTACAGGGGATTATTTAATTCGATTTTAACTTTGTATGTATTGTTTTGATTTTAGTAGTTTTAATTTTTACCTGTACACCACCCTGAGTCCCTTCGGGGAGAGGGGGCGGTCTAGAAATCAAATCAAATAAATAAATAAATAAATACAACATATGTGTACATATTCTATACATATCTATCTATGTACTGTATATATACTGTACATACACATATCAAGTATTATCTTAACTAAGTTCTTCAGAAAGGAAAATAATTATTTTTAGATAGTGCTTTCCAACTGTTTAGATTCAACTTATGACAAACAACTTTGAAAGAAATGTTACTGAAAAAAACAACTGCAGGTAATTCTATGGAGTATAATTCTTTGACATTTCCTTGTCAAACAATAACAGGTACATTGCAAAGGTTTGCCCTCATAGTCCCTTACATACATACACGCATGCATGCATACATACATACATACATACATGTCCTTTAAGTATGTTTTTTTTCTTTGTGTTTCCATTTCCATTTGGATTGGGTGCCCAGCATACACTGAAGGATAGTCTAATCTGTTCTGGACTAGACAGCATTTGCATATCCATATTTATCAATGTTTTTGCTCTAAGGATACTGATCATAAATTTTATCTTCATAGTTGAAGTCTTTGCTGAGACCAGTGAAGTCAAATATGGAAGCAATCTATGAGCCACAGAGAACAAATCTTGTGAAAACCAATATCAATCTCACAGAAAGCAAAAAAGGCAATTCTGGGCAAGACATCTCCAAGAAAAACGTAAGAAAGTCTATATCAGCATCCTGTGAGAGAAGACAATATGCCAAGGAAGTGGGTGATATCAAAAGCAATCTTAATGGCACCCTTGACATCACCAGTTCTATCTCATTTCAGAATGCACAGTGTCTTAAGCCTTACAATTTGACTACCACAAATGCATCTCCAGAATTAACAGCAAAGGAAAGGGAACAAGTATGTTGAAACTTTACATTTAGTCTCTTTTTCCAAAATATGGGTTATAAGGATGTTCAAACTGAAAACAACTTTTGTAAAGATAGAAAATAAAACTTTAATTGGGTAACCAACTACAAGGGGAATAAATTATTTCTATTAGAAATTTGCTACCCCAAATTTGTCTTGTTTGTTTATATCTAATTTTTGCAAGCTAATAGAAAATGTGGGGTAATTGTTGCAGCCCCTGTCTTCTAGAGGTTCCATTATTGTGATGATAAAAAGGCCCAATATTCTTATCAATAATTGGGTGTCCATAATTGTCTCCCATTTGGAGTTCCCTCTAAGCACTTTATTTAAACTTTATTTAACACCAGATGGTAGAATCAACTACTAGAAGATGGACAGAGTATGTCAATTTCACTGAAGCTAGATACATAATTGTCTCAACCCTGGACTGCAATTATCAAAACCAGATTGCTATTATATTAATGTCTGCATTGTGATTTAACTTTCTTATCATTCTAATTTAGTTCATCAGTATCATAAGTTTCACTATCCTACATACCACGTGTGGGAATCAGTAAAGACATGAGCATTTATTTCAAATGCTGGAAGATAATAGGATTATCTTATGTTCCTTCTTTTACATGGAAAGGTGATGGATATTCTCTGGAGTGATCCTAAGCATCAAAATGGTTGTTCACCAAATAAAATTCGAGGAGGAGGTTGTTACTTTGGTCCTGATATCACTGCGAGATTGCTGCAGCGTTATAATTTGAAATTGCTCATCAGGTCTCACCAGTGCAAACAGGAAGGTTATGAGATCAGTCACAATGGAAAGGTAATTGGTATTTTAAAATTCAAATTTCACAAAACATTCACCAGCTGAAAAGATTGTACCAGATCGTACCAGAAAGAAAAGCTCCAACTCAGTACTGATATGGCAATCAGTATCCTTAATCATACCACAAAGTGACTTCTTGAATTTTAATAATGATTTCATTTTTTCCACAATGCAAAATAGAATAAGGAGGAATCAGTACTCCATATTTAGATGGAAAGACTAGCTGAAAAGAAAAAAAAATATTCTATTGGCAAAGAGTTATGTCAGTTTTCTGCTTCTGTAGAAAAATACTATATTCGTCATTCTTTTTTCTATCCTCTTCCGTGCATTGGGAAACATCATGGCTGCCAGAAGTTTGGATAACTTGGTATATTCTTGGGTTTTTTGTCCTTCCTTCAAAACACACAAAATCCCTTCCATATCTGAGAATATAGGATGATTTGCTGACTAAGAAGCTTTATATACAAGGAAATGGACATTTATGTTATCCCATTCTTGATCTGTAGGAGTGGGCTATCATTGGCTCTTCAGGTGTGCATCAAAACACATTAAATGTGTGATAGATGTGCTCAGAACGTGATCCTTTTGAGATACATAGAGCCACAGCTATGTAAGCTTCTTTTTTGTTGTTTTTCCAACAATGGAAAAAGCAACGTATATACGGCTCACAGTATATAGAATTATAATAAAATGCTTGGTTAATTCTGACATTTGTTCACCTGTGACTAGTCTGGTTCTAAGCATACTGTATTTACAGTGATAACTGTTTTCTTTTTTAAATAGGTCATCACTATTTTTTCCGCCTCCAACTACTATGAAGAAGGAAGCAATCGTGGTGCCTATATCAAACTAAATCCAGATTTGATTCCTCATTTTGTTCAGTATCAAGTCAGCAAATCTACCCGTAAGCAGACGCTTCATCAGAGGTAAAACTAAAAAAGTATGCCTATTGCTTAAAAACATGAATATTGGGATGCTAAACTAGCCATTGCTATATATTAGAGTGTAATTACTGGTGGGCCTGCCTTTACTAAAAACATTTCTTAGTATTAAACATGATCAGCTGATGTTTTATGAGTGCAGTCAATTCTATGCCTTTCCTTTTGGAAGATGATTTCTTTTAGACAGTACAATAGTTCTCAAGTTACAATGGCAATTTGGACTGGAATTCCTGTTGCTAAGCAATGTGGCCATAAGTTATGAAGGTATGTGATTGAATCTCTTAGTGACAGTAATCCTGGCAGTTCCCACCAGTAATTAGATGAGAACCCACCCCTATCCAAGCCATTCCCGGCTTGGTCCTTCCTAACCCCTAAACCTTTGTAAGATAAAGGATTGCATCTGGTTCACATCCAGCACTATCACTGTTGAAGATGTTGCCTCAAGTCTTACACTGTTGTGGCCCACTAGCTGCCAGTAGAGCCGGCAGCAAACTCGAGACGACGAGGAGGTTGGGGAGGAACCTAGGCCAGTTCTGGAGTCTGGGGAAGGCTCTGATGGATGCTCTGCATCAGATGCAGAGATAGAGCCAGGGCTGTCTGACATTTCCCAGCCACCAGAGATGCAGCTGCCTTTGAAGGCTGATATGAATGAGGAGGAAGAACAGTGGGGCCTGTTCCAGATGCACGTATGTGCAGAGCAGTTAGGTGAGATGAACAAAGGAGGACAAGGAGTTGACTCGGGAAGCAAAACACATGTGGACGCTGAATGGCTCCTCTCTGGCTGGGGAACAAATAGAAGGAAAGAGGAGTGATTGTCATAGGAGACAACAGTTCGTATTTCTGAAGATTTTGCTCATTGTGTTTCATGCCACAAAGATTGTTTGCCAGAACTTAATTTGCAGTCTTTTGGCTGGGATCTCAGGGCCTTCCAATTATCGTAAGGAACTGATAAGGTCTGTTACTGTAGTTAACCACTATAAAGCCTCAACCTCTCCTGCCACCCTGGGCCCCGCAACCTCTGCTGTGCCCAGATGACCTTTGCCATCTTCCTCCCACTGTTAGTGAGCCCAGCATACCCAACCTACTTCACAAAATATGTGAAGTACCAGGCATTCATCCCAAACTCACCAGCATCATGCATCCCATTTTTGCAGTGCTTTGAAAAGCCTTTGAAACAGGGATGGTCTATACTTACGTTCCCTGCCAGTTTGCAAATGTGAGCCCACGAAGTTCCTGTAATTGTCCTTCATATGTCTTAGCCTCTAGTCCTCTAATAATCTTTTCTTGTTCTGCTCTACACACTTTCTAGAGTCTCAACATCTTTTTTATAGTGTCGGGATCAAAACTGGATGCAGTTTTGGATTTTATTGTCTTTTTTTGGCCATTGAGATTATATTGTTACTCATGCAGTTGTTTTTCTAAACACCACTTTATTTTTTTCAATTTTTGTAACTAGATATGCAGCATTACTCAAGTTTACCATTATGTTTAAGTATTTTGTTCTCATGGGAATTTCAGACCTCCTAAACTTCTGTACTCTGACATGGACACATAAAGAGATTTTGTTGTTCTAATTGCCTAGTTTAATGATTTTCTTTGTAGAGTGACTGTGATTGAGCTTTCTGCTTTAAAGTGTTTGCGAGAGAAACTTTATAGCCACAAATCAGACCTCATTGAAGCTTTTACCCAGCATGATCCAGTTTGCACAGGTAACGTGATTTGAAAAAGTGTTTCGTTTTGTTTGTTAATATTGTGTTTTTATGTACAAGTAATTTTGTATGTTGCATGTTATAGGAAGAAAATGTGATGAGGAGCTGTAAAAGTTGTATAACGGAAGAACAGAAGCAATAGATTCTAGATTTGTATGTGGCAGATGCTTCTATGAATAATTCATAAATGAGCTGGCTTGAGTAAAGATGCAATTTATGGGAGATATCAAATTATTTAGAATAATGGACACTGCTGTCCCAAAAATAGTGCAGGCTGATCAAAATGACTCATGTAATTTTTTCTAAATCTGTAATTCCTGTCTTGTAAGAATGACAATGTTTCCAGTGTGAGATGTCCTTTTCAGACTACTAGAGAACAGTTAATGTCTAGCAGTAGAACTTCGTATCTCATTAGTTGTATTAACGTAAGTATATTTACCAAACCAAGGAAAGTAATTCATTCTGACAGTTCTGGGGAATCACCCATTAAGAGGGATGCATAGACATTGGAACATATTCAAAGAACGATAGCAAGGAAATCAAGGGATTGAAAACCAAGCCCCATGAAAAGAGATGGAAGGATATTTAGTTATGAAAAAGAGTAACTGAATATAATAGTAGTCTTCAAACACTTGAAATGATATCATAGAGAACTTTAAGACCTGTTCTCTCTTGTCCCAGAGTGCAGAATATGATACAATGGGTGTAAGTTACAGAAAGTTAGATTTCAATTGAACTTTAGAAAAAAACTCCCTAACAGTAAGAACAATTTAATAGCATGAAACCAATTCTCCGGAAAAGCAGTGGTCTTCTATTCATTGGATGTATTTAGGACAGGGCTAGAGAGAGACCTGTCCACTTGGGCAGCTTTAATTTGGATCCCTGAGGAGAGGGCTCTATAATGGCTTAAATGGTTATTTCCAGCCTTGTGTTTCTAGTAACAATCTGCATAAAATAAGATGAGAGGTAGATGAGAGGTAGGGACTCTCCTTCAAAAGAACTAGAAAATATTTTAGGGCCAAGATATACTGACAAAACAGCTGTTGTGGAAGAGTTACCTGATCAAAAGTTGACTATACATGATGTGTTGTAGACAAATATATCTATGGATGAATTTGTCAGTGGAGGGACTGACCTTTCAGGACAGGAAGAAGAGCCATTATCCAGGCAACAGTCAGACAAGAGGCAACTAAGCTTGGACCAAGAAAGAAAATGGAGAAAACTCTCAGACAAATCTCTCTTCAGTTTTCATGAAGATAAAGGGGAGGGGAGAAAAGCATATTCAGATTTGAAAGATCCTGTTATAGTAAAAGTGGTACTGACTTACATGGCACTGGTACTGGTACCTTAGTCTGATTTCCCTTGTAGGAGGCAACACATCTCCAGTCCCAAACAGCCATTGAAATAATCCTCCAGAGGATTATTCCTCTTCCACCCATGTAAGGTCTTTCTGGGGCTTCAAAGTACTGCTGCAAATACCTAGTATTTTAGAGTCTAGTCTTTGGTTTACAGCCTGCCTGCCTTTTTATAAAGGAGTCATGAAGCCTAGTAAGTACCAAACATAGAGACTCAGAGTGAACCTGAAACAATAGCTTCCCCTAGAAAATTATGAGAAATCAATAAATTATAGGTATCTCCTCTCATCTTCTGTCCGAATTTTGTAGATCGACTTATATCATAAAGTAAAAGTGGCTTGAAATATTAGGTAATTTAGGTAGGTTGAAGATGCTCAAAATTCAGAAGTATGGGGCACACTTGAATTAATGATGCTTGTCCCACTAAGGCGAAAGATCTTGCTGTACAAATGAGATACTAGTTTACCTTCATGTTCGTTTTCACATTCACGGTGAGGGATATCGTTGGAAAGGAGTACAAAGAATCAAAATGTTGCCCATGACTGCAAGATTCAAGATTATCTGCGGGATCGCATCCTGCCCCATACATCCCTGCGGCCGATTCGCTCCCACAGAGAGGGACTTCTCCGGGTGCCGTCCACTAGGTTATGCCAGCGGGCGACGCCCAGGGGAAGGGCCTTCTCTGTGGCGGGCCCGACCCTCTGGAACGACCTACCCCCGGATATTAGAACTACTACGGACCTCTGCTCCTTCCGTCAAAAATTAAAAACACACTTCTTCTGCTTGGCTGGCCTGGGGTAATTAAACTGTTTTTAGGGGCTTAGTTTTAGTTTTTATATGGGATTTTAGCGCAGGGTTTTAGTTTAATTCATTTTAATATTGTATTATGTTTGTGGTTTTTATGTATTTTTAAATTCCCTGCGCCCCGCCTCAAGTCCCTTCGGGGAGAGAGAGCGGGTTATAAATTAAAATTATTAAAATTATTATTATTATTATTATTATTATTATTATTATTATTATTATTATTATTATTATTATTATTATTATTATTATTATTATTAACATATAATGATGCATGTGAAAAAGAAAAAGGAGAAAAGGGATTTAGATGACACCTTTACCTTTCAAATCTTGTTCTTCGCTGCTCCTAGCATGGTACTACCAAAGGAAAGTTGCTTCATCTTACTTAGTGACTGCTGATGGGGGGAAAAGATCAGTGATAAACTCATTATCTCCATATGATCAAAAAAGAAAGAAAAAACATATGGTGCAGCCCTCTTGAGACGGCCAATTACTTCATAGGGAAAAAAACCCTCTGTTAATTAACAGCTGCAGTTGAAGTCTAATTCTTCTATAAAGAAGGAATGTTGATCATGTGAAAGAGGCATTCTGGTACAGTGATCCCTCGTTTTTCGCGGCTTCATGTTTCGCGGCTTCAGTGCTTCGCGGAATACAGAATAGAAAAAAAATGCATCGGTAGGAGGCAAGCGCCCCCTAGTGGACATTTAAACGATGTCCACCAACTCAAGTTTCCGGTGCGAATCCTACTTCACGGTTTTTCAGTTTTCGCGGAAGGTTCCGGTCCCCATTAACCGCAAAAAACGAGGGATCACTGTATTGCCAAATGTACTTGCAGGAGGAGCTACCATATTTCTATTGAGCATATAGGTTCTTCTATACTCCAATTTTGGTGCCTACTGCCTTCAGGTAAGTTTTTGTTTTGCTCCTGGTTTTAAATGAAGATTGCTATTGTTGTATTAATGTCAAGTCTGCTTCACCGATAACCAAGGAAGAAACCTCTCGACTCCATTATTAGTGGAATTAAAAGTATTTTTACTGGTTAAGGAATGAATAGCATAGATGCTAAGCAAGGTCTGAAGCATTTAGGCGCGAAAGCATACATATCAATATATGTCCAACCCCCTTCCCCCGAATAACCCCCTTCCATGGTCCAATGTGTAAAGCCCCTAGGTGTCACGTGGCTTCATCTTCAAAAGGCATCATCAGGTTGGCATGTAAGACCGTTGACCTTGACCATAAGATGACCCAAGCACTGGTACGCGCAATAGATGGTAACAGTAGATGACACCAGAGTATTTCCTTCTGCAACTCACCCTCCTGCACCATACAGTCCCAACCCAAATGCCAAGCCCCTCCCCCCATTTCATATGGCAGCCAGAGCGAACAGGAAAGCGAAGGCTGACAATTAGTATCTCAAAGAATCTACATGTGTCAGTATTGGATAATTAGGAAATACCATCATAAAAATAGATTGCCCACTAAATGGGTGATTATTTGCAAAGCTCAATTATGTGATCATACTAATGAACTTAGTAAACTCACAGATGTACAGAACACCAATTGGTATCCAAGAAAAATGGCCACATTTGCAGGGAGCAGAGCTCCCAAAGCAATAGAGAAGACAATGGTATATGAAATAATATTGTTTTTTCAATGCTTCAGATTATGAAATTATATATCCATGTTTATTTATTTTTAAGTGCTGTTTTCCTGCCATGATTGCATTTGTTACACTCAGTATATAGAATCCTATCAATTATTAATTATTTACATCTTGAATACATAGGATGGAATTGATTCTGTTCTTATTCCAAGGCTCCCATTTCAAAAGTCGAAGAGGTTAAGGCTTTTCCTATGGCAAGGTCTGTTTCCTCACTTTCTCCTGTAGCCTCCAAAGCTTTCCAATTATAGGTTGGGGGATATGACCAATGGAGGATGGAGAAAAGCAGACAGACAATAAGCTAAAGATGAGCTGTGATTCTAAGATGAGTAATTGTGAGCTCATAATTATCGAGGCGTCTAATTCTTCTTCTCATTCCTCATAAGATACCAGGAACAGATAACAGACGTTTGCCACCCTCCCCACAGGAATGGTTAAGCGCAGGGTGGAGGAGGAATAGGACTGGGAAGACAGAAAGTTTAACATTAAAATCCAATTGACATTTCCAAACCTAAATTTTAGAAACCAGCCATTTTTTTCAAGGAGGGAACACTTTTAAGGAAAGATAGTTCATTGATTGATTGATTAGTCTTATCAGCATATCAGAAAGACTCAAGGATGGAAATAACCTTGTCTTAAGGGACGTGGTGGCTCAGTGGCTAAATCGCTGAGCTTGTCAATTCAATTCAATTCAATTTATTCAATTTATATCCCGCCCTTCTCCGCGAGGACCCAGGGCGGCGCACAGGAATTTAAAACAATATACAAAATAGTACCAATTATAATTTAAAAACTTATTAAATGACAAAACCTACGCTAAAACCAGATTAAATCCCCCATTTAAATTGTAAACTATCCCTCCCCTCCTCCCTGGAACCCCCTAAAAGCCAAATTAAGAATTTTGTTCAAACACCCCTAGAACTGCGACCCGCCCACCTCTCTTGATACAGAATCCCTCATCAAGGTGGGCCCTCGTTGACGCGGAGGGCCATACCTGCGAGTAGGGGGACTCCCGCAGTAGAAAAGGTCTGCCTTAGAGTACTTCATGGTGAATGTCATAAATATGATATCAGAGGAGTTGTTAGACAGGGCATTAAAATTAAACTCAGGAGACGTCTAGACCGGCTCTAAAAAGTTCATAAATAGTTCATAAATTCATGAAAATCATGCATGGTTCAAAGATCATAAATAGTTAGTTTGTCATCGAAGGTGGGAGAGTTAGTTCATATAGATATATCAGACTGGGGGTAGAGGGTGGCTTTGGCCTTCCAGTTGTAAATTAGTCCCGGCCTGTAGTCCTCAAGGACTCCTCCAGTCCCACAATACCAGGAGTCTTAAGGGCCTTAGCTGAAGAGTTCTAATAGCTGAGGCCAGTTTTTCTCGGCCTGGAGCCTCCACTGCCCACCTTTGTCCCTGGTGGCATCTCCTTCGGTCCCAACGCCTCCAGCGCTCCTGGTATCTTTCGGCCTGCCAGGCCCAGATCTCCTTAGGCCCGGCCCGGCCCAGCCAGGCCTTGCGGCCTCGATGTTACCCTGCCGGTCCATGCCAGTCCAGTTGGTCCTCAGCTAGCCAGGTCCGGCTCTGTCTGGCCTCCCCAGGTCTTTACAGTTGCTGGCCTCTGATATCCGCTCCAGCGCTGGTCACTTCTCCGCCCACTGGCCGTCCCGGCTCCGCTCGTCAGCTCCTACCGGCACCGCTCTTCTCCTCCTCTCCTCCACGCCGCGCGGCTCCACTCCACTCTGTTCCTCCATTCCTCTCCTTCTCTCCTTCTCTCTTCCGCGCCACGCGCCGCTCCACTCAAGCCTCGGAGCAGCGCGGCGTTTTGGAGCCTCCCCAGCGTTTTGGAGCCTCCGGCCAGCTTCCCTCCGATGGCCCATGCAGAGCCGCCGGATCACCCTTTGTCAATCAGAAAGGTCGGCAGTTTGATGGTTTGAATCCCTAGTGCCGCATAAAGGAGGGAGCTCCCGTTTCTTGTCCCAGCTTCTGCCAACCTAGCAATTCGAAAGCAGGTAAAAATGCAAGTAGAAAAATAGGAACCACCTGTGGTGGGAAGATAACAGTGGTCCGTGCACCTTCGGCTTTTAGTCTTGCCGGCCACAAGACTACAGAGGCCTTTTCGGACAGTGCTGGCTCTTCGGCTTTGAAACAGAGATGAGCACTGCCCCCTAGAGTCGGGAATGTCTATTACATATGTGTGAAGGAAACCTTTCCCTTTTCTTTAACCTTGTCATTGACAGACTTTAATTTTCCATTTCCCATTTTAAATCCTCTCCCCCCTCCACAGAGAATCATATAGACATAAGCTATAGATATAAGCTAAAATCTGCACACCTTTCATTCATTTGAGAAATTTCTGATGTTTCACGTTGAAAAGAAAAAAACATTAAAAGCAAATTAAAACTCAGTGCTGAAATATAACTGGTTCCCACCAAATTTCAATGATATGATGAGTTGTGGTGCAAATAGGATACCTACAATCTGTAGGTTGGTCACCCTCTTCTATTCCCTATTCTACATAGTGTACTTCATAAGCTCTAGTGAAGCTGGTGGTGTGTGTGTGTGTGTGTGTCTGGTGGACCAGTCTGTAGAACAGTAATCTCAGCCAGTTTGATATATGTGGACTCCTAGAATTCTCCAGTGAGCATGTCTGGCTGGGGAATTCTTGGCGTAGGTCCACATTTAAAAGCTAGCCACGATGCTTGGCTAGGTTTTTTTTAATTAATAAGTAACCCTGTAATTGAATTTATTGAAATCTCTATGCCACAATACCTCCTACAATTATGTTTTCATTTTAAATTGGAGGGGGTTGTGGCTTGATACATAAATACACATCACATCCTCTTATAGGGAGTTTCTTTTGAAACATAAAATACTTTTCATTTTTTAACAGGAAGGATTTCTCTTAGCCAATGGGCTTCTGCCATGGAATCAGTTCTGCATCTTGACTTACCCTGGAGAACTCTCCGTTCTCGATTAGTTTGCCTGGCTCCGGATGGAAGTGTGGAATATCTTTCATGTTTTGACAATTTAGAAATCATACTACCCATTAAAGAGGTGAGGTGATTTGGAACAAAATAAAAACCTTTATTTTGAAGAATAGGTTGGACATTCCATAGAGAGGCAGGGCAGGACAAAATAATGTGCAGAGACAGAAGGAAAAAATGTTATTATTTCATTTAATTAAATTTAATTATGTTTATTTAAATATATGTATAAAATATAGTTATTGTCTGTACAATAACTTGTTTTAATATTGTACAGCCTACAGTCTGTACAATAAATTGTTTTAATTGGGTTTTAAATGGGATTATGTTTTAACCTTTTAAATTTTAGCACAGGGATAATTTATTTAATCTGGTTTTAATTATTTATATTGTGATACTGTGCACCGCCACGGGTCCCTTCGGGGAGAGGGTGCGGTTATATAAATCCGATAAATAAAATTGTGTTTATGCAGATGCAATTAAAAAGGAAACACATATATGCTTCTCACATTGATAAAAACTGGTCTTGTTTTGTATGTTGCAATATTAAACATTAAATGATCAGTATTTAAATCAGTGTATTTAACAATAGCAAAACATGGGGATACATTAATATACAGTCCAAATTTTAAAATGGTCTTTCAGTTGGGATTCCTAATATTATATAATGCGTATTCAAGTACATGTTGAGTTTTCAGACCTTTACAGGACTGACATAAAAATACATATTTTCAGTCTCTAACATGGTCAGTAGGTTTTTGTCCCGTCACTTTAGAAATTATAAAAATTCCATTTGGTGACAAGCTTTGGGTGGTCTTTAAAAGACACAGTAGTGATCCTCAGTCTTGAAGTCTAGGTTGTACACCTTAATTTAGGAAATGGCTGAATTGACAGCATTGTTAAAAAAGTTTGTATAATACTATTAATTTTATTTACAAACTTGTAGATACAATTGTGTAATGTGACTCTTAGTGTACACGCGAGAAAAAACAACTTTGCATTGCTAATCAATAGCATCCCCTTAGTTTCTTTCTTAGGAGAATTTTCTTTTGAAATATGTAGGATAAAAAAGCGGCAAAGTTATCAGTAGATAAAAGTCTGGAGTAGATAATACATTAAAAGTTAAACCTGGAAGCTTTCTTAGGATAATGCAAATCTTCCTTTTAATTACATTTTAAATTAAAATCCTTTAGAATTTGGATTCTGGATGTTGGATTTCCATGGAATAAATTGTATTTAAAAAAATATTTTTTACAACATATAAAATAGTTTGCAGTACAGGTAATCCCTGAGTCATGAGCATTCCCTTAGTAAATGTTTGAAGTTACATGATCAGCGGCCTCTACGGTTTCTGAACAAGCCCTGGAATTAGGAATCTTGCAGCGCTATGGCAGTTGAACAACTCTAGAGGCTCTTCAACATTCATCCCGCATGTTGCTTTTGAGGGGGTGAATCTACCCCTCAGAAGCCCCATTCGGCCATCCAGAGACCTTGCCAGGCACCAAAAGGGATGTCCCATTCAGCATCTGCCCCTCAGAAGCCCCACTTGGGCATCCAGAGGCCTTGCCTGGAACCTTGCTGGCCGTAATGGAGCTTCTGAGGGGTGGATCTGCCCCTCAGAAGCCCCATTTGGCCATCCAGAGGCCTTACTCAGCACCTTGCTGGCTAAAGTGGAGCTTCTGAGGGGTGCATTCCGCCAGCAAGGTGCTGGGTGAGGCCGCTTGATGGCCCTCAGAAGCTCCATTTCAGCCAGCAAGGAGTGCACAAGGCTAGAGAGGAGACTGCTTGCTAGATTGTCACAAGGTAAGTGACCCATCATGGCAGGTTGGGTGGGGAAAGAAATTTGGGGAGCTTGAGGTATTTCAGTTGGTTGGGGGTGCCTTGGGTGGTCTTAGGCAGGTGCCTACGTAGGTCCCCCCATCACCTTTCCTCATGTGCACTTAATGAGCCTCACATTTGATTAGCGAATGCGTGGGCAAAAGGAGGACGTGATTTCATTCAAGGGACGCGAGTCACTCCCACGAATCCTTGGTTATGAATGGAATGGGCAGGCTCCATTACATTCATAGCTTAAAGACTATCTGTATTATGATTTCAACCATAGATTGGATATTGTATAATTTCTAATCTGTCTCATTCTCCTCCTCTCTCTTAATCTCTATAATATTTTAGGTTCAACCACATCTGGTGGAAACTCTGTGTAGATACAAAGCTGATTTGGAGATTATCTTTAATATGATTGACCAAGACCATTCTGGTATGTTAAAACTTTAGGTAACCTACTCTTTCCAATCCTCTGGTAGTTCCCCTGTGCTCCAAGATTTTTTAAAGATATGATACAATGGTTCTGAGATAACATCTGCCAGCTGTTTCAGAACTCTGGGATGTAATCCATAAGGCCCTGGTGATTTATATTCATCAAGGTCAGATAGGTATTTTATTACCATTTTCTTGCTTATTTTAATTTTTATTTCTAGTCTGTCTTTTACAGTTATGTTTTTGGTAGGTTGGGTTATAATTTATTTGGTGTGAAGACTGATGCAAAGAATGAGCTAAGCAACTCTGCTTTCTCTCTACTGCCTGTTACTTCTTTGCCATCTTCTCTCTTTAGTGGGCCAACTGTTTCCTTGACTGTTTTTTTTTTTTTGTTATTTATATGTTGAAAGAAACTTTTAAAAATTATCTTTTACTTTTGTTGCAAATTTGTTCATTATGAGCCTTTGCTTTCCTGACTTCATCTTTGCAGATTCAGGCTATCTGCTGATATTCTGTCTTAGTTATATGTTCCTCTTTCCATTTTTTGTACTTATCCTTTTTGTCTTTGCTGATTTCTTCTTGGATTTCTTGTTTTTCTTTTCAGTGGTATTGTATTGGACTGGGCTTTTAGGATCATATTTTTCAGTGTTTTCCATGCTTCTTGAATTGTTTTCCCCTTTAGGATTTTTATCCATGAAATTTTGCTTAGGGTCTCTCTGAGTTTGTTAAAACCAACTCTTTTAAAGGTTAAGACACTGGTTAGATTATATACTACTGCTTATGTTTGCATTATATTGAATTCCAGTATGACATGGTCACTCTTGCCCAAGGTTTTGACAATTTCAACTCCCTCTATCACTTCTTCTGTATTGGTAGGAATTAGGTCCTACTAGATCTTTTTCCCCTAGTTCCCTCCTTTACATTTTGGGTGACAAACTTGTCAGCTACATTGATTAGGAATCTATTCTTGCTTGTTGCAGAATCTGATCTCCTACTTGCTGCAGAATTTGTCTCCCTGTTAATATCAGGATAGTTAAAGTCTCCCATTACTACTGTAGTATGTTCCCTACATACATGTGTTAATTGATTAGCAAAGAGTTCATCTATTTCTTCTGCTTGTTGAGTGGCCTGTAGTATATTCCTATAGCAATGTCACCCCCTTCTCTTTTATATTGACCCATATGGATTCTAGGAGGTTTTCATCCTTGGTTTTGTGTATTTCTGTAGAGATGTAGTGATCTTTGATACAGCTGTGTGAAAAGGTCCTGCACGCTTTCAGTTTTAAGCTGTATTTACATGTTCTCCTCAATTGGTGGAGACAGCAGCCAAGATGGGTTGTCTCTGTCCATTGACCAATCAGACTGAGTCTACAGCTGTGACATCATTGGTACTACTGGTGACTCCTCCCAGCTTTAGACTCAGTTCGATCAGGACTGGATGCATAAATTATTTCTCCTCCAAATTAGTTAGTCAATTAGGTCTTTTTTCCAAATTTAATTCTTAAAATTGCAAATTCGATAGTCTAAAGTACTTCTACTGCTCATCTTTCATTGCGAATTGCAAACTGCCTTCTGTGCGGCTTTGACTTCATCGCAGATGCCATGAGGTAACTCAGGAGCACCCTGCGACTTCTACTCATTGGGCAAGCCTGCAGGCAGCAATCTAACAGCCTCTGCCCATTGCGAGGCCAATTCCTGCCTTAATTCGTCGCTGCAGCCACTAAACTTCAATCGTGGCTGCAGATTAGCCTCCAGTGGCACTTTATTTTTCTTTCCCAGCTCTGGTGGCCATTTTAGTTCATGCCAAAGCTCAGCTGGCCATTTTGAAGCCTCACAACTGTTTATTTTGGCACCAAGCCTCCAATCAGCCTTCAGCCTCTGCAGAGCACAATTAAAGGTTCCTGTGGGGGTCACTAAATCCTCCTTTGACCCACTGCGCACCATCTGCATGAGGTACCTCTCCCTCAGTGATGGGTTCCAGATCCCGTTGCAATTGGTACGGTGCAACAGGGTCGGGCTTCCACCACATGAACACGCGCAGCATGCACATAAACGCACGTAGCGCATGCATGCGTACTTATAATCTGCAATGCTCTGCAATGTCTCCATGATGCTCCCGCGGCTTGCCAGAGTATCACGCAGGTATCGTATGCGGAAGCCTTGAACAGCTCAAATACCAGTAAGGAGCGTGGGCAGGCAGATAGGCCCTCCGGAGCATCGTTTTGGAACGGTACCTGGTGCTCCCGGCAGGCACCGATACGCCTGTACTGGTTGTAATCCACCTATGCTGTCCCTCAAGGTTGCCTTTTTGATGGCAATTACCTCTGTGCACCACATCTCTGAAATTGCAGCGCTGTCCACCAGACACGACCTTTGCATTTTCCATGAGGACAGGGTGGTGCTCCGTCTTGACCCGGTTTTCATCCTGAAGGTCAATAGTAGATTTCATAGGACCCAGGAGATTGTCCTCCCCAATTTTTGTCCTTCCCCTGCACATAGACGTGAGTGCAAATGGCACAAGATGGACGTGCACCACGCACTCTGCATCTACATCTTGAGAACTGGTTCCTTCCGGCACTCGGAGGCCTTGTTTGTTTCTTTTCATCAAAGTAAAATGGGTGCCAATAGTCTCTTCCAGGTCTGTTGGACGTTGGATCAGGTCCTACATCTCGAAAGCATATGGAGCTCTCGGACTACCTCTCCCTCCCCAAGTGACAGCACACTCAACACACAGTGTGGTTACCTCGGCAGTGTGGTCTACCCAAGCTTCCATTGAGGAAATTTGCAAGGAGGCTATGTAGTCTTCACCATCTCTATTTGTAAACCATTATAGACTAGACAGATACGCACCAGCAGATGCCGCTTTTGCCAGGAGGGTACTCCAAAAAGTCAGCTCTGGACAATCAGCCTCAGGCCAGACATCTGGACCAATGAACAGTGGGCCAAGGTCATCTTCAGTGACCAGAGCAATTTCTACTTGATTGGGAATCAGTGCCATACGTATGTCAGAAGATTTCCAGCTGAAGAATTTAGGCCGTACTGCCTGAATCTATCAGTGAAGCATCCATTGCACGTGATGATCTGGGGCTGTATCGCTGCTTCTGGTATTGGTCAGATACAAATCATGCAGGGAATTATGAATTCCAAGCAGTATGTTGAAGGCCTGGAAAAGACCATGCTTCCTTCAGCTCAGCAACTTGTAGGGAAGGACTTTTATTTCCAGGATGACAACGTTCCTTGTCATTGAGCCAAGTCCGCCCAGCAGTGGATGAAGAAGCATGGTGTTTGACTCCTGAATTGGCCAGCTCAGAACCCGGATTTGAACCCAATTAAGATCTTGTGGGCCAAGATTGGTTACGAAATAAGCAAGAACAATCCGAAGACCAAGCAGGAGCTGATTGAATCCATTATTGCAGCCTGGCATCACATTGTCAACAAAGATCACATACAAAGGCTTGTACAGTCTATGCCGAAGCGATGCCACCTGGTGATAAGCAATAAGGGCTGGCTAATTTCATATTAGTAACCATGTTTGGTTACCTAAACAGTCCTTTCATGGCCACAAACAATAAAAATGTTAACAAAACACTAGCATCGGCCTTGGGTCATTGCAACACGTTTGCCACTGGGTATGCATCAGTTAATCTGTTGTCATAGTCATTATAAACATGCAAGAAAATTCACAATCTCCATCCAAACAGCACCAAATTGCAAAAAGCTTATGAATTTCACTTAAAAACCACCAGTGTTTATTTAAATATAACAATATTTGCATAGTAGTTAGCATAAAACGTCATAAAATGCCATAAACGATAAAACGTAAAATGTTCAGGACTTTTTCCCACAGCGGTATATATACAGTGATCCCTCGTTTTTCGCGGTTAATGGGGACCGGAACCTTCCGCGAAAACTGAAAAACCGCGAAGTAGGATTCGCACCGGAAACTTGAGTTGGTGGACATCGTTTAAAGCAAGCACTAGGGGGCGCTTGCCTCCTACCGATGCATTTTTTTTCTATTCTGTATTTTTGAAAAACCCGCGAAGCACTGAAGCTGCGAAACATGAAGCCGCGAAAAACGAAGGATCACTGTAATGCAACTCCACCTCCTCTTTTGTTCGGTCTGTTTCTTTTTGACTAGTTTGTATCCTTCCATCAGTACATTCCAGTCATGGGTTTCATCCCACCAAGTTTCAGTAATGGCAACTATATCGTATCTGCCTTCGTATACTAATGAAGTGTGTCGTGTGTCTAAACCTAGAAAAGAGAGTTACAGATAGGATGAATTAGGGGAAGAAGGGCTTGTACTTATTAAGTTATCTTAAAATGCTTTAAATTGGCTGTTCTTAATTAAAACACTCAAATATTGAACTGAGTGATATGTGCAGCAGATGTTTATTTCCACCTAATGGGTGAAGTTAAATTACAATACATAACTAAACATAGAGACAAGATAATAAATAAAAATTTAGTTGATTTTTCTAGTCACTTAATTATCCTAAAAAGAGTAACATCTTTTCATCATGCAATGCTACACTTTAGAGAAAGGCTTGTTAACATCTTCCTACCAAATGCCTCATTTTCTTTTCCCTTTTTGCAAGTTGGATTCCCAAAGTGATTTGATTGCAAGAGTATGAACCATGATGCTCAAACAAGCAAAACAAAAAATGGTGTTTAGTCTTAATGCAAAAGAAAACCCCTGTGTCTTATGTCCCTATCCTGTACTCTTAGCAGTTTCCTTGATTGATGACTATTTTGTTTATTGTACTATTGATTAGCACAGCATTCAGAAAATAATTCATTGGGTGGTCAAAAACTCCACTGAATTTTAAAAAATAAAATTATTCTTTAAAGAATAATAAGCAAAGAGTGCCAATAGAGGGCGTATTAGTACGTTGTGGAGTCTATTCTGCACAGATGTTTCATAACTGGCTCTTTACAGCCAGGATCTTCTCTGAACAGCAGCTGTGGAATCTTTGCCCTGAGACTCACATCGATTTTCTGTACTCTTCCTGTTTTGGAGGCTACTGCCCAAAGCTGTAAGAATACTTAGCAGAACAATAATCTCTTACAATCCAATAAAAATAACATAAAAACTTTTCAATACTTTGCAAAAACCAAACCATGTTTTTTAAGGCGAAGAACTCCATGTTTTAATTACATATGCAACCCTCCCCCTCAGCCTTTCTGTTATGACATATTTTATTTCTGAAAGAAGAGATTCTAGTCATTCACGTGGATTCTACAGATTCATATGAAGCTAACCTACATTTAAGTAGGAAAGTAGGAATTTCCATGGTGGTGCATGATTAGCATGCATTATTGCAGGCTACTTATACTGACTGCTGGTTGCCAGCAGTTCGGCAGTTCGAGTCTCACCAGCTCAAGGTTGACTCAGTCTTCCATCCTTCTGAGGTCAGTAAAATGAGGATCCTGATTGTTAGGGGCAATATCTGACACTGTAAACTACTTAGGGAAGGCTGTAAAGCACTGCAATGGTATATGTCTAAGTGCTATTGCTATAGTGCTAACGTTCTATGCTTTTTATAGTTTAAAGTCTATAACCAGCTTTTGAAATCACACCAGGCATAGACCAGCAACATGTGCAACTAAGGTAGCTTAAAGTTCTACACTGTTCCCTTCAGATTCCCTAATTCTAACGGAATTCTTATATAGGACTAACAAACAGTATATAGATCCTTTATGCAAATTTGCAGTACTTTTGTAACCCCCGTTTTCCCTTTGTTTAGGCCTTATTTCTGCTGATGAATTCCGCCAAACATGGAAACTCTTTAATGCACATGTGAAGAATGATGTGAGTGATGAATCCATTGAAAGTTTAGCTCGCACCATGGATTTTAATAAAGATGGTAGCATTGACTTCAATGAATTTCTGGAGGCTTTCCATGTGGTACACAAATTTAGTTACAATGATCAGCTTTCTTGAAGAACCAACTAGTTGGAGAAAGGCCTTCTTTATATATTTATGTTTTATAAAACATGGTAAATTTGTTAATGAGAAATAAAAATGTAGACTGGTCAAGATGACTTAAGGAATAATTTAAGTGATTTAAATAATGTCATATTTTAATTTTATTATTTTGAAACTCTTCTTCATAAACAGATTCTTCTTATACAAGTTGCAGATATTTATTGTTTTTCCTAAGCTGGTATCTTCAAGATGTATTGATTTCCACCTTCCATAATTCTTAGCACAGGCATTACTCCTGCTGTTAAGATAATGCTTAGCAAGAGGTATGAACCATGGACATCTTACCTATGTACTTCTCTGATGAGTCATAAACTGACATTGTATCATCTTCATACAGTTCTCCCTGTGTGTTCTTACATGTAAAATTGAGAAACTACAGTATATGCTATAGAATAGCTAGAACTTATTTTAATTACAGAATATTGATGACAGGAGGCATGAAAGATTAGTAGTTCTACAAGTATAAGCATTTTTTTAAACTATAGCTGTTTACTAGTTTGACATGTCATAAATTACAAACATATAATTTTTGCTATATCCAAGTATGAGCCTATTTAATCACTTCTATAGTGACCATCAACAATAGGAAGCCCTCAGGCAAAAAGTGACGGAGCGTGATAGGTCATCCTGCATGACGTTGGTTAATAACCTTTTAAATCCATCAACTGATCATGTTTATACAACAAATTTCATATTTCAATTGTAATTATATAACATTTTTGTTTTTCTACATTTCTTTACTGGATGTCTCCCTTCCCACTTTTTCTATACTATGTACCATATTTTTCGGACCATAAGATGCACTCCCCCCCCCCAAAGTAGGTTGAAATGTCTGTGCATCTTATAAAGCAAATATTGTGGTGGGGGGAGGGGGGTTGGTGCGGTGCCGATCAGCTGTTCTACGAGGTAGGGATCACCACTGTCTGTTCATCGCAGATCACAACGTGGGCGGCAATTCCCCACCAGAGGTGGTGATGATGGTGAATGGGCTGTGGTGAACTGGCCACAGTGAACTGGCCATGACAAAAGGGTGGGGGCAGAGACAAATGGGTGTGTGGGAGGGTGCATGGGCAGCAGCGAATGGGCTGTGTCGGCAGCAGAGGTAGCTTTTCCCCCTCTCTTCTAAAGCTAATGTGAGTGTTATAGTCCAAAAAATACGGTACATCTTATCACTTTTAGTGTGTCTTTTTTTCTGAATTAAGAAAACAGATGTAGACATGGCAGCTGTTCCTCACTGAAGAGTTTCTTCAGCCCTGGCAAGATACTGAGATGAACTGACTAAAGAGAGAAGAACTACACACCCCAATTATCCTGGCACTTTAATTGCACTCAGCAGTAGAATCAATGTATTGTTCTATTTGGCTTCCTGGAATTACTTCCCTTAAATATTGTCTTTCCTTGGCTGCTTTTTTGTTTTTAAAAATGACTGTGGTTTCATGCAGCACAAGTAAAATATATTTTGTTCTTGAACTGTTATAATTCTTCCTGAAAGAAGTCACTTCCAAAAATTGGCTAAATAAATGAATGGATGAATTGAACTGGACCCTGCTATAAAGAAGAGGAGAGGAGTTGGAGGGGAGTGGAAGGGAGCTTTTTAAATCGGGTCTTAAGGGGCTCCAGGGTGGTGGGTGGGTTTAGTCATGCTGGCTCTACCGGATATAATGCTAGCCCAGATGAGAGCGGCGAGAGTGAGGGTAGAGGGTCCGATATTAAGAGGGGGAAAAGGGTTGATCCTACAGAGGACCACTCCATCACAACGGTCTTGGGGAGGGGTAGGTACGGCGGGAGCCGGAGGTCATATCAAGTGTTGGGGGAGCGTATCCGCTGCTTGCAAGCGGTCGCCCACCCCGACCTCCGGGGCTCCCCCCGCAACCTAGGAGGTTGGGGATCACAGAACCCAGGCCCTAGGCTAATGTTGTGCAATGCCAGGTCCGTGGTGAACAAAGCCCCTCTCGTTTATGATCTAATTGGAGAGGGGGACCTGGACCTGGTGGGTATCACGGAAACCTGGCTGGGACACGAGGGAGGTGTTCCCCTCGTAGAGATGTGCCCCCCAGGTTACCTGGCACTTCATCGACCTAGGGACCAGGGCAGGGGGGGTGGCGGCGGTTATTGTTAAGGAAAGTCTGAAGCCGAGGGAGGCCACTGTGCCTCAGGTAGTCGGGTGTGAATCCCTGTATGAGAAATGGGGTCTTGGGAGGCAGATGGGCCTGCTGGTCGTGTACCTGGCTCCCCGCTACGTGTTAGCTGCCCTACCTGAGCTCCTCGAGGTGATCACTGAGGTGGCGGTTGATTCCCCCAAACTGTTAGTCATGGGGGATTTCAACCTGCCATCGGTAGGTGAGTCATCTGGGGTGGCTCGGGAGTTCATGGCCTCCATGACGGCCATGGACCTGACCCAGGTAATTCAAGGCCCCACTCATACAGGGGGAAACACACTAGACTTGATTTTTGCCTCTGGCCAGTGGTTGAGTGATCTAGGAGTAGGGGAATTAGCCATCGAACCGCTGTCATGGTCAGATCACTCTCTCCTTTGGCTGGACTTCCCAACCGCTACACCCCACGGCGGGGAGGCAGAACCAGAGACACTGAAATGGTTCTGCCCCAGGCGCCTGATGGACCATGATAGGTTCCAGACGGAGCTTGGGCCTATACCTGTAACCCTAACCCACGGCTCGACTGAGGGCCTAGTGGCAGCATGGAACAGTGCTGCCACGGGGGTCTTGGACCGGGTCGTGCCCTTGCGGCCTCTCATGCGGTGCCGATCCACCCTCGCTCCTTGGTTTTCAGAGGAGCTGAGGGTGATGAAACGCCGCAAGAGACGCCTGGAGAGCAGGTGGAGATCCACTCGCTCCGAATCTGATCGAACACAGGTAAGGTCCTATTTAAAGACCTACCTTGTGGCGATAAGGAGGACGAAACGTTTTCATCTCACCACCCTTATCGCATTCGCAGATAACCGCCCTGCCGTCCTGTTTAGAGTGACCCGCTCCCTTCTTCATCAAGGGCCACGGGAAGCTCCTTTGCAGGGCAGAGCAGAGCAGAGGAATTTGGAACTTATCTGCAGGATAAAATCGCTCGGATCCGGGACGATTTGGCCTTCACTCCAATAGATCTCGGCGGATTGTCCGAGCCGGGTCTTGAGACCGTTTTGTGGGATGAGTTCGACTTTGTTACTTCCGAAGACATGGACAGGTTGCCGAGGCGGCTGAATGCCACCACATGTTTATTGGACCCATGTCCCTCCTGGCTGGTACTGGCCTCCTGGGAGGTGACACGAGGCTGGCTCCAGGAAATAGTGAACGCTTCTTTGAGTGAGGGGTTCTTGCCTGCCCCCTTTAAAGAGGCGGTGGTGAGACCCCTCGTCAAGAAGCCTTCCCTGGACCCAGCATTGTTAACTAATTATCGTCTGGTCTCCAACCTTCACTTCCTTGCGAAGGTTGTTGAGAGTGTGGTGGCACAACAGTTCCCTCGACATCTGGAGGAAACTGCTTATCTAGACCCGCGCCAGTCCGGCTTCCGCCCCGGGCACAGCACGGAGACAGCATTGGTCGCGTTGGTAGATGATCTCTGGAGGGCCAGAGATAGAGGTCATTCCTCTATCCTGGTCCTGTTAGACCTCTCAGCGGCTTTTGATACCATTGACCATGGTATCTTATACTGGATGGGTTGGGATTGGGGGGCACTGTATTGCAGTGGTTCTCCTCCTACCTCTCCGGTCGGTCGCAATTCGTGTTGACAGGAGGAGAGAGGTTGACGTCGAGGCCCCTAACATGTGGGGTGCCTCAGGGGTCGGTCCTCTCACCCCTCCTGTTTAACACCTACATGAAGCCGCTGGGTGAGATCATCCGTGGTTGTGGGGTAGAGTACCACCTGTACGCTGATGATACTCAGCTGTACATATCTACCCCCAACCACCCCAACGATGCTGTCCAAGTGATGTCCCGGTGTGTGGAGGCCGTGCGGCTCTGGATGGGAAGTAACAAACTCCGGTTCAATCCGTCCAAGACCGAGTGGCTGTGGTTTCCGGCGTCCCGGCATAGCCAGCTAGTTCCATCGCTGGTTATCGGGGGCGAGTCAATGGCCCCCGTGGAAAGGGCTCGCAACTTAGGCGTCCTCCTGGATTCACGGCTGTCCCTGGATGACCATCTGGCAGCTGTGACCAGGGGGGCTTTTTACCAGGTTCGACTGGTACGCCAGTTACTCAAGCACTCGTGACATCCCGCCTTGACTATTGCAACGCTCTCTACATGGGGCTCCCCTTGAGGTGCATCCGGAGACTCCAGTTAGTCCAGAATGCGGCCGCGTGGGGGATTTCAGGAACATCTCGAAGTTCCCATGTAACACCTCTCCTGCGCAAGCTGCACTGGCTACCGGTGGCCTTCCGGGTGCGCTTCAAGGTGCTTGTCACCATCTTCAAATCGCTCCATGGCTCGGGGTCTAGTTACCTGCGGGACCGCCTCCTGCCACATACCTCCCACCGACTAATTCGCTCCCACAGAGAGGGCCTCCTCAGGGTGCCGACCGGCTGGCGACGCCCAGGAGTAGGGCCTTCTCTGTGGCAGGGCCCGCCCTCTGGAATGACCCCCCCCCCAAACTTCGTACTATCACAGACCTTCCCCTCTTCCGCCGTGCACTTAAGACACATCTCTTTCAGCAAGCTGGACTAGCATAGAATTTAGATCTAGGAACGATAGAGCCTCAGCTAAATTAGATAGGTTTTAATGGGAAATTTAGCACAGGTTTGTCATTTAATTTCTTTTTAACTTTTGTATATTTGTTATTTATTTATTGTAGGTTTTAATGTCTTGTGCACCGCCCAGAGTCCGTCTCGACAGAAATTGGTGCGGTTTACAAATCGAATAAATAAATAAATAAACAAACAAACAAACAAACAAACAAACAAATAAATAAATAAATAAATAAATAAATTTTTATTTATTTTTTTATTCACATTTATACCCCGCACCCATCTCACCAAAAGTGACTAAATAAATAAATAAGGAGAGGAAAAGAATTTCTGAAGGCATGTGGCTTGGGGAATCAGACCTTCAGGGTACAAATCCTGTGAATACTATAGTTACTAGGAATGTAGGGACTATAAAATTTCTGCCCTAGAAACTTGGATAATTACTCTTCATCTTCATCTCTGGAGATAGTCAAAGAGCTATTTTTTTTTTTAAATGCTAATTTATGTAGCCTGCAATCCCTTATTTTCTTTTGGTATCTCTCTAACTCCTTTTAAAATAATTTATTTTAAAAACACCATTTATAGTATGTAGGTGCTGTCGATCCTGGAGCTGAAATTTGTGTTGCCATTTTTAATTGTAGTTATTTCTTATGCATATTCTTTCCTACTTCTTTCAATATGCTGTATGGAAATTAATGGTGCTTCAAGCTTGCCACATCTGGTAGCAAGAAGGGGGATTGGAAAGATAAGGGGATTGTTATGGCTAGGTGGCATTATTTCCCGTGAGAACAGTGAAAGTGCCTGCAGATGGTGGAAGGTGGAGTTTGGCATCACCGGGCTGATGGACTATGAAATGATTGGAGAATGTGACTCTGGAGAGGATATATACTGTGTACGCACACACACACATTAATTCCGGAGGCTGACCAGATCTGGAATTACACCGAGACCTTGCTAATTTAATATGTTCCTAATAAAAAGACTTTGTTGGAAAATGGCTGCCTTGGACTGTTTTTATTGGGGACCTGTTATTTGGAAGCTTGACAGGTGCTCTGGTAAATGCCTGAATCTACGATGAGTCAGATTTAATTCATGAATTAATCCAGTTGGATCTAGGTGATGAATTTTTAAAAAAAGTTTCATAAATAATATAAATTTCTACCTCCTTGTTGATACTTGATATGAAATTGATTAATTTTTAAAGAAAATTTTAGTAATAGTCATACAATATGTGGAATTTTCAAAACTTCAAGAAGCATACTGAAATACTTGACATTAAGTCCCATATCATGAGGCTTGAGTTTATATGATGCACCTCGATTAAGCTAGCAAATTTGTAATTAATATCTGCAGCATAGATATCTGAGAACCACTTTCACTTCCAAATTGAAAAAAAAGAAAAACATAATAAATAATCTTTATACTTACTCTGTGAAAATGGAATACTAGAGGCATCACTGTCATTTTGGATCACACTTGCCTTTTGACTTCAAATACTGCAGAAGCGTTTTATGACCTTTACTATACCTGATGGCTATCCAGCAGTGACAGAAGAAACACTGTCAGTAGTTGATATACTTAATTATTATTATACAGCATTGCAGGATAAGAGTAAGAAGGAACTTTGGATATGTGGCCAGTAAAATAGTGGTAAAACAGACTGTACAATATTCATCCTAGTTTTTCATTCTGGAATTGCTATGATGAAAATGTGTATCCTTTTACCAACATTTATTTTTATGTTGAAATCAAGAATCCATGTCATCTTTCTCTCAAAATTAATTTACCCCTCCTCCAACAATACCCAATATATGCTTTTAAAGTAAACTGAGAATGAAGCTTATTTTATTTGAATTATGACAATGACAGTCTATGGTTTTGCACTGGTAAATTTACTGAAGCAAAGACATTTATGGTTAATTTTTACATGCAGAGGAAGCAAATTGATGACTGCTGTATTTTTCCTTATGCTTTGGGATGGAGGCCAGAAACTGAAGTGAGGGTAGAAATGGTGGGAAAAACAAATACCATTCAAAGATTATCAAGGAAATTAAACGTAGGTGCCATAAAGTTAATTATAATGTACTCAATATAGGCAAAATAAAGTGTGTTTGTCTATTTCTATTTAGATGAAACAAGGTTTACGTGTAAATTAAAGATGTTTTCACAAAATGATAATTAACATTAACATATTTCATCATGTTTCTTTCATTACATATTATCCTGATATAAAACCATGCTTAAATGCTCAGTGATAATACATTATTAATCATGACAAGTTTTTCTCCTCCATTCAAGTTTTAGAATATTAGAAACTCATGGAAACATCTGACAATCTTGAGTTTGATAGGATGCTTTATTATAAATAAAACAGATAAAAAGAAAAACATCCAACTTTATTTCCACTGTCACTATAATGCTGACCCATTATTTCTATGAATAACCTTTTTCTCAGATATATTTTCTGACTTTAAACAAACATTTTACTTTTTAAAAATTTAATTAATATTTAATATTTTAGCACAAACATGTTGATATACAGTATTCAGTACTGAACACAAGTGCAAAGGCCTGCCTGAGCTCCTATTCCAATTGTAGGTCGTACAAGATGCTGCTTGCTGTGATGCCTTTAGCATTTACGTTTTGCCCTCACTGCTTAGTGCAGGGATGTCCAAACTTGGGAACTTTAAGACTTGTGGACTTCAACTCCCAGAATTCCCCAGCTGCCATGTCTGGCTGGGGAATTCTGGGAGTTGAAGTCCACAACTCTTAAAGTTCCCAAGTTTGGACACCCCTGGATTAGTGCAATGCTGAAATAGTAACAAAACACTTAGTCAGAGGAACTAAACCTCTTTGTCAGTCATATAATAGGATTTTGCATTTCAGACATTTGCTCCATATTCATTTTTTTTCTTTTAAAATGTAGGATAAAATAAATATGAATGTGTGTCAATGTTCTGTTACTTCTGGAAATTAAATTCCAGCTGACCCTGCCAACATGCTTAATGTGTCAGTGTAGATTTTACAACAGTGGTGGGCAAACGTATTAGTCAAAAGAGCCAAATATCAACAGTACCACAATTTAAATTTCTTTTGAGAGCCAAAAGGTGTGGCCTGTTTTGTGGGAGTGGCTCAGCGGTCATGTGGCCAACTTGGAAAATGTGGTGAAAATCACTTACCGACGGTCCTGCTTAGCAACCAAAATTCTTTCTTTCTTTCTTTCTTTCTTTCTTTCTTTCTTTCTTTCTTTCTTTCTTTCTTTCTTTCTTTCTTTCTTTCTTTCTTTCTTTCCTTTCTTTCTTTCTCTCTCTCCCACTTTCTTTTCCTTTCTCTTTTTCTTTCTCTTTTTCTTTTTGTCTCTCACTGTCTATCTCTCTTTATCTCTCGCTCCTCCCTCCACCCATCTGTCATTCTGTGTGTGTGTGTGTCTCTCTCTCTCCCTCCCTCTCTCTCTGTGTCTCTCTGTTTGTCTCTTCCTCCCTCCCCCTCTGTCTCTGTATGTCAGTCTCTCCCTCCCTCTCTCCCTCCCTTCCCCCCCCGGAAGCAGTGGAAAGTCCGGCACGCCAGCCAGGGCGGCCACGGCTGCCTCCTCCCGCAGCGAGCGGGCGGGGGAGCACCTGAGGCTGCGGCCATCCAAGCACCGCGGAGGCTGTCCGGGCACCGCACGCCCATCTCCGTCCCAGCCCCCGCGGCAGCCAGCCCCGGAAAGCACAGCTTGGTGGCCTCTGCAGGCGGCTGTTTCTGCTGCTGCCCCCAAGCCCTGCGACATGCAGCTCCCGCCGTCCGAGCGCATCGGGCAGGACAGCCGGCCACGTTTCCACCAGGTCCCTCTTTGGCCCCTCGGGTGCGGCTCTTCCTCTCTGCTTCCGCCCCCGGCTGGAGGCAGCGGAGGGCCCGGCATGTCGGCTGGGGGGGCTCCGGCTGCCTCCCCCTGTAGTGAGCGAGGGAACGGGTGGGGGGAGCGCCCGGGGCTGCGGCTGTGCCGGAGCCATCCGGACGCCGCGCGCCTGCCTCCCTGGGCGCACGGCACCCAGACGGCTCCGGCACAACCCCGCGCGCTCCCCCCGCCTGTTCGCTCGCTCGCTACAGGGGGAGGCAGCCGCAGGGAAGGCGTCAGGCCGGGGCTCTTCTATGTCTCCCAGACAGCGCTTGGGGTGAGCTGAGTAGCCTGCTCTTGGAAGTGGTGGCTGTGGCCGATGGGCTTGGCCCTGGGCTCTCGCTCTGTCTGCCCGGGAGACAGAGCCCAGGGAGGAAGATAATGGCCATTTTGGAGACAAATATCCAGCGCCTTCCACTCGCATCCGCAGCAGCAGGACCTGTCACTCCCCATTGCCTTTGGAGGCAAAGGAAACAACCGCTCCTCTTGGTGGGGTGTCCGTGCTCGTGTGCTCTGGCCCTAAGCCTCGTGTCCCCCCTGCAGGGCCAAGCGTGGCTCACCTGCGCTGGGAGGACTCCCTGGGTCTCCCCCCAGGAAGGCGGGCGCGTGGCGGCCGGACAGCTCCGGCGCAGCCGCAGCCCCGGGTGCTCCCCCTGCCCGCTCGCTCGCTCGCTACAGGGGAGGCAGCTGGAGCCCCCCCCAGCCGACATGCCGGGCCCTCCACTGCCTCCGGGTGGGGGAGGAGGGAGAGAGGAAGAGGCACACCCGAAGGGCCAAAGAGTGGCTCGCGAGCTGCGGTTTGCCGACCACTGTTTTAGAAGGTTTCTGTTTCACTATGCTCTGAATAAGTCTATAGAGCAGCTTTACTTATTTTTCAGTCTATGCAGGTGTCTGACAACCAGACAAGCCAGTTGCCTAAAACAAATTAGAAATAACAGAATTGACTGACAGCATTTTAAAAATACAAATTCATTATAGACAGATCCTTCCTATGATGATGGTGGAGTAGCTGCATGCTCTCAAATAGCTTGAGGATAAATGTACTCATCTTGAAAACCAGCCTTCACTTGTCCTAAGCATAATTAGTAGTATTTTTAAAGTTAGACTCCTATATTACAGTATGTGGAAAGCAAAATGCTGCCTAATTTATTGGCAAGTGCTGTACACTTCACGGGTGGGTTGCTGCCGGTTCTCTTCGTGCGGCAAGCTAGCAATGGGGACCTGGTTTGAGGGCGTGGCCAGCCTGCCGTCCCGACTGGTTTGACAACCCAATCCCAATTTCCACTACCGGTTGGCCCAAAATGGTGCAAACAGGTAGCATCCCATCTCTGATACATTTCATTCCAAACACCAAGTATGACTATGAAATTGAAGTGATGGAGTACAGAGCTATGAATGAGTAACCTGACCTTGGTCTGGTAAAGAAAGTATGCTGTTTCCAAACTCTTTATACAAGAAAAAGTGTATTTTCTTTTTCTCATATAAGTGAGGCTGTGAAAAATTATCAAGGACAATTTGCAGCCTGGTTTAATGGTATGTGCCGCTCTCATGGCAGGATATGTCCTTATTTGACTTTTCTATTGACCTACCTTTGTTCCATAGGCAGATCTCCTGAAACTTGAAGGCAGCAGTGATTAGTTCCTCTCTTATGTCATTTCAGCCAGTATATTTTAACTAACGTAGAACCATTATTTGATGATACAAAAATCTTGCCATTAATGAGTTAATCTAAAGAATAAAGATTAGTAAGCCACTGGCTGAAAACAAGTATCTTCATATAAATTGTCCAAAACAAATGATTATTCTAACCTCAAAAGTAAAAGAAATCAAGATATAGGGCTGTATTAAATATTCCAATATTCTTGAAAGAGAACATAATTATTAGAAGTGTAACTTTCAGCTTTAAAAAGGAGCAGATTGCAGGAGAACAGGAAAGAGTTGTAATTTGGCATTTATTTCATTGTAATTTGAGCGAAGATTGATTTCGCTAATATCAGGATTATCTCATATTGAGAGGTGCATGTCAAGATATACAATTTAATTATAAATAATCAAATATTCAAAATATGAAAAGTTTTTATTACCTCCAAATTGTATGGATACTATTTTCACGTAAATTTCTTTTATAGTTTCTTTAATAGAATGCTGCTAATTCTCGCTTGTGATGCTCTTGTATAGGAAACCTAAGGTAGAAGAGTAAATGGTCTGTTCAACACAATCCAATTGGATGGCTGTAATGAGCTTTACATGGGACTGCTCTTGAAGAGTATCCAGAAACGTCCACTGGTAGAGCATGCAGTCCAATAGACGGTTGTTTGCTCCCAGAAGAGCATATATTACACCTCTATTTCCTAAATGCATTGGTTGCTAGTCTGTTCTGGGTCAAATTAATAGTGCTAGTTTTAACTGCCCCTTCATTGCAGGGTGCTGAATTATGAGGGACCACCTCTTCACTACAACCAGTTGTGAACTGTTTGCTCAGTTTGGCAAACTGGCTGACGCCTCCCTCCTCCCTCCCAGCCTCTCCTCACCGGCAGCTCATCTGCCACCCGGCTGCTTGCCCGAACTTACTAGAGCCATTTCGTGCTGTGACATCAGCCGAGGAGAGCAGGAAGGTACACTCACTCCTTTTCTCTGCACCTCCTCCGTTCAGCCTTTCCTTTTCATTTTTGGCATCCAAGCCATGTGACTACCGCCATGGACCATTAGCAGCTGTACTGGAGCCACCCCAGGAAGTTTGGGCAGGGCACGTTCTCCTGGTATGCATCTAACCCTCCCCAACTTCCTCTTTTCAGCCTCTGCTGGGCCCGGGGACAATGCCACCTGGCGCACACCAGCCTCTGCAACCGGCCCTGGCAGTGGCAGGGGACACGGGATCACCTAGCAGCTATACACATGGCTGCAAAAGAGAAGCCAGATAAGTTAGACCCAAATGCTTCCTGGCTCTCCTTGTCCCAGAAGCACCAATCTCACACTCCCCTCTCTGCTAGCGGCAACCCCCTTTTCCTGCCCCCTCGCTGTCGGGCAACTTCATGTGAAGAAGTCAGCCCTCTCCACTTCTCTCACCTCCACTCTCCGACCCTCCCCGACTCCTTCTTTGCGGCCTCTGCAACCAGGCCTGGCAGCGGCAGGGAACATGGGATTACCAGGCAGCTACACACACGCTATGAGTGGAAGAGAGACCGGGTGAGCTAGACCCAGACACTTCCTGGCTCTCCTCATCCCAGAAGCATCAATCTCGCACTCCCCTCTCTGCTAGTGGCCACCCCCTTCTTCTGCTCCCTCGCTGCCGGGCAATGACATGTGAAGAAACCAGCTCTCTCCGCTTCTCTTGCCTCCTGGGGTTCAGGTGAATGGTCAGGAGGCTCTAGTGGAGAAAAACCAAAGCACATGGAGAACAAGCAGCTTTCAGTCACTTTCCTTGTCTGCCTGCAGTTCACACTGCTGTGTGTTGCAGTGGAAAGTCCCCACTGAGTTTTAGCCTGAACCTGTGGAGGTGAGAGATGTGGAAAAGGCTGGCTTTTTGCCTAGGTTTGTCCAGCTGTCAGGGAGCCTGGGGCACATGGAAAACAAGCAGCTTCCAGCCACTTTCCTTGTCCAGCTGCAACTTGTGCTGCTGTGTGTCCCCAGAGTTTTAGCCAGCAGGTGCTCCAAACTCTTTCCTGAAGAGACGTTGGGATCAGCATGTAGGGTGGGTGGGAAGGCATTTTGCATTGCTATCCACTGCCCTCCTTGCAGCAAAATCCAAGCCGGAGTGACAGGGTGAGAACTGCAGTTTTACAGGTTGTGATGTCTCTTCTCTGCCACTGGCAGGGACCTTCTGCTGCCTCCTGCTACTTTCTGCATTTAACTTTGGAGCCACGAGTGAGGGAAGCTCACCGCATACTCACTGGCTCACTGGCTCCATCCCCTGAGAGGCGATTCCAGGCTTGGCCTCCCCTGCCACCTTGGAAACCAGCTAGCAGATTTACAAAGAAAAGGCTGGGAACTTAACGCCAGGTGTGCCCCACAGCCCCTGCCTTGCTCACCCACACCAACAGCTCTGGGCAGTGGTTCAGCTTTCCCAACTGCCACGACCTGCATCTCATAATCTTGCTGACTCTCCACAGCTGCTGGGTCTTGCTTGACATGGCTTCCAGCAGGTGGGGATGGTCAGGGACCGCAAGTCTGCACCTCCCACATCACCCCTCCGCCAGCTGGCTCTGTCCTGCCCACCCATACGGTCAGGGCAGAGTTTGGGAGTGCCTGGCCTCCCGCTCGCGTGGGGAGGTGCCGGGTTCTGAATTCATAGTAATGAACCGCAGAGGGATTGGATGTAAACATTAGACAATATCAATAGCACTTTAGACTTATATACTACTTCATAGTGCTTTTACAGCCCTCTCTACGTGGTTTTTCGGAATCAGCATATTACCCCCACAATCTGGGTCTTCATTTTACCCACGCTGAATCAACCTTGAGCCAATGAGATTTGAACTGCTGAACTGCAACTTGTAGTCAGCGGAAGTAGTCTGCAGTGCTGCCACCTCAGCTCTGGGGTAAGCAGTGAGAGGTTTCGTGCTGGGCTGCTGGAGCTGTTCTCACGCATACCAGCAGGTGGGGTGGCAAAGGGCTGCTAGGGCGTTGGCCCTTTCTCTTAAGAGAGGCTGCTGGTGGAAGTGAGGAGGAAGATGCCCGGGCTCTGGTCGTGACTCTCACCATCCTCAGCCCTAATTAAGAATGAGAGGGAAGAGCCCAAATGGTGGCAGTGCCTGCTGCGTTTATTTCGAAGACCAGGTGGCTGCCCTGTAAGGAGAGACCAGGTGAGGAGTGGCTGGGGGGGGAGGGGTCAGGCGAGGCGAGGCACCCCTCGATGTGAGTGATGTCGAGTTGGCCATGCCCATCCCATCATATGCCCACCCAATCATGCCTACCCAGTGAGTCATTAGGGCAGAGAACAGGTTATTAAATTATTTGAACCCCACCACTGGTCCCAGGGAATCAAAGACATTTTAAGATGTCTTTATTGTGGTTGATCTTTTACTTTCTCCACGTATTTGTATATTTTTTTAATAGTGCTTTTCATTTTTAATATTTATATTTATGTTTTTATATTTGTTACTTTATTGATGTACACCATCCAGAGTTGCTTCTTGTGAAATGTGATGAATAAATAAATATAAATATTGACTATACTCAAGATACATACATTTGAAAATACAAAATTTTATCTTAGTTTTTTTATTACAAAATCCCTAAACAACTGTTAAACTGTTAAATACACTGTTAAATCACATTTATTTATTTATTTAAATTTATATCCCGCCCTTCTCCACAGAGGACCCAGGGCCCAGGACCCAGGGCAGCGCACAGGAAATTTAAAAACATACAAAATACAATAAATATAATTTAAAAGATATATGTTAATCAGAAAAAAGACAAATGGTCCTTTCATAAGCACTATTATGACCTATTAACTGACTTTTGTTATTAAAGTAGCTTCAGTGTTTTAAGCAGAAATGCAGAATTTCTTCCAGTTTAGACATACTATATATCTTCTGGAGATAATTGCTGATTTTTGTTTATTGTTTTTGTCTGGAGTTGCAATATTTGAGTTTGGTTGGTTAATAACTGTTGATTATGATCATATTACAAGAAAGAGACCATTGCTCCAAATAGCCAAGTCTGGCTTGCTGAGGTATATTCCTCTTCCCCTGCAGTTTCACGTATCTGTTTTTTTTTTAAATTGAAAAGGTTTTATTAGTTTTTACATTTTTCCAAGAGGATAGGGTAAGGGATATAGGTAAGGTAAAATACAAAGAAATTTTGAGAACTTTCAGGACGGAATCGCTGGCCCCTCCAGGGCCTCTTAATAAAACATTGGTAATACATTTTTCAATATACTACAAGATGGAAGTGAGTGCATACATCATAAATTCTAAATTCTAAACTCTATGCTGGCAGACATGTACAAACATCCAGATAAAAAAATACATTGGGCTAGTAAAAAAAAGAAACCAAACAAATTCATTTTTTAGATCTAAGTCTCTTGGCAATTACATCTTCCTGCGCTCCTTTCTGGCCCCCAGCGGGCGGGGCCGTGGCCCCCCCTGCCCCTCCCAAATCTTCACCCAGGATAGAGGAATGTTTTTTAAGAAAGGCTTCCGCCTCAGCAACTGTTTTAATCCTAACTCTCCCTCCTTCCCAGAACACCAACATCCCTTCGGGCATCGCCCACTTAAACCAAATCCCGTGGTCAAACAATTTTTTAGATAAGAAGGAAAACTTCCTTCTCATCTCTCTAATCTTTTTAGGGATCTGTTTCAAGATAGCGACTTCTTTCTGCTGGTAAATTAACGGATCACCTCTCTGAGCCTTCAAAATTTCCTCTCTGGTTGACCTCCTAACAAATTTAATATGTATCTCTCTGGGTACCTCATTTATCCTGGCATATGCAGAATTTATTCTGTAGGCTAGGTCAATATCCCCCCTGATCTCATCTTTGGGTTTATGCAAATATTCTGCTAAAATTGTACTCATGAGATCAGGAAGACATTCACCATCTACCTCAGAAACGTTCTGAAATCTTAAAAATTTCATTTCATTTCATTTCATTTTCATTTTATTACATTTATATCCCGCCCTTCTCCACAGAGGACCCAGGGCGACGCACAGGAAATTTAAAAAACATACACAATAGAAGATAGACAAATAATTTAAAATATATATTAAATAATCCCCAATCCTGTGCTAAAAACCAATTATTAAAAACCCAATTTAAAACTTTTCTAAAAGTCCCCATGGGAGGTTAGGCTAGGCCGGCTTGAACAAAAAGTATGACATTCTTTCAAAATCCATCCTTGACATATGCCCAGTTAATTCTCCAACTTCAGTTTTAACATTTTTAAGTTCCCCCTTTGCCCCAGCCACCCCCCCCTCCAATTCCTCGGTCTTCTGTATATTCTCCTTTAGTTGTTTCTGTGTTTCCATAAGTCCCTGTCTGAAATCCTTATTTTCTTGTCTTAGTCCTTTAATTTCCTGCACCAAAGTTTGTAACACTTCTTCCAGAGCTGTCATTCTTCTTTCCAGTCCTGCCACTTCTGATGTGATAGAAGCCATGGTAAGCTGTTAAAATCCGTGCCACTAAGATGGCGTTTTTTGGGTGGGGCCGCTGTGGCAAGTCAGAAGAACAAGGTCCAAATCAAAGTTGTAGAAAGTTTATAAAATCCCCAAAGAGAACAAGTTGCAAAATCAATTATTCAAACAAAGAAGGCACTCCAGAGAAGGAATCAATCAATCCAAAAATTTCTTCATTGGTAGAGAGAGGCAGTCCAAATCATCAAGAAACGTTGGTATTTTTCCACAAACAAAAATAACTATTCAGGAACAAAGGGAAGCCATCTTCCGCCGCCCTGCCTGGGAACCAGCCGGAGAAAGTCAAAGATACAATTGTTTCAAGCCAACCGGACTTAGATACATTTGTAGATACAAGCCGCAAACTGCTTTCACTTGCTTAGAAAAAAAAAAAGCCGGATACAAAATAACTCCCTCGCAACGAGGAATCATTTCTAACCGCCGCTGTTAAACCGAGGGGGGGTTTAACAAACAAACACCCCCCTCCACAGTTCTTTCAGTCCAGGCTGCCAGCAACGAAAAATAGTTTTAAAAAGCACTCACTTTCCCTCTCGCCGCCAAAGCCCCGGAAGGCTTCCGACCCGCCTTCAGCTCTCTCCAAATTTGTTAATTGTTGCCAACCTCCGTTGGCGAAGGGAACAAAGCCCCCCGCAGCATGCCCCCTTCCTCCTGGGCTGAAGACCCGGACCGCCTCCCAGCTGCCGCCAGGATGGACCAGCCCAGGCAAGCCAGCCCTGCAGAGGGCCCCCCCCAAAGAAAAAAAGGGGGTGCCCCGCCCTGTTAGGGGCCGAAAGAGGGACAAAACGGCGGACGAACCCCAGAGTTCGTCCGTCGCCGCCAGAAGGAAGTCAGTTTCACGTATCTGTTGAATGATTATCCGGGAGACCAAAGAGCTTACCTGGATAGGAAGACAAGCACCACAAACAGGCCATGCAGGGGAAAATGATCATTATCTCCTCTAATGAGAAACCCCACTAGTTCCCTGTGACGTCTATGCTCAAAAACAAAATAGTATAGCCGTGCTTGTTAAGGGCCAGTTAAGTTCTTGATCTTCTAGCACACTTTATCAGCAGTACATTCTGCCCAGTTGTCTGTCCTTTAGATAGTAAAATCCATTTCTGAGTGTTATTGATATTAAGAAATGACATCAATTGTTTTTCTTACCTCTTTTCCAATACATTCTGAAGTAGATTGTTTCACTTGAGAACTTCTAGCATTTGTGGGTACATATGTTTACTTATGTTGAAACATCAAAGAGAAATAAATCTATTTTGGGAATATCTAAGATGTACAAATAATATCCTATCTAATGAAAAATATCATATATTAATTTCTCATATCCTCCTATGGCAGGATTTACGATAATTCTTTTCCTCTTAATTCTTAAGTAGCCTTTTTTCAATTTCTCTGGGTCATTTTATTTTTGAATTATCACACAGTTAAGTTACATGGATATAATTCTACAGCAAATTACAGTTGTATATACACAATGATGCATTTGCAAATTCCCTATATTCTGCCTCTGGATCAAGCATCCTTTGGGAAGGTACTGGAAAAACAGATCTGTGAACATCTAGAAATAAATGCAGTTATAACTAGTAGCCAGGGGTTTGTTAAAAACAGATCATGCCAAATCAATCTTATTTCATTCTTTGACAAAGTGACTAAATTAGTAGACCAGCGAAATACTGTGGACATAATATATTTAGATTTCAGCAAGACATTTGACAATGTAGACCACAACCTACTTCTGGATAAACTAGAAAAATTTGGAATAGACAGCATCACCACCAGATGTTGACCCTGAAGATAGCATCTGTGTAGCCATATTTTTTGTAGCCTTTGTATGTTTTTTAAATTAGCTTTTAGGTTTGTAAATAAATGAATTTAATAATACTTCAGGCTCTCCACTTTCTAACTATTGGAAGGGGGATTGTAAAGATAAAGGGAGAATGTTATGTTAGGTGGCATTCTTTTCCCACAGAGTCAGAATTACACGAAGCCCATGCCAATTTAATGTGTCCCTAATAAATAAACTTTGAAAAGAAGATGGACTTTTATTTTTTGGGACATGTTTCTTGGAAGTTTGATGGGTTTGTAATTGGCTGACAAACTGCACTCAATGAGTAATCCTTAATGGTACTACATCGATATGGAGGGAAGTAGTGGTGAAGCTATGGTGAGGCCCCTCCTTAAGAAGCCCTCTTTGGACCCAGCTCTTTTAAACAACTATCGTCCAGTCTCCAACCTTCCCTTTTTGGCGAAGGTTGTTGAGAGTGTGGTGGCACAACAGTTTCCCCGTCACCTGGAGGAAATTGAGTATCTAGATCCGCGCCAGTCCGGCTTTCGGCCCGGGCATAGCACCGAGACGGCATTGGTCGCGTTGGTAGATGATCTCTGGAGGGCCAGAGATGGGGGATGTTCCTCCATCCTGGTCCTATTAGACCTCTCAGCGGCTTTCGATACCATCGACCATGGTATCCTATTGCATCGGCTGGGGGGGTTGGGGGTGGGAGGCACCGTTTTACGGTGGTTCTCCTCCTACCTCTCTGGCCGATCGCAATTTGTGTTGGCAGGGGAGCAGAGGTCGACCCCGAGACCCCTCACATGCGGGGTGCCTCAGGGGTCGGTCCTCTCGCCTCTCCTGTTCAACACATACATGAAGCCGCTGGGTGAGATCATCCGTGGTTTTGGGGTGGAGTACCATCTGTACGCTGATGATACACAGCTGTACATTTCCACCCCAAACCACCCCAACGATGCCGTAGCGGTGATGTGCCAGTGCCTGGAAGCCGTACGGATCTGGATGGGAAGGAACGTACTCAGACTCAACCCGACCAAGACCGAGTGGCTGTGGTTTCCGGCTGCCCGATTCAACCAGCTCACTCCATCGCTGGCCATAGGGGGCGAACATCTTGCCCCTGTGGATGGGGCGCGCAATTTGGGTGTCCTCCTGGATACCCGGCTGTCCATGGAAGATCAAGTGACAGCCGTGGCCAGGAGGGCGTTTTACCAGGTTCGCCTGGTTCGCCAATTGCGCCCCCTATTGGATCGGGACGCCCTTCGCACAGTCACTCATGCTCTCGTGACATCCTGACTGGACTATTGCAACTCTCTCTACATGGGGCTCCCCTTGAGGTGCACCCGGAGGCTTCAGCTAGTCCAGAATGCAGCCGCGCGAGCAATTATGGGGACCACTAGGTCGACCCACATAACACCGCTCTTGCGCGAGCTGCACTGGCTACCTGTTGTCTTCCGGGTGCGCTTCAAGGTGTTAGTTATCATCTTCAAAGCGCTCCATGGCTCGGGACCTAGCTATCTGCAGGATCGGATCCTGCCCCATACATCCTCACGGCCGATCCACTCCCACAGAGAGGGACTTCTCCGGGTGCCGTCCACTAGACTGTCAGCGGGCGACTCCCAGGGGAAGGGCTCTCTCTGTGGCGGGCCCGGCCCTCTGGAACGACCTTCCCCCCGATATCAGGATGACTACTGACCTCCGCTCCTTCGGTCTCAAGCTAAAAACACACTTCTTCTGTCTGGCCGGCCTAGGATAGTCTCTCTGTCTTTGGGGTTTTTAATGGGGTAGCATATTTTTAGTGAATTTTTAGCACAGGGTTGGTTTAATTGTTTTTTAGAAATGTATGTATTTATTGACTGTTTTTATTCTGCCTGTGCACCGCCCCGGGTCCCTGTGGGGAGAGGGTGCGGTTTAAAAAATAAAATTATTATTATTAATTATTAATTATTATTAGTGGGATACTACAAGGTTCTATCTTAGGCCCAGTACTCTTCAACATTTTCACAAGCGACGTAGATGATGGAATAGAAGGGGAACTCATAAAATTTGCAGAGGACACTTAGCTGGCAGGAATAGCCAACACCCAGAAGACAAGCTCACAATCCAAAAAGACCTTGACAGACTTGAACAATGGGCCTTATCCAACAAAATGAAATTTAATGTGGAGAAAACCAAGGTTTTATACCTGGGCAGGAAAACCCAAAGATAGAAGTACACGTTAGGTGAAACCTGGCTCAAAAAACAGTAACTGAGAGTGGGACCATGGAATCCTAGTAGATGCCCACTTAAATATGAGCGAGCAGAATGTGGCAGCAGCCAGAAAACTAATACAATCCTTGGTTGTTTAAACAGAGGCATAGAATCAAAACCAGGTGAAATATTAGTACCTCTTTATAAAGCCTTAGTAAGGCCACACCTGGAACCCTGCATCCAGTTTGGGTCACCACATTACAAAAAAGATGTTGAGACTTTGAAAAAAAGTGCAAAGAAGAGCAACTAAGCAACTAAGCAGATTAAGAGCCTGGGGGAAAAAACATATGGAGAACGGGTGCAGGACTTGCGTATGGCCAGTCTAGCGAAAGGAAAGACTAGAGTTGACATGATAACAGTATTCCAGTATTTGAGGGGCTGCCACAAAGAGGAGGGGGATCAACTTAATTTCCAAAACACCAGAAAGACAAGAAAGAATGGATGAAAACTAATCAAGGAGAGAAGCAACCTGGAATAAGGAGAAACTTCCTAATAGTGAGGACAATTAACCAGTGGACCAATTTGCATTCAGAATTTGTAGGTGTTTCATCACTGAATGTCTTTCAGAAAAGACTGGCCAACCACTTATCTGAAATGGTATATCGGGGTTGGACTAGAAGACCTCCAAGGTCCCTTCTAGCTGTATTCTGATTGAACAATTGAACTTGAAAATAATGCCAGTGGGTTCCATTCAGTTGGCTTCAGTTTTATTTACAACTTCAATATAAATAAAAATAGCAAAACATTTCATTCTGAATTCTGAATAGCACTCTAAATGTTGCTTATGCCAGCTTGCTTTAAAGTATAACTTTATTACATGAGACATTATTTAAAAATACACAACTAACAGTGCAGTTATTTTAACACGTTCCTAGTACTTTAGCTAATAGTGGTAGACTTACAAGTAATTTCTTATTACTAACAATGAATTGGTATGTTCAACAGCTGTAACTTAGTTCATTTGACATTTTTCTTTGCTATTATTCTATACAGAATTTTAAAAGTCCCACAATGGTGGGAAATGTACAAAGATCCTGAAAAAATGACTGATCCAAATATTGCATTGGATAGCAGGAACAGGAAAACATATTTTTCCTGGGTCCTTGTTAGGAGAAGGGCGGGGTATAAATTTGAAAAATAAAAATAAATAAATTTGGCAACACTTAATAGTTAAATAAACGTTATATATTGCAGTAGTTTAGTTGCTGGACTTTATGTTCTGTACAAAAGACCTGTCCATGCTTGTAACCATTTCCAGACTTTTGCATCATTTGCTGCCTGCCAAGTGGCCAGGACGTTTCTGATGCTTATTCTGAAATCTTCCTACAGATACATGGAGACTATCTGAGGAACAATTTAAACCATCTTTAAGATCTCCCTCCATACAGAAAATAGAAAACATAGCACTTCAATCACCAATTGTCCTACCAGGTTACAATATGGGAACAAACAATCAGTAGAATTAGCCGAGCGTTCCCAGAAAGCTTCTTTCTCTCTCTTCAAGATTTTCAGAAGTAGCCTCCTTCATTGCCTCCTTTCTAGGGCTGAGAGTGAGTGAACAGCCAAAGGTCACCCAGTTGGGTTTGTGCCTAAGCCAGGACTAGAACTCATGGCCTGCCAGTAAACTTTAGTAACCAATACATCTTAAAGCATACATTAGCTGTTCAGCCAGTGATCAGCCAGAGGCAGATGTTCTACCCATTGGTTTGCTGGCTAGAAATGCTTCCTTTTTCACTGCATTATTTTTAGATCACTGCTTTAGTACTCTCAAACTGCTAAATACCCATTTCCGTCTTTATACTACTCCTCTCCATGAAATATTTCCCATTAATTTCAGCTTAGATTCATGCTAGATTTAATAGTGATCCTCCTCTTCATAAATGCAGAATAGGACTCGTTTTATTATGACATATGAAGTGCTGATCACAATTATAATCTAACCTTGATATGCTTAAATTTAACCAACAATGCAAAATTCAAAATCTGAAGCAGGTTTGTATATGTCTGTCTGTGCACATGTGCAGGCTAGAAGCTACTTTCCTCCCTTGAAATTAAACTTAGATTCCCCACCCCCCACCCCAATAAGACACTTATGAATTGCAGGGTCATCTTGAGTCCGAGATGATGCAGACAATGCTCTGTAGAAGTTCTGCACAGACTTGTGCCTTGATCTTGCTCCCAGGCCTTATGTTAATGGTAAAATGATGCAGTTAATGTTGAGGTAGCTTGAGGAGCTATAGGGCAGCCTTTCCCAGCAGTTGCCAGATGTAGTGGGACTCAACTTCCAGAAGTCCCAGCCACTGAGGCCTCAAAAAGGTATGATTATAGGAAAAATCCTTTAAGAATGGATGCTTGTATTCTGGACAGTTTACTGCATCAGGCAGCCTGTGCTTGGAAGAAATTCATGGAGATAAGTAGCTACTGCTTTTGTTAGATAAGTCATGGTTCCATAAGCACCGCTTGGAGCACTGTCATAGAAAAAGTAGCAGATACCTGTGCCTGCATCTTGTTCCAAGAAGCCATCAGCTGCTCCGAGGGATTTCTGGAGGAAAAGTAAAGAGGTATATAAATACAAAACAATCCTCACTTAAAGAATGGTCAAACAACCTAAAGCATTATTTTTCAGAACAGGAGTTCATCAGCTTTACTTTACAAAAGGGACTGCTCCTCAATCTCGAATGAGCTGCTGAGACCTGCATGCATGTAGATTTATTGTAGGAGGGTCAGTCACACTTTCCTTCCAATTCTACAATATGGAGTGGGGTCAATCAAAGTCAATATGAGTTTGCTCAAGTGCTGGAAGCCACTGCAAGGCAAAAGGTGAGTCGTGCACTTTAAAATAGCAAGGAAGAATGCTGCAGCAGGGAATTACTCAGCAAACACCAAGGATATAGGTAGAGTCCTCTTAACCTCCAGGCAAATTTTATCAGCCAGCTATAACCACAAGCTGTGTAAATTGCGGGTAGGCAGGTGAAAATAAAAAGGATTATATGACCAGTTTCTCCATTCCCACTAGCACAGTCTCTCTGCATTTCAGCCATTAAAATATATCCTTTCCACCCATTCCCTGTGATTCAGCCACTAGCACAGGGGTCGGCAACCTTTAACACTCAAAGAGCCATTTGGATCCATTTTCCACAAAAACAAAACACCAGGAGCCACAAAACTTGGGTGGGTGTGGCCAACTCGATGTCACACCCTCCCACCCAGTCCCATGATCCCCTTTCACATCCTTAATCTTTCCTTCCTTTCCCCCTCCTGATTTCACCTTCCTTTCTTCCTCCCTCCTCTGATTTTTCTTTCTTTCCTCCCTCCCTCCCTCCCGATTTCACCTTCCTTCCCTGAAAAATTATCCTGTCTTCTCTGTTGAGGCCACTTCATCACAAAAACATACTCCCTCCCAGTCTCTTTCCTTGAAAGTTGATCTTATTATTTCTACCCAAAGTAAGGTTAAAAAAAAGATTTGGGACTCTGAAAAGAAACTAAATAGGTCTGGAGCTGGTGCGTTTTATGCTCATTGCCTCCAACCAAGGCCCTTTGCTCCTAAGCAGGTGGGGAGCCAAAGTAATGATAGGGTAATGTCACAGACGGGGTTATCTATCCGCTCCCCACTTGTAGCCTTTTAGCAACTATTGTTCTACCTTGCTTCCCCCTCCCCTTAAATTTAGGCTAGGGAAGAAAGCCGGGAGGGGGGTAAATCTAAGGGGGAGGAAAGAAGAAACTCAGAAAGATCCCTCGACCTCCTGTTGTGGCTTCCTGTCGGCTGGCTGCCCTTCCCCCTCCCTCCTTGCCTGCCCTGAGAAGGGCAACAGCAGCAGATGGAGGCCACCTAGTGGTGGGATCATCTGACAGGGAGCTGCAGGAGAGGGCCCAAAGAGCTGCATTCGGCTCTAGAGCTGCAGGTTGCCGACCCCCACACAAGTGTATACACTCTCCCAAGTGACCAGATCTCTTGAAAGCATTAGCAAGGAATAAATAACAAGGGTTTTTTATACCTGCCCTACCCAAGATAGCTGGCCTCCTACCTTAACTATATTTATCCCATTGGTCAGCACTAGGCAGACCCCTCCTCAAGAAGCCTTCCCTGGACCCAGCATTGTTAACCAATTATCGTCCGGTCTCTAACCTTCACTTTCTTGCGAAGGTTGTTGAGTGTGGTGGCACAACAGTTCCCTCGACACCTGGAGGAAACTGCTTATCTAGACCCGTGCCAGTCCGGCTTCCGCCCCGGGCACAGCACTGAGACAGCATTGGTCGCGTTGGTAGATGATCTCTGGAGGGCCAGAGATAGAGGTTATTCCTCTATCTTAGTCCTATTAGACCTCTCAGCGGCTTTCGATACCATCGACCATGGTATCTTATTGCACCGGCTGGAGGGGTTGGGATTGGGGGGCACTGTATTGCAGTGGTTCTCCTCCTACCTCTCTGGTCGGTCGCAATTCGTGTTGACAGGGGGAGAGAGGTCGACGTTGAGGCCCCTCACATCTGGGATGCCTCAGGTGTCGGTCCTCTCGCCCCTCCTATTTAACACCTACATGAAGCCGCTGGGTGAGATCATCCGTGGTTGTGGGGTAGAGTACCATCAGTACGCTGATGACACTCAGCTGTACATATCTACCCCCGACCACCCCAACGATGCTGTCAAGGTGATGTCCCGGTGTGTGGAGGCTGTGCGGCTCTGGATGGGAAGTAACAAACTCCGGCTCAACCCGTCCAAGACCGAGTGGCTGTGGTTTCCGGCGTCCCGGCATAGCCAGCTAGTTCCATCGCTGGTTATCGGGAGCGAGTCAATGGCCCCCATAGAAAGGGTGCGCAACTTAGGCGTTCTCCTGGATTCACGGCTGTCCCTGGATGACCATGTGGCGGCGTTGCCCCCCTGCCAACACAAATTGCGACCGGTCAGAGAGGTAGGAGGAGAACCACCGAAGTACGGCTCCACCCAACCCCAACCCCTCCAGCCGGTGCAATAGGATACCATGGTCAATGGTATCGAAAGCCGCTGAGAGATCTAACAGGACCAGGATAGAGGAGCAACCCCTATCCCGAGCCCTCCAGAGATCATCTACCAATGCAACCAATGCCTTCTCCGTGCTGTGTCCGGGCCGGAAACTGACGAGCGCTTGAGTAACCATGCATAAGGCGTCACGATCTAGATAGCGGCGCAACTGGCGTATCAGGTAAACCTGATAAAAAGCCCCCCTGGTCACGGCTGTCCCATGGTCATCCAGAGATAGCCGAGAATCCAGGAGGATGCTCAAATTGCGAGCCATATCCGCGGGGACTAATGACTCGCTCCCGATAGCCAGAGATGGAACCAACTCATGAGTTTGCACGGTGGAGTGCCAATTCCACTACCCAATACTTAAAGTAGTGATTTCTAATTTTTAATTTTTAAATTAAACTAATAATCTAGTGTGGCCAAGTGGTGAAGATGATCGCCTCCCACTTGGAAGGTTGAGAGTTCAATTCTAGGAAGCAGATCGTTGTACTTACCTGAACGGTCGTTCTCAGAATCCAAAGGAATGGGATATGCCTAAGTATACTGACCTAAGGGTGGATAGATGACTGGTCCAGGAAGCCAGAATCCGAGTATGCCTGCAAAACGCAACGTCTGAAGACTGCTTTGGCTGAAGCATAAACATCCAATTTATAATGCTTAATGAAGGGCGACAGAGATGACCACGTCGCCGCCCTACAAATCTCCTCGACCAAGTCTTGTGTGGCCCAGGCTGTGGTGGTGGCCGCGCTGCCCGTTGAGTGGGCTGTGATGTGGTGGGGCGGTAGGCGGCCCTGTACCTCATATGCCTTAGTGATACAGGCTTTCAACCACCTCCCAATAGTGGTGGACGACACTTTCTGTCCCATGAAACTGGGAAGGAAGGCGACAAAGAAGGCCCCCGAACATCGGAAGGACGCCATACGCTTGATGTAGTGTTGAAGGGCCCATCGCACGTTGAGGTAATGCCATTTCCTTTCAAAAGGGTGTGTCAGTCGGAGACAAAAATCAGATAACACCAACTCCTGGGCCCTATGAAACCAGGAGTTGATCTTCATGAGAAAGGAAGGGTCAAGCCGGACGATCACCCTGTTAAGAATGGAAAATACAGAGGTCGCTGTGGACTGACAGGGAAGGCAATTTCGAGACCCTCCGAGCCGAGGCGATGGCCACAAGGAAGGCCACTTTCAAGGTCAGTAGTCGAATGCTGATGGAACAGATAGGTTCAAACGGCGCTGATGTCAAGGCTTTAAGCACTATGGGAAGTTCCCATGACCGGTAACGATGGACCGTCGGAGGTCTGAGATTGGCAGCACCCCTCAGAAAGGCATGAACCTTGGGATGGTGTGCCAAGGAACAGACTGCACCTCCAGACAGAACAAAAGAACCATAGAGAGCACTGCCTTCTGTCTTCGCAAGGTGTTTGGGCCAAGCCATCCTGGAGGAATTCCAGGACTTGAAGGAGCAAAGCCAATATCTGGGCAATCCCCAGGGGACGGCACCACCTGCAGAAGGCCGACGCGTTATACACCTGTGTGGTGGATGGATGCCTAGCTGCCTGGAAGGTACTGATGACACATGCTGAAAGGTTGACCCGCCTCAGGATGTCCCCCTGAATGGCCAAACAGCCAACCGGAGCCACTGAGGGTCTGGGTGTAGTAGGGCCCCTGGGTGAGGATTATCCTGTTGTCTGGGATCCTCCGGGGGGGGGGCAACAACTGGTCAGGTCAGCAAACCGGGACCTACGGGGCCAGTGGGGGGTGACCATCAACACTTCTGCCTGCTCTGACAGGATCTTGTGAATCACCTTGGGATGAGCGATAGAGGCGGAAAAACATATAGCAGTCCCCATGGCCAGGGGCAGGGGAGAGTGTCGACCCCCTCTGCCCTAGGTATCCGGAATCTGCTGAAGAATCGAAGCAGGTGTGTGCTGGTTGGAGATGCAAACAGGTCCACTATCGGGATGCCAAACCTGCAGGTCAGTTCCTGGAACAAGTCTGGGTGGAGCCGCCACTCCGCCTGGTCCAGTCGCGTGACTCAGCCAATCCACCTGTATGTTCGTCGAACCGGTGATGTGATCCGCCCTGACGGACAGAAGATGAGACTCTGCCCACATGCAAAGTGCCTGTGCCTCCAGCATCAGTCTCTTGGAATGCGTGCCCCCCTGGAGGTTGATGTGTGCTTTGGCACTCACGTTGTCTGTGACGATAAACACGTGCCGCCACTCCACCAGGTCTCTGAATTTCCGAAGGGCTAGATGAACGTCCTGAAGTTCCAACCAATTGATATTGTTCATCCAGTCCTGGGGGCTACAGCGTCCCTGGCCTACTCGCGAATGGGTGTGAGCGCCCCAACCATACAAGCCAACATCAGCCGTGATCGTGACCCAATCTGACAACCTTTTAGCAAGGCAGAGGAGGTCCACCAGTAGAGAGCCACTTTGGAGGACAGTCGCACCCTGATGTCCGGGAAGCCCCTGTGTCTCCTCTGGTGCAGAAGGAGGAATCATTGAAGATGGCGTGTGTGAAGCCGGGCCTAGGGAACAATCCCTATGCAAGAAATCAGCTTCCGGAGCAATGTGTACAGGGCGGACAGGTGCCCTGATCTCGGAGCCAGCACCTGGTTTATCACAGCTCGGATGCCGGTGCAACGGTCGTGTGACAGGGACACTTGACTTTCAACAGTGTCTATTACAGCCCCGAGATGTAACAGTGGCATGGCTGGTAACAATTGATTTTTGTCCATATTTACTATGAAGCCGTGGAGCTGCAGCAACCAAATTGTTGCTCAAAGATCTCAATGGGACTGCCCTGGAGATGTTGATTGTATCAAGACATCATCGAGATAGGCCTGAAGTCTGATAGGGCGAGACCTGAGATGGGCCATCACTGTGGCCAGCAGCTTTGTAAATGTCCTTGGGGCCGACGAGAATCCGAATGGCAGGGCCCGGTATTGAAAATGGCACCCTGCGTATGAAAAGCGTGTGAATATCGAATAGGCACATGAAGATATGCCTCCTCGATGTCTACTGATATTAAGTAGTCTCCCTGGTGAATGCACCCAAGATGTTTTGCAGTGACTGCATTTTGAAATGCTTGTATGCCAGGTAATGTTCAGCCTCCTGAGGTCCAGGATTGCTCCCCCCCCTGAGTTCTTGGAGACCAGGACCAGGACGGAGTAAAACCCCCTCCATTCCTGACCTGAAGGGACCGGTTCGATGGCACAAATGTCCAGTAGGTGCTGAATCTCGGCGTCCATGAGATCCCTCATGACCTGGTACCTTGGAATAGAGCATCTGACAAACCTTCTCGCAGACGTGGAAAGAAAGTCTAGAGTGAGGCCAATCCTCACAGTCTAGAGAACCCAAGTGTCTTAGATTGATTGTTCCAACTGGTCGATGAAGTAAGTGAGTCACCCACCAATGGGGCTACCCACCTGGGAGTCAGCGGTACCAACAGAAGGGTTGGTTACCGGCTCCCCGGTTTCCGCGTCTGGGCTAGGACTGCTCTGCTGCTGCTGCTGCTGCTGCTGCTGCTGCTGTTGTCTACCCCGATCTCTGAATCCAGATCTGTCCTGGGCTCGATCTGAGGCCTGATAGTAGAGTCTATGGAACTGGGGCCCGGTGGACCCCGAATCCCCTCAAAAGGGCTGCCTGCGAAAATACGGATGGGCTCTACGGTCCCCCCGCCTCTGCACTGAAGGGAGAACCTTCTTTTTATCCCTGATCTCAATGAGAATAGGGTCCAAGGCCTCTCCAAACAGTCTCCCTCCCTTTAAAGGTGAAGCCACAAGAGGCGACGGGATGTGACGTTGGTTGCTAAGGCCCTAGAGAAAAATTTTGCTGCTGCCAGAGTGGTGTCAGCGGAGAACTCCAGCGCGGCCACCAACTTGTTAACATCTTGGTGGAGGCACATGTCCTCAGGGGCTAACCTGGATTGCAATTATCGGACCCAAACCGGGGAGGTTCTATTAAAAAAGGACGCGGCAGTGACCGCTCAGATCACCCAGGCCGCTGCCTGGTGCATTTTGAGAAAGGTTTGTTCTGTCTTGCGGTCCTCTGCCTTTAAGCCTTCAGACGCATCTGAAGGGACAATGGCCGGGGAGGTCAAGGCTGCAACTGGTGGATCCCCTCAAGATCTGGGTCGGGCCCAAACAATTTCTTTTCATTGTTGCTAGGGGGAGGAACTGCAGCTGATTGAGACCACTGTCTCTGGTGATGTCCAGAAAGAGCTTAGGGGAAGGGATGACCTTCTGTTCAAGAACCTGTTCTAAGAACAGGTGTTCAGTGGAGTCAAGGCCCAACGATGGCTCCACTGGAGCTCCCTTAGTTCCCATGTTGGCCGTGGTCTGTGCTTTGAGCAGCAGGGATTTAAATAGAGCCAACCTAAAAAGGTCCCCAGGGGTAGGTACATCTTTGGGGGGGTACCCTCATCATTGGAAAGTTCCTGATCCCCTTGCTCCTCATCTCCCAACAGCGAATCCTCGTTATGGACAGATGTAATGAAGAAAGGGGGGGGGTCCCTTGCTGGCCCTGGGGTGGATCTAGGATTTGATCTCGAAGCCCTGGACCTCCTGTGAATTTCAGAGTCCACTCCCTGTGAAATGGCCGCAGAAATGAGATCCTTGAAGTCCCTCGGAAGGGACAGGAGTTGGTCATCTCCCACTCGGAGCCCCGCAACCGTGGGAGTAAAGGTGGCCTCAGGCAAAGAGCGCCTGGCCTCAGGGGTAGAATGCCTGGTCTGGGAGGCCTGACCTATGCTTAGGCCGGAAGCACTAGGCGTGGAGCCAGGGCCCAGACCCACATCCTCTGCTGAAAGGCCTTGCACTGGAATATTATCTGGTGACCAGTCCCTGGCCACCCTCGAGGGAGATCCCTGGATGGAAAGGGACAGCAGTCCCTCCAAACGCAATGGGGGGGAGAGTCAGTGGCCCTTGCCAAACTTGGGGCTTTAGATGCCTTCTTAGCTGGGGCCCAATGTTTGTGTCAGGAATCCTTAGCAGTGGCTGCTGATGAGGAGGCGATCTTAGATCTGCAGGCTGCGCTCCTAGTGGTGGTCCTCCCCATCCTGGTACAAAGCAAGGCCCATGAGGGTGAACTCCCAGGGGAACCCCCTTCCCCAGAGGCTGAAACAATAGCACGTTCTGCCATTCCCTTAAAAATGTGGTGGAACTGCTAATGGGGACAGACAGGCAAACCTGTAAGGGGCCCAGCAATCCTGATTGTTCAAGAGGCTAATTTAGGCCACACAATAAAAGCATAGCTAATGGCTCGGAAGCGTTGCCTGTGGCAATAGCTTAGTGAGAAGAATCAGGCTGCTGATCCTGCCAAAGCTCAGCTCGCAATGAGGCTCGTGACCAAACAAAATGGCCGATACTGCTGAGCAGCTTGATTGGCGCCTAAACCAACTGCTCGTGAGGTTTAAAAGGCAGCCAATAAGCGGCAGCCACACAGCAGCTCTGGCGCATTCAAACTTAGTAGATGCGCCCGGCAAAGGGGGAAAGAGCGGTGATTGGAGGCTGGCGAACCAAGCCTCCGAGTGCGGCAAGAAGGGACTTGAGCCAGCGCACCGAGCTCACAGCCCTTTTATGAGACAAAGGCAATCATGGGCTGGCCTGAGCTATCAGGCAGAAAGCACCCACAAGTCGCACTCCTCTATGAGGAGGAACTCCATCGCGGTGGTTCTTGGCAGTGGACCGGGGGAACCAGCGCACAAAAGCAAACATCCTGCAAAGTGAAAACACATAAGCAATGCAAAGGTCTACAGTACCTGTGAAACTGCACGAAAATCCAAAGGAAAGGAGAAAATGTGATTACATCTCTGTAGGCAGACTGAATTGAAAAAACTGACCGGCCGAGTGAAAAGGCCAACTTTCTTCAATTCAGTCTCTAGGCAAGCAGACCGAAATTAACCCATTCCTTTAGATTGTCTAAGCAGCGCACTGGTATGCAGGTATTTTTCTTTTAGGGCACAAAGAGAAAGTATTTGCTTCACACTCCACACATGTGTCAGGAAGGACATCCGGCCACTAAATGCTCAAACAGCATTCAGTCACCTGACTATCCCAAATAAAAGGATTACAAGGTCATAAAAAAAAAAATCTAATGTGGAACAGAAGGAATAACAGAGAGAATGGAATATGATTGATCAAAAATTCACGTATTATTTTATTATAATAAAAGTCAGTGAAACTCAGGCTGAAGAATAATGAATAGAATAAAGAAATAAATCTGCATACAAAGGTGTTTTTTTTATTTTAGAAATCACATCCATAGAAGGAAAAAGCCAAGAAATTAAGCCACAATCTATAAATTATTACAGAAAGAGAATTCAAACAGGGATTACAAATCACAAAAACAAATTTATTTTGTGAAAGTTTAAACAGAAATTATTACAACGATCTGTTTAAGAGAGGGATGTATTTTTTTCAATAGGCAATGGCGAATGGACTATAAATATGGTCACAGAACCAGAATGCAAGAATAATTTAACTGAATAAAAGCTAAATGCAAAATGAAATGCAACTTTTTTCTGAATATGAAAAACAGGGAACCTATGAGACTGGGAGCATAAACAGCCCTGAGACGTAATTGTGCAGCCTAAAAGGCTTATTCAAGATTGAACTTGCCAACAGTTGATGGTACTTTCCTGTCATTTTGAAGTAGAAAACCCAAAAACAAACAAATAAATGGAAGCTCTAAAATAAGCCAGTCACAAATAAACTAGTCACAGAAGTCAGGAAAGTTCTCTCTATTATCTCTGAAGAATCCAGAAAAAAAATAAGAAAATCCCAATCAAACATACATGTCTGATTTGCCTATGATATTTTGTGCCATCACCTGTTCTATTTCACAAAACCCATTATATAATATAGATAAGCGAGAGCAAATGAACTGTTAAAGCTACAGGGATTTTTGATGTAATACAGAGCCCAAATGTAGCTCTAAAGAAAGGGCTGATATTAAAGATTGCCACAATCAGGTCCTCTCTAAAATATACAACCTATTAAAGCAGGGGTCCCCAACCTTTGCAACTTTAAGTCTGAAGGACTTCAGCTCCCAGACTCCAGCTTTGGGTATTAACAGCAACTGGGTATTAACAGTGAACAAACAGGGTATATAAAAATAGAGACTCTCCTACGGACCTCCTACCCAAGAATCCTCCCACATTTTACAGCCCATACATTTAGAAGTTTCTTTAAGGAAGAGGAGATCCTCCATTAGACCTACCTGTTCCTGAAGGAAGAGGTCATTTGCTATGTGCACAATTCGATCCACGTGAATTATACCCCCAATGCTGTTCACATCTATTTCTGACATTAAGGTCAGTACAAGGATGGCCTCCACTAATAACTGTCTGTATTCAGGCTGGGGTACATGGTTCAGCACTGATTCCACATGGACAGCAAACTTGATTTCACAAGCAGTCATCTATAAGAAAATACGATATGCGGTAGGAAAGGGGGAGAAAGAAGATAAGACTGACAAGAATGACATCACTGAAACTTCTAAAATAATGTTTGAATGATGTCAGTGATACTAGAATTGCACTTGATTTGATTTTTTATTTTATTTTATTTAGACTTATAAACCGCCCCCTCTCCCCGAAGGGACTCGGGTCGGTGTACAGGGAAAAAAATTAAAAACCATATAAACAGACAATATATAACAAAGCTAAAAACGAATTAAATTACCTGTACTAGAATTTAAAAATATTAAAATAGGAACCCTCCTAAGCTAAAATTCCCTAAATCTAAAATCCATTTATGTCCTTGACAGATGTTATGTTATAAAATCAATACCATTTACGCAAGACCAGCTTGTTGAAATAAATATGTTTTAAGTGAGCGGCGGAAGAGGGGAAGGTCCGTGATTGTGCGAAGTTCGGGGGGTAGGTCGTTCCAGAGGGCCGGCCCAGCCACAGAGAAGGCCCTACCCCTGGGCACCGCTAGCCGGGATTGCCCGGCGGTTGGTACCCTCAGTAGGCCCACTCTGTGGGAGCGTATCGGACGTAGGGAGGTATGTGGCAGGAGACGGTCCCGTAAATAACTAGGCCCCGAGCCATGGAGCGATTTGAAGATGGTAACAAGCACCTTGAAGCGCACCTGGAAGGCCACAGGTAGCCAGTGCAGCTCGCGCAGGAGAGGTGTTACGTGGGAGTAGCGAGAAGCTCCCAGAATCCCCCGCGCGGCCACATTCTGAACCAACTGGAGCCTCTGGGTGCACCTCAAGGGGAGCCCCATGCAGAGAGCGTTGCAATAGTCTAGGCGAGACGTCACGAGTGCCTGAGTGACAGTGCGGAGGGCGTCTCGGTCCAGAAAGGGACGCAACTGGCATACCAGGCGAACCTGGTAGAATGCCCCCCTGGTCACGGCTGTCACATGATCGTCTAGGGACAGCTGGGAATCCAGGTTGCGAACCCTTTCCGCGGGGGCCAATGACTCACCCCCGATAACCAGCGATGGAATAAGCTGGCTATGCCGAGACGCCGGAAACCACAGCCACTCGGTCTTGGACGGGTTGAGTCGGAGTTTGTTACTTCCCATCCAGAGCCGCACAGCTTCCAGGCACCGGGACATCACTTCGACGGCATCGTTGGGGTGGTTGGGGGTAGATATGTACAACTGAGTATCATCAGCGTACAGATGGTACTCTACCCCACAACCACGGATGATCTCACCCAGCGGCTTCATGTAGATGTTAAACAGGAGGGGTGAGAGGATCGACCCCTGAGGCACCCCATAAGTGAGTGGTCTCGAGGTCGACCTCTCCCCTCCTGCCAATACAAATTGCGACCGGCCGGAGAGGTAGGAGGAGAACCACTGTAGGACAGTGCCCCTCAATCCCAACCTCTCCAGTCGGTGCAATAGGATACCATGGTCGATGGTATCGAAAGCCGCTGAGAGATCTAATAGGACCAGGATAGAAGAAAAAACCCTATCTCTGGCCCTCCAGAGATCATCCACCAACGCGACCAATGCAGTCTCGGTGCTGTGCCCAGGTCGGAAGCCGGACTGGCGCGGGTCTAGATAAACAGTTTCCTCCAGGTGTCGAGAGAACTGCTGTACCACCACACTCTCTACAACCTTCGCCAAAAAGTGAAGGTTGGAGACCGGATGATAGTTAGTTAGCAATGCTGGGTCCAGGGAGGGCTTCTTGAGGAGGGGTCTCACCATTGCCTCTTTAAGGGAGGTCGGCAAGAACCCCTCACTAAGAGAAGCATTCACAATTCCCTGGAGCCAGCCTCGTGTCACCTCCCAGGAGGCCAGTACTAGCCAGGAGGGACACGGGCCCAATAAACATGTGGTGGCATTTAGTTGTCTCGGCAACCTGTCCATGTCTTCGGAAGTAACAAAGTCGAACTCGTCCCATAAAACGGTCTCAAGACCTGCCTCGGACGATCCGCCCAGATCTATCGGAATGGAGGCCACGTACCTTAGATTCCAGGAAGCAGACAAGGGATAGATCATCTCCAGGCCATATATCCTAAGTCAGTGATGGCTAACTCTTTCTGGACCGAGTGCCCAAAGTGCCCGCACTGCCGAACCCCCAAAATGCAATGCATGAGGCCCTGTGCATGTGCCCTGCCCCCATGCATGCACTCCATCCCCAGTACGCCCACGCATGGTCCCCTGCAAATCAGAGGGAGGTTGCTCCTGGTTCAGACTGGTTAAGGCGAACCGGTAGTGGAATTGGGCCTGTGTCTCCGAACCACCTGGGTGGCCACCCCCCCAAACCGGCCCACTCAGACACTCACCCTATCTCACCATTGCCATGTGGATCCATAGAACTGCTTCTTCCTGCCTACACAAAGGTAAACAGCATTTGTGCTAGCCTAGCCCCCTCCCCCCCGCTGCAACCCAGGCCTCGCCTGGTCAACTGGGCAGCTGACTGGGAAAGTGGAAAGCAGGCAGGCAGGACCAGCCTGGCCTTCAATACTCCGTCCAGCAGGGGCGGCGGCAGTGAGCAGTAAGGGAGGCAAGCCCCGGGCCAGCATCCCTGCCTCGCTTCCCCGAGGGCTGGCTTGGGGAATGGCCAGTCTCCCATGCCACTCCGCCTTTCCCTTTCCACCCCTGCTGGACAGAGCATTGGAGGCCAGACCGGTCCTGGCCACCCAGCCGCTTTCTTGTCCATTACCACCCAGCGGGGCCTGGATTGCAGCCGGTAGGGAGAGGGTGCATGCGGGGCGAAATGGAAGAGGCAGAAATGCCGGCCCGGGGCTTGCTTCCCTTACTGTTTGCTGCTGCCGCCCATGCTGGACAGAGCATTGGAAGCCAGGCCAGTCCCGGCTGCTGTGCCCTTCCCTCACCTTCTATGCAGATGGAGTGTTGGAGGCCAGGCCGGTCCTGGCCACCCACCCGCTGCTTTTCTGACTGGCTGCTCAGCTGACCCAGTGGAGCCTGGGTTGCAGCTGGTGAGGAGGGGGCACATGCAGGGCGAAATGGGAGGTGGGAGGCTGGGACCCGCCTGGCCTCCAAGGCTCTGTGCAGCATGGGCGGTGGAGGCAAGTGGTAAGGGCAGTGAGCCCCAGGCAGGCATCCCTGCCTCTTTCCTCTGAGAGCTGTGGTGGCAGGGAAAGTGAGACTTCTTTGCCAGCCTCACAGCTGGCAAAACAGAAATTTTTGCTGGTTCTGTGGGTGTGGCTAGGTGGGGTGGGGTGGCATATGGTGTAGTGATGTCAGGTTGGCCATACCTACTCAGTCACATGCCATTCCACCTAGCCACGCCCATAGAATCTGCAGTAAAAGATGTTGAAACCCACCCCTGCTGCATGCGCCGCCCCCTCTGCGAAGCAGAGACCTGAAGACCAGCTGGCCGCAGGGAGGTGTGTACGTATGCATGGAGCTGGGGTGATGGTTTGCATGCCCACAGAGAGGGCGCGGCATGCCACCCTCTGGCTCTAAGCATATATTCCACTGATAGCAAAGTCTAAGGATATACAGTATATGGTGCTTTTCATGTTGAATAGGACTGCATGTGAACAGAAAGAGATACAAACACGATCTTTGTTTAGAAGAACCCTGGGAAATTTTGGCATTCATAAAGCGCAGATTTGTATACAATTGCAACTTTCATTTTAGCAGCTTTCACTTGCTTTAGATGGTGCGAGTGCTATATATATAAGTTTCCTGCAGTCTCAGGATAATTGAGAACTGTATTTAATTTAGAATGTGTTCTATAAAAACTTATCCAAGCAACTCTATTGAAATATCTCTTAAGAGAATGATTCCAGGGGAAGGGCTAGGATGAATCAGTACTATTTATTTTGGAGCATTTCTATAAAAAACCAGACTAAATTAGTTCGTTACTTACATTTATACAGTGAGGAGAAAAGAGAAACAACCTCAAAATCAAATAAATTGAGAGTTTGTCAGAATACTTTCAGAATAGTGACAGGTAACACCTGTCACATAAAATGAAACAGTTTATCTTACCTCCCTTGTGGTTGAAGATGGAAGGACATACCCATCAATAGACAGTCCGTGACACTAGAAAAACAACACGGCTTTACTATACAAACAATGAAACAAACGAGTATGTACATTAATTACAGGAATTTGTTAAGATGGAGGTTGGTTTCTTTCTAGTATTATTTAATGTGACCAATAAATTTAACACTGATTCAGTATAACGTTCAAAGAAAACATCTTCATACCAGACTAGAAGGTAAAATTACATGGGCATCTCTATTCAGGGTGGGTTTTTTTGACAATAGCTTTGCCATAAATTCTTCTGGAATCTTGGATTTCTCAGCTCAGCCTTTGGAGCTTTTAGTGTAATCCAAGTGCTAGTAAGATTGGATTCTTTTGGGAAGGGGAAGAGAGTCAATTAAATTTAGCTAAGTGCTATTATCTGATGTAACTAATGCAGTGAATCTGGAATTCTTCATGAAAAGCATCGTTTATGGCAGGGGTCCCCAACCTTTGCAACTTTAAGTCTGAAGGACTTCAGCTCCCAGACTTCTCCAGCCAGCTTTGCTGGCTGGAGAAGTCTGGGAGCTGAAGTCCTTCAGACTTAAAGTTGCAAAGGTTGGAGACCCCTGGTTTATGGAACAGAAAACCAACCTCTCCCTCTCTCTCTCTCTCCCTCTCTCTTTCTCTCTCTGTCACATTTTGTCTATAAAACAAATTTTACACGTTCTTTATGGCACTAAGTATTAAGAAGTGGATATTTTTGCATGAATAATAAAATAAAGATTATTTTAGTAGAATTATTGTTTATAAAAGATTAGCAAGCACCAAATATTTTAGAACAGAAAGGGTAACCAAAATAAAAAGGAGTATTTTCAGTTAATTCTGCTAAGTATGCAATTTTATCCTGAGAGGTTTGAATGTCAAACGAATGAACGCATGCCATTTCATTTCTTTCACTAAGTTCTCTTTAAAACACCTGCCATTTGCAAACAGGCTGACAATAGTAAAAAAACCTAAAGCCTGTGTCCACCCTTTACAATTTCACATGTCACATGGTTCTCCATTATGCTGAGGTGCATTTCACGGCTCCTCCATTTATTGTAAAAAAATGAATAACTCTTAACTTTTTACATTTAACATTAATTTAGATTTCTGAATAATCAAGATTTTTAAAAATGTATGAAAGTGCTGGAGACCAAAGTAATTCTGGTGTTTAAAATTGTGATCTAGTATTCCTACAAATGCTTGGCTTGAATGAGTTCTATCTAGTTCACAGGAGGATGCACCATACACATTTTTTTAAAAAAAACCCAAAAGCAGAAAAATATTCTGAAAATATTTTCAGAAAATATATAATATTTAAAATTGAATTTTAAAATAGAGGGTCAAGTGTCCTTATTTTATTCATAACTATTTGAAAAACGCAATTCAAAATATTTCAGTAAGGTTAGCCAAAGATTTCACTGAGTGCGTAAAAGTTTAAAGTAGCTAGATTCCAAATGTAACAATGCACATTAAACCCACGTAGCAATATTATCAAGCAACGTTGTTCAGCCTTCTGCCTTTTTCCAATTACCTTCTGAAGGATCTTCCACACTTTCGGATAGAAACCCACAGGGACTCTATTAATGGCACCATCAAGCCGTCTCCTGCGAAGCCACTGCCCTTGACGGTCACCCCAGCTAATAGAGTATCCAACTGACCCAGTTAGGGATGATGTACTAGTAGGAGAAGATGGGCTACTGCATCTCTGTAGAAAAGACAAAATTAATCCCATAAAGCAGCATAAACACCAATTCCTCAGAAACATCACTCTGATGCCCCAAAGAAGGCATGCTTGTAGAAATCATTCCTGTCTTCGGGTCTTCAGGGCATGCCCAACCTATTTTCCCGTTAATGCAATCTTTCTTTTTATATGCCTTTCTTTTTTTAAATCTGTCAAAAATTTCTTGCACATTTTGTTAGCAATATCGAATGATGAGCTAAGTCCATAGTATGGATTAATATTTATAGCCACATCAAGTTATCTAATGAGTCTGCTGGTTAGATGAAAAGGCATGGACATTTCATTAAAACCACCATCACCATCCCCTCCCCTTCTGCCCCGTCTCACTCAGAAACCTGAAAACCAATATGGCTGATGTTTGGCTCATCCAAGGAAAAAGTTCCTCTGAAACATTTCATAGCTAGCACAGCTTTATTAACCACATATAAATTAGCAAAATTAAACTATGTTTTATTTAAAGTATTTAAACAACTCATGTACTTTAAATTAACTAGTTATGGGGATGTGACATTTAAGAACAAAACATCTATTTTGTTGTATTCCAAAGGGCCATTCATTACCCCATTTAATACCATGCCTTTATCAAAATGGACAGCCAGCACAAAAGTGTAGAATCAACTAATTATTTAAATGCTTTTTTCATAAACCATTTTTTATTATTGTGCTACTCAGACATCTATTGCTTTGTATGGGTAGGATAAACTGTCTGCCTCACCAAGGATAATAAAAGGCTGAAGCTAATTTATTTATTTATTGGATTATTTATATCCTGCTTTTACTTTGTTCAACTCAAGACAGCATACATGAGGCTCCCTTCAACTTTTTTCCCCACAGCAATGTGAGGTAGGTTGGGCAAAAAGTCACATCATCACTTTCTGTGCCTAAGAAAAGATCCATAAAATCTGTAAGTCCAACACCTTAACTGTTGGGTCAGGGGGGGGCAATTATTTCTCCCAAGGAGTCATAAGAGGAACTGAGACAGTTGTGAAAGGCCAAACCAATTTGTCCTAATTGTGGTCCCCCAACTTGACCAAGGCCACACTTCGACCGAGGTGGCTGTGGGTGGCCAAGCCTGAGTCTCCTCAATTAATGAACAATATAGCCTCTACAGCAGAGGTTCCCAAACTTGGCAACTTTTATTTATTTTATTTTATCAAATTTATACCCCGCCCTTCTCCTTGTTAGGACCCAGGGCGGCGCACAGGCATCATTAAAAAACCATTACAAAAACAATACAAACTCTTAAAAGCATATTAAATTAACCTAAAACCCGTGCTAAAACCCTTTAAAACCCTAAAAATTTAAAATTTATAAATATAGTCAGAAACGGGGGGCTACGCTAGGCCGGCTTGTTGGAATAAGTACGTCTTCAAGCGTTGGCGGAAGAGGCGGAGGTCCGAAATGGTACGAAGGTTGGGGGGTAGGTCGTTCCAGAGGGCCGGGCCCGCCACAGAGAAGGCCCTTCCCCTGGGTGTCGCCAACCGGCATTGCCCGGCCGACGGCACCCTGAGAAGGCCCTCTCTGTGGGAGCGGATCAGACGAAGGGATGTATGGGGCAGAAGGCGGTCTCGTATATAGCTAGGCCCCGAGCCATGGAGCGATTTGAAGATGGTCGTCAACACTTTGAAGCGCACTCGAAAGGCCACAGGCAGCCAGTGCAGCTCGCGCAGGAGAGGTGTTATGTAGGCATGCCTTGGGGCACCCATAATCACCTGCGCGGCTGCGTTCTGGACTAGCTGTAGCTTTCAAGTGCACCTCAAGGGGAGCCCCATGTAGAGAGCGTTACAGTAATCCAGCCGAGAAGTCACAAGCACTTGAGTGACTGTGCGAAGGTCCCCCCGGTCCAGTAAGGGGCGCAACTGGCGTATCAGGCGAACCTGATAGAACGCCCTCCTGGCCACGGCCGCCACATGGTCCTCCATGGACAGCCGGGAATCCAGGAGGATGCCCAAGTTGCGCGCCCTCTCCACGGGGGCTAGTTGTTCGCCCCCAATGGCCAGTGTTGGACTTATCTGGCTGAACCGGGGAGCCGGAAACCATAGCCACTCAGTCTTGGACGGGTTGAGCTTAAGTTTGTTACTACCCATCCAGATCCATACGGCCTCCAAACACCGGGACAGCACCTCGACGGCATCGTTGGGGTGGTTTGGGGTGGATATGTACAACTGAGTGTCGTCAGCGTACAGATGGTATTCCACCCCAAAGCCACGGATGATCTCGCCAAGCGGCTTCATATGGGTGTTGAACAGAAGGGGAGAGAGGACCGATCCGAGGAACCCCACATGTGAGGGGCCTCGGGGACGACCTCTGCCCTCCTGCCAACACCCATTGCGACCGACCAGAGAGGTAGGACGAGAACAACCGTAAAACGGTGCCTCTCAGCCCCAACCCCCCCAATCGGTGCAATAAGATACCATGGTCGATGGTATCAAAAGCCACTGAGAGGTCTAATAGGACTAGGATAGAGGAACACCCTCTATCCCGCGCCCTCCAGAGATCATTCACCAATGCGACCAATGCCGTCTCAGTGCTGTGTCCGGGTCGGAAGCCGGACTGGCGCGGGTCTAGATAATCAACTTCCTCCAGGTGTCGAGGGAACTGTTGGGCCACCACACTCTCAACAACCTTCACTAAAAAGTGAAGGTTGGAGACGGGACGATAGTTCTCTAATAGAGCCGGGGCCAGGGATGGCTTCTTGAGGAGGGGCCTCACCACCGCCTCTTTCAAGACGGTAGGCAAGTACCCCTCACTCAGAGATGAATTCACAATGCCCTGGAGCCAGCCTCGCATTACCTCCCAGGATGCCAGTACAAGCCAAGAGGGGCACGGGTCCAATAAACATGTGGTGGCTCTAAGGTTCCTCCGCAACCTGTCCATATCCTCGGTAGCAACAAAATCAAACTCCTCCCATGGTGTTATCTCAAGACCAGCACCGGACAAATTGACTGGATCACTTTCAGTGGAGGGCAGCTCGTTCCGAATCTGAGTGATTTTGTCCTGCAGAAACTCTCCAAATTCCTCTGCTCGACCCTGCAAAGAAGCTTCCCGCGGCCTCAGATGAAGGAGGGAGCGGGTCACCCCAAACAGGGCGGCAGGGCAGTTTTCCGCGAACACGATAAGGGTAGCACAATACTCACATTTGGCCACCCTTAACGTCACTAAGTAAGTCCTAATATGGTCTCTCACTAGTGTTCGGTCAGTTTCGGATCGAGAAGATCTCTACCTACTCTCTAGGCGTCTCTTGCGGCGTCTCATCCCCCGAAGCTCCTCGGTAAACCAAGGGGCCTGGGTGACTCGACGCCGCATGAGAGGCCGCAAGGGCGTGACCCGGTCCAAGGCCCCCGTGGCCGCACTATACCATGCGGCCACTAGGTCCTCAGTCGAGTCGCGGGGCAGGGACACAGGTATTGGCCCAAGCTCCCTCTGGAACCTTTCAGGGTCCATCAGGCGCCTGGGGCGGAACCAACTTGATGTTTCCGGTTCCGCCTCCCCGCGGTGGGGTGTGACGGTTGGAAAGTCCATCCGAAGGAGAGAGTGATCTGTCCATGACAAGGGTGAGATGACTAAATCCCCTGTTCCGAGATCACTTCTCCACTGTCCAGAGACAAAAATCAGATCCAGCGTGTGTCCCCCCTCGTGAGTGGGGCCCTGAACTACTTGGGTCAGGTCCATGGCTGTCATGGAAGCCATGAACTCCCGAGCTGCCTCGGATGTTTCGCCCGCCGACGGCAGGTTAAAGTCCCCCATGACTACCAGTCTGGGGGTCTCCACCGCCATCGCGGTGATCACCTCGAGTAGCTCGGGCAGGGCTGCTGTTACATAGCGGGGAGCCAGGTATACAATCAGCAAGCCCAACTGCCTCCCTAGGCCCCACTTCACGAAGAGGGACTCACAGCCGGTCGTCTGAGGCACGGTGGTCTCCTTCGGCTCCAGACTTTCCTTAACAATAACCGTCACCCCCCCCACCCCTGCCTAGGGCCCTAGGCTGATGAAATGCCCGGTAGCCTGGTGGGCACATTTCCACGAGGGGTAAACCCCCCTCGGGGCCCAACCAGGTTTCCGTAATTCCCACCAGGTCCGGGTCCCCCTCTGACACAAGGTCATTTATGAGGGGGGCTTTGTTCACCACGGATCTGGCGTTGCAGAACATCAGCCTAGGACCCCGGCTCTGTGATCCCTGACCGCCTAGCCCACGAGTGGAGCACAGGGGGTTGGGGCAAGCGATCGCCCGTAACCAGCGACCACGAGCCCCTGACCCACGATGGACATCCTGTCTCCCACCACCCCTGTCCCTCCCCACGACCAACCGAATGGGACGGCCCTCAATAGAGACGACCCCTGGTCCCCCCTCCATGGAGGACCTCTCCTTTATCCTACTTCCGCCTGAAGACTTGTGGACTTCAACTCCCAGAATTCTCCAGCCAGCAGAGCTGGAGAAGAATTCTGGGAGTTGAAGTCCACAAGTCTTCAAGCTGCCAAGTTTGGGAACCTCTGCTCTACAGGCTTCTCCAGGAGAGAGATGAGCACTTTGCAGGTGCAGAAAAGCACTTTTGCTCCTCACCCTCCTGAGACCGCCAGCTGACTGCAGGAGGGCACAGCGACTGCACAGAGTCTTGGCTTCTTCTCTCACCCCCTGCAGCATGCTTATTTATGTTTGATTTCTGATTTCCAATTGACCTTGGGCTGGATGTGGCCCAAGGGCCGTAAAATGCCCAGGGCTGTTCTAGGCTCATACTGGATACAAAATTGAAATAAAACATCTATTAGTTTCTATAATCTCCCCTTTTCTCTATCCTTTTACTGAATCAGGGGAGATATTCTTCTGTGAAGTAATTTAGACCTCAGTAGTCATTCCTAAATTAAGTTTTGATGAGCTTCCAATGAAACAATTAGATAAACAATTGGATAACTTAGATAAAAACATTGATTATAAATTTATATTTTTTGTATTATGCATGTAAACTAAATCTCTTCATTTTATGCAGAACTCCGGCCCGCTATGGACATTTAAACTACAATTTCTAAGGATGCCAGTTAGCCCTGCTTAATAAAAAAAAAAATTCAAATGTCAATTTCCAAACATTAGGTATGCTCAAAAGTTTGACATGTTTGGGGATTCTAAAGATATTTTGGTTGTTTTAATATAATATAGATGTGCTTGTAAGCAGCTACTGTGTTGCCCTGAAAATACAACCTACTCAGAAAGTAAGTGCTAGCCCAGAGGTGGGCAACCTTTGCAACTTTAAGTCTGAAGGACTTCAGCTCCCAGAATTCTCCAGCCAGCAAAGCTGAAGTCCTTCAGACTTAAAGTTGCAAAGGTTGGAGACCCCTGCCTTGCTGGACGAAGAAGCTCCTGAAGGCCTCTGATAGTGAAAACGTGGCTGGGGGAAACACATGGAAGTGAGGTGAGTCAGTGGATGACATTCCTCCCGAAAATAAGGCCAATGCCTTGTTTGGTGGGGAAAAAATATATAAGGCAGGGTCTTGTTTTCAGGGAAATGCAGGACACGAATATCATAACTTTTTATTAACTTGTCTCATTTGTGTTTCCCAGCCTCAGCAATTTTAAGAAATGTGAACTTCAACTCCCAGAATTCCCCAGCACTGAGGAGCAGCAACAATATAAATCAATAATATTTTTCAAAACGTTTCACAGAATTTGTAATGCCAGAAAGAAAAAAGAAGTTTGGTTTACATTGTTAGAACGTGCATTATATCTCAAATCTCAGCTAAGAATCTTTTAGTGCAGCCCCATTTGACACAGCCTATTTGTCTAGATTTTCTTCAAGATGCCATCCATGCTTCAGGAACAAACAAAAGAAGCATTTTTGATAGTTGTGTCAAACTGATTATAAACTATCATTAAATCTCCTCCTGGAGACGATAGGAGAGTAGTTTTCTTTACTTAAACATTCTTTACTTCAGTGCACTCTAAATGTTTTGGATTGCAATCTTTATTATTAGCAGAGGCCATAGCCATTGGCTGTGCTGGGATAGGGGATGATGGGAGTGGTAATCCAATACATTTTGATAGCACTGTTGGAAAACATTAGAGTAAAATTAGGATTAAGATAGGTTGATCAGTTTCAGTTCTGTTTCGGTAATATATAATGATAATTTGCTAAATATTTAAAACACTATTGAAATAAGTACAAAAGAATAATTTCAATTGATGAAACACTATTCTAGATACAGTAAAATCCTCAATGCAATTTTGTTAAATAATCTTAAACATTGCCAGTGAAAATAAACAAGCTGATGAGACAGAATTCCTGAATATTTAGAGGTTGTAGGAAAAAGTTCACATACTAAAATGTTCTTATACAACTATTAAAGATATGGATGTTCATATATAAAAATCAGATTTAAGAACCAAAAACTATTAAATTTACTTCCAGGAGAATAACCACTTAGACAACTTTTATCATATTCTGAAAAGGAAAATAAAATCTTTATTTTGTTTAATATCCAGTCCACTTTTCCTCCAGGAATTTAAGATGACATACAGTAAATGATTAACTGAGCCACAGATGTTAACCTTAAAGGTTTGAGGATATATTGAGTTGAGAAAATCCAATTGCTCAAGCTCAAAGTCTAATGACCAATTTTATACTATCCCATAATGTCACTGTTATCATAGTACCTGGGTATGGACCATGCCATCAGGTGTTAAATTGCCAATCATAAAGTAAACTTCTTGCTAGGTTTACTACAATATACAAAATGTCAGCACATGTATGTTAACCATATGATTTAGGAGGAATTAAAAGGATTATGATAGCAAGTATTGTATTATCTGGCAACTGTAGTAGTATTTGAAAACTCTTGCCTTGGAGGCTGGAGAAATGCATTACACTGGACTAGATGGACCAATGAATAATCTGAAGATGTCATGTTGCAACTATCTCTCTCTGTGTACTTCCTCAAAAATATAAAGACATCCTATGAAAACCTCATGCTTTGCTGATTTATTCTCATGTATAGTGTTATGCTTTGAGAACTGAATTACTCATCTATGTTAATTCTATTTAAAACTAGATCAGAGGAGAAGGAAACAAATCCATCTCCAACTCACTAAAGTCATTTGAATGACATTTGCTGTCATATACAAATAGTGCTTGATGTACAACCATTCGCTTAACTCCACAGAGAATGTGACAACTTGCTGCCACCTGCTGAAAAGACTCCCTCTTGTGCCTGGGAACTAGCTCAAAGAGCTGCTTGTCCAAGGATTTTAGCTTCCCAGGGATCTATCCCATCTGCAGGGTGGGATAAGGACCAGGTCCAGGGCTGTGGCAGGTTTCCATATTTTCGTGGACCTGTAGCCTGCTCGAGTCTCCCAGGGCCTCTCCCACCCCATGAGGCACCACTGCACTCTGCTCGACATCTTGTGCTACTGCTTAATGACCAAAACTGGTAGTCCTGGGATTGTAGTCATTGAGCAAAGCAGGTTTGTTGAAGACTATGTACATTGAAAAAGCTATTCAGCTGTCAGCTGCTCATCTTTGCTTTCTTTGAAGTTCACTAGCAACTGCCATAACCAGGGAGGAGGGGGCATGCTGAAGGTGTCAAAGAATGCTGTAGGAAATTGGGGAGTATAGACACTAACAGAAACCAGAAGTGCCAAACAGAGCCATCTGTCGAGCTTCAAGGATGCCCATCTTGGGAAAGAAATTTACACTGGTGCCTGAGGCACTGAGTTCCCAAAACATCAGAACGAGACCTAATTGGACCGCTCTCCCAGGGGGATTCCTTCAATGTATGATTTTCATACAGTTTTTCCTCAGAATCTGTCTCATCCACGCTGCACTCAGCATCTTCAGTAAAAGTACCTTTTCTCGAAAACCTATGGAGTCAATGGTTGCTCTTTCCTAGGGAGTAGTTAGGGCCAGTCCGAAAGTAGACAAGCTCTGCTGCAGCAGTCAACCCAGAGACCAGTCTACCGAGGGGACAATGCAAAAAATGACAATCCATGAAAGTGGCCTGGAGGAGGATGGAACTCACGGACAAACATTCCCCCCCCCCCCCCCCGGCCACCAAATTGCATTGCCCCTAAAGAGGAGCTTGAATGGCTGGGGAACATGAGCATCGGCAAGGAAGCCCCAAAGCCCTGTTGCTCATTCAGTAAAGCAGGATGTGGAAGAAAAAGCCCTCAGCGTGACATACACCTGAGGAAGCCGCGGAGCCAGGAGATGGGATCATCTTGGAGGTTAGGGCAAAGAGGAGCTCCTAAGGGAGCTGGATGAACAAGACCTGGTTGAACAAGCCTGAACGGTGTTGAGAGATGCCTTTGGGAATCAGCAGACCAAAGAACTTGCCCAGCTAGCAGAGCCTTAACCCCCATCAGGATGGGAGATGGGAGATGCCGGCACAGTGCAGGCAGCTGTAATGGGAGGGGGAAGGGCAGTCTCACCCGGACTTCTCCTGGCCCAGGCAGCTCAGCCAGGCAGCGCAGCCCCTTCCCAAAGGGGTGGGGGGATGTCCTCCAGAGACAAGGGATGAAGACACCTCTTGCCCTGGGATTGATATGTGCAGGAGACCCAAAACAATTGAGGTTTTTCCTTGCACAGGTGTGGAATTATATGCAGGAGTACATAGCTGACCTGGTCACTGAAGCAGCCTGAGTCTGGTGCATAACATGTCCCTGGAAGACACCGCTTCAGAGTGGATGGTCTCCCTCCACAATGACGATGCGCCAGAGCTCCGAAACTTTGACCGATTCATTATGGGTCTTGCACAAGTTATTTGAAGACCCACTTGCCCAATGCAAGGCCTGAACTGCTGCAAAAAAAACCCCAGGTAACCCTTTAGGCCTGTACTTACACCTCCAAAAAATTAACAGACACAGAATGGAAGTGGACAGCCTGGAAAAACAGCAATTCTGGTGACCATCTCTCAAAAAGGACATTGAAAACTGTGTGCATCAACCAAAAGACAACCAGGGAAACCCATGGGACTACTGCAACCAATGTCAAATCCCCACTTCGCTTGGAAAGAGACCTCTTTATAGTGGAACTGCTGAGAGTTCCACTATTATGAAGCTGGTAACTTCATAATTTCAATGGTTACTGATTTTTGAAACTCAAGGGGACTTCCCAAGGCTTAAACTCCTCCCACTACCCCAAACTAATAGGGGGTGCAAACAGGCCAACTCAGTATTGGAACTGTACTTCAGATGCTATATTAATTATCAACAAGATAATTGGACTGATCTTTTACCATTTGCAGAAGTGGCATATAATAATTCAGTGCATAGCAGCAGCAGGTTTATCTCCTTCAAGGTAGCTTCAGGTCAGGACTTTGCAGTAATCCTAGAACTATCTTTGGACAAACCCCAGAACCCCTCAATACAAGAATGGATACAACAACTACAAAATACATGGCCAGTAGTGCACAAAGCCCTTGAGGAAGCACGAGAAGCTTACAAATGGCAAACGAAAGAACTTTGAAGTTGGAGAAAGAGTATACCTCTCCACAAAGTATATACAGTGTACCCAACAATCCAAAAAACTGGGCTCTAAGTACAGTGGTCCGTTCCAAATTAACAAAATCATCAACTCAGTCATGATACAATTAGGATTGCCCAAAAATCTGAAAAGAATTCACCCCATATTTCATTGTAGCCTGCTAAAACCAGAAGTCCCCCCTCCCTTCAGCCACTTCCTCCCACATCACCCCTTCCTATTTTCATAGAAGGGGAACAACATTTTGAGGTGAAATAAATTTTGGACTCTCAAAAACACAAGGGCAGGATCCAGTACTTGATTGCATGGAAACATTTTCCTGCTTCCCAGTCTGAATGGGTTGACAGACACTATGTTCGAGCTGACAAACTCCTTCGTGCTTTCCACAAGAAGGCTTTCCAAAAAACCTAAAATGTTGGACCTCGTATGAATACTTCAATTTCTCTTTTCTTTTCAGGCTAATGCCTCTGCCAAGGGGAGGGGGGAATGTTAGCTACTCATCTGCGTTTTCTTTGAAGCTTGCCAGTATAACTGCCCTAACTAGGGGGGGGGAGAGAGGGGAAGTGTGTGGGAGGAGTCCAAGAATGCTGTGGGAAATTGGGGAGCAAGGACACTAATAGGAACCAAAGGTGCCAAACTGAGCCACCTGCTGAGTTTTAAGGACGCTGGTCCTGGGAAAGGCGTTTACCTTGGCATCTGAGGCACCGGATTCCCAAAATATCGGAACAAGACCTGATTGGACTGCTCTCCCAAGGGGGAGGGTTTTGAGCACTGGGGATTGCTTTCAATGTATGATTGTATCCATACGGCACTCAGCCTCTCTAGCAAAAGAACCTTTTTTCTAAAACATACGGAGTCAAAGGTCGTTCTTTTCTCAGGGCCCAGACTGACACTGAATCACCTTATGATTCAGTGGAAGTGCCAACATTGAAGCAATTATAGCTCTAAGTACTATTTTTTTTTGTACCTATAATGCTGAAATTATTCTACTGATAAATAATTGGAAATCAATATTTCAATCTAGATGAAAGCCTGTTCCAATAAAACATATTTTCTGATGAAAGGAAGGAATTGGGAAAGAAAAATAAAGTGTCTTCTTCCATATCAGTAGAATGTCAGATTGACCCAGACTGACCATTCACGTTGGATTTACCATTATGCAATTTGGCATTATGAAATGTAATGATGGTTGTATTAAATTATATTTAAAAAGGGATGATTATATGCATATTTTGGTTTTAGACCTGTGAGATTGCTGTCGTGTTCATGGCGTTCAGTATTATAATAGTTTCTAATTATTTGATTTTAGCATTTAAATAATTGCATCTTTATATGTTGACAGAGATTATGTCAATTTATCCCTGTTTATCATTTGAAAATATTTTTTTAATTAATGGAAATTCATTTTCTAGTGGTTAATTTTATAAGCACAGTTCATGTGGCAAATTATGAGTTTACAATCATTTTAATAAAATAAATCTAGATTATTTATTTTAAGATTCATTTCTCTGATAGCATTACAACCAATATTACTGATTAAAGAAAATTTGCAGATTAATAGGGAGCTTAACCTGTTACTTTATACAGTTTTGTCCCTTTTCTAGTTTTTGTTTGTGGAAAATGTAAATGCCCTGTGTTTTGAACATATAATTCCAATCACAAGATGTATATAATACATCAAAGAAGTTTAATTTTTAATTAATAATTTGTTATGATTTTTACTGTAAAGTAAATTAAGGCCAGTTGATCTTAGCTATGTGCCTATCCACAGTAAGGGAAAAGAGAGATTTTAAATTTCTGAATGATGAATTACCATGGACCTGGATGAGTGCATGCTGCTGGATGTGGAATGGCCCCCATAGAAGAACTATAAAACAGAAATACAAAACATATAAAAATAGTCAGTAAGTAAAATCAACAAAACATGGATAAAATAAGTATGCATTAAAAAAGGGTAAAACTCAAAACACTCATTTTTCCCTTTGCTAATGTCTGCTAGATGGTTTACATTATTGTACTTTCAGTAGTATTAGAGAAAGCTGAATATTTTCATTGTGCCTGAATGAAAATATATTATATTCTGTTTGACACTTCTGGATTTTATGTCCAATACTGTTACTGAGAATACTGATATACCAAATAATAAATGAAATCCACAAGCTTTAAAATCTGGAGCAAATTTGCATAAAGATCAAAATCTTGGCCTATACCATATACCACAAAGATTCATACAAATGCAATGTAAAAGACCAGGTTATTGCAAAAATTGAAATTAATGGATAACTTTGCTAAAATGCAAATAAAATTATTCATAATTTACGTGTGTTTTATCCATGTCATAAATCCCATGCATCTTCTAGGAGTGCAATGGTATAAAAGAGTAAATCATTTCTGCTTTTTTTCTTTCTCTGCAAATATCAATTTGGTGCGTTTTTTCATGGATTTTCAATTCACAGAACCACAGAGAGGAATTTATTTCCCCCATATTTTAACTCTAGTTTTGCATGTTCTCCTTTCTGAGCTACTCATTGCTAGATGAAGAACGGAAAGACTTGATTCCTCGAGAGGGATTTGAGAAGGTCTGTGAAACCAAATAGTAGTACTGGGAGGTTATTAAGCTTTATCAAACTACCATACAAGTTGACTGCACATTTAAAATGCTATTTCTAATTTTTGGAAAAAGCCCAGGACACAAATATATTAACAAACCACCAATTTGCCACAAAGCAATGTGTGAAATGGAAGGGTCAAACAGATGAAAGCAGGATCACAATGCAAGTGTTGCACATTTTCTATATCATTCTGGCAAAGGCAGCAATTGACTCATATAGACTGTTTTGGTCTTAGAAGGGCTGTGAATAGGTAAGTATGAGTTCCATTCTCAAAACTCTAGTTTTGGGATTTTGGAGTATTCTATGGTGAAGGATGAAAGGAGCACTCTATTTCACATCTTTCCCTAAGTCAGTTTATTATTATTATTAACATTTATATATCACTTGATTCCCAACTACTCTGGGAAGGTTCCGGCCGCCCTTACTACCGGTTCAGTAGTAAAAAAAATGCTTTGTGCGCGCACACATTGTCATGTAAAACGATCTGTGAATGCACACAGCATTATAAAACAAATAAAAATTATATTTTTCAATGAAGATTGTTCTGTGCGTGTGCAGAACAGAAAATCAAGATGGCGCTGCCGATCATAGAACCAGTACCGATTAGGTAGGAACCCACCTCTGATGTCAACATTCTTTTGAAATGAAGATAAAGCTAAGTAAAAATCCAAACTTGAAGATCTGTAGGACTTCTGTTAAGTGTCCTGACTTCCAAAAATGCATTCTTTTACCACCCCGTCCCTCTAATCAGTTTATACTGAAATGCAATTATACCTGTAACGGAGGACTTGCAATGGAAAAATATTCACAGTTAACATACACACATTGCAGAGAAGTGGAATATAACTTGGGCACATATATTTTGAGAATTTTTTTAAAAAAGAGAATTACTTAAGAGTCTAGTAATAGTGTTATAGGAAAAATAATTCTAGGTAGCACTGCTTCCTAATCAGTTCTAAAAATCACAATTAGACTGGGATAAATCATATCTAAACAATTAGACTTGGATGAAGAAAAACATGTCCTCTACTTATAACTATTTGTTTAGTGGACGTTTGAAGTTATAACTTCATTAAAAAAGTTACTTATGACTGTTTTTCACACTTATGATTGTAGCAGCATCCCCATGGCCATGTAATCAAAATCTGATTGCTTGGCATATTTTCATATTTATGATGGTTGCACAGTCATGGGGTCATGTGATCACCTTTTGCAACTTTTTGACAAGAAAAGTCAGTGGGGAAGCCAGACTCAACTATGTTACTAACTTAACAGCTGTAGTAATTCACTTAACTACTGTGACAAGAAAGGTTGTAAAATGGGGCAAAACTTACTTAACTATTATGCTCCTTATAAACAGAAATTTTGGCTAACTTGTGATTGAAAGTCGAGGACTACCTTTACTTCAAAAGCAGAATATGCCAAGAAATGTCAAATTCAATTCTTCAAGTTCTCTGAGTAAGATTGGGTAGACCTTGTTCGAAATCTGCCAGTCAGTGTAGATAATACTATTGGGCAAGATAACCCCAAAGACAATTTTCTTTATTCCCTTGAGGGGGAAGGGAGTTAGGCCTAATAATGGAGTTATTAGTATAAAAGAGTTGCTAAATTGTATTTATTTCCACTATCAATCTGAAGTCAGGAAAGAAGTTGTAAGAATATGTAGCAAGCATAGCCTCCAAGAGCTCCAGGGGGCTGTATCTCTACTTCTCAGAGAGTCAAAAGACAACAGGAATTCTTGATAATCCTGGCTTGTTAATTGGCCCTCAATCATACATGACTTTCTAGTCATCTTTACCCTTTATATGTTTACATGTAATGAAATGACACTGAGAAAATTGCTACTATAGCATGATGATACTGCTATGCTACAATAACAAATTTCAAAAATATTATAGATTCAAGAAAACAGTCTTGAATTAGTGACTCTGAAAACAGCGTTCAGCCCACATAAGTAGAGTAGGCCTATCAAGGCTTCGTCTTACACATGTGCCTCATAAACATGAATTAGTAACTTTATTATTAACTTTTATTTTGATATTTTATTGTGTGCATTTGCAAATGCTGCTGAGAGATACCACAGAAAAGCATGCAATTTAACAGCTTCCTATGCCTAGATAGATAATGGTTCGTTTCACCTGTTCATTGCTACTTAGTCTCTTATGCCTCTATAGAAAGGGGAAAACATGGTCAATAGTTATATTAATAATGGCATCAGTCTGAATATGGGCAGTACAATGAGTGCAACCTGCAAGTTACTACTATCATTTCAGAGATATATCATAAGCACTCTTCTTTTACAAAGTATTTGTAAATACCGTTTAAAATTACATTTTAAAATTTAATACATTTTTAAATTTCCATTTTTCAGTCGGTCATGCAATATTAAGCACTACTCCAGAAGACCCATCAGTTTGAAGAGACTGTGATCAATGGTGGCATTCTAATAGCATCATTGTCACTATTTCAATTTTTTACACCCATTTCACAAGTCCTTGGATAAATACATTTGGTTTAGTGGTTAAGGTACCAGCCTCGAAAACAGGAAACTATTGAAAGCTGACTGGGTGACTCTTGGCCAGTCATTCCCTCCCAGAGAAACTCAGTACAGATGGTTATTGTGGTGGAGGAAATAGGAAGAGGAAAGAGGATGAGCGATGTTCACCCCCTTGAGTTATTTATAAAAATAATGTGTGTGTGTGTGTGTGTGTGTGTTAGTTTTATGAGCTGATCAATAAATAAATCAGAGAGACTAGGATAGACCTATTTTGAGCTTTTTAGCTCTCATCAGCTAGCCATACCCTTACTGGGATTCGAACCAGGGCTGCATTGCATATCAGGCAAGAGCCTTTAATCATTCAGCCAGCCAGGCAATGACAGTGTTCATGTAGTGGTGGTGGATGCCAAAATTAATGTACAATCCTGGGAGCCCAGGAAAAATGTATGCAAAAAGGAAGCAGTTCTTAGGTCAAAGTTATTGAAGGGTTGTGACCACCATAAAGTAAAGTTTTCTGTCTCAAGGGGTTTAAAGGCAGCTGTGGTGCTGCAGTGGTTTAGAATGCAGTGTTGCAGATGGATGCTGCCCAAAGCCCTGGAGTTTTGATCCTAACTGGATTAAAATTGACTCAGCCTTCTCTCCTTCCAAAACGGCTAAAATGAGGACAGAGATTGTTGGGGACCACATGCTGACTCTGTAAACCGCTTAGCGAGGGCTGGAAAGCACTGAGAAGTGGCATATAAGTCTAAGGGCTGTTGCTATGGCTTAAAGCTAAGCAAAGAGGAAGCCTGTGTGCACCTGTTTCATCTCACTCTTCAGTCTTGTAATGCCACTTCTTTCGGTCTTTGTTGCTCCAGTGTGACCGACTTCGTGGATAGAGATCGCAGGGCTGGAGGTGGAAGAATCAAGAGGACGCACTAAGGATGGAGAAGAAAGAAAAGTATTAAAAAAAACCTGTTTCAATACACAAGAGGGTTTTTTAAAATAAGGAAACAAGAATGGTGTGTGTGTGTGTGTGTGTGTGTGTGTGTGTGCACGCGCATATGTGCATATATTACTGCTCCTTTCGACTCCAAATTCTTTTCCACTGAGAATATGATGAAGGAGATTTTTCATATCAAAGGGACTCAGATTCATTAAACTTTCAGAGGCTTCTTCACCTGTAGGGGGAAAAAATAAAACCCTAAATTTCAAGGGCAAGTATAAACTGAACATGTTGTCAAGGTCATTCATTTTGCAGGCAGAAAGTTGTTTATTGCCCAGCTTAGTAAAGGCCTGATGAATATTGATGTCAGTCCCTTATCGTGTAAAAATAGGTAGCGAGTGCAACTGTTTTCAGGAAGACAATTGTAACAATTGTTTCACTGTTATCCTGTCTATAATCCCATCATCAAAAAATATAAAGTTATGCCCCTGAGACAAAGCACTAATCTTCCCACTCCCTTGACTCAAGCCTGTATGTCAAAAGAGAATTTCACTTTTAACACCTAGAGCTCATTTTTTATTTAGCTATATAACAAAAATATTTCCTGTACTGAAGCTTTTCTTAGACTGCTTCTGAAGATGGAATTTGGGATGCTTGGTATCATCCACATATGTCCCAATGAAAACTATTTAACTTGACTGTTTTATTACACAATCTGTTGTGGTCTTTGTCAACCACGAGAAGCTGTGAACTAGGACAAGTAGCCAACCAATGGATTTTTCTTCTTTTTTTCGTGGTAAAAATATGAAGCAGACATGACGCATAGAATAGCTTTCCTCAAATTGGTTCTCTCTTATGTATGGATTACAAATTATTTCTAGTTATGCCTTGCTATTTGGGAATTAGAGAAGCTGTAGTTCTCTTGTAGAAGAGAACATCTGGTTGCAAAGATTCTGCAGAGGGAAAAATAATAATTATTGAGCTTATAATCCTGTGCATGATAAATCCTCTCTAGGGGATATAAGGTTTTATCTCCTTGGAATTTCAACACAATTCATTAATGCATTTAGCTGCAAACTCATCTGGATATTGAAAAAGAAGCCATATTCTCTGGATGGAATACCTTAGGTTCTGTGGCAATTATTGTATAATCACTAAATTGTTTTTATCTGTGCAATAATTACACTAAGACCACTGCCTTTATTATAACACTAGCCATTATATAACTGTGCTTCAGGTTATAATAGGTCATTTATTTATTTGTTCAGAAAAACAACCACTATAAAAGCAAAAATAAACCAAGCAATAGAAATGTCAGATTTCATAACTTGCTTGAAATTATATTCTTTGAAGAAGGAACAGAGAAAATTAACCAGGGAAATTGATTCTGAGTGTAATCACCATTGGATCACATGTTCACAGGGCAAGAACAAATAGTACCAAGCGATCCCCAAAATATCTTGTCAATTAACAGTGTTAGTTGACAAAAATAAAAATTAAAAAAAATTATTACCTATGAGTATATTACTCCCTTAACATGCTTACTACTGACCTTTACCCAGTGGTGGGATTAAAATAATTTAACAACCAGTTGTCTGCCCTAATGACCAGCTGGGTAGGTGTGGCTGGGTAATCATGTGATTGGGGGGCATGGCCAACTTGACATCACTCATGTTGAGGGGAGCCTCACCTTGTCCCACTTGCCTGGTCTCCCAAGCTCTTCTGGTCTTTGTCTATTAATTTGTCTACTACAACAGTGTCTGGTTGATTATCTAATGCCTGTTTGTCGTTCTGGATCTGGAACTCCCATAGATTCTTAGCTCTATTATTCTCCATGATCTTCTCTGGAAACTCCTTCATGATGGCTGGGGAATTCTGGGAGTTAATGTCCCTACATCTTTCAGCTGAGAGACACTGATCTACCCTTGGGTTCTATCTAATGTGGTAAATCCCTGCTTCTATGGATCTGATGCTTAGTGCCTGTTCTTGCACTGTTATGATCAGTGCTGCCTTTTAGACACACACACACACACACACACACACACACACACACACACCAGAGCAGGGATCTGCAACCATGGTGGGTTTCAATTTATTTTACTACTGGTCCGTTCATGTGCACATTCGCCTGATGCTTCTGTGCGTGCGCAGAAGGAGCCTCCCACTGCCGCCATTACTGGTTTGCCCAATCCAGGACAAACTGGCAGAAACCAACCTCTGCTTTGCAGCCTTAACACTCACAGAGCCATTTGGACCCGTTTCCTACAACAACAAAACAACGACACCGGGAGCCACAAAATCCTTTTGACATCTAAAATGAAGATAACACTGCATTTATCATTTTTCTACCTTTATGCTTATAGTCTATTTAACGCAGTACTATTTCTTCTGGGCCTTAGGTGGAAAAAGAACTTTCCTATCACTTGCTGGAGATGCCATGGGTTAATCTGGGAATTACTGTGATCAAATTCTAATTTACTAGAATTGCATCTTTGGCTTAATTGTAATGATAAATGCAATTAAATTTGAAGCCTTTTATATATTTGTTTCTTCCACTTCAGGAATAATTATAAAAATGATGATTTCTCACTCATTGCCTACTAGTGAATGCTCCAGAGGGCTAAAACCGGCCCTACGAGCAACCCGGAAGTCAATTCCGTTTGCTCAGAGTGTCGTTTTTTGTTCTCCAGAGTCTTTGGGGAAGCCTCCGGAGGGCTCCTGAACACTCTGGAGGGCTAAAACTGCCCTACGAGCAACCCAGAAGTCACTTCTGGGTTGTTTGAAGTGTCATTTTTTGCCCTCCGAAACCTCCAGAGGGCTCCTGAACGCTCCGGAGGGCTAACACCAGCCCTACGAGCAAATCGGAAGTTCATTCCCAAACTTCCAGTTTGCCCATAGGGCCATTTTTTCACGCTCTGGAGAGCCTCTGGTGTGTGTGTGTGTGTGTGTGTAGGCTGTTTTTGCCCTCCCCAGGCGCTTTAAAAGCCTCTGAAGCCGGGGGAGGGTGAAAAAACAGCACCAAAAGCGGGGGTATTATGCGCGTGCATGATACTAGCAATGTGCATAGTATTATGGGCTTGGCACACCCATGCACAACCCCCCCTGCGCTTCCCCCGCTTTTGGCACGCGAGCCACGAAAGGTTGGCCATCACTGCTCTATAGAGTCACTAGTAGTTGACATATAATCCATTCCAACACCACAAATATGCAGGGTTTTCTTCCCAAAAGCCCCTCATATTATTTTCAAGTCTATTAAAAAAATTAATCTTCCATTCCCTGATCACCATTCTCTACCCCTTTTCTATTAGTGGGGAAGGCAGGCAAGCAGGCTGGGCCGCGTGGACTGAGGGGAAGGCAGGTAAGAGGCTGGGCTGCAGGAGTCGCATGGGAGGCAGTTGGGCAAGAAGTGAAGGAAGGTTCACCAGACAGAGATCAGCTGGAACACATGGTCGAGGCAAGCAAGGGAACCAGAGAGTAGCAGCAGCTATGCCGCAGGCATGATTCTAGGCATCAGCCAAGGTGGGCAAGGCGAGATAAAGAATGAGTGGGAGGGGCCACCCAGTGGTGCAATTAGCCAGTTCTCTATCTATTTATCTATTTCCTCCATTATTTTTTACTCATTTTCACTATAATTACCATATTTTTCGGAGTATAAGACGCACCAGGGCATAAGACACACCCAGGTTTTGAAGAGGCAAATTTTTAAAAAAAGTAGGTAGGTAGGTAGGTAGAGGGATAGAGAGGGAGAGAAAGAGAGAGAAATACAGTAGGTAGGTAGGGAGAGAGAGTAGGTAGGTAGAGGGAGGGAGGGAGGGAGAGAGAGAAAGAGAAATACAGTAGGTAGGTAGGGGGAGAGAGTGAGTAGGTAGATAAGTAAATAGGTAGATAGAGGGGGAGATAGAGAAATACAGTAGGTAGGTAGGGAGAGAGAGTGTAGATAGGTAGGTAGGTAGGTAGAGGGGGGGAGAGAGAGAAATACAGTAGATAGGTAAGGAGAGAGTAGGTAGGTAGGTATATAGAGGGGGGAGAGAAATACAGTAGATAGGTAGGAAGAGAGAGAGTGTAGTTAGGTAGGTAGAGGGATAGAGAAAGAGAGAGAGAGAGAGGGAGAGAGAGAGAGAGAGAAATACAGTAGATAGGTAGGGAGAGAGAGAGAGAGTGGGTAGGTAGATGTTTCCAGGTGTATTTACCCATGTGCTGGAGAAGGAAATCCCTGACCACCTTTGGAACAAATCTTTGTTTCTGCAGGCAAAGTAATTCTCATCAATCACTCTAATTAAACAGCTTTCCAAAAGGGGGGAAAAAAACCCTTTTTGAACTTTGCAAACTTCCCCCAAACGGCCCATTTTTCACCAAAATGAGCCCATTTTTTTTCAAATAAAAGGCATGAATAGCCTTGGGGGGGCTTGCAAAGTGCTCGGGGGGGAGGGCAAAACGAGGAAAAAACGGCCTGTCTTTTTCATGAAAAGGGGCTGTTTTTTTGGTCAAAAAATTGCATGCATAGCCTTATGGAGGCTTATAGAGTGCTGCTGGGGGCTGGGGCAAAAACGCCCTGTTTTTTGCTCCTTTCTGCCCTCCCCAGCCCCCAGGAGCTCTCTGGAAGCCTCCATAAGGGTATGCGTGTGGCCATTTTCGTGAAGGGGGTGGGGTTTCAGGAGGAAAAAAATGCTGTATTCGATGTATAAGACGCACCCAGATTTTCAGCCTCTTTTTAGAGGAAAAAAGGTCCGTCTTATACTCCGAAAAATACGGTATATGCAAATCTGCTATTGCCATTCACCTTCTCACCTCTGAAATATACTCAGAATCCCCTCTTTTATTCCAGAGTAATAAGAAAGAGAAAGTAACCTTACCCGAACAATTCAAGCTGCGAGCAAGTTCTGTTGCCATCACTTGAATAATGAGCCCAATGCGGAGTCTCAGCATTTCTGCAAAGAGACTAGGTTGTGACCGGACATACATGGCCAGGTACACTATAATTTCCTGTCAGGGTTGGGGAAGAGAAGAATTGATTTTAGAGATCTCTATCACAAATGGTTCACAATGGCAATAATGAAATAATTTCTTCAAAAAGATTAGCAAGGGTTTTTTTTCATATTACCTGTGTAAGAACTGCAATGCTGATATCCTGGCCACTGGCTTCATATATTAGTTTGGTTAGCTTTTCAGGAGGCAAAGGCCTACAGAAATTGAATTTAATTAAAGGCATAAGCAAAAATCTGTCAGTGACTCTATGTCTATTTTTCAAGAAGTCTTTTCAGTAGCCTTATAAATTACTCTCCCAAATTATTAAATTGTAATTTTTATTAGAAGGTTAGCAGGGCAGATTTTGTTGCTTGGTTTTAATATTTTTGTCGTCTAAATGACTTATAAAAGAAAGCCTGCCTTTATGAAGCTTAAGATTGGAGAAAAGTAAACTTGCAGAATGAGAATCTTTCCCTATCTCCACCAAATTACTCACTTGTTTTGAATTCATAATTGTTCCTGATTACCAGGACAGTTTAAGAAATTTTAAACTGTAGAATTATTGAAAAAAATCCTCCTTTTCTAGAATTTATTTTGTACTCAGTTACATATAACTGGGGGGAAATGGTTCCATTCATTCAAAGCTTTTCCTTGATCATCAAGCCACAACAGTGGAGTTGCTAATGAAAAGGGCCACTTTTGCTCTTATATATTTTAACAAACTAGCTAAGATCCTGTATGATCTCAGACGTGACTCGTTTCCCAATTAATACTTTTACTACTAAAAATATTTTCTAAAAATCCTATCATAAAGCTATCAAGAAGTATGAAAAATAAGACATTGGTTTAAGACAGAGTGGTTCACATACGCTGTAATTGTTTTTTCGCGAGGCTCAGGTGGGAGGCCAACTGTAAGTTGCTTCTGGTGGGATAAAAGATCTGTACAGGCCTTACAAACAACAAAGGAAAGAAGAAAGTTCAAGTTAGTAAATATGTAGCAACTGCATTATACTTAAGCTTTGAAAAATCGATTCAGTCATTCCATATCACTAATGTCAATGTGAAGACCAAAGCCATATTCTTCTATATCTGAATCTGATATAGAAAAACACAGAAAGATTATCTCTCAATGTTTTCAAGGAAGGTTCAGCAAAGGCAGCAACCAAATGAAGTATTTTTGTTCTTCATAGTTAGATCTACTGGAGAAGAATGCAGAGGAACATGCTTAACAAGCATTATAGAACCTACTCTACTAATGTCAGTTTCTCAGATGATGTTTTATCTGGAAAATCAATGTTCAAACATACTTGGGAGCTTACAACTGGAATGATCTAAAACAGGGGTCGCCAACCTTTGCAACTTTAAGTCTGAAGGACTTCAGCTCCCAGACTTCTCCAGCCAGCAAAGCTTATTATGTATATACCCACATAGCAAAGCTGGCTGGAGAAGTCTGGGAGCTGAAGTCCTTCAGACTTAAAGTTGCAAAGGTTGGGAGACCCCTGATCTAAAAGGCAAGTCAGTATGCTAGGTCATTATGGAGAAACTACATGGGCACCCATATTTTAAGAAAGTTATTTGAATTCACATGCAGCCAAATACCTGCAGAGAGCTTATGTCATACAGCATAAATCTTGCATTAATAGTGCTGATATTATTTCTCTGGCTTAATTGGTATGGATGTATACAAATATCCAGATGACTGAATAAATAAATATGGATGTATACAAATATCCAGATGAATGAATGAATGAATGAATGAATGAATGAATGAATGAATGAATGAATAAATAAATAAATATAATGGTTATGAATCTATAAACTAGTCCAAACTAGTGGTGTACAAAAGAATCACTTGCAGCCAATATAAAATTACAACATCATACAGTTATATGCGAGACCACCTCCTGCCACATACATCCCTTAGACCGATACGCTCCCACAGAGAGGGCCTTCTCAGGGTGCCGTCGGCCGGACAATGCCGACTGGCGACACCCAGGGGAAGAGCCTTCTCTGTGGTGGGCCCAGCCCTTTGGAATGACCTACCCCCTGAATTATGTACCATCACCGACCTCCGCCTCTTCCGCCAATGTCTAAAGACATATTTGTTCCAACAAGCCGGCCTAGCCTAACCTCCCGTGGGGACTTTTAGGAAGTTTTAAAATTGGGTATTTTAAATTTGGTTTTAGTACAGGATGGGAATGTTTAATATTTATTTTAAATTATATATTTATCTTTGTATTCGTATGTTTTTAAATTTCCTGTACGCCGCCCTGGGTCCTCTGTGGAGAAGGGCGGGATATAAATTTAAATAAAATAAAATAAAAATAAATAAGAAATTCAATATAATTATGGTAAATGCTATAAAGAGTGTAATATTTCTGACACTACAAGTTCTATAGTACTTAAATTCTACATGCCTTCTAGAATAATGAGGCTTCATAAGTTTCTGGAAGGCCAGAAGAATAAAAGCTATTTTTATCGCAGAGACAAGTGTTTCAGAGCAAACCAAACCCCAAAGAAAATAACTACTTTTGGCCATGTGAACAGTGATTCCGTTTGACTTGACTGCATGCTACATGGGTCATCATTTTTTCTCAATTGTTTTTCGAGGTTGAGAGAAACTGAAATAGAAACAATTTGTTTGATCATACCTCAGCCAGGACTTCAACCTTCTTTTTTAATATGCCAGAAATATAGCGGATGAGCCCCCATTCTTGGTTTACACCTGCTTTGCTGTACAGTTCGTTGAGGAGGCAATGAATGGTGACTCCAGACTGGCCATAGAGCTGTGTTTCCCAATCAAGACCTCTTACAAAACAAAAAGTATCATGATGATTATATGTTCTTATTTATTTTTTTAAAGGGAAAGTGGGATATTGTAAGTCATGGAAGTCCAACATTTTGGTTTGGGTGGGCCATATTGAGTGAAAAGGAATTGTCTTAGGTCACATATAAATATGTATAATACAGTTAAGGTATATAAATCACATGATAATGTTAAAAGTTTATGATCTTGTGAGGCTACATGTAGTCAGTGGGCCACGGGTTTAGGCATGCCTGCCATGGGCTGTATGTGTATCAGTCCTGATTAAATTGCCAGAAATAAGTAAAAGTTCCAGTCTGAAATTCAACTCTCAAAACTATAATTTTCAATACAAATATATACATGAAAACTTACATAAAATTAGAAATTAAGTATTTTTACATTTAACTTCCCAAAGTGCTTTTAAAAGTCCCCAAAAGCAATTTTTGATTTAAGACCTTAACAATTCAGTGGAGGTAACAGAATTACAGGTAGTTTTTGTTTACTGACTGGTTCTGGGAAAATGGACGCTAATCAACACGGCTGCTATGTGACTCCACAGCGAGGGAGGGAGGAATGGAGAAAGAGAGGTCTCTATGTTATTCAAATAACGTTCTCTTGTACAGCAGTTCATTTAATGACTGTTTGAAGTTACATTGGTACTGAAAAAAGTAACTTAGAACCATTTTCACAATCATTGCAGGTACTCATGGTCATGTGACCAAAATCCAGACTGTTAGTAACTTACTCATATTTCTAATGGTTGCAATGTCCTGGGACCATGATCCCCTTTTGTGACCTTTTGACAAGCAAACTCAATGGGGAAGCCAGATTCACTTAGCAACTAATAATACTACTTTATTTACGGTCACAGACCAAAACACAAGTACTACAAAAAGAAACATAAGAAAATTGATCGTAGCATCCTAGCAATCAATTGCCAAAAGCTTAACTAGGGGAAGTTACAGCGTTCTCCTCCAATTGTTACAGCTCTTAAGAAGAATTTTGAAACCTGAAAGGTGATGTATGAGGAGCCATCTCCTAGGCAATGTACCATCAAATTACAGCCGTTGGGTCTAGAAAGGATGATTCAAGGAGAGACAGTAACTTAGATCTATCTGTGTTGTACATGGGGCAAGATAAAAGGACATGCTCCACGGTTTCAACCTCGGCTCTGTCACAAGGACATAGCCGCTCGTTAATCGGGAGCCTCTTGAGATGACCATCCAAAAGTGTTGAGGGCAAGACATTAAAGCGAGCTAGGGAGAAAGCTCTTCTATACTTAGGAGTGGTTAAAGTATAGAGATAGGAAGCCATCCTCAGTCCGTAATTATTGAATTGGTTGAAGGTCAGTGGGGAGCAAGTTTGGTTGGCAATGGCTCGTAAATATTGTAGATCAATGTCCACGAGTCGTTGGACTACTCTAAATTGGGCGTCCTTAAGACCATATTTTCGCAAGTCTTTCCTCGTAAAGCCTAGCAAATGTAGTTTCTTCAGCAGCTCTTTTCCCCAACAAGAAATATGGGAGTCTGCAAACACCCCCATTGCACCATGTCTCTAAAAAGTGCTAAGAGCAAGTTAACAAGCTCACTCTGTAACCTTAATTCGTTTATTAGAATCTTACCACCAGACCATACCATAGTTTCACACTGAAGGCTTCCGCTACTGTGAATGTGCTTACTATTTATCACCACAGTATCTGCAAACAGTTGCTATCCAAGGCAGTTGCTAAATAAGGACTATCTCTACTGTTTCAAAATTAAACAAGCACGTGTGCATTTTCTTTATTTTTGCTCAAAAGACTTTTGTAAAGTGGAGTAAAGTGGAAGCAGGGAACCCTAAGATTCCAATGGGGAGTGACCGGGCCAGATGGCCAAAAGGAGGAACTGGGAGGAAATCCAAAGAAACAGCTGTGGCCGGGAGTTGCTATGACAAACTCAGGGCACTCCCAGGGAATACAAGGACTTAGCTGAAGTGTTCAGCAGAGTGTGAGCACAGCGGTCCGACACTAACCGGTTCAGGAACCCACCCCTGATGTGATTGCAGGATATGGGAAACTGAGGTAAAGCTGAGCTGGTTGCCAAGCACCCAACAGGTATTCATGTGATTATGGGTGAGTATGCAGCCATTGTAACTCCGAAAACAGATCATAATAGCTCTGAAGAAGTCCATTGTAACTCTGTGAGGTAATCGGTCATAAGTCAAGGACATTAACTGGACATTGCATTATTAGCTGGTAGTAAAATAACCAATATTAACAGGAATTTAAAGATTAGAATTTCAAGGAGGATAAAAACAAATGGCAACCTCAAGTAAAAATTAGTACAGCTGAATATTTAGTTTTCTGGAGCATCATTTTTAAAAATAAATTAAGAACTGCATACAGAACATAAAAGAAAACTTACTTTATTAGATATAAGATGTATAATATATCAGCCTGGTCATGTAAAGTAGGGCATTCTGTTAGCTGCCCAATTAATTTCTCACAATCCAAATCACCATGAGCATCTTTGGGCAAATGAAGATCAGTCCTAGATTCCTATTAATCAAAACAAAACATGCACCATTTTTTAAAGAGTTTGTAGTTTATCTTAATTTTCCGAATAAAATAAAAAATTATTCACACACCCAAAAGCACACAAAATGACAAAAGTCAAAAGGAGAACATATAAGGATACATGGTAGAACATTAGTCATGAGTGCTTTCAAGCAGTGCAATATATAATAATAACAATAATAATAATAATAATAACAACAACAACAACAACAACAACCCCTCCGAGGAGCTTTACCTTGTTGTGGTGGAGGGGCTTGCGTGCTCTAGTGATCCTAAGGGCTATGCTGAACAGGTGCAACCATATCAGACAGGTCTTAGGTGAAGGGCCAGACAAAATTTGCTCCACAACCCATTCAAACATGGTGAATACAAAAAAAAATGAAATTTATGCCGGCTGAACCGTCGCCCGGATTAACAAGGGTTCCGTTGGATGCTATGGCTCCTGAGCATTCTGCGCAAAATGAGCTACAGGGCTCAGCTCTCTCTGCTAGGCAACCAGGGCATGGAGCTGACAAGCTACTGGAAGAAAAAGCATTATTGCCATTGCGAACCATTTGTGAATTGAGAAAGGTACTAAAAAGGTCAATGAGGCTTTGCAAACCATTCAACCTTTGCAAGCCATTCAACTACATTAGCTGAAACAAACCAGCTGATGTATGCAGCAGCCTTCATAACCACCAAAGATTTGGGTTTGAAAATACAAAAGAACCAAAGAGGCAAGAAGAGGAAGCCTAAGTGGAAAATTCGGTTAGAATTGAAAATCAAAAAATTTCGTGGAGACCTGAGCAACTTGAAGAACCTAAAGCAAGGTCAACTAAAGAACAAGCAGATCAAAAGCAGCCTGGAAGCAAGATACAATTTAGAGAATAAGGAGATTGCAGTAGTAATTGAAGAGCTGAAGCAGAGGGTTGTTGCAGCTACTGAAAAGATTAAAAGGTATGAAAACTGAGTAACTCAGTTCAAAGAAAAACAGTTTAGAGCAAATCAGCACCACTTTTATAAGAGCTTAGAAAGTGGAGGTGGAGTAACAACAAATAAAAAGCCTGATAAAGAGAAAGCTCTAAGATTTTGGAAAAATTTGTGGGAAAACAACAAGAAGCACAACAGAAATGCAAAGTGGATCAAACAGATTGAGGATTCTATTAAAGTGCATAAAATGGAAGATGTGAAAATAACAAAAGAAATGGTGCAAAGACAGTCAAGAAAAGTGAAGAACTGGAGTGCACCTGGACCAGATGAGTTACATGGCTTCTGGTTAAAGGCACTTACAAGTGTGCACAAAAGATTGGCAGCCCAAATGAACCAGATCTCAAAAACACCTGAAAATGATGAATGGATGACAACTGGAAGGACATTTTTGATCCAAAAAGATAAAAAAGGAAAGGACCCTGGAAACTATAGTCCAATCACCTGTTTGCCAACAACATACAAGCTCCTTAGTGGTATCATTGCAAACCAAGTTTATGGATACTTGGAAAGAAATAACTTGCTTCCTGTGGAACAGAAATGATGCTGCAAAAATTCAAGAGGAACAAAAGACCAACTGCTGATTGACAAGCTAATCCTAAAGAATTCAAAGAAAAGACAAACCAATTTGTTCATGGCTTGGATAGACTATAAGAAAGCATTTGATTCAGTTCCCCATAGCTGGATCAAGAAATGCCTGGAAATCTTTGGCATCAGCAGCAACACACAAAAATTTATGGAAACTTCAATGAATCTCTGGAAAACAAAACTTATGGCTAATGAAGAAGAACTGGGTGAAGTTGAAATTAAACAAGGCATTTTCCAGGGTGATTCCCTTTCACCCCTTCTCTTTATACTCTCAATGCTACCACTAACAATCATTTTGAAGAAGATGAACTGTGGATACGAACTTGCAAAGAAAGGACTGAAAATTTCGCACTTGATGTACATGGATGATTTGAAGATGTTTGGTTAAAAAAAAGCTGAACTGAATTTATTAATTGAAAGCACAAAAGAATTTAGCCAAGATATTGGTATGCAGTTTGGAATTGATAAATGTGCAACAATGGCAACCAAAGCAGGCAAGGTCATAGAAGATAATGGAATAGAACTTGAGAATGAAGAAATAATAAACGCAGTAAAACCAGAAGAAGGCTACAAGTACTTGGGGATTTTAGAGGCCTCTGACTTAATGCATAATAAAGTCAAGGAATTAACTTCAACCAAGTACATTCAACGAATCCACAAGATATTAAAGTCCAAATTGAGTGGAGGAAACATCATAAAAGCCATAAATACCTGGGCTATACCTGTGATTCGATACTCTGCAGGAATAATTGACTGGACCCAGATGGAGTTGGACAATTTGGACAGAAAAACGAGGAAGCTTATGACAATGAATCATGCTTTGCACCCTAAAAGTGATGTTGACCGATTATATCTACCAAGAGCAGAAGGTGGTCAAGGACTCCTACAAGTAAAGCAGACTATGGAAGAAGAAAGACACAGCTTGAATGACTACATCCAGAAAAGCGAAGAACCAATGATTAAGGAAGTAAATAAAGGAGGCCTTTTAAAGACAACTAAGTCAAAAGCTGAATATAAGAAAGAAGTAATTGAAAAATGAGCTGAAAATTGGAAAAGCAAAGCTATGCATGGCCAATACTTGAAAAGTATTGAAGGCAAAGCTGAACAAAAGCTAACTTGGAACTGGTTAAGATCGGGAGTACTGAAAAAAGAAACAGAAGGCTTTATTTTGGCAGCTCAAGAACAAGCCTTAGCCACCAATTGCATGAAGGATGTCGCCTCTGTAATGAGAAAGATGAGACAGTCGACCACCTGATCAGTGGGTGCAGCAAAATTTCACAAACTGACTACCTACAACGCCATGACCGTGTTGCTAAGACCATTCACTGAAAATTGTGCCAGAAGTTTGGATTTGGGTACAGCAAAAATCACTGGGAACATCAGGTTGAGAAAGTTTTAGAGAATGAGAAAGTCAAGATCTTGTGGGACTTTAGAATTCAGACTGACAGGCACTTGTCCTACAACACACCTGATATAACGATAATTGAAAAGAAAAAAGTATGGTTCGTTGACATTGCAATACCTGGTGATGCACGAATTGAAAATAAGCAAGAAAAAAATCACAAAATATCGGGACTTGAAGTTGAACGACTGTGGAAGAGAAAGTCGTGTGTTATCCCGATTGTGATGGGAGCCCTTGGAGCAATACCTAGGGGACTGCCTCGCTATGTGGAGGTTCTAGGTTTGCCGGACTTGAGCATTCTGACTCTACAAAGGGCCACCCTGCTTGGAACAGCTTATATCCTCCGACGTTACCTTGACAGTTCCTACAGTTGCAAGAAAAAGTATGTGAACCTCTTGGGATTACGTGGAGTTTTGCATGAATTGGTCATAAAATGTGCTCTGAACTTCATCTAAGTCACAACAATAACAAAACACAGTCTGCTTAAAATAATACTACATAAACATTAGATGTTGCCATCGTTTAATTGAACATAACATGTAAACATTCACAGTGCAGGGAGGAAAAGATATGTGAACCTGTGGACTTAATACCTGGTTGACCCTCCTTTGGCAGCAATAACCTCAACCAAACGGTTCCTGTAGTTGCAGATCAGACCTACACAACGATCTGGAGTAATTTTGGACCACTCCTCTTCACAAAACTGTTTCAGTGTAGCAATATTCTTGGGATGTCTGGTGTGAATCGTTCTCTTAAGGTCATGCCACAGCATTTCAATCGGGTTGAGGTCAGGACTCTGACTGGGCCACTCCAGAAGGCGTATTCTGTGTTGTTGAAGCCATTTTTTGTTGAATTACTTGTATGCTGTGGGTCATTGTCCTGTTGCATCACCCATCCTCTGCGGAGCTTCAGTTGGCAGACAGATGGTCGTACGTTTTCCTGCAAAATGTCTTGATAAACTCTGGAATTCATGTTCCCATCAATGACAACAATCCGTCCAGGCCCTGAGGCAGCAAAGCAGCCCCAAACCATGATGCTCCCTCTGCCATGTTTTACAGTGGGGATGAGGTTTTGCTGTTGGTGTGCTGTGCCTTTTTTTCTCCACACATAGTGTTGTGTGTTCTTCCCAAACAACTCAATTTTGGTTTCATCTGTCCACAGTATATTTTGCCAGTAGTGCTGTGGAACATCCAGGGGCTCTTTTGCAAACTTCAAACGTGCTGCAATATTTTTTTTGGACAGCAATGGCTTCCTCCGTGGTGTCCTCCCATGTACTCCATTCTTATTTAATGTTTTCCTTATTGTAGATGTGTCAACAAATATGTTAGCATGTGCCAGGGACTTCTGTAGGTCTTTAGCTGACACTCTAGGATTCTTCTTTACCTCACGAAGCATTCTGCGCTGTGCTCTTGCAGTCATTTTTACAGGACGACCACACCTAGGGAGAGTAGCAACAGTGCTAAACTTTCTCCATTTGTAGACAGTCTGTCTTACCATGGATCTATGAACATCAAGGCTTTTGGAGATACTTTTGTAACCCTTTCCAGCTTCATGCAAGTCAACAATTCTTGATTGTAGGTCTTCTGAGAGCTCTTTTCTGCGAGGCATGGTTCACATCAGACAGTGCTTCTTGAAACCAGTAAACCCAACCCAGGTGTATGTGTTTTTTTTTTATGAGAAAAAAGTTTTATTGGTTTTTACAAAATTTTTAAAAATAGGAAAAGGGTATAAGGTATTACAAAGATATTTTGAGGACATCTATGTGTCGGCCCCCTCCAAGGCTTCTTACAAAAAAAAAAGATAAGATAATACAAATCATTTTTCATTTCCCTACAAAGTGGAAAGAGATACAAATATATCAGCTTATATTCATGCAATCAATCATTAATTCTATAAACATCCAGATAGAGGTTACACTATATAGAAAAAAGTCATTTATGAGATCTAAGTCTTTTAGCAATTGTATCTTCCTCTCCCTGACCTCCAGTGGGCGGAGCCGTGGCCCCCTCCACTCCCCCATTTTCATCCTCCAGGATTGGGGAATGTTTTTTTACAAAGGCTCTGCAATTGTTTTAATTCTTACTCTCCCCCCTTCCCAGAACACTAACATTCCCTCTGGCATCAACCACTTGAACCACACCCCCTTTTTATATAATCTTTTTGATAAGAAGAAATATTTCCTTCTTATTTCTCTAATCTTTTTCGGGATCTGTTTCAAAATGGCAATCTCAGTCTGTTGGTATATTAAGGGACCGTCTCTTTGTGTTCTCAGGATCCCGTCCCTCGTTGACCTTCTTACAAATTTAATATGTATCTCTCTGGTACCTCATTTATTCTGGCATATGCTGAGTTAATTCTATAAATCAAATCGATGTCCTCCCAAATATCTTCTTTGCTCTTTTTAGTGTAATCTGCTAACATCGTACACATTAATTCTTTTAAATCTTCAGAGGCAACTTCAGGAACATTTTGAAACCTTAAAAAGTAGGACATCCTTTCAAAATCCATCCTAGACATATTACCAGCTAAATCCCCTATTTCCGTTTGATAATTACTTATTTCCCCTCTCATCTCGGACGTCCCCCCTCCAGTTCATCAATTCTTTGTTTGTTTTCCATTAGTGCTTTCTGTGTCTCCAAAAGTTCCAATTTTGAGCTAACATTCCGGATTTCTTTTATTTCTTTCATGATGTTTTGAAGAGTTTCCTCTATTGCTGATAACTGTGTAGCTTCCACCTCTGTTTCTTTGGATAACATTGAAGTAATCTTGGGTTGATGTGGCTGCTTTTTTGAAGCCATAATGAAAGTAATAAATTCTTGTCACTAATATGGCGTCTGTTGGAGAGGTAGTCCGTGAGGTGAAGAGAGAGCAAAAGTCAATATCCAATTCAATTTGCTTACAATCCAGAGAGAGAACAATTTTTAAAAGCAATCAAATAAGAAAAAGAAAAGAAGGCACATCTGGGAAAGGTCCTAATAATCAATTAAATCAATCCACTGTTAAAGAGTTCAGTCCCAAAGACGAGGGAGTGTCAGCAAATTTCAAAAGAAAACATTTCCTGCTGAGAACAAAGGAACACCATCTTCCCCGCCCCTCTGGAAACCGCGGAGATCTAGTAAAAGTTCATTTCAGTTGTTGCCAGACAGAGATACAAAGTATCATTGAAATTCTTAAAGTAAAAAACTTTCACTTGTAGTTTAAAAGTCGGATGTTGATTCTTCTATCTCCCCAAGCTTGGGGAACATTTCAAAACGCCGCTTTGTTTTCCTTTCCGAGGAGGGGTTTTACAAACTCCCTCCTCCTTCTTCTTTTAAAGTGAAAGTTGAAAGCATTAAGTGAAAATAACTCACAATTCACTCTGTAGCCATGAGCCTCGGCGTTGCCTCCAGCTCCGGCTTTCAGCCCTTCTTGAATCTCAGCAGCTTTTCCAGCTCTCCATCAGCGAAGGGGACGAAAGAAGAACTCCCCCCCGCGACTCGTTCTCCTGCGCCTAGGGCGAGGCGGGTGCCCCCCCGATCGCCGTCAAGGTGGGGGGACTCACCGTGAGCTGCCCGTGCTCTTTGCAAAAGCCCCCTGCCCCCGAAGGCACCGCAGGAGCAACCAAGCGGCGGAGGAGTGCAAGACCCGACCGTCGCCTCCGGCTAACCGGAAGGAAGTCCCCAGGTGGGTGTTTTTAAAGGGCAGGACAGCTGTCAGCAACACATCCAATATCATCACACTGATTAGAGTCAAGGTTGGCTCACTCCTGGTTCCAATTAGCTCTTGGAGACGTCATTAGGCTAGGGGTTCACATACTTTTTCCTCCCTGCACTGTGAATGTTTACATGTTATGTTCAATTAAACCATGTCAACATCTAATGTTTGTGTAGTATTATTTTAAGCAGACTGCGTTTTGTTATTGTTGTGACTTAGATGAAGTTCAGAGCACATTTTATGACCAATTCATGCAAAACTCCACGTAATCCCAAGGGGTTCACATACTTTTTCTTGCAACTGTAGGTCCTTAGTTAGGACTCGAGCTGTTGAGCTACCTCTGTGAGGCTGTGAATCTCACCAAGGATTAACCACAAAAAATAATAATAATAATAATAATAATAATAATAACAACAACAATAATAATAATAATACATTTTTGAATTATTGAAAAGAAAAAAGTGTGGTTCGTTGACATTGTAATACATGGTGATGCACAAATTGAAAATAAGCAGCAAGAAAAAAAATCACAAAATACCGGGACTTGCAAATTGAAGTTGAGGTCCTTGGTTAGGACTTGAGCTGTTGAGCTACCAACCAATAATCATATTATTATGATTAACTAAATAATAATAATAATAATAATAATAATAATAATAATAATAATAATAATAATAATGTGTATTGTCATTGTATATCATGTATACAATGAAATTGGTATAATGAATTATATATAAGCATTCCTATAATGCTCAGATATCTAATAATTTCTCTATTATTCTCTATTTAAAAAGCCTCAGGTCATACCAACTGTGACCTGGTGCTTTTTTTAAAGATAAAATCCCTTACAAATGATAAATTACCCATATATTTTGACTGATTGAAAAAACAACATGTGTTAGCTGATTAGCATCTGAAAACTTGGTATATACTTATTGATGGTATGGAACTAAGACTAGAGTTAGAGTTTAGAAAATAAACATTGGCAATTGTTGCACTCAATTAAGACACAAAAGAACATAAGGTATGAAATACAAGCTTCAAAATAGTAGAGATGTACAATTTAAAGGCTGTATATCTGTATTTGATTCCTAATATTATTGTCAGATTCCAATAGCTGGTATCAAATAACAGTTCTATTAACTGACCAATGACTGGCATAATCATTTTATTTGGTTTCACTTACATTTTAATATAAATAATAATAATCAGAATGGATAGTCACCATTTTGACTATCCGTTATTTATGCATTCACAAAATGGCACTCAAATGTCACATAAAGCTACCTAGCAAAGGTGGTTCCCATTTGGGGTCAAGGGCTACCTCACTGTTTTTATATGATTAGGTCCCACATTTGGGTTGGGTTAGTGAAAGAAGATATAATCAAAAAATAAAGTAGGTTATCAAACAGGCATTTTCCCATCCTGTCCTTTCTTAAAGCCATTAAATTTAAACTTACAGCTGATTGTGTGAAACTCTTTATTCTAATTGTACATCTTGTGTTGACTATCATCTTTAAAGCGCTCCATGGCACGGGACCTAGTTATCTATGGGATCGCATCCTGCCCCATACATCCCTTCGCTCCCACAGAGAGGGACTTCTCCGAGTGCCGTCCACCAGGCAATGCCAGCGGGCGACGCCCAGGGGAAGGGCCTTCTCTGTGGTGGGCCCAACTCTCTGGAACGACTTACCCCCCGAACTGAGAACAACCACGGATCTCCGTTCCTTCCGCCAGAAACTTAAAACTTAATTTTTCCAACAGGCCGGCCTGGCCTAGCTCACACCACCTAGCCTATAGTCTGCAGTTAAATTGTTTTAAATTGGTTTTTAGGGATACTGTTTTAACCTATTTAAATTTTTAGCACAGGGATATTAATTTAATCTGGTTTTTAAATTTTGTATATTGTTATGTTTATATATGTTTTTAAATTGCCTGTGCACCGCCCCGAGTCCCTTTTGGGAAAGGGTGTGGTGTATAAATTTAATAAACTATAAACTATAAAGTATAACTTTGACTTTGATAAATGAATTACAGTAATTTATATAACTAGCAAGTACAATATTTTCCAAAAGGAAATAATAGAACTGCTTACTTGGTCCACTTGTGGATGAGGGGAGTCAACTAGGTTCAGAGATTTCCGGTGAGTGTTTAAAACCTTTGTAGGCAAGGACATTGAAACATCTGGAAAAAAATAATGTAAAGCGATTTTACAGATCTGTTACTGTACAAATCTGGATGTTGCTGAAAATCAAAATATAAATGATATTGAGGCTCAGTTAGACAATATAAGCAAATTAGTTTAAACAAACTCCAAATACCATTTAGAACAAAAGCTGGTTTGTTATGGAGTAGTTTGTAATATTGAAAGGGAAGATTTCAGTAGAACAGTTTAACTTTTGTTTGGATGTTTATACATGATTGTTAGCATAGATTTTACAATGATATATTTGCATTTCTTTCCACTTTGTAATACAATTGAAAATTATGTATTATCTATATTTTGTTATGAAGCCTCGGAAGGGGTCAACGACTTCGACGTGAAAGTTCTCACAATATCTTTCTCACACCATACCCTTACCCTATTTGTAAAAAAATTCTAAAACCCAATAAAACTTTTTCAAAAAAAAAAAGAAAAGAAAAGAAAGGGAAGACTGGGCATTGGTCTTACCTGATACACCAGTTCTCTGGGAGGTGGAGATAGCATCCAGGAATGGGTTTACTCCGTCTGCCATCCAATCGGATTGAGTCTGCAAACTGTGATGACACACCTCCTCTGGTAGCACCTCCCAGCTTTTGATGAAGGAGTCGCTGCACACTGACGTGGGATGGTGAAGAAATGTCTCCTCTCAGACCCAGGGCCGGACACAAATCCGGGTGGGACTGGATACTATCTCCACCTCCCAGAGAACAGGAGTATCAGGTAAGACCATTCTCCATAGTGATGGAAACAGCATCCAGGAATGGGAATACCAAAGCCTGGCTTGTCCTTATGGGTGGGCCATTGTCCAGTCCGAAGTCCCCTGAGTTGTGTGAATTCTTTGTAGAACCAAAGGCAGTTTCCACCAAGGCGAAGCTGTCTAACTGTAATGGCAGCTAAACGGGGACAGAGAGGCCCAGGTGGCAGCTCAACAGATATCTTCAATCGAAGCCTGTGTTGCCCATGCCTCAGTTGTGGCTGCACTCCTGGTAGAGTCCAGGTGAACCAGAGACCCCTGGCTGAGCGAGATCCTCCAGGGTGGAGTCACAGAAACGTTTACCAGGTCTGCGAACCAAGGTCTTCTGGGTCAGTGGGGCACCCAGGAGCTGGAGCTCCTCCTCCTCCTCCTCTAGCACCTTCCTGATGGCCCTCTAGATGAGTGGAAGAGGATGGAAGGCATACAGACAGCGGAGGACATCCACCTCCTCTACCCGAGTTTAGATATCTGGTGTAGTACCTGCATAGCTGGCTGTTGTCTGGGGTGGCAAAGAGATCTATCACCGAGAGTCCAAATCAGTCTGTCAGTTCCAGGAACAGGTTCGGGTGTAGGCACCACTCCACTTCATCGACTGGAGCTTGGCTGATCCAGTATATTTGCCACCCCCAAAATGTGCTCCACTCTTATGGACTGAAGATGTGTCTCTGCCCAGAGACCCAGTTGTTCGGCCTTCTTCAAGAGGGACGTGGAGTGGGTCCCCTCCTGGCAATTGATATGGGTCTTTGTGGCTGTGTTGTCTGTGAGGACCAGAATGTGTCTGTTGAATACACTGTCCTGAAATTGAACAAGAGCCAGATGGACCACCTGAAGCTCGAGCCAATTTATGTTGTGGCCCAGATCCGTCTGGTACCACTGATGTTGAGCCATCCTTGATTGTAAGTGTGCTCTCCAAGCAAAGAGGCTGACATCTGTTGTCAACATCAAGCAGTCTGGCTCCCTGAATTGGCAACCTCTGGAGATGGCTGGGGACAACCACCACCCCAGAGACTTGATTACCTCTGGTGATATCTGCACTTTGACTGACAAGCAACTCCTGCCAACTTTCTGATGTGGTAGGAGAAACCACTGGAGGCATCTGCTGTGAATCCGAGCCCACAGGACAATGGAGAAGCAAGACACCATCTTTCCCAGCAATTGGGAGAGCTAAAGCAGCAGGACCCACCTCTCTCTTCTTACGCGGTCCGCCACAGCTTGAAGACTGGATTGGCGTTCCTGGGAGAGGTATAGCATGAACTCTGTGGTTTCGATGATTGCCCCCAAGGGGAGGAGGTGATTCACCAGAGTGAGGTGACTCTTCTCCTGGTTTATGGAAACTCATGGTCCTGGAGAGTGATCTCCAGGTCTCTCTCTGCCTGATCTGGATTGGAGCAGGATGTCACCCAGATAGCACTGGATCCTGATTGCCACGGTGTGGAGATGCCCTGCTAGTGCTGCAAGCAGCTTGGTAAACCCTTGGGGCCGATGAGAGGCCAAAGGGAAGAATAGAATAGAATAGAATAAATCTTTATTACGGTCAAAGACCAGCAATACCCGTTACATTTAACCATATGTTAAAAAGTACTAACTTTAAGAAGGGTTTTGTAATGATAATGTTTCCCCACGTAGAAGAAGCAGAAGAACTCCCTGTGAGCGGGGAGGATGGGCCAGTATAGTATAGTATAGTATAGTATAGTATAGTATAGTATAGTATAGTATAGTATAGTATAGTATAGTATAGTATAACCTTTATTGTCATTGTACTTGTTTACAACAAAATTGGCAAGTGCAGGTATGCCTCTGTGAGGTCCACTGACATGAAGAAGTCACCTCTTCTGATGCCCTCCAAGGTGGTCTGGAGTCAGCGAATCGTGAACTGCCAGTAGACAATGTGATGGTTCAGACGCTTGAGGTCTAGAATTGCCCACCAGCCCCCCCCCCCCTCCCAAGATCTTTGGGACGATGAACAGGACGGTCCTGGAACACGGGACACCAGATGAAAAACCTCAGGGGTGTGAAGAGGAACTCCAGGGAGAGGCCAAATTTTCCTGTCTCCCTGACCCAGGCATCCATGGTTATCTCCTCCCAATTGGCCCCCAATGGGAAGGTTCACTGGGCAGTCACTTCTGACAACGAAAGGGGTGACCTCCCCCACCTCTGAAGGATCACTTGGATGGGAAGTGCTGACTGTTCCTACCTGCCCTGTCCTGCTGCTGACCCTGCCTGAGTGGGGGGAGAGAATTGTCTCTATGGAAGCTGAATCCCCCGCCTGACCCTCCAAGGGGTGAGCGTCAAAAATAGATTGGGGTACGAGCCTCAGTATGCTGATAAAGAGATGGCAAAATCTTGCATTTGTCCCTGGATTTAGCCAGGAGGGTCTATAAGTGGAAGCTTTTATCGCCCAGGCAGTGGCCTGGTGACCTTTGACCAAGGTCTGTTCCATTCTTTTGTCCTCCGGACAAAGTGCCTCCTCAGGGGAACCAGTCATGACAGAAGAAACAGACAGGGCCATCACAGGGGCATTGACAATGGGGATCTCTAGGGCCTTAGCTAAATCTAGGCCGATATTATAGAGCCATTTGTCCTGACTGTTTGGAAAGGGACCTGACCCCAGGGAGGTCCACTGTCTTTGCACCACATCCAGGAATAACCTAGGAGATGGAACCACTTCCCTCTTTATAGCAGGCTCTGAGAAGAGAGAGTCCGTCTGGTTTGCTGACCCAGATGTGGCCTCCTGTCTAGATTGACTGGATCCCATATTGGCAGACTTCCTTAAACAGGAGGGACTTGAATACGGAGGGCCGGAAGAGGCCCATTCAGGCAGGTTGGTCAGGGATTAAGCCCTTGTCATCCAACAGGTCTGAATCTCTGCGCACTTCGTCCTCTCCTGACAGTGAAGCCTGACTGGGAGATACAGAAGGAAGGTGCTCTGGAGGGGGCATGAACCTCTGAGATTCCTGGGCCTCCCCATGAACCAGCTACCTAAGCCTCAGAAGTAGCTCTGTGTTGCAAACCACCTGCAATCCTTTGCCTAATGGCTTCTGAGATGATGGCTGCCATGTTGGAAGGAGGTATAGCCTCTGCTGGTTCCTGAGGGTGGAGACCTGCCACAGTAGGAGTGAAGGTGGTCTCTGCATTGGAGATCCTATATCTGACTGGCTGTTCCCTGTCCGATGGAGATTTATGGTCTGGTGGAGAGTTAGATAAACTCCCGTCTTCTTCCAGGTAATGGGAGACAGAAGGAGAATGCAGCTCCTCCTCACTGTCTGATGACATTGCTGCCTGCTAGGGGTTGTCACAAGTGTAAGGTAGCTCTAATGGCTGCAATATAAAGGGTGTGGGCTGACCTGCCCTGTGGGCCGCTGATCGGTGGTCCTCTTAGATCAGTGATGGCGAACCTTTTTTTGCTTGCGTGCCAAAAGCGGGGGGAGCACAGGGGGATTGTGTGTGGCCGTGCCACACCCATAATGCTATGTGCGTGATCCCCTGCTTTTGGTGTGCTTTTTTCGCCCTCCCCAAGCTCCAAAGGCTTTCTAGGAGCCTGGGGAGGGTGAAAACAGCCTCCCCTACCCACCTCCAGAGGCTTCAGGAGCTTCCCTGAAGCCTCCAGAGGGAGAAAAACGGCCTCAAAAGAAGGCCCAAATCAGCTGGCCAGCGCACAGATGTGCACTAATGCTGACAGAGCAATGCCTCGTGTGCCCTAAGAAATGGTTCCGCGTGCCACCTGTGGCACCCGTGCCATAGGTTTGCCATCACTGTCTTAGATGCTTCCTTTTGGGCCTTTGCAAATTTGTGGTCCAAGGTCCTTTGACACCATCCTTCAGCCTACTCCATGGCCTTAGAGGCCCTTCTGTAGTGCCCCTTAAACTGTGACTCAGAGGCAACTCTTTTTCTAGCAGGCCTCAATCCCAAGGTACCTGCTGTCTCCTCTCCATGAGGGGAGGCGATCTGAGGGGTTTCAGTCGCAATGGCTGAGTCCCCCCCAAATGACAGCCACCATGTTTAGTCACCTCATGTAAGCATGCCCAATGGGATCTCACCTCTGCTGCCCTTCTTCTAATTGCACTGCTTCAAAATGGAGCCCATCACTCTGAAGTAATTGAAATAGTGCCTGCCATTTGTTAAGGTCTGGGACTAGAGCTGCAGAGTAAAAACTCATGAGCAATGCTCCTGGCCTATATTGGGATTGCCACTGATGGGGGTGGTCTTCTGTGGTCGTGGGGTCAGCGTTCTGGAGCGTTGCTCATGGGTGCTGCCCTATGTCAGCTGTTAGCCAAAATGCCATGTTGCAGCCTTCAGCGGAGTAGAGCTGAAAGCCCTTCTCCCTGGATAGAGAGACTGCTCTTACTTGATGTCAAAGGGAGCCAGGCTCCAAGATAAGCCTTTGTAGTATTGTGATGAAAGATAGCTATTCATTATCCTAGAATGGAAGAGAGGAGAAAAACACATCTAGTCCTAAAATAGACTGAGTCTAAAAGCTGGGAGGAGCTACCAGAGGAGGCATGTCATCACAGCTTGCAGACTCAATCCGATTGGATGACAGACAGGGTAAACGCATTCCTGGATGCTATCTCCACCACTATGAAGAATATATTGTCATTTCTAAAGTAGATTTTCATAAAAAGGAAGAATCAAAGTTTGGTTATACATATTTGTAACTTCTATTTAGATGATTCTCAATATTCTTCTGCCTAGAGAAAAAAAAATGCTAACACTTGTGTTCAGATCCAGAAAACATGAGAATATTCCCATATCACCATATTTAATAATAGCCAAAATGTTAATTCCTAAATGTATGAAATCTTACACGTGCCCATATTATTTCATGTCCACATGTCATATAAGAATGTACAAGGCAACACATGCAGATTTGGCTAGGACGTTTATGTGCTTAACTTACTGTCACAGATTCTAACATACCATGTTATTCAGACTAGAAACTGTGATCCATAACAAATTCTAAACTGATATTTTCTTTTAAAATTTTACATGTTATATTACCCAAATTTTATTATAACTCACATTCTCTCCTCAGGGCAAAACAGATTCAAGGAACCTGGAATGAAAGAACTGCTAAAGAGAAAAGGAAATGCCAATGAATGCCAAGTCTAAAGGTTCGTTTGGTTTTGGCTTTCTCAAAATGGAAAATGATGACAGTTTTATGTACTAACAGAGCCGTATAATTTCCCAAATACTGAACCAGGATTTATTATAGTTTGCACTCAATTTTGATCTTCCCTTTACTTTTAAATTTTAGCAATTCATAAATAAAGAACTTACGTAACTAGGAAATCTTTGACTCTAGTCAAAATAATCAGAGGAAGTATTTTTGAATTTTTAATTAGTTGAAACTTTTCTTCCTCCATTTTTATCACAATGTATAGATCCATGATGGCGAACCTATGGCACGTGTGCCACAGGTGGCACGTGGAGCCATTTCTGAGGGCACGCGAGATGTTGCCCTGTCAGCTCCAGCATGCATGCACACACTGGCCAGCTGATTTTCAGCCATGATTTTCATCAGTTTTTTGTCCTCTGGAGGCTTCGGGAAAGCAAAAAATTTACTTACGGGCCCACCGGAAGTTGGAAAATGGCCTGTTTCCAGCCTCCGGAAGGCCTCTGGGAGGGGGACATTCTCACTCTCCCCAGGCTCTTAGAAAGTTGTGTGTGTATGCACGGGGCAGCAGGGCGGGGTGTCATGCACGCATGCACAGGGGGCATGGCATGGGGGGATTAAATTATGAGGGTGGGCACCTGAGTGCATGCAATATTGCGCAAGTGCGTGCTTTTGGCACCCGAGGCAAAAAAGGTTCACCATCACTGGTATAGATGGTCGGCGACTTAGTGACTGTCCAAAGTTACAACGGTTTCGAAAAAAGTGACTTATGACTGTTTTTCAGTTACATTTTCAGCATCCCTATGATCATGTGATCAAAATCCAGATGCTTGACAGCTGGTTCATATTTATGACCATTGCTGTATCCCAAGATCATGTGATCATCTTTTGCAGCCTTCTGAGAAGAAAAGTCAAGGGGGAAGCCAGAGTCACTTAACAACCAGGTTATTAATTTATCAACCACAGAGATTCCCTTAACAACTGAGGCAAGAAAAGTCATAAAATGCACCAAAATGCAGTTAACAAATGTCTTACTTAACAATAGAAAAGTTGGACTCAATTGTGGTTGTAAGTTGAGCACTACCTATATTTTGTTGCTTAAAATAACATGATTCACAACCTGCTCTATTCATCAGTGAACACAGAACTTACCAAATGTTGGATTCTTTTAAAAAAATATTTTATTAGATAAACATTAAAAACATTGGACATAATACAACATTTCTGGCATATAGTGATTAGATCTTACAACAATTAAATTTTATATCCATTACATAGGTGTGTGTAGTCAGTCAGATTACCTGTCCGTTGATCCTTTTTTATATATGATTACTAATCATACAGATACATATCCAATTCCTACCTACCATACATTCTTAACAGCATGTTTTCCAAGTCTTGTCTGTGTTTTTCTGTCCCGGCCTTTTCCCCTCATTTCTATCCATCGGTACCATTTGCCCCAGATTTCGTGATATTCCGTCTCACCCTTGCCTTTGAGCTCTAGAGTCAGTCTGTCCATTTCTGTGCAAGTCAGTATATTATTTATTATTTCTTGTTCCGAGGGAGTCTCTTTATTTTTCCATTTTTGTGCAAAAACCAGTCTTGCTGCCGTTAAAACATGCAGCATTAAATATAGCCCACCTTGCCAATTGTCCAAATCTATGCTGTAACCAAAGTTCCTATTCCATGTAACATGGTTTCCTTTACCTGCTCTTCCACAATTGTATAATCCAATAGATATTGATATAATTTTTAAATCATTTTCTCCTCTACACCTAGAAAATGTTTATCTAATTCCCTGGGTTCTTTCTTAACACTCCATTCTTTTTTTCTCTTTTACGTATTGGACTTGTAAGCAAGCCCACCGTTCCAGTTCTATTCCTTCCTCATATAATTCTCTTCTAGATTTTAGTTCACCTCTTTTGTTTATCTCCTTATAAGTAATTACTTTCTCTAGATTAATAAAATTCGAATGCACAAACATCTCCAACGTCAATAACCAGTTGGTGTTTTCCATGTAGTTCTGTTGTTTAATCCTTAACCAGACATCAAGTAGAGCTCGTCTTATATGATGCCTCTGGAAGTGCTGGTGGGCTTTATGCTTCCCATCCCATAGGAAGGTGTGCCACCCCATTTGCATACCATGACCTTCCAACGCTAATCGTCTTCTATTTTTAAGTCCTATCCAATCTTTTAGCCATGTTATTGCTCCCGCTTGATTGTATTTTTCCCAATTAGGCAATCTGAATCCTCCTCTTTCCTTGGAATCCTGCAAAATTTTGAATTTAATTCTGGGCCTCTTTCCCTGCCAAATAAATTTACATACCATTTTGTTTAAATTTCTGAAATATTCTTTCTCCAATCTTATTGGTATTTTTGAAATAAAAAAAGTATTTTGGGTAAGATGTTCATTCTGACTGTTGCTATTTTCCGCATGAAGGAGAGCTATAAAATTTTCCACCATTCTAAATCCACCTTAATCTGGTCAAATAGTTTATTGTAATTATCTGTTTCTCGCCATTAATTGTATTCCTAAATATCTCACTTTCTTTGCTATTTGAATGTTTATTCTCTCAACCAATTCATTTTTCTGCCTATTTGTCATATTTTTCACTAACATCTTGGTTTTTTCTTTATTTACTCTCAAATTGGCTGCTTCCCCATATTCTCCCAGTAGTTCCATTAGCCTCCTACCAGACCTCTATGGTTTTTCCATAATAAAACCAGGTCAGCTGCAATCGCTTGAGCTTAAATACTTCCTTTTTGCTTTCTAGATCCTTAATTTGCTCATCTTTTCAGATTTTCCTAGTCAAGACCTCCAACCAAATGTTGGATTCTTATTTCTGTTTGTACCTAACAGTGATACTTTTTTCTAACAATTTGTGACTTACCGGGGCAAATTTCCCGATAGGTATGTATCATGATAGTGTCTGTTCTATTAACTATTTCTACAGATACCTAAAAATAAAACCTTGGGCTTTTTTGTAAAATGTGCTCTAATTTTACTAAAATATTTCATGTGAGATGATAGATTTTTGCAGTGGCAAGATATCAGCATTTAACAGGCATTCCATCTGTTAAATAGTAATAGTTTTAAAGTGTTACAAAAACTTACTTGGAACCTCCAGTCCTTTAGCCTTGGCCATGATTGATAATATTTCTCTCGTAGAATGAGCAGCACTGAACACATAGGAGGAGCCGGTGGCTTTTCTGAGTGGAGGCAAGTACGATTTCAGAGCAGTACTCTGTAACAGGCTGTTTATGTACTGGTCCAGTTCATCCTGGCTTTCTGTCAAGAAACATTCAAAGAAAAGCTGTTTGAAGTAAAGCACTTCGGCCTCTGTCCAATTAACCTTCTGTTTTCTCACATACAGGTAATCTTTGACTTAAAATCAAAATTGAGCCCAAACTTTCTATTGCTAAGCGAGACATTTGTTAAGTGTCACAGTTGTTGAATGAATCACGGCAGTTGTTATGTTAATAACACCGTTGTTAAATGAATCTGACTTCCCCATTGACTTTGTCAAAAGGTCGCAAAAGGTAATCAAGTGTCCCTACAACCATCATAATCATCATAAATTTAAATTAGTTGCCAATGTCCAAATTTTGATCACATGGTGATCACAGGAATGCTGCAACAGTCATAAGTGTGAAAAACGGTCATAAGTCACTTTTTCAGTGCTGTTGTAACTTCAAACAGTCACTAAATGAACTGTTGTAACTCAAGCACTGCTTGTACAGGCTTTTAGGAAGGCAAGAACTTTTATTCTATGTAGCATTCTGATTTGAGTCGCCATATCAAGGAGATTGATGGCATATAAATTTAATAAATAAATAGATCTTCAGATAAAATTAATGATTGTGTGTACTCTCAATATTTAATTTTATATTTTTTAACTCTTCCAGGGTCAGTTTTTTATATAAAGCCTCTTCAACTATTTTACTATCCATGAAGTCCTAAATTCCCTTTCAGAATATCCAGAAAACCAGTCCCTCTGATATTAAAAAACTTAAGCAACTTTGAACAAACCACACAAGCGTACATGCTGAAATATATTTTCTGATATAGTTTTTTTTTTAATTTTTCCCTTTTTATTAATATTACTTATCAAATTATTTCCAAGTTGCTTTTTGGCATGGCAAGGACTTAATTTAAATTTTTAACAAAGCTTGAAAAAAATTAAACAGAAAAAAACATATTATAAAATAACAAAGGATTGAGGTAGTTATAGTATAATTCATATACACTGTTTTAACTCCTCTTTTAAAATTAAATGAAAGAACCTCTATGATTTCCTCAGAAAGATTTTTCCACTGATCCTCTAAAGCAGGGGTCCCCAACCCCCGGGCCGCGGACCGGTGCCGGTCCGTGGCTGGATGGGAGCCGGGCCGCAGGGCTAGAGAGGAGGAGGAGGGAGGAGGAGGCAGCCCCCTGAGCACAGCGCGCGGGAGAACGCAGGCGCGGCTGTTCGCGCCGTTGGAGTGTGCCTCTTCCTCCACCCTCGTCGACGGAGGGATTCCTGGACGCTGCCGGACCGGCCACCGATTCCCTCCCCTGCTGGCATGCCGGCCACTCATTTTCTTCCAGGGACTGCGGAGGCTCTGCGGGCTGGGGAGGGAACTGGCGGGTTGCTCCGGCGGCGCACAGGAGTCCCTCCGTCGACGAGGGTGGAGGAAGAGCCCCCACCATCCTCCTGCGTTCTCCCGTGCGCTCTGTCCAATGGGCTGCCCCCCTCCCTCCTCCTCCTCTCCAGCCCGGCTCCTATCCAGCCACGGAGCCTGAACGAGCGAACAAGCGACCAAGCGTGGCAGGCGGGATGAGGAGGCTGGGGGCGGGGGGACGGGACGACGATGACAACGACAGACATACATAGAGAGACAGAGGGAGGGAGGGAGAGAAAGATAGACAGAGACACAGAAGGAGTGATTGAATGAATGCAAGACAGACAGACACACGCACACACACACACACAGAGTGACAGAAATGGGCGGATGAAGGAGAGACACAAAGAGAGAAAGAAAGAAAAAAGTGGGAGAGAGAAAGACAGACAGAGAAAAAGAGACAGAAAGGAAAGAAAGAGACAGGAAAAGATACAGAAAGAGGGAAAGAGAAAAAGAAAGAGAAAGAAATAGAGAGAAAGGGAAAGAGAGAAAGAAAGAAATAGCGAGAGAAAAAAAGAGAGACAGAGACAAAGTAAGAGAAAGAAAGAGAGAGAGAGAAAGAAAGAAAGAACTTATGACCACAGTTGAGGCCAAACGTTTGGTTGCTAACCAAGATCATTGTTAAGTGAGTTTCACATTTTCAAAGTTGGCCACGCCCACCCAGTCACATGACTGCTGAGCCCCTCAGCCGGTCCGCAGAATTTTCTTTAAAATGAAACCGGTCCCTGGTGAAAAAAAGGTTGGGGACCTCTGCTCTAAAGAGAGCTTTTTCCATCTTTCCCCCAACGAAGCCTTTCTTGATCCTTTCAAGTAGATCTTGGTTACAGAATTCATTTGAGAGAATGGGTGTGTTCATCAAATGTGACCAAAATTGCTCTTAGTTACTATTTGAAATTTCTATACATAGATATACTACTCAAATAAAGTGAAAACATATGATTACCCTTATCACAGAAGTCTGCATAATCTTCTAGTTCATAGCCACTTTCAGGGCTAGAGTAGCCTTCACTCTCATCATCAAACAACTTGCTGTCACAATCAGGATCCAAGAAGCTTAGGTTTGTATAGAATGAAGTGGTCAGAAAGTCCGAAAGTTTGCGCAACTTCACTCTGGAAAAGGAATTGAAGAGAAAGAATATATATTTGTTACACACACACACACACCGTATTTTTCGGAGTATAAGATGTACCTTTTTTCCTCTAAAAAGAGGTTGAAAATCTAGGTGCATCTTATACATCGAATACAGCATTTTTTGCCTCCTGAAGCCCTGCCCCTTCACTAAAATGGCCGCGCACATACCCTTATGGAGGCTTCCAGAGAGCTCCTGGGGGCTGGGGAGGGCAGAAATGAGCAACAAACAGGGTGTTTTTGCCCCTCCCCAGCCCCCAGCAGCACTGTATAAGCCTCCATAAGGCTATGAATGCTATTTTTAACCAAAAAAACGGCCCATTTTCACACAAAAAACGGGCCATTTCCCCTCGTTTTGCCCCCCCATTCATGCCTTTTTTAAAAAACAAAATGGGCCCATTTTTGCGAAAAACGGGCCATTTGGGAGAGGTTTGCACAGTGCAAAAAGGGTTTTTCCCCCCTTCTCAGAAAGCTATTTAGAGTGATGAGAATTACGTTGGTCAAGTACTGTGCCTGCAGAAACAAAGATTTGTTCCAAAGGTGGTCAGTGATTTCCTTCTCCAGCACATGGGTAAATACACCTGTAAACATCTACCTACCTACCTACTCTCTCTCCCTACCTATCTACTGTATTTCTCTCTCTCTCTATTTCTCTCTCTATTTTTCTCTCTCTATCCCTCTACCTACCTACCTATCTACACATTCTTCCTACCTATTGTATTTCTCTCTCTTCCCTCTATCTACCTACTCTTTCTCTCCCCCTACCTATCTACTGTGTTTCTCTCTCTCTATTTCTTTCTCTCTCTCTCCCTACTTATCGATCTACACACACTTTCTCTTCCTTCCTACCTACCTACCTACCTACCTACCTACCTACCTACCTACCTACCTACTGTATTTCTCTCTCTCTCTCTCCCACTCTACCTACCTACCTACCTACTTTCTCTCTCCCTCCCTCCCTCCCTACTGTATTTCTCTCTCTTTCTCTCCCTCTCTATCCTTCTATCTACCTACCTACTTAAAAAAAAAATTGCCTCTTCAAAACCTGGGTGCGTCTTATACTCTGAAAAATACGGTATGTATACTGTTGAAAAGAGATTCCTAAGTACCACACTGTTCAACAATTGATAAATAAATGGTTTTTTCACAAGGACCATAATCACATAATATCATAATAGATAAACAATCATTAAGATATACTCTTCCATAGCCAGATGCTCAGGAAAATAAAGATGCCCGTCATCATCACATCTTTTTTTGCACTTTGTAGAATCATCTAACTTGTGTCCTTGCATTATACTTCCAAACTTCATATCAGACCTGCAGCCTAATTTATTCATTAACCTTTTTTATACTGAATTTCTGAAATTTAAAAATTATTTTAAAATATACTGAATACTAAAGTAGCAAATGTAAATACAAACAATCCAACATTTATACAAATTGCACAGTAACATCCAATCAGAAAAAAACATTAGGCAGAACAGTTTTACCCAATAATCAAAAATAGGAAAAAGGAATTCCCTCAGCTATTTGCAATGCACATAAATGCTTACCTTGCTCCTCCAAAATATCCATCTCCAAGCTTTCTTATGGTGGCAAGAATTGCAGAATCAATATCAGTCCCATCATCAACTGAAGGAAATAAACCAACAAACCAACACATATTTGGAGAAATATCTTTCACTTATGATTCACTTAAAAAGAAAATCCAATATGAAAAATTTTGGTTTAAGCAACATCTAACCTATATTGTCTATCATTTTGAGTCTTCACAGATGAAGAAAAGCAGCAACATGCCATATGTAAGCAATTTTATTCACCCTACAGACCAGGGGTGGTTTTCTGGGGGATCGGCCAGGATCGCGCGAGCCCGATGGTAAAATTTAGAGATCCTGGCCGATCCCGTTGGACGTTGGACCCGGAAGTTACTTCCAGAACACGTGGCTCGCTCCGTCAAAACCTCCGTTTGAAGCTCTTTCTCTGTTGGGGCGGCTGGGGGGGGGGGGTTCGCGCAGGCTAGCGCGTCTGCCTTCCGCCGCCCTTAGCCTGCGAGGCTTCAAAACTAAAGGGCGGGGGCCGGGCCTTGAAGCTCTTTCGTTGTTAGCATGGCTAGGGGGGGCAGCGGAAGGCATGCTAGGTGCACGAAGGCCCCCCCGCCCTCCCCAGCCGCGCCAACAGGGAAAGAGTTTCAAGACCCTGCCTGGGCCCTTTAGTTTTGAAGCTGCCAGGGCCGGGCTGGGCCTTTCGCACTTGGCGCGAATGCAGAGGCTGGGGGGGGGGCTTCGCGCCGAGGCAAGCGCGCCCGGCTGGAGCGCACGAGCCACCCGCGAGCGCCATGGCGAGCCGGCGCGGGGCGCGCTGCTGCTGTCGCTGCTGCTGTGCGGGCCGGGGGCGCGGGGGTCCCGGGGCGCCAACAAGCAGGACAGCCTCCGCAGGGCAGCCAGCGGCATCTACCAGGGCGCCAGCGGCCTCCTGGGCGAGGAGAACGTGCGCGCCCTGCAGGTGAGCGGCGCCCGGAGAGTCCCGGGCAAAGGGGAGTGGGGGGTAAGGGGAAGAGGAGGGGTCTGGGGAGGGAGGGGGGTCTGTCCTTGTGGGGGGGGAAGGGGTGCAGGAGGGGGTCCCTGACTTTGGCGTGGGCGGCCAGGAGGGAGATTGGGGAGGGAAGTAAGTAACTGTGGCCGGCGAGCGGGTAAGGAAAGTTGCTGCGGCAGTGCCCAAAATCCTCTGGCCCGCTGGCCGCGGTTGCTCGCTCGCTCGCTTGCTCACCCATCGGACGCCAGGTTCCTTCGTCCGGTGGATGGGTGAGAGAGAGAGAGAGTAAATACAGCCAGCGGGCTGGCGGGCCGGTCAGGCTACTTCCTGGAGCTGAGGAGGTTTGTGGGGGGGGAGACAGACAGACAGAGAGAGGCACAGACACACAGAGAGACAGGGAGGGAGGGGGGAACCAGAGAGTGACAGACACACACAGAGAGACAGAGAGTGGGAGGGAGGGAGAGAAAGATAGAGACACAGAATGAGTGATTTAAGTGCCTGAATGCGAGATAGACACACACACACACACACACACACACACACACACACACACACACACACACACACACACACACACACAGAGTGACAGATGGGCAAACAAAGGAGAGAGAGACAGAGAGAGAGAAAGATAAAAAAGAAGGTGGGAGAGAGAGAAAGAAAGAGAGAAAGAGAAAGAGAGGGAGAGAGAAAGAGGGAAAGAAAGAGAAAGAAATAAAGAGAGAGAGAAAGAGGGAAAGAAAGAAAAAATGAGAGAGAAAGAGAGAGAAAGAGGGAAAGAGAAAGAAAGAGAGAAAGAGAAAGAAAGAGAGAAAGAGAAAGAAATAAAGAGAGAGAGAAAGAAAGAGGGAAGGAAAGAAAGAGACAGAGAAAGAAAGAGAGACAGAGAAAGAGAGAAAGAAAGACAGAAGGAAAGAAAGAAAAAGAAAGAGAGAGAGAGAAAGAACTTATGACCACAATTAAGCCCAAAAGTTTGGTTGCTAACCAAGACCATTGTTAAGTGAGTTTCACATTTTCCAAATTGGCCACTCCCACCCGGTCACATGGCTGGCAAGGCACTCCCACCCGGTCACATGGCCGGCAAGCTACTCCCACCCGGTCACATGGCCAGCAAGCCATAGAACCTGTTCCAAAAATTTTGAAACCCACCCCTGCTATAGACGTGTGTGTGTGTGTGTGTGTGTGTGTGTGTTAAGCATGAGGGCTGATAGCTTGAGTTCAATTGGACTATGGGTTTTCCCACAAGTGGAAGGAGGGACTGTGATATAGGTCATAACTCACTGCAAAAATTATTCAAATCATATACTACATATCTTGGGTTCACAGTAAATAATTTGGTCATTCAAAAATGGATAAAAAATAAATCAACAGATATTATAACAATCATATACAAATATAAATACATATATACATATGTTGGTCTTGTTGTATTCACGTCTTTTCCCGTGTAAGATTCTTACACGGGAAAAGACCCAAATAAAAGACCAGCATACCGACACCCGTGAAAATCTACAAAAACAAATACATACATACATACATACATACATAACCATATCTAGAGTACCACATATCTTTCTGATATTATAGGAGGCCAGACATATTAGTCTATGGTACCAAGATAATCAAGAATCTGGCAGCATCGATCTTCCGGTTCCGGCTCCAGCGGCGATGGGCGAGCCTAGTGCTCGCTCGCCGTTTTGTTGCTTTTTCTGCCCCCCCACGGGGGCGAGACGCCCCGTTTTTTCGGGGGTCTTCCGTAGGGCCGGCTTGCCTGGGCTGCTCCCCCCACGGCAGTGGGGCAGCGACCCTTGTCTTCGGCTCAGGTGAAGGAGGACATGCTGGTGCCGTCTGCCTTCGCCAAAGGCAGACGGCACCATTCGTTAACATGGAGAGAGAGGATCGCCTGGGTCGGAAGGCTGCCTGGGGCTTTGACTACGAAGGGGAGAGTGAGTGATTTAAAACTTTTTTTTTCTGCTGTCAGCCTGGCTGAAAGGACTTGGAGGGGGGTGTTTGCTTGTAAAACCCCCCCTCGGATTTAAGCGGCGCTTGAAAATGGCTCCTCGCTGCGAGGAAGCGGATATTTTCAATCCGGACTGTTTGTACAAGGGAAAGTGATTTGCGGCTTGATTTGCAACAGAGTTTCTAGGTCTGGCTGAAACAATTTCTTTAACCACTCTCCCCTTTGGGCTTTGAGCTTGGACGACGGAAGATGGCTTCTCTTTGTCCCTGAATGACTATTTTACTTATGGAAAATTTCCAGCGTCTCTTTGTGACTTGGACTTCCTCTGGTTACTAAAGTAAAAAAATTTTTTTGGGGATTTGTGATTTCTTTTCTGGAGTGCCTTCGTTATTATACTTATTGATTTGGAAAATTGTCTCTCTCTTGGTTCCTGAACTTTACAACTTTGAACTGAACTTTTGGCTCCTGATCTGCCTTAACAGCTCCACCCTAAAAACGCCATTTGAGTGGCACCAACTTTTACAGCTAATCATGGCACAAGAATCAGCACTGGCAAGCTTAGAACTAAGGATGGCTTCTCTTGAATCGGTTATACAAACTTTGGTACAAGAAATCAAGGCTCAGAGGGCAGAAAATATCAACTTTAAAAAGGAGTTATTGGATACGCGGAAGCAAGTGCTGGAGAACACAGAAAAATGAAGAATTGGAGGGGGGGCTGGAGGGGGCTAAGGGAGAGACTAAAAATGTCACAAATGAGGTTGTGGAAATAAATGGGCATGTGTCTAGGATGGATATGGAAAGGGTGACATATTTTTTGAGATTTCAGAATGTTTCTGAGGAATCTGGTGAATGTCTCCCTGATCTCATGAGCACAATTTTAGCAGACTATTTACAGAAACCCAAGGATGAGATTAGGGGGGACATTGACCTAGCCTATAGAATAAATTCTGCATATGCCAGGATAAATGAAGTACCTAGAGAGATACATGTTAAATTTGTTAGAAGGTCGACCAGAGAGGAAATCCTGAAAGTGCAAAGGGGGGGTCCGTTAATTTACCAACAAAAGGAGGTTACCATCCTGAAGCAGATCCCTAGAAAGATTAGAGAATCGAGAAGGAAATTTTCCTTCTTGTCCAAAAAGTTGTTTGACCACGGGATCTGGTTCAAGTGGGTGACGCCCGAAGGGATGCTGGTGTTCTGGGAAGGAGGAAGAGTGAGGATTAAAACAGTTGCTGAGGCGGAAGCCTTTCTTAAAAAACACTCCTCTGCCCTGGGGGAAGATTCAGGGGGGACGGAGGGAGCCACGGCCCCGCCCCCTGGGGGCCCGGAGGGTGAGATAGAAGACCCAATAGCCAAGAGACTTAGATCAAAAAAATAACTTTGCTTTGATTTTTGAGTAATATTGTATAACATGTGTATCTGGATTTTTGTAAATGACTGACAGCATAGAATTGAGAACTTAGAAACATGTACTTGTTTTCACTTTGTAGTGTTATGAACAATGTTTTGTTATTGATTTATATTGAAGTTCCAGAAGGGCCGACGACTTTGACGTGAATGCTCTCAAAAAATTTTCTGTATCCCTTACCCCACCCTATTGAAAAACTGTAAAACCAATAAAACTTTTTCAATACAAAAAAAAGAATCTGGCAGCATCTTTCCGACTAACAAATTTTATTAAAAGCCACAGCTTTCATGAGCTATAGAAATGACCTATAGTCACAAAACCTTGTAACTTTTAATAAAGTGTGTTAATTGGAAATGGTGCCCCCAGACATCTGATAGTATGCTGCTGGTTATCAATAAAGGAATATTGTGGAACTGGAGAAGGTGCAGAAAGCAATCAAGATAATCAGGGAGCCGATATACAGTATAAGGACAGGATGCAACAGCTGGGACTGCTTAGTTTAGAGAAATGACACATAAGGAGATATTATAAAATTATGCATTATAAAAAAATGGTGACATTTTTCTACATCACTAATAATACTGGAACTAGAAGCCGCCCAATGAAAATGACTAGTCGATGATTTAAAAGATAAATATTTCTTCACATAGCATGTACTGAATTATCTTGTGAAATATGCTGCCTTTCTCAAATGCCAAAGATGCTGAACAGGGTCTGCAAACTAAAGCAATATGACAATTTCCCTTTGCTCTTCGGAATAAGGATATCGTGCTGCGAAGGAACATCTTTGTCTTGATGTCTTTGTTAAAACAAAGCACCCTTCAAAGCATTGCAGAAATCTTCTTGGGAAAACCAATGGAGGTTTTTGCACATGCACATCACCTGCATATAAGCCTCACCTGGCTTTGATGCTGGAGAACACTAAAGGATATGCTGGGAGATCAGCAACTCTTCCTACATTTTCCTCCAGCACACAACAGAATTTTAATCTGGCTTCAGTCAATGCAGCTGAAAAAACCTTCAGCTCTCTCCTCTAACCTTGCCGAAATCCAAATGCTGTGTTACGTTGTGAAAACGGAAAATGTGCAAATGCTTTTTCAAACTTTTCCAGTACCAGAGATAAGAGTATATTTCATGGCAACACAAAGTCCTTTACTGAAGCCAATCATATTGCCTCTTTGCTTTGATGAAGAAAACCCTGTTTTCTCAGTCCTTTGTCAAGAAGACAATAAATCACTTTACACAGGATTATGCTAAATTATTTGCAATGAGTATTTTATTTCTGTGAATTCTATTATTTTAAACTGTTTCTTCTTAAGAAAGCTAGGCTATCAGCAACCCATAACAAAATTGAATTTATTTTCAATAGTAAATCAAGATTTCCAAAGATAATAAGTTATTACTTTGTGTCCTCCTGTTGATATCAAGTAGGGCACTTGAAATCAAAATGCTGATATTACATATGAGTTTAAACTTTTATAAAAATACCAAATAAGTTTTCTTACTGACCAAGCATTGTACTGGTGATTGGGAAAGTAAGAGTTGGTCTTCCAGTCATTCGCCAACAGGAAGTTAGATAAGCCAACTCAGTTCGTAGCATCTCCACAATCATCCGGTTGTCTAAAGCCAAGTAGAAGTGATGCTGATCTGTAAACTACAAGGACATTGAAATTAAACGTATTATGCATTTAGAGTTGGAATCCCAAATCTGATGCCTTCCAGATGTGTTGGATTACTATTCCAACACTGCTGGATAGAGTATATATTAGCATCAGACTTATATGACTGATTTAGGAAAACCCTTCTCAACAGTAACTTTGATAGCTATAATATGCATGGCCTTTGCCACAGCTTTCATCAAACCAGACTGGAACTGATGGTTTAGTTAGACACTTCATTTAAATGGCCTAATTATAAGCATTTAACTTTTGATAACTTCACAATTGGTCCACTGCATTTTATATGGAATTCTCCCTGAAGATGATTTTGATACTAGTTACCACAACAACAAGATCAATAATTGCACTAGAAGAACTTCAAGGTCCTTTCCAAGTCTATTATTCTGTAAAATCAACATTTGGATTATAGTTGAATAGTAAATCTACAAGGACTAGAATTTGGGACCAGAATCCCTCAAAATCTTTCTACTTCTAGGTAAATCTTAAGCGAAGATGGAGAAACGTTTGAGCAATACATATGCACAACTTCTGGTGGGATACTGGAACCTGGAAGGCATGAATTCCAAGATGACTAGTTTAGTTTTGAGGGTCGCCCATGTTAATGAGGGTTTAAGGATTTTGGGAATGGAACTAGGGCAGGGATGTCCAAACTTGGGAACTTTAAGACTTGTGGACTTCAACTCCCAGAATTCAACTGGGAGTTGAAGTCCACAAGTCTTAAAGTTCCCAAGTTTGGACATCCCTGAACTAGGGGTTATCAATCAGACAAACCATTACCTTCTCAACTTAAAATAATCTCTAAAATGGCCTGAAACATAAATATTTACAAATATAAATAATTTCAGAACAACGATTTTTATATACTTAAGAGCCAGAAATAAGGTACAAGATTACATGAAGTATGGCCACATTACCTGAATTTGGTGGGATTATCTGTCTCAGTTTAGTGTTATTGATGGTTGTATTAGTTTTAAGTAAACCACATCATGAAATTTCTAAGATGATCAAAAACTTCAAATAATTGGCAAGATATTACTACAGCATACTATATAGAAAAATCTATAAAGTGTAACATTCATAAATAACATACCGAACAAAATATTCTTGATACTTGTTACATTTATTTCAGTAATGGAACTTAAAAAAGGTGAAACTAATATATGAGATAAGACTCATTACGTGCAAAGCAAGATAGTTCAAGCCGTGATTTGTCATAATTGTGATGATTATGGCATACAGCTCATGAAAACCCCAAATCCACAATCTCAGAAAATTAGAATATTACATGTAATCAATAAAACAAGGATTGTAGGTAGAACAATATCGGATCTCTGAAAAGTATAAGCATGCATCTGTACCCAGTACTTGGTTTGGGCCCCTTTTGCAGAAATTACTGCCTCAATGCAGCGTGGCATGGAAGCTATCAGCCTGTGGCACTACTGAGGTATTATGGAAGACCAGGCTGCTTCAATAGTGGCCTTCATATCTTCTGCATTGTTCGGTCTCATGTCTCTCATCTTTCTCTTGCCTGCGCCCCATTGATTCTCTATGGGGTTCAGGTCAGGCAAGCACAGTATTTTATTTATTTATTTTATTTTATTAAATTTATATCCCGCCCTTCTCCAAACGGACCCAGGGCGGCGCACAGGAATGTTAAAATGCATACAAAACATACAAAATTTTAAAAACTTATTCTAGTAAAACCCTGTGCTAAAAACCGAATTAAAATTCCCAAATTTAAAACTGTCTAATAGTCAAAGGAGGTTACGCTAGGCCGGCTAGATGGAATAAATGTGTCTTCAGACACTTGCGGAAGAGGCGGAGGTCGGAGATGGTGCGGAGTTCAGGAGGTAGGTCGTTCCAGAGGGCTGGCCCCGCCACAGAGAAGGCTCTTCCCCTGGGTGTCGCCAGTCAGCATTGTCCAGCTGACGGCACCCTGAGGAGGCCCTCTCTGTGGGAGCGTATCGGTCTGAGGGATGTATGGGGCAGGAGGCGGTCTCACATATAACTAGGCCCCGAGCCATGGAGTGCTTTAAAGATGGTCGTCAAGACCTTGAAGCGTACCCGAAAGACCACAGGAAGCCAGTGCAGCTCGCGCAGGATAGGTGTCATGTGGGAGTGTCTAGGCGCTCCCGTAATCACCCACGCGGCTGCGTTCTGGACTAGCTGCAGCTTTCGGGTGCACCTCAAGGGGAGCCCCATGTAGAGAGCATTACAGTAGTTGAGTCGAGAGGTGACGAGTGCTTGAGTGACTGTGCGTAAGGCACCCCGGTCCAGTAAGGGGCGCAATTGGCACATCAGGCGTACCTGATGGAACGCCCCCCTGGCCACGGCTGCCACATGATCTTCCATAGACAGCCGGGAATCCAGGAGGACACCCAAATTGCGCGCCCTCTCCACGAGGGCCGGTGTTTCGCCCCCAATTGCCAGTGTTGGAATAATCTGGCTGAACCGGGGCGCCGGAAGTCACAGCCACTCAGTCTTGGACGGGTTGAGCTTGAGTTTGTTACCACCCATCCAGATCTGTACGGCCTCCAAGCACCGGGACATAACCTCGACGGCATCGTTGGGGTGGTCTGGGGTGGATATGTACAACTGAGTATCATCAGTGTACAGATGATATCCCACCCCAAAACCATGGATGATCTCACCCAGCGGCTTCATATATGTGTTGAACAGTAGGGGCGAGAGGACCGACCCCTGAGGAACCCCACATATGAGGGGCCTTGAGGCCGACCTTTGCCCCACTGCCAACACATATTGCGACCGACCAGAGAGGTAGGACGAGAACCACTGCAAAACGGTGCCTCCCAGCCCCAACCCCCCCAGTCGGCACAATGGGATACCATGGTCAATGGTATCAAAAGCCGCTGAGAGGTCTAATAGGACTAGGATAGAGGAATATCCTTTATCCCGCGCCCTCCAGAGATCTCTTTCAAGATGGTAGGCAAGGACCCCTCACTCAAAGATGCGTTGACAATGCCCTGAAGCCAGCCTCGTGTCGTCTCCCAGGATGCCAGTACAAGCCAGGAGGACACGGGTCCAATAAACATGTGGTAGCCCTAAGTCTCTTTGACAACTTGTCCATATCCTCGGTGGTAACAAAATCAAACTCCTCCCAAGATGGTGTCACAAGAACAGCCTCGGCCCGCTCGACTGGACCACTGTCGATGGAGGGTAGCTCGTTCCGAATCCGAGTGATTTTCTCCTGCAGATAAATCCCAAATTCCTCTGCTCGACCCTGTAAAGGGGCTTCCCGTGGCCTCTGTTGAAGGAGGGAGCAGGTCACCCCAAACAGGGCGGCAAGACGGTTATCTGCGGATGCAATAAGAGTGGCACAATACTCACGTTTGGCCACTCTTATCGCCACTAAGTAAGTCCTAATATGGTCTCTCACGAGTGTTCGGTCGGCTTCGGAACGAGAAGATCTCCATCTGCTCTCTAGGCGTCTCTTGTGGCGCTTCATCTCCCTAAGCCCCTCGGTAAACCAAGGAGCCCAGGTGGTTCGTCGCCGCAAGAGAGGCCGCAAGGGCGCGACTCGGTCCAAGGCCCCCATGGCCGCACTTAACCATGCGGCCACTAGGTCCTCAGTCGAGTCGCGGGGCAAGACCACAGGAATTGGCCCAAGCTCCCTTTGGAACCTTATCGGGTCCATCAGGAGCCTGGGGCGGAACCACATAGGAATGTCCGGTTCCGCCTCCCCGCAGTGAGGTCCGGCGATCGGAAAGTCGAGCCGAAGGAGAGCGTGATCTGTCCATGACAGGGGTGTGATGACTAGATCCCCTATTCCCAGATCACTACTCCACTGTCCCTAGACGAAGATTAGATCCAGGGTGTGTCCGCCCTCGTGGGTAGGGCCTACAACTACTTGGGTCAGGTCCATGGCTGCCATGGAAGCCATCAACTCCCGAGCTACCCCAGAGGTTTCACCTGCCGACAGCAGGTTAAAGTCCCCCATGACTAACAGTCTGGGGTTCTCAACCGCCGCCTCGGCTATCACCTCTAGGAGCTCGGGCAGGGCTGTTGTTGTATAGCGAGGAGCCAGGTATACAACTAACACGCCCAACTGCCTCCCTAGGCCCCACTTCACAAGGAGGGACTCGCACCCGGTCGTCTGAGGGATCGTAGTCTCCTTTGGCTCAAGACCTTCCCTAACCATAATCGCCACCCCCACCCCTCCCTAGGGCCCTAGGCTGATGAAAGACTCGGTATCCTGGTGGGCACATTTCTACGAGGGGATGTCCTCCCTCGTGGCCCAACCAGGTTTCCGTGATACCTACCAGGTCCGGGTCCCCCTCTGACACAAGGTCATGGATGAGGCGGGCTTTTTGTACCACGGACCTGGCGTTGCACAACATCAGCCTAGGGCCCCGGGTCTGTGGTTCTTGCCCACCTAGTCTGCGATGGGAGCATGGGGGGTTGGAGCGCGTAACCGCCCGTAGCCAGCAGCCGCGGTCCTCCAACCGATAATGTCCACCCCGTCTCCCACCGCCCCTGCCCCTCCCCAAGACCGAACTGATGGAAAATACCTCAGTGGAAACGACCCCCCTCTCCCCCCTCCTCCGTTTCTCTGCTTCCGCCAGCCGGCCCTATAGATTGGCGCCCCCCCCCCCCACTTGACTATCCCTACCCTCCTCCCTGGAACCCCCTAAAATCCGAATTAAAAAGTTAAATAACCCCCCCCCCCGAGTTTGCGCTTCGCCCACCTCTCAGGAGCAATAAGTCCATCCTCGAGGTGGGCCCGTGTTAAACTAGGGGGCCAAGCCTGCGAGAGGGTAGACTCCCGCAGGCGAAGGAGAACTGACCTTGAATAAGATAACATTAGATGGCATTGACACTAAAAAAAGGGGGGGGGGATCCCCGAAGATGATACACTGCAAGTCCATGGTTAAAACAGCGAGCGTAAAGGCCCATTATACAATAGATGATAAAGATGGTAAAATCGACAATTAATTGATTAAAGGGACAAGTACAAAATATAAAAGCGATGGGCAGTTCGGGTAAGTTAAAACGTTCTATCTGGAGGAGGGTGGTGGTGGTAGCAGATGGATCAAGTTAGATCTGTGGACATCAGCCCATCCAATCGGAGAAAAAGTGGTATAAGTCTCCGCAAAGTCACTGTCTCTGTCTATAGGCTGTATCCACAGATTTTCTCTCCCCTTTCCCGTTGGATCGAAGTACGGGCCACATGGCTAGTTGTAATGCCATGTGGGGCTTTTCCAGCCTTTAGCTCTCAGTTCGGTTGTGACGACCGTAATCCCACGGTCATTGAACCTGGTTTTGGTGCTTTTGGCAGTGTGGGCAGGTGCCAAGTCCTACTGGAAAATGAAGTCAGCATCCCCATAAAGCTCGTCTGTGGAAGGAAGCATGAAGTGCTCCAAAATCTCCTGATAGACAGCTGCGTTGACCCTGGACTTAATGAAGCACAGTGGACCAACACCAGCAGATGACATGGCTCCCCAAATCAACACTGACTGTAGAAACCTCACACTGGACTTCAAGCGTCTTGCAGTGTGTGCCTCTCCATTCTTCCTCCATACTCTGGGTCCTTGGCTTCCAAATGAGATGCAAAAGTTGCTCTCATCAGAAAAGAGGACTTTGGACCACTGAGCAACAGGACTTTGGACCACTTTCTGAGATTGTGGATTTGGGGTTTTCATGAGCTGTACGCCATAATCATCGCAATTATGACAAATCACAGCTTGAACGATCTTGCTTTGCATGTTATGAGTCTTATCTCATATATTAGTTTCACCTTTTAAGTTGCATTATTGAAATAAATGAACTTTTGCACGATATTTAAATTTTTTGAGTTTCACCTGTACATTATTTAATTCTGTTCATTTTGTTACTCTTTATCTTTACCATAGTTATGTATTAAAAGTTGGCAAAAAAGTAAAAGAATTATGGACAGACATTTTATTCTTTTTGATTAATGGTGATAATAGTCTGATACCTAATGCACAGACCAGAATCACTTGTCAGGCCAGATTATATCATAAATGCTAATAAATAAAATTGAAGTTATTCATGTAATGAAAGGAGGATTACCTATTTCTAAGCTTTACTCACAAACATTTAATCTAATTAATCACTAATTTTTAATCTGCAGCACAAGAGCAAACAACAAAACCCATGTAGTATTAATTTATTATTCCCTTTTAGGCTTCTGCCATTGGTAAAGCTAGAATTCTATAAAGGGGAGGTTAAAGTTTCTCAGTAATTCTACTTTGTCCTCCTCTGCACAGTTCTAAACAGCTTAAACAAAGATTTTTTTTATCAGTTCAACCTTTAACATATCAGTTCCAAAAGCAGCTAGAGTAGAGCAATAGGATGGAGCCAACCTTCTTGTTCGATATTTACAAAATTACCTGAGGGGTAAAAGTAAATATTTGGTTTCTTATGATATATAATTTGGATGTTCCCAGGACACCAATATGCCGATGAGGTCTCCCACTCAGCTTCATGTTCTTGTTTCGTCCTAAATGAAGCAAATAAAAAACATGCCACAGCTATGATCTACTTGTATTTATCACCTTCACATTTTAGAACTGCCCATCTCTTGTCACAGATGTACTCTGTATATTGTATATTGTTATGCAATTCAAACTAAGTTTCATATCTATATTCTGGTACTTTAAGCAAGTTTGGCTGTATCCTTCACAGCTGGGGATATGTTAGGCAAAAGATGGATGCTAATCTATAATTTAATTATGGTTTACTTTACAAGTAATAATAACTTGGTTCACACATAAGCTATAAACTACAACAGTGTTTCTCAATCTTGTCTGCGCTCCAACTCTCAAAATTCTAGTATGTTGGCTAGGGAATTGAAATCCACACATCTTAAACTTGCTAAGATTGAGAAACACTGAGTTACAGTTTCTCCAATTTGCTCAAAATTATAAACTGAAATCAACACTGCAATGAAAGATTACTTAGTGTTGAATTGCATAGATAGAATAATTGTGAGATTATATAGTAAAGGCACCTGAAGTTCAACTCTTAACTGTTTTCTCGACAACAGTACAGAAGTGTTTGTCCAGCCCAGCATATATCCCTCAAATTTCCTAGTTCAATAGTTCATCATTTTAAATCAAACGGTGACATAGATGCTTCCTCCTGCTGGGGGGACTAGAAATGGAATTCGTGTGTATTTTCTAAGTCAAAAGGAACTCTTCCAATGTAATTGTAAACTATGACTCAGTGTGTTTATAGAGATTCTCAGTCAGAACTGAAAAAGCTTCTTGGATGAGAAGTGAAACATCTTTCTCAAGAAAAAAACAAAGTCCACTTAATTTCTGAAAAAGCAGATATGAGACTTTCAGTCAGTATGGGGCAAAATAGCCATTTTTTTTGTAAGAGGTAAGAAGTTAAGGCAACCCAATTGTGTCTTAACTACATTCCAATCCTGAAAAAAACCAGTCTAACAATGTTGTCCCCATGCATTGCAAGAGTGCTTTGGGAACCACAAAAGGGTGCTTGATATCTACTCTACAGGAAGATCATTTTTGTGTTAAACCATGGAATGCTTTAATAGTTTGTTAAATATAAAGCAGAAGCCATAGAAGTTGCTATTTTTGTAGGAATAATAAAGCAACATCCAGATATTGGATCAGAAGAGACATTACAACACATCTAAAAAAGAGATAAGTCGTGAATTGCCCTGCCACATTGTCTCTTTTGTCATTCTGAAACTTGTTTGACTGCCCCTTCCCCAGCAGACAAACTATACGATAGCTTAGCATGATGAGTGAACCCTGCTTTTTTAACAATACAAAAGAAACACATTTATTATCACAGGGAATACCAATAGCACTTATATACTGCTTCCCAGTGCTTCCCAGTCCCCTCTAAGCGATTTACAAAGTCAGCATATTGCCCCCAACAAACTGAATCCTCATTTTATCGACCTTGGGTAAGGCTGAGTCAACATTGAGCCAGTGAGAATCAAACTAGCGAACTGCAATCAGCAGAAATAGCTTACAGTACTTCATTCTAACCACTGCACCACCACAGCTCATAATGCAATAATTCCTTTAATATGAGAGTACAATTGGGTTCTAAAAACACGCAACTCTGCTTCTCACATTGAAAACTGCACTTTTAAAACCAATACTGCCAGTATTTTTTAAATAGCTTACTGAAAAATACTCATTAAAATTTATTAAAAATGTCTCAGTGACACAATGCTGAAAAAGTCCAGTAAGATTACTCAGCTATTTTTTAAATAGCACCTACCAAGCTTAGCATAAAGATTACTTAGAATCCGAGAGGGCTGCACTCTGGTGGGACTCAGGTCAGCAATGCTTTGTACATTAATTCCATGATGTCGTAAGAGTTTCTTAATTTCATTTGTTTCTGCTAGAACGGTTACTATTCAAAAAACAAAATGAAGAACCACAATCAAGGATGACAATTACTTTCATTTTTTCTGTGAATAGAGTACAATCAAAGAGGATCTTCAGTGAAAAATAAGACTTTTTCACTGAATTAGTGTTGGACCAGTTCAAATAAATGGAGATGATTGCCTACTAGAATGATACTTTACTAAGTTTGTACTAAGCATTCTAAATGGTCTTATTATAAAGCATGCTAGAATAGGCACAGCGCCTCTTCTCTATTTGTTAGCTGCTATAAGGTTGTCTCTGGTTCTTTGTGTACTCTGGTGCATGGGTGTACCCAGATAACATCATGTCTAGCACAGCCAGTAATGCAAATAAGACACCTGCAGGCACAAACAGTCAGGGATACCTTTTGCCAAAGTTGTTAAGTGTCCAAGAATGCAGCTGCTTTAATGTTTCAAGGTGCTTCACAAACCACCATCTTGTACAGCATCTCGCCTTTTCCAAAATTTTGGAACACATAGGCATTAAAAATTATGCAATAGGAACATCTGAGGAAGTGGGCTTAAAAATTCCCCAGAAGGCAGTTTCATTATACAGCTGACTGAAGCCCTGCTCCTGTTGGCTTTGCGTTGGCACTGCACCCACATACAAACAGGAAAATCTGTGACTGAGTGGTTGTGACTATATCTTGGTCCTATAACCCTGACTCTGCTATGCATCAAAACAGCCTGATTTTCCCCCCTGACTTTTGTACAAGCTTGAAAACAAGCAGCTGCTGATACTGTAAGGCAGGGGCCTCCAACCTTTGCAACTTTAAGTCTGAAGGACTTCAGCTCCCAGAATTCTCCAGCCAGCAAAGCTGAAGTCCTTCAGACTTAAAGTTGCAAAGGTTGGAGACCCCTGCTGTAAGGAATTCATTCCTTAAAACTTTTAAAGAAGCAATAACTTCTTTCAATCCCACGTCTAAATCTGAGAGAGATCTGCTTTAATGAACAGCAGCTTGTACAAGGTCTGAAATGCTTTTTCTGAATCTTTATGAAGCCATTTTTATAACCAAGATAGCTACAACTAGTGGCCACTTTTTTACCAGACTGATACCCATTTTTGTCCTTATTCTCTGCAGCTTCAATCCAGAATTAACTTCACAAAGTTAATAAAGCAAAGGCATGATATAAAAAGTCTTCTAAATATTTTCCCCCAATACAGTGGTACCTCGGTTCACGAACGCCTCTGTTCACGACCAATTCGGATTACGACCAAAAATTTCCCCAAAAATGTGCCCCGGTTCACGAACACCGTTTCGGTTCACGAACGGAAAAGTTCGTAAAAACACGCTCCGCTTCACGAATTCCGCCTCGCTTCATGAACTCCGCCTCGCTTCACGAACTCCGCCCTCGCATCACGAACAGAAAAGTTCGTTAAAATGCTCGGATTCACGAACCCCGCCTCGCTTCACGAACCGGAGCCGCGGACATTTTAAAAACAAGGTCAGAACGGATTAACCGGATTTACATTGAACCCTATGGGAAACTGTGCCTCTGTTCACGACCAATTCTGTTCGCGAACAGTCAGTTCAAGAACCACGACCAAAAAACAAGGTCGGAACGGATTAACCGGATTTACATTGAACCCTATGGGAAATTGTGCCTCGCTTCACGACCAATTCGGATCGCGAACAGAGTCAGTTTACGAATTAAGTTCGTGAACCGAGGTACCACTGTATTTGAAAAAAGATCTAAATAAAAGGCATTTTTGAACAATTTAGGTTCAACATGAATTCTAAATATTATTAATGACTATGATTAATTGCTATACATAAGAATTTGCTGTCTCAGAGATTTAGGAAAGTACAACATAACGTGACTGAATTTCATAATTAGTACTAAGAAACAGCTCTGACCCCAGGTAAATTTAATAAACAGTGAAATGTTTTAAACTTTATTTCTACTGATGACAAACTACCATTTGAGCTACAATGAAGTGATTCTTGGAATGAGGTGACATAAAATTGCTAAAAGTACATTTTAAACCATGATCAAAGTAATTTGACCATGACTCTTTAAGAATGTCTTTTTGTATTTGATAAAAATGAATTTCCTTAAAAATATAGTTCGATTCAGTGCTGCAGTTCAGGGAATATATGTTCCTATGAAAGAATTCCACATTTTTCTTTCTATATTTTTCCCAACAAAGTGACAGAAATTGTGATGGCATCTAAAAGTTCTGCTCATCCAGGTTTCATACTTAAGGCCATTGCAGCATCCTGGGGTCATGTGATCACCTTTTACAAACTTCTGATAAGCAAAGTCAATGGGGTAGCCAGATTCACTTAACAATCAGGTTACTAACTTAAGTGGAGAACTACCTGTATTCACAATGTTCGGAAATATCGACGAAAAGGAACAGTTAAGAACCTGACATGTAGATGCCATGAGGAATCAATAGATACATGGAGTGTGATAATTAGGAAAATATAATTGTCACACATTTTGATAGCTGAACTGCAGCAGCACTTATCTCAGCAACCACCTAAGACAGGGGTCTGCAAAGTCGGCTCTTTTAAGACTGGTGGACTTCAACTCCCAGAATTCCCCAGCCAGCTATGCTATGCTATCCCCAGCTATGCTGGCTGGGGAACTCTGGGAGTTGAAGTCCACCAGTCTTAAAAGAGCCGACTTTGCAGACCCCTGACCTAAGACTTAGTGACATATTTTGCTAGTAGCCACTACCCTTCTCTATACATTTGTTAGAACCCTTTATGGGTAGAAGCGAGAGCCTTCTATTATTTATTTCACTTCAAGTAAACCATGTACAATTCTCCACCTTTCTCTACATAATTAAAAATAATCACCAACCTTGAACAACCACATCAGGCTTAAAAGCGGTTGAAAACCTTCTGTTTAATGGATCAATTTCACCCGTAGCCAAAAATCCCTAAAATGAAAGGAAGAAAGAAATGAGATTTCAGTGGTGATAATAGTGTTAACAACTAGCAGGGAAACTTCAGAAATATAACAAATTTATTAAGAGCTAGATCAGGTGTCAAGTAAACCATGTACAATTCTCAACTTGAGGTCCTTGGTCTATTTTCAAAAGTCCTCAATAAGCAATTCAAATCTATAGAAATATTCTAGCCTGCAAGTGCAGAAGGAGCAGAGGTCTCTGAAATGAGAGGGTCAGAGAAGAGGGTGCAAAATGGCAGATGTGAACATTTTACGCATGAGGAAAAGGGCGGGATATCAAACGGTAGTCATTTTGGCTCACTTGCAGATATGCCTAAAGAGAGGGCAAAAAAAGGACAAAAGGGGAAGAAAGTTCTGGAAAACAGAGAGAATTAAAAGGAGCTTTACAAAAAAAAAAAACCCAGACGAATTATATAAAAGACAACTTACCTCTGCTAGGAGGGCAGAAAGAATATATAATGACTGGCCCCAAAGATGAGGAAGTTTCCCTGCTGGAACACGATCCACTGTGTGAGGATTTTCATACTCTTCACTGACCTGGGAAACCAAACAGTGAATGAGCACCGATTCATGAGAATTTATTCACAACTTGAGATGCTCAGTGACTAAAATCTAGAAAGTCTCTTCTCTTTGAGCAAGAGTTTATTTGGCAATTGCAAGCAAGTTTTAGAATAGACACCTGTAAAAAAGACTAGGTTTACAGCACAATACTCTATGGACAAGTACTTTTAAAATATTCTTCAAGTCTTTGCTTCAAATAAATGAATAAAGAAACAACATGTAAAAGCTATTTGGTATAAGGCGTAAAATACACTAGTCTATCTGTGGAAAAGTTAATCTATCCACAGAATCATTTCCCCCCCAATTTTATAGAGCATATGATATTCAGGCTCATATTCAGTAGGGGGAAAACAGTTATTTGGAGGGTAAAATTATTCGAAGCCACAAACTGCCGTGGGGCTTCATTTCTGTTATATCTGCAAAAGTTCACTTGATAAATTTGGATCAAATTTATAGAAATCTCTCTCTTTACAGAGAGATTATCTACAAATCAGGGAAGAGCATCTTATGTCATAAGCAAATTCTCTCTAGCTTAAGGCAATTAGATAGGAAGACCTTATCTGGAGGAACTGCATACAATTCTGGCATCAGAAGAATTCCATTCTTTTTTCTAATAAGGATCCCTTCCAAGGCTTCTCTGTATTCCTGCACCTGGGAAAGACAAAAGACTTTTACAAGGCAGGCTCCAGTTTCTAGGAGACAAAAGGAAAACAAAGTGAGCGAAAGGAAAAGGAAATGTTGAGATAGTCAAACATATAATCCAATAAATAAAGAACTGTGTTCAAATAAAAAGGGGGGAAACCTAAACAGTGCAGAGACAACTTTATTCTCCTGAGCACGTTCTAGTAATAATAATAATAATAATAATAATAATAATAATAATAATAATAATAATAATAATAATAATAATAATAATAATAATAATAATAATAAATTTTATTTGTAGCCCGCTCTCTCTCCCCAGAGGGACTCGAGGCGGGGCACAGGAAAATTAAAAAACAATAAACACAAACAGAATACATAATTTAAAATCACAATTAAACAAATCCTGCGCTAAAAACATCTATAAAAACTAAAAACTGTCCCTAAAACCCCTTAACACTACAAATAATTAAAATTACCCTAAAACCCCAGGACAGGGAGGCTAGTTGACCTGTTGAGTGAGAATGTTGTGAGAATGTTGACCTGTTGACCTCCCCCCGGAACATTAGGACCACCACGGACCTCCGCTCCTTCCGTCTTAAATTAAAAACACATTTCTTCTGCCTTGCCGGCCTGGGATAGTTATTCCTCTGTTTTTGGGTTTATTGGGGAATTTTTAGTTTAGTTAGTTTTAATGGGTATTTTAGCACAGGTACTGTTTAATCTATTTTTAATATGAAATGTTGTATATAGTTATTGTTTTTATTCTTCCTGTGCACCGCCCCGAGTCCCTGTGGGGAGAGGGTGCGGTCTATAAGTATTAAATTATTATTATTATTATTAAAGAGGATTGCTTTGACTTTAGAAGCCCTCACCAATGTTGAGCCAGATAACAGATTTAAGAGAGCAAAGGGTCTGGCTCTGCAACAAAACCAGATAAGAAGCATTTCAGTGTGAGAAGATGACACTTAGGCTTGCTGCATTTAGAAACTCAGGGCAAGAGTTTCTGCTGCCTAATGTATTAATATTTCTTCACTTGCAGAGAATTTCTCTTGATATTTTTTAGACTAGACCACCTAAATCAACTCTTTTCCAGCATATACAGTAGAAACCAAACCTGGCTTCACCCAGGTGCGTGGGGTAGAAATGGCGTATGTCTGTGTGTATACACATATTTAGATCCCATCCTTCTACTATCCTTTCATCCAGAAAAATTCTGGCAGCAATACATCAAATGCTAAAGTTGATCCAAAATGTTTTATTTTACCCACCTGAATTCTGTCATCATTGAACACTCCATCAATTAAAAAATATGTCCAGAATACAGGCCATTCACATTCTATGTTCTCAAATAACTTGAGCTCAGCAGGATCATAATGTAATCTGTTTGGATCCTAGAAATATATTAATTGCATAGTTTATTGTTACCATTTCACTTTATTGCAGAAAATATTCTGTTTCTATTAATATTAACATCCTATTGATCTCTAAATTCGATGGAATTTTCACTCCACATTTATATGTAAAGTAATCAAGACTTTGAAGAACATCAAGAAACTGGGAATTCTGGAGGCCTAGTCATCTATTCCTCTAACTCCAAGAAGTCTAGAAAGAGAAAGAATAATGTGCATAAAGTGAGAGAAAAATAATCCTGCAAGTGAATTGTGTCAGTAGGACAGATTTGATTTCTAGGAATGTGGTCTCAACAGTCCAATGAATATCACCTGATACAGAATAAGCTGCATCTTATAACGAATAATAACGAATAATAAATCTTATTTCAATGCACAGTGAACCTGAAAGGGAGCTTTCAATTTAATCCTATGGGGATTGGAGATAAAAACGTTGTGAAGAATATCTCACTTTAGAAGTAAGAGATGGTATTCAGTCAGTTTTGACAGGTTCTGGAGAACCAGTAGTGGAAATTTTGAGTAGTTCAGAGAACCGGCAAATAGGTTGGCCCCACCACCGCTGCCTCCCTGCCCTGGACAGGAGAACAGAGCTGGAAAGCAGGTTAGTGGAATGGGGAGGGAATGGGGATTTTGCAGTATCCTTCCCCTGCCACACCCACAAAGCCACACCCACAAAGCCATGCCCACAAAGCCACAACGCGCCCATAAAGCATGCCCACAAAATCAGTAGTAAAAATTTTTTAATCCCACCACTGAAGTAAGAGTGCTGCTATGTGGAATCCATCCTACAGCACTTTAAGTTAAGGTTATATCCTAGCCCTCTGAGTATAGGAAATAAACAAGATAAACAGGATACATTAAAAATAACAGGAAGAGAAAAGAATCGGTATACTGGTTGTTCCTGAAGAATATGAATGATCAGAAAGTTAGATATTAGGAAAAGAGTTTAAAGGAATGTTTAGCTTTGAAATGAAAAGGCTGAAAGGAAGATATGACAGTATTCATCAAATAATGGGTTAGAACCTGTTCTCAGAAGAGTGGCAGCTAGTTGTGGCCATCTCAAAAGATAACATGTCCACCGTGACATCATAATGCAAGTTTTTCTATGTCACATGCAAATGTGCCAGGAATGGAGTTTCCATCACAACATTGTGATATATTTTGTGTCATTTGCTACCATCCCTTGTCTGTTCCCTATTGCGGTGAAGTGCAAGATAGAAAATAACAGCTTTACGTTAGAGGCAGGCAGGTTCTGAATCAATATTAGAAAAAAACAGCTGCTTTATGTTTACCTAGAACAGGGGTCACCAAACCCAGGCTGCAGCCCACTATTAGACCATGGCCTATTAGGAATTGGGCCATGTGAATGGCTGGCCAGAGGGGACCGCTGACCCTAGAGTGGCTTTTCTTCTGCAGATTTGTTCAAGAAGCAGCTAGGCAGTCATTCCTAGTGGTTGTCTCAATTTGAATACTTGCACTAAGAAGGGGAAAGGACTCAGTGGCCTCCCCTACTCCACCATTTTGATATTATCCCCATCTCTGTCCCATTCCCTTTCCTAAAGCTGCTCTCTGTATTTCTTCCTTTCTCCCTCTATCTACCTACCTACCTACTGTATTTCTCCCTCTCTATCTATCCACCTACCTACTGTATTTCTTCTTCTCTCTCTATCCCTCTACCTACCTACCTACTGTATTTCTCCCTCTCTCTCTATCCCTCTATCTACCTACCTACCGTATTTCTCCCTCTCTATCTATCCCTCTACCTACCTACCTACTGTATTTCTTCCGTTCTCCCTTTATCTACCTACCTACCTACCGTATTTCTCCCTCTATCTATCCACCTACCTACCTACCTACCTACCTACCTACTGTATTTCTCCCTCTCTATCCCTCTACCTATCTACTTACCTACTGTATTTCTTCCTTTCTCCCTCTACCTACCTACCTACTGTATTTCTCCCTCTCTATCTATTCCATCTACATACCTACTGTATTTCTCCTTCTCTCTCTCTATGGGCCACCTGGGAGTTTGCTATCCTCTGTGTTTTGGCCCTAATAGCCCTCCATACAGAGGCTTATTCGGTTGCTGTGGAAACGACTGTTGGAAATGTAAGAAGCAGCCGGATGGGAGAAGCTACAGGGAGGTGAAAATCTCACAAGTGGGTACATCTTACGTTTGTGTACCGTGCACATGACACAAGTGTGCCAGGCATACAAAAGGTACGTATGATTTCATTGGAAATCCTTGGGAGCATTGTGTGAAAGTTTGGTGTCAATCGGTCCAGTAGTTTCTGAGATTAGTGGCTTTGCACAAACTATTTTACATTTTTATTTATATAGATAAGGAATATTTGGAGGTAGGAAAGATTATAAATGAGTATCCATGTAGGTTCTGGAAAAAGCTGAATCTGATATGGGAATTAATCTCTTATACAACAATAATATTTGTTTGTTAAATTTATTTGACATACATACATACATGCATACATACATATATTTTTTATATGTATACGTTTTATATTTTCCTATTTTCATTTCCTGTGCACCGCCCCGAGTCCCTTCGGGGAGAGTGGCGCGGTATATAAATGTAATAAAATGAAATGAAATATGCCAAGAGAATTAAAATTTCTCATTTGGGGTTCATCAAACAGAATTAAGAATTCATTTATTCAATACATTTCAGTGCAGAGCAGCTGGACTCTGTTTTATTGAAATTTCTGGCACAGAGAGTGAACACTACAGAAACACATGAACAAATATTGGAGATAAATTGTAATCTACTGATTACAGCAGTGTTTGTTTAGCATTATGGCACTCTATACAGCTCTGGAATTTTTGATTTTACTAAGCAACTGGCAACAGATTTCTTAGTATTTGTCCTTGTATTGCTTGTGTAAGAAATCAAACTCCTTGAATGAGAAATGAGCTGTGACTCACCTCATAGAAACCTGATTTCATTCAATCCTAATTTCAACAAGGCAAATACCAGCAATGGCACTGAAATTTTAAAATAGGATCTCTTGTCCCTGTTTATTTGATCCTGCTTATTTGTTGCTAAATCTGTACTAACATCTTATAATATTCCAATGTTAAATGTTTATTCAAAAGCTAGGCACAGTCCATGTAAAACTGACATAACATTGTTATTTATTATTTCAGTTGTAAGGCTTAGAAAGTTTTAGCAAACCCAACCTCTCTTGGTGTTTTATAGCCATCCCGGAGGAAACGACAGCAGCCATAACGTCCCTGTAAAGATATAAAGTGTTTATGATGCAGGAAAGGTTTTATATAAACTACTATTCTTAATCATACCAAATAAAGCTTATCCTTTCATAACAGGTAAGATTGAATATATTGCTCAAAAAGAAATTAATCAAAGACTTATTTTAAAATTAAAGACATACTTGCAACTTGGTGATAATTTCATTTTTCGTTGCATTAACAATGTTCATATCTTCTATGGCAAAGGCTGGATAAGAAATAATGGACAAAAGGCCAGCATCAATCTCTTTTGATGTGGATGCCCTTGGTAACATGGAGTATAGGATAGACTGAGCAGCATTAAAAAACAAGAAAAACAAAGATAAAACAAAAAATCATTAGTTTCATTCCAAAGTATATTATCAGACATAGAAATAGTGCAAGTTTGGATTCTAAATTGTTATGAACAAGACACTCTCCAAGAAATTATCTTCCAATACATCAATGCCTGATTCCTCAAGCAACAGCATAGGACCGTTATCAATCGAATGAAAACCATGATCATTAGGAACTTTAATTCAATTACCTATGCAATTTGTAAATGTGCAGGTGAAACTCAAAAAATTAGAATATTGTGCAAAAGTTCATTTATTTCAGTAATGCAACTTAAAAGTTGAAACTAATATATGAGATAAGACTCATTACATGCAAAGCAAGATAGTTCAAGACAACACACACACACACCTCGGTAGAAGCCATGGGGCCATGGCCACCCCACCAAGCGGAGTGGTTGTTTCTGTTACCTACAAAAGTGGCAGGGTGTGGCTGCTGCAGGTGAAAGGTGCTGGGCATGGGGGAGGGGGGTGTCGTCCCTGCCTGGTTTGTAATGGCGCTGAGAAAGCTGAAAGCCTAAAGGTGCTCTCTCCTGCGTGCAAGCCAGGATCTCCTCATCCCCTTGGCTGGGACCCGCTGGGCACCGACTGCCCCAACGGAGCTCCTCGGCTTGCTCTTCCAAAAGCCAGGTGGGGCATGAAGGAACTCCTGCCCTCTGCCAAGCCATCATGGGAAAACGCAGCCCCCAACACTAAGCAAAGGACGCACTGGCCGCAAACCGCCCACCCATTTTTAATCCAGCCCGTCTCCTCTCTCCCCACATGGGCTCTCTGGTCTCTGCCAGAGTCAGCTTTTTTTCTGCCCTCCTGCATAGACTGTCCACATCCAGAGGTGGCTGGGGGTTTCTCTCACTGTCGAGCAACAATTCCGTCTCCCACGCTCCTGAAGCCCAGCAAGGAAGCCCGCTCCTCCAATAAGATCCACCCAAGGAAGAAGAGAGAGAGCCGGGTTCAGCCAATCTGCTCTACCTGAGCTTGAAGAACCAGTTAATGGCAAAGGCCGCAACACTCCCTGGCGGGAGCGAGAAAATAAAGCTCCTTTTCTCATGCAGTGTGGGGTGGAGTTTAAGGCTAACCCAGAAGGGATGGCGGCCTGGTGCTAGCTGCTTCTTCTGGCTCGGGGAGAGGGACCTCAGCGAGGGCGAGAGCAACCCCTGACTGCGTCTGGGTTAAGGTGGAGCCACCTTGACTCTCCCTCCCTTGGTCTCCTTGCGCAGGAGAATCCTTCTCTGGGAAGGGGTGAAGAAGACTCTCCTCCCCCTGTGGCTCCTGCCCAGCACTTTCTCTTCTTTCTCTCCTTCATCTCGCTTATCCATTCCAGAGAGCTCAGGCTACACCTCCCTCCGACCCGGAATGAACTCTTCGATCCTTGGCTGTTGTAAAGCACAACCCAGCTCACAAACTAGAAGTGCGTTCCCAAACTTCTGATTTGCGTGTTGCATTGATTTTCACCCTCCGGAGGCTTTAGGGAAGCCTCCGGAGGGTGAAAAATGGCTGGAAAAAAAGGTGAAGTCAGCTGGCAAGGGCGCTGGAGCTGACAGAGCAATTTCTTATGTGCCCTGACAAATGGCTCTGCATGCCACCTGTGGCATGTGTGCCATAGGTTCACCATCACGGGTCTAGAGTGTGCCTATTTCTGCCAGCTTAGTGTCATCTGCAAATTTGAGTTCCCCTTCTATTCCCTCATCTAAGTCATTTAGAATAGAATAGAATTCTTTATTGGCCAAGTGTAATTGGACACACAAGGAATTTGTCTTTGGTGCATATGCTCTCAGTGTACATAAAAAGACAAGATAGATTAGTCAAGAATCATAAGATACAACCAGAGGTGGGTTGCTCCTGGTTCGGCCTGGATCACGTGCACTGGTAGTAGCGATGGCGGGAGGCTCTGCCCACCCACCTGGATGCTTCTGTGCATGCGCCCCCAAACCAGTAGTAAAAAACTTATCAACCCACTACTGGGTTCAACACTTAATGATAGTCATCGGGTACAAATAGTCATCGGGTACAAATAAGCAATTAGGAAATAATATCAATATAAATCATAAGGATACAACCAACAAAGTTACAGTCCTGCAGTCATAAGTGGGAGGAGAAGGATGATAGGAACAATAAGACTAATTGTAATAGTAATGCAGCCTTAGTGAATAGTACGACAGTGGTGATGGAATTATTTGTTTAGCAGAGTGATGGTGTTCAGGGGAAAAATTGTTCTTGTGTCTACTTATCTTGGTGTGCAGTGCTCTATAGCATCATTTTGCGGGTAGGAGTTGAAACAATTTATAATCATCATCATCATCATCTTTATTGTCATTGTAAAAATTACAATGAAATTGGTTATGTCCAGGATGTGAGGGGTCTGCAAATATTTTCATGGCTCTCTTTTTGACTCGCACAGTATACAGGTCCTCAATGGAAGGCAGATTGGTCGTAATTGTTTTTTATGCAGTTCTGATTATCCTCTAAAGTCTATGTCCGTCTTGTTGGGTTGCAGAATCAAACAAGACAGTTACAGGTACAGATGACAGGCTCAATAATTCCTTTGTAGAACTATATCAGCAGTTCCTTGGGCAGTTTGAGCTTATTTCTATTTATGAAGATATTGAAGAGTACTGGGCGCAGATATTTCCTTCAGGTTGACATTGCAGTGAAATAGTGTTGGACTAGTGTGAAATCCAGCTGGTTTTCTATCTACCAAGAGGTCCCTCAGGGCCAAAGTCACTCTGGAGGGGTGACAAAGAAAGGAAGGGCTCTTCGTAGATCGCGAGGAGACGGCAGCCCCCTCACTTGATCCAAAGAAACTTTTTCTCACTGGTGGGAGAGAAGACGCCCATTATGACCAGGCTGAGGTTGTGGCAACTGGGATGAAAAACTGGAAGTAAAGATCCGGTAGCAGTGTATTTAATCTGGTGAGACTTTTTATTTCTAATTTCCACAGGGGCATTAAATCCCCCAAGAAGTACTGTTGAAAAGTGGGACTCTAAAGAGTAGGAGGAAGGAAATATTTTCCCACCTCCGAAAGAATAGGCAAGCAAGATTGGGAGCTGTTGACAGATCCAAAAAGAGAAGAAGACTGAGAAGGAATTTTTAAAAAAACAAAGGAAAAAGACTTGAATGGTTATTTTTTAAATGTTAAAATTTGTTTTGGAACCTTTTCCTTTTTGCTTTGTTGTCTTTTGAAACTTTAAACAATGATTTTTGGAAGAATAAAGACTAAATCTTGGGATTCTTTTGAATTCTTTAATGTTGGTTGTAAATACGGAAGAGTCAGAGTGACATCTACCGGCTGGAAAGAACATTGCATGCGAAAGAATTAAGTAGAGCAAAATACTTTCAGTACATTCAGAAAATAGAGGAGAAATCAGAACAAGAAGGGAAAAGATAGATAAAATAAATCAAAGACTGACACAAGAAAATAAAGTCCTTACAGACTCAATAATAATGCTACAAATGGAGAAGGTGGCTTATTATTTACGATTCCAAAATACTGAAGGAGACGACCTTCTAGGTATGATGATAAAGCTATTAGCAGAGGCTTTAAATTTAAATAATCAGGAGATGGATAATGAGGTAGATGAAATATTCAGAATACACATGAGCTACATGAAAAGACATAAACTTGCAAGACAAGTCCATGTGAGATTTGTTAAAAAATCAACAAGAAAAGAAGTACTTAAAAAGGCAAGAGATGAACCATTGCAATACAAAGGAAAATAAACTGTAGTTCTGAAACAGGTTCCGAGAAGAGTTAGAGGTTTAAGGAAACAATACCAATTCCTGACTGGGAAATTAATTAAGTACAATATAAATTTTAGCTGGTTGGTACTTGAGGGGATATTAGTGCATTGTAATGAAAAAAAGATACAGATTTGATACATAAGACAAGGCATTAGAATTTTATGGCTACCATTGCAGTGCAAATGAAGGACAGGAAACAAGAGAAGAAATAGAACACAAGAAACAAGAGGAACTAACAAGAGAAGAAATAAAAATACTACAAGAAGAAAGTGAGGCTGAGAAAATAGAGCAAGCAGAATGAGAAGAAGCGAGAGTGAAAGAGCAGAGAGAAACAAGAACAACTAGGAAAGCAAAACCTATATATAAGTGATGGAGATGGAAGCCAAAATTAAGCTGTTCTCAGTTAATATAAATAGATTGAATTCTCCTATGAAAAGGAAACTTTTTTTTCATGCCTACAAAAATTGAAATTAGATCTAATTTGTCTCCAAGAAATTCATATTAAAACCCAACATAGTAAACTATTGGAATACTCCAAGAATGGAAAAGTATATTCTTCATTAGCAAAAGAAAAGAAAAGAAAAGAAAAGAAAAGAAAAGAGGGGTGGTTTTATGTATCAAGGAAACAATAAATGCCAAACAAATTTATACAGATGAAGAATGGAGAATTTTGATGATGGAGTTAATAATAAATCGAAGAAAGATACTTCCAATAGCAATTTATGCACCAAATAACAAACAAGAATTTTATTTAAAAATTGCATAAGAAGATAATTGAAATGGATTATGAAAATATATGTATGATAGGAGAGTTTAATGCAATTGAAGATACAAAATTGAACCATACAAAATTTACTACCATAGGTAGTAAAATAGTTAAACAAGTAAGTATGACTCTTCCTGGGACTTTCTTCAAAATGGCAGAAAAAATAGGTATACACGATACATGGAGAGAAACAAACCCACAGAAAAAATCAGAATACATTTTACTCAAATAGACACTGATCATGGTCTAGAATTGACATATGGATGTCCTCGGAATTGAGCACAAATCTGCAAGAGATAGAGGTGGAAACGAACTTATGGGTGATAGAGAGAGAAAAGGAAAAATACAGTAGGTAGGTAAGTAGCTAGGCAGAGGGAGAGAGGGAAAAATACAGTGGGTAGGTAGATAGGTAGAGGGATAGAGAGAGGGGGGGAAATACAGTAGGTAGGTAGGTAGGTAGGTAGAGTAAGAGAGGGAGGGGAGGGAGGGAAACCGATGCAGAGAAGGAAGGGGGTCGCTGAGCAGGTCTATGAGGGGAAACTTTTTCATTTAACCAAACTTGGCCACAGCAACGTGTGGCGGGTACAACTAGTCAAAAAAATATAAATATATATTACAAGTTTTCGTGATTTATCTTATCGTATTTATCTTAGAAGAACCACTAGAAACTGCCCCCAAGTTAATAGACACTGAGAGGACAGCGAACAAAGGTAAAGTGAGCCTGCCTCCATTGCATTTTAACTTCTCAGAGGTTGCTGGGAGGAGCTGCTGGCTGTAAATGGGAAAGACTGAGAGGGAGAACAGAGGACAAAGTAGAGGCCAACGCGCCATTAGGCATGCAAATCATATACTGTAGCTATAAACCAAAAATGGCAATAACACATTTAGGGTTAGTGCACTTGAGATTGTGATTTTATTTTATTTCAAAATGACCGGATTAGTTCAGTGCAATATTTGTTTTGCAGCTGTTTTTTGCAGTACTCTTTTCAAATTTGGATACTGTCTTCTTTGTAAACAAATTACTACTCTACATGGACAGATTACCTATCTAGAATCTCTAAATTGTGCTCTCCACGCAGAAATTAGGTGCCCAATTCAGCTATTCCACTCTATTGATCTGCCGCGCTATCAGCCCCCTCTACCACAAAGATCCTGCAGGAGAAAGGCAGTATGGACAACCGTGGGATCTGGCAAGGTGAGACCTGTGAACCATAAACACAAAGCTTTCACTGTGTCCAAGCACAATACAGTGCCCTTACTGACCTTAAGAGGGACAGTAAAGTGACAGGTCAAGGTAATTGTGATAATGATAACTCAAAAAAGCAGGGGATCGTGGTCGGAGATAAAGAACTTAGTTTGGAGAATCAGGTCACACAAGAAAAGCAAGGTAGCCAAAAAGAGAAGCCACCTTCTGGTTGGTGATTCAATCATAAGGGATGTAAATTTAGTAAAGGATATGGAGGTTTTGAAAGAGGTCAGGTGTCTGCCAGGTGCTACTGCCCACAGGGACAAGAGGTACATTCTTAAGATAGTCAAAAATGCCACTAAGGACTGTGATGTCGATACTATTATACATCTTGGCACAAATGATCTGTCCCCAAAAAATGTACCATATTTTTCGGAGTACAAGATGCACTGGAGTATAATACAATAATACAATAATACAATAGCAGAGTTGGAAGGGACCTTGTAGGTCTTCTAGTCCAACCCCCTTCTGTTCCACTGATTAATTGTTCTCACTGTCAGGAAATTTCGCCTTAGTTCTAAGTTGCTTCTCTCCTTGATTAGTTTCCACCCATTGCTTCTTGTCCTGTCCCCAGGTGCCTTGGAGAATAGTTTGACTCCCTCTTCTTTGTGGCACCCTCTGAGATATCGGAACACTGCTATCATGTCTCCCCTGGTCCTTCTCTTCATCAAACTAGACATACCCAGCTCCTGCAGCCGTTCTTCATATGTTTTAGTCTCCAGTTCCCGAATCATCTTGGTTGCTCTTCTCTGCACTCTTTCCAAAGTCTCCACGTCTTTTCTACATCGTGGCGGCCAAAACTGTATGCAGTATTCCAAGTGTGGCCTTACCAAGGCACTATACAGTGGCATTAACACTTCACGTGATCTAGATTCTATCCCTCTGTTTATGCAGCCTAGAACTGTGTTGGCTTTTTTTGGCAGCTGCTGCACACTGCTGGCTCATATTCAAATGGTTGTCCACTAGGATTCCTAGATCCCTCTCACAGTTGCTACTATTGAGCAAGGTACCATCTATACTGTACTTGTGCAATTTGTTTTTCTTGCCTATATGTAGGACCTTACTTTTTTGACAATTGAATTTCATTTTATTACATAGTGCCCAATGTTCAAGTTTGTCTAGATCCTTCTGTATCTTAAGCCTATCTTCTGGAGTGTTGGCTATTCCTGCCAGCTTGGTGTTGTCTGCAAATTTGATGAGTTCCCCATTTATCCCCTCATCCAAATCGTTGATGAAGATGTTAAAGAGTACTGGGCCTAAAACAGAGCCTTGGGGGACTCCACTGCATACTTCCTTCCATGTAGATGCAGTTCCATTGAGGACTACACGTTGAGTGCGGTTGGTCAGCCAGTTGCGAATCCATTTGCTGGTGGTGCTGTCTAACCCACAATTTTCTACTTTATCTAATAGTAGGTTATGGTCTACTTTATCAAATGCCTTACTGAAGTCCAGGTAAATTATATCAACAGCATTCCTCTGGTCCACTGATTTTGTCACTTTGTCAAAGAATGCAATTAGATTCGTCTGGCATGATCTGTTTTTGACAAACCCATGTTGGCTTTTGACTATTACTTTGTTTGCTTCTAGGTGTTCACTTATTTGTTGTTTAATTATCTTTTCCAGAATCTTTCCTGGTATTGAGTTCAGGCTGATGGGTCTATAGTTTCCTGGATCTGTTTTTTTCCCTTTTTTGAAGATGGGAACCACATCAGCTCTTTTCCAGTCTTCTGGCAGTTCCCCGGTACTCCAGGATCTCTGAAAGATATAGTTCAGTGGTTCTGAGATCTCGTCTGCCAGTTCCTTCAGAACCCTGGGGTGTAATCCATCCGGACCTGGTGATTTGAACTCGTCCAGGGCAGACAGGTGCTCACTTACCATTTTCTTCCCTATTTCAACTTGTGTTCCTAATCTGATTTTTGTGGTGCTGTTTTTGATTGGTTGGACTGTTTTATCCCTTTGTGTAAAGACAGATGCAAAAAAAGAGTTAAATAGTTCTGCTTTCTCCCTGTTGCTTATCATCTTCTTGCCATTTTCTCCCAGCAGTGGACCAATTGTTTCCTTAACTTTTTTCTTATTTTTAACATGTTGGAAGAAGCTTTTTTAATTATTTTTTACTTTTTTGGCAAGCCTTTCTTCATTGCAAGCCGTAGCTTTCCTCACTTCGTCTTTACAGGCTCGGGCTATTTGCTGATATTTTGCCTTAGTTATGTCCCCCTTTGGGGACACACCTTAGTTTTTGGGGAGGAAAATAGGGGAAAAATTCTGCCTATCAAATATTCATTTTTATTCCCATAACACCAGAAAAGCAAGCAAACACAATAGTATAATAAAATAACACTTTTTGCCATTTTTTTCTTTCCCCAGGTGGCTGGGGGAAACTCGTAATAAGCTTAACTAGATGTCTGGGCATTCAGTCAAAAGCACTTCATATCTAGTAAAAATGTAACAAAGCTAAATCAACAAACCAGCCCAGCGCTTGAGAAAACTCAGATAGCCAATAGGAAAAATCCCTGTCTTGCCTTTAAAGGGATTATACCAAAAAGAATAGAAATCACTTAGTCACAGGAATTCTTTGCCTTGCCCTTGAGAGGATTATCTCCCCAAAATAGAAGCTGGACAAAAGAAGTACCTCTTAAGGCAGTCTTCAAATCTTTCGTTGTTGGCGTCTCCCAGCTGGAACAACCGGGAAATTTTTCCAACAGTATGCGGCACTAAAAATATTCAAAGCTTTTTTCAGCCCTAATGAGGTGCTAACGAGTGAAGCAATCTTTCATAGTGCTTTGTCTGAAACGGAAGATCACTTCACTCGTTAGCACCTCATTAGGGCTGACAAAAAGCTTCCAAAAAGCTACATTCAGAGTATAAGACACACCCAAATTTCCACTCTCTTTCACAGGGGAGAAAGGTGCATGTTATACTCTGAAAAATAAGGTACTTTCTGTGCAGAATGATTTCCAGAACTTGGGGTATGAACTTGGAGTATAGGGTGTAGGCTTATCTTCTCAGAGATTTTACAAGTATATAAAGAACAAAAGGGAAAGGGAAAGGCCAGCGTGGAGCAGAGTTGAATCTGTGGCGAAAGGAGGGGTATAAAAGGGAAGGTTTTTGGTTTTATTAGTCATGATGTCTCCAGCTGTTCCAATGAAAAACTGTAGAAAAGAGATGATTTGCATCCATCCAAGAAAGGGACTGAGTTACTTGGGATTAAATTCACAGATTTTCTGGATAAACATTTAAATTGAACAGCGGGGACAGAGAATTAATTGATACAGAACATTTCTATCCCCAGCAATCTAAAATGAATAGGGTTATCAGTGCATGTAACATAGATATGTGTGTGGGTAAGATTATCAACCTTGCTGTCAAGTAAAAATAAGCATTTAATAGTGAGTGCCATGTACCATGTGCACTAACCAAATAGGTGGCAAGAAAATAGGGACAGTCAGGCACAACACAGGTTATGCAGATAGTAAATACAGGCTCAATCAAAATGGACTCCAATGTCTATACATCAATGCACAGAGTATGAGGAATAAACGGGGTGAATTAGAAATTCAAGTAAATGAGGGCAGATATGATATTGTTGCCATTACAGAAACTTGGTGGGATGAAACCCACAAATGGAACATACAGCTAGACGGATTTAAATTATTTAAAAGAGACCAAATAAAAGAGGAGGTGGAGTTGCATTGTATATAAGAAATAACTACATCTCTACAGAAATACACAACAATGATGAGAACTATCTTGAATGCATTTGGGTCAATATTAAAGGTTGGGGGGGAACGACATTGCCATAGGTCTATACTATAGGTCACCCAACCAAGCAGAGGAAGTAGATGAACTTTTTGTTAGTCAGCTAACTAAGGTACGTAGGAAGCACATCACAATAGTAATGGGGGATTTTAACTACCCTGACATCAACTGAGAGACAAACTCTGAACCAAGTGGAAAGTCCAACATGTTCCTAACAAACCTAGCAGACAACTTTGTTTCCCAAAAAGTAGAGAAGGGAACAAGGAGATCAGCCATACTGGACTTAATTCTCACTAACAGAAATGAAATGATAGAAGGCCATGAAGCTACAGGAATCTTGGGGGCAAGTGATCGTGCAATATTGGAATTCAACATTATGCAAGCACAAGAAGTAGAACAAAGTCAAACTAGAGTCTTGGACTTTAAGAGAGTTAATTTCAATAAACTTAGAGAGAGTTTGGGAAGGATTCCATGGGTGAGAATCTTCAAGGGGAAAACAACTCAAGAAGCTGGGAAATTTTGAAACGTGAGATTATTAAAGCCCAGTCTAGCACAATACCAGTGAAGAAGAAAAATAACAGCTCTCAAAAGAAACCAGCATGGCTGCATAAAGAACTCTGACAAATTGAAAGACAAAAAAGACGGGAATAAAAAGTGGAAAGAGGGGCAAATAACTAAGGCAGAATATCAGCAAAAGCCGAGCCTGTAAAGATGGAGTGAGGAAAGCTAAGGCTCACAATGAACAAAGGCTTGCAACAAAAGTAAAAAAATAACAACAACAACAAAAGCTTCTTCCAACATGTTAAAAACAAGAAAAAAGTCAAGGAAACAATTTGTCCACTGCTGGGAGAAAGTGGCAAGTAGGTGACAAGCAAAAGGGAGAAAGCAGAATTACTTAACTCCTTTTTTCATCTGTCTTCACACAAAGGGAAAAACAGTCCAACCTATCAAAAACAGCACCACAAAAAACAGGTTAGGAACACAAGTTAAAATAGGAAAGAAAATGATAAGTGAGCATCTGTCTATCCTAGACGAGTTCAAATCACTAAAGGAACTGGCAGAAGAGACCTCAGAACCACTGAACTATATCTTTCAAAGATCCTGGAGCACTGGGGAATTGCCAGAGGACTAGAAAGGAGCTGGTGTAGTTCCCATCTTCAAAACCAGATGAATGCTGTCGATATAATTTACTTGGACTTCAGTAAGGCATTTAATAAAGTAGACCACAACCTACTAACCGAAGGATCTTGACAGACTTGAACATTGGGAGCTATCTAACAAAATGAAATTCAATGATGAAAAAAGTAAGGTTCTACATTAAGGCAAGAAAAACAAAATGCACAGGTACAGTATATGTGGTGCCTTGCTCAATAGTAGTAAGAGAGGGATCTTGAAGTCCTAGTGGACAACCATTTAAATATGAGCCAGCAGTGTGCAGCAGCTGCCAAAAAAGCCAACATAGTTCTAGGCTGCATAAACAGAGGGATAGAATCAAGACCATGTGAAGTGTTAATACCACTTTATAATGCCTTGGTAAGGCCACACTTGGAATTCTGCATCCAGCTTTGGTCACCACGATGCAAAAAAGATGTGGAGACTCTAAAAAAAGTGCAAAGAGCAGCAAAGATGATTAGGGATTGGAGGCTAAAACATATGAAGAACAGTTGCAGGAACTGGGTATGTCTAGTTTAATAAAAAGAAGGACTAGGGGAGACTGATACAGTGTTCCAATATCTCAGGGGCTGCCACAAAAAAGAGGGAGTCAAACTATTCTCCAAAACATCTGAGGGCAGAACAAGAAGCAATGGATGAAAACTAATCAAGGAGAGAAGCAACTTAGAGCTAAGGAAAAATTTCCTGAGAGAACAATTAATCAGTGGAACAACTTTGCCTCCAGAAGTGGTGAATAATAATAATAATAATAATAATAATTTTATTGTTTCTATACCGCCCCCTCTCCCCACGGGGACTCGGGGCGGTGCACAGGTAGCATAAAAACAATATATAACAACAATAAATAAACAACAAAATTTAAAAGCCAATTAAATAAACATGCCCCAACCCTGGAAGTCTTTAAGAAGATGTTGGATAACCATTTGCCTGAAATGGTGTAGGGTTTCCTGCTTAAGCAGGGGATTGGACTAGATGACCTCCAAGATTCCCTCCAACTCTGTTATTCTATTCTATTCTATTCTATTCTATTCTATTCTATTCTATTCAGAAAAATAAAGTATATGGCAAAGTGGCAGGATTGAAAATAAAGAAAAAACGAAAATACTAGTCAAAAACATTACAAACAGAAAAATGAATTGGTTAAAAATAAATCTTCAGGTGGTGAAGAAAGTAAAATACTTAGGAATCTAATAGCAAGATGTGCAACAATATACTAGAAGAACCCAACAAATAAGATCTGGAGAAATGGAAGAACTTGCGATTATCGATGCTAGGAAAAATAGCTACTATAAAAATGAATATATTGCCAAAATTACTTTTTTGCTTCAAACAATTCCTATAAAATTAGCCATTTTTTAATGAATTGAACAAATTAATTTTAAAATATATTTGTTAGGGGAAAAGAGCAAGGATAAATTGAAAATGCTGCAAGAATCTAAAAACAATGGGGAGTTTGGGTTACCAGATTGGGAGCTTTATTATCAGGCCTTAGTAGTTACTTGGCTGAAAGAGTTGGTAATTTGGGGACATAGAAGATTATTACTATTGGAGGGACATGATCTTCAACTGGGGTGGCAAACTTTTTTGTGGTATGAGAAGAATAAAATACACAGATACTTCCAAAGACATTACGTAAGAAATGCACTGCTTCTAGTGTGGGAAAAAGTTAAAACAAAAAATTATAGGAAAATATCAGTCTGGCTTTCTATGATGGAAACACTGATACATCCAAATGTTATTAACTTGGAAAGAATTATAACATATAAAGACATCTTAAATCAGCGGTTACCAACTGGTGGCTCGTGCGAAAACTTCAGTGGTCTGCAGAAAAATCTGGACATTATTTACATTTTTAACCTTTTACTTTGCCATGTTTCCCCAGGACTTATTTTCTTTTAGGCTTGAAAATAAGCACTTGGGCTTATTTTTGGGGAAGTCTTATGTTTTTTGAGATGCAGGAGACAGCGAGCGCGATCACCTCATGGCTGCTCTTGATGATTCATCAAGAGAATAACTGTTCTCTTTACCATTTTCTTGCTTATTTTAATCTTTATTTCTAGTCTGTCTTTTACAGTTATGTTTTGGGCAGGTTGGGTTATAGTTTCTTTTTGTGTGAAGATTGATCCAAAAAAAGAGTTAAGCAGCTCTTCTTACTCTCTACTGCCTGTTATTTCCTTGACATCGTCTCTCTTTAGTGGATCAACTGTTGCCTTGAATTTTTTCTTGTTATTTAGATGTTGAAAGAAACTTTTTTGTTATCTTTGACTTTTGTTGCAAGTCTTTGTTCATTCTGAGTCTTTACTATTCTGCTTTCATGTTTGCAGATTCGTGCTATCTGCTGATATTCTGCCTTAGTTATGTATCCTTCTTGTCCTTTTTGTCTTTCAGTTGATCAGAGAGATCTTTGTGCAACCATGCTGGTTTCTGCTTGGATTTCTTGTTTTTCTTTTTCAGTGGTATTGTGCTGGCCTGGGCTTTTATGATATTTTTCAGAGTTTCCCAAGTTTTTTGAGTTATTTTCCCCTTTAGGATTTTCACCCAAGTAACTTTTCCCAAGCTATCACTCTGAGTTTGTTAAAATCAGCTCTTTTAAAAGAGAAACTGGCAATAGATCTGGGAGACAGATTATATAAAACTGATTATAATTAATCCTTCAAGCCATCTACCAGATGCTGCTTTCAAGCATGGAAGATGAATTGGAGAATATAAAAATTTCAGAATTCATGAAAGAAAATTCATCTTTCTCTCCTCCATCCCCCATCCCTTGTCTTCACATAAATTGTTTGGTTAAGAGATTTAAAAGGACTTCGTCACAGTTTCTTGGATATCCCAATGAAAAAGACTCAATTTACCTGACAATGTTCAACTTCATCTGGGAGCACATGAACAACTGACTTATTTCCTCCTCCAGCTCCAAACAGGTCCAGCTCATCAATTGCTTCCAAGGCAGCCTTCAGAAAAACATTTGTTAAGTCTCATTACTAGTAAAGGAAATTTAACTCATATGCCTTTATCCCTGAGCCTGCTTGGTGTAGTGGTTAAGGCAATAGGCTAAAAACTGGGAGAATGTGAGTTCTAGTCCCATCTTAGGTACAAAGCTACAGTAGATAGTCTTGGGTCACTCATTCTTTCTCAGCTTTAGAAAAGAAGCAATGAACATAGAACAGAAAATAATAGAACTGAAAGGGATCTCGGAGGTCTGTGCTCTGTGAAACCAAATTTTAATGCTTTATTATAATAAGTGTTTTCCAATACTTAATTTAAGTGTATATTTTTAAGTATTAATTTTAAAAACCAAAATTTCATAAAAACAGGTGGATATAGAAATGACCTTGTTTTCTTCAAGGTGCTTTAATTTAGTATCTTTATACCATCCCTGGTTTATATGTACTAACACAACTGCCATATAGCGAAAAGAGCAGCTTTAATAAAAACAAGCCAGTTTATATTGAGGTATATTAGCACGAGATCATCACTAATTTTGCCTGGTAAAAAATATGAATTCTAATCCCTTTGGTCAGTTGCAAAAGGACCCATGGTTAGTAATACGTCTACACATCTTGGAACTTGGATCCTGCAGGTGAAAATGGGCAAAATTCAGTTGGTTGATTTCCCTATCCCCAAACCCTCAGTTGTCCTTATCCACTGCTCTGTTTGTACATATTTTACTTTCACATCCAGAAAATTAATCAAGATCCTTATCAAATCGGTAACAAATCTATCAGTTACTACAGTACTTTTAGATTTCAGGATTAGAAATAAGCATGTGAATACTCAGAAATAAGCGTTGTTCAGTTAAATCTATAGGTACAGGTCAGGGGTCTGCAAAGTTGGCTCTTTTAAGACTGGTGGACTTCAACTCCCAGAATTCCCCAGCCAGCCTTTGCAGACCAACTTTGCAGAGCCCTGGTATGGGTCTCTAAGTTTCAATCAACTTACAAGTGTCAATAATTATTTCTGATTTATTTATATATAAAAAACATTCCTACTTTTGCCATTCCAACAGAACTTGCATTCAACTCAGGAATGCCCTGATTGGTCTTGTCACCACGTTCCCACATGCCATAATCCTGAAACAAGAAAAGAGCAAGGACATTTTAAAAACACAGATACAAAAATATGAAGAAACTGTATTAGATTATTGTAAACAATATGGAGCTGCCAACCAAGTCACTCAATTTGAAAATTGTCACTTTATAGGCTCTAGTTCAAAATTATGTACATGAATGTTTGCATGAGGAGATGAAAAATATTTCTCCTCAAAGATGTTGGTTCCCCACATTCCATAAACCTTAGGATGAATGCTCTGAGGAAAGAAGAAGAGGAAAAAGGAAAAAGAAAAAGAAAGGAAAGGACAGATGGAAGCAGAATCAGGGCTTGGTTATGAACATCCTCAGATAATCCCCGAGTCCCTTCGGGGAGAGGGAGCGGTCTACAAATTAAAATTAAAATTATTATTATTATTATTATTATTATTATTATTATTATTATTATTATTATTATTATTATTATTATTATTATTATTATTATTATTATTATTATTATTATATTAATCTCTTTTCAACCAGGCTCTTCACAATGAACGTGGGGAGAGTCAAGAGCTTATTTAGGAAGGCTATAAAGATTGCTTTAGCTAGGCCAGATGTTGGCAACCTATGGCACGAGAGAGAGAATTGAAAGAGAGCTGGAGGGAGAGAATGAGAGGAAAAGAGGTAAACAAAGAGAGAAGGGGGAGAGAGAAAGGAAACAGATCTGGAGGAAGAGAATGAGAGAGGAGAACAAATCAGAGAGAGAAAGGGAGAGAGAAATGAAAGAGAGTTGGAGGGAGAGAATGAGAGAGGGGGAAAAGAGAGGGAAACAAATCACAGAGAGAGAAGGGGGAGAGAAAGGAAGAGAAAGGAAGGAAGGAAGGAAGGAAGGAAGGAAGGAAGGAAGGAAGGAAGGAAGGACTCTCTCAGACCTATGACGAAAGCAATGGCAAGCTAGATCTCTTTCCAAGAAAACTGCAGTTTGCCAGAAGGCACAAATTGGAAGCAAGTCTGATTTTTTAAAGGTAATAAGAGATGTGGCAAAAATGCACCTGAAAATAAGATTATTTATAATTTTGGATAACGTATTATATTGTCAAACTCAAAAGAAATCAATATATATGTGCTATTTGCTGTTAGTGCAATCTTGCCAGCTTCTATCAACTTAAAGTTCAATATGACAAGATTACAGAGATGCAATTTCCCACAATTAATAACTTTATTTTGAATTTGCTATCGTATTCAGTGAGAAAGAAAGCAAAAGAAAGCGGGAAAGGGAAGGAAAGGAAAGAAAGAAGAGAGGGAAAAGAGAGAAAAACAGAAATGAGAGGAAGGGAGGGAGGGAGGGAGAGAGAGAGAGAGAGAGAGAGAGAGAGAGAGAGGCCCATTTCCCACAGAAAACACAGGGAGCCATGAAATCTGGGTAGGCATGGCTGGGGTGGGTGGGAGTGGTGTCATGTGACTGGGTGGGAGTGACGTTGAGTTGGCCACACCCACCCAGGCTTTGTGGCTCCCAGTGTTTTCTGTGGGAAACAGATCCAAATAGCTCTTTGAGTGTTTAAGGTTGCAGACCCCTGAGCTAGGCTGACTATATGGATTTTATTTGGAATTCTTTGATTGTTGCCTTTTGGTTTGAGAAAAAAATTAACATTTAATATGCAAGATTGCATAGTTACATAGTTACACCCTTGTATTCCAGAATTGGAACAAGATTTGTTGTATTCTACATTTCTGAAATTTGGACAGCAGGACCCAAAACATGTTCCTTTCTTTTTCCCTAGAGCTGGGCTAAAGATGTCTTGAGTAAAGTAGTTAAGAACTCTCAAACTTTAGAGATTAAACAGGATAAGGAGATGACTATCATTATTAAGTTTCTGATAGGGAGATTTCAAATTATACAAAGTTTGGATTTGGAATACCCATGAAAATACTTACAGCAACTTTATAGGCAGCTTCAATGTAAAATACAAGATTCTGTATAAAGGCCACTTCATCAAGTGTGAAAATAATACGTAATCCTAATTAAGAAAGAACCATTGTTAAGACATTTAACATAAATCACATACAATAAAATGAACTATTCATGTTCTTACTCCATTCAGTAGCTTATCATTCTTATAGGAAATTTCTCACATAAACAAATTTTAAAAGAAGCATGGGCATATAGGTCCTTTCCTTAAAATACAATCCTTGGCAAAACAATGTTTACAATTTATACTTAAACTCAAGTTAAAATATTTCAGAAAACAGCATTTAATAGATGAACCTCTTAAGGTTGAGGAAGACTAAGATTTTAGCCAGCCACTAGAAGCATGAATGCCAACTTATCCAACTCCTGCTTATTGAGAATTGCAAAACAATTAACAAATTGAATATTGAAGTTAATTATTTTTTTACAGCTAGCTGATATGACAACACTGATCTTTTCTTAGAAATTCCAAAAGTCACTATTATTATGACATAGCTTACCTGAGGCTGTCATCTGAGCCAGGAAGAGAAGGTAAAGGGAAGTTGCGTCTACTTGTAGATGTCCCCACTTGTCATCTGCAACTACTGTTCCACAAGTGGTTGTGCTATATTTGGCATGCAGGCAATCCTTGGTACTCTGAGTGTGCTTGAACTTTTCAACCTTATCTACCTAAGGGAATCAGACAACATTCCAAAATCAGTTTTTAAAGCACAAACTTTCATAATTATGATTTTGTCTCAGGACCCAAATTTTGGCACAGTTTAATTTCAGGAGCTTTAATTAACAAAACTTGTAAAATATTGTGCATACATGTGCACAAATCTTTGAATCAGTTCTGACTTTTAGCAACTGCTTGGATTAGTTCTTTTTTTTTGCTAAATATCAGAAATGGTTTGCCACTGCCTTCCTTCTAGGGTTGAGAGAAAGTAACTTGCTCAAAGACAGATAAATTTAATAAATAACTAAATAAAGTTACCAACTGGCTTTTTGCTTAACACAAGACTAGCACTTATGCTCTCCCCATTTCTAGCCTGGTACCTAAGCACTACACCAGACTGGCTTTTTCTCATTCTTATTCAGAATATTTATCAAAACCCAAATTTAATTGAGCAGATTACTTTTGAATGGAATCATTCAGTCTAGTGCGGCAACATATTATTGCAACAGTAACACCTTGGATTTAAAAAAAACAGATGAAAGCTTAATTTTCAGTCACTCTGTAATCAGATATATTTTACATCACATCATACTAGCAAAAATACAAAATTTGGAATTAGCAGAATTAGAATTCTTAATTCTCAGCTGCTATAATTTATACAGCGATATAAATTACTCTAAATGTGGCCGATACATCCTGTCCAAAATATCATGGAAACAAACCTGAGTTTGATATAATTGCTAAATCAATCCATGATCATGTTCTTATCAATGTAAACAAAATGTTTACTTAAAGAAAAAAAAATAGCTATCTAAATAACTAATTTCAATCTAAAAATAAGCAAGGCTTCATTTCCTGTTTTTATTTATCTATTTATCTGTCTGTCTGTCTATCTATTCTATCTTATAGTACTTTAATTTGGGGTAGAGTTTACTGTAGCTAAGAAAGTGTGCTTCGTTAATTACTTATGTGGTCTATAAATTGCATGGGTGTAGTTGACACATATTGACTGGAACTGAACAATTTTGTTCAGATTTTGGGGGAGGGAGGGGAACCTTGAAACCATTTAAAGTAGCACTATAAACAGATACATTACAGAAACTTAATACATTGATTGTAACTCTTTCCCGCCCCATAAAGGGAACTGGGGGGGGGGGGGGGGGGAGGTCACACTGTCAAAAATCAGTTTTTCCCCACAATCTTAGAAGGACTCCAGGGTTACTAAACAGTGTTCTTTACACCAAAACTCACAGTCACTTTAATTAGATTTTATGGCATTGCTTATAAATTAAGTTAATAAAGATCCATGTTGATTTTTACCTGTCTCATCATACATTGCAAGAGGCCCCGCATTAGTTTCACAACATTCTGTGGAAGTAAAAGAAAAATCATTACTAGCCAATTTAATTTTTAGAAGGTATACCTACAGTATAACTAATGATGAATGCTCATGCAAAAATTGAATATGTAGATCTATGCATTTGCATATAGCGTTTTGGAATCCTTCCAATATTTAAGAAAACACTTGTCTTAGATCAGCGGTTCCTAATTTTTTCATCTTGATGGCCCAGCTGGAGGGAGGGGCAGGGGTGAGATTGAAAAATGTTAGCAACCAGTTCTTTCCAGTTGCTGGGTGGGCATGGCCAGGGTGGGCATGGCCTCCTTGGCCTCCTGCACCACAGGGGGGGGGGGAGTTTTTGCCCTCCCCAGCTCTGAAGACTTTCCTCCAGCCTCTGGGAGAGCAAAAATGGCCTACTGTGGGCTCTGGAGATCATCCAGAGGCCCTCTGAAAGATGGAAATGGGCCCGTTTCTGGACTTCCAGGAGGCCGTTTTTCGCCCTCCCAGAGCTTCCGTGCGGGCCCTGCACTTACCTGGCATGATGAATGGGCCGCGTGGAGATTCCTGGGACAGCGGGGCAGATGCAAAATTAACATCCGGTTCATCCAAATCGATGCAAACCACCCCTGGGGAGAGGTGAGCTAGCATGCACAGCACAAGTGGGCGTCAACCTCTGCTTGTGCAAGGCGAGCTGCATGCGCATACACACCCACTCTGGCCAGTGACTTATGCAGCCAATCTTGAATGGGTCATGGCCCGGGAATTGGGAACCTCTGCCTCAGATAACATTTTGACATATTAAAGATGTGCTGTCAATTTATGATAAATTAATCAAAATATCATAGTATTAAAAAAGACCAAAAGCTTTAAAAGAAAGTTGCTGTTATTCAAAATCCATGTTTATCTTGTTTAAATTCCGAAGTTTTAACATTACTCCCAAATTAACAGATTTTGTAATGTATTTAAAATGAAGGGCCTATTTTTAGAACAAGCTTTGGTGCCATTTACCTATATCTCCATCTATTTCACATATAAGGGAATAAGTGTACCTGTTCTAATTCATACGCTTTGGCTTTATCTTCATCTCGGTCTGCATTCTTCCGGTAGGCCATCCCTAGGCCCCAGACAGCCAAAATGCTGTATATGTTATCTCGTACCCAAGCATCTTTTTGCTCTGTGCTGGCAGAAAGTAGTCCTGTAACTGGATTCTAAATTTTTTTAAAAATGAATAGAAGCAGAATAAGAAACAATTTACTAAATAGGATATAGAAAGTTACTGCTCCATATCGGCTGAGAAGTAAAGCTGAGAATTAGGAAGATTTCCCCCCCCCCAAATCTAATCTCTATAATGAAAGCAGATGGCCATGGTGGGCAGGCTACCTTTTATCGCATTTTTCAGAGTATAAGACGCACCGGAGTATAAAATGCACCAAGATTTTGAAGTAATTTTTTAAAAAAAAAAGTTTTTGTCCTCCCCAGCCCTGAGGAGCACTCTGCAGGCCTCCCAAACCTTTTTTTTTTGGGTGAAAAATTGGGCATGCAAAGAGTTTGGGATGCCTGCAAAGTGCCTCTGGGGGCTGGGGATGGCAAAAATGTGACGCGTGGGGGCTTACCCCCATGCTTTTCTCTACCCCTCCCATGGCAGGGCAGGACTAAACATCTCTGTCCACACTTTATTTTTCCCTCCTTCCCTCGGGCCAGTGACGATGTGAAGCTGCTTGGCCCAAGGAGCAGCAGTCAGCTTGCTTCTTCTCTTCAGCAAGGAGGGAAAGGCTAAACAGCCACTGCGGTGCTTGACCAGGAATGGCCCATTGGGTGAGGAGGGGTGGGGATCCCTTCCATTTGGATTAACGGTTCTTCGCAGTGGAGCCTGAGTGGTGAAAGGAAACCCCAAAGAAAACGAGCCGGCAAGGCTGCCTCCTTGAACAACCCAGCTTGTTCACAGCCCTCTTCGCATCCCTGCTTCCTTGGTCTCAGGGCCAAAGCAGATGCCAGGCTCCAGGGAGACTCCCGACCCAGTGCTCCTGCATTCCGAAGTTTTCTTTCCATCCTATGCTTCTTCCACTAGTCAAGATCCTTGCGATGCCAATAACTTTTTCTGGAGAGAAAGTGGAGATCTAGTGTCCTGAGAAAAGCCTTTGTGGAGAGCAGATCGGTCCTCTTCCCTTTCTCCACCCCACCCCCCAATCTCCACCCCACCCCCCCGGTTCAGCCAGATAAGTCCAACACTGGCCATTGGGGGCGAACAACTGGCCCCCGTGGAGAGGGCGCGCAACTTGGGCGTCCTCCTGGATTCCCGGCTGTCCATGGAGGACCATGTGGCAGCCGTGGCCAGGGGGACGTTCTATCAGGTACGCCTGATACACCAGTTGCGCTCCTTACTGGACCGGGGGGGCCTTCGCACAGTCACTCAAGCACTTGTGACATCTCGGTTGGATTATTGTAACGCTCTCTACATGGGGCTCCCCTTGAGGTGCACTCGAAGGCTACAGTTAGTACAGAATGCGGCCGCGCGGGTGATTATGGGTGCCCCAAGGCAAGCCCACATAACACCTCTCCTGTGCGAGCTGCACTGGCTGCCTGTGGCTTTTCGAGTGCGCTTCAAGGTGTTGACGACCATCTTTAAATCGCTCCATGGCTCGGGGCCTAACTATATATGAGACCGCCTCCTGCCCCATACATCCCTTCGTCCGATCCGCTCACACAGAGAGGGTCTTCTCCGGGTGCCGTCAGCTGGGCAATGCCGGTTGGCGACACCCAGGGGAAGGGCCTTCTCTGTGGCGGGCCTGGCCCTCTGGAACGACCTACCCCCCGACCTTCGCACTACCTCGGACCTCCGCCTCTTCCGCCAACGCCTTAAGACGTATTTATTCCAACAAGCCGGCCTAGGATAGCCCCCCGTTTCTGACTTTTTATACTTAAATTATAATTTGGTAGGGTTTTTAAATGGGTTTTAGCACGGGTTTTAAATTATTTAATATGTTTTAATGATATATATTGTTTGTACTGTGATTTTAGTAATGCCTGTGCGCCGCCCTGGGTCCTAACAAGGAGAAGGGCGGGGTATAAATTCGAAATAAATAAATAAATAAATAAATAAATCTGCTCGGATCTGTCAAGAGTAGCTGGGCACAATAGCAGCAATAGCAATAAGCCCTGCATGACAGGACAGTTTCACTCTCCCTGCCTGAACTCTGCTAAAGGTAATCAACAAGCACAATCAATGCCATCCCAATAGTCTCCTCCAGATGAGAAGGTGGCTTGTTTATATCAATATATATCAAATATATATCAATATATATCAAATAAATACAAATCTAATAAATAAATATTGTGCATTAGTTAAAAACCAGACTGAATTCAACAAATATGCCTACTGCTTTCTTTGTTATACTGGTTTTTCAAATATTAGTTGTTTTATAGTTTCTTATTATTACTGTCCTAATTACAATTTACTCCATTCTCAAGTACGCCGTAGGCGACCAAACACTTTTCGCCCAAATGGAGAAATGACGGAGAGACTCAAAGCTTTGTGTGCTTGCAAAGGGGACAAATTGAAATGGAGAGATTCGCTCCGTCCCCTTTGCAAGCAGACATAGGTTAGTCTCCCTCCGGGCAAAAGTGCACAGCAGAGTCAGGTGAGGCAATGGAGATCCCAATGCACCACCCACTCTGTCCCACCACCTCTCAGCTTGCCTGCGGCTCCACCAAACAAACACCCATGCAGGGCACTGGAATCTGCCTCCCACATTCCCATGTCTCTGCCTGCACCTGCTGCTGGTGCCTGTGCCATCACACAAGCCTCCCATGAATCAGGCAACAGAGTAGCACCCTTGGATCCCCGTCTTCTCCCTCCCTGCACTTCTGCCTCCAAGCAGGCTCGGACTTGTAGGTGTTCACGCTGTGCCAAAGGGCTGGTGGGCTGTGGCTGCTGCTGGATACCATCAACCCCCATGCGCTTGCTGCCTCTCGTGCTGGCCACACCCATCCGCCTAGACTTATTTTCAAGGTAGGGCTTATATTAGGCCCACCCCCCAAAATTAGGCTTTGGATACCATGCAAAGGGGAGGGAGGGAATTCTAAATAACCTCAAATACATTTATCTATAGAGACAACAAATCTAGAGAAATGTACCAAATCATAACCAGTAATGTACTATACTTACCTGATAATTCAAAATTGTCTGTTGAACAAGCCGAGCGTAGCCGTCTAGGCGGACTCCAGAATTGCTCCTGCTCCTCATTTCCAATCTCCTCACAATCCCTTACAAAACGTGAAAAGTGTGGCTAGGTACTGTGTGGGTTGACAGAGTGCCTTTCTTTCTTTCTGGGATCCGTTAGTACTTGTGGATCATTCACTCATCAACACGCAGAACTGCAATTCTTGCTGGCAACAGGCCAAAGACAAAACAAACAGCAGCTATTAACAAGCAGATCTAAGTTTCCCATTTGGCCTACATACCAGGTACAGTCAAAATGATACCTTGCAATTTATATACATCTATATGAAAGCAAACCTTTCTATATGAATAATTATAACTACTAATTACTATACTGTTTATTAAAATACTACAGCTAGTAGCTTTACTTGTGTATGTAAATATCCGTTAAATAATTTATTGACATAAGGATTTTACTATTCCATCTTCGTTCTAGGAATCTCAGCCAGTTTGCATGAGATTTCTTTTGCATTTATCCTTACAAGGATCTTGCAGGGGGGGGGGGTGGAAATACTGTAGCAGATGTACATCTTGAATAGGCAGTTATTGGAATCAGTGCTCTTAATATATTACTATCTATAATATAGTTATAAACACAACCATGATTTTGATAAACATCACAAACAGTGCAACAGCACAAATTATTTCAAAAAAGTATTTGCTGGCAGACAAGGTTCTCCTATAAATTTGCTCTGGGAAGTTGTGAAGCACCTAAAGAAGCTCAGCATGACTGCTTCAAAGTTATTATCTTGTAAGTATCTTATGGCAAACTGTACCTCCTCACAAGACTTTGGAGACATTCAAAGTGCCCACATTTTCCAGGTAAAATGCCTCCTTAGTAGCTTCAACCGACACAAAACAAGTGATCAAATGGTTTGCATCAGCCTAATCTTAGTGACTGGGTTCACGTAGTGCAGGGGTCTCCAACCTTTGCAACTTTAAGTCTGAAGGACTTCAGCTCCCAGAATTCTCCAGCCAGCAGCTGGCTGGAGAATTCTGGGAGCTGAAGTCCTTCAGACTTAAAGTTGCAAAGGTTGGAGACACCTGACATAGTGTATTATTAATGCAGTAGTGTGCAACACGAAGGAGATATTCAGATCAAGTCAATGTCAACCATCCCAATATGCTAGTCAGCAAAAGAAGCTCCTGACACATTTATTCTCCAATAGTATACTTTACTTAAACGTCATGTGGGTACAGAAGTAGAAAAGCCAGTTCTAACATTTGTGTGTCGCCGCATAAGATAAATTTCCCCTTTCCCCCACCAGGTCTTCCCACAGTCCTTTGTCCACCAATCAGTTGCACCTGGCTTATTTTGAGAACAATCTGTTTGTCTTGGACATTCTCATAGTTGGTGACCTTGGGGTGGAACTGTCTCTGGCTCCAGATGGCACACTTGCATTCCAGAGTTTCCCTCCCATACCATCCTTACATTACAATGCCTTCCCTCCCCACTCCCATTATTGTTCTCTGGTTGTGAATAGGCTGCCTAGCGATTGAACCATGACATGCCAACCCTCCAGAAAGAAACATTATTCATACATTAGTCTTTATATACAATCATCCTATCGGGGTCAATTTGGATCATTTGCATAGAACTTCTGAGTAAGCCTGGGAGCATGGACATTCCCTGCCACCACCCACTCTGCCTCCGCTAAGGGAAACCCTTTCCACAAAACCAAATACTGCAACCTCCCCTTTCGGTACCTAGAGTCAAGGATTTCCTTGACCTCAAAATGCGTCTTTCCATTCACCCCTGGGGGGGAAAGTGGCTTAAAAGCTGGCCTTAATAATAATAATAATAAATAATAAATTTAATTTGTAGACCGCTCCCTCTCCCCGAAGGGACTCGGAGCAGTGCACAGGGGAATTAAAAAACATACAAACATAAATACATAAATATATATAAAAGCAGATTAAACAATTTATCCCTGTGCTAAAACCCAAAATACTAAAAAACGAAACCCCTTAAAAACCCAATTAAAACAATATTAAATGTTCAGACTGAGAGGCTTAAAAGGAGACATATGACAGGGCTTCAACAAACTGCAGTGAAACACTGGGTGAATGTGCCTGAGATTTTGGGGTAATTTTAATTCCACTATCACCAGGTTTACAATCTAAATATTGCGGAAAGGACCTATGAATGTAGGGCCCAACTTCTTGCAAGGCTGCCCCATCTGCAGGAACTTTATGGACAGGGGCACCTCCTGTCCTATCCTAAAATCATTTTCATTTCATTTCATTTTATTCAATTTATACCCCGCCCTTCTCCAAACTCTGGGGTGCTCTCCTTCTTGTCAGCATGTCACTTCTGCACTTCCCTTGCTCCATCGTTGCATACTACAGGCCAGACAGCTTTTAGTGTACTCATCAGCCAAAGAGGTTGAGGAAGGAAACTTTGGCATAGGCACAAATTCCATCCCAGTAGCCACTCAAACAGGGGTAAACCAGTGGTGGGATCCACTTATCTTCCCTACCGGTTCACAAATGTGAGTGTGAGACAGTAGGGCAAAAGCGTGTCTGATTACCTCTGCCAGGTCACGATATTCTTTGGGAATCAGCAGTTTTGAGCTATTACTCTCTTTTAGTGTATTGGCTGTTTCTATTTCCACTTTCTTAACCTTAGGCGCGTGGCGACGTCTTAGCACTTTCCTTAACTCATGCTATTTTGATGTTTTTCTTCACATCCAGCATTTGTCTCTGTTTTAATTGACAGGTGGGCTCCATTTTTTTCAACCATGCCGGGCCCAGGACCATGGCCTCTGTCATCCCAGGGTCACAATAATCACTGTGGGTCCCAACTTTTAGCTTCACAGGTTCAATTAGGGAGGTCGCTGGCACTTCAACCCATTATCAAACTGTCTAGCTGGGCATGTGCTATGGGCTCCCTTAGCTTCATTCCTAGTTTCTCTACCAATTGGGGACTGAACAGGCATCTGGTGCACCTCGAGCCCAACCAGGTCATAATGGTCCACTTTGCTCCTGAGGAGTACACCAAAATCTCCACCCTAGCAATCAGGGATGATCGTGTCACTTCCCATCAGATCATCTTCTCCTTCGCTGTTGCTCTTATACTTAGACTGCTCTCGTCTTCCCAGGGGATGGAGTTTCCTCCCCCTCACTGAATGGAGGGGAGAACACTACAAGGTTCAGAAAGGGTTTTCCTCCTCTGGATGTAAGCATCCTCCTCCCTCCCCTGGGAGCTTCTCGCCTCTCTGCTGGCTGGTGGGGTTCAGTCTCATGCCCCGTGTGTTCATGGAATTCCATCAGGTCAATCTCCATCTCTGTGGCCATGCAGTACCATGCTCATAGGTTATGTGGCACCCCCTGGGCAGTTAATTCCGGTACAGATCCTTGTTTAACCCATCTCTAAAATGTTGAAGTAGCAAGTGTTAAGGCCAGTCTCCTAGGTGGCTGGCCAGGTGGCAAAAGTCTTGGATATACTCAGTCACTTGTCATTTCTTTTCCTTGAGGGAATGGATACGGGCTCCTATGTTGAGCTGCCATAGGGTCCTTGAATTGTTCTTGTAGGGCTTATATAAAAGCATCAAAGTCATGATGAGGCTTCTTCGTCATGCCATAACACCAACCACTCTGAAGCACTCTCCTCCAGGTTGACTGCAATGACATGGACCCAACTCGCATCATCTGGGTACATCACCCTATAAGATCCCATATGGTGAAAAAGTGAGCCAAGAAATGGGCTCAGTGGCTTGGTCCACCAAGGAGGGTGTCTGCCAATCCTCTGTATTAGAATATATCCAGGAGGTGGAATGCCAGCTGCCACCACTGATGCTAGGATCCCGGCTGCAAGTGCTTGTGGCAAAGGTCATTGTTGCTTGCGTCGGGGCTCCAGTCTCAGCTACAGCAGCTGGTGCCACTGGTTGGAGTATAAGAGGAGGGGGAATCACCAGGCCATTGGGGTTTTCAGGATCCATAGGCAGGCGGTGGCACCTGTGGTTCCTGGCGTTGTTACTCCATCCCTCCAAATTTCTCTTTCAACTGCTTCATGGATGGGATGCGACCAGCAATTGCGATCTTCTACTCACTAAGGTCATTCCATTCAGCTAGCCACCTCACTTTCCATTTACTACCTTGGACCATGTTGACCCTGGCAGGGAGAAAGGGATCGTTGGCCTCTGTTGCCTTACCCACGTTTGTCGTCCAGTGGGTCTTCAGCCCCTGGTACACGGCTTCCCTCACTTGCTGCTTTATGGTTGTGAAAGGGTGCTCAGACGTCTCAATTCTTTGCTTTGTGCCAGCTGCTGGCATCCATGTTCGGCCTTGAAGCAGTACCGTGTTCCTCCCAAGCCAGGATCTCTCCCAGCTTCTTTTTCTCCTCTGTGTCTTTGGCCGCAACTGACATCTTAAGGATGACCTCCTGGTGGAGTCCAGATAGGTTATTACTGAGAGAACTGGCTTAATGTCAACCGCCCCATATGCTAGTCAGCACAAAAAAATTCCTGAGACGTTTTTATTTTCCAAGAGTATCTTTACTGAAAAGCCACGTGGTCAGAGAAGTGGAAAATCCAACTCTAACATTGTGCGAAAGCATAAGATAAATTTCCCTCCCTCCCCCCATCCTCCCGTGGCTCTTTGTCCACCAATCAATTGTACCTGGATTGTTTAGATAACAATCTGTTAGCGTTGTACCTTCTCAGCCTTGGTGACCTTGGAGTGGAAGTGTCTCTGGCTCCAGATGGCACACCTGCATTCCAGAGTTTCCCTCCCAAATCATCAATACATTCCAATTCTAGATCCGGGCTACAAAAATCTATCATGACCACCAAATGGGCAGAAAGAGAAACAAAATACTAAACAATTACTGCTATCTTGGGCCATCTGACCTTTTGAAATACAGATCACATACTGTATGTATTTCGCTTATATCAATCACTGAAATATTTGTCTGATAAAATCCCTTAAATTCATATGAAAAGAAAGCAACTAAGCATTTATTTATTTATTTATGTCAAACATGTACAAGATACCAAGTATAGGTATGAACATAAACACGAACCAAGGAAGTAAATACAGATAACTGGGGACAGTGTTGTGGTCTGCAAGTGCCCTGTGGAGCTGGCAGCAGAGTCGGACAGGGAGGAGGTTGGGGAGGAAGATAGGCCAGTCCTGGAGTCTGGGGAAGGCTCTGAGGAGGGCTCTGGGTCGGAGGCAGAGAGGGGGCCAGGGCCATCTGGGAGTTATAAGCTGTCTCCGGAGTCTGACATCAGTGAGGCAGAAGAACAGCCGGAGCCTGTTCCCAGTGTGCGCATGTGCAGAGCTGTCAGAAGGCAAGAACAACTAAGAAAACAGGGTCGACTCAAGAGTAAGTCTTGGAGATAATTGGCCCTTCCCATAAGAGGAGCAAACAGGACATGAGCCTTTGCAGGAAGCCATTCGTTCATCTGGTCAGTTCAAATTCTGAGGAGTTCTGTTTGAGAGGGACAGTAGGCACACTGATGCACTCCCCCATTATGGACCTCTTAAGAATGGGGTGAAGTCCATAATAGACAACTGAAGATTGACACTGAGAGGGTTTGAGGTTGTAACAACGGAGTTGGGTAGATCATTCCAGAAATTGACCACTCTGTTGCTGAAGTCGTATTTTTTATTTTTTTGAAAAAAAAGTTTTATTGGGTTTTATAATTTTTTACAAATAGGGTAAAGGGTAAGGTGTGTAAAAGATATTATGAGAACTTTCACGTCGAAGTCGTTGACCCCTTCCGAGGCTTCATAACAAAATATAGATAATACATTAAATTTTCATTTGTACTACAAAGTGGAAAGAAATGTAAATATAACATCATAAAATCTATGCTAGCAATCATGTATAAACATCCAAACAAAAGTTATATTGTACTAAAATAAAGTCACTTTTGAGATCTAAGTCTTTTGGCAATTGTATCTTCTTCTCCCTGGCCCCCAGTGGGTGGGGCCTTGGCACCCTCTGCTCCCCCATTTTCATCCTCCAGGATTGAGGAATGTTTTTTAAGAAAGACGTCTGCCTCTGCAACTGTTTTAATTCGTACTCTTCCTCCCTCCCAGAACACCAACATTCCCTCTGGCATCACCCACTTGAACCAGACCCCCTGTTTAAATAATCTTTTAGATAAGAAGGAAACTGAAGTCGTATTTTCTACAATCGAGTTTGAAGCAGTATACTTTGAGTTTGCATCAGTGGTTTGCCTGTGTATTATTGTGGTTGAAGCTGAAGAAATTGTTGACAGGCAAGATATTATAGCAGACAATTTTGTGTACTATGCTTAGATGGAACCACAGGAAGAGCAGTTCCAGATTGACCAAGCCCAAAATTTCATGTCTGGTGGCATGAGAAATTCTATTGTGAGTACAGGAGTGGAGGACTCTTCTTGTGAAATACCTCTGGACCCGCTCAATCATGTTAATGTCCAATATACAATGTGGGTTCCAGGCAGACGAGCTCTATTCAAGAATTGGTCTGGCAAAGGTTTTGTATGCCCTCGTTAGCAATACGGTGTTACCAAAGAAGCAGCTTCATAAAATTAGATTAACAGATCTTAACACCTTTTTGAGTTCTGGGGCTGAGACTGTTTGAGATGAGTAATCCTAGGTCCTTGATAGAGTGAGGGCCGTCTAGAACAGGGGTCTCCAACCTTTGCAACTTTAAGTCTGAAGTCCTTCAGCTCCCAGAATTCTCCAGCCAGCAAAGCTGGCTGGAGAAGTCTGGGAGCTGAAGTCCTTCAGACTTAAAGTTGCAAAGGTTGGAGACCCCTGGTCTAGAAGATCATTTCCACCCAACTTGTATTTGGTGTTCTGATTTTAATTACCAATGTGTAGGACAGAGCATTTATTAGTTGAAATTTGGAGTTGCCAATTGTACGACCATTCTGACACATTGTCAGTGGTGTTAAATAATTTTATGTCATTGGTGAAGAGGACGCAGCTGCTTTTAATATGATCGCATAGGTCCGTGATGGTGAACCTATGACACAAGTGCCACAGATGGCACACAGAGCCCTCTCTGTGGGCATGCCAGCCGTCATCCCACCCAGCTCCACCACACATGCACACACACCTCATGACAGCCAGCTGGTCTTCAGGTCTCTGCCATGCATGTGCGGGGGCAGGCCGCACGAAGGAGGTGTGCATGCAGAAGTGGGTGCATGTGAGAAGGGCGCTGTCATTGCATTTTGGGGCTTCTGCACCAACCTGGAAGCCAAAACTGGGTGTGTGTGGGGGGGGGGGTCCGCAGCCCCTGCACCCCATTTTGGGTCTCGAAAGCCTCGTGCAGCAACCTGGAAGCCAAAAATGGGCGAGGGAGGGTGGGGCACATGTGTGGGGGACACGCATGCATGCACAGGGGGTGGGGCATGTGCGCATTCATTCTGGGGTTGCGCACGCACACATACACACATTTGTGCGCATACGCTTTAGGCACTTGGCACCCAAAAGGTTAGCCATCAGTGGCATTGGTCATTGATGTAAAGCAGAAAGAATGTGGGTCCTAAAACGCTGCCTTGGAGGACGCTGCTGTTAACTGGTGCCAGATTTGCTAGGGCCCTCCCTATTTTAACTATTTGTTGCCTGCTATCCACTTGTGCAGGGATTCGGAGATGCCATAAGAACTTAGTTCCAACAACAGTTTGTCGTGCATCACTGATTCAAAGGCTTTTCAAAGTCTGTGTAAATTGTGTCTATTGCTTTATTCTGTTCAAGATGTGTGGTCCAAATGTTTCTGCATTTAAAGCAGCTGCAATTTTTTATAAACTATATGAAAACTATGGCAGTTTTTCTACTAAATTTTCTGTTTCTATTAGTCCAGACAGATCTAAAACCTATTTCTGCAAAATGTAGCTCCAAAATTAATTAATATACAGAGACAAACTAGCCTAGGTTGCTAACATTCAAGATTTATCTTGTTTTCCTATGTGTGAAACTAGACAGCCATTTCTTGTTTTCTGGAGCATGCCTTAGAAGAAAGAAGAAACTTCATGTTTATCACATCAAGCACAATAGTGTTTGTTTACTGAAGAGCACAGCACTAAATTTCTATCTGGAAGCGTTTTAGATAAGGAGCCATATAACTTTCTGAACATTTTCACTTTTTAAATTTAACATGAGTAATTTACTACGCGGTATATGTAAATCTTGCAAGTAATACCATCAGTTATATAATAAAATGAAAATAAAAGATGAACCCCAGGATCCACATTTGAAGACTTAATGTCCTCCTTTTCTATCTTGCATAGTCCTTCTGATGCATTGGTCTTGGTTGAGAATTTAAGGGGGACGTAACCTAACGTGTCAGAAAGGGATCCAATCATCGTAAAATCATGAGCAGGACAATTGGTGTAGAATTTGATTAGGAGATCAAAAAAGACCAAAGCCTTTGTGGCCTAATATTAAAACATTGCACATTAGAGACCATATGTCCAGGGCTCCTCCAAGACCGAAGTGAAAGCGATTCCAAAACATTATACAATGCAATAGCAGGGTTGGAAGGGACCTTGGAGGTCATCTAGTCCAGCTCCCTGCCTAGGCAGGAAACCCTATACCATTTCAGACAAATATAAATATTATGATACACAAATATTTAGATAGAAAGAAAAATGCACGCGGGACTAGGAAAAGGTCCCAGGGTCATCGAGTCTGGCTCTCTCACTAGATACTTATTAGATACTTCGTCGCAAACGAATCCTTCTTCCTCCTAAGTTCAATGCGTCATAGGCGGAGATGCCGATCTTACCTGCCAAAGACTGACACGGGCTCACATTTTCCAGCTAGCGGCAATCTGCTTCTCCAAGCTATGCTCTCGGAAGGAAATATCCTCCCCCCCCCCCCCCCAACTAAACCCAACCCATCCAAGTCTTGCCCAATGCTGCAGTCGACGTTGTCCTCTAGGAATCCAATGGCTGGTTCGCAAGGTTGCAGAGCGAGGGAGCCTTTGTGCCGATCGCGGGGTTTCGGAGGGGGAGGGGGGAAGAAGGCTGTTCCCGCGGCAGTCCGCCCCCCTCAACCTGCTCAGGGGAGGCTAATCACGCGCACGCGCCTCCGAGGCCTGAACAACGTTCCTTCCTCATTATTGGACTCTTTACAGCAGGGCTCTCCAACCTGGGCCGCTTGAAGACTTGTGGACTTCAACTCCCAGAGCAAACTCTGGGCAAAGCTGGCTGAGGAACTCTGGGAGTTGAAGTCCACAAGTCTTCAAGAGGCCCAGGTTGGAGAGGCCTGCTTTACAGGACCCGAACTTTACAGGAATCTTGCTCAAAAGGCTCGCGCTTTTAGCCGCGTCCTGAAAGTTCAGTAGAGAACCTTCAAGCTTACAATAATGACGTCGTTTTTCAGATGCAGGCTAGGGACGGGAAGAGATTTGAATCGATGGCGTATAGACTCAGGGTAGGTGGGGGGGGGAGGGGGAGAGCGCCCTTTTGTTTTATTTTTACCCTTGTATTCGAGGTTTCTTTATGAGGCTGTCAGGACTGGAACGGGTGCCGACCGCCTTTCTCTTGCGTCAGCAGGATCCCCAGGAGCGAGTTGGGGGCTCTGAAGGTCGAAGTTGCACGTTATGCAGGTCGTGATTCGCTCCTATAGAGTTACAGGGTTTAAAATGGGTTTAAAATTACTGCGCTGCTAAGGACAGCTGTGTTAATACTTGTAAAACATAGCCGCGACTAATTTTAGAGCATTTGGGCAGATAACTTTAGAGTTCAGGCTAAACTAGACTAAACTTCTTTGAAGGTATCTTTATTTAAAAATTTGGCAGCCGTATTTTAACTTTTTACCAACTTTGCTGTGTGGTATTTTAGACAATAGAATCTGCAGTGATTTTAGAGATTAAAGATTGCAATCCTTGTAAGGCCAATGCATTTTGTATAAGTATCATTTTTTATGGATGAAAATATTTTGAATATAGCGATGCAATATCAATGTCATTGTGATATATTCACCAAAACTCTTTATGGTATCTTGGCTACTACTACCGGTAGGTGATGTTTTATAAGAAAATTTGTGTTAGCTTTGTTTATAGGGAAAAAAACTATAACGAATGACCTTCCGGTTTTGGCGGCACATCATTTTGAGTGCTCTGGAGGCTTCCCAGGCCCTCCGGAGGCTTCCGCAATCTTCAGGAGGCTTCCCTTAAGCCTCTGCAGCACTCAAAATGACACACTGCCAAAACCGGAAGTGACCTCCGATTGCTTGGAGTGTCATTTTGAGTGCTCCCGAGGCTTTAGGGAAGCCTCCTGAAGGTTGCTGAAGCCTCCGGGGGGGGGGGGGCAGGGGAGGCTCTTTTCACCCTCCCCAGGCTCCTATAAAGCCTCTGGAGCCTGGGGAGGGCGAAAAGAGCATGTAAAAAATGGGGGGGGGGTTGTCTGTAGTGTGCGAATGCACACTGGGGGAGTCACGCCCACACACGACCTCCCTGCACCCCCCCCTTATGGCACGCGAGCCTAAAAAGGTTCGCCATCGCTGATATAAGGCATTCCTTGAGCTTGAGAACAGACATAAGTTTCGTCTGAAAATCACATGATTTCTTTTTTCCATACTTTCTGCCCTCCCCACCTCCCAAAAGTTATGGAAAATATTCATGGAGTTATCTAAAGCAACTAGTGAAGTTTTGTTTGACATATTTGCAGTTAGTTGTCCAATTAAATGTAACTTGTAGCAGCTGGCATAGAGCCTGCACTCTTTCTGACATTTCTGTCATTCATTTAAGGTTTATCTTACACCTTTATACTAGAAATGAAGACCTTTGGAATTGCAGCAAGATGGCAGGTCCTCAGTTATATTTACTAGATTAAGCTTGGTAATACTAAATTGGATCCCAGCTGTTTTCCAACTTTTCTTTAATGTGAGGCAGACTAGATATCCAAAACAATTTTTAGTAAAGCATTGTTGAATAAAGGTTCAAACTGTGAATGTGTTATATATATATACTTCTAACTAAACATTTTAAATATATATACTGCATAATTTTCTAAATAGACAAGTAAAATTTTCCAGGTACTTTAACACTTTAAAGTATTATCGAAATCTATTAATAAATCAGAATATATCTTAATACGTAATTAAAAGGAAAGAGAGGGCCAGGCCAGCAGGCGACAGAGAGAAGCGGAAGGATCCGTTAGGGGGGGGGGGGAAATGCGAGTCGTCCCGATGGAGGGCACTTTCATCCAGAAGGTCGTGGGGAGAGGCAGGTCCGAGGGGAGACAAGTTCTATCCTCCCGGTTGGGGGCACGGAACCGTTGGCTGCAAACGGTTAAGTGCCACAACCCCCGCAGGCTAGGTGGTCAGGGAGTACAGAGCCAGGGCCTGCGGCTGATGTTTTGCAACGCCAGGTCCATGGTCAACAAAGCCCCCCTCGTCCATGACCTTGTGGGGGAGCCGGACCTGGTAGGAATTGCGGAGACCTGGTTGGGCCACGAGGGTGAACTCCCCCTCGTTGAAATGTGCCCACCAGGTTACCGCGCTTTTCATCAGCCCCGGGCCATAGGTAGGGGTGGTGGGGTAGCGGTTATTGTTAGGAAAGGTCTTGAGCCGAGAGAGACCATTGTGCCACAGACTACCGGTTGTGAGTCCCTCTGCGTGAAGTGGGGCCTAGGGAGGCAGTTGGGCTTGCTGGTTGTATACCTGGCTCCCCGCTATGTAACAGCAGCCCTGCCTGAGCTCCTTGAGGTGATCGCTACGGTGGCAGTTGAGACCCCCAGACTTGTAGTCATGGGGAACTTTAACCTGCCATCAGCGGGCGAATCATCCGAGGTAGCTCGGGAGTTCATGGCTTCCATGACGGCTATGGACCTGACCCAACTAATTCAAGGCCCCACCCACAAGGGTGGACATACACCGGATCTCATCTTTGTCTCAGGCCAATGGAAGAGTGATCTGGGTATAGGGGATATAGTCATCACGCCCTTGTCATGGTCAGACCACTCACTTCTCCGGCTCGACTTTCCAACCGCTACTCCCCACCGTGGGGAGGCGGAACCTGAGTTGCCTATTTGGTTCCGCCCCAGGCGCCTGATGGACCCTGATGGGTTCCAGGCGGCGCTTGGGCCACTTCCTGTACCCCTGACCCGCGCCCCGATGGAGGACCTCATGGCCGCATGGAATACTGCGACCACGGGAGCCTTGGATCGGGTCGCGCCCTTGCGGCCTCTCTTGCGGCAGCGAGCCACCCTGGCTCCTTGGTTCACCGAGGAGTTAAGGGTGATGAAGCGCCACAAGAGATGCCTAGAGAGAAGATGGAGGTCTACTCGATCTGAATCCGACCGAATACAGGTAAGAGCCCATTTACGGACTTACATTGTGGCGCTGAGAGTGGCCAAACGCCATCATTGTGCCACTCTCATAGCATCCGCAGATAACCGCCCTGCCGCCCTGTTTAGGGTGACCCGCTCCCTCCTACAACAGAGGGTGCGGGAAGCCCCATTGCAGGGTAGAGCAGAGGAATTTGTGATTTATCTGCAGGAGAAAATCGCTCAGATTCAGAACGAGCTAGTCTCCATTGATGGCCCAGTGGGATTGCACGAGGCGGATCTTGGTTGGGAGGAGTTTGACTCTGTTACTTCCGAGGATATGGACAGGTTACGTGGGCGACTGTGAGCCACCACATGTTTATTGGACCCGTGTCCTTCCTTGCTTGTACTGGCATCCTGGGAGGTGACACGAGGCTGGCTCCAAGAGGTTGTCAACGCTTCTCTAAGCGAGGGTTTCTTGCCTGCCTCCCTTAAAGAGGCCATGTTGAGGCCCCTCCTGAAGAAGCCCTCTTTTGACCCAGCTTTATTAGCCAACTATCGTCCCGTCTCCAACCTTCCCTTTCTGGCGAAGGTTGTAGAGAGTGTGGTGGCACAACAGTTTCCCCATCACCTGGAGGAAGTTGATTATCTAGACCCGCGCCAGTCCAGCTTTCGGCCCGGGCATAGCACCGAGACGGCATTGGTCGCGTTGGTAGATGATCTCTGGAGGGCCAGAGATGGGGGTTGTTCCTCCATCCTGGTCCTATTAGAGCTCTCAGCGGCTTTCGATACCATCGACCATGGTATCCTATTGCATCGGCTGGGGGGGTTGGCGGTGGGAGGCACCGTTTTACGGTGGTTCTCCTCCTACCTCTCCGGTCGATCGCAATTTGTGTTGGCAGGAGAGCAGAGGTCGACCTCGAGACCCCTCACATGTGGGGTGCCTCAGGGGTCGGTCCTCTCGCCTCTCCTGTTCAACACATATATGAAGCCGCTGGGTGAGATCATCCGTGGTTTTGGGGTAGAGTACCACTTCTACGCTGATGATACGCAGTTGTATATATCTACCCCAAACCACCCCAACGATGCCGTAGCAGTGATGTGCCAGTGCCTGGAAGCCGTGCGGATCTGGATGGGAAGTAACAGACTCAGACTCAACCCGTCCAAGACCGAGTGGCTGTGGTTTCCGCCCGCCCGATTCAACCAGTTGACTCCATCACTGGCCATAGGGGGCGAACATCTTACCCCTGTGGATGGGGCGCGCAACTTGGGTGTCCTCCTAGATACCCAGTTGTCCATGGAAGACCAAGTGACAGCCGTGGCCAGGAGGGCGTTTTACCAGGTTCGCCTGGTACGCCAGTTGCGCCCCCTATTGGATCGGGATGCCCTTTGCACAGTCACTCATGCCCTCGTGACATCCCGACTGGACTATTGTAACTCTCTCTACATGGGGCTCCCCCTGAGGTGCACCCGAAGACTGCAGCTGGTCCAGAATGCAGCTGCGCGAGCAATAATGGGGACCGCTAGGTACACCCATATAACACCTCTCTTGCGCGAGCTGCACTGGCTGCCTGTCGTATTTCGGGTGCGCTTCAAGGTGCTAGTTGTCATCTTTAAAGCGCTCCATGGCATGGGACCTAGCTATCTGCAGGATCGGATCCTGCCCCATACATCCTCACGGCCGATTCGCTCCCACAGAGAGGGACTTCTCCGGGTGCCGTCCACTAGACTTTGTCAGCGGGCGATGCCCAGGGGAAGGGCCTTCTCTGTGGCGGGCCCTGCCCTCTGGAACGACCTTCCCCCCGACATTAGAACAACCACGGACCTCCGCTCCTTCCGTCAAAAATTAAAAACATACTTTTTCTGCTTGGCCAGCCTAGGTTAGTCTCTACCTTTAGGGCGTTAGGGAATGCTAGTTTTAATATGGGGATTTTAGTGCAGGGACAATCAAATTTAATTCGTTTTTATTCTATTGTATTTATTCTTGTATGTATATTTTATAGTGTTTTAATTTTTCCCTGTGCACCGCTCCGAGTCCCCCTGGGGAGAGGACGCGGTATATAAAATAAATATTATTATTATTATTATTATTATTTATTGTTATTATTATTATTATTATTATTATTATTATTATTATTAAAAACATGTTGTTTTCATTATTTCTTATAGAAATTAAAACAATTTCACCTGGGATAGTGTTCAGTTTGTTACCACACATTTTTATGTTTAAGAAAAAAGATCAGATCTTTCAGATTTCTCTTCCAAATATTTACATCTTTTAACTTTGTATCTTTTACAGTAGATTGTAAATCTGCATGCAAGGAGTCATCTTTTAGGTAGTTTTTAAATAACAAGAATTCAGGAAGAAATTTACCGATAGAAGTCAAGTCATGTGAAAATACTATCAATTTCTCAAAGTATCTTGTCTCTATTCCTTTTTCCTGTTAAAAAGTATCTCCGGCAGATGGGTTGAAAACCCAACTGTGCTGCCCATAAATAGTGAATTGTGTTTGCTGAAGGATCTGTATTGATCTGTTTCCACAACCATCTCTTTGGAAACTATAAATCCTAGTCCTTAAGTGATAATTAAGAAACCAATTTCTCCTCCAGTTTCTTCCCTTAGGAAAATGTCACGATATGCTTGTAGTTATTACTTGAAATATTTGTTTCAATCTTCAACCCAGATTGGTTCCATTTTAATAATGTGACAGTATTCTGTAAAGAAATACTTGGTACATTTTCAATTTACTTTCTTAAAAACCATAGTTCTCCTTCCCCCCTTCCCGTCCCAGCCATCCCCCCCCAAAGATCAAGCTATGCATAAGGAAGTTTTAATACTGACAAGCAATAAAGCAAACAGTTTCCATTGTTGCATAACTCATATTTACAGTTAGATTGTTTATTTAACTTCACCATTTTAAAGTTATTTACAGCTACAGTTACAAATGGTTGTATGCCAGAATAATAAAGCAATTCATGTTTGTACAATAATTACAGTAAAACGTCAAAAGTACAGACTTATTTTTATACAAAAGAATATTAACAGTTAATTAGAAATAAATATAAATGTATTGGATAATCAAAAGACAGATATTTCTCTATATAGATTTTCTCTATATAAAAATATAATGTCTGTGACCATATCCTGATAAAAGGAAATTATAATGCCATGCACATTATTCAGAAAGTCAGTATTTGCATCTTTTCAGACTTTAGCTTATTTGTATCTGTTTAACATAGCAATTATTGCATTATAGTTTGAGCTATTTGTAACTCAGTCAAGTATATAAAAAACTTTTACAACTCAAATTTTGGGGTGGGGAAGAGCAAATAAGCAGTTGTTCATGTTTTGCATCCATAAAGCTATTTTTAATATCTATCAATTGTATTAAAAAGGGAAAATAGTTGAAGTGTTGCTCCTGTTCATTAATGACTTTCTTTTTCTCACATTATGTGTAACAGTTAAAATAAACCTGTATATTACTTGGTAAAATAATGGGAAATATTTTAAAAGTCATAATGGTTCCATAAATTGTAGGCTCTTTTTTTGGGAAGTCTTTCTCAGTGAAATGCAAGACTTTTTATGGGATATATCATTATTTTCATGAAAGACATGTTGTTTTACTAAAAATTCAGGAAGCTGCACATCACTATTCTTTACGTGGAAAGAAACACCATTTTTTTCCCGAGATATATTTTCTGAAATATAAAATTAAAAGAAAAAAGTTTATTATGATGCAGCATTGATAAATCATTGGGCCTCAGTACTGTTTTCCTGTAATGTCATAGGTACCCCAATCAACTCCTTGGAGAGGCCTTTCCCATAACTCCCTAAGGACTTGTTAGGATGCTAATCTCACTTTCAGGATTGCTATTTATTTATATTTGTTAAATTTTTGTCTCTGGCTCACAATGACTCTGAACACTTGTCCAATGGAAAATCCCTTGTCTACTGATTACTACAACTAAACAGCCTGTGAAAAAAGGCCACGTTTTTCCCTGTAATATAAACGTTAATTAGGGCTGAATAACGTTTCAGAGTCAAATTGGCAAAGGCACTCTAGAGGACACGGAGACATACATGTAGGACTTTTTTACAACCCCTTAAAGCAACGGCCTCTTTCCCACTGCATATTTCTAGGAAACAAGCATTTGGATTAAGGGGTTGCAGGCAGGTGTTCCACCCCTGCATGCTTCAAGCAATCTTGTTGCTTTCAAATTCAAAATACTGTCCTACTATATTAACCACGCTAAATATGGTGGCGGCACATAGTAGGAGCCAAGATACCATAATGCATTTTGTTGAATAGATGTTTTATATTTTAAAAAAATACCCATAAAATGTAATCCACTTACAAAAATGCATTCTACAAAATGAAAATGGTTTGGCCTTACAAGCATTTTAATCTATCACATAACAATTGATCCATTCTTCGATCTCTTTTGTTCCGTACTGCCTACGTTAAACATATTACTGCTCATAAAGAATACTTGAACATACATACCGTTACCATTTGAGTGCACAGAATAATCATTGCTCATTAGCATCGATGTGGAATTAGTAGAGTTACTGTTGGATTGTAAAGAATGTGAAGAAGTGGAGACAGCTTGGTTAATATTCTGCTTCCTTAAGCCATTAGTAGCAGTTCTACTCCAGTCTATAGTAATTACAGAACATAGGGTGTTATATATTGAAGTCCTAGTAATAAATTCAAAGTTGTATCTAATTTAAAAATTCCTAGTAGGGGCCGTACGATTATCCTACTTTTGTCAGAATGATTATCCTATCGTGGCACAAACTCCTCCCCCCTTTTGTGGGCGGCCTAATAGATGTGATACAGACAAGGGGTGACATCCTTAATCAGTCCTCACCATCTTGCTCCCCCTTTCCAGAATAAGCATCCCAGCAAACCAAAACTGCATCAGAATGATAATATGCATGTAGTAACGTCATGGCACAAACTGCACACCGTCCGATTCAAGTATTTATCCTATTTTTGTGTAATGGCACAATTCATCACTTTTCAACGCTTGCTTACTTCTGGCATGTTCAGGAATTATCAGATTAGCTCTGTTTCCCTCCCAATTTTTGAAGCTAGCTTTTTTTGAGATTGTGATATCTGAAATGCATAAAGTTCCAAACACAATATGTCAGGGTCATTCCTTGACAAATGGTCTGAGGCTCCCAGGTCAACCATCATGAATTTTGATGAAATTTGGTGTGAACATGCACACGTATCATCAATGAAAATTGGATAAGTGTTATGTTTGCTGATGCAATCCTTGCAGAGATATAGTCATTTGTTTGACCCCATACCGCAGCTTCGAGAGTATGAGATTTTGAGATTTCAGCAACTTTGAAATATAATATCTTGGGCAATATTTTATTGAGAGAAACAAAACTTGGCCATCTTGTACAACTATTAAACAATTAAACTATTAAACAAAATAATAAAAACATTCTCATGAGCAATCTCCATCTAGATAATATAGAGCAAAGTTGACCAAAAATGAAAAAGGCTAAAATTTGGCTTCTTATATCTCTGGAAGGAAAGGTATTAGAAACTTGAAGCTTTGTGCGTAATAACTTGGCAACAAGTTTGAATATAAAATTTCATTCTCCTACTGCTTTCCAATAGTTCACAAATTGAGTGTAAAGTTGACAGTTTTATAAAAACACTACAAATAAGGTATTTTCAGCCCGCTTTTACAAAAAAAAGACCTCCTGGAAACTGTTAAATCATTCCCATTAGAAAGAGCATCTTTCAAACCTAAAAAAACAGAGTTTGATGTTTCATCGCTGAGGTCTAAAGCCCCCAAAATAGGAACAAAGTGGAGGAAGTTATGTGGCAGCGTCAAATGCATTCTATTGTTGTTTCGTCTTGTTTGTTTTATATAGACATCATTACTACTATTAAATTACGTTGGTCCATGGTGACATTGTCACTATGAGTTCGGGCACTTGACCCAGCAACCCCATCGCCATAGGGGGCACATCTGATAGGTGTACAATACCAGCCACGGGTGGGTTTCTTGGTTCAGGATCCCAAGCCTGCAGTTTGGCTTCTTTCTTGAGGTTCCAAAGCCTTGTGTGGGGATCAGTCCAGTTCCCAAGCTGACACTTAGGCAGCTTATCCTAGGTTACCAAGCCTAAAGTGGCTGTCTTACATGGTTCCCAAGTCAAAGTCCATACTGTTCTTATGAACTGCCAAATTCCAACTATTGCTTATTATTGAATTTACGCGCCACGTTCTTCTGGGAATTGATAAAGAACCTGGTGCGTAAATTCAATAATAAATAAGTGATAGTTGGAATTTGATAAGGCCACACTTGGAATTCTGCATTCAGTTTTGGTCGCCACAATGTAAAAAAGATGTGGAGACTCTAGAAAGAGCACAGAGAAGAGCAACAAAGATGATTAGGGAACTGAAGGTCAAAACATATGAAGAACGGCTGCAGGAGCTGGGTATGTCTAGCTTGATGAAGAGAAGGACCAGGGTAGACAGGATAGCAGTGTTCCAATGTCTTAGGGCAGGGGTCTGCAAAGTTGGCTCTTTTAAGACTGGTGGACTTCAACTTCCAGAGTTCCCCAGCCAGCATAGCTGGCTGGGGAATTCTGGAAGTTGTCCACCAGTCTTAAAAGAGCCAACTTTGCAGACCCCTGTCTTAGGGAATGCCACAAAGAGGAGGGAGTCAAGCTACTCTCTAAAGCACTTGAGGGTAGGACAAGAAGCAATGGATGGAAATTGGCAAAGGAGAGAAGCAACTTAGGAGAAATTTCCTGACAGAACATTTAATCATTGGAACAACTTGCCTCCAGAAGTTGTAAATGCTCCAACAATGGAAGTTTTTAAGAAGATGTTGGATAACCATTTCTCTGAAGTGGTGTAGAGTTTCCTCCCTGAGTAGGGGGAGCGTTTCTCTTTCTCTCTCATCTTTTTCTTTCTCCCTATCTTTCTCATCTTTCTTTCTTCCTCTCTCTCATCTTTCTCCCTATCTCTCCCATCTCTTTCTCTCATCTCCCACTCATCTCTCTTTTTCTTTCTCCCTATCTAATTTCTAATCTCTCTCTTTCCTTCCTTCCTCCCTCCCTCTCTCTTTCTCAATCTCTCATCTTTCCCTCCCTCTCTGCATTGTAATGGGCTCCAGGAGGACCGGACGCCGTCTTCCCCCATTGTAGAATGTGCTAAGTTTAAGTGTGCTGGCGAGGTGCTGTAAGAGCAGTGAGCAGCCATGGGGGCAGTGAGAGCAGCGGCGTCAGCTGCAGCCGGACCAGCCAGTGTCTCAAATGGAGAGAAGGTTGCACATCTCCCCATATTCCTCTCACTGCCTCCATGGCTGCTCACTGCTCTTGCAGCGCCTCGTGCAGCACAATTAAACTTAGCACGCTTCACAATAGGGGAGACAACGTCCCCTTCTCTTTTTTCTGGAGCTCATTATGATGCGAAGAGAGGGAGGGAGAGAGATGAGAGAGAGATGCCCATGCTCCGTCTCCTCGAAGAAGGTCCTGAGCCGGTGCCTGAAGTGTGTGTGACTGTGTTTGCTACACCTCTCCCAATGATGGGTTTGGTGGTGGTCTAAAAAACACCTCCATGGAAGAAGCCGAGAACAAAAATAGGGGCGGTGGGGATGTGTCCTTCCACAAGGAGTGTGAAGAGAGGCAGACAAGGCGCCTCTAAGGAAAATAGGAGGCTCCGAAGCCCTGGCTGCCACCTGGGAGGGGGCCGTGTGAGGACACCTCACACCCCTGTTGCCCCTGCCGCCACTACTTTTGCTCTTGACTTCTTTCATGGGGGCACTCTTAAAGTCAGTCTTGAAGAACTGGAAGACATTCCGTTAAATCGCCGCCAAACATCATTGGGAGAGGTGTAGCCCCTGAATACACAAGAAGTCTTGGGAAAAGTTCTTCCAAAGTTCGACCAAGTTGTGTCCTCCTCCTTGGCCTTTACACACAGCTCACATGGTGGGAGTGTCCTCCCAGCCAGCACAGCCATGCAGCTGCCAGAATTCAGAGGCACACAGGGAGCCGACTTGACCGGGGCCTGCTGTCAGGCTCACTCACCCAGGGAGATCAGGGCCATGGCGGAAGGCAGGCTAGCAGTGGTGGGCGAGTTGAGTGACTGGGCGGGGTGACTGGGCAAGATGAGCAGTGACCAGGCAGGCGGGGCCGAGGCCAGCCAGAGATGATATTTGTAGGTTCTCCGAATTACTTAATATTTCCGCTAACGGTTTGCCCGAACTGGCTGAAACAATAGCCTTTTAATATTTACCTGAATTTTCAGCCAGCCGATATTTGCCACAACATAAATACCTTCTCCATTGTTTGCGAACATTCTCCTTTGCAATACAGTAAAAAACAAAGATGAAAAACCCTGCAACATAATGTTTAAAGGAAGTTATGACATTTTACTTGAAGTAAATAGATACAATTACAACCCCATTTTATCCGAATTTATTTCATCTTTTAAAAATCTGCTATGTGAGGGCAAATTTGCATAACACAGCCGGCCAGAGAAAATGATACTACCATGCATGCAATGTTGCAAAAGTGTTGTGGGACCAATTTACATGCCTGTATGTGCATGCCAAAAAATCAAAATGCAGGTAACATTCATATCCTCTGCAGTTCATAGGACAGAAGGAATGCACATAGTCTTCATTTAGTGACTGTTCATAGTTATAGTAGTGCTGAAAAAGTAACTTTGCGACCTATTTCATATACTAGGGAAGGAGTCAGCAACCTGCAGCCACACGTAGCTCTTTCATTTCTCTGGTGCAGCTCCCTGTCACCGGTCGGCTCCACAATTGGCAGGGCTTCCGCGTGGGGCCGCTAGAGAAAAAAGGACTAGGAGGAGACTCTATGAGGGGGGAACCGGACTTCCGGTCGGCTTCAAAATTGAACAGGGAACTTCCAGTTAGGACATTTGTGGCTCTTTGAGTGTTTAAGGTTGCCAACCCCTGTTCTAGGGCCTTTGCAAAGGAAAGCTGAACTAGCATCATAAACACAACTGGTTTCGTTTAGTGATTGCTTTACTTAATAACCGAGTTCCAGTCTTTGCATGTGATTTTGCCTGTTACTAGAGAAAATAGAAGTCACCTTTCAATTCCTTTTATAACATTTCTTAAGGTCGGTGTTTCTTAAAGCTTTTTCTCTCTGGACCCCTTTTCATTTTTAAAAGTATAAAAAGGTAAACGTAAAGGTTCCCCTTGCACATATGTGCTAGTCATTCCTGACTCTAGGGGGCTCATCTCCATTTCAAAGCCAAAGAGCCAGCGCTGCCCGAAGACGTCTCTGTAGTCATGTGGCTGCCATAACTAAACACCGAGAGCGCACAGAGCGCTGTTACCTTCCCACCAAAGGTGGTTCCTATTTTTCTACGTGCATTTTTATAGGCTTTCGAACTGCTACCCTTTTAAGAAACATTGCCTTAGGTGCTTCAGATTTTCTTCTGCATTTTTAACCTGAGAGTTTTGGCATTCATTTGCTGATTCTAAATATACATATTTCATAATCGGGGGTGGGTGGGTGAAGGAGGAAGTGTCAAAAAAAGTAAAAGTGGCAGCTAGATCTGCACAATCAACATCTCATCCTTTTTGTATATGTTTTGACTCCTGATAATGTACAAAGGGTTGGGGTTTTGATTTTGCAGTGATTTTTCAACTCTTCCTCAGACATAGCCATTTTCATATTTATGAACAGTGTTTGCAATATAACAAAATAGCATTTGTTTACTATCACAGTTTATTGCTTTTTAACAATGTCTTAGTTGCAACATCAATGCTGCTAAGAAGTCCTTCATTGATGTGATTTATGGGTTTTCAAAAGGGTTTATTTAAATATAATAATGGTGCCATTTAAAACTTAATCAGAATTTATTCGGTTAATTATTTTATAGAATGATAAAGCAAAATAGTAAAGTAGGATGAAATAATTCATTTTTGTACAGTTAAAGAATGTCAATCTATTGTGAGATACTTAAATCACATACCTTGCAAAGTATTAAAAACTGCAAAAAGGTACATAAAAATAAGATTTACAGGACCCCACGCAAAAAAGGCAAATCCCCAAGTAATTCCCAATAAGAACGTAAGTCCGGCAACACTCCTGAGATCTTGTATACTAGTTTTCCTCTGGGTACCAAGCTGCTGCTTCTTTTTGATTCTACAAAGCTGAATCAGTACCACTATGAACATACTGATGTTCAGCAAGAATATTGTACAGAAGTATCCCACAACTGTGATGTAAAATACAATGTCATTCTTAATCCAGCAGCTAAAATACAAAAAATAAGGTATACATCAATTACATATGCATATTTTGAAAACCAAAAGGACAAAATTTAGATTCAGCCGTCAGACCCATGAACTGAAATTAATAAGTAGACAATATGCATTCCTTAAATGTATAATATCTAGCTTAATCAGACTGTTATGCGATTAATGTTCAATTTGATTTATTATTGTAAATCATTAATCTACAGTAAAATCTTTTTTTAACAATCAAGGTAAGGATTATTTAAATTTTATCTTTTTATTTTTATACACATGTGGTAGAGGAGTTGTTACTATATTGCATTTCTTATTTATTGTTGAGAACTAATACCATTGAGGGAACTTTGTCGCCTTTGGTTTTGTCCTGGATTGGTAACTTAGCAAGAAGCCATAGTTTCTGTTGGACAGCTGATCATTATTCTCAAATCATTTGGGGTACAATAAAACCCTCATTTTGCAATTTGGTAGCCTTGAGGAGGAACCAGTTTTCCTTTGAGGGAATCTTCCATCAGTCTCGGCTGCCCTGATCTTTTACTAGTATCGTAATCAGAGGTGGGTTGCTCCTGGTTCGGCCTGGATCGGGCAAACTGGTAGATGGGGCGACGGGAGGCCCACCCACCCGAATGCTTCTGCACATGTGCAGAAGTGTTGCGCGCGCACACCCAAACTAGAAGTTTAAAAATTGGCAACCCACCACTGAGCCTAATGTCCCCATGGCATGCTTCCAAGTAGCTTTGTAGCTAAAGGCATGCGCTATTTTTGCATTGAAAAAAATAAATACAGTGAAAATCAAGGAAGGGAACCGCAGGGATTCCGAGGTTGAGTTTGGTCCTCCATTATTGCTCATTGGAAGATCGCTTGCGGTCTCTGATCATTCTTTTTAAAACAGCTGTAGCTACAAAAATAACACAGTGTTCCCAGACCAAGTCTGAAAGTTTGGGAAATATTTCTAAAATGACTATGGAGAGTGGCTATATAACAGCAAGCTTGTTGGGGAATTCTGGCAGTTGAAAGCAATACATTTTAAGTTGCTATATAAAAATATTCATAATATGTATTGTACAGAAATTTAAAAGATTTGTGTTTTATAAGAAAAGAGACAGGTTTCTTTTAGATGTTTTAGATTATTGCCTAAATTTTACTTACAATTCATCAGCTGAGCCATTGGGAAATTTTCCATATGATCCGAGCCCATAGTTGTATGGAGATACTGCTAGGACAATAATTACTACTATAGCTGGTAACCCTGAAAGATCAAACAACACCTTGAGAAAAATGTGGCTGTAATAATTTTGAACAAATAAACAAGTATAAACTATTTAAGAATTGGCAGTGGGATTTTCAAGAAACAGAAAAGATTTTTCCCAGTGGATTTCAAAAGTCCAGAGCTTTTCATTTCACTATCTCAATCTATCCAGAGATTGGACTGCTATTTGCCAGAAATGGTGTAGGGCCATAATGGCAAACCTATGGCACGTGTGTCAGAGGTGGCACACAGAGCCCTCTCTGCTGGCGCCCGTGCCATCACCCCATATCAGATTTCTGTGGCGTTTCTTTTGTGAGCTTCTGTTTGACTGCAAATGATGTATAGGTGAATGTTGCAGACCTCTGCACAGTGGTGGGATACAGGTGTACCAGTGGCTGCTGGGAGCACCAGGTACCGTTCTGGTAAGGTGCTCTGGAGGGCCCACCTGCTACCCGCTCTCCTTACCGCTATTTGAGCCAATGGGGCCTTTTGCATGGAGTGTATGGAGCCCGCATGACACTCCCCCAAGCAGCTGGAGCATTGTGGGCGGTAAGTACGCAAGCATGTGCTACGTGCATTCACATGGTGGACGCCAGGCCCTGTCGCAGCGTACTAGTTACAACGGGATCCGGAACCCACCACTGCCTCTGCAATTATTTGTAAGGGTGAACAACTGCCATGGTGCTGCAAAATTTGTAATTTTGTAATTTGCTCATAAGCACTAGAGGGCACTTATCTTGTAACTTCGAACGGGCATTAAATGAATGCTCATAACCTGGGGATTAGCTGTATAGATGTAATAAATGTAACGGGCAAACACAAATTGCAGCAGATAAAATTTGAAAACTCAAAAATGTGATGGGAGGCTAATATGACTGTTCGGTTATTTTACCAAAAATAAATGACATAAATTTAGCTTTTTCGAAGTAAAAAGCATAAGAAATGCCATAAGAGTTTCTACATAAGGCAGTGGTGGCTAACCTTCTTTGGCTCCCGTGCCAAAAGTGGGGGGAGCGCAGGGGGATTGTGCGTGGGCATGCCACACCCATAATGCTATGCGCATGATGCAGTGCGCATGTGTGGGTGACAGCTCCCCTGCATGCACATGCGCACACGGCCAGCACCTCCCAGCTTTTGGCATGTTTTTTTCACCCTCCACAGGCTCCAGAGGCTTTCTAGGAGCCTGGGGATTGTGAAAACAGCCTCCCCTGCCCCCCTGGAGTCCCTCCGGAGGCTTCAGGAGCTTCCCTGAAGCCTCTGGAAGGCGAAAAACAGCCCTATGTGGAACCCAGAAGTTTGGGAATAGTGACTTCGGGTTTATCCATAGGGCTGTTTTTCAACCTGTTTTCCGTGATGGCAAACCTATGGCATATGTGCCACAGGTGGCACGTGGAGCCATTTGTTAGGGCATGCGAGGCTTTGCCCTGTCAGCTCCAGCGCACACCAGCTCACTTCGCCCTTCTTTTGAGGCCGTTTTTCACCCTCTGGAGGCTTCCTTGAAGCATCTGGAGCAGGAGAAACCGGCCCTATGGGCAAACTGGAAGTTCGGGAATGGACTGCTTGTAGGGCCGTTTTTTGCCCTCTGGAGCCTTCATGAGGCTTCCCTGAAGGCTCCAGAGGGAGAAAAATGGCCATACGGACAAACCGGAAATCACTTCTGGTTTGCTTCAGGCTTTCCTGAAGGCTCGAGAGGGCAAAAAATGGCCCTATGAGCAAACTGGAAGTGGCAGAAGCCTCCAGAGGACCAAAAACGGCCTCAGAAGAAGGGCGAAGTCTGAGGAGGAGGAGCTTGCATCACGACGATATGTTAGATCTCGTTGCTGCGAGATCACCCTTGATTCTTTTGCTGTTGGACGGTCCAATTGGACCTAAACTGTCCTGCAGGGACAGTGAAGAGGAAGACAAAGCCTTGCTGATCTCAGGGACACCGCAAAGTCCCTGATCAATGCAAGGGAAGCGCTTCTACCTGGTGGTAAACAGACAGCCTCTAGGCTGGCAAAGTTGCTGACAGCTCCAGAAGGAAGGAAGTGAAGAGAAAGTGGTTTCAGCTGGTGAGACTTTTACTGTTTTTAAAAGAGATTGCCCTAAAATCAAGTTAAAAATTTAAGAACAGAAGAAATAAGTGACGGAATTAAGATCTGGAGGACCCTGGTCAGTGTGTTAACATAATTTTCTAAGTTACTTTTATAAATGGAGCCTATGCAAAACTTTGAAAAAGGAATGGATTAGTTTTCTTCATACACACACACACACACACACACACACACACACACACACACACACACACACACTGCTCTTACAATTCATGGACTAAACCTTTTTTCCCCATTAATACGTGTGATCTTTAACTTTCTTTTTTATTTTACCCAAGAATTTGACTCTTTCTAACTTGAAACAATTAAGATACAGAAAGAAACAAAGAAATTGTAATAATTGTAACAACAGAGGGAAAGATGGTGCTGTCCACTGGAATAAATAAAAGTACAAAGTATTCTTTATAAATATAAATTCGGGGGGAGGGGGGGAGAATATATATACTTACCCCAGCCAATAATGCAGAACTTTAGAATATATTTCCTAACATATGTGTTGAATACTTTCACAAGGGCAAGATACATGTGAAAGGCTTCAAGGCCCATCCAGGTGAAAGAAACCAAAAGAACATAATGAAGAAAGGCAGCCACTGAGATGCACAGAGCCTGGATCTCATACAGAGCAATCCAGGAATCCAGCAGGAAAATGAGGTTTAGAAGAAGCAGCGCAATGCAGAGCTGGATAAGAATTTTAGATGGGTAGTCTCTTCGGATTTTCCTATAAACCCAAATATTTTTTTTTGCATTACATTATTTCTTTACTTGCATGACAAACTAAATGTTTTTCTAATAATGCCAAGTTATTAAATTATAAAGCTGTAATTGCTTAAGCACCAAATTACTTGAAAACTGCAGAAACAAAATATAATATTTTTTGCTAGTGAAATGCATATAGAAACCAAAGAATAAAATAACAAGGATGAGGAAAACTTTGACTAAACCCAAATGAAAGAAAAATCTGTGCAAGCAACTCATTTGAATCACTAACTCTAGAATCAAAAATTCTAGAATATGTTGATATATTTTTATTACGAAATGAACTGAGAAAATCGGTTTGTCTTATTTGACATATAGCTTCTCCATTTTTACACTTGACTTCCCAGCCAAATAAAATGGTTGTGATCTAGACATTGTTTACTTTTCAGCTATTATTTATAAAAACTCTTTCCCAGGCTAATCAGATGCCTTATAATGTCATAAACATGCTATTCTGTTTTCATTATTCAAGCTACAACAAATTGCAACCATATAATTTAGCATAGCCAAGTACTTACTCAAATGCAATGTAGGTAACAAGAGTCACAGAAAGAAAAATAGCTGAAAGTCCACAACCTATGTAGGTGATGAAAGTTAGAATTAGCACTTGAACTGGAGATATAGTGGGGTTTCTTGATAAATCCTAAAAAGAAACAGAAATATTGTTAACTTTTTTTTAAAAAAAACTCTTAATTTTTAAATTTTTAGCAGTGTTTGCCAATATACACAGCTACATTTAAGTGTGTATACATGTACAGTATTTCCATTAATTATTCGGTTGCTTACAGTTACAAATGTGAGATAAAAATTATATAAACACACACACAAATAAGAATAATAGGAATAAGGTAACTTTATTGTCATTTTTATATATAAAATGTATAAAATGTTTATACTGAGAATTCACAAAGTTGATCCTGTATGGAACAAAACTGGCTGAATGTAGATGTTCTGTTTCGAATACCACAAAGCCTCCTCCCAGAAGATAACAAGGAGAACAAGTTCTGAAGACGATGTGTAGCGTCCCAGACAATTCTGGGGACCCTGCTCAAGCATCGCTTATATGCTATGTCAGTGCTGGCAAACCTTTTCGGCACCAAGTGCTGAAGTGGGAGCGTGCAAGTGTGCATGCATGCCCATGTACCAGAAACCAGAAGAACAGCACATGCCGGCCACCTGGTCTTCCAGATGCGAAGACCAACTGGCTGGTGCATATGTGTATGCGAGATACAGTGGTACCTCGGTTCACGAATGCCTCTGTTCACGACCAATTCGGTTTACGAACAGAAATTTTCCTCAAAATGTGCTCCGGTTCACGAACTCTGCTTCGGTTCACAAACAGGAACCGTGGCCATTTTTAATGTATTCCTGGCTGTCACATGGTTGTGACTTCCTGTAGGAAGATCGTAGAGAGAAGAAAACACAGAAAAAAGCCCCAGCACGCACACTGTGAGTACTTTCAGTGACTTTTTTTTATTTTTGCTATGCTTTTAGCATATGGAAAACTGTGCCTCGGTTCACGACCAATTCGGTTCACGACCAGAGTCATTTCACGAATTAAGTTCGTGAACCGAGGTACCACTGTACCGGAATTGTCAATGAAGCGCACCCCCCACAGCCTGCCACCAAGAACAAGCCAGTGCAGGCCCCCCTCTCCTGCCACTTCTGGCAAGGGAGCACAACCAGACAAACGTTCCCTCTGTGCAGCCCCAGTCCCAGAAGTTCTTGCATGACCCCAGCGCTTCAGTCCGCAGCACCAACAAACATCTGTGGTCTGGAGCGCCTGCCTTGCTCAGGCACCTAGAAGAGCAGCAGCAGCGACGGTGGCAGCCGCAGGGCATGGGGAAGGAGTGACCAGTCGGCCCCCACAGCCACTCCCCTGATGGCAAGCTGGGCCCAAAATTAAATCAGAGTTCAAAGCAAAGTATTGCTCAAAGTTCCAATTGATGAAGAGAGCCATGTTGGCACATCTGGGAAAACCCGAATCTGAAAGCTTCCTGGTTTTCCCCACCCAGTTAAAAGTTCATGATCTTGCCCCCACACCCACATCCATCCCGTGGTCCAATCTTCCACTGCCACGCTGGCAGTTCCGCCCATCAAGTTCCAGTCAGATGCAGAGGTGTAGAGACAAAGGATGACCTTGGGTTCTAGAAAGGAATTTTATTTTGACAGCAACACATTCTACTCCTTACTATTCCCCCTCCCAATTCCCCACTAATGAAACAGCATAGTAAAATAATAGAAAGTGTGACAGGCCAAAGATCCAAAAGGAATATGGCTGCAGGCCTGACAGGCGGCCTCTCCTCAGCAGAAAAGCATTTCCTGAAAAGAGAATACTGTAGGGGTTAACATAAGCAGAACTAACCACCTCTCTCCCCACCCCAAGGGGGCTCTTTATCTTATCATGGAATTGTTTACTAACTTAACAGCTTTTACATTCCAACTTTTAACCCAAGTAGCTTCGGACAAAGGGTACCGTAACTGGGTTAATTATTTTCACTATTGGGGACGGACCCAGAAATTTTGGGCCTAATTTCTTGCTAAGTATTTCTAACTTTATGTATTTGGTAGACAAAAAACGTTATCCCCACACGGAAGGGTTGAAGCGAGCGGTGCTTATCAGCTTGTTTCTTGTACGCTTCTGCTGCTTCCGCCAGAGCATTTTTGGTATTTTCCCACCCTTTTTTAAGAGCATCCATCCATTCAGTCAGAGACATGGAAGAGGGGGGGTTCTCTGGGCTGTTCAGGCACGGGAACAAATTCCATGCCACTGGTAACTTGAAAAGGAGTTAATTCAGTGCTGTTGTGGACAGCGTTATTGTATGCGACTTCAGCGGAAGGTAGCAAATCCAACCAGTTCTCTTGGTAATACAGAAAACAACAGATGTATTGTTCCACCATCGCATTGGCTTTTTCCACTGCCCCATTTGTGCTTGGATGAAAAGCCAAGTTAAGTCCTTGTGTGGACCCAATGGACCTCAGGAACTCTCTCCAGAACTTGGCGGTGAACTGAACTCTACAGTCTGAGATGGTTCTCCTGGGTACTCCGTGCAGGTGGTAAATGTGTTTAACAAACACTTTAGCTAGCTTCTTTGCAGATGGTACTCCTGAGCAAGCAATGAAATGGGCTTGCTTGGAAAATAGGTCAATGACTGTCCAAATTACTTTATTAAGCCGTCGTCTGGGAGCTTGAAGATGAAGTCCATCGTGATCTCTTCCCATGGTTGGCTAGGGTTGGCCACTCACTGCAGCAATCCAGGGGGCTTTCCTGGCTGTATTTTCATGGTGGTGGAAGTAGCACAACTTTTTACATAGTCTTCCATCAACTTTCATTTTTGGCCACCAAAATTGATGTCTGGCAAGGTGGAGCATTTTTAGGAATCCAAAGTGGCCTCCTAACTTTGCATCGTGACTTCGCTGTCGTACTTCCAGTCTCAAGGTTGCAGGAATGTACAGTTTGGGTAGGCAGTCGGTTAGTCTGGCCTTTGGTGGTGACTTGGGCTGCCTTTTGGTGGGAAAGGGGAAGGATGGGGTGAACCACTTCTTCCCTCTTACTGTCGTATTGTGATTTTCTTGATAAAGCATCTGCAAGCTCTTCCATGTAGAGATGTGCTTCAGTTTGAACGTGAACCTTCGGAAGTACTGTGCCCAGCAAACTTGCTTTGGGGATAGCCGTCGGGGGCTTTAGAGGGCTTCGAGGTTTTTATGGTCAGTCCAAACCTCGAATGGCACATTCTCCCCTTCCAGGAAATGTCTCCAAGTGAGTAGGCCCCATCTGACTGCATATGCTTCTTTCTCCGAAATGGCCCACCTCCTTTCAATAGCGGTGAGGGTTTTTTTCAGACATAAGCACATGGCGAGAGGTGTCCTTCTTTGTTCTTTTGCAACAGCTCTGCCCCTACAGCCACATCACTGGCATCTGTCTGGATTATGAATTGCTGTTCTGGGTCGGTGTGCTGCAGTATGAGCTCTTGGGCAAAGAGCCACTTTAATTTCTCAATGCTTTTTGACACTCCATTGTCCACCCAAGGGGTTGGTTTGCCTTTGGCTTTGTCAGGGAAGGCCCAGTTTTTAACAGTTCAGTCAACGGCAACTTCTGCAAAAGCCAGGATTAATTGCATATAGAAGTTGGCAAATCCAAGAAAGCTTTGCAGCTGTTTGCGAGGACTTGGGGGTTTTCAGTCTAACAGAGTTTTCATTTTCCTGGATCCATCTCTAACTTCTCGATGGAGATGTGAGGGGGAGCGGAAAAGCCGCTCATGCAACCCCCTCTCCAGCCATGCAGAGCCCCATTCACTGACCTAGGGGCATTCCGAAGGCGCCGAGATGCGGGAGCCTGAGGGCAGCGAACAGGCACTCCCGCAGCTTGGCGATGCCCCATGGTCTGAATGGCGCTGTGCCTGGCTGGAAAGGGGAGCTGCCAGGCGGCTGCTCGCAAGTGTGTCTGCTGTGTTGCTGCTATGACAGCGCAACACAGCCATTTGAGCGTGAGGCTGTGCCCGACTCTTTGGGAGCCCCCTCGCAAGAGAGCAGCCGCCCAGCAATCCAAAGCAATAAGCTCTCCCCCGATAATAAGGCCCAAGCCATATTTTGTGGGTCAAAAGAAAATAAGACCCTGTCTTATTTTTGGGAAAACATGGTAGTAGAATAATTGAAAGTGTGGCAGGCCAAAGAACAAAAAGGAATATGGCTGCAGGCCTGACACGGGGGGTAACTAGCCCCCCCCCCGATAGCAGCTCCTCCTGCAGCATCCGGGGCGAGGGGGTAGTGGCAGTTCTTGCACTGCTGCTTCCAGCTGGGATGCTGGAGGAGGGGCCTCCATTGGGGAGGCGACCTCCCCCAGGAGGGCGGAGGAGAGCGTAGCTCCTCATGCATGGAGACGCTACTGAGGGGCTGGCTTGCAAGATTGCGGGGGCTGGACAGTTGCTCCTGCCCCTTGCCCTGCGGATGCTGATGCTGCTCTTCTGGGGTGTCTGAGCTGGCCAGGCGTGGGCTGGAAGGCTGGGGCCACGCAAGGAGCCCACGGGTGAGGAGGGAAACTCTGACCTGCCCGTTCTGGCTGACAGCTCTGCTCCCCTAGGAAGCGACCGTCAGAATCCCCTCTCCGCATCTTTGGGCATGCGGAGCTGTCACCCATTGCTCTTTCGGGTATGGCATGGCAGCCAGCTGGTCTTCATGTGCGCATGCATGCCGGAAACTGGAATATTGTCTTCCTGGCACACACATGCGCTCTGGGTGGCTGCTCTTCCGGTTTCCAGCCCTCCTGCATGAGTGAAAACCAGCAGGCACTGCTGAGCCCACTTCGCCAGTGTCTCACTGTTGAGTGACCAAGGTAGCCTACCTTATTTGCTGCACACCCAGAAACGTGATGCTGCTAACCACCTCCACAGGTGAATCATTAATATACAGAGGTGGGGGGCTGTGCCTGCCTTTTGTGAAATCAATAATTATCTCTTTAGTTTCTCTTATATTTAAAGTGAAGCTGTTTTTGTTACACCATTTACTACACCCTCTACCTCCTTGCAGTAAGCACACTCGTCATCATCTTGAATAAGGCCCATTACTCAGAGGTGGTATTCAGTAGGTTCCGGAGACCCTGTAGCGGAAATTTTGAGTAGTTCAGAGTACTGGTAAATACCATCTCTGACTGGCCCCGTCCCCATCCATTCTCTGCCTCCTGAGTCCCAGCTGATCAGGAGGAAATGGGGATTTTGTAGTAACCTTCCTCTGAAGTGGGGAGTGAATGGAGATTTTACAGTATCCTTCCCCTGCCATGCCCACCAAGCCATCCCCACAGAACCGGTAGTAAAATAATTTGAATCCCACCACTGCCACTACTGCTATATTATCTGCATATATCACAATATGGTTGTGATAAACCTAGCACAACTGTCATGGGTCAACCATAATATCATTGCAGCATCCTTAGGATCATATGATCAGCACTGAGGCCAGTGGTGGATTTTGGGTGGTATGCCCCAGTACAGACGTACTGGTAGTAGCCAGGAGAAGTGGCCACCATACCGGTACGGTGGCTCGTTTGGTCCACCCACCCACCCGCGTTCCATGGCACAGCGTGCAGCACCTGCGCAATCTCCGCCGGCCAGATGGGTGTCACAGGGCGGTCATGTGTGCATGCACACGCAGTGCAGGTGTCCCGTCTAGGACACACGGCCCCATATGCAGTGTACTGGCTGCACCGGGGTCTGGAATCCACCACTGATTCAGACCTTTGGCAACTTTCTCATATTTAGGATAGTTTCGGTGTCTCAGGGTCATGTGATCATCTTTTGTGACATTCTTGCAGGCAAAAGTCAATAGGAAAACCAGATTCACTTAACAATCATGTTACTAACTTAACAATTGCAACACTTAACCACTGTGACAAGAAAAGTTCTAAAATGGGCAAAACGCACTTAACAAATGTTTCACTGAGCCACAGAAATTTTGGGCTCAGTTGTGGTTGTAAATCGACCTGTATTTAGTGTAAGTATTAATTTGAACCATTTCCTCTGCCTGCCCACCTATTCCAGCATCCAGAAGCTTCATATTTTTAAGCTGCATTATAACCAGCACCTAGTGAATTGGAAGTAAATTTTCTCCTTTTCCATCCCATATTACAGCCACTGGGAAAATTTCAAGACGCACTAAGAGTCTATGCAGCTTTTGCTTAGATAGTGTAAGCATTGCTCTGGCGTAGCCTTCACAAGTAGTGATGTTTATTCGCAAGTAAAGCAATCCCTTTTTATTACAGGGCGCTAACAGTTTTTTATTTGCAGTTATAAGCAAAAACATCAAATGTAATTAGTCCCAACAAACCTGGGTTTCTCCAAAAAATCTGAACTGCTTGCTGTATACTAGGAAACGAACAGTTGTCTGTGACAACTGGTCACTACCAAACCCCTCCTATTTATTTCCCAGCAAGGGAGAGGCTGGGTATTGTCTGCATCTGCCTCTCCTCAAGAACCAGCTCACTGCTTTCCTTTGCTCTCCTCTCTTTTCCTCTGTGCGCATACGTGCATCAACTGTTCCTCCCCTCTGACTCAGCTCAGGCCCCGAAGACAGCTGCCTCTCCCCCTGGGGGAGGACGGAAGGCCTCAGCTCTCCCTCAACCTCCCCCTCATCTCTGCTGGCAGCCATCAGGCCACAACGAGCATTACCAGTAAGATGCCAAAACTGGTCAGGTGATTGCAGTTACAGATGGTTTCATTCATTGTTCTTTCTTTTACCACGCAGCCTTCAGAATTCCAACTGCCTTGTCCACCTGCCAAATATTAAAATACTTCTATTATCAAATTGTAAGCAATACAGTTTTAACTAGCTTAATTAACATAAATGAAGTCACATGATTGTGAAACGTACCATTTTTACTGAAATCCCAGAAGGCACATCTTAAAGTAAAATTCTCCTGATTGGAAGAGGGAAAAAAAGGTTAGCTACATACCACATGACCTATGTATTTAAAAGAAGCAGCGCCTGTTTGCTTAGATGTAGGCACATCTCTCACTTCAGACTGTTCCCACAGGACTAAAAGGAATTCTGAAACACCACAAAAACGCCCTACAGGCGAGGTTGCTCAGGCGAATTCTCGGAATCAAAATCCTAATTTATTCCCGTTTTTACAAATAGAAAATACCAAGAATAAATCATGAGGAACTGAGTGTGTAAGTGTGTTCTGGACACTTGTCAAAATATGCAAAGCATCAAGCAGCTTCTGAACCTTATACAAGAAGGCATATGAATCTCTACTTAGTAATGCAAAGGAAACATAGTGGAAATTGTCCTTTTTTATAGGTTGTATAAATATGAATATGCAGCCTCAGTTCAAAAGTACGTCTCTGCCTACATTAGAACGACAACATACGGTTTTTAGGAGGTAAATTGTACACAATACTATTCATCTACATTAATAAAAATATCGACATATTCAGATAGCTAAAATGATTAACTTCTGAAATGAAGCATAAGAAAATAAAATAAAAATAGTGGGCAAATTGGTACCTGATTAGGCCTGATATTTTGTAGCCTGACAGTCACATTTGTCTTCAGGTTGCTGACTGAAAGATTAGCAATACTTGATGATATAACATAACTGAACAAAGACAGATTTTTCAGTGTAGAATCCTGTGAAATGCAACCATGTATATTCTTATTAATTAAATATAATAATGTTGATTGCTACCAAGTTTCCCCCCAAAAAAGACAGGGACTTATTTTCTTTTGACCCACAAAATATGGCTTGGGCCTTATTATTGGGGGAAGGCTTGTTGTTTTGGGGTTGCCAGGCGGCTACCCTCTTGCAAGCATGCTCCCGAAGAGCCTGGCACAGCCTCGGGTGAACGGTTGTGTTGCATTGTTGCAGCAATGCAACACCATGAGGTGACCACGCTCATGAGCAGCCGCCCAGCAAACCCCTTTCCAGCCGGGCACAGCGCCATATACTGACCTAGAGATATTCCAAAGGTGCTAAGCCATATGAGCACCTGTTCCCTACCCCCTCCCCCGGCTCCCGTGGCTTGGCGCCTTCAGAATACCTCTAAGTCAGTGAATGGCACTCTGCATAGCTGGAGAGGTTGTGTGAGCGGCTGTTCTGTTCCCTGCTCGCGCGCCTCCCAGCCTCACCATGCCCTGGCCCAGTTTCCCCTGCAGGGCCAGGGCACTGCTGCCGCCATCCCAGCATGGCAGCTTCTGTGGCTTCACTGCTGCCGCCATCCCAGCATGGCAGCTTCTGTGGCTTCCAAATCCCGGAGTTCAACTGCCGAGTCTTCTGGCAGTGGCTGCTCTGGGAGTACAGTCTATGGGTCCGGCTGCCAGCCCACAACCATAAAGCGTACTCCGAGTGGCCACTGCCGGAAGACTTGGTAGTTGAACTCCAGGGTTTGGAAGCAGCAGAAGAAGCCATGCTGGGATGGCCGCAGCAGTGGCAGCAACAGTGCCCTGGCCCTGCAGGGAGAGCTCGGCCAGGGAATGGTGAGGCTAGGAGGCGTGCGAGTGGGGAACAGAACAGCTGCTCACACAACCCCCCCTGTCCAGCCATGCAGAGTGCCATTCACTGACCTAGAGGTATTCTGAAGGCGCCAAGCCGCGGGAGCCGGAGGGTGGGAAACAGCGCTCATGCAGTTTAGGGCCTTTGGAATATCTCTAAGTCAGTGAATGACGCAGTGCCGGGATGGAAGGGAGGCTTGCCAGGTGGCTGCTCATGAGCATGGTCACCTCACGGCTGCTGTGTTGTGCTACTGTGACAGCACAACATAGCCATTCACCTAAGGCTGTGCCCGGCTCTTTGGGAACCCGCTCGCAAGAGAGCAGCCGCCCAGCAACCCCCCTCTCTAGCTGGGCACAGCGCTAGTCAACGACCTAGTGGTAACCTGCTGGCGCCAAGCAATGTGAGCACCTTTGCCCCCTGGTTCCTGCAGCTTGGCACCTTCGGGATACCGCTAGGTGGGTGAGTGGCGCTCTGCCTGGCCAGAGAGGTTGGCCAAGGGGCTTATTTTCGGGGCAGGGTTACATTTTTGCCCACCTGAAAAAGAAGGTTCACCTGATACGCCAGTTGCGCCCCTTTCTAGATCTGGATGCCCTACGCACGGTCACTCAAGCCCTCGTTATTTCCCGCCTGGACTACTGTAACGCCCTCTACATGGGACTCCCCTTGAAGTGCACCCGGAGACTCCAGCTAGTGCAGAATGCGGCCGCGCGGGGGATTTTGGGAGTCTCTTGTTACTCCCATGTAACACCTCTCCTGCGCGAGCTGCACTGGCTGCCTGTGGTCTTCCGGGTGCGCTTCAAGGTGTTAGTCACCATCTTTAAAGCGCTCCATGGCACAGGTCCTGGTTACTTGAGGGACCGCCTCCTACCACATACCTCCCTTCGACCTGTCTGCTCCCACAGAGTGGGCCTCCTCAGGGTGCCGTCAGCCGGTCAATGCCGGCTGGCGACTCCCAGGGGAAGAGCCTTCTCTGTGGCAGGTCCGGCACTCTGGAACGACCTGCCCCCCGATATCCGTACCATCACGGACCTACACCTCTTCCGTCGGATGTTAAAAGCACATTTCTTTCATCTAGCCGGCCTGACATAGACTAAGGGTATAATTTTAAATTTTGATATTTATTGGTTTTAATTTTTATATTATCCAAATTTTAGCACAGATTTAATAATTTAATTGTTTTTTATATTTTGTATGTATTGTTGCGTTTTTATCTTTCTGTGCACCGCCCTGAGTCCCTCTAGGGAAAATAGGGCGGTATATAAATCGAAATAATAAATAAATAAATAAATAAATAAATAAATAAATAAATAAATAAATAAATAAATAAATAAATAAATAAATAATAATGGTATGGCCTTATTTTCAGGACATGTCATATTTTCGGGGAAACACAGTAGAAACAATAATGTCAGGGACAAATAGATTAGATTTAAATTTTTCAAGCATGCTTTGAAACTATAAAATACCTGGAATAGAGTTGTTTTTTTAAAAAGGTTAAATGTAATTCTAGAAGCTAGAAGCTTCTCTTCAGGTGACAATTCTGCCATTATTGATGATGGAAGTGTAATGGCTCCAATAATCTTTGATGGCACTTCAATTCCAAGGGTAGCCTTTAAAAAAGAGATACCCCCCCCCCCAAATAGATAATGAATCTTTGTGCTTTGTGCTATTTATAATAGATTAACATTAATACAAGAGACAAGCATCCGTTCTTGAGGCATGAAAAGCAAGCTCATAATTGTACTTATTTTTATCCCATTTTTATTATTTTTCATAAAAACTCAAGGTGAGGAGCATACATAATATTCTGTCTTCCTCATATTTCCCCATTACAAGCCTGTGAGGAGGGGGAGCTAAGAGAAAGTGAGAGAAAAATCACCTTTCATTTCTGAGGCAGGACGAGAGCTCATGGTTTTTGGCCTGATGTCTTAACTACTAGACTGAAACGGCTCATGAAAATTTGTGATTAACTCTGCTTCTCTCTCCACTTCAGAGGTGGGATTCAGCCAGTTCTGACAGGTTCTGCAGAACCGGTAGCGAAAATTATGAGTAGCTCAGAGAACCGGCAAATAGGCTGGCCCCACCCCTGCTGCCTCCCAGCTGATCTTCTTTTGTTGCCCTGAGCAGGAGAAGGGAGCTGGAAAGGTTAGCGGGGTGGGGAGAGAATGGGGATTTTGCAGTATCTTTCCCTTGCCATGCCCACCAACCCATGTCCACCAAGTCGCACCACGCCCACTAAGCGACGCCCACAGAACCAGTAGTAAAAAATGGTGCATCCCAACACTGCTCCACTTCCTTTCTAGCAGCAATTAAACATATTATAGATTTTTCAGATTTAAAAGTTTATGTGTTATACTTTTTGCTACTTTTCACAGAAGACAAAACGTGCACCATTACATATAGCAACCATTCAAAGTTACAATTAACTTCCTAAAAAGGGACTTTTGACTCAAATTTGAAATTTCAATGGCCACGCCCTCCCCCACTTATGTCACTGCATTTTTAGCATTCATCAAGTGGCCTGCATTTACAACTAACTTAAGGTGACCAGATTTTAATATTGGTAAAGCGGGACACCATTGCCGGGGGGACAGCGGCCTTTCGTGACAGCAGAGGCCGCTATTCCCATAGCGGTTGGGGCATGGCCGGGGGCAGCGGAGCAAGGGCAGGTGGAAGCGGGTGTTCTGCATGTGCACAGAGGCGGCCTGGGGCCAGGGCAGCGGCACAGGCAGGAAGCGGTGGCCGGAGCGGGCTGTCGGGCAGGCAGAAGGGGAAGGCTGGCGAGGGTGGAGCGAGCAAGCAGGCAGCAGGCGGCGGAGGAGGAGGAGGAAAGCTGTTCGCGGCGGGGCTGCAGCTGGAGCCTGCACGGCCCTGAACTTTGCGCTGCTGCTGCCGCCGCCACAATGCACTGAGAGCTGGTGGGGCTCCCGGCCGGCCGCTCTTAGTGCATCGTGGCGGTGGCGGTGCAAAGTGGCTTGCATGGTCATGTGACTGGGTGAGTGTGGCGAATTTAGCCATCCATTTAACAATACACAGTAGCCCCCTTTTCTATTCTTTTTAATACTGCATGAGGTTTTTGCTCTAGGTTGTTGTTGTTTTTACTGGGGTGGAGGGAAGAGGTAGGCAATGCCTGGAGATTTCTGGGAATTTCTCCTGTGCGTTTGAGGCATCAAAATAGCCAAGATGTTATAAGGTCTCCTGCTGCAGCAGGGGATTCGACTAGATGACCTCTGAGGACCTCTGAGGTCCCGTCCAGGATTGCTGTGCTGGATTGCTCTGAAGCTATGTCTAATGCCAGGTTTGTAGTTCTTCCTTCCTCTTCTTTTTCTCTCCCTCCCTATTCATCCATCCATCCATCCATCCATATCACTTTCCCTTCCCTCTTTCTCCCTTCCCTCTTCCTTTCTTTCCCCCTTCCCTTTCTTTTCTCCCTTCCCTCCTTCCCTCCATTTCTTTCTTTCTTTTTTCTCCCTTACCTCCCTCCCTCTTTTTCTCTCCCTTCCCTTCTCTCTTTTTCCCTTCACTTCCTCCCTCCCTCCCTTTCTTTCGTTCTCTTTCTTCCTTCCTTCCCTTTTCCCCTTCCCTCCTCTTTCTTTCTTTCTTTCCTTCCTTCCTTCCTTCCTTCCTTCTTTCTTTCTTTCTTTCTTTCTTTCCCTGTTTCTCCCTTCCCTCCCTCTTTTTCTTTCTCCCTTCCCTCCCTTTCTTATTTTCTCCCTTCCCTCCCTTTCTTATTTTTTCTCCCTTCCCTCCCTTCCTTTCTCCCTTGCTGTGAAGAACCCCAGAAGGTCTGGGAGGAGGAAGAAAAGCCAGGCTTTTTGAAACTGAGAATATGCCCATTGATCACCTGGCATTCTTAGAGTTTCACTATTTATTAGCTTAACCTGAGCAAGGATAGCCAGCTGCACTTTCAATAAGCCCTCAACTCAAGCTCCATGCCAGAGATCTTCAAACTTGCCAACTTTAAGATTTGTGGACTTCAACTCCCAGAATTCTCCAGCCAGCAGAGCTGAATTCTGGGAGTTGAAGTCCACAAGTCTTAAGTTTGAAGACCTCTACTCCATGCACTTTGGGATCCCCAAATGGCGAGGATTTCTTTCTTTCTCCCTTGAAGCAGCGATGCTTGCTAGGTAATGCCCCCCATGCCCTATTTTGGCCTAGCAGCCCCCCTGAAGCCCCCTGGGAGCCGAAATGGGCTTCCTGGGGATCCTGAAAGGGGAGGGGGAGGTACGTTTGCAAACCCAGTGGGGGAGGAAGCAGCAAGCTTGCTGCTTGCAAGCCTCCTCAAAAACAAACCGTTGGAAGTGGTTTGTTTTTGAGGAGACTTGCATAAAATACATGCTTCATTAAAAATGGGCCAAAATGTAAACCAGAGTTGTATTTATCTGCTCTTCTGATACATCTTTAGCTTTGGGGATTTTGGATTGACTAACACATTCTATACTCAAACTTATATTGTAAAGAGTTATACTTAAAATCCAAAAGAAAATTTCAAAATGAAAAAAATAGGGCTTACCTCAAGATCTGAGGAATGTTGAACAGCAAAAGAAACTTTGCTAAAAGAGCTGCTGTTGACTTTCAGGACAGCCAGAGCTAAAGTAGGAGTGGTAAGATTAATGGCTGTTGTTGAGAATTTCAATTTTAGTCCAATCACATCCACTATTTTTATTATTCTAATGAGAGAGTAATAAGATAATTACTTGTATGATTTTATTATTATCAATTTTTTAAAACAATATTTTCATGAAAACTCAGTTGAATTCCATTAAAGTACAAACATGTTGATAGATAATTAAAAAAAGTTAAATTTACTGAGAAAAATATAGTTTTTCATCTATACCATCTCAAGAGGATGATGTGAAATATAGTTGGAAAACAATGAAAAGTTACATTTCAAAGACTTTAAAAAGAATAATAGGACATCTGTAAACACAATTCATTTCAAGAAAAATATTTCATATAGAAATATGTTTATTACAATATAGACACATACCTTTTAGACATTGGATATATTTGTGATTGGGGCATGCTTAGAAGGAAGCTAACTCTTTCCAGCATTGACTGTCCAAGAGATGGTGCTATTGTTTCTGCAGTTAAGTAGCCTTCAAGCTCCGAAACAATGCGGTTGACATTGGGGGCATCAGTACTAGACGTAATGCTTGAATTATTATGAGAGATTTGCTCTGCAAAAAATAGGGGGAGGGAAACAGCACTTTTAAACAAAACCGGAAATCGGGAAAATGAAGGACTCTGTATTTGGGGGCATTTGTTTCCTTATTTGAATAAAATGGCATGGACAAAATACCATTAAAAAGCTTCAGAGCATTAGAGATGTTTTGTTTATTTATGTAGTCCTTTGAACACATTTCCTTTGATTCAAAGTAGACTCTAATGCACATATATCTTTTGTGGTATGAATGCAGTGGAGACCAAAACCAGCTCACTGAATAAATCACCACTCGATGGAGGATAGAAACAGAGGAGAAAACATAACATCCGTTTTGATTTGGAAGCTTCTTGAGCAGAAATTAGGATAGTTCAGTGAAGTAATTTTTCTGCTGAAATCAGCAATTAATGCTTTCGCTAAAGTGAGCATACAGCTAATGACCTATACTGCTCTATTTCGTTTGATGGAAATAAAATTAGGAATTCCGTCAGACAATAGAGATCAATTTTATCAAGCAAATGTCATCACTTATGATAAGTGCTATGATTTTAGGTATTTATGTATGTAGTCTGCATATCAGTAAGAATGGCTACTTCTTTGAAAATAACTTGGAAGAAGTGTTTCTGACCTTACACAAGCAGAACATCTCCAGCATTCATTAAAACAACTTGACATGAGCCTTAAAAAAAAGGTGCCACTATCTAAAGTTTTTAGGAAGCCTGAAAAAAACTTGGTCTGTTTTTCTAAATAGTAGAGAACTGTAGTTGTGTGAAATCAAAAGTACTTTCATTTCTGAAGCATGTACAACCCTAGTACTTCCACATACTCATCAAACTACATGCATATATCAGGCTCACGACAGAAAAGATCCATTTAAATCAATGTTACCTGTGCTTTTTTTACTTGGTCCTCCAATATCATTAGTGTAGATCATGGAAGAAGACGTGGACATGATGGCTGAAGAAATGGATGTTGTATGCTGAGCACTCGATATTGTAGATGTTGTGGGATATATTTCTGGAAAAGTACTAATAGGCTGGATAGAATGGTTTGTAAAATCTGAATTAATTGTTTCAACCAAGGTTGAAGGAACAAATCTATTGGTTAACTTTGTAGGAAATCCAGAGGAAAGCTCCGTGAAAGGATTAGGAGTAGCATTTGTAGTAGATATGTTTGTTGTTGCAGGCTCAGTGAAAGGAGGTGACAAAACAGTTGTTGATGCAGAGGACATTTGAGAGGAAAAGTCTTCATGATGCCTTGTAAAAGAGGAAGGGCCTACAGGTGAAACTGGAGAGTCAGGAGTACTATGACCACTACAGGCAACTGGTTCATGAATGTCACTATAAGAAAAACAATATCAGCATTGATTTAGTTGCAGCTTATACTTTTAAAAGGATAAAGAAAAATCCAAATATTTATCTGCCCCATCACTTCAAAGAATAATGAATTTGATTATTATTATATTTCTATTTTATGATTTTATGATTTTAACGATTTTTCATGAATACTGCATAGTGTTATGGAGTTGGATAGCCTTTTAGAATTAATAATACTTTTATCATTTAAATAATCTAAAAGCCTATTTCTGCATGCAGAAGTGGTATGCCAGAAGAGGTAGTGAAAATCTGGCGTACCGGATAGAACTGATAGTAATGGTGGCTTTGTCAGAAGCTCCATCAGAAGCTTTTTAAAAAAAAAAACTCCCCCCCCCCCTGCCAGTTAAGGTAAGGGAAAAAAAGCTTTAAAAAGTAAGAGATAGAGGCGGGGAGGTGGGGAGGGAGGAAGAAAGAGAGAAAGGAAGAGAAAGAGAGAAAGAAAGAAAGAAAGAAAGAAAGAAAGAAAGAAAGAAAGAAAGAACGAACGAAAGAAAGAAAGAAAGAAAGAAAGAAAGAAAGAAAGAAAGAAAGAAAGAAAGAGACAGCACAGCAATTTAGGGCTAGAAGACTATTCAGAGATCATCTAGTCGAACCCCCTGCTGCAGCAGGAAACCTTACATTGTCTGGATTATTTTGGTGCCTCTAACAGAGAAAGAGAAAGGAGAAGGAGTTTACTAGGACAAGACTGCCATGCAGAGGAAGGCAGAGATAGTCCTTGACTTATGACTACAATTGAGCCCAAAATTGGTTGCTAAGCAAGAGCGTTGTTAAGTGAGCTTCACCACATTTTACCTAATCCATGACAACTCCTGGCGAGTGACATCAAGTTGGCCATGCCCACCCAGTCACATGACCACCAAGCCATGCCCCCAAAATAGACCACAGAATAGGTAGTAAAAAGTTTTGAAACCCACCCTTGTCTGCATGCCTTCAATAGCACTTTTTACTATATTTAATCATCAATTCTTATATCAAGGGGTTTGTTCAGTAAAAATACATACAAACGTTTTTAGCTTTTCTCTTTTTTTTTATTGAAAAAGTTTTATTCAAACAAATTTTCCCCCTTTTTACCCCCCCCCCCGACATATAATATAAATCACATACAAATACTATACCCCCTCCCCTCCCCCCGTCTTAAAATAAATTTCTCATTCAGATATTGTACCCCCTCACCTCCCAACAATCATAATATAAATTTCTCTTAATGTAACAATATCCCATTAACCCCATCTTCTAAATTAATTAAACATATATAAATCATGATATAAATTTCTCTTAAAATAACCGTATCCCATTAATCCCATCTCTAAATTAGTTATACATATATATTTCCCCACCCTCCACCCTAACCCTCCCCCACCTCCCATTCAAACCCACCCCCCTGACTTCCGCTATACACCACTCTAATAATTCCAAACATCCCATATATTATTTACTCTGTTCACCTGTCAATCTAAACATTCTTACCTAAAGGCTACATAGTACTTCCTAGTCTGGTATTTATTCTGTATATAATCAATCCATTTTACCCATTCCTGTGTATATGTTTTTAGCTTTTCTAATGTCTCTTTTGAGTGGCATGTACAGGAAACAACAGGACTAGAACATTTCCTCGCTGCACAATCAATATCCAGATAGGGGTTAGCCATCAGGCAATCAACAATACCCTAATCAAAGACCTACCAATTCAGACTATCAAGTAAGCAGTAGCCAACAGCCTAATCAAGGAATTGCCAAGGAGAAAACAACCCTCCCACTAACAATGACAGAGCAAGCCGCTTTATATAAACCAAGGGCAAAGACCACTCCTTTCTAGCCATGAAAAGGTCACCTAGTTTGGTAATGAAATATCTGTGTGCAAATAACTCAGCTCAGAGAAGCACCATGCTCTCCACCGTTCAATCATGAGCTACATGTACTCTATTAGTACTGAAACTTGCAAAATATTCTGTCGTCATACTAATTCCTCTCATATGCATTTTTAAAATTATGTTAAATATGCAATCAATTATAAATGCTTAATTTTATCTTAGAAAAGCAGGTACATTGGACTGTCTCTTGGATAAGAAATTATCTCACATTGGTCCCATCACGTTTATAAGACTTTATGGTATGTTCTTTTTTCTATTTTCCCCCCCTCTCAATGCTGAGCATTATGGTGCACCAAATAAGAAACATGACAAGTATGGCTACAATTTTAGCAGATTATACTAAGAAAAATAAGGAACTTATTTGGGGGAACATTGATTTGATTTACAGAATTAATTCAGCATATGCCAGAATAAATGAGGTACCCAGAGAGATACATATTAAATTTATAAGAAGGTCAACAAGGGATGAAATACTGAGGGCACAAAGAGGGGGGCCTTTGATATATCAGCAAAACGAGGTGGCCATACTGAAGCAGATCCCTAAAAAAATATGAGATTTAAGAAGGAAATATTCCTTCCTATCGACAAAATTACATAAAAAGGGGGTGTGGTTCAAGTGGTTGATGCCCGAAGGGATGCTGGTATTCTGGGAGGGAGGAAGAGTTAGAATGAAAACAGTGGAAGAGGCGGAGAATTTTCTTTAAAAACATTCCTCAATCCTGGATGATGACGATATGGGAACGGGAGGGGCCACGGCTCCGCCTACTGGAGGGGTGGAGGAGAAAGAAACAATAGCAAAAAGGCTCAGATCACAAAAATATTTTTTTTCTTTTTTATGTATGGTAATTCCTGTATGGATGTTAATAGAAACAAAGTAATTGAATGTATGAAATTTTACTTTTGATTATGGAACTTATGCACCCCTTCCTATTTTTATTATTTTTTAATGGAACTTACTCAAGAAGACTCGGAGGCGGTCACCAACCCCGATGTGGAAGCTCTAAAATATTGTTATAACACCTTACCTACCCCTTTCCTTTTATAAAATGTTAAAACTAATAAAAAATTATTTCAAAAAAGAAAAAGAAACATGACAAGTAAGCTCCAAACTTTCTAAATTAAGCAGGTTACACTTACCACTGAAAATGGTGCAACTCTTGGGCATTTGGACAAGAAAAAGGCTGCATGGAACAGCAGCATGATTCTGTAAACAACAAAGAATTATATGCACTTATATATTAATATTAATTAGTATATTGTTGTAAAGGCTATTAAATCCTTTGATGGACTAACTTCTTTTTATGTATGAAGTATTAGTCTTACATAGGATCATTATGCAATCACCATTTCATGGAACTTCACAGTGAAATTCCTCGTTTAGAACTAGTTAGCTGTAATATTCAATAACTACTGGTAAGATTAGCTCTCACTGTACATCAGCTTGTGATTACGGTATGCAATTAACACCACTGTTATTTACTGTGTCCACTGTTACATCAGTATTCATAATAAAATTAGTCTTCACAGATGAATCAAATGATGTTGCCATCATATAGCGATCCAATCCACATGCCTAATGGATAGATTTGAAGAGCAAAGCCTCAGCCGTTAATGGGCTGCCTTCCATTTCACTCAGGGCTCTTATACCTTCTGTGTACTGCAGGACATATGAAGACCTTTATCCTGCTGTCATCTGCACTGAACCTCCTGGAGTCTTCAGGATATGACACCATTCAAATGGTGTCAATGGACAATGGGGTTATCTCTGTTTCCAGGGGAGTTCAAAGAGGGCCTATTTCAATTGGTGTCATGTCTGAATAAAATAAATTTCTCACTAAAGAGTAGGCCTGTGCACATCAATCAACAAACAAAGCACCTGTTTGGATTCACTCTTTGCAGGCATGAAAGATTTAAAGTCATTTGAAGGCTTGGCCCAGCTGCTCCAAAACTCCTTCAAACAGCTGAGTAACTTTGCCACAGGTATTATGTTTTGCTGAACTAGTTACACAGAACTACTAAATGGCACCACAAATATCTGCACAATTTGACATACAAGGAAACAATGGCTTTCATATTGTAAAATGATATTCAATACCTAAAAGAACTCAAAAATTATGTCATAGAATATGCAATCTTGGAATAAAAATTCTTCCTTGGGAGACGTCTGGTAGCTTTTTCCATCATCTTCCTTTCAAAGATTGGGACAGATAAAGCAAGCACATTGTTACCAAGTAGCTCTAGAGCAAAATTCTATTCATAATTTTCTTACCGATTAGATTCAATTCTGCTTTTTCTTCTAACTCTGATACTATGTTGCTTATATTCATTCCTTTCTCCATTTCTGTTATAAAAATACAGTTGACTACACTGCAAAGACAAGGGGGAAAAACTTAGGATTTCTTAAAGCACAGAAACTATTAGTACACTGCTTCTGATTAAAAGTTCCAGTATTCTTAATACAAATAATAATTGAGAAATATAATAATACAAACCTCTGGTTTATTTCATTACACTTCATGAGAGATGACTATAAAAGAACAAAATACAATGAAAATAAATTATTTGGCCCCACTGAAATAGGCATTCCGTACAGGTAGTTCTCAACTTACAACAGTTCATTTAGTGAGCATTCAAAGGTACAACATCACTGAAAAGAGTGTTTTTCACACAGCCGTTGCAGCATCCCTGGGGTCACATGAACAAATCCTTGGCAAATGACTCATATAGTTGCAGTGCCCCAGGATCATGGGATCACCTTTTGTGACCTGACAAGCAAAGTCAACAGGGAAGCCACATTCACTTAACGAGTGACCTCTCAAAGGTCCAGCTCTGGACCAGGGAGGAGTCAAGCAAACACACACAGGAAACCAAGGAGCCCAGGAATCCAGATTTTACTTCCCCATCGGAGGCATTGGTGCACACTGAGCATAACACACAATTCCATGCAAACTCAGCGCTGGGAGCTCCTGCCTCCCAGCGCACTTTATTGTCCAAGGCCACGCCCACTGACCAGCCTACCATGACTGCTGGCCACCCAGCATCTGGCCGGCTATGGCTAGTATCTAGCCACAGCAGCATGGCCAGCCTGACGCCGAATCCTGGGCTGCATGACTGGAGATGCATGGGCAGCCACAGGGATGAACAGCTGATGGGCAGCTATGTTGCTCCACCGATGGAAGTCCAGATGCTGCCCCGTTCTTTGTGCCAGCTGTACATCCTGTTGCCTGCTGGTGCCAATCACAAAAAGGGGAACGGGCTGCTGACAGGCAACAGGGTGGCTCTGTTCTGATGTGTTCTGCCACCTCTGCCGCAATCTCTGCAGCTGTGTAGCAGTTCCATAACAGGTCCCGCTTGTAGCAGCTCTGTTCCCCACTCCCACCCCCAGGTATGGTGAGTCCCAGATTGGGACTCAGCAGGCGGCTCCCCTCTACCAGGACTACACCTGGAAGAAAGAAGACAGATGGGTTAGGCACAGCATTCCCACCCCCTTGTCAGGATAGTGTCTGTGGAACCTGGCAAACAGGCACAAGGCCTGCACATCCTGCTCAGCCACCCATGAGGTGTTAGTGGCTGGGTACCCCTTCCACTGTACCAGGTATTGAAGTTTTCCCCTATGGAGTCATGATTTTGTCTGGCCAGTGGTTGAGTGATCTTGGTTTAGGGGAAATAGTCATCGAACCCTTGTCATGGTCAGATCACTCCCTCCTTCGACTTGACTTTCCAACCGCTGCACCCCACCGCAGGGAGGCAGAACCGGAATCGGTGAGATGGTTCCGCCCCAGGCGCCTGATGGACCCTGAGAGGTTCCAGATGGAGCTTGGGCCAATACCTGAGATCCTGACCCACGACTCGACTGAAGACGGGGACTTTGGACCGTGTCACGCCTTGGCGGCCTCTTACCCGGCACCGAACTCTCTTGGCTCCTTGGTTTTCTGAGGAGCTGAGGGTGATGAAGCGTCGGAAGAGATGCCTAGAGAGCATCTGGAGGGCTACCCGCTCCGAGTCTGACCGGACACTGTTAAGATATTTAAAGACCTACCTGGTGGCGATAAGAGTGGCGAAACGCAACTATTTCTCCGCTCTTGTCGCGTCTGCAGATAACCGCCCAGCCGCCCTGTTTAGGGTGACCCGCTCCCTTCTCCATCTGGAAGCGCGGGATATTCCCTTGCAGGGTCGAGCGGAAGATTTTGGGCGTTATCTGCATGATAAAATCGATCACCACACTCTCAACAACCTTTGCCAAAAAGGGAAGGTTGGAGACTGGACGATAGTTGGATAATAAAGCTGGGTCCAGGGAGGGCTTCTTGAGGAGGGGCCTCACCACCGCCTCTTTCAAGACGGCCAAGAGTGTGGTGGCGTGGCAGCTCCCTCAGTACCTGGATGAAGCTGTCTATCTGGATTTGCGCCAATCCGGCTTCCGGGCCGGGTACAGCCCGGAGACGGCATTGGTCGCGTTGGTCGATGATCTCTGGAGGGCTCGGGATAGGGGCTGTTCCTCTATCCTGGTCCTGTTAGATCTCTCAGTGGCTTTTGATACCATCGACCATGGTATCATGCTGCACCGGTTGGAGGGGTTAGGGGTGGGGGGCACCGTTCTACGGTGGTTCTCCTCCTATCTCTCTGATCGGTTGCAGTTTGTGTTGGCAGGGGGGCAGAGGTCGATTTCGAGGCGCCTCACTTGTGGGGTTCCACAGGGGTCGGTCCTCTTGCCCCTCCTGTTCAACATCTATGTGAAGCCGTTGGGTGAGATCATCCATGGTTTGGGGTAGAGTTCCATCAGTACGCCGATGATACTCAGCTGCACATCTCTACCCTGGACCATCCCAATGATGCTGTGGAAGTGATGTCCCGGTGTCTGAAGGCCGTGCGAGTCTGGATGGGGAGGAACAGGCTTCGACTCAACCCATCCAAGACCGAGTGGCTGTGGCTTCCAGCGTCACGGTATAGGCAGTTGACGCCATCCCTGGCTATTGGGGGTGAGTCATTGGCCCCCACAGAGAGGACTCGCAACTTGGGTGTCCTCCTGGACTCTCGGCTGTCTTTAGAAGAGCACATGACGCCCATGGCCAGGGGGGCTTTCTATCAGGTCCGCCTGATACACCAGTTCCGTCCCTTTCACTCAAGCTCTTGTCACCTCCCGCCTGGACTACTGTAACGCTCTCTACATGGGGCTTCCCTTGAGATGCACCCGGAGGCTCCAGTTAGTTCAGAATGCGGCCGCGCGGGGGATTTTGGGAGCATCTAGAAATTTCCTGACAGTGAGAACAATTGATCAGTGGAACAGCTTGGCGCCAGACGTTGTGAATGCCCCAACACTGGAAGCCTTCAAGAAGATGTTGGATAGCCTTTTGTCTGAAATGGTATAGAGCTTCCTGCCTAGGCAGGGAGTTGGACTAGAAGACCCCCAAGATCCCTTCCAACTCTGCTATTATATTGTATTGTTTTATTACTGGAAGGATACAGGTTGATATATAAAAGATTAACCTAAAATAAGTTGAGATTAGGGAAACAGTGATAATAGACATAGTCAGATAAGTAATTGAAAGTGATAATAATTCTATATATATGCATAGTTATAAGTGGTAATTGGAAATGAATACTGAATAGTATTTATTAAAGGAGATGAGTAAATATTATTGATGTTTGGTTAAAATAGGCTACAGGGAATAGTGATTTTGGAGGATAGTAGAATTAACAAATATGATGCCAACATGTGGCTATGTTCTAAGTTTTATTGGTATGTTTTAAAATGAAGGACGTATAATACAATTAACTTGGAGGAATATTGAAGAGATGTATGAAAATATTTTGTAATCAGCAGATACACTTTCTATAACATGTGAGTTGAAGGATTTTTATGTTGTGTTTAAAAATAAAATTTAAAAAAATTTGATTAAAAAAAAGATTGTCTTGGGAAGAGTTCAGGGCCACTGGCTGTAGCTAATCCTTGCTGGATTCAGCTATGTCAGTGGACCTTATTGCAATAACATGCTATTTTAAATAATGCTATATTTGCTATTCATGTTCAAAAATTGTTCATGAAACAATAAACCTCTGTTCTTAAAGGAAGATTAATTGCCTGTGGTTGCTTGTGGTTTTCCTTTGTTTTTTATACAAGGTAATTTTTACAACAACAATGAAGTCCATGCCAATTTCCCATGGCTGAGAAGGGTCAGTCATGACCTGTAAGAGGCTGAGTAGTTTTCCTGGCCACTATTTTGTAGCACAGACCAGACAGCTTTTGATGTAGCTCTCTATTTCTGCCTTCATTTGTGACCACCAGAACTGTCGCCTGGTAAGGTGTAGGGTTTTTAGGAACCCAAAATGACTGGCTTGTTTGGTGTCATAACACTGCCGACACTCATAGCAAGTGGCACATACATTTTGCTGCCTTCCTATGCAACTCTGTCCCTTTGGGTGACTAGTTGTTGGTTCTCCTGAAGCCATAAGTCTGTTAACAGTGCAGTCCATAACTCATCTGTCAAGTCATCCACTGGGATTCCGACGGTCACCTAGGCTGCTTGTTGGGAGAGAGGTATGATGGTGTGGATTATTTCCTCTCTGCGACTGTTATATTGCGGCATTCATGACAGGATATCCACCAGGAAGTTCTTACCTGCTGGGATATACTTCAGTTGAAAACAGAACCATTGGAAATACTGTGCTCACTGAACCTGCCTTGGGGATAACTGCCATAGCATCTGAAGTGCCTCAAGATTTTTGTGGTCTATCCAGACCTCAAATTGATCTGTGGTTCCCTCCAAAAGTTGCCGCCATGTCATCAACACCCAGAGAATCACAAAGGCCTCCTTCGCCCAAATTGCCTAGCCACAAGCTTCTGCGACGTATACCCACATGGCTGCAGCTGGCCCCACCTGTTTCTTTATAACAGGACAGCTCTTACAGTCACATCAGTGGCATCAGCCTGAATGATAAATGGTTGCACAGGGTTGGGGTGTTTCAGGACTGACACCCTAGCAAGGAATGTTTTTAGTACTTCAAAGGCAATTCATCATCCACTAGAGTGGTTATCCTAGGTGAGGCTTTGCTAGCGTATGCTTAATGCGGAGTAAATCAGTCAATGTTAATGCCACTTTGATAAATGATAGAATAAAGTACCAATAAAAATTGGCAAAGCCAAGGAAACTTTGCAGGTGTCTGCTCGTTTTTGGCGCCTATCACTCCAACACAGCTTGAACTTTATGGGGATCCGATGTTGGATGTGCGGTAGCCCAGATAGTCCAGACGGGTGGTGAAACTCAGACATGGATAGTTTCACATATAATTGCGATGGTAGCAATTTCTTTAGCACCTGGCTCACCAGCCATGCATGTTCCTCCACAGTGGTGGTGTAATTGAGTATGTTGTCGCGATACACAAGGACCCAGCTCATCATTAATGAGCTGCATGAATACAGCTGGGGCCCCTTGTAATCCAAATGGCATTACCCGGAACTGGTAGCTAGCCAACGGACAGTTAAACACGGTCTTCCACTCGTCCCCGGGTTTAATGGGTATTCGATAATAAGTCTCTCACAGATCGAACTTAATAGAAAAATGCCCCTTCGCCAAATGGGTATGTCCTTCATGAGAGGCAAGGGGTACATATGCTCCACACACACTATTGATGCGGAAGTTAATGTTTAAGCATAGGGTTCCATCTTTCTTTTCCCTAAACAGCACTAATGTGGCTACCTGCGACTGTGCTGGTTGGATAAAACCCCTAGCCAAGTTCTTGTCGATGTACCATCGGAGTTCCCCCATCTCCCTCGGTGTGATCAAGTACATTTTCAGCTTTGGCAGTTTGGGTCCGGGTATCAGTTCGGTTCCACAATCCGTAAGGTGGTGTGGGATTAGGATTTCTCCCACCACTGAATGAAGTGGGCTCCAGAATAAAGGGGGATAGGCACCCTCAGCCCCAAACCACCACTCCCCTGATGGCTGCGGTGCATTGCCGGCCTCTGGGCCCTGCCGGCTCTCAGCCAGCTGTCTCACTCTCCTGTATAACACATAGTTCCATGCAAAGTCAACTCCCACCTCCCAGCACCTACAGGCCAGCCTACCAAACCTACTGGCCACCCAGCATCCAGCCAGCTGTAGCTAGCATCCAGTCATAGTGGCGTGGCCAGGCCATTGGCCTGGTGCAAAGTCCTGGACTGCATGACTGGAGACACATGTGCAGCTGCAGGGGTGAACGGCTGACAGGCAGCTGTATTGCTCTGCCACCAGAAGTCCTGATGCCGCCCCTTCTTCTCACTAGCCGTGCACCCTAAGCCAGATTCAGTGATTCACTTAACTGTGGCAAGAAAGGTCAGAAATTGGGGCAAAGTTCACTTAAGAACTGACTCTCTTGGCAACATAAATGTTGGGGTCAACTCTGATTGTAAGTTGAGGAGTAACTGTAACCAAAAAGATATTTACATCTGTACATATAATTATAATATTATATTATAGATTACATTACTTACCTGACTTATCCGTTGAAGTGTTTTATTGAAATCTGAAATACTAAAAGACATTTTAGTTGCTTAATTACAAGTTACAAGTTTAATTTTCACTAAGAAACAGGGCAGAAACCAATTAAGTTCCACCAATCTATCTGAACATGCAGTTATCAAGGCGAAAAAAACCAAAGGCAAGTAGACAATAGCAAGTACGGGGTATATAAAGGCAGAGAAGAAAGAGATAGATTAAGCCCACAAGAAGGCAGGGAGGGAAAGGATCATAAGGAAGGAAGGAAGGATAGGGATAATTATAGAACATTCCAGTAAAGGCCAAGAATGAACTTTGCACTTAAGTCCCCTCAATGCTGACAATTTTAAAATTGGATAATTTAAATGATCTGCTAGAACTTTAAATTTTTAAACTAGACAATTTTGAACAATAGAACTTTAAATCTTCAAACTAGAAGTTTTTTAACTGTTAGAACTTTAAATTTTGAGCTAAACTTCCCCACCCAAATTTTAAATGATGTTACAATATCAAAATTCTAAATTGAACATTTTTCCCTTCTAAAAATCTGTGGTAAAAACTTCTACATTATGGGTGTCAAACTCAAGGTCCGCGTACTTAGATCTGGCCTATGGGACTACCCTGGAAATAGCAAAGGACTGGTCCACGGTGCCTCTGCCAATGAAAATTGAACTTGGGAGATCTGCCTATAAATGCTTCTGAACTCCGTTTTTGCTGGCAGAGTGTTGCAGGAGGCCATCAGAGCTAAAAACAGAGCTCAGGAGCCCATTTTCACTGGCAAAGTGCTTGGGCCACCACAGGCTCCACCGACACGAGTGATGTTGAGCTAGCCACGCCCATCCTGGCCATGCCCACCCTTGCCTCCCAAGGTCAAACGCAACCCCGATGCAGCCCTCAATGAAACTGAGTTTGACACCCCTGTTCTACACTTTCATTTCCATTTTTTGTTTAAATCCACTCATGGAAAAAGGAACTGATACTATTGTGATCTGCAGAACATGTTCCATGTATACGCTTATGCCCATAGAGTACCCAAACTATATAGGTACCAAATGTAAACTAATCAAGCTACTAGAAGAAAAAATAAAAGAGTCTAGAGGAAACTCTAACCACTCCAAAACTCAACTTAAAAAATGAGAAGCCCCAAACGCAAGAAGAATATGCCCAAGTTGAACATAATCATGATCAAACAACCTCTAAAAGAATTGACCCCTTAGAGCAGTGGTGTAAAACTCAAGGTGCTTAGATCTGGACTGCAGGACCAGCCTGGAAATAGCTAGTGCCCCCCCTCCTGCAGCCCATTTGTTGGCCTGGACAGCCTCCTGCAGCACTCTGCTGGCCAAAACAAGGCAAGGGCCTCCAGAGGCTTCCCTCAGCCCATTACTGGCTGAAATGGAGCCTCCGTTACAGACCAAAATGGAGCCTCCATGGACCATGTCTGGCCCTTCCCACCTCATTTCCCATGGCTTTACTATACTTATTTGTCAAAGAGCTCCAGAAGAGGCTGACCCACATGACAGAGAAGCCGAAGTCTTTTATTCAGAAGCCCGTGAAGCTGTAAGAACATGAGATGTAAGGAAAACAGCTTTCCCCATCTGAATAAAAGACCAGCTTCTCTGCCATGAAGTTTGGGCCAGTCTGGCCAGTGAGGAGCAGCGTCCTACTTGCTGCTGACTGGCTAGTTTGAATGTATTTATTTATTGATTTGATTTGATTTGTAGACCGCACCCTCTCCCCGGAGGGACTCTCCGGAGGGAATGAGCATCTGCAGGGATTGGGCCATGGCAGCCAATCAACAAGGGGTTTGCAGTTCAGCCCGATGAGACAAAGGAAGCAAGCGCCTCATTGATTGGCTGCCGCCGCCACCTCAATCCCTGAAGCAAGAGGCTTTTTCTACTACCAGAGGCCTGCTGGCCACATGGCCCCAGCTGAAGGGTTTCCCTCAGATTCCATATTCTTACAGCTTCATCATCATCTGAATAAAACACTTTGGCTTCTCTGCCAGTAGATCAGCCTCTTCTGGACCTCTGGAGATCGTCAAAAAGTAAGTAATCCATAGGAAATGGGGTGGGGAGGTGCAAGTGGAATCTGGGATGTCTGTGTGGACCCAGAAGGGCAGGATGAAGGTGGGCAGCAATTGTGGGGACCCCAGGGGGGGCATGAGGTAACTCAGTGGACTGGGGAAGGCTTTGGACGGCCTGCTCCAGCACTAGGCCCCCACAAGCTCTTCTCCACTCTGAGATATCTCATCTGCGTTTAATGACCTGTGCATTCGATTAACAAATGCATTGGGAAAGCAGGGAGTGATCACGTTCATTTAACTTGATTCAATCGAATGAATCCTTGGGTTACAAATGTAATTGGTAGTCTCTATTACATTTGTAACTCTAGGATTACCTGTATAATGAAAGGGAGGGAGGGTGGGTCTAGAGCAGGGATGTCCAAACTTGGGAACTTTAAGACTTGTGGACTTCATCTCCCAGAATTCCCCAGCCAGCTATGCTGGCTGGGGAATTCTGGGAGTTGAAGTCCACAAGTCTTAAAGTTCCCAAGTTTGGACATCCCTGATCTAGAGGAAGTCCTGCCTTAGCCCTTGGACACCACAGGCGCCCCCGACACGAGTCCCATGGCCACACACACACACACACACACACACACACACACACACACACACACACAATGCCCTGGCCCTCCATGTCAAACACAACCCTGATGCGGCCCTCGAAAAATCTCGATTGACACTCCTGCCTTAGAGGAAGAAGACTGATGGAAACATGTCACTCATAGAAAAAAACACAAACCTAGTATAAAACCCCATCCAATCCAACCCACTCTGATGCAGCCCCACTGGTGCTAAGCAATTGATTTAATGGGATCTCAATGGAAGAAAACATGCAGGCACACCGAAAAGAAGCATTAAATGTCTCTAAAAATGTAGCACCATCAAATGCTTTTGTGAGATAGATTGAAAAATACTCCAAACCTCCCTAAGGGAAAAAAGGTGATGGGTAGGTAGGATATTCAATTCTCAAGGGAACAGAACCAGCTGTCCGTAGACCAGACAGTCAATGCAGGGATATATTTTCTCTCCTTGGAGCTAAAATCAAATATGCGGCTGAGAACCTAACCAAAATAATAAAACCCACAGATTATTACCCTTTTCTACTTCTATATGTAGGGACACAAAAAAGGACTTAAAAACAATATTGAGTGATTATGAGCAGCTAGGCAAGAAAGTTAAGGACTTGGGTCCACAAGTAGTTTTTTCATCTGTACTGCCAACAAAAGGACAATATCCAGTAAGAGAATAAAGAATTCTAGAAGTGAACCACTGGTTAAAGGGTTGGTGTCGCCAAAAGAACTTTGGATTCCTGGATCATAGTCTGTACTATCTCCATCTTGGGGTTCTGGCAATGGATGGGCTGCACCTCACAAGACTGGGAAGAATGTTTTCGGAAAACAACTGGCTCAACTTATCAAAGTTGAGGGGAGAAGGTGACCAATCTTTAGGATCTCCAGGACCTAATTCCAAGCAAAATCCCCCAGAAAGCAATAAATAATGAAGTAAGGAGGGATGGGAAGGAAGACAAATACAAATAGGAGACATAGGAAGCATAGGAAGTATACCCAGAGTCAGACATAAATATCTCAAATGCCTAGATATACATGCACAAAATCTGGGGGGGGGGGGGGGGGAGTAGATATGATATTGTTGGAGTTACAGAAAATTGGAAGGATACAATACAATACAATAGCAGAGTTGGAAGGGACCTTGGAGGTCTTCTAGTCCAACCCCCTGTCTAGGCAGGAAGCCCTTTACCATTTCAGACAAATGGCTATCCAACATCTTCTTGAAGACTTCCAGGGTTGGGGCATTCACAACGTCTGGAGGCAACTTTTGTTCCACTGATTAATTGTTCTAACTCAGGAAATTTCTCCTCAGTTCTAAGTTGCTTCTCTCCTTGATTAGTTTCCACCCATTGCTTTTTGTTCTGCCTTCAGGTGCTTTGGAGAATAGCTTGACTCCCTCTTCTTTGTGGCAACCCCTGAGATATTGGAACACTGCTATCATGTCTACCCTAGTCCTTCTTTTTATTAAACTAGACATACCCAGTTCCTGCAACCGTTCTTCATATCTTTTAGTCTCCAGTCCCCTAATCATCTTTGTTGCTCTTCTCTGCACTCTTTCTAGAGTCTCCACATCTTTTCTATATCGTGGTGACCAAAACTGAATGCAGTATTCCAAGTGTGGCCTTACGAAGGCATTACAAAGTGGTATTAATGGATGAAACCCATGACTGGAATACTGATAGAAGGATACAAACTGTTCAAAAAAACCAGACCCCATAACAGAGGAGGTGGACAACTTTGTTGTCCAAAAGGTAGAGGAGACAACTAAAGGGACAGCCATATTGGACTTAATTTTTTACCAACAGAGAAGTGATAGAGGGAGTTGAAACTTCAGGAACCTTGGGTGAGAGTGACCATGTCATACTAGAATTCAACATAACACAAACATAAGCAATAGTACATAATGATACCAGTCTTACATTTTAAAAGAGCTGACTTTAATAAACCCAGAGAGAGCTTGGGAAAGATTCCTTAGATGAAAATAATAAAGGGGAAAACAACTCAAGAATCTTGGGAAACTGTGAAAAATATGACCATAAAAGCCCAGACCAATACAATACCACTAAGAAAGAAAAAACAAATTCAAGAAGAAACAAGCATGGCTGCACAAAGATCTCTCTGACAAATTGAAAGGGGAAAAGGACAAGAACAAAACAATGGAAAGGGGGACACACAACTAAGGCAGAATATCAGCAGATAGCCAAAGTCTGCAAATACAAAGTCAGAAAAGCAAAGGCTCAGGATGAATAAAGACCTTTGAATAAAGGTCAAAGATAATAAAAACAGTTTCTTTCAATATATAAATAACAAGAAAAAAATCAAGGAAACTGTCGGCCCACTAAAGAGAGAAGACAGCAAGGAAGTAACAGTCAACAGAGAGAAAGCAGAGCTACTTAATTAATTCTTTGCATCGGTCTTCACGCAAAAAGAAACTATAGCCCAACCCACCAAAAACATAACTGTAAAAGACAAACTAGAAATAAAAGTTAAAATAAGCAAAAAAAATAGTAAGAGAACACCTGTCTAATTTTGATGAATACAAATAATTGGGACCTGATGGACTACATCCCAGAGTTCTAAAGGAGCTGGCAGATGTCATCTCAGAACCATCATATCACATCTTTCAAAAGTCCTGGACGACTGGGGAACTACCAGAGGACTGGAAAAGAGCTGATATGGTTCCCATCTTCAAAAGAGAAATTACAGGCCAAGCAGCATAACATCAACAAGCGGAAAAATACTGGAAAAGATAATAAAGAAATAGGTCTGCCAACATCTAGAAAGAGTACAGTAATAACTAGAAGTCAGCCTGGGTTTGTTAAAAACAGATCATGCCAAACCAATGTTATTTCATTCTTCAACATATTACCTAAATTAGTAGACCACAACCTACTTCTTGGTAAGCTAGAAAAAAGAGGGAGAGATAGCACCACCACCAGATGGATTCGTAACTGGCTGACAAACTGTACTTAATGAGTAGTCCTTAATGGGTCTACGTCTATGTAGAGGGAAGTAAGCAGTTCCGTCTTAGGCCCAGTCTCTTCAATATCTTCATAAATGATGAGGGAATAGAACGGGAACTTAACAAATTTGCAGATGATACTAAGCTGGCAGGAATAGCTAACACTAGAAATGGTATAAGGTTCCTGCCCACGCAGGGGGTTGGACTAGAAGACCTACAAGGTCCCTTCCAACTCTGCTATTGCATTATTGTATTATAGAAGATAGGCTCAAGAACCAGATGGATCTTGACAGACTTGAACACTGGGTCCTATCTATCAAAATGAAATTCATTATAAAGAAAAGTAAAGTCTTACATTTAGGCAAGAAAAACCAAAAGTACGCATATAGGTTGGGTGAAACCAGGCTTAATAGCAGTAACTGTGAGAGATCTTGGAGTGGACAACCAGCTAAATTTTAGTCAGCAGTGTGCAGCAGCAACCACAAAAGCCAATGCAATCCTAAACTGCATTAACAGAGATACAATCAAGATCAAGTGAGATAGTAATACCACTTTATAAAGCCTTAGTAAGACCACACCTAGAACACTGCATCCAATTTTGGTCACCACACTATAAAAAGATGTTGAGACTCTAGAAAAAGTGCAGAGAAGTTACAGGGCATGGCTAGTCTAGTGAAGAGAAGGATCAGGGGAGACATGATAGCAGTGTTCCAATATTTGAGGGGCTGCTACAGAGAGGAAGGGGTCAAGCTATTTTCCAAGGCACCCTAAGGCCAGATAAGGAATAATGGATGGAACTGATCAAGGAAAGATTCAACCTAGAAATAAGGAGGAATTTTCTGACAGTGAGAACAATCAACCAATGGAACAGCTTGCCTTTGGAAGTTGTGGGAGCGTCATCACTGGATGCTTTCAATAAGAGATCGGACTGCCATTCATCAGAAATGGTGTAGGGTCTCCTGCTTGGGTGGGGGACTGGCCAAATGTCCTAAAGGTCCCTTCTAACTCTGTTAATCTGTTTAATCATTTCAATTGTTTACTGGCTGTAAGGAACAGGGGGAAATAGCCAAAATTTAGGAAAAGTAACATCCTTCCATGATTTAGATTAGATTAACAGAGTTAGGCTAGGATACCAAGTAGTTTAGTAAAAGCTAAATATGTACTAGGAATTATATATGTAGACATTGAATAGTAGTTCCAAAACAAATTAGAAAAGAACCATTCAATGAAAAATGACATATAGACTAACCCCAACACACCAACCAAATGCATATAAATGTATGGTGAATATCTGTATTGAACATTGCATAATAGTGGTGATTTCACTGCAAGTAAACTAATATATGTGGATATTAATCTTATATTTATGGTAGGAAGGACTTGTGCTGAAGAGACATGAAAATGTTTGCTATGAAAATTAATTTGGCAGTATATAAATAGATTGTAGCAACCCAGAAGTGATAAATTTAAAACAGATTTTTTTTTCTTCCAAATGTATTAAAATGCAACAGTATTTTAAATATGACTTGCATGCAACAGTGGCAAGGAAGAAAGAGCTATATTTTTACAGTACTCACTTTATTTCTGGTAGTTGGGCTGAATAAACTTTTAACTGGTATAAATTAGTATTATTGCCAGGATATTTCTAAAAACAATAAAGAACTCATGAATACATTATACTTCTTTATAGTGTCCAGAGAATATAATGGGCATAGCAGCATAATATGGCCTGATAGGGCACAGATTATTCATTACGATTCATAGCAAAGAATGTACTGTGACTAAAACCTAACAAAATTTTAATTACAGAATCAGTAAATTATAATACAATTATAATCTATGGTCAGGGGACCAAGCTGAGGTAAATTTACTTTTTCTACCATTTATCATTTACTTTATGCTGACAGTTAATGTCAACGGTGACTCTTTTAATTATGCAACATTAGGACCGTGACAATGGTTAATAACCCTAATAGTAAACGTAACTTTGATCACAAAATAACAATAAGGACTCACTACTGTTAGGTTATATGAAGTATCTGAATTGTTTTCACGAATTTGAAATTTCATACTGCCCATGTAGAAAACTGGAAAAGAAGGGAGAAAAAAAATGCATTAGGAATAATTTGGTTTAGAAATTAAAGCATATATTTTAGAAAAACAAGAAAGCATATACAGTATTTTCTCTTTTATTCTTTAGCTTCCTTGTGTGATTATACACTGATATTCTATCCTTCGCATAGAAACAAAGTTAGAGAATAAACATGTCTTTATAATATTTGGCCTGGTTTAGTTATATGACAAACTATAGTCTATTATTATAAGAAGCAGCTCGCATGGTTACATGCCCTCTTTTCTACATTCTCTGTGCAGGGAGGCAATGCAAGGACCTTTAAATCTAAAACAGAACTGAATCCAAACAACACAATAGTCTATTAAACATATTTGATATCAAGTAAATTAAGAATCACTAACCTGAGTCTTTACATATATCCGATAACTTACACACTTTCTTATATACAATGTTTGTTCCTACAAAACACAAGTAAAAAAGAGGACTGCATTTTAATATAATTGGTACACTTTTTCTAACAGTATAACTCCTAGCATGGAACCAAAATATGAGTATTGAATTTATTATTTTTTTAAAAATGAGTTAGGTTCAATATTATTAAGCCAGCTGCATACAATAATTCCAGTAAGCCGTTAAACTCAAAAGAATGACATGGTTTATATCATATCAGCCCAGCCCACTCGTCTTCAGATGAGGGGGCTTTCCAAGTCAGGGAGGAGAGATGCAGTAGTCCTCTACTTGCCAGGTGGTCTCCTTTTACTTCACCATCCCTTCATAGAGTGACTATGGTCCAAAATTGGACCCTCCAACAGGGAGAGATCAGAGCTGATCACAGAGCTTGCAGATCAGGCTTCCAAGACTTTAGAAAATTTGTTGAATTAAGACTTTCGGTTCTGTGGGTTGATTTCTCTCCAGACATCTTTTAGATTTAATTCTCAGGCCATTTCAAATAATGCATTTGGTAGTGTTCTCCTTTCATAATTTTTTTAATTATCTGTTTTATAGTCTTTTTTTTTGGTCTACCACCGCATTAAAGTTCCCTAATAAACATATGTTGTCCAGTTCCAGTTCTGCAATCCACTTATGTAATTTACTGTAGTATTTTTCTGGTTTGCGTTTGGTGTGTACATGACTGCAATTAGTACTCTTTTTTGTTTTATTGATACTTCAGTTAATAATATTCTTCCCTTTTCACCTGTGTATACCTGTTTAGGTTTTAGCCAGTCCTTTATATATACTGCAATTCCTTTTTTCTTTGTTTCGGTCAAGGCCAGATGTAATTTCCCTAACTTTGGAGATTCCAGGATACTACCATTTCCTTTTTTAATATGAACTTCCTGTAGGCAAGTGATGTCCATGTTTTATTTTTGGAGTTTAGAAATTGTTTGTCTTCTTTTTATAGGTGAATTTAGTCCATTTATATTGACCGATATTAATGTCACTTCTTCCTCCATCCGGTTACTTGTTTGTCGCCTTTGTTCCTCTCCTTGGTTTTGTTTCCCTTTGGTTTCTTGTCCTCACTCTTTCCTGAATTTCTATATGAGTCTTCTTTCTCACCTCTTGGTCTAATCCTTTTTCCTCTGTTTGTTGTTCCTCTTGGCTTTTGGTTTCCAATTCCTCTCTGCTGTCTGATTCTCCCCCTATGTAATGTTCATAGAATTCCTGGGCTTTTTCTATGGTGTCAATCCTTATTTTCTTATCTTGCCAGGATATTAACATGCCTTCCGGTATCAACCAGCGGAACATTCTTTTATATTTTATCAGTTGTATGAAGAGAAATTGGTAATTCCTTCTTTGCTGTCTGATTCTCTTTGGTATCTGTTTGAAGGTTATGACTTCTTTTCCTTTATAGACCAGCTGTTCATCCCTTGTTCTTTTATAGATTTCATCTCTGACAGCTTTTTTTGCAAATCTTATATGTATTTCACTGGCAACCTATGTCTTCATGCATAATTAGTATGCACTCTGTAGATTTCATCGATATTATTCCTCAGTTCACTTTTGTCCATTTGCAATTGGTCAGCTAGAAGATCGCTCATGAGTTTTGGTAGATCCTCATCTTTTGTCTCTACTATGTTCTGAAATCTTAAAAAGGGTCTTTCCAATTCTAAATGGACTTTTGCTTCCCCCAGATTTCTGTTGGCTGCTGTCAGTCTTTCCTCTGTGCTTCCAATTTCTTTTCAGTTTGTTCTACCCTTGCTTCTGCCAGTTTTCTTTTCTGCCCATTTTTGCCTATTATTTCCTGAATATTCCCTATTCTATCATCCAACTTCTTTATATCATTTTTCACTTCCCCTAGATCGCCTTTCATTTCCTCATGATTTTTGTTTACTGATTCTTGTATTTTTATCATGAATTCCTGAATCATGTTTAATGAAGCTTGTAGGCTTTGTAGGGTTGGTGCAGATCCTGGTTTTTCACTGCTCAACATATCTGTTGTTAACTTCTGTCCTGCTGGAGAGGCTATTATTGGCAATGTTTTCTTTACATTTTTTTGTAGCTGTGGATGTATTTGCCATCTTTAGCTTTTGGAAAAAATTATTCCACAATACCATAAGTTTACAATCTTTCACTCTAGGTCTTTCCCTACTCGCTGTCCCTTCTCCTGTCCCTCTTTTTTTTTTATTTGATAGTTAACAATAGTAAAGTTATATAAGTCACTGATTAAATCCAATCCTTAATATCAATTTTCTATAGACAAATTATATAGACAGTTATATATGTAAATCACAATTATAAATTATTTTATTTATAGTTAATTATTATAAATTGTCCTAACTTAACTGTATTAAAGAGAGAGAGGGAGTGAAGGAGAGAAATAAATAAATATCTATAATATCTATAAGTTGTTAAATACTCTTACACTTTTTAACTATATAATAAATCTACTAAAAATTCATAAATACATAAATCGGTATATGCAATCAATTAATTAATTAAGGGTTACTATTAACCAACGGTTAATGTTTTAAAGCTAGATAGATTTTCTAATATGCAGTAATAAAGGAAGTGGCTATAAATTCTATCTTGTTTAATTAGGCTTGAATCTATATTAAATATATGTAGGGTATAAATATATAAAATATATAAAATGGATAGTTTTATAAAATATTAAATTCTTTGATCTAAAGATCACCGTAGTAGATATAATAATATTTAAATACCATAAATAATGTAAAGATATCTCCAAGTGTACAAATCCAAAGTCCTATGTTCTTATTCCTCGATCTCTCTACTTCCTTGCAACCTCTCTGTTCCCTGTTCTCTGTGTTCAAAATTACTGCTGTCATCAAATTGCACAGTCACTGCCCTATTTCTTCATTTTCTTCTGCCTCTGTCTCTTCTTATTCCAAGAGGAATCTGTTCTTTCCTTCTTTCTCAATCCATTCACCACCCACATAAAAATCTCAATTTACATCACTGCAGATCCAGTCTCAGAAATCAGTGGAAATTCTCAACTCAGCAACCATAATCACTCTCACTCTCTACAGTTTCTGTAATTCGTCTTCTTCGTCTTTCTGCTCTCCACTGCTTAGGTGCTGCTCGTTCCCTCTTTGGAGACTCACTTAATTGCTCAATCGTAAATTCCACCAACTTGGAGAAGTATCTCGGAATTTCAGATTGTTTACCACTGTCCACCGATACTTCTGTCGCTTCTCACTTTTAGCTTCCTCCCCCATTAATCAGGCTGTCACATCTCAGAACCAGGCCATGACCAAGCCATAACAGCTGGACTCTTCCGTGTTCCCAATGGGAAATCGCTCTTCTCCTCGTCACCACTGGATTCTCCCCTCTCTATCAATGTCCTCTCCAAGGTCCAGCTTTGCTTCTGACAGCCTCCAGACACGAAAAATCAGACAGGGAGAATGGAGACTCGTTCTCCTGTAACTGCTTCAATGTGACGTCACCCCGGAAGCCCCAGATTGTTTTGCTTTCTTATTGACAATTCTTAATGTGTTAAGGAGGGTGGGTACTTTGGCATATAATGCACCAGATTTAATTGTGGTTGAAAAGAAGAAAGTATGGATAGTTGATGTGGCAATACCATGGTCCATAGGAAAAAGCCTTCAATGGCAGTTAGTTACAAAATATGTGCATTGGAAAAATTTTCATTTGTCAGTTACAAAAGGCCACAGTGCTTCAAACCAAACGAAGATTACGGTGATTCATTAAGCATCATAAATTCTTGGGAAGAATTTGATGTGAGTGAAGGCCAACACCGCAAAACATGCAGGAGTGAATTCACAGTTTTATGTATAATAATAACAATAATAAACATACTATCTATTTTTTAAAAGTCAAGTTCCATTATATTTGTTGTTTCTAAAGAAAAATGAAATGAGTTGTAATGTTTAATAAATTATAATGTATAGTTCTGAAATTATATAAAATCATATTTCTTGTCATGCAATACTGATTTTCATTTACAAAGATATACTAATATATCATTAATATACATAGATTTGTGTTGTGGCCCAGCAGGAACCGGCTGAGCTGCTGATGGACTCTGATAGCGAGGAACAATATGAGTCTGCCCTGGAAGTTGAGGAAGACCCTGGGGGTGTTCAGAGTCAGAGCAGGGACCAGAGAGGCTCGTTGGCCACCAGGAGGCACCTGAGACATGGAGTAGTGGGGAGGATCAAAGGCAGTTTGTCCCTGATGCTAGAATGAAAAGAGCTGAGAAGCAGAAGCAACAACTGCGTAGGCAGGCTCACAGACAATGATTAAGCACCAGGTGGTTGTTGATTGGCCCCTCCCAAGAGAGCTTATAGGTGAGGCAATGGGAGGGGACATTTGCAGGAAACAACCATTTAGAAAAGAGCCATGAATGTCTGTCTGTGAGTTCAAGACCATGCCTGTTCTGTGAAGGAGTTTTGAATGTCTGTGTGAAAGGTCGCTGCAGAGCTAAGCTTGTGCCGTGAGTGTTCTGGCCTCTCAGACAAAAGACTGGTTATCTTGCTTAATTAACAGTGGCCACCAGCCAAGTGTGGGTTATTATTTATTCGGAGGCCATGCACAGAACAGATTTATATATATTAATAATATATATTAATAATATATGTAATTGTTTTCATGATGTTAATAATAATAAATGTAGGAATTAAACTTTTTAAGCAGACTGACAGGATATTAAGGAATTTTCTATGGAAAGGCCAACCCTTAGCTTTACAAAAATGTGGGACACAACTATATCAAGAATTATGGATTTGACAAATGGGACTCATCGTTAAGAAATATTACTTTTCAATACTGGGAAGAGAACATGACTCTAAATTTATAGTCTTGAACTATGTGTTCACTTGGTGCTTTTAAACTGGCACTTTATTGAATCTAGTCAAATTTATCACTATCCATTAAGGCTTAATGGTGTGTTTAAATTACTGAGCTGAAGAATTATTTCATATATTTCATTTATATAATATTTTTGGTTGTTTCCTTTTTCCTTTTTGGATGTAGTGTATCTTTCTGTTTACCTCTTTTTTCTATTCTTTCAATATAAAGAATAACACATTAAAGAAAAATAACATTCTACCAAGAGACTTGTGGCTTTTTCAAACAATTATGGTGTACCATCCAAACTTTACTGTATATTGAATTGGGATGATTGGTCATCCTGCTAAACACAATAAGCAGAGTTTCCTTGCTATTATAGAAATGTTCTATCACCATTTTATATTTTCCTTTGGCTTTGGCTGTTTTGCCTGAAGAATATGCCAAACAGAAATTTAGCCTTAGGAAGAAAATATCTCTATTAGCATTTTAAAGACCTGCAATTTAATTAGTAAGATTTTTCGGACTTTCTTTCTCTTTGCTTAGTTCCCCAAAAATAAGTGTGATTATATTTTATTTTCTGTCTTTAAAATATCACTTTTCTTTCTCTAAATTCCACTGCAATTTTCTTATTTCCTCTTCTTCAAAATATTGCAGGACTGTGCCATTAACTTTGTCATACCTTTGTTTTTTTCTCTCATTTAAAGAGACCCAAATTTATTGACTGAATTGCTGCTTTACAATAATAATTCAATCAATCTAATTTCATCTCCTTTGTTCCTTAACGCAGGAATCCCATTATACTAAACAACATTAGTTATACTTGTATATAGTTGAGTCTATTTTATTATAGCTAAATACTAGCCTATCCCTTTGAGGATTGTTAAAATCATACTGATAATGGTTCGCCCAGAAAAAGGTTTGCACTGAAGCACTCTCAATATTTATCTTCCTTAAACGACAGTTTACAGCATGATTTGGTATTTTGTTTAATTTGGTATTGTTGTGAGAAATATCCACCTGATTCAGTTCCAATCCAGGAGAAAGACACTGGAAACATGGAGGCTAATTGGAAAGATGGTTTAATGGTGAAGCAAAACCACCAAGCACATGGTTCTCTGATGCAGCTGACCACATGGAGTTGAGAGTGGTATTTATACCTTCGCTTGGCTTTGAACTTGAGCTTCCTATTCCTGTGCAAGAACATATATTTTATCGGCTGTTGTCAGACTCCTATGGTGCCATGTACAAAGTTTGTCTGAGCCAAGTTTGGTTAAGTTTGGCTGATGCAATGTCCTTAGGAGATTGTGCCATGTGGTGAGCTCTGCTGCTAGTGGGTTAATCCTATTATGTCCTGGAGGGTCATGTCTTAATCCCATCACCCTGGAGTTGAAGGTCTTTTGTCTTGTAGATAGGCTGCCCCAGTCCTACTGGGGCTATTAATAAAGACTTGGGGGCTGCTTTCTGTCTTTAAAATCATGTCTCTGATTTAGGAAAATTTAATATTCTGGCTTTTTAAATATTTCTCAAATATTTCATTCTTCTAGGAGGGGTGGCTTCCATCTGTATTCTATGCTACCTTACTGCTTGCAGCCAAGCAATTTTTAATCTATTTTTACTGAAATTAAAAGTGGTACAAGATGTTTTCTACATAAATAATATAAGTAACCCACTCTTACCTGCAGTATCCAGAGTTCCAAATGAAGACAAATCTAAGAATACAAAAACACAAAAGTTAATACAATAGTGAAAAGAGAAGAAAAATAATAAACACTAAAGCTACTCTATGTCAATTTTTTAAGGAAAATCTTGCCTGTAGCACTGTTAGGAAAGGTGACAAAACTGACAATGGATGAATCTGCTGTAAATAAAGAAACAGTTTTTATTTATTTAAAAAGCATATGAATAAAAACACCCGTAATCTTATATAAGCTGAAATGTGAATTTTCCAAACTTTGAAAATATGAAAATAAAAACAGAAAATCTGGGAAGCAAATTGTTTTTTCTGTCTTTAACAAACCCTCCAAAAATGGCATGATTTATTGAAAAAATTAACTCACAAAATGGCCAAATGTTGGCAATGAGAATTGATTTGAGGCTATATGGAAGCCAGTCTGTGAGAAGATATTAAAGGTGAAAAGGGAAGCTATTTTTCTCCCAGGGGTCTTGCATTCCTCTTCTTATTTTTGAAAAAACAAAATGGTATAATGTCAGTGGGGGAATAAATTGCTTCCCTATTTTAGGAGAATCTCTTAACAAGTGAATTTTGACTGTCCTAGATGTTGGGGGTGGGTTGAAAATCCCAGCGTCTTTCTTTTGCATCATTTGGCTTAACCCATTTCGCACTGTCACTAAGATAATCACTGCTTTATTTACTCATTTCAGCCTTCGGCACTAAACAAAAACCAAATGTAGGTGTCTGTGAAATATAGCTTGGTATAGGGCCATGATGGCGAGCCCTTGGCACGTGTGCCACATGTGACATGCGGTGCCATATTTGCTGGCATGGCAGCCCTCAGCTCCAGTGTGCATGCCAGCCAGCTGATTTTCGGGATTCTGGAGGGCCAGTGGGGGCTGTTTTCACCCTCCCCAGGCTTGAGGAAAGCCTCCGGAGCCTGGGAGGGGGGAAAACAGCCCAATGGGCCAACCGGAGCTTCATTCCCTGGGGAGGGCCGTTTTTTGCCCTGCCCAGGCTCCAGAGGCTTTCCTGAAGCCTGGGGAGAATGGAAACATTCCCCTGCAGGGTGTGTGTGTGTGATCCACGTATGTGCAGGTGGGGGTCATGCACACATGCACAGGTGGCTGGGCATGTGTGTGCATGCGATAGCTCATGCACGCATAATTTTGGCCCATCTTTAGAAAAAGATTAGCCATCACTGGTATAGGGCATCAGCATGGTTAATAAATAATTCTATACTCATTAACAGAATATCACAATATGAACCCAATGTTTGCTATGGGGCATTTTCCCCCAAAATTCTGCAAATGGCTGTAAATGCAGAGTGGTTGCTGAGCACTCGAAATACAGTGATATCATCAGGGGGCTGACCTGGCGATTGGAACACATTCAGAACTGGGACACATCTTGGGAAGGGAAGGGGGGGGGGTTTCCATTATAATTTTGAATGGTTGATGCGTGACCAAATTATAAGTTGAGAACTAACTGTAACCCTAAATGTCTGGTAAAATATGTTTAATGACTGCTTTTTTAAATGCAGAGACAGGTTCAATTGAAACTCCGGAGGAAATATATTCCATACCCTGAACTACTGAAAAAGAAGCCCCCCTCCAGCATATCAGGCAGATGATTATCTGATAGCTGGGATATTCAGAAGACCCCATTCTGCATGTTTAGAATGAATGAAGAAGTTATAATGATGTGCCAGTGCCTGGAAGCCGTGCGGATCTGGATGGGAAGTAACGGACGCAAGCTCAACCCGACCAAGACCGAGTGGCTGTGGTTTCCTGCTGCCCGATTCAACCAGCTGATTCCATCGCTGGCCATAGGGGACGAACATCTTGCCCCTGTGGATGGGGCGCGCAACTTGGGTGTCCTCCTGGATACCCGGCTGTCCATGGAAGATCAAGTGACAGCCGTGGCCAGGAGGGCGTTTTACCAGGTTCGCCTGGTACGCCAGTTGCGCCCCCTATTGGATCGGGACGCCCTTCGCACAGTCACTCATGCTCTCGTGACATCCCGACTGGACTATTGCAACTCTCTCTACATGGGGCTCCCCTTGAGGTGCACCCGGAGACTTCAGTTGGTCCAGAACGCAGCCGCGCGAGCAATAATGGGAACCCCTAGGTTTACCCACGTTACACCGCTCTTGCGCGAGCTGCACTGGCTACCTGTCGTCTTTCGGGTGCGCTTCAAGGTGTTAGTTATCATCTTCAAAGCGCTCCATGGCTCGGGACCTAGTTATCTGCGGGATCGGATCCTGCCCCATACATCCTCACGGCCGATTCGCTCCCACAGAGAGGGACTTCTCCGGGTGCCGTCCACTAGACTTTGTCAGCGGGCGACGCCCAGGGGAAGGGCTCTCTCTGTGGCGGGCCCTGCCCTCTGGAACGACCTTCCCCCCGACATTAGAACAACCACGGACCTCCGCTCCTTCCGCCTAAAACTAAAAACACATCTTTTTCGCTTGGCCGGCCTAGGGTAGTCTCTTTTAAGGTTAGGCGATATTATAAGGGATTTTAGCGCAGGGTTATTTGTTTAATCTATTTTTATTTAGTTTAGTCATTTATTTATATTTGTATTTTTAATTTTGTACTTTGTTGATTTTAGTTGTTTTTAATTCCCTGTGTCCCGTCTCGAGTCCCTTCGGGGAGAGAGAGCGGGTTAGAAATAAAAATTATTATTATTATTATTATTATTATAAAAGCATCTATTTAAAAATGGAAATTCGCTTTGACCTAAATGGTTTAATTTAGGTACTTAAAGGGAAAACCCACTTTTGTCAAGGGGTCTATATCTAGTGGTGGGATTCAGCCAGTTCGCACCACTTCGAGAGAACCGGTTGTTAACTTTCTGAGCAGTTTAGTGAACTGGCTGTTGGAAGAAATCATTAGGGCAGAGAACCAGTTGTTACAATATTTGAATCCATCCACTGTCTACGTCTTTCATATATAGATCATATAGTACAGGAGTGTCAAACTCACATTATCATGGCGGCATCACATGATGTATTGGGTTTTTCCCCCCTTCACTAAACAAGGCGTGGGCATGGCTAGTGCATGACGCATCTGGTCTGCAGGAAGGGAGTTTGACAGCCCTGATATAGTAGGAGTTATAAACACTGTGTCAGGGTTCCAAGAAACAAACCCAATTGAATCAAAACGCCAAGGGAGGCACGTCCTCCTCAAATCAAAACTCCAAGGCAGGCACGTTCCTTACACGTCATATTGGTAAATCTGAGGAAACCCAACTGAGCCCCCCTCAGGTTTCCCCCTAATTAAAATTTTAGTTTTCCCTCCCCTGCCTATGCAGTTCATCAATGGTCCAATCATGTCACCATCCAAGTGTCACTCAGTCTCAGACCCCCACATCCTTGGTGGGAAAACTCTCGGTGGGAAAACTCTCAGTTCTCAGGAGAAAGAATTTTATTATGGCTACAATCCCCCAGTTATCTCTTCCTCCCCACTCCTGTTCTCACAGCTTGACTTTCTTTGCTGTGGCAGCCCTGAAGTGACAAGGAGGAAACTGGTTCCAGGGCCGACACACCAGTCAAGCTATGCATTTTTCACTAATTGAAGCCTCTGGAAACTTCAGAATACCAAATGTATTGAATAGCCTGATTTCTGCAAATATCTATACATCTGCTGCTTCCTAACTCAGAAGGCTGCACACAATATGAGTTATCATTCTGAAAAGCTTTGCTGGCTTTAAAGAGTTTGAAGGTATGTTTTATTTAAATAAAACTAAGTAAGAGATAAGAGAGCCAGTATGGTATAAAGGTTAAGGCACAATATTTAGAAATTGAAGACTGAGACAGCTGGATTACTTAGTCCAGTGGTGGGCAAACTCATTAGTCAACAGAGCCAAATATCAACAATACCACGATTGAAATTTCTTTTGAGAGCCGGAAGGTGTGGCCTGTTTTGTGGGAGTGGCTCAGCGGTCATGTGACTGGGTGGCCAACTTGGAAAATGTGAAACTCACTTAACAATGGTCTTGGTTAGCAACCAAACTTTTAGGCTCAATTGTGGTCATAAGTTCTTTCTTTCTTTTTTTCTTTCTCTTTCTTTCTCTCTTTCTTCCTCTCTTTCTCTCTCTTTCTCCATTTCTCTCTCTCTCTTTCTCTCTCTCTCTTTCTCCATTTCTCTCTTTCTTTCTTTCTTTCTCTCTCTCTTTCTCTCTCTTTCTCTCTCTTTCTTTCTGTCTCTCTTTCTCTTTCCTTCTCTCTCTCTCTTTCTCTCTTTCTCTCTTTCTTTCCCTCTTTCTGTCTCTCTTTCTTTCTGTCTCTCTTTCTCTCTCTTTCTCTTTCTTTCCCTCTTTCTCTCTCTCTCTTTCTTTCTTTCTTTCTTTCTTTCTTTCTTTCTTTCTTTCTTTCTTTCTCTCTCTCTCTCTCTATCTGCTTTGTCTGCCCATCTCTGTCACTCTGTGTGTGTGTGTGTGTGTCTGTCTCGCATTCAAGCACTTAATCACTCATTCTGTGTCTCTATCTTTCTCTCCCTCCCTCCCTCCCTCTGTGTGTCTGTCACTCTCTGATTCCCCCCTCCCTCCTTGTCTCTCTCTGTGTCTGTGCCTCTCTCTGTCTGTCTGTCTGCCCCCCGCAGAGCCTCCTCAGCCCAGCCCGCCGTGGTTACTCACTCGCTCGCCTTAGCCGGGCCCGCCCGGCTGCCTGCCGTGTCGCTCGCCCGCTCAGGGTACTTCCAGGGCTCGGTGTGGGGTGGGGAAGGAACGGCGACCCTATGGATGCCGGTTCCCTCCAATCCCCCTGGAAGTAGCATGGCTCGCCCGATAGCCCGCCCGTTCCGTGTGGGGTGGGGAAGGCCTTCTCACCCCTGGAAGTAGCCCGAGCGAATGAGCGGGCGGGCGGGCGAGCCAGGGCGGCCGGGCAAGCCAGCTGAATTCCGTGCCCGTGGAGCCTCCGCACCCCCTGGAAGTAGACGAGTGGCGGCATGCTGGCTGGGGAGGTTCCGCGGGGGGAGGGAATCGGTGGCCAGTAGGGAGTGTTTCTCCGGTGGGTCTCAGGAGTCCCACCGTCGGCAAGGGTGGAGGAAGAGCTGCACTCAAGGGGCCAAAGAGCCACATGCGGCTCGCGAGCCACGGTTTGCCGACCACTAACTTAGTCCAATCACCCAGAAAGGAGGCAGTAGTAAACTACTTCTGAAAAACCTTACTAAGAAAACTGCAAGGACTGGTCAGGCAGTTTCCAAGATGCAAAAACAATTGAATGGAAGAAAATAAAAGTCAGATAAAGAATATTCTATTTAAGTTTCTTACTTGTTGTGCTTACAGAAAAGTTTCCAAGGTTTGATGAGATACTTGTATCACTGGCTGTAAAATATAATATATTCTTAGATTAAAATTAAAAGCATTACATTTAAAAATTGTACAACAATGTTTATATTCCTTGCTCACCCCAAGAGAGCAATGCAAAGTTATTTAAATTTATTACAGCTGCAAAGAAACATGTAATAATACTGACGTCAGAAAATATTTTTCCTATCAATTACTCTTTCATGGGCAGAATGCATAGAATAAATTGTATAAAATCTTGATACAACTAGTTATATTAAAATTTCTGCTTCTTACCGAACTCTATGTAACAGAAAAATGACAGTGAATAAACCTTTTAAAGAGCAAAGTACGTTGGCTCTGTTGAAACAGAATATTAAATTGTAGTTTAGTGTTAGAGAAACAAGGGTAAATAAGCCAGGAGCTCATGTGTATTAATTGCATGTGCCTAGAGCTGGTCATGGTAATGCCAGTGACAAAACATACATTGTGACGTCATAAAACAAGCTCTGCTCTTTCATACTGTACTTGTGAAGCTTCAGGCAGGTATTTCAGGGGCAGAGTTTGTTTGCACTTTGATATTGTGACTCATGTTTTGTCACTTGCCTTCCCCTACATCAGTATTTCTTATTATAGGTGGCTGGGGAATTCTGGAAATTGAAGTCTACCCATTTTGAAACTGCAAGAGTTGAAAAACACTGACCCAGATTGTCAAAAGAGAAGGCCATAAGAAATAAGGCTGCTGATGCTACCACTGTGCCTACTGCCTGGACAGCCGGCCCAGTGGAGCTGGGTCCAGAGTTGCAGAGTGGGCTAGCTGAGGGGCCAGCAGGCTGTGGTTGTTGCTGGAAATCTTCAGCTCATGCACACAAAGGGCAGTGAGCACATGGTGGCTGACAGGTTCCAGCAAAAACTGCCCCTCCCCCTGCCTCAGTTCACCTCATTCCGCGGGATGAGCCTCCTGACCACTGCCCCATTCACAGGAGACACCTGGATTCCCTCCCCAACTCTGCCCAGCCCCCACAGGCGCCCCTCCACATGAGCGACATCAACAGGCCACACCCAGTCAGCCACAAGCAGCTCGCCAGGTCTCCGCCCATCGGAGCACAATCAAAATGCTGATCCAGGGTTCAATGAAATCAATTGTGACACCCCTGTCCTAAAGCATTTGATATTATGCATTTCTCCCAGTTTTCTTGATTCAGCAAATACTGTCAGTAGACACTATAGAAAAACTATAATGAACTCATCTGGTAAAGAACGTATGTGCGTATGCGCGCCAGCAAAATACCTTCCTGGGCTGAGATCACGGCGGTAGGGTGGCGACTCCTGCTCCCACTCCTGCCACTGTGCAGTGAGGTGAGTAGCTGGCTGCGCAGCGTAGAAGAGCCCTGCTGTACAGGAGACTCATCGACCACCACAGTCGCCTTCATGTTGGCTCAGGAAAGAGGGGAATGGGGAGCAGCAGCAGCAGTAGCCAATGTCATGGGATGAAGGTAAGAGAGCTCCAGCTCTCCTGTGCAGTGCAGGAGAGCCCTGCAGAAGGAGAGCCTTGGGCAGCACAGGAGAACTGGAGCTCTCCTCCCTGCATCCAGTGATGGCGGCTGCTTCTGCTCCCCATTCCCCTCCTTCCTGAACCTGAAGGCCACTGTGGCTGGTGCTGAGCTGCCTGTGAATGATGCAGTATTACAAAAAGCAGCCAGTCCTGGGCAGTGCAGAGAAGATGATAGAGCGTTTCAGGCAGGTGGCTCTGCAGAGAGGCTCATGCCTTCTCAGGCCAAAGAACAGATTGCGCGAATGGGTCAGCAGGGAGTCGCAGCAGAGGGGTCAAAGAACCATAGGACCAAGCACGTTCATAAGGCTGATGGCGGGCAGCCCTTGGTGGAGACGCAGCCACTGCTCTGGAGCTGCCCATTATTTTTAACCTATGGATTAAAATCTTTTTCTTTATTTTAATATGGGCTTTCATTTTTCTTTATTAAGTTCCATTTAAGAATTTTGCTTCTTTTAAGCCTGGAATATAAAGAAAATATAAAAGGAGTACAAAGAGGGTTGTAAAATCAAAGTGTAAGGAAGCAACACTGCCACTTGGAGGCTGGAGGCTTGAGTCTTGGAAACATTGTACTTTCCCTTTTTCTTTTGATCTCATTGATTTTGCACTCCAAGGTTTTGCAACTTGTTTACAGAGAGTGATAAGAGAAAAGAGCATGGATTGTTTATGTAGGTGCTCTTTGGGAGCTTTGCTGGCAGCTGGAGAGAAGTGAAAACAAAACTTGGTTTTGGAAGATTATAAATGAACTTGTGTCTAATCTAATAAAAAGCTTTGAAGGTTAGAGTGGCAGTGTTTACAGCTGGAAGAATGGCACAACCTCAAAAAGAAACCTTAACATTGCAAAAGATTATGTTTGGAATTCAAAATTTGCTAGAAGTAACAGAAAATTGAGATGAGAATGGAAAACATAGATTGTATAACAGCAAAATATGATGGAAAATTTGAAGATGCTTATCAAATGGAAAAAGTGGAGGTTAGAGTCCTAGAAATCAAAGGGAAAAATGAATATAAAGAGAAGACAACTGATGATATTAACAGTGAACTGAGCATGGCTGGAAGTGGAAAGAGTGGAATTTGGAAAGGTGAACTAGATGGACAGGAACTCTATCCCAGATTTCAAGGCAGAAGAAGAAAAAAGAGAAGAAATGATGGGTTTAAGGAGAGAAACCTTGTTAGAAGCATTATTGATAAATAAAGATAAGCTGATTAAAGAAGCTGATAGAGGGTATCAAGATTATATAAGAGATGCAACAAGCAATAAGCTGCAAAGAGAAGTCCACACAAATTTAATTAAGGAAATAAACAGGAGATCAATTCCACAAATGGCAAAAGAAATAAGACTGCATTATTACTGGAAAGATACAGGTTGATATATGAAAGCTAATAATAATAAAAAAAGTTAAATTTAGAGTATTATGTAAAAAATGAAGTGATAATGGATATGGTTAAATAAATAATTGATAGGGATAATAATATATACATATGTATTGGTTTGACAAGAGGAAATTTGATATAAATAGCAAATAGTGACCATGAAAGGAAATTTTTGTTATGTATCAAAGCTAATGATAAAAATTTAAGTCAAAATTTTGTTAAACTTTGAGTATTAGGTTAATGATGATGATGATGATGATGATGATGATGATGAAATGGCAATGGATATAGTCAATAAATGATCGATAATGATACTAATGTATATATATGTACTGGTTTAATAAAAGGAAATTGGATATAAATTGTAAACAGTGATTTGGAAAAGAGGTTTAGGAATTTTGTTATTAAATATAATCAATTCTTATCTAGAACATGTCATAAAGATGTAATGTTATTGGATGATATTGGAAATAGCCAATGAAATGTCATTATGTGGTTATGCTTTTAATGTTGGAATATTTTATGCAAAAGGACGTAAAAACAATTATAGTCAAATGAAAATTGAGGTATGATGATAGTAAGATATATAAAGATCTTTGATTTAAAATATATAATTTGATATTGTAAGTGATGACTGTGGAAGAGATGCATGAAAGCTTTTGGTAACCAATTGACACACTTTCTACAATATGTAACAGATGATTTTGTGGTGTTTTTTGTGTTGTGTTTGTCTGTTTATTAAAAAATAATAAAAAAGAAGGCAAGTGGGCATGGGGGACCACCAGGAAAGCTGCATGAAAGGCAGGGAAGCATGACAGGGCTGCGGGGAAGGGAGTAGGCTGCTAGCTCCCTTCCCTGCAGCCAGCCGGCCCCGATATGCTTGTCTGCCTCCCACACGGTCTTCTGCTTGCCTGCCTTTGTAAGCTGGTCATGGGGATACCAGGAAGGCCCTGTGGAAGCCAGGCAAGCATGGCAGGGCTGCGGCCTGCAGGGAAGTAGGGGAGGCAGGGTGGGGTGGTGGAAAGCAGAGATGGGGCAGAACGAGCGAGCGGTGACCAGGAAACAGTTCGGGGGTGTGGCCTGCTAGTGGTCCCTACAGGTTCGGCGGCCCAGACCCAATGTCCAATCCAGTAGGATTTCACTCCTGTTTTATGTCTGTCTATTCACTTGTATTCCTTTAAGAATAACTTCAGAAAATCTCTCAATTCTATAAATGCTGATTACCATGAATAATAAATAATAAATAATAAAATTCCATGTCTTCAAACACATATTTTAATTAAAGTGAGTTTTAAATTCTCCTAGGCGCTGCTTGGAGTGTCCAAGCATGGGTTATCCTCAGCTTGCTGCCCATTGGACTGAGTTTGAAATTGTTGTGTAGCCACGCCTCCTGCTGTTGCAGAGGCTCAGTTCTAAAAAACTCAGTCACCCTTCGGACGCGTCTGGGGAGTCTCCAGTCCTTTGGCATCAATCTGACCTCCCCAGCAGTGAGTAAGTGTAGACTTTTTTATTATTATTTTTTTCTTTTGAAAAAGTTTTATTGGGTTTTACAAATTTTTATTAAAATAGGATAAGGGATAGTAAGGAATTACAAAGACATATTGAGAACCTCTATGTCGGAGATGTTGGCCCCCTCCGAGACCTCATAAAAAAAAAAAAGCAAATACAGTAATTTTTCATTTTTCTACAAAGTGGAAAGATGTACAAATATTTTAATTTTAGAATCTATGCAATCAATCATTTATAAACATCCAAATAAGTTTTATACTATTACAAAAAAAAAGTCACTTATGAAATCTAAGTCTTATGGCAATTGTATTCTTTTCTCCCTGACCTCCAGTGGGCGGAGCCGTGGCCCCCTCCGTTCCCCCATTTTCATCCTCCAGGATAGGGGATTGTTTTAATTTTTACTTTTCCCCCTTCCCTTAACGCCAGGATAGGGGATTGTTTTAATTTTTACTTTTCCCCCTTCCCTTAACGCCAACATTCCCTCAAACATCACCCACCAGAAACAGACCCCCTTTTTAAATAATCTTTTAAATAAGAAGGAAAAATCCCCCCCCCCATCTTTATAATATTTTTTGGGATCTGATTCAAGGTGGTAACCATGTTCTGTTGATAAATTAAGGGACCGTCTCTCTGTGCTCTCAGGATCCCCCCCCCCCGTGGGCCCTCTCGCAAATTTAATGCGTATCTCTCTGGATATTTCATTTATCCTGGCATATACTAAGTTATTACTAGAATTTTTAAACTCATCCCTTGTCACAGGCAACCCCCCCTCCAAACCATCAATTTTTTGTTTATTTTCCATTAGCGCTTTCTGTATCTCCAAAAGTTCTGATTTCGATCTAACATTATCTTTCCGGATTTCCTTAAGTTCTTTCATAATATCTTGAAGATGTCCTTCTATTATTGAAAACTGCGTAGCTTCCATCTCTGTTTCTTTAGGTTAAAATAATCTTGAGTTGATGTGGCTGTATTTTTATAAAAAGCACTAATGAAAGTTTTAAGTCTTTGTCATTAATATGGCGTCTGTTGGAGAGGCATTCCGCGAAACAAGGAGAGAACAAAGCCAGTGTCCAAACTCATAATTCCATTTAATTATAATCCAGAGGGAAAACAAATTCTTAAAAACAATCACATAAAAAAGAACAAAGAAGGCACAGCAGGGAAAGGTCCAGTGAGTCAGTTATATTGATCCATTACTAAAAAGAGAAGAACAGTCCCATACGTAAGGGAGTGCCAGCAATTTTCCACGAAGATATATCTCCTGGGAATAAAGGAACGCCATCTTCCCCCGCTCCACTGTCAGCCGTTGAGAGTTGTTAAAAAGCAGTTCAATTGTAGCCAGACTTCGATACAAAATATCAGGATCGTTCAGGAAAGACTTTCACTTATTGTTTAAAAACAATCGGATGTTGATTTCTCTGCTTCCCCAAGTCTGGGGAGCATTTCTAAACGCCGCCTTTTTTCCTTCCAAGGGGGGGTATTACAAACTCCCCCCTCCTTTTTCTTTCAAACTTAGAGCTGAGAGCAATAAAATAAAGTCACTCACGATCCACTTTGCAGCCAAGAGCCTCGGTTTTGCCTCCAACCCCGGCATTTCAGCTCTTCTCTAAAGCAACTAGTTGTTCCGGCTCTCCATCGGCAAAGGGAACCAAGCCCCCCGCAGCATGTTCTCCTACGCCTGGGTCGAAGACAAGGACCCCCCCCGACCGCCATCGGGATGGGGAGATTCCCAGCAAGCCGATCGTACAGCGGGAGTCCTTTAGAAGGAACTCCCTGCCCGTTGGGGGCCGTAGAAGGAACAAAACGGCGGACGAGTCCCAAGACTCGACCGTCGCCTCCGGGAAACCGGAAGGAAGTCCGCCTTTTTTATTATTTTTGTCTAGTTGTGTTAGCTAGTGTATTATTTTCCTTTTTTTTGTTTTTGGCTTCGTCGTTGGTGTGTTCGTTGCGCAGAGCGGGCTGTTCAAACCGCGACTGTTTCCCGCTTTTCTTGCGGAGCAGCCTAACACCGGGCTTTTTGAGGGGCTAGGTAGGCAGCTAGGGTGCCCCAACCTTGCTATTGGGGGTTTTCCTCCCCTGGGAAGCCTCTACTGAAGTTTCCCAGCCGATATTTCCCCAGTGCCGGTTTGACTTTCGGCGGCCATTTACAAAGGAAAAAAAGGCGCGCGTTTTGAATCTGCCACCTTTTTCAAGCCGCAGCCCATCTCCTCTTCGCAGATCGCCGCTGCGAAAGCCATTGGGGTTGTTCTTGCTCTGGGGCTCCCAGACAGGACTCCCTGGGCTTACAGAAGAGACTTTTTTCCAGCGGCTGCAGGGAGATTGGCGGATTGAGGTGCCATTCCCATGTCTACTCCAGCGCAGATCTGCAACGCCTGAGACTTCTGTTTCTTAATTTGGCGCCAAAACCAGGTTCCTGTTTCTCCTTTTGCTTAAGTGTCTTACCTTGTCCCTTGTGTGATTCCCTGAAGGGGTTTAAGGGTTTAAACTGGTTTTAATTGTTCTTGTTTTTTCAGCCACTCCATGGCTGATTCCAGTGAGCAAACAGGAGAGCCTGCTTCCAAGCGTAGCAAGACAAACCCTGCTGCCAAGAGCGATTCTGCACCCTGTCCTGACAAGGGGAAGAGGCCTAGTGTCAGAAAGGCCACCAAGGCTGATGAGAGACTGGCTGATAGAAGACAGAAGATCCTAGAGAAGCAGTTCCAGAGGGCTCTTTCTGCCCAGGACAAGACTGTGTCAGATAAGGCTCCCCCTTCCCAACAGCCTCGTAGGGAGACACCCCCCCTCTCTCGCTGGTGATGGGGACTTTGGGTTTTCCCCCAACCACTCGAGGGCCTCTCTTGCTTCCCCTGCCCCCTCAATGGAAGAGGATGTAGAGGAGGAAGTTATGGAGGAGGAAGCTTCCTCCATGGTGGGGAGGGGGAGAAGGATGAGGAAGTGGCCTTGGCCATTCTCCATCCGGTGGTCGCTTCCCAGCCAGAGGAGCCCACCTTGCCTTCTGCTATGCAGGATGTAGTGTCCAGGGCCATCGCACAGGGCATCACGGATGGCATGAAGCAGCTGGTGGCCACTCTGCCCCTTCTTTCTAAGCCTAAGCCCAGGGCACCCAGGAGTGTGGTTCCTGTCCCTGGGGGAGGTGCTTCCCCCACAGCCTCTTCTGCGATTAGTGAGGCATCCGAGGGGGAGGAGGAGGAGGAGGTAGCTACTCAAGGGCCCCCCGATTTATCGGAAGATGAAGGTTCTACACCGGAGGCTCCGCCCTCCAAGGGGCTTTTCAATCCTGTCATGTTCAAGGCGATTTTAACTAAGGCTAGAGCATCGGCCGTGCAGATGGGCCTCCCGGCCCAATCTGATAAGAAGCCATCTGACCAAGAGAACGCTATTGTTATTGGTCCTAGGGATCCTGGAGCGGGTCTCTTTAGGGAATCTACCCTTCCCCAGGAGTTGGTACCGGCCCCTCAGCTATTCCTTGACATCATTCAGCGCCAGTGGGTTCAGCCTGGGACCATGGCACATCCCAGCGGTGTAGACAAGAAGCTCTACGCCGTGGAGAACGCTATGGAGGATATTCTCACTCTCCCTCAGGTCGATGATCCCATTGTCTCTTTGACCTCGACCTCGTCCCTTCCAGCCGAATTGGTGGAGGGGCTTAAGGTGGAAGATAAGAGGATGGAGAAGTCTTGCCACAAGACACATCAGGCTACTGCCTGGGACATGAAGGCTTCGTCCTTGGCCTCCTATTTCAGTAGGGCAGTGCTTTTCTAGCTCAGAAAACTGTTGGCTTCACTGCCTGAGAGTGACATTAGGTCACGGCAGAATGTAAATAAAATCATAGCCGCGGTTGAATATTCTTCTGATGCCTCTCTTAATTCCACCAAATTCTCCTCCAGAGCCTTAGCTTCGAATGTTACTTCGCGCCGCCTGCTATGGCTCTGTCATTGGCAGATGGACATAAAGGCGAAGTGGAAACTGGCGTCGGCTCCCTTCAAGGGTGGCAAGCTCTTCGGCGAGGCCTTGGATTCCTTCATAATCGAGTCCAAGGATAAGCGGAAGATTCTGCCGGCAGTCACTAAGAAACAGGACCGTAAGAACCAGTCTTCCTTTCGCAGGCAGCCCTTCTGGTCTGCGGAGGCCCCTTCCACCTCCGGGGGGGCCTCCAGGACCTATCCCCAAAACCAGGATCGGTCCCAGGACAGATCGTCCTATAGAGACAGGTCCAAGTACCAGAACCAGCGTAAGCCCTTCAAAGGTTTTTTTTCCAACCGCCCCTTTAAAAAGAACAAGTGACCCCATAGGGGGACGCCTGCAGAGATATGCATCCCAGTGGGAGGAGACCACGACGGATGCTTGGGTCCTCAACGTGGTTCGCCACAGCCTCACCCTCGACTTCCTGTCCCCTCCCCCGCGGAGATTCATCCGCTGCCCTCTCCCCAGGTCCCCACTCAAACAACAGCTCATGAGGGCGGAGATCAGTCATTTGTTGGAAATTGCAGCCATAGAACAGGTCCCGGAGGGTCAGGAGGGCAAGGGGTTTTTACTCCATCCTCTTCCTGGTCCCCAAGTCATCCGGGGGTGTAAGAGCCATTCTGGACTTAAAGAAGCTGAACCAGTACCTCCAATACAAGCGCTTCAAGATGCAGTCCCTCCAGACCATCCTGGGCTGCATCCGCCAAGACAACTTCCTGACTTCGATCGATCTGAAGGAGGCGTATCTTCACGTGCCCATTCATCCAGCGCATCGCAGGTACCTGAGGTTCCAGTTTGCTCATCAGCACTTCCAGTACAAGGCTCTACCCTTCGGCCTGTCATCGGCCCCCAAAACCTTTACGAAGGTCCTGGCAGTTGTAGCTGCACATCTTCGGTCCCGGCCTGTGAGGTTGGCTTGTTACCTGGACGACATTCTGCTGATGTCGCCCTCCAGAAGCCAGGCTCATCGGGATCTGGACTGCACCATTCGCACCCTAGAGGCCCACGGGTTTTCGGTGAACCTGGAGAAGAGTCACATGCAGCCCACCTTCTCGATCCTTCATCTGGGCGCCATCATCGACTCCAAGGTCTGCAAGGTCTTCCTCTTGCGGGAGCGCATCGACAACATCGTGCGGTTGGTGAGTCAGGTGCAGGGCTCCAAACTGATCCCTCTTGTGACTCTCTCCCAGCTCCTGGGGAAGCTGATCTCGTGCATAACAATAGTTCCCTGGGCTCGCCTGCATGCACGGGATCTACAATGGTTCCTGCTTCCATACCAGAGACGCAAGATCAGCAATTCCAAGCGGCAGATGGCAGTTTCACCCCGGGTCCTTCGTTCTCTCAGGTGGTGGAGGTCGCCCGCCCTGCACGAGGGGTCCCCCTTCAAGGAGCCCGACCGCATTACCATAACGACGGACGCCAGTCTCTACGGCTGGGGCGCTCACCTTCGTCACCATGTGGCTCAAGGCAGGTGGTCTCGGCAGGAGCTCGCCCACAACTGGCTGGAGCTCCGAGCCGCCAGATTGGCTCTGCGTCACTTCAGCAACCTCATAGAAGATTCACATGTCCTTCTCCTGACGGACAACATTGCCACCAGAGCCTACGTAAATCATCAAGGCGGCACGTAATCAAAGGCACTCATGTCAGAAGCGGAGGCCTTGGGCAGATGGGCGGAGAGACATCTTCTGTCCTTGAGAGCGGACCACATAGCGGGGGCGAAGAACGTGACGGCGGACTGGTTGAGCAGGACCACCATCAACACCTCGGAGTGGCAGCTCCACCCGGATCTCTTCCATCAGATCACCCAGAGGTTCGGCCTGCCCGTCCTGGACCTGTTTGCCAGCCCACAGAACTCCCACCTACCGAGGTTCTTCTCCCGCTTCCAGTGTCCACAAGCAGAAGGGACAAACGCCCTCCGATGTCGTTGGCCCACAGGTCTGCTGTACGCCTTCCCTCCTCTTCCCCTGCTCCCTCAGGTGATCCAAAAAATCATCTCAGAGGAGGCGGAGGTGATCCTGGTCGCTCCTCACTGGCCCAGACGGTCCTGGTTCACCAATCTAGTAGGCCTGTCGGTGGAGAAGGTCTGGCGCATCCCTCAAGACCAGGTCTCTCTCATTCAAGGGGCCATTTGCCAACCGGACCCTCAGTGCTTCCAACTAGCCATCTGGCACTTGAGGGGGACATCCTGAGGCGGCATAACTATTCAGACAAGGTGATCCGTATGATCCAGGCCTCCAGAAGACCTGCTACTATTCGTATCTACGAGGCCACCTGGGCCACCTTCTCTTCTTGGTGCTGGGCTAGGCACATTTCTGCAACCACGGCTTCCATCCCTCAAATATTGGAGTTCTTGCAGGAGGGCTTGGACAAGGAGCTTGCTTCCAATACCTTAAGGAGACAGGTAGCTGCCCTCGCTACCGTCCTGTCACCGGAGGGATCTGTTTCACTCAGCAAACACCCCAGAGTACGTAATTTTCTGAAAGGGGCTTCCAACATCTGCCCCCAAACAGTCTATCGATAACCGACCTGGAACTTGCCTTTTGTTCTTCAGTCGTTGACTGAACCACCTTTCGAACCGTTACGTTCCGTCACTTTGCGTCACCTGACTTTCAAGACTGCCTTTTTAATTGCTATTACATCAGCAAGGAGAATCTCGGAGCTCTCAGCCCTCTTCATTAGAGAGGACTTGTGTGTAATCCATGCCAACAGAGTTGTCCTCAGACTGGACCCGACCTTCTTGCCTAAAGTCAACACCTTATTCCACAGGACTCAGGAGCTTGTCCTCCTTGATTTTTGCCCGCACCCTTCTCACCCCAGGGAACGCGTGTGGCATAAGTTGGATGTACGCAGGGCTGTAAGGATTTACAAGAAGAGGACATCAGACTTTCGCAAGTCAGAATCCTTCTTTGTCTCGTTTCAGCCGACATCTATGGGACGGAAGGTCACATCCTCCACGATAGGGCGCTGGCTACGTGCCTGCATCAAACTTGCATATGAGCATCGGTCCAGACCTGTCCCTCCACGCATCACTGCTCATTCGACCAGGAGTGCGGCAACCATGGCCGCCTGGGCTACCCAGGCCCCCATTGACGAAATATGCCAAGCCGCTACGTGGTCCTCGCCTTTTCTGTTTATTAGGCACTACAAGCTGGACATCTTTGCATCCTCGGAGGCCTCTTTTGGCAGGCGTGTGCTCCAGAGGGTCCTTGACGCTCCCAGTTCCCATTCCAATCCTTCTTCCCACCCTGGGACTACATAGCATTGGCATGTCCCGTGCTTGGACACTCCAAGCAGCGCCTAGGAGAATGACCATTGGTCTTACCTGAAGGGTCTTTCTCTAGGCGCTGCGGAGTGTCCAAACCCCACCCTGGAAGTTTGTGGGAACTGGCTTGTTGTTTCTTCGTTGTATTGCGACTAGAATTCTGTTACTGTTTTTTCTGCACCCTTCTGGTCTACTTTCGTTTTTTAGAACTGAGCCTCTGCAACAGCAGGAGGCGTGGCTACACAACAATTTCAAACTCAGTCCAATGGGCAGCAAGCTGAGGATAACCCGTGCTTGGACACTCCGCAGCGCCTAGAGAAAGACCCATCAGGTAAGACTAATGGTCAATCTAAGATAAATTTGGCTGTTTTCCTCATAACATGAACCATGAAGCACATAATCTGAACCATGATCTTGAACAAAATCCAATAGCGACTGATTTATTCCATAGAATTGATAAAAATAAGAATAAACAAGTATTAGACTTTTAGATGTTTTATCAAATTGTATAGTTCCTATCTCAGCACCCACTTCCCTTTCCATCTGCTAGGTTACCTAGCTTATCCACATCCTCTAACCCAGTGGTTCCCAAACTTTTTCAGTCCACCGCCCCCTTGGTGCTACAAACTGATCCTCAGTGCCCCCCACCAGTGGGGTTTCAAATTTAAAGGGACAATGATTAGAAGAGCAAAGAAAGAAAACTTACCTCTCCCAGAAGCCAAAACCAAATGAAGGAACAGGAGACCAAGAGAAACGTTTAATTTTAGTAAGCATTCCCATACTTTCTCCGTGGCTATATGGTTCATTTTACCGGCTGCCATCCTAGATGGTGAAAGAAAAACAATTAGCTACATGTATAAATTATATTCATTTTATAAATATGAAATAGTTATACAGGCAATCCTTGACTTACAACCATTTGTTTAAAGATTATTCAAAGTTACAATGGCACTGAAAAAAGTGACTTACGACCATTTTTACATTTAACACCATTGCAGCATCCCCAAGGTCATATGATCAAAATTTGGATGCTTGGCAACTGGCCAAGTTGCAATGTCCCAGGGTCATGTGATCTTCTTTTGTGACTTTCTGATAATGGAAGTCAATAGAGAAACCGGATTCACTTAACAACTGTGACATTAACCTCACCTCCTGCTGCTTCGGGCTCAAAGCTGTAAGCTATTTTGGGCTTGGAGCTGTTGCTGCCTCCATGGCCTGTCTGCTGCTCTCGCACCTTGCACAGCACAGTGAAATTTAGCACACTTCACAATGGGGGCGATGCAGTCCCCTGGAGCTCATTATGATGCAGAACTACAATGCGGCCCTGCCCAACTCACTCCTGGCAAGAGAGAGATACAGAGACAGAGAGAGACAGGGAGACAGAGAGAGACAGGGAGAGAGCGAGAGCGAAAAAGAGAGAGACAGAGAGCAAGAGAGACAGAGAGCGAGAAAGAGAGATGGGGGGGCAACATAACCAAAGTTGGGTGTGCCAAGAGGTGGCTGGGAGGGGAGGGGCTGGGCCAGGGCAAATAATTTAACAATTGGTTCTCTGCCCTAATGACTGGCTTGGTAGGCGTGGCTGGGGGGGTGTCTCCTATATGGGTGGGATTGAATGATATCAAGTTGGTCACGCCCACTCAGTCACACTAGTTGTTAAATTATTGGTTCCCAGTGTTTTATTTTTCTGTGGGAAACAGGTTCAAATGGCTCTTTGAGTGTTTAAGGTTGGAGGCCCCTGCGCTAGAATAACATTACCAAATCTTTGTCCAGTCACATTGTCAATTAATGCAAAGCAACAGTAAACTCAACAATGTGATTGATTCAATATCTGATACAAACTGATTTCATCAAATCAGGACATTTATACACTCTTCCCTGCAAGTTCTGTGCAACAGCTTCACTGACATTTGCCTTCTTCCCCCCACCCCAAGGATCTGAACTGCAAGGAAGGCAGTGAGTTCAAATATTTTTTTTATTAGTTTATCAAAAATCAAAATACAGTAATCCCTCGTTTTTTGCGGCCTCATTTTTCGCGGCTTCAGTCCTTCACGGGTTTTTCAAAAATAAATAAATAAATAAATAACCACCCTCCCAAGCAGCCGGAGCTTGCAATAGGCAGCGTTGCAAAGAGGGTCGTTCTCCTGACCCTCCAAAACTCTCGGGAAACTCCTCGGCGGGGGAAAAGAAAGAAGAAGAAGAAGAAACCACCCCGTCATGGGAGCAGCCCCACTGGCGAGAGAACGACGGGACAGCTGCGAAAAAGCGCAAGAGGGGAGATTTTGGGAGGGGGGGGAAGAGGTATTGACAGCAAGGGTCCGTCCCGCCGCTCGCCTTTCTAGCCCTCGCCTAGCGGAGCTCCGGGGTTGCAGCCGCCGCTCGCCATTCCCTCAACCCGGAGTACGGAGCGCGCGCGCACACACACATACACACCGCCCGCTCACTCCGCCTTACCAGATTTCGGGGGGTATCTGTAGAAGGAATTGGATGGGATATCCACCTCTTCCACTCCGGCGTTCTGCCGGCTGGTGAGCGTTCCCATGCTTCAGGCGCCGCGGCGGCAGCGGGCATCCAGGGTTATGGAGTGGGGGGGGGAGAGATGGGGGGGTGCGTCAGCTTCCCAGTTCGCCCCTTCGCCCGCCGAGCTGGAGTCGGCGACGGGACGTGCGGGGGTCGGTCGGTGGCTCGCTCGCTCCACCCGCCGCGGCGCTGCTCCCTCACTGAGGAGGCTGCCGCATTGATTTGCCTCCTGCTGCTGTCCCCAGGGGGGTGGCGGTGCCTACTGCTGCTCCCCAGCCGAGGAGGGAAGCAGCCATTTCGGCCACCCCTCCCCTCCTCACTCCTTCCCCAAGTCCACCACTTTTCCACAGGAGCACCAAGGCTGAGGCGCGTGGGGGGGGGAGCATTCCTAGTGGCGAATCCTACTTCGCGGAAATCCGGTTTTCGCGGACGGGTGCGGTCCCGATTAGCCGCGAAAAACGAGGGATTACTGTACAGGAATACAAAGAAAAATGAAGATAAGGGGAAAATAAGGGAGGAAAAGGGAAAGAAAAAAGGGGGAAAGAAAAAGAAAAGCATTGATTTCCAACTTCAAAAAGAAAGATTTAAACTAGACAAAAAGACAAAAAGAGCAATTTGATTTTGTGAATTGGAAATCTTACTGTGTGGTAGTGATAAGCATTACCTCTAAGATTTATAAACTTGTATTGAAATTGAATGTGGCGAATGATTACCAGGGGTGGGTTCCTAAGGGTTCGCACGGGATCCCGCGAGCCCTTTCGTCAAATTTCCCGATCCCGAGCGATCCCTTTGGACCGTGGACCCGGAAGTAAATCCTCCGCGTTCGTCCCCGCCCCCTCGCCGCCCAGCCAACGCTAAAATCGCTGGACGCCGGGGGGGGGGCTAACCGCCGCTGCTAACTGCTGCTCCCTCAGCTGGGGCGGGCAGGCAGGAAAGCAAGCAAGGCGGCTGCGCTGTCTTCTTTTTCCCTCAGCGAAGCGCCGCCGCAGCCGCCGCTGCCGCCTCCTCGCCCATCGGCTTAGTAGGGACCGGGCCGCAGCGCCAGAGAGGAGGAGGAGGGGGCAGCCCCCTGGGCAGAGCGCGGAGCCAGGCGGCCGGGACAGGCTAAGGTGAGTGATCGCGGCGGGCGGGGACGGGGGGCGGGGACGCCAGGTTCCTTCGTCCGTGGGTGGGTGAACGAGCGAACAAGCAAGCGTGGGCGGGCAAGGAAACTTGCTGCAGCACCGCCCAACAACCTGCCTGCCCACCGCCTGCGGTTACTCGCTCGCTCACCTACCCACCGGACGAAGGAAGCTGGCGTCCGGTGGGTGAGCGAGCGAGTAACTGTGGCCGACTGGCCGGCGGGCAGGTAAGGAAAGTTGCTGCGGCAGCGCCCAACAATCCGCTGGCCCGCTGGCCGCGGTTGCTCGCTCGCTCGCTTGCTCACCCATCGGACGCCAGGTTCCTTCGTCCGGTGGATGGGTGAGAGAGCGAGCGAGTAAATACAGCCAGCGGGCTGGCGGGCCGGTCAGGCTACTTCCAGGAGCTGAGGAGGTTTGTGGGGGGGGGGGAGACAGACAGACAGAGAGAGGCACAGACACACAGAGAGACAGGGAGGGAGGGGGGAACCAGAGAGTGACAGACACACACAGAGAGACAGAGAGTGGGAGGGAGGGAGAGAAAGATAGACAGAGACACAGAATGAGTGATTTAAGTGCCTGAATGCGAGACAGACACACGCACACACACACACACAGAGTGACAGATGGGCAAACAAAGGAGAGAGAGACAGAGAGAGAGAAAGAAAAAAAGAAGGTGGGAGAGAGAGAAAGAAAGACAGACAGAGAGAAAGAGAGAAAAAAGAAAGAGACAGAAAGGAAAGAAAGAGAAAAAAGAGAGAGAGAAAGAGAGAAAGAAAAGAGACAGAAAGAGAGAAAGAGAAAGAAAAAGAGAGAAAGAAAGAGAGAAGGGAGAGAAAAAGAGGGAAAGAAAGAAAGAGAAAGAGAGAGAGAGAGAGAGAGAGAAATAGGGAAAGAGGGAAAGAAAGAGAAAGAAAAAGAAAAAGAAAGAAAGAGAAAGAAAGAGAGAGAGAGAGAAAGAGAAAGAAAGAAAAAGAAAGTGGGAGAGAGAGAAAGAAAGACAGACAGAGAAAAAGAGAAAGAAAGAGACAAAGGAAAGAAAGAGAGAAAAAGAAAGAGAGAGAGGGAAAGAAAGAGACAGAAAGAGAGAGAGAGAAAGAGAGGGAGAGAGAAAGAGGGAAAGAAAGAGAAAGAGAAAGAAATAAAGAGAGAGAAAGAGGGAAAGAAAGAAAAAATGAGAGAGAAAGAAAGAGAGAGAAAGAGGGAAAGAGAAAGAAAGAGAGAAAGAGAAAGAAAGAGAGAAAGAGAAAGAAATAAAGAGAGAGAAAGAAAGAAAGAGGGAAGGAAAGAAAGAGACAGAGAAAGAGAGAGAGACAGAGAAAGAGAGAAAGACAGAAGGAAAGAAAGAAAAAGAAAGAGAGAGAGAGAGAGAGAGAACTTATGACCACAATTAAGCCCAAAAGTTTGGTTGCTAACCAAGACCATTGTTAAGTGAGTTTCACATTTTCCAAATTGGCCACTCCCACCCGGTCACATGGCTGGCAAGCCACTCCCACCCGGTCACATGGCTGGCAAGCCACTCCCACCCAGTCACATGGCCGGCAAGCCACTCCCACAAAGCAGGCCACACCCACAGAACCTGTTCCAAAAAATTTGAAACCCACCCCTGATGATTACGTAAAGCATTGTATGATTCAGGTGCAAAAAAACTTTGGATATAATATAATGCTTGAACAATGGAAGAATATGTGGATGAAAGATTTAAAATTCACAGTAAATTAAAATTTAAAAGAAAACTTTTATAAGATGATGTACCATTGGTATCTAACACCAAACAAATTGTCAAGAATGTATAAAGGCATTTGAATCGAATATTGGAAATGGAAATGTAAAGAATAAACTTTTTATCATTTATGGTGGACATGTGACAAAGCATAGAATTAGTGGAGTAGGATTCACATCTTAATACAGAAGATTGTTAAAGTGACTATAAAGGTAAAACGGAGACTTTTATTTTAGGTTTAATGGATAAAGAATTTGAAAACAAGATTGGAATTTTGCCGTTATATATGTTGATGGCAACAAGATTACTTTATGCACAAAACTGGAAGGATACTTTGATCCCCACCATTGACAAATGGCTGCAAAAGTTCATGGATTAGCAGAGATGGCTAAATTGGCTGCTTTGATTGAAGAAAGGAACACAATTAATTTTGTTTCTGTTTGGAAACTGCTTTTGGTTTTGTGCTTGAGGTGGAAAAAAATGAAACTTTGATTTTGGGTTTTGCTGATTAGATAGGTTTGTTGTTACAGAAATGGCTACTGTACATTATCATAAAATAGTTAAAAAAAATGAAGTTTTATGTTACCACCCTATTCTACTGCATTGCAAGGAAGGTCATGGGAAGAACTGCAGTAAATTCTTCAGTAAGCTTAGTGTTCAGTAACCTTGGTGACAAGGTGTTAGACCTTGTCAACTAATGCATACCTGAAGAAACACAAATTCTAAGCTCTTAGCTAGAGAAATATGGTTAAGCAGCTTAAGTGTATTGTCCAGAGATCACAAGAGGCGCATAATAGATATGAATCTATAAAATAAACCAAGTTCTTTGTACACTTTCTCTTGGTTAAGATCCCATACCTATAGGAAGGGTAAATACTGTGGAAAGTTATCACCCATCCCTCTCCCAGAAAAATGAAATATTCTAGGAAATATTGAAAAGGCAGAATATTATATTTCCCTGGATGTGAAAAGGAAGAAACATGTTTTGCCTCCTGCCCCCCCCCCCTTTGTCAATGGGCCATTAAGCAGCCTGAGCTAGTCCCTTTACATAATAAAGACTTCTCCCCTTCAGCTCCAGAGTCCTGGGATTAAGGTCGGACTGGCCTTACCAAATTTCGACTCAGCCCATCGGAGCCTGGCAACCAATCAGAGTATAGTTCTTACACAGGAACAGGAAACAGATAGGTGGGGCCGAACAGTTGATAAAAAGCCCTGCAAGCCCCTTGCTCAGCCCTTCTCTCTTCCTGTCCACCAACATTGAAGCATGTAAGCACCTTTTCTGTTCAGGATTCCAGCCATGTGGTCCTGTCCACCATTTAACCATCTTTCCAAGCAGCCTCCATGTCTCCAGTGTCTTCTTCCCCACTTGGAGCCAAACCCAGAAGGACAATCCTTTTAACAATACTTCATAAATTTTGCAACTATTTCCTTTGCTAGCTGAAAGGCAAGAACAAATCTGAGAATTTCTCCATGATCCTATCTCTGTGATAAAAATGTCACTCCTAAATTTATCAAGGGAACAAAATATCGTGACAACTTGTCATGAAAATTCTTCTTTCTTTGGATTCTTCTGACCATTTTCTTGAATTCATTCATGAGTCCTTCAGCAATACATTTAACTTCTTTGCAAAGATTTGGAAATGAATCATTCAATGTCTTTCAAGAGACTCATATATTTTATTCTTTCCTCCATGGTAAGTTTAGATTCATGGATAAGGTGTTGGCCAATTCCTATTGTGTCTTAATGGCTTTGCTTTGGTTTGGGTCTTGAGTGAGGGCTAATCCCATCACCCTGAGGCTGAAGGTCTTTTTCCTTGTAGATAGGCTGCCCCAGTCCATCTCAATTGGCACCAAGTATCTGCAGGGAGCAGGGAGCTGAAGCTCTGAGTTTCTGTCTCCCTTCAGATTTCTATTTCTCTTTTAGGGTAAATATAACATTCTGCCTTTTTAATATTTTTAATATTTCCTAAAATATTTCATTCTTCTAGGAGGGATGGGTGCTAACAGTATACTGCAACGTCTTTAGTACATTGTTGTGATAATGTTATAACCACTCAATGGGACTTCAAATATCACTTTCTGCATCTGCCTTCAAATTCAAATCTTTCTAAATCTTGAAGAGAGAAATTAGTGCCCCTGGATCATTTATTACAAGGAAAACAGCATTAGTTCCAGAATTCTATCTACCAGTACTGATTAACATGGAATGGAAAATGGTATATTTTTGGCATTGTCTTGTTAGATTGATAGAAATGCCCCAACTTCGATACATTAGCCAAAACCATTTTGACATCAGAAGTCTTTCCCCAGACATATATGCAATAGTTTCCAAGAGTAGATAGCAGAGGGTGAAATTATGCCTCAGGATTTTCACACAAACACAAACACACACATACCCCACCCATGTGTTTCCCATGACATTCTGTTTCTAACTTGGTCTTTTTCATTTGCCAACAATGCATCTGTTGCTACTGTAACTCAGTCCATCCATGGTTGACTTCTTCTGCTCTTTCTTTCCATCTTTCCCAGTGTTAAAGCCTTATCCAGAGAACTGGGTCTTTGCTAATGTACAGACATAGGATAATTTGAGTCAGGTCATTTGTACCTCAAATGAGCATTCTGGGTTGATTTGTTTGTTGATTCATTTGTTTGTTTTCTTGTCTGTCTGTGATATTTTTAGGAGACTTCTCCAACACCAAAGTTCAAAAGCAAAGTGTTCCTATCTTGCTTTTCCAAAATCTAACTTTTGCTTATGTATCCCATAGAATTCCAGGGCTCGTATGAGCCTGATCTGTATAAGTACTCCTCCAATATCCCCACTTAAACAGAGGCTACTACCCATGGCCTCAGACCACCTGCTTCAATTTTCTGGATAAAACTCACAAAAACCATAGTTACCAATTTCATTTGTGATTTAATTCAAAAGAAAGAAAACTTCTTTATCTTGGCCCCATCCAGTTTTTGACATGTGTCTCCTGCAACACACCTTCTAAATATGCTTTGCCTGAAAAATAAAGTCAGGCACCCTTAGATAATTTTTATTTTTATATTTATTCTGCCCAACCAGCACAATTCATTTTATTCCTCAAACCTGGAGATAGAAGTACTACGTAATCAATCTTAAAGCAACCTGATATTTAATATCCATCCATTTTATCTTTAGCTCACAATTAATGCTGTATATAAAAGCTTCATCAATGCACCAGAGAGAGCTTTTTCTTTCTCCAAGAAGTAACTGATTTCAGTATATTGTACATAAAAGCAGTTCATATTTCCACTTTAAAACCACATCTGTCAGATACCCGGTCACTTTGTAGCACAGAACATTCCAGAACTTTTTAGAACTCAGAGCCACTTAAGGCATCAGGGAAAAGCTGTTAAATTGCAGCTGCCAAGGGAATCATGCAGGATGATCAATAGTGGAGAGCAGCAGAAGAAATCATGGAGGAGAGCACATTTCATACCACTCTTAAGAGAAACGAAGTGAATCCTTTCCATAATCAGTAAGTTAATACTTTCCATCAGCCCTAAGAGTTCTTCATCTTTAGGCTGCTGTCTAAAAACACAGACAGCCTGGTTCATTTCTATGTTCTAGTATGATATTGTAGGAAACGGTGCTATGGTTATGAGTCAGTTCTTCTGTTTTTCAGCCTGCGTCTTTTTTGAACAGAGCATGGCATTTACACAAAGTATTGGTTCTAACCTAATTATTTTAAGTAAAATTTGCATTATTGATTTCTTACCAAAGAATATTTTTAATAATAATAATAATAATAATAATTTTAATATTTCTAAACCGCACCCTCTCCCCACAGGGACTCGGGGCGGTGCACAGGCACAGTAAAACAATAAATACATATAAACATTTCATTAAAAATAAATTAAATCTAAACCTGCGCTAAAATTCCCATTAAAACTAAGCCATATTATAAAACCCCAATAAAACCCCAAAGACAGAGAGAGTATCCTAGGCCGGCCAGACAGAAGAAATGAGTTTTTAATTTGAGACGGAAGGAGCGGAGGTCCGTGGTCGTCCTAATGTCGGGGGGAAGGTCGTTCCAGAGGGCCGGGCCCGCCACAGAGAGAGCCCTTCCCCTGGGCGTCGCCCGCTGACAAAGTCTAGTGGACGGCACCCGGAGAAGTCCCTCTCTGTGGGAGCGAATCGGTCGTGAGGATGTATGAGGCAGGATCCGATCCCGCATGCTTCTTTTTACTAAAGAAGCATGCGTATATAGATCATTTGTAGGAAATTGTTTTAAACCTTCAATTCATGGCAGTTCACCAAGTGGTGCAGTGGTGGAGGTAGAGGTGGTGCACCCATCCTTTCTTTCCTTGACTTCTCAGTGGCTTCAATAACATCAGCCATGGTATCCTTATGGGCCAACTGAGGGAGCTGGGAATGGGCAGCACAGTTTTGGGCTGGTTCACCTCATTTCTCCAAGGCCAACCTCAATTGGTGTTAATAAGGAGCAAGAGGTCCAGCTCTCCACCCTTCTTTGTGAGTTGCCACAGGGCTCAGTACTCTCTCTCTCTCTGCTCCTTTTTAACATCTACATGAAACTGTTTGATGACATCATACATCATCATGGGATGAGGTGTCACCAATATGTTGATGATAGCCAGCTACATATCTCCATCCTAGGTGAAGTGAGTGATGTGGTGGATGTCCTTTTGTGGTGTTTGGAGTCTCCGGAGGTCTGCATGGAGATCAACAGATTTCAGCCGAACCCTCATAAGATGGAGTGGCTGTGGGTGGGCCCCTCTGTATCCAGGAGTTCTTAAGGGTTGAATGGGATTGCAATACCCCAGAGAGTCCCAGTGAATAATTTGGGGATCCTCTTGGACTCATGGCTCCTGCTCAAACAGCAGGTAGCAGCTGTAGCCAGGAGGCTGTTGCCCAATGCGATGTTACATGGTAGTTATTTTCCTTTCTGGACAGGGAGGGTCTGTGCTTGGTCACCCATGTTTTAATCATTTCCCAACTAGCCAATTACAATAGGCTCTACGTGGGGCTTCCCTTGAAAAGTATACAGAAACTTTAGCTTCAGAATGCAGACATATTGGGTGCCCAAAGAAGGACACAAATAATACTCTTGCTCTGCAGACTGCGTCAAGTTCCAAGTTCAATTGAAGGTGTTGGTTCTCATCTATAAAGCCCTACATGGAATGGCACCAGGCTACTTACAACACTAGTTTCACCCCTCATATCAGCCCAGCCCACTTGATCAGGCAGGGAAGGTATGCTGCAGGGTCCATGAGTCAAAGAATGTTGACAAGCTTCAATAGTGGAGTCTAAGAAAAGAGCGTTCTCTGCCACTGCTGCTGCATTATGGAACCTCCTGCCCACAAAGGTAAGGTAGGCCCCCACTCTCCTGGTTTTCCATAAAGGGGATCAAAATTTTGCTCTGCAGTCTTGCATGGGGGCCCAGAAGACCATACGACCATGGGCTTGCTGGGTCCATGAGAGCCTCTCACACTTGTATTAACTCATTTTTTACCTTTCTGAAATTATATACTATCATAATAATACTGTCTTATAATTTAAAAAATCTTAAATTAATTTTAATGTTAATTTTATACATTATTGTATGTGTTAATTATATTGTACACTGTCCAGAACCCTTCTTTGGGGGAGATGAGTGGTTTAGAAACATGAAATATAAATAGATAAATAAGTGAGTAATCCAAACAAACATAGGTCTAGTTCAGGATACCCAAAAGCATTTGGGCTTTTCTTCCTCAAAAGGCATTTTTAGCTTGTCCTACCCATAAACCACACTGCACTACAAATTGTTTTAAAATAGAAGAAGGTTTCAACAATAATACCTCCATGTTGTCCTAATCTGTGATAGCCAGTCAGTTCCTGAATGGGTTCAGAGTTAACAAGTGGATCATGTTAACAAGTAAAATATGTACAGTAACCAGAGGTGGGTTGCTCCTGGCACGCACCTGTATGGGCGCACCGGTAGCAGAAATCAGCCATATGTTTGCATACTGGTAGTGGTGGCAGCCTGGCCATGCCCCATATCAGTACGGTCCTGGCCTGGTGCCTGCCTTCCTCTCCTGGAGCACTTTCTTCCTTCTCCCACCTGTGAAAGAAAGAATATCCTGCCGTCTGTTGGTGCCGCCGCAGTTGATTTAGCTGGGAAAACAGCCCCTGAAGGCAGGGTGTACTCTGCTGCTACAGTTGCTGCTATAGTTGCATGTCCACACAGGAGAACTCCCTAGCGTGGCACAGTTCCGGGACGGCAGAGAGGCCAGGCAAACTCTCCCCCCTACACACCGCTGCAACCACCACTGCTACCCGGTGCATCTAAGGTTGGAGGGGGCTTCAACGCGGCTCTGACCTCAGCTCTCCTGAGGAAGCCCCATGTCCACATCCCTCTCTTTGAGAAGTGGCTTGCAAAACGGGGACTTTGCAAGCCGCTTCTCAAAGAGGAATCGGGTGCAGGGCTTCTTCAAAGGAGCCGAGGCTGGAATGGGCTTCAACACTGCTCTGGCCTTGGCCACTTGCAAATGGGGAATTTGCAAGAGAAGGAAGCAGGTGCAGGGCTTCTTCGGAGGAACTGAGGTCGGAGAGGGCTTTGCAGATGGCCCACCACCACCACTGCTGCCAACATGCCCAAGCCACACGTTAAAACTCTGCAGGAATTCTGGGGTGCCTTGCCGCCTCCTCCAGCCACCAATGTGCCCAAGCAGCACACTAAAATTCCCTACCGCTGGCTCTACAGCCCCTCTCACCTAAGAAAACCACTGGACCATGCCCCCCACCACTGACACCACCCCCAGGTATGGGGAGCTCTGGATTGGGACTTGGCACACAGGGCATTGCTGGAGCTGAAGGAGCTGGCCTTCCCTTCTGCCCCCAGTCGTGGGAGGAAGGTAAAGCCAAACTTTGCCCAGACAAGAGCTGCCGGTGGGGGTGGGGGAGGCTGCAGGGTGAACCTGGCTGGAAGTTGTTTGTAAATCTCCCCAAAAGAGGGAGGGGAAGTAGTTCCTCCTCTGTCCAGGCTGATTTTAAAATAAGAGAAGACCTGGGTACGCTTTGATTACGCAGCCTTTCCTAACAAGACTGATTTTGGTCTGTATCACTGTTGGTCTCAAACTCATTGCTTAATTGGTTTGTTAAGTCCCCATAGCTCATAATTATGTTTGTGAATTAATTTTGCCGTTCTGAGTAATGCCCTTTGGAGAACTTCCCATTTTGACAATTTAGGAAGTTTTGTCTTTTGGGTTCGCCTGAATGAAATTCAGATGTAGGCATCAGGAAAGAGTTAATTTGAAAATGAACAATGAAAGAGAAGCACATTTCTGTACATAACAGTGAAGGAGTATATGAATCAATATGAATCAATATTGGCTTCTGCTTATATCATTGTATACTGTCTGAAATTAGTTGTTTTCTAGCCTAGCAAATTGTAACCTTAATACTGGACTGCAAATGTTATCTCACTGTTGTGTCTCGCTTCTATTCTTGGCTTCAAAGCTTGGCACATTTTGAAAGCTAGTAGAAGAAATTGTTAGATGGGCATATGAGGCCCCATAGATAAAGGAATCAAGCTAGAAGAAGAAATTGTTACACGGGAATAGTAGGCCCCATAGATACAGTAAAGGAACCAAACTAGGGAGTTTTCCTGGCTTATAAATCTTTAAAGCCTTCTGCCAAAAAACAACTTGGCAAAGTGGGACAACCACCCCCTACACAAGGCTATAGAAATACTCCACAGATAAGGTAGACAGAGACAGGAGCTTGAACAAAAGAACGCTTTAAAGATCATGTTGGTCACGAATCTTTGTCTCTGATTGGATAAACTTTATTTCTATCTGCCTAAAAGGTATAGAATACTCTGAGCCCCTCTTCCAGGGTGTGGCTATTCCTTACATGCATTTGTTTGTATGCTTTGGATATAGTTTTGTCACCCAGCTTTTGCTATGGCCATAAATAAAAGCTGATATTTTTTGCAAGCCTCATCTCGAGTCTCATTCTTTGGCATCTCAGTGGCTCAGAGAAAACTGCTGGAACCTTACAACAGAAAGGAAAGGACAACATAGAAAAGAGTTGAGGAGCTGAGGGCTGGAATTCCAGATCAGAAAGATTGTTTTGTATTCCAGTTAAATTAGAACTGGTTCTTTGTGAAGGATCTGTGAAAATTTTGAAATATTGCAATAAAGCCCAAGGAAAAAAAAAAAAAAAGCAGAAAGATTTAATTAAAGAAGTGAAAGAATGGTAAAACATCCACTAACTGCTTTGAAAATGCCTTTCGAATGTGTTTTCAATTGTAGGATTGGAAATATTTGATTGACTGTATGTTTTAATGTCCAAAAAGAATAATCTTTATCAGAATAGGTGGAGGTGTATTCTTCAGGCTTTAATGCAGTTTGTAAAAATCATTGTATTAAACTGAATACCACTGTAGAACATCATTTTTAATTAAAAATGCAATTTAATTGAGAGTAAAGTAAGATTTTACACAGGCAATAAAAAAATTTATAGAATAGGTGGTGCCTGGCTCAACTGGAAGTAATTGTGAGACGGATCTGTGAGATGGAAACTTATCAAACAGATCCAACCTAGAAATGAGAAATTTCTTGATAGAACAATTAGAGAAATGCCTTCAGAAATTATGGGTATACCATCACTGGCCCATCACTGGTTTTTAAGAAGAAATTTGTCCATAATAGTATAGGGTCTCATCTCATACTTCCGCAGGGGTTGGACTAGAAAACCTCCAAGGTCCTTTCCAACTCTGTTATTCTTTATAAATCTCTCCACTCAGTCTTACCAAGAGATAATAAATAATATTTGGAAATGAACATCAGGCGGTCTTCTGACAGCAAAGTCTCATCTTATTGGCTAGTATCAAGGGGAAGATGACTTGGAAAATGCTTCCTCTCTCACCATAACATGCAAGATGAGGCAAGAACTGGCTGGGAATGGAGGGGCAAGGAGAAGCCAGGCGAGGTGCCCTTCCATGTGAGTGACATCAAGTTGGTCATGCCCACCCAATCACATGACCACACCCACCTAGTCATGCCCACCCAGTCACATGATCGCCAAGCCACTCTCACTCGGTCACATGACCACCAAGTCACACCCACAAAGTAGGCCATGCCCACAGAATAGGTGGTAAAAAATTTTGAAACCCCACCCCTGACAGTAACATAATCTAAATTATGTAAACAAAGCAGACTCTTTGCCTAGAACTAAACTAAAAATTATTCAAAATAGTTTCCAGATGCTGTATAGCAGGAGGCCTGTTCACGCTTAAACTAATAAGCTGACATCAGTTTCTTTTCACGCAGAGGACAGCAATACTCCTTACCCACAATGTATGCTAATTTCTTTAAAATTCAAACAGAATCCATAAAATTTCACCCAACAATTAATGTGCATCCTCTTAATTGTCCTCAATGCTTTCTATGCTTAGCAGTGAATTTTCTTCTTTTCTTCTCTTCTTCCTCTTTCACCGCTTTCAGTGTTGTGGGAGATACAAAAGTTCCGGCTCTTGCCAGTATGGGACAACCCACGCAGCCAACTCACCACAGGACAACTTTCTGTGGGACAATTCAACAATTCAATTTAATCATTTAAAATAATTTTAAAAATATTTTAATTGTCATTCACATTTCATTTTTTCCATCCATTGGCATTCTTTCTTTACTGATTCTATTCCACTATTTCTTCGATAATAGTGTACCTCTTCTTCCATGGCGAGTTGTCCTGCAGCAAGTTGGCTGCAGTGAGTTGTCATATATCTGCTCTTGCTCTTCTGGCATTCTCAAACATTGTTAATTTATGATATTGTTGTGTGTCTTTGTTGTTGTCTCTCCATCTTCTTCTGGGTCCGCCTTTTGTTCTTTGACTTTCTCCTCTTCTTCCAGCTTCATCCTTGTTGCCTAGTTTGTGTTTTCTCAAACAACTCCATTTTTTTCTTTTACTTAGTCTTCCAAGATACCTGCATCATGCCAATTTATTTGTCTTCTAAATAATTTTACCATTATGGTTTAGCAGAAGTCCAGTAATTCCTCTATCCTGATGCAGGAAGGCGTAATTATGCTGGTGGAAATTTAAGTCCAGAATCTGAAAACTAACAGATTCTCCAATCAATCTCTAAAATACAGGTGTACTTTAATATTAAGTATTTTAAATATTAAATAGTTAAGTAGAATAAAATTATTCTATTTGCAGAAAACTTTCCAGCTAGGTTACTGAGTGGTTTTCAGAAAGAACTATGCAGCTGAGGAAATCTGCTCAAACTACAGATGATTTTAACAGAATGATAGAAAAAACCTAATGGTACTCTACATAAAATGCTAGATATCAAATTAAAATAAGAGTGCAAAGGAGAAAATTAGCATTACCCATTTAATCAAATTTCCAAAGTCTACATTTGGGGATTAATGCTATGATGGAGGCAAATACATCAAGTCTATAATGTCTGACAAAGGGTGATGGTGATGTCCAGGTCGCCGCCCTGCAGATTTTCTCAACTGAGGCTTGAGTGGCCCAGGCTGCCGAACTGGCTGCGCTCCTGGTGGAGTGGGGCATGATGCGCCTGGGCACAGGCCTGGATTGGCTTTCGTAGGCAAGGGTGGTACATGATTTCAGCCAACGTCCAATGGTGTTGGAGGACACTTTCTGTCCCTTAGTTGCTGGCTGAAAGGAAATGAATAAGGCTTCTGATCTTCTGAAGGAAGCCGTCCATTTCACGTAGCGATGAAGCGCGCTGTGAACATTGAGATGATGCCATTGTCTTTCTCTTGGGTGTGATGGTTGCGGACAAAAGTCCAGGAGAACAATCTCCTGTGCCTGGTGAAACCACAAGTTGACCTTGGGGAGGAATGCCAGATCCAAGCGTAGGACCACCCTGTTCAGATGAAAGATACAGAGGTCCTCACGGACCGACAGGGCTGCCAGTTCTGACACCCTCCTAGCAGATGTAATGGCTACAAGAAAAATGGTTTGAAGGGTCAACAATCTGAGACTAACCAAGCGGATAGGCTCGAATGGTGCCGCAGTGAGAGCCTGCAATATCAGAGTCAGATCCCATGTGGGGTATCGATGGACTACAGGGGGCTTGAGGTTTGAAGCTCCCTTTAGAAAGGATCGCACCCGTGGATGGTGAGTAAGAGAGCGACCGTGCCCACCACCAATGACCATTGATAATTCTGTAATCTGGCAGTGTAGGGTATTGGGGGTAAGCCCCCTGTCCATATCTGTCTATAAAATCTCAAGTACCTGTAGTACTGATGATGAGATGGGATCGATGCTGACCCTGCAAGCCCACCTGCAGAAGTCTCCCCAGGTGGCCTCGTAAATGTGCATTATGGAAGTACGCTGAGCCACCTGGATTGTTGCAATGACCTTGGCAGAGAGGTTTTGTTTGATTAAGATATCCCTCTCAAGTGCCACATGGCTAATTGTAAGTCTTGGGGTCTGGGGTGAGTTAGAGCTCCCTGGGAGAGGGATATCTGATTGTCCGGAATCCTCTATGGATGGGAAATGGATAGATTCAGTAGGTCGTCATACCAGGGGCCCCGTGGCCATACTGGGGTGACTAGCCGAACTTCCGCCCATTCCGCCAGTATTTTCTGAATGACTCATGGAATTAGCATCAGTGGTGGGAACATATAAAGGAGTCTTGGTGGCCAAGGACTGTGCAGTACGTCGATGCCCTCTGCCCCGGGAATCTGGAACCTGGCAAAGAATTGTGGGAGGTGAGTGTTGTGGGGCGGCACAAAGAAGATGACTGAACCTGCGAGATAGTTCCTGAAATAGAGCTGGGGATAGATGCCATTCTGTCTGATCCACCGTTGCCCTGTTCAGCCTATCCGCTTGGACATTCGCAGACCCCAAAATGTGCTCTGCTCGGATTGATAACAGGTATTTCTCCACCCAATAGTGGAGTCTTTCTGCCTCTAGCATCAGTGACCTGGACCGCATAGCCCCCTGGCGCTTGACATGAGCCTTGGAGGCCACGTTGTCAGTTAGTACCAGCACATGGCTGGTCCTGAACAAGTCCCGAAACTCGAAAAGAGCCAGCCGAATGGTGTGCAGCTCCAGCCAGTTGATGCTGCTTCTGAGTTCCTGCATGGTCCAGCGTCCCTGAGCTACTTGATTGAAAGAGTGAGCACCCCACCCATATAGACTCACGTCTGTTGTTACCACAATGCGATCCAGTTCCTTGCCCTGGGTCCTTTTGGAGAAGGGCGGGATATAAATTGGATAAAATAAAAATAAATAAATAAACAGAGATCCCTTGAGCAGGTTAGAGGTCTTCCACCACTGGAGTGATGTGGACACCTTGGGTGGAAGTCGCACCCTGGATTGAGTGTGGCTGGTGTGTACCCTCTGAAATAGAAGGGAGGGAGGGAGCGAGCATGGAAGCGAGCCCAAGGAACAATGTCTATACACGAAATCATCTTTCCCAGAAGTTGGGAAAGCACCTCCAATGGTATGGATCTCTGAGTTTGAATGTGACTCACCAGCGATTGGATGCTGCTGCATCGTTCCGGAGACAAGGCCACCTCGCATGAGTCAGAGTCTATGCGAGTCCTGAGATGCAACAGTCTCATAGTTGATTGAAGGTGGCTTTTGGAAAAACTCAGCACGAACCCGTGGTGCTGCAAGGTGTCAATGGTCATCTGAAGATCACGAACTGCCTGGGATCTTGATGATGAAAGGAGGACATCGTCAAGATAGCAGTTCACTCTGATCAGCAGGGAGCAGTTTGCTGCCAGCAGTTTGGTAAAAGTCTGCAGGGCTGAAGAAAGGCCAAATGGTAGTGCCTCGTATTGAAAGTAATGCCCCACAAACTGGAACCACAAGAATTGTCTGTGTGCTGGGTGTATCGGCACATGTAGATAGCCTTCCTTTATGTTGACTGATGTCAACACATTGCCCTGTCTGATGCAAGCTAAGATGCTCTTGAGAGACTGCATCTTGAATCTTTGGTATTTGATGTAAAGATTGAACCTCTTTAAATCTAGGATGGCTCTCCATTCTCCTGAGGACTTGGGGACTAGGGAAAGGCGGAGCTACCCAAGCCGACACAACCGGAGGTCTCTAAGCTGCAGGGACCCCGGCTGAACTTTTTTCTCCCCCGTGGTTTGATAAGAACCTAAACTATCCTGGAGGGACGGCGACCAGGAAGCAAGCCTTCGCTGGTCACAGGGGTCTCGCAAGACCCCTATTTGACACGAAGGGAAAGCTTCTGAAAGGTGACAAAAGGCACCCCCCCCCCCTGTGGGCGGATAAGGCGACGGGAAAACTCCAGGATGAAAGGAACTGCTTAAAGTGAAAGTGCAACACCGGGAAGGTATTCTATCTTGCTTTTGAAACATTTTGCTATGAAACCTTCTTTTTTTCTTTTTACTAAAGCTTTGAATCTTGAAATAAGTGGCGGATTTAATTGGACTGAGAGATTTCTCCTGTTAATAGAATTTTTTGAAATGGCGGATTGAAACGTAAGAACAAAGCCATTTCTGTTTGCGCTGAAAGAGACTGGATTATGGCTGATTTTTCTACTTTCTTTTCCTTTTAATCTACTTTACTTAAAATTTTAAAATTTGGATTACTTTTACAATCTTAAGAATTATTTGTGAAATTTTATTGCGTATTTCTGAACTTAAACAAGGACTATACTTTTATTTTTCTTTGTCTCTGCTCCTCCTCTAACAAAGAAGATTGAAACAATCTTAAGCTACTTTGTTATACTGTATTGCCTCCAGAAATCACTGGTGAATACGTATGAGAAATTAAGTTTTCTGATACATTGAAGAAAGAACAAGCCAACGAACAGGAAGGCAATTAGACCTATTTTTCTATCTTGTGGATTTGCCAACATGTCCACATACACAGGAGACGCCTAGAGAGCAGATGGAGATCATCTCGCTCTGAAACCGACCGAACACTAGTAAGAGACCACATTAGGACCTACTTAGTGGCAATAAGGCTGGCCAAACGTGAGTATTGTGCCACACTTATTGCATCCGCAGATAACCGCCCTGCCGCCCTGTTTAGGGTGACCCGCTCCCTCCTCCAACAGAGGCTGCGGGAAGCCTCTTTGCAGGGTCGAGCAGAGGAATTTGGGATTTATCTGCAGAAGAAAATCAGTCGGATTCGGAGCGAGTTACCCTCCATCGTCAGTAGCCCAGTCGAGAGTGCCGAAGCAGCTCTTGTGACACCATTGTGGGAAGAGTTTGATTTTGTTACTACCAAAGATATGGACAAGTTGTCAAAGAGACTCAGGGCCACCACATGTTTACTAGACCCGTGTCCCTCCTGGCTTATACTGGAATCCTGGGAGACGACACGAGGCTGGCTTCAGGGCATTGTCAACGCATCTTTGAGTGAGGGGTCCTTACCTACCATCTTGAAAGAGGCGGTGGTGAGGCCCCTCCTCAAGAAGCCGTCCCTGGATCCAGCATTATTAAAAAACTATCGTCCCGTCTCCAACCTCCACTTTCTAGTGAAGGTTGTTGAGAGTGTGGTGGCCCAACAGTTTCCGCGACACTTGGATGAAGTTGACTATCTAGATTCGCGCCAGTCCGGCTTCCGACCCGGGCACAGCACCGAGACGGCATTGGTCGCATTGGTCGATGATCTCTGGAGGGCACGGGATAGAGGATTTTCCTCTATCCTAGTCCTATTAGACATCTCAGCGGCTTTTGATACCATCGACCATGGTATCTTATTACGCCGACTAGGGGGGTTGGGGCTGAGAGGCACCGTTTTGCGGTGGTTCACGTCCTACCTCTCTGGTCGGTCACAATATGTGTTGACAGGGGGGCAGAGGTCGACTTCGAGACCCCTCTTATGTGGGGTCCCTCAGGGGTCGGTCCTCTCGCCCCTATTGTTTAACATATATATGAAGCCGCTGGGTGAGATCATCCGTAGTTTCGGGGTGGGATATCATCTGTACGCTGATGATACCCAGCTGTACATATCCACCCCAGACCACCCCAATGATGCCGTCAAGGTTATGTCCCGGTGTTTAGAGGCCGTACGGATCTGGATGGGTAGTAACAAACTCAGGCTCAACCCGTCCAAGACTGAGTGGCTGTGGCTTCCGGCACCCCGTTTCAGCCAGATTATTCCAACTCTGGCCATTGGGGGCGAAACACCAGCCCCCGTGGAGAGGGAGTGCAATTTGGGTGTCCTCCTGGACTCCCGGCTGACCATGGAGGACCATGTGGCGGCCGTGGCCAGGGGGGCGCTCCATCAGGTACGCCTGATGCGCCAATTGCATCCCTTACTGGACCGGGGAGCCTTACGCACAGTCACCCAAGCACTCGTCACATCTCGACTTGACTATTGCAATGCTCTCTACATGGGGCTTCCCTTGAAATGCACCCGAAGACTACAGTTAGTCCAGAATGCGGCCGCGCGGATAATTACGGGAGCGCCCAAACACTCCCATATAACACCTGTCCTGCGCGAGCTCCACTGGCTTCCTGTGGTCTTTCGGGTGCGCTTCAAGGTCCTAACGACCATCTTCAAAGCGCTCCATGGCTCGGGACCTAGCTATATGCAAGACCGCCTCCTGCCCCATACATCCCTGGGACCGACACGCTCCCACAGAGAGGGCCTCCTCAGAGTGCCGTCGGTCGGGCAATGTCGACTGGCGGCACCCAGGGGGAGAGCCTTCTCTGTGGCAGGACCAGCCCTTTGGAACGACCTGCCCCCTGAAATCCGTACCATTCCTGACCTCCGCCTCTTCCGCAAATGTCTTAAGACTCACCTCTTCCAACTAGCCGGCCTTGCGTAACCCCAGCACCGCCAGTTGTAAATGGGGATTTTAAAATGGTCACAACACAGGTACCTAATATCTCTGTATTTATGTTTATTGATGTAATTCTTTGTTCGCCGCCCCGAGTCCCTTTGTGGTGAGATGGGAGCGGGTTATAAATGTGTGAAATAAATAAATATACAGATATATATACCACAGAAAACCAGGAGCTTTTGGCTGAAATTTTGAATGAAATAATACAAAGTAATAAAAGAATAAATGACATATTGGAAAGAAAGTTATTTACTATACCAAGCAAAGACCAATTGAAGACTTCAGAAATTAAAGAAATTAAAGAAAAAGAGGAAAATGATCAAGATAATGAACTTAATTTAACTGAAGTGGACGATGATGATGTAAACCTATTAAATGATGGGAAAAGTACAGAGGAGGGGATAATACCAAAAGTATATCACGAATTTGGACGCCAGCTTGATTGGCAAGGAGAAGAAAAGAGAAAGGGGAAAAAAGGAGAAACCTCTCCAGGAACAAACTTGACATTTAAAAACACACAATATGTAAGGATAGGAGCTGGTCAGCGTTATGATTTGACAGCTATATTGGAAAATAAAGTGCCAAAAGAAGTTGATAAAGGATCTGGAAAAGGAAATAAAAAGAGATGGAGATCACAAATTATAGAAGAGACAAATGTAACCCACTACTGGAAAGACACTGGTTGAAAAGGAAAATTACTATCCCTTGATGAGTAATAACTAGCCAGGCTGTGTTTAAAATATCATCAAAGGATTATTAGTTAATTGACTGTTAATAACAATTATAGACACCTACAATAAGATTAATTTATAATAATGTTTTAGTTAATGATGTATATTTACTTATCTATAGATGAAAAGTTACAAACATAAGATAGGATACAAATAAATTTAAGGTGGTATTAGATACTATTGAATAACTATAAGAATAGAACACACATTAAGAGTAATGGAAAAATGATAGTTAATACTGGTTGATAACTGGAATTGTTATACTTAGAAGATTAATAATTAATTAATTACTTAGATGGTTATAGAATTCATTTATTTTTATTTATTTATTTATTTTATTAAATTTATACCCCGCCCTTCTCCAAAAGGACCCAGGGTGGCGCACAGGAATTTAAAATACAATACAAAAGCAAGTAAAAAATTTTTTAAACTTCCCACATCCGGTGCGCGCTCTGCCCAGGTGGCTGCCCCCTCCTCCCTCCTCCTCCTCTCTGGCCTGGTTCCTATCAAGCCACGGACCGGCACCAGTCTGCGGCCCAGGGATTGGGGACCCCTGCTTTAAAGGACATTATTTAGAGTGGACTCTTCCTTTTTAACTTTATTTTTTTCTCTCTCTTTGTTGGTTTTATAAATAGAATGCCATTACATAGTCATACCTTATATAAAAGGATGTTAAAATAACTAGTAAGATTAGGGTCGAGATATAAGAATTGTAATAATTGACATGAAAAATAAGTGATAACTTTTGAAGAAACTTATAGAAACCGGTGATAAATTGATACATTCTTAAAAATTGATAACCTGTAATGAAGGACTTGGGGACTAGGAACAAGAGTGAGTAGAACCCTAGCCTCTCTTGCCCCTGGGAACTGGTTCTATGGCATCAATAGACAACATGTGATGGATTTCCTCATTCATGAGGTGCTGTTTCACCTGACACCTGGGAACAGGGCACTTGATGAAACATCTTGGGGGGATGGAGAGGAACTCTAGAGTGAGCCCTAGGCTCACAGTGCGGAGAACCCAAGCATCTGAAGTGGTATCTGCCCATTGGCTTGCGAAGGCTGTCAATCGCCCGCCAATGGACCCATCCCCTTGGGAGTCACCTATACGGCAAAATGGCCAGTTGGTGGCACCACGAAATGGCTGCCGAGCCTGTGATTGCTGCTGGTTCTGCTGTCTGGCCTATCCTGGGTCCCCGAACTGTCCTGAGGATGGTCCTGCCTTTGTGTATATGCTCGGTTATACTGGGAAACATAGGGTGCAGCTGAGAACCCAGAGTCTGTGGCTTGAAATGGTTGCCTTCTGAAACAAGGCTGGTGTCTCCTATCTGAACACCTGTTGGTGGATGAAAGCACCTTACGCTTGTCTCTTGTTTCTATTAAAATGGGGTCCAAAGCGGTACCAAACAAGGCTCCTCCTTTGAATGGAGTCAAAGCTAAGCACCATTTAGATTTCAAATCTGCCTGCCAATGGCAGAGCCATAGGAGGCAGAGGGACATAATATTGGACGCTATAGCTCGAGACGTGAACTTGGTCGTGTTAAGAGTAGCATCAGAGGAATATTCCAGTGCTGCAACCAGTTTGTTGATATCCTGGTGGACCCGCATATCCTCTGGGGCAACCCTGGCCAGGAGTTGTTTAAGCCATACCAGCTTTTGAGGCATTGATTTTAAAACTCCACAAAAATTAAAACCATCATGGGAGAGGGCAGAGCCGCACCGTGTCGATATAATGCAGGGTCTCAGCACTCTGAGACCTCCGTTGAACATTTGCCACCCCCTGGTCCATTTGGACCTAAACCGTCCTGTAGGGACGGCGACAAGGAAGAGCAAGCCTTGCTGGTCACAGGGGTACCACAAAACCCCTGTTTGACCCAAGGGAAGAGCTTCTGCAAGGCGGCAAACAGGCAGCCCCCAGGGCTGACAAAAATGGAGGCAAGCTCCGGAAGGAAGGAAGCAGCTGAAAGGGAAAATGCGAGAATGGGAAGGTATTTTTTTTTCTTTTGAAACATTTTGCTTAAAGAAACTTTTTTTTTCTTAGTAAAACTAAAGCTTTTAATCATGAAATTAATCGGGAATTAATCTAATATGCTTTGAACTGGGAGGTTTCCTTTTTTTTCTTATTTTTCTGTAATTGTGGATTGAAGCTTCAGCAACAAGGTTTTTTTTTCTTTTGAAAGTGCTTGGATTATTTCTTTTCTTTTTATTTCTTGTTACTTGAAATCTTGAATTTGGGACTATTTTTATTTTTATTTTTATGACTTACTGCTTATTTTTAAAATCCAACAAGAACTATACTCTTTACTTTTTTTTTTAACAACAAAGAAGAAGGATATATTAAAAAGTAAAAATCTGCTACACTGCCACTGGGAGGTCAGAGGCTGGTCTTTATGAAACAATCTATTTTTTCTTACCGTTGTCAACAAAGCCCCCCTCATCCATGACCTCGTGTCAGAGGGGGAGCCGGACCTGGCAGGAATAGCGGAGACCTGGTTGGGCCACGAGGGTGGACTCCCCCTCGTTGAAATGTGCCCACCAGGCTACCGCGCTTTTCATCAGCCCCGGGCTCTAGGCAGGGGTGGTGGGGTAGCGGTCATTGTTAAGGAAGGTCTTGAGCCGAGAGAGACCATTGTGCCACAGACCACCGGTTGTGAGTCCCTCTGCGTGAAGTGGGGCCTAGGGAGGCAGTTGGGCTTGCTGGTTGTATACCTGGCTCCCCGCTATGTAGCAGCAGCCCTGCCCGAGCTCCTTGAGGTGATCGCTACGGTGGCAGTCGAGACCCCCAGACTTTTAGTCATGGGGGACTTTAATCTGCCATCGGTGGGCGAATCATCCGGGGTAGCTCGGGAGTTCATGGCTTCCATGACGGCCATGGACCTGACCCAAGTAATTCACGGCCCCACCCACGAGGGTGGACATACACCGGATCTCATCTTTGTCTCTGGCCAATGGAAGAGTGATCTGGGTATAGGGGATATAGTCATCACGCCCTTGTCATGGTCAGACCACTCACTTCTCCGGCTCGACTTTCCAACCGCTACCCCCCACCGCGGGGAGGCGGAACCAGAGTCACCGATCTGGTTCCGCCCCAGGCGCCTTATGGACCCAGATGGGTTCCAGACGGCGCTTGGGCCACTTCCTGTACCCCTGACCCGCGCCCCGATGGAGGACCTCGTGGCCGCATGGAATACTGCGGCCACGGGAGCCTTGGATCGGGTCGCGCCCTTGCGGCCTCTCTTGTGGCGGCGAACCACCCTGGCCCCCTGGTTTACCGAGGAGCTGAGGGGGATGAAACGCCACAAGAGATGCCTAGAGAGAAGATGGAGGTCTACCCGATCTGAATCTGACCGGACACAGGTAAGAGCCCATTTACGGACTTACATTGTGGCGCTGAGAGTGGCCAAAGGCCATCATTGTGCTACTCTCATAGCATCCGCAGACAACCGCCCTGCCGCCCTGTTTAGGGTGACCCGCTCCCTCCTTCAACAGAGGGTGCGGGAAGCCCCGCTACAGGGTAGAGCAGAGGAATTTGTGATTTTTCTGCAGGAGAAAATCGCTCAGATACAGAACGAGCTAGCCCCCATTGATGGCCCAGTGGGATGCCGCGAGGCAGATCTTGTCTGGGAGGAGTTTGACTCCGTTTCTTCCGAGGATATGGACAGGTTACGTGGGCGACTGCGAGCCACCACATGTTTATTGGACCCGTGTCCCTCCTGGCTTGTACTGGCATCCTGGGAGGTGACACGAGGCTGGCTCCAAGAGGTTGTCAACGCATCCTTAAGTGAGGGTTCCTTGCCTGCTTCCCTAAAAGAGGCTATGGTGAGGCCCCTCCTTAAGAAGCCCTCTTTGGATCCAGCTTTATTAAACAACTATCGTCCCGTCTCCAACCTTCCCTTTTTGGCGAAGGTTGTTGAGAGTGTGGTGGCACAACAGTTTCCCCGTCACCTGGAGGAAGTTAATTATCTAGACCCGCGCCAGTCCGGCTTTCGGCCCGGGCATAGCACCGAGACGGCATTGGTCGCGTTGGTGGATGATCTCTGGAGGGCCAGAGATGGGGGTTGTTCCTCCATCCTGGTCCTATTAGACCTCTCGGCGGCTTTCGATACCATCGACCATGGTATCCTATTGCATCGGCTGGGGGGGTTGGGGGTGGGAGGCACCGTTTTACGGTGGTTCTCCTCCTACCTCTCTGGCCGATCGCAATTTGTGTTGGCAGGAGAGCAGAGGTCGACCTCGAGACCCCTCACTTGTGGGGTGCCTCAGGGGTCGGTCCTCTCGCCTCTCCTGTTCAACACATATATGAAGCCGCTGGGTGAGATCATCCGTGGTTTTGGGGTAGAGTACCATCTTTACGCTGATGATACTCAGCTGTATATATCTACCCCAAACCACCCCAACGATGCCGTAGCGGTGATGTGCCAGTGCCTGGAAGCCGTGCGGATCTGGATGGGAAGTAACGGACTCAGACTCAACCCGACCAAGACCGAGTGGCTGTGGTTTCCAGCTACCCGATTCAACCAGCTAACTCCATCGCTGGCCATAGGGGGCGAACATCTTGCCCCTGTGGATGGGGTGCGCAATTTGGGTGTCCTCCTGGATGCCCGGCTGTCCATGGAAGATCAAGTGACAGCCGTGGCCAGGAGGGCGTTTTACCAGGTTCGCCTGGTTCGCCAATTGCGCCCCCTATTGGATCGGGATGCCCTTCGCACAGTCACTCATGCTCTCGTGACATCCCGACTGGACTATTGTAACTCTCTCTACATGGGGCTCCCCTTGAGGTGCACCCGGAGACTTCAGTTAGTCCAGAATGCAGCCGCGCGGGCAATTATGGGTGTTTCTAGATTCACCCACGTAACACCGCTCTTGCGCGAGCTGCACTGGCTGCCTGTCGTCTTCCGGGTGCGCTTCAAGGTGCTAGTTGTCATCTTCAAAGCGCTCCATGGCTCGGGACCTAGCTACCTGCGGGATCGGATCCTGCCCCATACATCCTCACGGCCGATTCGCTCGCACAGAGAGGGACTTCTCCGGGTGCCGTCCACTAGACTTTGTCAGCGGGCGACGCCCAGGGGAAGGGCCTTCTCTGTGGCGGGCCCAGCCCTCTGGAACGACCTTCCCCCCGATATTAGAACAACCACGGACCTCCGCTCCTTCCGTCTGAAACTAAAAACACATCTTTTTCGCTTGGCCGGCCTAGGATAGTCTCTTCTGATTGTTTAGGGATTTTTAGTAAATATTTGGGAATTTTAGCGCAGGGTTTTCTGTTTAATATGCCTTTTAGTCAGTATTTATGTATGTTTATTGTTCTAAATTTTGTATTTTTTCTAACTTTTTAATTCCCTGTGCCCCGCCTCGAGTCCCTTCGGGGAGAGAGAGCGAGTTATAAATAAAAATTATTATTATTATTATTATTATTATTACTTGAAGCAGCTGTGAAATTTACAGAGCCTGAATTGTTTTTAACAGGTGCTCTTTGATAACTGACAGCAATATTTTCTCTTGGAACACACTACATAAAAGGATCAAAGTAATCCAATGAAAAGATAAAATAGGCCTGAGACCAGGGTGGCAGTGAGAACCAAATTTCATTACTTTTTGGATTTGTCAACATGGTTCCATATCTAGAAGAGGATACATTAGAAAACCAGAAGGCTTTGGCTGAAATCTTAAACTTTCTGAAACAATATGGAAGAAGAATTGATAAAAAACTGGACAAACTTTTTATCACACCAAGCTATGAGTAGTTGGAGGCTCCAACTACAGGAGGGCTATGCACATCATATCCGGAGGTTGGGGGCTGTACACGTCACTTCCGCTTAGGGGCATGACTTGGTGATGTAATCAGCACTGAGTTTGTTTACTCTGATGATGTCACTGATCAAAAAGTACTGATAATTTTCATCCAAAAAAAGGTATACACTATACAGTATCTACTTATATCACTCATTTCACTATCCAGAGCAACTCTGGTTTGTAGTGCATGGCTTTCTCCTCAATAATTGCTTGATTAAGACATTGTTTTCTGCTTGATTATTTTGTATTTCCCTTGACTGTTTTTATATTTCACTTCAAATTTTATATTCCACCTAGTTTAGTGGCAATTAATCTGAAATTAATCGGACTTCAAAATACATTTCACTCACATTTTTTCTGGTAATTAATAATTTATTTCTCTTTCATAAAGGATTGAAGTTGCATTACATTTTATTACAAATACATCATTTCATCTTACCCTTAAACATACTGAAAAACCTGTTTAGCTAGGCATGCTATCTGTATTAGTCACTACTTATTTGTATTCATTAACCTAAAATGATAGAAGGAAACTGAAAAATATGTTATCTTCTTCAGGGAAAAAAAAAGCATTAGATTCTCCTTTTGTACTTTCTCCCACATGGAAACCTGAAGCAACCCATTGGCGAGATAACTAAAAAAAGAGGAACATAGGAATAGATGTTCAAACTACAAAGAAAACAAATATATTTCAGTCCTTTCAAATCAGATATCTTCCTTTTTCAATTTTCCAGTTTTAGTACTAAACTCATCTTATTGAGAATGAGAAACAAATATCTATCTCAAGTTAAACATGCAAAAGACTGCCATCGCATAAGCTTATGGGAAACCATCATAACAAATCAGGCAATGAATTGATAGTAGAGTCTATCCTGGATTTCAGAAAATGATTAAGCCACACTTGACTATACCAGGATGGATCCTGAATGTTTAACGTATTATTGCATTCCACCCCCACCCCCAAAAAACCCCAAATAACTAGCCAGAACAATGAATGAGGAATGTCACAGTGTAACTGTGGATTCTTTGACATAGCTGGATATGTTTTAGGTATGTCCCTCTGGACTGTTTCAGGAATTACTCCAAGGCCGTGCCTGAATTGCTTCTCCCGTTTTGCCCTCTCCTTCAGCTGACTCATGTCAGTACAACAGCAGCCATGACTGGTCATAAAACCTGTATGCCACCTGGAGTCCTATTTTTCTCTAAACAGCTACAGAATGGACTATATGTTACATCTATTCCAGTTGAGATTAGTTTGGTCTCAATTTCCAACAAAAAGCAGTGACATGAACATGGTTCAGTTTGTTTGGATAACATTTTTAGGATTCATACATGACAAAGTGAAGCCCTTGTTGAATATTATTCTGATGTAAAAAAATAGACTCCGGTAATGGATTCCATAAGACGGGTTTTCTAGTAAAAGGTATTATGATCACAAGTTCAGCATTTTTAATTCTATCCCACTAAAATGGACTCTGTGGCCATACGTATAAATAATGGGCACACGGTGACTTATTAAGTCCACAAAGAAAACACTGCTACAATGCTTCAGTTACACTATGGCACACTTTATATTTGCACAATCAAGTTGGCTTCTACAGAGCTAAAGAGACTTTTTTTTTCTCCCCAAGCAGACCACACCATCAATATACTTTCATTCAGGTTATAGCTAGCAGACTGCTCAGATTTTCCTGACCAGTCCACACTTTCAGCAATGTCCAAACAGCAGACAAGTGTTATGAACTCCTTTCTACCACGAAAGAGCCTGAAACTGGCAAACGCTGAATTGGTATGATTTTTGGGAGTGGCTTCTGCCTTTCTTTCACATGGTTGTAGAGTTGTGGCTGTGGCGTTTTTCACCATAGTGCAGAGCAGCCCTTACACCTGTTGCACGTTCTGTCTCCTGGGTGTGGGTGGGAGAAGAACTGGATGTAGTTCTAATTACTTAAAGCGAGGGAGGGAGAGACCCCGGCGAGAGTTGTTGCTGTCGCTTTCACGTGCAAAGTCTTTTTTTTTTTTAATTTATATTTATATCCCGCCCTTCTCCACAGAGGACCCAGGGCACTCCTTTCTCCTCTCCCTTTGCCCGAGGTCAACACCTGATGGGTGGAAGGAGCCCCGTGGAGGCGTCTTGGAAAGGCGCACAGAACCTGCCCTGCTCCAGCCCAATCGGAGACCTTCCAAGGGAGTCCCGAGGACTCTTCGGAAGAAGAAACCGTCCCTCCCCGACAGCAGCAAAATGCAACTCAGGAGCAACTTTCTCCCGCTTGCCCCGTCATGCTTCGGCCCCCCTTTCGCCCCAAGGACGCCGGGCACCCAACATTTCCCGGCTCACCTCGCTCAGGCCGGTGGCGAAGCCCGATGTAGACGCCAGACTCGCGACCAGGACCTTCCTTCGCTCCCTTCTTCTCCGGGGGCGCCCGCGGTCCGCTCTCCAGCCCCGATCCCTGCCAGCCTTGGCCACGCACGAACGGCGACACCCCCGCTCGGGGTCGGCTGCGCGGGGCAGGCAGCCTACCGCTTGGATAGCGAAGGCGCAGCGGCAGCCGCCAGGAGGAGGGAAGGCGAGCGGGAGGAGGGCTCGGGAGCTCTGGGAACTCCTCAGGAGCGGCGTGGCGGGAGCGCTGCTCGTTTCAGTTTGCCAAGCAAAGCGCTCCTTGCGGGCACTTTCACAACAAAGCGCGTTAGAACCGCCTTTCCCGCCTGGCAACTGATCGCCCGGATCATCGCTCTTGCTTGTCGCTCCTTTCTCCAAACCACCAGAGTCCCACGGCTGTTTGTTTAAAAAGACCGTCCAGGGATGGAGGCGCGTGCCTTAACTTGCTCCGGCTTCTTTCTGCCCGCCTTCGTTTCTCAGGGAAGGTCACTACGGATGAGAAGAAACTCGGGGGGGCCACAAAGGGCAGAGTGGCTCCGTTGGCGCTAGCACACAAAAAGACAGGCACACACACACACACACACACCCAAAAGGTTCAATAAGGGAAGAGTAGCTGGAAAGCAGAGAGACGCCGCTGCCACGTGAGCTTCCTCTCTTTTCTTCTCTTTCGTTTACACCGAGCACTTGGTTGGCCTGAGGAGTCCTGGCTGCTCTCGGAGCTTGCTTGTTTTCTTGCAGACGGTTCATTACCCAAGCTAGGCAAAATTTATTTATTTTTATTTATGTTAATCGAATTTATACCCCGCCCTTCTCCTTGTTAGGACCCAGGGCGGCGCACAGGCATTATTAAAACCACAATAAGAACAATGTAAATCAATTTAAAACATATAAAATTATTAAAACCCGTGCTAAAACCATTTAAAACCCTACCAAATAGCAATTTATACATAAAAAGTCAGAAACGGGGGGCTATGCTAGGCCGGCTTGTTGGAATAAGTACGTCTTAAGACGTTGGCGGAAGAGGCGGAGGTCCGAGGTAGTGCGAAGGTCGGGGGGGGGGGTAGGTCGTTCCAGAGGGCCGGGCCCACCACAGAGAAGGCCCTTCCCCTGGGTGTCGCCAACCGGCATTGCCCAGCCGACGGCACCCGGAGAAGACCCTCTCTGTGGGAGCGGAGCGGACGAAGGGATGTATGGGGCAGGATACGGTCTCGTATATAGCTAGGCCCCGAGCCATAGAGCGGCATCATCAGTGCAGCACATGACCTAGTCTGGGTGATGAACCGCCTGCAAGAAAACCACAAGTTCAGAGAGCACCAAGGATCCCTCACGTCAACCTGAACTCCAAATATTCTGTATTGTTAGTTGGTGTGTTCCTTAATCCCTTGCCTCACTGCAGAGGAGTGGTGGCGGATTTAACTTTGTGTGTTTGTGTTTGAAGCAAAAGCAACATTTTCTATATAACATGCTTTTGTATATTAAACTAGAATTTTATAACATGTATGAGACCACCCTAACTCCTCGCCATAAGTAATTGTTGGAATTGAAAGCCAGCAAACTCAAAGGTCCCTGCTTACAACAGGATCACTATAAATATTCACTTTCTCCACCCTCTGCCCCAGTCAACATTTACTCCCATTGTTATGGCAGATGCCTTTATTCTTAGCTTATGTAGAAAGGTTTCGTAGACTTTCTTCTGTTAGTGATTTATTCATCTTCATACTATGGCAAGACATCTTTTTTATTTTCTCACTATTTTTACTCCGTATACTCTGCTTTCAATAAATGCCTTGTTTTTTCTGGATCTAAAGTATTATCTCCAGTAGTTGTTATCTCCTTTTGCATTTGATTCTGCAACTCCTACTCTCTAGGGGCTGAAATGTGCTGAATTAAACATGGCAAGGCAATGTACCTATTCAGAATTTGTGGTTGCATTTGTTTTGTTTTTTTATTTAGGCAAGATGTATAAATTTAAAAAGAGGTAATAGAGTAATTACAGCTATTTTGAAAAATTCATTGTAACATGAACAAAAATGAAGTAGTGTGATTGAGCAAACTTCATCTTCTAAATTACCCATTTTAGAATGTGTAATTAAAAAAAGGTTCAGAGAAAATAACCCCATCGCATTATGTTACATAATTGAATTTGGCACAATTTTGGAATAGAGGCATCTTTAGTTTACAAAATAATTAGGAATGCCTGTGTACATCTCTAAAAAGAGATTGTACCAGCTTACATGCTTTCATTTTGCTAATACCTCCACATTATATTTTTAATTCACCCCCCCCCCCAAACTTATTTTTTGGCTGAAGTGTGGACCTGGCTATTCTCATCATAATATCATATAGTTATACATCATTACATACCTCAAGTTTTTAGTTCTCTCCTTATAATCTCAGTAATTTTTCATTATAAGTATATTTCAAGTTCCCCCTCCATTTTTCCATATCCTTACTTATTTTACATTTAATTATCTTTTAATTAGAATCCTATTCAATGCTTATTACAATTCCATTAATCTGCTATATCACATAACAAACAATATGCACCTCATGGGGGATTTCAACCTGGGGGATTTCAACCTGCCATCGGTAGGCAAGACATCCAAGGTAGCTCGGGAGTTCATGGCCTCCATGACGGCCATGGACCTGACCCAAATAATTCAGGGCCCCACGCACGAGGGGGGACACACACTGGATTTAATTTTTGTCTCTGGCCAGTGGATGAGTGATCTGGGAGAAGGGGATTTAGTCACCATACCCCTGTCATGGTCAGATCACTCTCTCCTTCGGCTGAACTTTCCAACCATTACACCCCACTGCGGGGAGGCGGAACCAGAAATTCCAAGATTGTTCTGCCCCAGGCACCTGATGGACCCAGAGAGGTTCCAGACGGAGCTTGGGCCATTACCTGTGACCTTGACCTGCGACTCGACTAAGGACCTAATGGCCGCATGGAATAGTGCGGCCATGGGGGCCTTGGACCGGGTCGCACCCTTGCGGCCTCTCACGCAGCGCCAATCCACCCAGGCTCCCTGGTTTTCCGAGGAGGTGAGGGGGATGAAACACCGCAAGAGAGTAGGTGGAGATCCACACGGTCCGAATCTGACCGAACACAGGTAAGATCCCACTTGAGGATGTACTTAGTGGCGATAAGAGTGGCCAAACGCAATTATTGTGCCACTCTTATCGCATCCGCAGATAACCGCCCTGCCGCCATGTTTGGGGTGACCCGCTCCCTCCTCCAACAGAGGCCACGGGAAGCCCCTTTGCAGGGCAGAGCAGAGGAATTTGGAGAGTATCTGCAGGATAAAATCGTGCAGATTCGGAACGAGTTGACCTCCACAGAAAGTAGTCTGGAGGGACCATCAGAGGCAGGTCTTGAGACAGTATTATGGAAGGAATTTGACTTTGTCACTTCCGATGATATGGACAGGTTGCCGAGGAGACTAAAGGCCACCACGTTTATTGGACCCGTGTCCCTCTTGGCTTGTACTGGCATCCTGGGAGGTCACACGAGGCTGGCTCCAGGAAATAGTGAATGCCTCTCTGAGCGAGGGGTTCTAGCCAGCCGCCTTGAAAGAGGCGGTGGTGAGACCCCTCCTCAAGAAGCCTTCCCTGGACCCAGCGTTGTTGGTAAATTATCGTCCGGTCTCCAACCTTCACTTTTTGGCGAAGGTTGTAGAGAGTGTGGTAGCACAGCAGTTCCCCCATCACCTGGAGGAAATTGATTATCTGGACCCGCGCCAGTCCAGCTTCCGACCTGGGCAGAGCACCGAGATGGCATTGGTCGCGTTGGTGGATGATCTCTGGAGGGCTCGGGATAGGGGTTGCTCTTCTATCCTGGTCCTATTAGACCTCTCAGCGGCTTTCGATACCATCATCCATGGTATCCTATTGCACCGACTGGAGGGGCTGGGGGTGAGAGGCACCGTTTTATGGTGGTTCTATAATAATAATTTATAATAATAATAATTTAATTTTATATCCCGCTCTCTCTCCCCGAGGGGACTCGAGGCGGGGCACAGGCAATTAAAAATACAAATAAGACCACAGACAAAATACAAAATTAAAAATTAAAAATGGATTAAATTGATCCTGCGCTAAAACCCATAAACTAAACTAAAAATTATCCCTAAAACCCCTAACCTAAAAAGAGACTACCCAAGGCCGGCCAGGCGAAAAAAGTGTGTCTTTAATTTTAAGCGGAAGGAGCGGAGGTCCGTGGTTGTCCTGATATCGGGGGGAAGGTCGTTCCAGAGGGCTGGGCCCGCCACAGAGAAGGCCCTTCCCCTGGGCGTCGCCCGCTGACAAAGTCTAGTGGACGGCACCCGGAGAAGTCCCTCTCTGTGGGAGCGAATCGGCCGTGAGGATGTATGGGGCAGGATCCGATCCCGCAGGTAGCTAGGTCCCGAGCCATGGAGCGCTTTGAAGATGGTAATTAACACCTTGAAGCGCACCCGGAAGACGACAGGTAGCCAGTGCAGCTCGCGCAAGAGCGGTGTTACGTGGGCAAACCTAGAGGTGCCCATAATTGCTCGCGCGGCTGCGTTCTGGACCAACTGAAGCCTCCGGGTACACCTCAAGGGGAGCCCCATGTAGAGAGAGTTGCAATAATCCAGTCGGGATGTCACGAGAGCATGAGTGACTGTGCGAAGGGCGTCCCGATCCAATAGGGGGCGCAACTGGCGTACCAGGCGAACCTGGTAAAACGCCCTCCTGGCCACGGCTGTCACTTGATCTTCCATGGACAGCCGGGTATCCAGGAGGACACCCAAGTTGCGCGCCCCATCCACAGGGGCAAGATGTTCGCCCCCTATGGCCAGCGATGGAGTCAGCTGGTTGAATCGGGCAGCCGGAAACCACAGCCACTCGGTCTTGGTTGGGTTGAGCCTGAGTCCGTTACTTCCCATCCAGATCCGCACGGCTTCCAGGCACTGGCACATCACCGCTACGGCATCGTTGGGGTGGTTTGGGGTAGATATATACAGCTGAGTATCATCAGCGTAGAGATGATACTCTACCCCAAAACCACGGATGATCTCGCCCAGCGGCTTCATGTATGTGTTGAACAGGAGAGGCGAGAGGACCGACCCCTGAGGCACCCCACATGTGAGGGGTCTCGGGGTCGACCTCTGCTCTCCTGTCAACACAAATTGCGATCGGCCAGAGAGGTAGGAGGAGAACCACCGCAAAACGGTGCCTCCCACCCCCAACCCCCCCAGCCGATGCAATAGGATACCATGGTCGATGGTATCGAAAGCCGCCGAGAGGTCTAACAGAACCAGGATGGAGGAGCAACCCCCATCTCTGGCCCTCCAGAGATCATCCACCAACGCGACCAATGCCGTCTCGGTGCTATGCCCGGGTCGAAAGCCGGACTGGCGCGGGTCTAGATAATCAATTTCCTCCAGATGACGGGGAAACTGTTGTGCCACCACACTCTCAACAACCTTCGCCAGGAAGGGAAGGTTGGAGACTGGACGATAGTTGGTTAATAAAGCTGGATCCAAAGAGGGCTTCTTGAGGAGGGGCCTCACCATGGCCTCTTTTAGGGAGGCAGGCAAGGAACCCTCACTCAAGGATGCGTTGATAACCTCTTGGAGCCAGCCTCGTGTCACCTCCCAGGATGCCAGTACAAGCCAGGAGGGACACGGGTCCAATAAACATGTGGTGGCTCGCAGTCGCCCACGTAACCTGTCCATATCCTCGGAAGTAACGGAGTCAAACTCCTCCCAAACAAGATCCCCCTCGTGGCAATCCACTGGACCAGCAATGGGGGCTAACTCATTCTGTATCTGAGCGATTTTCTCCTGCAGATAAGACACAAATTCCTCTGCTCTACCCTGTAAGGGGGCTTCCCGCACCCTCTGTTGAAGGAGGGTACGGGTCACCCTAAACAGGGCGGCAGGGCGGTTATCTGCGGATGCTATGAGAGTGGCGCAATGATGGCGTTTGGCCACTCTCAGCGCCACAATGTAAGTCCGTAAATGGGCTCTTACCTGTGTCCGGTCAGATTCAGAGCGGGTAGACCTCCACCTTCTCTCTAGGCATCTCTTGTGGCGTTTCATCACCCTCAGCTCCTCGGTAAACCAAGGAGCCAGGGTGGCTCGCCGCCGCAAGAGAGGCCGCAAGGGCGCGACCCGATCCAAGGCTCCCGTGGTCGCAGTATTCCATGCGGCCACGAGGTCCTCCATCGGGGCGTGGGTCAGGGGTACAGGAAGTGGCCCAAGCACCGCTTGGAACCCATCTGGGTCCATCAGGCGCCTGGGGCGGAACCAGATTGGTAACTCAGGTTCCACCTCCCCGCGGAGGGGAGTATTTTATTTTATTTTTATTTATTTATCGTATTTGTATACCACCCTATCTCCCCAGTGGGACTCAGGGCGGTGCACAGAAAAAATAAAAAGACAATACATACAATAACAATATAAAAAAGGATTAAATTTAGGGGTCTGTGCTAAAATTATGGTTAAAAACTAATTAAAATCACTAAGTTAAAAATATACTGTTAAAAATATACCGCTAAGACTATGCCAGGCCAGCCATATAAAATACGTGTGTTTTTAGTGCCCGGCGGAAGAGGCATAGGTCTGTGATGGTGCGGAGGTCAGGGGGCAGGTCGTTCCAGAGGGTGGGGCCTTCCACAGAGAAGGCTCTCCCCCTGGGGGTCGCTAGCCGGCATTGTCCGGCCGACGGCACCCTGAGGAGGCCCTCTCGGTGGGAGCGGACAGATCGAAGGGAGGTATGTGGTAGGAGGCGGTCCCGCAGGTAACCAGGACCCGTGCCATGGAGCACTTTTAAGATAATTACTAACACCTTGAAGTGTTACTAACACCTTGAAGGTGCCTTTTGAGTATGTGTTTATGTTTGTAAAAGTATATGCAAATTCTTTAAAATAGGCCATATCAGCACATTACCATATGAATTTGACAAATACAAATTGGTTATGCTCATATTGAAGTGCAAACTAAAAAGCATTCAACTTACCACCTTCTCTGCTTCTTAGACGTAACAATAAATCTAAGGTAATATTTATCAGAAAGCAGGTATTTTCAGTTTCCTTGGATGTGGCAGAACAAGAGGAGCTTGAAATACATTTATCCTGGCTTATTTCCAAACCACACTATTTAAGTGTACTTTAAAAAAAGGGTCCACACCCTTTTAAATCAATTTAAAATGTGCATTGTGACAACATGGTCACAATACATTCAACTGCATTCAAATGTCATTGTTTGAGAAAATCCTCATAAATCAATTTATTTTAGCAATATCTGATTTAAGTTTGGATGACTTCACAAGATATTGTCTGATTAATTCTGGAAAAGACCTCCTGAGTCCATTGATTCGCTTTTGAAAAGGAAATGTTTTCTGCCTAGGTAGTAAGTAGATAGGCATACAGTTATCATTGCAATTCAGAACAGTTCATTGAAAGTTTCGCAAGCCTAAATTATCCAATGGACTTTGAAGAAATATGAAGTAGGATACAAAAAGCCTGGATACTTTGCTGTTGGAGGAGATTCCTGAGAATACTAGAAATGGTTAGATTATCAAACAACCAACTGTAAATCCTCACATGAGGCAAAGATGATCAGGATCAAATTATCATATTTCCAGTATATTATGCAAAGAGAGCTCTCTGGAGTTTGTACGAATACCATGAAACAGTTATGGCTAACCTTTTCTGAACCGAGTGCCCAAAGTGCGTGCAAGCGCATGCAAATGTGGGTGTGCACACCCAAGCACCAAAATGCAATGCATGTGTGCCTCCTGCATGAACCCCATTCCCCCGCACACACACGTGCTCAGCCCCCATGTTCCCCCCCGCATGTGCCCACCCCCAGTGCGTGCCCGTGCATCTGCCCACATGCGCAATAGAGACCCGATGACCAGCTAGCTGGTGGGAGGCATGCACATATGCATGGTGGAGCTGAACTAGGGCAATGGTTCACATGCCCACAGAGAGGGTGCTGCATGCCACCTGTGGCACGCGTACCATAGTTTCGCCATCACAGCTATGAAAGATGCAAGAAAAAATTGTAGGACAACCAACATAAAAATCAAAGAACTCAGTTACATCAGGAATTCAGGTTTCAAACTATGAGAATGATATACGAGACTGCTTGTGGGGGCCCCGAGCTCCATTTTCACTGGCAGAGGGCTAGCAAAACAAAACAAAAAGAATTTTTTCTCCTTTTGCATTTGAGCATCCAAAAAGGAGACAAAAAAGGGCAAAGGGAAAGAGGAAAGAAAAAATGGGAAGATGGGAAGAAAGAAGAAAGGAGAATGAAGAGGGAAGGAAAAAGAAGAAAAGGAAGGAAGGAAGGAAGGAAGGAAGGAAGGAAGGAAGGAAGGAAGGAAGGAAGGAAGGAAGGAAGGAAGGAAAGTCCTGCCTTAGTATTTGGCCACCAGCAGCCCTGCTGCCCTTTCACTATCCCCTTGTCTCTTCCTCCTGACCTCTCCTGGTGGTCCCCCATCCTATTGCTGAGGATGCTTTGGTTACAAAACTGGGGTTCCTTGTGTGGAGAGGAAGTGGACCTCTCTCTGACGCATACACTTTGCCTTCCCACACACACCATGCATAACCTGGCCAAGGAGAGTGAGCACAGCAGCAGCAACCTCGAGGAAGTTGTGGCCTGTGAGGCCTCGGTGCCCTGGGAGCTTGAGGGCTGAGCACTTGCCCTCCACGGCATTGAGCTCTGGACAGCCCACAGCACCATCCAGGGTTCTTCGTGTGACCTGAGAGAGACAGCAAAGCTCCTCTGGAGGACAAGGATTTCACCCTTTCCCTGGTTTTGTCTTCCTCCACTGGAGACAATGGATCCCCCTAGTCCCACTCAGGCCACCACAGGCACTCCTGACAAGAGTCATGTAGAGCTGGCCACACCCACCTTGGCCACGCCCACCTTGGCCACACACACTTGTCTCCTCTAGGTCAAACACAATCCTGATGCGGCCCTCAATGAAATCGAGTTTGACACCCCTGGCCTAGGGAAAGCTTTGAATTTAATGACGATCATTTCCAGTGTTTTAAAACCAAGCAGTTCTGTTTTATAACATACTAACAGTGACCAAATTGTGTACCAAAAAATGTACAATTTAGTTAATAGCTGGGGTTTCTCTTAATTGAATCAGCTGTATGGCTTTTCTGCATGTTGCTGCATGTTGGCACTATTAACCATTGTAAAGGAATAATAACTCATCAGACTTGATCAATGGGGCTGTGTGGGAATCACCCTGGGATAGCTTGCAGGTTGGGATTAGGACTTGCCCTTTGGGTTCCAGACATGCTGCGTCTTATGACGATGGGATGTTTGTCACATTGTCAAGAACTCATCAGCTGGTGTGAAGTTCATTGCTCCAAAAAAATAGTTGGAGTACAATTTATTTTAAAGACTGCAAGGTCAAGATTCTTTTGTTTTTGTTTTGAGGTTTTGGGAGGGAAGATAATATCCCAATTGATTAATAACTGTATCCAGAAGTCCCATCTTCCCCATAAAATGTAAAGGAATGATACTTACAGCTGATTTTTGGCTCCCGCTAAATGTTTTTCCTCTTCAATCATGTCCTTAATGCTATACCATAGGTCAGGGGTCTGCAAAGTCGGCTCTTTTAAGACTGGTGGACTTCAACTCCCAGAGCATAGCTGGCTGGGGAATTCTGGGAGTTGAAGTCCACCAGTCTTAAAAGAGCCGACTTAGCAGACCCCTGCCATAGGTTATTCTATTTTATATATAGCTTCATTACATTAAAAAATCCAATGAAATACAAATTAACATAAAGGGAGAAGGGGGAAGGGAATAAAAGTTAAAAGGTATCAAAAATGCATAAAATAAATATAAAGAAAAAGTGACCTTTACTTTTTTCAATACAGAGAAAATATAACAACCTCTAAGCAACTAATATCAATACCTGAAAATGTTTAAAATATTAATAACCAATATTTGAAAAACCAATAATCATATCATCTTAGTTTAATTTTAATCTGACTTATAAAAACCTAATTATACATAAATCATAGCCATATGTTTAACAACCCACAATATTTCTCTAGTCAAATCAAGTCTAATCCTCAAATTCCAAAGTCTAACTTTCTTTTATTCCTTATCTTACAAATAGGTTTTTCCAGTGCATGATTCTTTCAGGTAAATATGCTAGCTGAGTCTCTACTTTCTGAAAGCCAAAGAGATGGTAATCCTTTTTAAAAAGGTACTATTTTTATTAGATCCGCACCAAACAATGTTTTAAAAGCAATAAAAAGTGAATATTATCTCACACCCAAAATGAAAAAAGAATGGAAAATTGCCAAAGTATTACAGCTCTGAACACCTCAGCAGTGCTATAAAAATCTCTAGCATTTCAAGATATGAGCAACATATTTTACAAACACTTTGTTAACATTTCTGTTACACAACATATTTTTAACAAGTTGTAACTTAGTCATAACTGTTTATTCAGGGTGGACCTTGGCAAGTAGTTTTCATTTTGGAACATTGACCATTTTGCAAAATCAAGGTCAGAATTGTATGTAATATATCTTGTAACACTTAAAAAATAAAAATAAAAATTCTAAATATTTTTAAAATGTGAATAACAAGCTATCCAGTTGCAATGTATGGCTGTGAAAGTTGGACCATAATAAAAGTTGAGCGCAAAAGAATGGAGGCCTTTGAACTATGGTGCTGGAGAAGACACCAGCATGTCCCTGGGACTGCAAGACAATCAAATCGTTCAGTCCTAGAATCAACCTTGACGGCTCTTTAGAAGGCCTGAAGATGAAACTCGAGTACTTCGGCCACTTAATGAGAAGGAAGGACTCACTGGAGAAGAGCCTCATGTTGGGAAAGATTGAGGGCAAAAGAAGAAGGGGACAACAGAAAATGAGGTGGCTGGAAGGAGTCACTGAAGCAGTAAGTGTGAGCTTAAATGGACTCCAGAGGATGGTAGAGGACAGGAAGGTCTGGAGGAACATTATCCATGGGGTTGCGATGGGTTGGACATGACTTCACAACTAACAACAAAAAGAAGAAGAAGCTATATCTTAATTAACAAGCATGGGACAAGAATTATCAGTAATGATTTAAATATATTACATATTGCTAATTGTAATATTTAAATATATATAAATACAGACCCAGAAGATGGAGAGACAACATCAAACACATAACACAACATCAATTAACAATGGTTGAGGCAGCCATAAAAGCAAGAAATTTGTATCTCCCTTGGCATTAAAAGTGGTAAAAGAGGAAGGGAGGATGAAGAGGATGCGGAGAAGGAAAAAAAGAAGACACATTACTGTGATAACTTTTATATTATGGGGAAATCAGAAATGTTATTAGTGAACATGTTTCAGGTATGCATATATTTACAATACCTGCATATGATCCATCATCCTGCTCTATTCAGGATTCTACTCTGGACCACATCTTCCAAGAGGATGATGCAGTACCTCGGAGGTGGGTTCCTCCCAGTACAACTGAACAACAAACTGGATAAAAGGGAGGGTTCTTACTTGGTTCTATGTTTTTGAAGTTTGGGGGTTTGTGCAATATCGGCTTTGTGTTTCTAAAAGGGTTTGGATCATTCCCTGCTTGTGAATGGAGCCAAGCGTTCTATAGGCGCATTATCTCATTATTTCAATCTGCCAGGAATGTGGAATGAACCTTTCTGGGAATAATATTTTATTGGGGGGGGGGGTTGCTTCCCACAGAGGGAAGGGAGAAAGAAAGAAAGAAAGAAAGAGAAAGAAAGAAAGAAAGAAAGAAAGAAAGAAAGAAAGAAAGAAAGAAAGAAAGAAAGAAAGAAAGAAAGAAAGAAAGAGAAAGAAAGACAGCAATTTAGGTCTAGAAGGCTACTCCGAGGTCATCTAGTCCAACCCGCTGCTGCAACAGGAAACCTTACATTGTCTGGATTATTTTGTTGCCTCTAACAGAGAGGAGAATTGCCCCAAAGGAGAAGAACAAGGCTGCCATGCAGAGGAAGGCAGAGATAGTCCTTGACTTATCACTACAATTGAGCCAAAATTTTGGTTGCTAAGTAAGAGCGTTGTTGCGTGACCTTCACCACATTTTACCCAATCCATGACTTCTCCTGGTGAGTGACATCAAGTTGGTCATGCCCACCCAGTCACATGACCACCGAGCCGTGCCCACAAAATAGGCCACACCCACAGAATAGATAATAAAACATTTGGAAACCCACCCCTGCACTGCCTCCTAGTACTGTTTTTTTTAAACCTTACCTATTATTTCATTCTTTTTCCATTCATGTACATACTTTAATTTAAAAAAATGGCAGGCAATATCTATTTCAGGAAGCATCTAGCTCAAGGGTAACTGAGCCATCGCAGCTCAAACTTAAACTTTTCTGATTCCAAGAATAAGGTAGCATCTTACATGCCTATCTAGACCTGAATATCAAGGGAAAAAATGCACGACTCTTTCTCATCTTACCACACACCTTCTTCATGGTCCTGCCACTGGTCAGGTTTCAAGATTTTAAAAAAAGACTGCAGATTGTAGTTTCTGAGAATGTAACCAGTAGCAGATTTTTTGCATATGTGAAATATCAACAGAGGCAGATAATCCCCCCCACCAATAGCTGAAAATATTCCCTCATTCCCCAGATCATGACTAATTTTGACATTAATTCAAGATAATCTTGGAAACTTTACTTTTGCAATTGCATACATTTTTGATGCTTACTATGATTATAGGAATTATAGCCTTCAATGAATTAGTATGAATTATATCTATTATCTTTTTTTGAACTGCATATCTTCTGCACCGATGCTAAATGCAAATGGAATTTTAAACCCTTTATTATCAAAACGATTTCATACATGGTACTCCTCATGTTCAAATAGAGTATACCTCTCAAATTAAATATAAGGATTACAAGATACACAGAATCATACACTGAAATTGCACACATGCTTGGAGATCACATAGACCAGGCATGTCCAAGGTCCGGCCTGTGGGCCATTTGCGGCCCGGGGGTTGGTTTAATACAGCCCTCCAACAGCCCTCCCTGCTCTGTATAAATGTGGCCCTCCCTTCCTCCCTCTGTCTCTGGGGCTGTGTGACTGGGAGGGAGGTGGACGGAGGTTACGGACGCCGCCTCCCGCAGCGGGCGAGGGAGCAGGCGGGGTGAGCACCCAAAGCTACCGTCATCTTAAGCACCACCGAGGCTGTCGCCCGGCAGGGGCGTCAGGCAGGGAAGCCGGTTGCGCCTCCATCGCTGCACGTTCTGGGGCTGTGAAGCTGGGAGGGAGGTGAACGCGCGGCTCCAGAATGTCCGCTTGGTGCCTGCCAGAGGGAGCCGCGATGGAGACATGACCGGCTTCCCTGCCTGCGTCAGGCAGGGAAGCTGGTCGCGGCTCCATCGCGGCTCCCTCCGGCGGGCACCACGGCTTACGTTCTGGGGCCGCGCGTTCACCTCCCTCCCAGCCACGCAGCCCCAGAACGTGCAGCTCCCGCCGCACAAGGTTGCCCGGCAGGGGCGTCAGGCAGGGTAGACGGATGCGCGGCCTCAGAACGTAAGCCGTGGTGCCTGCCGGAGGGAGCCGCGATGGAGACGCGACCGGCTTCCCTGCCTGACGCCCCTGCCGGGCGACAGCCTCGGTGGTGCTTAAGATGACGGTAGCCTTGGGTGCTCACCCCGCCTACTCCCTCGCCCGCTGCGAGTGGCGAGGGAGTGACTGACAGACACAGAGAGAGACAGAAGGGGAGGGAGGGAAAGACAGAGAGACAGACAGAGACAGAGAGAAAGAGAGGGAGGGAGAGAGACGAAGAGAGACACAGATAGAGAATGAATCAGAATCGGATTGAATCGGAGACAGACGGGGAAAGAGGGAGAGACAGACATACAGAGAGAGGGAGGGAGGGAGAGAATCAGAGAGAGTGACACACACAGAGACGGAGAGACAGAGAGAGGGAGGGAGAGACAGATAGATAGAGACTGATTAAGTGAGTGAGAGACAGACAGACAGACAGACACACACAGAGAGAGACAGAAAGAAAGAGAAAAAGAGAGAGAGAAAGAAAGAGAGAGAGAGCGAGAGAAATGGAGAGAGAGAGAGGAAGAAAGAGAGAAAGAGGTAGGTAAGTTTTTTAAAAATTTATTTTCAATACATTGTGAAAACTCAACTGTCAGTTGATCTTAATGTTATGAAATGAAAAGTATATGTCATTTGCAATTAACTTGGCATAAAATAATTTATTTCCATTTAATTGTAATGGTTCAAAGAATGTTCGGAAAAATGTTCGGCCCTCCACCAAGTTCACTTCATCCAATCTGGCCCTCTTTGAAAAAAGTTTGGACACCACTGACATAGACTATTGCAGGTATAAAAAAAAATCAGTAAAAAGTCTATAGTCTGCATAACTAAGCAATGTGAAATTCACAGCAGTCCAAACTGCAAATTTTCAAAATAACAAAAAAAACCCATCAAAGGCCTTCCTTCATGAAAATACTACAATTTTTCCTGATCTTGCCTGGAATTTTGTTAGTTACCATGCAATGCCACCAAAACTTTGCATATTTTTGATGAGTTTTTGAAAGAGTTGCCTTATGAAGCATTTTTTTTCTGTCCCCCATATTTTAGCATTGTCTTTGAAATAGGCAGAAATCTTATTTAATAGAATTTAAATTGCTATTTTACTGCTACAGATTTTTAAATCCGCTTTGGATTGAATAAGTTTATTTCTCATTAGGTGTGATGCAGAGATTTGAATTGGTAGAATTAAATCACACAATACATTTTTAACAAAGGTCAGAAGAGATCATTTATATGATACTATCATACTTTTCACTAGACTTAATTTACCCTATATAATACACTCTACATAAGAGTTTATTGTATGAGTGGCGTCATATTTATGCATAAAAGGAAAAAAATGTTTATAAGGTAAGGTGAACAGTTTATAACGTTCCAGATTTTGATTAATTAAAATTGTTACATTTCACTACTAATGCTCTGTAAAATTGAACCTGGAAACCTGATGTTCCCCAGGATTCCCCTGCTTTCATTAGAACATCAGAAGTAGTGTTGGGCTGCTGCATCATTGGCTTTACTCCTTTGAGGTATGCATGTGACATCACAAGACATACAGAAGAGGTTGTTACATCAGGATGCTGCAACATGTGTTTGTTATTTTTCAATAATCTGAGACTTTGCCTCTGGAGGCAGAGGTGTTTCTCATCCTTGTATACACTGTTCTAAAAACAAGAAATGTTAATAATACAAATGTAGAAAGATTTAGCCTTAAATGACAACCATATTCTAGTTTCAAGCTTAGTGTTAAATATTGGAGAAGAGCTGGGAAAAGCTTGAATTGCGACACAGTCCTGTGGGTAAATATTTTCTCCTTTGTGGCCTTTAGTTTCTTTGTTATTATTTTGTGTTATTATTTTATTTGATACTAGCCGTTCCCGGCCACACATTGCTGTGGCCCAGTCTGGCCAACCAATCTGTGTGTAGATCTACACCTGCACACACAAACATACACACACAACCACCGTATAACCCCCTACCTACCTACCTACTGTATTTCTCCCTCTGTCTATCCCTCTACCTACCTACCTACCTACCTACCTACCTACCTACCTACCTACCTACCTACTGTACCTACCTACCTACCGCATTTCTCCCTTCCTCTCTCTATCCCTATAGCTGCCTACCAACCTACCGTATTTCTCCTTGAATCTTATGGACAGAGTATCTTATGTCATAAAGGATGGCATAATACCTGTCACCCACTGCTCTCTCTCTATCCATCTACCTACCTTTTTTACAATTTTTTACATTTCCGTTGCGTGTACCTGGCACAGGTGTGACAGCTACACAATCTATATATCATTGGTGCTGTATTTCAAAGGAACATTGTGTGAAAATTTGGAAGCGATCGGTGCAGTACTTTTGGAGATTACCGGTTTTGAACAAACTCTTGTTACATTTTTATTTATATAGATTGCTGTTGAATTTCACCTTTTTTTCCACAGAAAAGAATAAATCACTCAAAGTAACGTATAAAGCTCAATAAACAAACAAACAAACAAACAAACAAATAAATAACATGCAATGTTTTACTAATACAATTTTAGAATGCAAAACAATCCACAAACTGCTATGGTAAACCAGAAGGATATTGGAAACGGATATTCATATAGTTTATATTAGTGTACTAGCTATACCCGGCCACGCGTTGATGTGGCCCAGTCTGGTTAAATGGCCAACCAATCTGTGTGTAGATCTACACCTGCACACCTGCACACATACACACAACCACTATATAACCCCAACCTACCTACCTACTGTATTTCTCCCTCTCTATCTATCCCTCTACCTACCTACCTACTGTATTTCTCCCTCTCTGTCTATCCCTCTACTTACCTACCTACTGTATTTCTTCCTTTCTCCCTCTATCTACCTACCTACCTACCTACCTACCTACTGTATTTGTCCCTCTCTATCTATCCCCCTATCTACCTATCTACTTACTGTGTTTCTCCCTATCTATCTATCCACCTACCTACCTACCTACCTACCTACCTACCTACCTTATTTCTCCCTCTCTATCTATCCCTCTATATACCTACCTACCTACCGTATTTCTCCCTCTCTATCTATTCCCCTATCTACCTACCTACTGTAATACAATAATACAATAGCAGAGTTGGAAGGGACCTTGTCCAACTCTCTGCCTAGGCAGGAAGCCCTATACCATTTCAGGCAAATGGCTATCCAACATCTTCTTAAAGACTTGCAGTGTTGGGGCATTCACAACTTCTGGAGGCAAGCTGCTCCACTGGTTAATTGTTCTAACTGTCAGGAAATTCCTCCTCAGTTCTAAGTTGCTTCTCTCCTTGATTAGTTTCCACCCATTGCTTCTTGTTTTGCCCTCTGGTGCTTTGGAGAATAGCTTGACTTCCTCTTCTTTGTGGCAACCCCTGAGATATTGGAAGGCTGCTATCATGTCTCCCCTAGTCCCTCTTTTATTAAACTGTATTTCTCCCCCCCCCCTCTCTCTATGGGACACCTGGGAGTTTGCTATCTCAGTGCCTTCTTTTGGCCCTAAGAGGCCTCCATATGAGGCCTCTTCCAACAATGACAGTTGAAAAGCAGACTGATGGGCGGGGCTACCGGGAGGTGAAAACATGATCAGTGGGTACATTTTACATTTGTATACCTTGCACATGACACATGTGTGCTAGGCACAAAATGAGTACGTATTCTATTATCGGAAGTCCTTGGGAACATTGTGTCAAAATTTGAGGTAAATCGGTGCAGCAGTTTTTGAGATTAGCTGCTTCGTACAAACTATTTTACATTTTTATTTATATAGATTAGAGAGGGATCACAGCGCAGGGATCACATAATTTAACAAACGGTTTGCCTAGTGCAGAACTGAAAATGTGAGCGTACGGCTTCAAACACACAGCGATTTCATGTGTACGGCTTCCAGCAAACCTTCTTGGGCAGCCATAGTGAGTAATGCAGGTGACCTGTGGACATCAGTTGGACTGCATGGGTGGGGTGAGTGAGCCAGAGAGTGAGATATATAGGATGGGGTAGCACCAGGGCAGGGGGATGGGCCCAGCCAGTGGTTGGAACTACCAGTTCGCCTGAACCAGTCTGAACCAGCAGCAATCCACCTCTGGATCAGAGTAAGTATGACACAAAGTAGGAAAACGTGTTTACACATACAGTAACAATTAGTAGCCCTTTATTATTTGTATTGATGGATACTGTTGTTGTTTTTTGCTGAAGTTTGGGATTTAATTTCTTTTAATTTAACAATTAGCTCTCAAAGTTTGTTATTTGCTGTGTATAAGAAGTCCTTTTAGTCCTTATTGCAATTCTTATTGGAGATAATTACCAAGGTTAAATATCCTGTATGGTTTATGAACTGGGTGTTTTCAACATTGCCTCCTAGGCTAGTTTGTTCCTTTCCAGTTCATTGTACTTTATAGTTATATCATAAATAATACATGGTTTAAAGGTACTACCACTGCAGGCAATATGTGTAATTAAATGCAGAGAAGTCTGGCTTCTGTTGGTCTGTGAAATAATTTCCCTTTTATTTACTTCAGTTCATGATGGCTGCCACAAATCACTATTTTCTTTTGCCTGCTACACCAGTTGCAAAATTTATTGCTGAACTGATTTACATGTAGTCAGATGATAAAATAGAGAAATGGGCCATTAGCACTTTAAAGATTTTCTTTAAAGAAAATCCCAAAAGACCTTCCAATTTCATCTGTAATAAATTAAGTTTAAAAAATACAAACAAATCTTTAAACTTATATTTCCTTGTTGACTGATTATAAATATGTGTTGCTTCTTCTATATCAGGGTCCTGCGCATAAAAAACTGAACATAACCACATATGCTTTACCTAGCTCTTCAAACCCATCATAAAAATGAATTGCCCTTGTGTCCTATTTGAGTAGATCAAATGAACTTTTAAAATCTCTCTTACAGATTTTTCTCCAAAAGTACCAAAGAGGTACTTTTAATAAACAATATATGTCTGTTTTTCTTTCTTCTGATCCATGCTAGTTTTCTCTCCACCCACTCTCAGAATACAACCCTATTTTTAAAACCTTTTTAGATCTCTTTAAGAGTTTATTTCAGGTAGTTTCCTTTGATCTATTTGGGGAAAACATAAAATGAGCATGTGAATGCCAAATGTGAAATTTTATGCAAACAGGATTATAATAGAATAAAAAAGGGTTGTGACAGCTAATCTCGGTGGCAGATGGTTTAAATCTTCTCTTTGTTCTCTTATTGCATAACTGTAGGAGGTAGAAGAATTTTTTAGAATTTGTTTTGCATTTGATTTTAAGTCCTTCTTTCATATATTAGGAGTAGAAAGATAGCATAAGTATAGCCATATCAGATCTTACTCTGAGCAGCAAGAACTATAAGTAGACAGATAAAGTCTGATATGTAGGCTCCTCTAGTTATGAGGTCATTTCTTTGCACACAACCAAATATGCTTAGCAACCCCCTAAGGAAGTTTGCTGGGATAAGATTTATTCAGCCTCCTCCCAATCTCTACTCCCTTTTCATCTTCCCATGGTTTTCTTCTTCTTTTTTAACCCTTAAAAGGCAAAGAGAGCTAAATAAATGATAGGATATTACTCATGTCAGGGAACCGTAAGTAGAATACTGCAATGTTGCAATGCTCTGAAAAGCCTTGAGGTTGCCAGCAGAAGAAGTGAGAAGTTAGCAGTATTTGCTGCATTTCCACTTAAAATAAAAGCAAACATGTTTCTGTTGCCCAATCCTTTATAGCCCAGGATTAAGATCATGATAAAGAATTGGGAAGATTTTGGAACCAAAATTTCTCCCACATTTCTCAACTCTACAACATTCCCATTTGAACAGTTCCTATTTTTGTTCTGTTTTATTTTATTTTGTTATTTTTATCCCACCTTTATTATTATGAAAAATAACTCAAAGCAGCTAATGCACCTAATAATCCTTCTTCCGTTCATCACAGGAACAGAGTAGCTGATGGGGAAATAAGAGGAAGTGATAGTGTTTGGTGACAGAAGAATGATTGCATGAATAGTCTTTCTGACCATCCTTCCTTCCTTCCTTCCTTCCTTCCTTCCTTCCTTCCTTCCTTCCTTCCTTCCTTCCTTCCTTCCTTCTATTGAATGAGCCATGATGGTGCAATGGTTACAGTACAGTACTGCAGGCTACTTCTGCTGACTGCCAGCTGACTGCAATTTGGCAGTTCAAATCACCACGTTCAAGGTTGACTCAGCCTTCCATCCTTCCGAGGTGGACAAAATGAGGACCCAAATGGTTGGGGGCAATATGTTGACTCCGTAAACCACTCAGAGAGAGCTGTAAAGCACTGTGAAGCTGTATATAAGTATAAGACCTATTGCTATTGCTATTGTATTAAATTTTGTAAGGACTTTTAACACTTTTTAAACTTTTCTAATTTGTATTGCTTTCATTTTATAATTTGGGTTGTGATTGTTTGCATTCATTGATATAAGCCATGTTATTCTAAGGTATGCTAATTTTAAGGTATTAATTATAAAATTTTAATATTTTTCTTACTACCCAGTCATTCATTTGGTTTGGTAACAAATATACTAAATAGTTTTTAAAAACGAAAATATCATTTTTTCATATTAACCTATTATTAAATTAAGAAAACTAATGCAATCACAACATTCAGGAAATCTAGGTGCTAAAATCCATACATCTTAAATGTTTGGTTCAAAAATATTAGGGCAGACTTGCACTAGATATTAATATTCAGCACATCTGTTGCCATTCAAAAAGTTGTTGCTTTTAGCTTTTCTGAAAAATACATTATTTGTATTTTCTTAAATTAAAACATAAATACCCATTCAAAACGTTGTTGCTTTTTTTTCTGAAAATACATTATTTGATACATTACTTAGATTAAAACATAAATACCATGCTCTAAGGAAAAATATGTTTTCGCGCTATTAAAGATGCTAATATCTCCATCCAGATGTTATTATTGTGAGGGGAATAGGATGAATGTAAGGCACATTGTACTGATGCAATGTATTATCAGTATTAATAATTCTGTACTCTGAATTCCTATAATTAATTGTTTTCACCCACACAAAATGTCTTGTGTTAGAAGTTAAACATAATCTACTAAGAAGAAAATAAATAGAATCTGGGTGAAAGAGTTTAGAATTATTACATGGTGTAACCAATATTTGCTTGCAACTAGCTACTTATTAAATGCTTGTTGCAAATAGATAACTACAGTGGTACCTCGGTTCACGAACGCTTCTGTTCACGACCAATTCGGATTACGACCAAAAATTTCCCAAAAAATGTGCCCCGGTTCACGAACACTGTTTCGGTTCACGAACGGAAAAGTTCGTAAAAATATGCTCCGCTTCACAAACTCCGCCTCGCTTCACAAACTCCGCCTCGCTTCACAAACTCCGCCCTCGCTTCACGAACAGAAAAGTTCGTAAAAATGCTCGGATTCACAAACCCCGCCTCGCTTCACGAACCGGAGCCGCGGACGACCAAAAAACAAGGTCAGAACGGATTAACCGGATTTACATTGAACCCTATGGGAAACTGTGCCTCTGTTCACGACCAATTCGGTTCGCGAACAGAGTCAGTTCAAGAATCACGACCAAAAAACAAGGTCGGAACGGATTAACCGGATTTACATTGAACCCTATGGGAAATTGTGCCTCGCTTCACGACCAATTCGGATCGCGAACAGAGTCAGTTCACGAATTAAGTTCGTGAACCGAGGTACCACTGTATTCTGTTGAAATATGTAGTCACTTTATCATAATGCTTTTAAAAATGTACTATTCTAGCACTTGATGTGATATTTGTAGAAGGAAATCTCAAGAAAATCTTTTTTAAAATCCCATTTCTTTTAGATTCAAGAGTGAATGAAGTAAATTAAATAAGTAAGTAAAGTTAATATAACAGTTATATTAGAATTAGCTGTTAGTGTCACCCCCCAAAAAGATACCAATGCTTTTCTTAGCTCCAAATAGCCTGTCCTGTATTAAACCATAACCCTAATTCACCCAGATGCAGCCCACTACATTTTAACAAATTTACTGTTAACAATACCAGAGCATTGCTATGACATACAATTTATAAATGCCCAAGAAGGCATATAATGCCTTACCACTACTGCAGGGGTTTCAAACTCAAGGCCCTTGAGCCAGATTCGGCCCATGGGATACTTAGATCTGGAAGGCAATGTGTAGCCCTCCCAGGCTCCATTTTCAGCCATGACATTCTCCTGCAGCCAGTGGTGGGATTCACATTTTCTACTACTGGTTCTCTGGGCATGGCTTGGGGGTATGACCATGTGGTCATGTAACTGGGTGGGCATGGCCATGTTATGTGACTGGGTGGGTATGACAAATTTAGCAGTCCATTTTGCCAGGGAGCAGGGGGTTGGACTAGATGACCTCTGGAGACTCCTGATTTAAAGCAACGGCATTTTTTTCTTCTTTGCCAAGCAATGTGACAAGGCTGACAAATGAATCCTGTTTTTTTCTTTCTAACACTTCCCTCTTTTTTCCTCTTTCTTTCTCTTTCTTTCTCCCTTTCCTTCTCTTTCCTTCCTCCCTCCTTTCTTTCTTTCTCCCTTGAAGGTCCCCTGCACCCCATTTTTTATCCCGTGGGGTCTGCAGGGAGGCTTGTTAGGCACCCCCCATACGCCATTTTGCTAGCAGGCCTCCTGCAGCCCCCTGGGAGTCAAAACAGGATGTGGGGGGACTTGTGGAAGGGGTGGGGTGGGGTGGGCATGGTGGGATGGGTGGGGCCAGTTAGAGGTGGTATTTTCCAGTTCTCCAGGCAAAATATCCGCTACCAGTTCACAAGAACCAGTTAGAACCAACTGAATACCACCTCTGGGCTCTGTGTGTGGCCCCCAAGATCCATTTTCTCTAGCAATGGGCTAGCAAAAGAAACTAAAAGCAAACCAAACCAAAGGAGAAATGTTTTTCCTTTTGTATTTGAGCATCCAAGAAGGGACAGCAAAGGACAAAGGAAGAGAGGAAAGAGAAAGGAAAGGAAAAGAAGGAAAGAGGGAAAGAAAGAAGAAAGAAGAAAGGAGAATGAAGAGGGAAGAGGGAAGAAAAAAGAAGGGAAGGAAGGAAGGAAGGAAGGAAAGTCCTGCCTTAGCATTTGGCCACCCTGCTGCCCTTTCGCCATCCCCTTGTCTCCTCCTCCTGATCTCTCCCATCCTATTGCTGAGGATACCTTGGTTACAAAGCTGGGTCTCCTTGTGGGCAGAGGAAGTGGGCCGCTCTCTGACCCATACACTTCCCACACACGCCATGAGCACCCTGGCCAAGGAGAGTGAGCACAGCAGCAGCAGCCTCAAGAAGAAGGTAAGTGCAGCCAGGCACCCCCTTGTGTAAGTGGGGCTAGGCTGTGGGGTCCCAGTTCCCTGGGAGCTCAAGGGCTGGGCTGGGCAGTTGCCCTCTGCTGCCTAGGGCTCTGGGCAGCCCACAGCACCATCTGAGGGTCCTCCACGTAGCCTAAGAGGGACAGTGAGGCTCCTCTGGAGGACAAGGGTAGCCCTCTCCCTGGTCTCGCCTTTCTCCACTGGACACAATGGATCCCCCAGCCCCGCCTGAGCCACCACAGGTGCCCCAACATGAGTGATGTCAAGCTGACCACACCTACCCCAGTCACATCCATTCCACACCCCCGAACACAACCCTGCCACAGCCCTCAATGAAATCAAGTTTATTGATTGCACTATTGAATGAACACATAGACTAACTAGGCAAATAATTGGGAACTCCATCCCTTTTCATATAGAACAATAATCAGATCCTTAAAGTTTTTTTGGTTGAGTGACGTTTCAATTAGTCTCAGAAAGCCAAACTGAATAATTTCATCAAGTAGTTGGCTTGGCGTCTACTCCAAAAGACAAAACTGAGCAGCAGATACCTCAAGCTACAAGGGAGGACAGCTTCCTCAAAATAAGAACTCTCTCTTATCAAATCCATCCCCCCCACCCTCATTTTGTCTGTCATTTCCAACTAAAGAAAATAACAATTTGCCTTTCTCTGACAGCTTGCTTGCTACAAAAAGCTGAATAGGGTGCGTTAAAGACAAAGCACGGGAATGATGCTTCAAGCTGGCTTCTGGCCTTCATGCTTGTCTGGGGAGATGTTCTCATCCCAACTAAGCAGACTTTGTGGCAGTTGCATGGCAGCCCAAGAATGCTTCCTGTTGAATATATTCACTGAGGTAATCAACAAACATTTTCAAGGAACAAATAAATACATGCAGGGAATCAGTTGCTAGCAGTGATGAGCACTGCACATTTAAATATCTTGTTGGGCATATGCACTGTTTGTTCAAGATAGTTCCTTAATCTGCAGAAAGAAATGACATTTTAAAGCAATCTCATTATTTGTAAAATGTTAAAAAAATTAAAATCTTGCACTGCAGTGTTATCAACGGCATGACGTGTCTTCGGCAGATTTGTTCGGGCCTGTTTAGGGTGTTGCTTCTTCTGCCAAAATAGCTGCCGTATGCTGTCGGTTCAAATTCCAAATCAGTGCTGGATACAAACTTGAATCATTCTTCTCCATGCTATCATTCATGTAAGGAATCTCGGATGATACGAGCTTTAGGTTTAGCTTATCTGAAATTCATAATGTGATTTTGTCAAGGGAAAAATATTTCTGAAAAAGTACAGCTCCCGTCATTATGTAACCTTCTGAAACAAACCAGTCCTTCAATTCCCATAAATATAATTGGAGACAGAAAAGAAAATGTAAAACCGTAGAATCCGGGTGAAATATTTAGTTTATTATCTTTTCCAACTTCATTGCCATGTAGACATGAAAATATTCATAAAGACCCACAAGAAAATTTGCCAACTTGCCACAGGAGAACTTGCTTGACAATCCAATGATGTATTAATCATTTCATTTAGTTACTTTTATTATTGGTACCACATTTTTGTAGAAATGATTGTAACTCTTGTATTTTTGGATTGACTTTCTTATTTTATTATTATTGGTCACAATTCCATCAAAATTAATTTAACTTTTGTATTTGTTGAATTGTTCCTGCGGTGAGTTATGCTGCGGCAAGTTGGCTGTGGTGAATTGGCCATGTCGAACTGTCTCAATGCCAGTTGGCCTGAGGCTCAAATATGGGCATATTATCCCGGAGGTGGTTCTTGGATTAACTAGATCTCAGCTCCATTCTATTGTGTACCCTGTACACACTACCTTAGCTATTTCTTGTTAATTTTAATGTCTACACTGTTTAATCTTTTATTGGATTATAAGCCACCCAGAGTTAGTGAGATGGATGATTAATAAATTTAAATGAATGAATTCTACCCATGTCTTGCCTCACCTTGTCAAGAATTGTTAGATGTCTTTGCCTTTTCGTTTCACTGGATAATTAATATAAGTTGCAGTGAGAGTATCTTCTGATTGACTATACTTATAGCAATGATGGCTAACCTTTTTCTCGTGCCCACACCCATAATGCAATGTGCCTGCATTCCCTTACACATGCGCACAACCCTCGTACCCCATTATGGGCCTAGCAATGCTTCCCTGAAGCCTCCCGGGACGAAAAAGGGGTTGTTGGGGTGCACTGCTCCCCCGTGCTCCCCCCACATGTGCAGGTGCTACCCCCTATGCATGCGTGTGCATCTCCCGCATGCATGGCAGAGACCTGAAAATCAGATGGCCGGTGCATGCATGAAGAAGCTGAGCTGGGGGACGGCACAGGTGGGTGGCACACATGCAATAGGTTTTTTTACAAGAACTTATAATCACGACAATGGCTTCTAAAAAACCATCCACTGGAAAGTCCTTTTCCGCTCCATCTTCAACCCGTTCCAGCCCAAGTCTGCAACAGCCAAAGATCACAGCAATGTTGCAAAAAGAAGCGACTGGTGAGAGCGCTCAGGAGCTGTCAACAAACGAGATGCTCCAGGATATAATGAAAAATGTACAGGAAATGCGAAAAGATCTGATAAGCCTAAAAATAGAACTGTTGGAAGCACAAAGAAGTACAATGGATAATAAACAAAAAATTGAGGCGTTAGAGGGAGGAACAGCTGAGATGAAAGAAGAGATAAAGGAAATTCGGAAAGAAAGTACAGAAATGGGAGGTTATATGCCTGAGATGGAGTTTGAAATAATGTCTTTTCTTCTCAGGTTCCAGAACGTACCAGAGATAGAAGGAGAAGATCTTAAAGATTTGATGAGTACAATTTTAGCAGATTATATTAAGAGAAGTAAAGAACACCTCTGGTGGGATATGGACCTGGTTTATAGAATTAACTCAGCATATGTTAGAATAAATGATGTACCAAGAGAGGTTAATATTAAATTTCTAAGAAGGTCCACAAGGGATGAGATATTGAGGGCACAGCGGGGAGGCCCATTGAAATATCAAGAAAAAGAAATTACCATTTTGAAGCAAATTCCCCCAAAAATTAGAGAGATAAGAAGGAAATATTCCTTCTTGTCCAAAAAATTATTTAAAAAAGGAGTTTGGTTCAAATGATTATTACCTGAAGGAATGTTGGTCTTCTGGGAGGGAGGTAGAATTAGAGTTAAAACAATAGGAGAGGCGGAGGTCTTTCTCCAAAAGCACTCTTCACTCCTAGGAGACGAAGAAGAGGGAACGGGAGGGGCCATGGCCCCGCCCATCGGCGGGAAGGAAGAAGAAGAATCAATAGCAAAAAGACTCAGGTCTCAAAAATGATTTTGTTTGAGTTTATTACTGTGATTTTTGAAAAGGGGTGGTAAGGAAAAACAAGATTTAATGTATGAATTATGCAAGGTAAATATATGTATACTTGCCCTTTGCTTTTTTGTAAAAAAAAATTGTATTTGTATGGAGTTTTGGGGGGGACCACCACCCCCGACATGGAAGCCACTAAAATGTCATTACATACCCTATAACCCTTTCCCCCATGGATATTGTAAAAACCAATAAAATTGTTTTTCAACAAGAATGGCTGGATTTCCCACTGGGGAAGCCTCCACGCAACTCTGGGACGGCTCAGCGAAGCCTCCCAAGACCCTTTCCTAGAAAGTGGTGAGTGGGCAGGTGGGTGGCACCAAGCGGTAAGGGAAGTGAGCCCCAGAATGACATCCCTTCCTCCTTCTTCTGAGAGCTGTGGCGACAGGGAAAACAAGGCGAAATGGGAGATGAGGGTGCAGCAGCAGGGAGAGGCTGGTCATTCTCCAAGCTGCCTCTTGGCGCTGTCAATACTCTAAACAGAGTATTGGAGGCTGGGCTGATCCTGCCCACTTGCCCACCCGCTTGCTGCTTTCCTGGCTGGTTGCCCAGCTAACCAGGCGGGGCCCAGGGGGACTAGGCTAGCACAAATGCTGCTTACCTGTGTGTAGGCAGGAGGAGGCAGTTCTGTGGATCCACATGGAGAAGGCAGGGCAGGGTGTGCATTGGAGTGGGTGGGCGTGGCAAGCCTGTGCAATAAAAATTGCTCTGCACATGTACAGAAGCAAAATCTGAGATTTGCACCATAGGCGCTGCCAGGAGAACCAGTTAAGGGGTGTGGCATGCCTGGGTCACTATTGGTTCCAGCGACCCAGGCTGCCAAGTTACTACCTATTCGGCTGAACCGGGCCGTAGGAACCATCGCTGATCCACACATCTTAAAACCATGTCTTTTCAGGGTTTTGTCTGTGGTCTTTGGGGCAACAGATATTCCTTAACCTTTCATGTTTCCAGAGAATGCATTTATATCAATAAATATACGTACTTTGTAGCTCTGTTGTCCTACATAGACAAATATGAGCAAAGGAGAGAAAGGTTTTAACCCTTGAGGATATAAATAGAAACTTAACACATTGCATGAATCCTGGTCATTGTTCTTAATTTCTTAGTGTGTTTAACATAGTATCATACAGGCATTTCATTAATCATAAGTGGTACAACATGTGAAACCTGATAGCTGCAGCTTTGTGTGCTGCATACAACACACAAGGTTGTGGAGTTATCATTTTCAGTTGCTAACTGCTGTGTTTCTCTGTTAAAACAGGTAACCTAGAAGTTTCATTTCAAAATTTGCTTTGGTTATTCACCATCTCAGCATTTACCATTCTAATACACATGTATATGTATTGACATAAAAGTGATTTTGCTTTTTATGCTTATTATACATTTTTTGCACAGTTTTTTTTACTATTTTATCAAATTGAAGGAGACAAATCTGCCTTCCTATTCTGCAAAGATATCTGGCCAAGGTTTTCTCTGGTCAACATTCTTTATTTTCAAAAATAATAAGATTTGTATATTTATTGTCTATGCTTCCAAAATATATATTTCTTGTTTTCATTGTTTACCATGCTTGTTTTATATGTAGCGTTCTTGCTTATACTTGCAATGACTTTTGAAAAGGCTGACATATCCATTAACATTTATTATGTTTGAAAAACTGGATACAAACTGCCTTGCAAAAATACAGAATTAGTAACATTTATAAAACAACTGGGAAAGCCTGATAAAAACTGATGGGCCACCACATACATTGAAAAATCTACAATGACGTCAATAGTTGGTGCTCCTCAGCTTTTGAGACAGCATCTCTTAAATCAATAGCATCTTTTAAATTTTTAATGTCCTCCTGCCATTAACTTATTCTCATGTCCTTTTTATTGCCTATCAAAGCAAATGGCTGTTGACATTGACATTTTTCTTCCCCCCCCCCTTCCGCCACTTCTGTTCCACCCCCCAGTAAGGCTCATTTCTCACAGATGAATAAACAAAGAAAATCTTAGGATGTCACGGTTCTATTGCAATGCAGGGCCTTCATAAGTGCTTAATGTATTATTTTGCCACAAAACACATACAGGTTTATTAGCAAATATTTACATTCTGCATCACGTGGTTCCTTCTCACAGATGTACATTGCAGTAATATAGAATTAATTATTATTACCTTTACAAATAAAACACTGCTGTGGCTGTAACTTAGATCAGTTTTCCAGTGTTATAATTATATTTACCAGAGTACTGAGTTTTAAATCCTTTTTGGATTTTAAACTTTGTAATTTTATGTTAACTGTTTTTACTGTATTTTATTCTGATCAAAGTGACATTTTACTTTTATTTCTGTTTTAGGGTGATTGTTATGCTATTATTTTAAAGTTAGTCTGTGACTGAAATAAGCAATGAATCAAACATATTTTACATTGGAGTTTTTCAAACGATGTTCTATGAAATCTTAGAGTTTCATAAGAATCTAATGGGACTCTATAGAGACTAAAGCGGGGGAGGTTCTGTTGAATGCTGCTCATGGTTTATCACTTGAGCTTTGCTTCTTGATCCAAGAGGCTAGGAAATCTTTTTTTTTTAAACTAGCAAGTTCCACAACCTTGTAAAATTTTATATGGCTTGCTGCTTGGCAGCTGAAGATGGCAGCAATAAGACACGGGTGGAAGGACTATTTCTATAATTCTTATATACAATTAGTAAAGATGAAAATATTGTTAAGTCCAGTTCTGCTCCTGGTGGTCAGAATAGATAGACACAAACATACAGTTTTTGGTCTATGCCTTCTTCCAGTTTTATACAACCAGGACTGGCTTTAGGTTAAAAACCTAAGAGGCACTAGCCCAGGGCTCCAAAACATAGGAGGTGCTAATGCTGTCCCTCCTTCCAAATCAGTCTAAAATGCAAATATTCACATTGGTGGGTGGTGGCACCATCAGTCAATGTGGCCCAGAGGCACATCAAAGTCTTGAGCCAGCACTGGATACAATTACGTAAAGATTAACAGGGGAAACTGAACCAGGTACCAATGCTTCTGCCTGAACCTAAGCCAGGTTAGCAAAACCTCAGCAACCGTGTTTTATCTGTTATTTAAATGCCTGACACTCTGCTTCTCAGTTTGTCCCTGGGAAAGGCAGCTTCATTAATCATGAGTCCAGTCCTAGTCTGCCATTCTTCAGTGGACGAAGAGGAAGGAGTTGGATTTGATGCATTTTGTTCTTTCTCCTTTCTATATCTTGCCTTGCATGTTTATATAACTGTGAGATGTTAGACCCAAATAGTTTAATCCTCACAATACAGAAACAAGTCTGGTTAACAACTCAAAGGTTTATTGAAGAAAATTGAAAAGCAGTTACAAGTGTGGCCTCCTAGTCTCTTCCCAAGTTGGATTGAGAACAAGGAGAACAAAAAACAGGGAGGGGACGGATAAAGATGGGAGAGAGGGAGGAAGAGAGAAAGAAGGAGAAATATGAGAAGGAAGGCGAGGGAGAAAGAGAGAGTTGCGCCCCTTTCTGGATCGTGACACTTTGCGCACGGTCACTCAAGCCCTTGTCATCTCCCGCCTGAACTACTGCAATGCTCTCTACATGGGGCTTCCCTTGAGGTGCACCCGGAGGCTCCAGTTAGTACAGAACATGGCCGCGTGGGGGATTCTGGGAGCTTCTAGATGCTCCCATGTGACACCTCTCCTGCGCGAGCAGCACTGGCTGCCTGTGGCTTTCTGGGTGCGCTTCAAGGTGTTAGTAACCACCTTTAAAGCGCTCCATGGCATGGGACCTGGCTATTTGCAAGACCACCTCCAGCTACCTAATACCTCCCACCGACCAGTCCGCTCCCACAGAGAGGGCCTCCTCCTCCTTTAATATTTTTATTTTTTATATTTATCCAGACGGGAAGTCACGAGTGCTTGAGTCACTGTGCGAAGGCCGTCCTGGTCAAGTAAGGGGCGCAACTGGTGGACCAGGCGAACCTGGTAAAACGCCCCCCTGGCCATGGCCGTCACATGGTCCTCCAGGGACAGCCGGGAATCCAGGAGGACTCCTAAATTGCGCGCCCTCTCTACGGGGGCCAATAATTCATCCCCCATGGCCAGGCAATGTTGGCTAGTGACTCCCAGAGTGAGAGCCTTCTCTGTGGCTGCTCCTGCCCTCTGGAATGACCTACCCCCTGACCTTCGCACGATCACAGACCTGCGCCGTTTCCGCCAGGCTTTGAAGGCCCATTTATTTCATGCAGCCGGCCTGGCGTAGCTTTTAATTGGTTTTAGAGAGGGTTTTTAGATAGGGCTTTTATCAAAATCAGGTGTACTATTTAATCGATTTTTAATTGTATTTTAATTGTTTTATATTAGTGATTTTATACTAGTTGATTTTTATTGAGGTCTGTACACCGCCCTGAGTCCCGCTTGGAGAAGGTGCGGTATAAAAATTCAAAAATAAATAAAAATAAATAAAATAGATGGGAGAGAGGGAGAAAGAGAGAGAAAGATAAGAGAGAATGAGGAAGGGAGAGGGGGAGAAACAGGGAGAAGGAGAAATGGGGAGAGGGTGGGAGAGAAAGAGATGAAAGGAATGGGGAAAGAGAAGGGAGAGAGGGAGGGAGATAGAAAGTAAGATGAGAGGGCGATAGAGGGAAAAAGAGAGATGGGAGAGAGGGAGAAAGAGATGGGGAGATGGGGAGAGTTAAGAGAGAGGGAGGCAGGAGACAGGAGCTGATGTTGCAATGACACAATGTGTGATTTCGATGCTCCGAGATCGCTGTCGATACTTTTGCCACTGGACGGTCCCAGGTGTATTTATTCATATGCTGGAGAAGAAAATCGCTGGCAACCTGTAGCGCCTAAAACTTTTTTTCTACTGGGACAGCACTTGATCAATGTAATTCTCATCAACCACTCTAATTAAACAGCTTTCCGAAAGGGGGAAAAAGTTTTTACACTCTGCAAACCTCCCCAAAACGGGCCTGGTTTTTTGCAAAAACGGGCTCTTTAAAACAAGAGAGGCATGAATAGCCTTGGGGGGCTTGCAGAGTGCTCCTGGGGGGGGGGAATGGAGGGCCAATAATGAGCAAAAAACAACATGAATTTTGCGGAAAATAGCCTGTTTTTTGTCAAAAAAAATTGCATGCATAGCCTTATGGAGGCTTATAGAGTGCTGATGGGGGGGGGGCAAAAAACGGCCCATTTTTTGCTCATTTCTGCATTCCCCAGCCCCCAGGAGCTCTCTGCAAAATCTCCATAAGGCTATGTATGGCCATTTTGGTGAAGGGGCGGGGCTTCAGGAGGGAAAAATGCTGTATTTGGTATATGACATTGCACCCAGATTTTCAGCTTTTTTTTAGAGGAAAAGTCTTATACTCCAAAAAATATGGTAACTTTTATTGGGTTGTGGTCCGCCCAGACGCTTGATTCTATTTCTATTTCTTGCACAATTGATTTTAACTCTGGTGACATCCATATTGTGTCTATTCTTAAACAAGACTTGTGTCTATTTGAGTAAAATGAATATTGATTTTTTTTAGGGTACATTTTTCTCCAAACATCTTGAATGCCTATTTCTTCCTCCATTTTGAAGAAGGTCTTTGGAAGTGTTTTTCTAGCTTTTTTGCCTACCTTACTACTTTTATAATCAGGTTCTGCATGTACAATTGCATTAAAGACTCATACCACGCAAATATTTTCATATTCCAATTCTATAATTTTCTTGTGGAGTTTTTCATAGAAATCTTCTTGTTTGTTATTTGGTGCATATAATGCTATCAAAAGTAACTGTTTGTAGTTCATTGTTACCTCCACCATCAAAATTCTCTCATCTTCACCTGCAAAAAAATTGTCTAGCATTTACTGTTTCTTTAATATATAAGGCCAGAAGTGGTATATAAGACTAAGTGCTATTACTATAATACTGTAATAAATAATAAATGCAATAAAACACCACTACCCCATATGTAACCTCTAAAGCAAAATTGCCTATGAGTTTAATTATTACATCATTCATGGTATAACTAACAAAACAATCAAAAACAATATACAATTTACCAATCATTATCACTGGATCAATCTCCCTAAGAACAATAAGGCAACAATCAACTGCTGGTTGTCTTCTGATGGTGCTTTTAATGCTTTCCAAAAGATCAACACAGTAAAGGGAGACCATTCCATAATTTTACAGTTCTAGTAAAGAAACATCTCCCGGATATACCATGAGTTCCACAGAACTGCTCCTATGGGATGAACATATTGAATGAATTGATTTCAGCTAGAAATGGTAGTTCTGAAAATGCGTGTCTTTTATTTGAATTGCATGTAGAACCCTAACATTGCCTTTGATGCAAGAATGATTGTTCTGTGTTCTAAATCATATTATATAGATGTTATGTGAAATATATAAATTGTATGTACAATGCTATTCAGTAGGGTATTAGAATTGTGATAAATATAACTAATAATTGTAGAGGGTTATTATGTATCTAAGACCTTCACTTTGTAGTATGCCTGGCTCAAGGTCAATGACCACCCCATTGTGGTTAAGCTTGTCCTTGTATAGTTCTTCTGTGTAATTTTGCCACCTCTTCTTAATCTCCTCTGTTAAGTCCCTGCCATTTTGATCCTTTATCATGGCCACCTTTGCATGAAACATTCCCTTCGTATTGTTCTGACCGAGGCTTCTTGATACAATAAAAAGCACATATTACGTCCAAAAACCCTCTTTTTATTTCAAAGGCTTCACAGCTGGTAATGAGTCCCAAATAGTTGGAAAGAGTTCTACAGGAGGCTGCCAAACTCCTTTGGAATAAGGCTAAGTACCCACCTTTATCTTCCATGAAAACACTGCCAAAGATTTATATAATTAGCAATTAACTTGGCAAGGCCAAATGGAGCAGAGTCCAAACAGAGTTTCAGAAGGTAAACTGACCAGCATGAACCAAGTTGCTTCCTGCAAAGGCTTATGTGTCTTTGTGCCTCGTTTATGTCCTATGGGGGCCAATCACCTCCAAGCCTTACTCCCGAGTCATCCCTTCTGTTTTAACTGTTCTTGTCTTCTGGCAGCTCTGCACATGTGCGCATTGGAAACAGGGGGAGCCTGTTCCTCTGCCTCACTGCTGTCTGGCTCTGGAGGCTCCGGAGGCAGCACATGACTCCCAGATGGCCCTGGCCCCTCTCTGCCTCTGACGCAGAGCCCTCGTCTGAGCCTTCCCCAGACTCCAGGCCTGGCCCATGTTCTTCCCAAACCTCCTCTCTGTCCGACACTGCTACGGATTTTGCAGGCCGCCAGTGGACCAAAATACATATCTTTTTAAATTTTAGAGTTTTATTAATTTTAGCACAGGGAATATTTAATTAGTTTTTAAATAATTTTGTATTTTTGTATGTTTTTAATGATGCCTGTGCTCCTTTTTTAGGAGAAGGGCGGGGTATAAATTTAATTAATTAATTAATTAATTAAATAAATAAATAAATAAATAAATAAATAAATAAATAAATAAATAAATAAATAAATATCTCCAATTTCCTTGAAGAGATCTCTGGTCCTCCCTATTCTCTTGTTTACTTCTATTTCTTTGCACTGTTCATTTAACAGTGCTTCTCAATTATTTTCTGTCATGCCCCCCTAGGAAGAAGAAAACATTTCGCGCCCCCCGTGCGACTGTAAATAGTATCATTTGTCTATAAAATTGTTATAAGTACACCTCTGCCGAGGTCAAACGCGCCCCCCTTTACGGAGCCTCGCGCCCCCCCTGGGGGGCCCACCCCACTATTTGAGAAGCACTGATTTAAGAAGGCATATCTTTTAGCTATTCTCTCGAATTCTGCATTCAATTGGGTGTATCTTTCTCCTTTGCCTTTCGCTTCCCTTCTTTCCTCAGCTATTTGCAAAGCTTCCTCAGACAGCCATTTTGCTTTCTTGCATTTCTTTTTCTTTGGGATGGTTTTAGTTGCTACCTCTTGTACAATGTTGCAAACCTCCATCTATAGTTCTTCAGGCACTCTATCTATCAGATCTAATTCCTTAAATCTATTTGTCACCTATACTGTATATTGCTTCTGTTAAATCATGCCCAATTTTCCAAGACTGCCGTGACAAGTTTTCTTGCAGTTTTCTTCGGCATAGCCAGCTTACTCCATCGCTGGTTATCGGGGGCGAGTCATTGGCCCCCGCGGAAAGGGCTCGCAACTTGGGCGTCCTCCTGGATTCCCGGCTGTCCCTAGACGACCATGTGATGGCCGTGACCAGGGGGGCATTCTACCAGGTCCGCCTGGTACGCCAGTTGCGTCCCTTTCTGGACCGAGATGCCCTCCGCATTGCCACTCAGGCACTCGTGACGTCTCGCTTAGACTATTGTAACGCTCTCTACATGGGGCTCCCCTTGAGGTGCACCCGGAGGCTCCAGTTGGTTCAGAATGCGGCCGCGCGGGGGATTCTGGGAGCGTCTCGTTACTCCCACATAACACCTCTCCTGCGCGAGCTGCACTGGCTACCGGTGGCCTTCCGGGTGCAGTTCAAGGTGCTTGTTACCATCTTCAAATCGCTCCATGGCTCGGGGCCTAGTTACTTGAGGGACCGTCTCCTGCCACACACCTCCCTGCATCCAATACGCTCCCACAGAGAGGGCCTACTGAGGGTACCAACCGCCGGTCAGTGCCAGCTTGCGGTGCCCAGTGGTAGGGCCTTCTCTGTGGCAGGGCCGACCCTCTGGAACGACCTACCCCCTGAACTTCGCATTATCACGGACCTTCCCCTCTTTTGCCGTTCACTTAAAACCTCTCTCTTTCAGCAAGCTGGTCTTGCATAACAGTTCTGACTCTCTCAATATAACATCTGCCAAATACGTATATGGATATTAGACTTTAGGGAATTTTAGCATAGGTGGGTTGTATTTTAAATGTTTTTAAATTTTAGTACAGGTTTAATTTAATTCATTTTTAACTTTGTATATATTGTATGTTTTATATGTTTTTTTAATTTTTTCCTGTACACCGCCCCGAGTCCCTTTGGGGAGAGGGGGCGGTTTATAAATCGAATAAATTTGAATTTGAATTTCTTGGCAAGATTGTTCAGACACAGGTTGTCACTGTCTCTTTTCTAGGGCAGAGAAAAGTGACTGGCCTAAGATCACCTAGCTGGCTTTGTGCCTAAGAGAAAACTAGAATTCATAACCTTCAGGTTTCTAGTGTAATGCCTAAACAAAAAATGGAGAAAATATACTGTTTGGAGAAATATTCATTTGGTTCAGTTCCAAACCGGGAGAAAGGTACTAGAGACAAAATGGAGAGACTGATTGGAAAGAGGGTCCATTTATTGATAAACAGAAGCACATGTTTGTGGTTCTAGTGCAGCTGAACACATGGGGTTGAGAGTGGAGAGTTTTATACCTTCTCTTGGGCTTTGCACTTGAACTTCCTGTTCCTGTGCAACAACAGGTATTATATTGGCTGTTGTCAGGCTCCCATGGGGTCCTCTAGGAGCCATGTTTGACTGCTGATGCAATGTCCTTAGGAGATTGTGCCATGTGGTGAGCTCTGCTGCTAGCGGGTTAATCCTATTATGTCCTGGAGGGTCATGTCTTAATCCCATCACCCTGGAGTTGAAGGTCTTTTGTTTTGTAGATAGGCTGCCCCAGTCTTTCTTAATGGGTACCAAATATCTGCTGGGGGCAGAGAGCTTCTTTCTTTCCTTAAAACATGTTTCTTCTTTTATTATCCACAGAAATATAATATTCTGCTTTTTTAATATTTCCCAAAATATTTCATTCTTCTAGGAGAGGGTGGGTGCTAGGTTTCTACAATACTATTGGGTGTATGTGAAAGCTGAGTGGGGAAAAGTGAGGTGTGGAGTATTTATTATTTGCAGCATCACTCTGTTTCCACAACACTGGCCTTGTGTTGTCCTCTGGAACTGATTACCAAGTCTTGTCCTACTGATTTCCATACAGGAAAGCAGGCAAAAAAGCCAGTGATGGGACCAACCATCATTATGGTGGTTGCTTTTTCTATTGTCCTAAAAACAAGATGGGTTTAACTGCCAGTGAGGAAATGCTCAGAATCTCCCAAAGTGGATTTTAATATAGTAATAAATCATGCACCTGCTACCACAGAATGGAAAATACTATTAGATCAACTGCTCCATTTTTTACTCATGGTGGATTTTTCTCCATTGTATAATATATTGGAGAACATGGTCTAGAGTACTTTTATATTACTTAATTTGGCTTCATGTTTTTTTCCCAGATGCTCTTTTGTAACTCAATTCATTTTCCAAAATGAAAAGCAGGAGTTGGTGGCAAATCATTTTGTATTGTTGCCAAGAATAGGGAGGTGAAATAATTAGTAATGTCAATGAAACTGCAACAAAATCAGAGCTTGAAGCTTCCAGGAGCTGCAGGAATCCACATGTGTTCTGTTGGCGTCATCCTCCTGCTTGAAGTTTTGACTGCTGGGCAGGATCTCTCCCAACAGAAGCATCTTCCCTGCTTCCCTTCCAGAACAAATTGCCTTTGCAGAATCAAGCCCTGGAAGATTGTGGAAAGTGTGTGTTTAGAAGCAATGTGCAGCCTCTCCCTGTAATGGGAACTGCAGGCAATGTGTGAGGGATCAATGAGACTTTCTCAGAATGGCAGGAACTGTAGCTCCCATCACCTTCAGGAAGCCCGGGCAATGGAAACCCTAGGCCAGGCTCCTCACAGCTGAAACAATGTGGCTCGCCAGGGTCAGGTTGACCATTGTGGGAAGATCATCCCACATATGTGGCGGAGCTGGGGGACGGGCATGGGCTATGCCTCCCACAATGGTCATCCTGACCCTGGAAGAGCCACATTGCTTCACCTGCGAGGAGCCTGGCCTAATGTTTTTATCACCCAGGCTTCCTGAAGGTGATGGAAACTGCAGCCCACTGCAGCTGAAGGGTTTAGTTGAACGCACCAGTAAAGCAGTGGTGCACCCTGAGCAAGGAAGCGTTCCGAGCTTTGAGGGTGCAAGTGTCTGTATTTCCACAGCTCATGCGCAGAATTCATACTTTGCCTTCCCATCGGCATTCAAGGAAGCTAATCATGGTAAATACAAATAATTTGTTTGAAAAATAAAGGGATGGATTATAATATTGATGATGTATGTAAATGAAAAGCCAGTTTCCAAAGCCTTCCTCCCCCACCAAGTGAAACCTGAGTCGCCTCCCAGAGTGAGTTGTCTCAGGACACCCAGTTTTCTTTCCCGCTCTTCTGCAAAGGAAGAGATAGCTGACAAAGCTCATGAGGCAGAGCAGGCCGCCTCCACAGGCTGTTTTGGGGTGAGGTCATTCCAGAGGGCCAGCCCTGCCACAGAGAAGGCCCTACCCCTGGGCACCGCTAGCCGGCATTGACCGGCGGTTGGCACCCTGAGTAGGCCCTCCCTGTAGGAGCGAATCGGTCAAAGGGAGGTATGTGGCAGGAGACAGTCCCGCAAGTAACTAGGCCCCGAGCCATGGAGCGATTTAAAGATGGTAACAAGCACCTTGAAGTGCACCCGGAAGGCCACCGGTAGCCAGTGCCGCTCGTGCAGGAGAGGTGTTACGTGGGAGTTTCGAGAAGCTCCCAGAATCCCCTGCGTGGCCACATTCTGCACCAACTGGAGCCTCCGGATGCACCTCAAGGGGTGCCCCATGTAGAGAGCGTTGCAATAGTCTAGGCATGACGTCACAAGTGCTTGAGTGACAGTGCGGTCAAGAAAGGGACACAACTGGTGTACTAGGCATACCTGGTAGAAGGCCCCCCTGGTCATGGCCGTCACATGGTAATCCAAGGACAGCCGTGAATCCAGGAGGACTCCCAAGTTGCGAGCCCTTTCCATGGGGGCAAATGACTCGCCCCCGATCACCAGCGTTGGAGTTAGCTGGCTATGCCGGGACGCCGGAAACCACAGCCACTCGGTCTTGGACAGGTTGAGCCGAAGTTTGTTACTTCCCATCCAGAGCCGCACGCCTTCCAAACACCGGGTCATCACTGCGACGGTATCGTTGGGGTGGTTGGGGGTAGATATGTACAGCTGTATCATCAGCATACTGGTGGTACTCTACCCCGCAACCACGGATGATCTCACCCAGCGGCTTCATATAGGTGCTGAATAGGAGGGGCAAGAGGACCGACCCCTGAGGCACCCCAAATGTTAGGGGCCTCGACGTCGATCTCTGCCCTCCTGTCAACACAAATTGCGACCGACCGGAGAGGTAGGAGGAGAACCACTGTAATACAGTGCCCCCCAATCCCAACCTCTCCAGTCGATGCAATAGGATACCATGGTCGATAGTATCAAAAGCCGCTGAGAGGTCTAACAGGACCAAGATAGAGGAATGTCTTCCAGAGATCATCCACCAACGCGACCAATGCCGCCTCAGTGCTGTGCCCAGGGCGGAAGCTGGACTGGCGCATGTCTAGATAAACAGTTTCCTCCAGGTGTCGAGGGAACTGTTGTGCCACCACACTCTTAACAACCTTCGACAGAAAGTGAAGGTTGGAGACTGGACGATAATTAGATAACAACGCTGGGTCCAGGGAAGGCTTCTTGAGGAGGGGTCTCACCACCACCTCTTTCAAGATGGCCGGTAAGAACCCCTCACTCAAAGAAGCGTTCACTATTTCCTAGAGCCAGCCATGTGTCACCTCCCAGGAGGCCAGTACCAGCCAGGAGGGACACGGGTCAAATAAACATGTGGTGGCATTCAGCTGCCTCGGCAACCTGTCCATGTCTTCGGAAGTAACAAAGTTGAACTCGTCCCATAAAACGGTCTCAAGACCCGCCTCGGATGGTCCACCCAGATCTATTGGAATGGAGGCCAAGTCGTCCCGGATCCAAGCGATTTTATCCTGCACATAATTTCCAAATTCCTCTGCTCTGCCCTGCAAAGGAGCTTCCCGCGACCCCTGCTGAAGAATGGAGCGGGTCACTCTAAACAGGGTGGCAGGGCGATTATCTGCGGATGCGATAAGAGTGGCAAGATGGTTACGTTTTGCTACCCTTATCGCCACTAGGTAGGTCCTTAAATGGGACCTCACCTGTGTTCGATCGGATTCGGAACGAGTGGATCTCCACCTGCTCTCTAGGCGTCTCTTGTGGCGTTTCATCACCCTTAGCTCCTCAGAAAACCAAGGGGCCAGGGTGGATTGGCGCCACGTGAGAGGCTGCAAGGGCACGACCCGGTCCCAGGTCCCCGTGGCCGCATTGTTCCATGCGGCCACTAGGCCCTCAGTTGAGTCGTGGGTTAGGGTTACAGGTATAGGCGCAAGCTCCGTCTGGAACCTCTCAGGGTCCATCAGGCGCCTAGGGCGGAACCATCTAGGAATCTCTGGCTCTGCCTCCCCGCGGTAGAGTGTAGCGGTTGGAAAGTCCAGCCGAAGGAGAGAGTGATCTGACCATGACAGGGGTTCGATGACTAGTTCCCCTACTCCTAGATCACTCAACCACTGGCCAGAGGCAAAAATTAGGTCTAGTGTGTTTCCCCCTGTATGTGTGGGGCCTTGAATTACTTGGGTCAGGTCCATGGCCGTCATGGAGGCCATGAACTCCTGAGCCACCTCAGATGAATCGCCTACCAATGGCAGGTTGAAATTCCCCATGACTAAAAGTCTGGGGGTGTCAACTGCCACCTCGGCGATCACCTCGAGGAGCTCGGGTAGGGCCACTGACATGTAGCGGGGAGCCAGGTACACAACCAGCAGGCCCAACTGCCTCCCAAGTCCCCATTTCACATACAGGGATTCACACCCGACTACCTGAGGCACAGTGGCCTCCCTTGGCTGAAGACTTTCCTTAATAACAACCGCCACCCCCCCACCCCTATCCTGGGCCCTTGGCCGATGAAGTGCCAGGTAACCTGGCGGGCACATCTCTACGAGGGGAACACCTCCCTAGTGCTCCAACCAGGTTTCTGTGATACCTACCAGGTCTGGGTCCCCCTCTGAAATTAGATCGTAGATGAGGGGGGCTTTGTTCACCACGGACCTGGCATTGCACAACATCAGCCTAGGACCTGGGCTGTGTAATTCCCAACCTCCTAGGTTGCAGGAGGAGCCCAGGTGGTTGGGGTGGGCGATCGCTTGTAAACAGCGGATCCGCCCCCCCAACAATTGATACAACCCCCGGCTCCCATCATACCTGCCCCTCCCCAGAACCGTCTTAATGGAAAGGCCCTCTGTGGGATCGACCCTCGCTCCCCTCTTTATGTCAGACCCTCTACCCTCACTTTGGCCCTATCAGCTGGTCTAGCGCTCTGCCCAATTAAGCCAACATAAATGGACCCACCCACCACCCTGGAACCCCTTAAAACCCGAGCTAAAAAATTAACTAAAAATCTCCGCAGCTTGCGTTTTTCCCACCTCTCTTGGCTAATAAGCCCATCCTTGAGGTGGGCCCTCGTTAACTCTGAGGGCCAAACCTGTGGGAGAGGGGACTCTCGCAGGGAGAGGAGGGTAGCCCTTGAATACGTGAGAAATATAATTCCATTGCAGATCTAATAAAGGGAGGGGGGCATCCAACAGGAGGGCTTAAATGATATTATTAATTCATAGTTCGAATAATTCATAGTTCCGGAGTTCAAAGAGATCAATAAATAGGAATAGGAGAATGAGTAGCATCAAAGTTCTCAGGCAGGAAGGTGTGGCAGGGAGCTTAGCAGGCAATTGATAAGGGGTAATGCAGGAAGGTCCATCTCCTAGAAGCCATTAAGTCCATAGTTAAGTTATATTAAGTCTGCCACCACTATAAGGAGGGTGAAAGAGCTACCGCCATATGGCCAAGATCGAAATTCAGGCCGGGCGCCATTAGGCCGATGTTCGGGCCGCCATTAGGTCGAGATCCAAATTCAGGCCAAATGCTGTTAGGCCGATGTTCCTGGCTTACTGTTCGCCCCTGCCCGTGTTTATCCGCTTCAGCTCCCATTTCTGTCCAAAAACGCTGCCCGCCCGCAGGCCACACGCTGCGCTTCCACCGCGCCAGGTCGTTTGGCAGTTTTCCATGGTGTTCCGCGCCGCGCTATTGACCGTGCCATAAGGCACGGCCATCTTGCTTTTTGCTTCTGCAAAGCCCGCATGCCGCCGAAGCACAACCCTGAGCGAAAGGGCAGTAGAAGAAGCCAGAACCCACCCCTGCCACCCGCCCACCAGATTCCCCATCCAGGGCAGCTTGCCTCCGCCCCTGGCTCTCTTGACATTCAGACCCTAACCCTAACCCTTTTGGTATATCATTTTTAAATACATAAAATGGTCATTAGGGCAGAGAACTGGTTGTTAAATTATTTGAATCCCACCCCTGGATCATGTCCTGGAAAAAAAGTAAAAACAAGTTATACTGTGGAGCTTCAAATAGTGAATGAAAGTATTAATACCAGTCAAGCGTTCTGATTTGAAAATGTGCATCCAGTATGTTGATCCCGGTCACTATGGTAACCAACTAATTCTACATAGTGACATACAAGGCAGCAGAGCTGATACATTCCTTAGGATGAGTCAATGTCTCTCTGAAATCAACGCACACTCTTTGGGAACTAATCCAACAAATCCACGTTACGTTCAATAGAAATCAAACATTCAGTACAAATATTCATGTAAATATTTGTCACTTTTGAAGATTACCAATTATATACTTACCAAAAATATAGTCCCTGACCAAATCTCCCAATACATTTCAGTACAACTGTTTGATCCACCTAGAAGGCCAAGTTATTAACTCTCTCTTTGTGATGTGTTTTGATATAACAAAAAGTGGAAGCCGAGAGTGGCTTTACAGACAGAGACGGTGAGGCTGTTTTAGTAGAAATGGAATCGGTTTCCCCTGAATTTTATGGGACAAACTAAATGAGTCACAGTTGGCAAAAGTACTTGGGTGGAGGACTTTGAAATCTGATTAATAAATATTGCTTCCTGTTTAGCTTCATCAAGCTTTCACAAATAATGTGATGTTTGTTTATTAAGCCATTCAGACACTGTACTTAATTAAAGTGAAGTGCTTTACTATTAAATATATCTCCTTTTGGTGGGGATGAGATTTTTATTTGCGCTAATAAACACCATCGTGGGAATTTGTAGTTCCTTTGGATCTTAGATTAACAGCTATTTTTAATTTTTGTTCAGATATGTTTAGTTAAGTCCCAACTGCTAAATAGGTTTTATTGGAGATCCTGAAAATATAATTTTCTGGAAATATTAATTCAGAATTTACAGTATAACACAATGACTTAGAATTAAAATTTATTTTAAAAGCAGGCATGTCCTTTGTTTTTCTGCTTTTGTATGTGTTTCTGTTTTAAAGACATGCTGGTTTTCTTTTTTAAATTGTATTCAATTGTTATGCAGCAAATTCAAAACTCCCAGAAGATTAGGATTAAACAAGGCAGAGAGAACATTCTCTGGTAGTTTTACTTTAGGAATTTTCAAAAATTGGATAAGATTAACACTGAAGTTTCTTTTATATCTGAGACATTACTATAATTTTTCCAAATCATAATTGTTACAAATGACATCAAGAGTAAGAGTAGTATCAAATATGATAAGAATGCAACCATATAAACAAATCTTTCAACTTTGGAGTAGGCAATGGCAAACGAATTCTAAAAGTCTTGTCAATAAATCTGCCTCCTCAGAATTATTCCCACATATAGTTTTGAGAGCAACAGCTTGGGAAAAGTTGGTCAAACACTAGATACAACAGTATTTGCATCAGTGGTGGGTTTCAAAAGTTTTTAGAACCTATTCTGTAGGTGTGGCCTGTTTTGTGGGAGTGGCTTGGTGGTCGAGGGGGGCATGGCCAATTTGGAAAATGTGGTGAAACTCACTTAACAACACTCTTGCTTAGCAACCAAAATTTTGGGCTCAATTGTGGTCATAACTTCTTTCTTTCTTTCTTTCTTTCTTTCTTTCTTTCTTTCTTTCTCTCTCTCTCTCTCTCTTTCCTTCCTTACTTTTGTGTCTCTCTCCTTTCTTTCTTTCTTTCTTTCTTTCTTTGTTTTCTTCTCTCTCTCCCACTTTCTTTTTTCTTTTTTCTTTCTTTCTTTCTTTCTCTTTCTCTCTTTCTGTCTCGCTCTGTCTCTCTCTCTCTGCATCTGTCTGTATTTCTCTCTCTCTGGCTCTTTGTCTCTCTCTTCCTCCCTCTGTGTCTCTCTCTGTCATTCTCTCTGTGTGTCTGTCTGTCTCTCTCTATCTCCTCCTTCCCTCTGTATGTGTGTGTTTGTCTGTCTGTCTGTCTCTCACTCCCCCCGCTCTCTGTGCCTCTGTCTGTCTGTCTGTCTGTCTCTCACTCATACACACACAGACACAGACACACACACAGACACACACACACACACACACTGTGGTCACCTTGTTGAGTGTTCCAATCACATTTGAAATATTCAACAACTGGCCTGTATTTATGGTTTTTTGCAGCATTCTGCAGTCATAGTGGTTAAAAGTACCCAGCAGTGGCATTTTTCCCTGGGGGGGCTCTGCAGAACATCCCGAGACTGATGCCACCACATCTACCCTCTTTGGGGACAGGTCATCTTCAGAAGGACCAGGGCCCACTGGCACCCTTGTGTTCCTCATCTTCTGGCCATGGCCCCACACCGTGGAAAAAGATAGGCGTGCATGCCCCGTACAATTACAGGCCCGGAGAGTGCAGCCTCTGCACAAGCCTGGGCGAGTGGGAACAAGTTATGAAAGCTCTGGGATGAGGGACAGAATCTTCACCATGGGACAGTCAAGCTCTGTCCGCCACAGGCAGCAGGACCAAAACCCCTCTCCCAACTGGCCCTTCCTGCCTCTGCCCCGCTGCCTCTGGCTTCCTTCCGAGAGTCTCCGCTCTCCGGGGCTGTAATTGTGCAGGCTGTGCACACACAGTTATGTTTTCCTTGGGGGGTCGTGGATGGGCTCCGGAGTCGCTCCATACCTTGGAAAACATAGGTGCATGTGCACAGCCTGCACAATTACAGCCCTGGAGAGGGGAGACTCTCGGAGGGAAGCCAGAGGCAGCGGGGCAGCCAGGACAAGGGAGCACGACCCATGCGGCATGTACAAACAGCAAAAGGAACACGAGAGGAGTTGGGCTCCTTCTTTTGCTGTCGCACTGCCTTGTCTGTCACAGCTGCCTCGTTTCCAATTGGGGCGGGGGTCCGTGGAGAGGGATGGAAAAGATGGATTTCTTCCCCCACACACACAATTGGAAACAAGGCAGCTGTGAAAGACAAGGCAGCGCAACCTGCACGACGTGTACAAACAGCAAAAGAAGGAACAGGAGAGGAGTTCCATGCGGGACTTTTCAAACAGCCCAACTCCTCTCCTGTTTGTACAAGCCGTGCGGGTCACGCTGCCTTGTGTTTCACAGCCACCCCGTTTCCAATTGGGGGAGAAGAAATCGATCTTTTCCAACCCTCTCCATGGATCCCTGCCCCAATTGGAAACAAGGAGGCTGTGAAAGACAAGGCAGTGTGACCCATGTGGCATGTACAAACAGCAAAAGAAGGAACAGGAGAGGAGTTGGGCTGTTTGAAAAGCCCCGCGTGGAACTCCTATCTATCCTGTTCTGTCTTTCTCTGAAGGCGTGCAAGAAAGCCCCCCCCCCAATTGGTTTAGGTTTTAGGTTTAGGTTTATTCGTTTGTTATACCGCCTGACTCCCGAAAGATTCAGGGCGGTGTACAGCCAAAGTAAAACAGATATACAAAAGTTTAAAAAGTTTTTTAAAAACATATTAAACAATTTGGCCTGAAAATTAAAAAACCAAGCAACCCCGATTAAAATTAACAAAAATTCGTAATTTAAAATTCATTTTTATGCCAGCCCGGCTTGTTGGGTAAAAAAGGTTTTGAGAGCACGGCAGAAGGTGCGTAAGTCAGGGATAGTTCTTAATTCCAGGGGCCATTTGTTCGAGAGGACAGGGGCTCCCACGGAGAAGGCTCTCCCCCTGGGTGTCGCCAGTCGACATTGTCTAGCCGACGGCACCATGAGGAGACCCTCTCTATGGGAGCATATGGGTCGGTGGGAGGCTCTCGGTGGCAGAAGGCGATCTCGTAAGTACCCAGGTCCTAAGCCATGGAGCGCTTGAAAGATGGTAACCAACACCTTGAATCGCCCAAGGTGCGATTGCCCAAACATGGGAATGAAGGAGGCTGCAGGCTCCTTTGCCCTCGGCTACACGACCTCCTTTCATTCTCTGCTACCCAAACAAGTGAATGAGGCAGACAGGGAACGAAAGGAGACTCGTGTAGTGGAGTCAAATGAGCCTGCGGCCTCCTTCTTTCACAGTTCACATGTTCAGGCAATGGAGGGGGTTTTCTCGCACGCCTTCGGAGAAAGAAAGACAGAAAGAAGGCATGCGAGAAATCTCACCCCCTACTGCCCGAACATGTGAATTAAGGAGGCTGCAGGCTCCTTTGCCCTTGGCTGCGTGACCTCCTTTCGTTCTCTGCTACCTGAATGAATGAATGAGGCAGATGGAGAACGAAAGGAGATTGCGTAGCCGAGGCAAATGAGCCTGCAGCCTCCTTCCTTCACAGTTCACACATTTGGGCAATGGGGGGGGGACTTTCTTGCACACCTTTAAAGAAAGAAAGAAAGTGTGTGAGAAAGCCTCCCCCCCCCACTGCGTCTCAGAGGCGGTGTCAGCCTCTGCTTTACTGCTTGCTTCGGCTGCCATTGAAACGGGGAGGGAGGGGCTTTGGTGTTTGGGCATGGGACTGTATGGTGCAGGAGGGAGATTTGGAGAAGGGAGTATGTTCTCGCCATCTACTTCGCATACCAGTGGCTGGGGCCGTGCGGTGGTCAAGGTCAACGGTCTTGCACGCCATCTTGATGATGCTCCTGAAGATTCAACCCACATGACACCTAAGGGGTTTGCGCATTGGACAATGGGGTGGGGGTTATTGGGAAAAGGGGGTTGGACATATATTGATATGTATGCTTTCGCGCGTAAATGCCTCAGACCTTGCTTTACATCTATGCTGTTCTTTTCATAACCAGTAAAAGTACTCTTAATTCCTTTCAAATGGAGTTGAGTGGATTCTTTCTTGGTTATTGTTAGAAGCAGACCTGACAGGCGGGGTGATTGATGAGCCAGCCAATCAGTGAGCTGCAGGCGGGGAAAGCATGGTGCGGATGGGCGAGGTGACCGAGCAAGCGGCGACCGGAGGGGCGGGGAAAGTGAGCGAGGGGGGCAGGCAGGAGGGAGCGTTCTGGTACAGTTCCACTGGACAAAGAGGTTCTAAAAGGTACAGTAAATTTGATGAACCCCTTCTGGCATACCGGTGTGAACCAGGAGGAACCCATCCCTGATTTGCATCTAAGCATTCAAAACTGCAATCAGAATGAGCTGAGTTGAAACTATTGGGTCAAATATATTTCCCAAGCAATGACTTCAATATTATATATTTTGTCCTTTTGGAAATATTAATTAGTCCATTGCATTTTTCATTGCACTTTTCCCACTGTATGTTTGAGATGGTCTATTATAGAAGTCTATTGAGATTTTTTAAAATTCTAAACTCAGTGTCTCTTTTCTTCATATGAGTACAGGTAGTCCTCAACTTACGACCACAATGGAGCCCAAAATGTTTGTTGTTAAGTGAGAAATTTGTTAAGTGAATTTTGCCCCATTTTATGGCTTTTGCCAGATTTGTTAAGAGAATCACTGCAGTTGTTAAATTAGTCATGGGCTTAAGTGAATCTGGTTTCACCTTTGACTTTGTCAGAAGGTCACAAAAGGGAATCACGTGACCTTGGGCCACTGCCATGGTCATAAATATGAGTCAGTTGCCAAGCTTCCAAATGTAAATCATGTGACCAGGGGGATGCTACAACAGCCTTACGTGTGAAAAACGGTCCTAAGTTCCTTTTTTCAGTGCTGTTGTAACTTTGAACAGTCACTAATCAAACTGTTGTAAGTTGAAGACTATCTGTATTCGATTAAAAAATGCTATGAAAATATGACAACTGATTTGCTGAGGCCTGTTTCACTTATGCCAGAAATGTATGAATATTATTCTTCGTGCAGCATTTAATTCATTTGTTATTTTTAAAACTGTAAAGCTTTTTTCGCTGAAATTTATTCCAAAGTGCAAAGAAACAAGCAATACAATTACTTAAAATTAAATTGTGTTAAAGTGCACATGCACACCTGCAGACCAACACACACACCAAGGATCAAAACTTTAAAAAAAAAGCCTTGGGAAATAAGAAAAAAGGAAGCCTGCAGTGAGTGAGGCTAGCCCAGTGTAGTGGCCATTCATGTGGATACTTTAAAGTAAGATTAGACAAAAATTACAACAGTTAAGGCCATTGATACCTAGACATCCTGATTAGCAGTTGCCTCTAGAACAGGGGTCCCCAACCTTTTTGGCACCAGGGACCGGTTTCATTTTAAAGAAAATTCCGCGGACCGGTGGGCATGGCTCGGCCGGCGTAGAGGGGGAGGGGGGGGAGGGGGAACAGGCGGTGCATGCGCGCATGGGGGAGGTGAGTTGACTCACTCGCCCCTCTTGGCCCCCAACGGCGCGAGTGGCTGCGCCTGCGCTTTCCCACCCCTGGTGCGCGCTCTGCCCAGGGGGCTGCCCCCTCCTCCTTCCTCCTCTACGGCCCTGCGGCCCGGTTCCTATCAAGCCATGGACCGGCACTGGTCCGCAGCCCAGGGGTTGGGGACCCCTGCTCTAGAATATTCAGATAGCCAATTGTTTGAAAACAGCAGTAGGAGAAGTGTCCCTACTGTCCTTTTTTTTTTGTAAACAACTGGTTGGTTACAGTTGAAAGCAAGTACAGGTGAAACTCGAAAAATTAGAATATCGTATATTAGTTTCCCCTTTTAAGTTGCATTGCTGAAATAAATGAGCTTTTGCAAGATATTCTAATTTTTCGAGTTTCATCTGTAGATATGATGGATTTCCTTGGCCTGTCCCTCCAGGGAGCTTACTTTTTAAAATCAGTTTTCAGGGGCCAGGCATAAACATGACTACAGTGAAACAGAACAAAAGGGTTTTTCCTAGCTTTGACAATGGCTTTTTCTAAACCATTGGCTTAGAAGTGGTTGAATATAAAGTCAAGGCATAATAATGTTTTCTTTCTGAATAAAACCATTTTACCATCTATCTGCTAATTAAGCCAGGTATTATATAATTCTCAGTTGGGTCAGATATTAGAGAATTATTGTCAGCTGATAAAATACATGATACTCAACCTCAATGCACTGGTGTATTAGCATACAAGGCTAATAGATAAAGGAATAGTAGATTTATGCCAGGAAATAAATTTTGCATTTAACAAGAATGAGGTAATGTATAATCAGCTTGGCATACTTCATTGGCACTTACTGTTAATCTGGCTTCAGCCAAAAGGATTTAGTTTCTTGATACCATAACAAGGATGAAAATCCTTAATGATGTATTACTCTTTCAACAGTCCTTTGTATTGTGTTCTCTGTTGTGCTGTAAATTCTTATAAAAACAATATAAGGTGAGAAATATTACTCTGTAATATTTTTATAGGAGTGTGGGTCTAGGCTCAGAAACTCACCTGGTTTTGATAACAGCATGGTAGCCATTCTTAAGCAAAACATTTTTATTCATTAACATGTTACATAAGTGGAACCAAGGCCTTAATTCTTATTCTAAGTATATGACCCTGAGTTTATAGTAGGAAGAAATAAGGTGGCATGGTTGCCAGAATATTTTCTGGACTTCTCAAGGTGTGAGCTCTGTAAGAAATTACAGTCCTCAACTTACAACACCAGTGGGACCAAAAATTCATTGCTAGGAATATGGTGATTAAGTGAGCTATGCTCCATGGGATGATCTTTTTTTTAATCATGATCATTAAGTGAATGCAGCTTTCCCGTTGATTTTGCTTGTTGATATCCCCCTGAGAAAGCTGCAAGTGACATGACCTCAGGATGCTGCAACCACTGTAAATAACTACTAGCTGCCAAGTGCACAAATTTTGATCACACAACCGATGGGGTCACAGTGACAATTGTACTTGAGGTCTGGTTTAGTCATAAGTAAGTGCTGTAATAACTTCAAATGGTTGTTAAAAGAATAGTCATATGTCAAGTGGTCACCACCAGGCACAGTTAGGCTATATATATTTTTTTTCGTAGATTTTCATGGGTGTTGGTATGCTGGTATTGCTGTCTTCGGGTATTTTCTCGTGTAAGTATGAAATTGTTTTTGCAAAGTTTTGGCAAGATCTCACTTGCCATCTTCAGGCTTCGGTCTGTGGTTACGAAGGTGCCGCCCTTCCTTAAATCTTGGTGGGGGGGGTTGAGTGCTGACTGTTGTGAGTGGGTTGATTGGCTGTTCAGCTGTATCATGATTGGTAGATTGATGCTGATTGGTCTTATTTGTATGTTTCTCCTTATTTTGAATTTCAACGGCTTGGGTGGAGGGTGGGGCTCATCTGTTGGTCAGTGCTGGTTTCCAGATGTCTGATAGGCGGGAGGTGTCGTCATGTTTGTTCATATTGTTAGGTTGCTTCTCTATTTCCATGGCTTCTCTGATTATTCCCCTGTTCAGCTGTTCAGCCTTGAAGATCAATTTAGTTCCTTGAAAGTCAATATCATGTCCTGTAGTTTTGAAATGTTGATAAAGAGATGAGGTATTAAGATGATTTTTTACTGCATTCTTATGTTCTGCGATGCGTGCATTTATTCTTCTATTGGTTTGTCCTATGTAAGTGGCAGGGCAGATTTTACATGGAATTTTGTAGACTCCTTGTCTATATATTTGTGTCACAACACACTGTTAAGCCCCAATTAAGGGAGGAAGCATATGTGTGTGTGTGTGTGTATATCAATTTTTAAGGATTACATGTACACAGAGAAAGACATCTGTCAATTTAAAGAAGCATAACTATACTATACCATCTCATATTCCTGAGGTCAAGGGGGGGAAATCATCTGCTGACTTTATGTTAAAATGAGAGCAAGACATAGTATTGTATCACTTCTATTGCTATTCTGAATCACAGCACTTCTCTAAATTCAGTTCTTAATTTGCATTGATCTTTTGAAATTAGGAAACAGGAGACATAGTGCAGGAAAATGAATAAGACTAAGAACAGTAGCATTTAAAAACTATAGTAAATGCAATAGGACAGTGGTGGGCAAACTTATTAGTCAAGAGAGCCAAATATCAACAGTACCACGATTTAAATTTCTTTTGAGAGCCAAAAGGCGTGGCCTGTTTTGTGGGAGTGGCTCAGTGGTCATGTGACCAGGTGGGCGTGGCCAACTTGAAAAATGTGGTGAAACTCACTTAACGAAGGTCCTGCTTAGCAACCAAAATTCTTTCTTTCTTTCTTTCTTTCTTTCTTTCTTTCTTTCTTTCTTTCTTTCTTTCTTTCTTTCTTTCTTTCTTTCTTTCTCTCTCCTACTTTCTTTTTCTTTCTATTTTTCTTTCTCTTTTTGTCTCTCTCTGTGTCTCTCTCTTTATCTGTCTCTCTCTCCTCCCTCCACCCACCTGTCATTCTGTGTGTGTGTGTGTGTGTGTGTGTGTTTCCCTCTCTCCCTCCCTCTCTCTGTGTCTCTCTCTTTATCTGTCTCTCTCCTCCCTCCACCCATCTGTCATTCTGCGTGTGTATGTGTGTGTGTGTGTGTGTGATTCCCTCTCTCCCTCCCTCTCTCTCTGTGTCTCTCTCTCTTTATCTGTCTCTCTCTCCTCCCTCCACCCATCTGTCATTCTGCGTGTGTGTGTGTGTGTGTGTGTGTGATTCCCTCTCTCCCTCCCTCTCTCCCTCCCTTCCCCCCCTCGCCCCCCCAAAGGCAGTGGAAAGCATGGCACGGCGGCCGGGGAGGCTGCCTTTCCCCTCAGCGAGCGGGCGGGGGGAGCACCCGAGGCTGCGGCCACCCAAGCACCGCGGAGGCTGTCAGGGCACCGCACGCACACCTCCGTCCAGCTGCACGCGGCGGCCAGCCCCGGAAAGCACGGCTCGGCGGCCTCTGCAGGCGGCTGTTGCTGCTGCTGCCCCCCGAGCCCTGCGACATGCAGCTCCTGCAGTCCGAGCGCATCGGGCAGGACAGCCGGCCAAGTTTCCACAAGGTCCCTCTTTGGCCCATCGGGAGCGGCTCTTCCTCACTCCCTCCCCCCCTCCCCCGCCCGGAGGCAGAGGAGAGCCCGGCATGTTGGCTGCTGGTGCTTCGGCTGCCTCCCCCTGTAGCGGGCGGGTGGAGCCACGCTCGCCTGCGCTGGGACGGCTCCCTGGGTCTCCCGTCAGCGAGCCACGCTCGCCTGGGCTGGGACGACTCCCTGGGTCTCCCATCAGCGAGCCACGCTCGCCTGCGCTGGGACGGCTCCCGGGGTCTCTCGCCTGCGCTGGGACGGCTCCCTGGGTCTCCCGTCAGCGAGCCACGCTCGCCTGCGCTGGGACGGCTCCCTGGGTCTCTCGCCTGCGCTGGGACGGCTCCCTGGGTCTCTCGCCTGCGCTGGGAAGGCTCCCTGGGTCTGCCGTCAGCGAGCCACGCTCGCCTGCGCTGGGACGGCTCCCTGGGTCTCTCGCCTGGGCTGGGACGGCTCCCTGGGTCTCCCGTCAGCGAGCCACGCTCGCCTGCGCTGGGACGGCTCCCTGGGTCTCTCGCCTGCGCTGGGACGGCTCCCTGGGTCTCCCGTCAGCGAGCCACGCTCGCCTGCGCTGGGACGACTCCCTGGGTCTCTCGCCTGCGCTGGGACGGCTCCCTGGGTCTCTCGCCTGCGCTGGGACGGCTCCCTGGGTCTCTCGCCTGCGCTGGGACGGCTCCCTGGGTCTCCCGTCAGCGAGCCACGCTCGCCTGCGCTGGGACGGCTCCCTGGGTCTCTCGCCTGTGCTGGGACGGCTCCCTGGGTCTCCCGCCAGGGAGGCGGGAGCACGACGCCCAGACGGCTCCAGTGAAGCCGCAGCCCCGGGTGTTCCCCCCCCGCCCGTTCGCTCGCGGGGGGAGGGAGGGAGAGAGGAAGAGCCACACCCGAGGGGCCAAAGAGCTGCTCGTGGCTCGCGAGCCGCGGTTTGCCGACCACTGCAATAGGATATACAGCTTTCTGCCATATTACATTTAAAAATAAAACAAATAAAAAATAAAAATTCCATTCAACTAGAGTCGTAAGCATTTTCCGGAGAGAGACATGATAAAGAAGTTCCTCTTGATCCACGAAGAACCAGATTTGTATGATAGAAAATCATCTTCTAGATCAGGGGTGTCAAACTCAGGACCCACGGGCCGGATCCAGCCCACGGGGTGCTTAAATCTGGTCTGTGGGGCCAGCCTGGAAATTTAAAAGGAATGGCCCGCAGTGCTTCTGTCAGCAAAAATGGGCTGCGTGGCCCATTTTTGTCCAGCAGAGTGCTGCTGGAGGCCAAGGAATTGTTAGTGGCCCTAGAATTTAAAAGCAAATTAGTTAAATGTCATCTACACATGCACACACACACACACACACGCACCTATATACAGGCACATACATATACATATGTACATATATAAGTATTGAAGTAATTACATATATGCAGACTACAATTGTGTACTCTTGAAGAAATGTGTATGATTTTCCTTTATTGAAAAATCCACTTTCCATTGGAAAATAAGTCTAAGGGATGGCCAATAAATTCAAATAAAATCATTTTGAAGTAGACATCTGCTGAGGATCAACACTCTCAAAATTACAGCTGTGGCTGCACAACTGAAACCCCACCCTTTACAAAGTGAATATTAATGCTAATTGTATATATAAACTGTTCTATAGCAGCTGCCAGCAAGTACTTCACTGACCCTTGCTGAACATCCAAAAGCTAAGCAGGCTTGGATGTAGTCAACTCTTGGGTTGGGTATGAGATTACTGGGAAATCTCTGGGGTTTAGGCTAGACTAGGAGGTATTGGCAAATTGTTTCCATACCACTGCCAAAAAATCCATATAGTGCATAAAATCACATGCAATATGGCACATTGTATATTTTCTGCCATTTTTTTTCAAAATCAATGATCACAACAGTCTGCAATCAAATTTATTATTACTAATGACTCACTACCCAGGAGACATTACATCTGGAACAGGGTGTTATAGTCAATTTCTCCTACTTAGAAATAAAGCACGTTTGATAAATATTTTTCATTGTTTTTGTCAGATCCCTATTGTGATACTGCCATTCAAGTAGGGAGGGGACTCTGGATTCTTTTACTCACCTATTGCTCTCATCCTGTTTTCCTATGTATCCTGTAATTCCCTAGTTTACCCATCACCTATTCTGCCCTGTGCTTTGATTTACCTTAGGGGATAAAGTGGGGAGGGCCATCTGTTTTCTCTCAGTTTGAAGACATCCTAGTGAGCTGGTTCAAAGATGGCCTGAATGAATACCTTTACCATGCCTGCCAAGCTCGAGGGGCCCCAGACCACCTGCATGACTGGTACATCCTGGCCGAAGAAGGGGAGATTGACATGGCCGGAAACCAGTACCAAGGGGGAAGAGCCTGGAAGAGATCCCCACCCCAGGGGAAGGGAGAGCCATTCAAGCTGCAAACTGCTCTGGCACCAAGATCATCTGCCTGCTTCAAATGTGGGAGGGAGGAGCACCACCATGCAGTTGAGTGTCATTCAAAAACTCCCACTTGAAAGCCAGAACCCTTGTCCAGAGGAAAGCCCACTAAAACAACCCCCCTCCAAGGAAAAGACACCGCACTAAGAAGTGGAGAGGCGCGGTTCCGGTTCCGGCTCCTGCGGCGACGGGCGAGCCTAGCGCTCGCTCGCCACTTTGTTTCTTCTGCCCCCCAACGGGGGCGAGACTCCTCTTGTTTGAGGGTCTCCCGTAGGGCCGGCTCGTCGGGGGGCGCCCCCCCCCCCACGGCGGTGGAGGAAGTGGCTCCCGGCGCGGCTCAGGTGAGGGAGAACATGCTAGCGGGGGGTTCTCCCTTCGCCTAAGGAAGACGGCGCCATTCACAACAATGAGGAGGGCTGATCGGCTCAGTCGAAGGACTCCCGAGGCTTCAGCTGCGAGGAGAGAGTGAGTTTTTAAAAAACTTTTTTTTCTGCTGCCAGCCAGGCTGAACGGACTGGGAGGGGGGTGTTTATTTTTTTAAAAAAAACCCTCGGATTTAAGCGGCACGTTAAAATGGCTTCTCTGCAAAGAGAAAGCGGAAACTTTCACTCCGGACGGTCTTTAACAAGGGAAAGTGGAATGCGATTCTTTGCAACATTGTTTCTAGGTCTGGCTGAGTAAAAAAAATTCTTTTTTTTGCTACTCTCTCCCTCTGGCTCTGAGATGGGCGGTGGAAGTGGCTTCTCTTTGTCCCTGCCTGACTATTTCAACTAAGGAAAATTTCCAGCGTCTCTTTGAAAGCAGGACTCTCTCTGGATTTTTGAAAAAAAAATTTCTTTTGATGGATTTGTGACTTCTTCTCTGGAATACCTTCGTTATTACTATTTGCTGACCTGGGAAACTGTGTCTCTTTTGGTTTCTGAATTGTTTGCAACTTCACAGCCCTGAACTGAACTGAGCTCCTGGTTTGCCCCACCAGCCCCACCCGGAAAACGCCATCTTGGTGGCAGTGACTCTAACTTTTAACCATGGCACAAGAAGCAGCACTTGTAAATTTGGAACAAAGGATGGCTTCTCTTGAAACCTCTATGCTAACTTTGATATCAGAAATAAAGGCCCAGAGGCCTGAAAATATTATCTTCAAGAAGGAGTTGTTGGATACAAGAAGACAAGTGCTGGATAACACACAGAAGAATAAAGAACTGGAAGGGGGGTTGGAGGGGGCTAAGGGGGAAATTAAAAATGTTACTAATGAGGTTGTGGAAATAAATGGGCATGTGTCTAGGATGGATATGGAAAGAATGACATACTTTTTGAGATTTCAAAATGTTTCTGAGGAATCTGGTGAATACCTCCCTGATCTTATGAGCACAATTTTAGCAGACTATTTACAAAAACCTAAGGATGAGATCAGGGGGGACATTGACCTAGCCTACAGAATTAACTCAGCATATGCCAGGATAAATGAAGTGCCTAGAGAGATACATGTGAAATTTGTTAGAAGGTCAACCAGAGAGGAAATCCTGAAAGCGCAGAGAGAGAAACCTTTAACTTATCAACGAGAAACGGTCACTATCTTGAAGCAGATCCCTAGAAAAATTAGAGATTCAAGAAGGAAATTTTCCTTCTTGTCTAAAACCTTGTTTGATCACGGGATTTGGTTCAAGTGGATGACACCTGAAGGGATGCTGGTGTTCTGGGAAGGAGGAAGAGTGAGGATTAAAACAGTTGCTGAGGCGGAAGCCTTTCTTAAAAAACATTCCTCTGCCCTGGGGGAAGATCCAGGGGGGACGGAGGGGGCCACGGCCCCGCCCGCGGGGGGCCAGGGAGGAGAGAAAGAAGATACAATAGCCAAAAGACTTAGATCAAAAAAATAACTTTGCCTTGATTTTTCTTGAACAATTTTGCATAATATTTCTATCCGGACTTTTTGTAAATGTCTGACAGCATGGAAGGGAGAATTTAGGTAAATGTACTTGCTTTCATCTTGTAGTGGTATGGAAAATGTTCTCTATGTTAACTTTTTTAATGTGTATTTTGAGGTCTCGGAAGGTCCGACGACTCTGACGTGAATGCTCTCAAAATTTCTTTGTAACCATTACCCTACCCTGTTAAAAAATGTAAAACCAATAAAACTTTTTCAATATAAAAAGAAGTGGAGAGGCCATAGAGTTTTACCCCCTCACAAAATTGTGGGAAGGAACTCCGGCATCAACTGGGGAGAAATCGGGCCAGTCCGAGAGCGATCCTGAAGACGACTGGCTGGTAAGCAAACCAATTGAGCCACTCACCCTGCCCCTATTGGTCCCCAGCAGGGGAAAAGAGTGAAAATCTCAGCCCTCTTGCACTCAGGGGACACCGGTGTTTGATCAGCTCAACCTGATGGGAAAACTGGGCATACACTTGCGGAAGCTAAAAAAAAACCCATTGCGTTTTGCCAGTTATATGGATCAGTCGCAAGGTGGGGGGACTGGCCCTTTTTTTCACAAAACCTCTGGACATAGCAATGGGGCTCATAATGAAAGACTCACTTTCGTTGTGGCACCCAGAAAGGAATGGCTGCTAATTCTAGGACTCACATGGTTGAAGAAGTAGAACCCCAGAGTGAACTGGAAGCAGGGGACTCTAAGTTTTCTTTTCTTTTTTTGTAAAAAAGTTTTTTATTTACTTTTATTACATACCATATTTTTCAGAGTATAAGACTCACCAATGTTTTGAAGAGGCAAATTTAAAAAAAAATAGCTAGGTAGATAGAGGAAGAGAGACAGAGAGAAAGAAAGAGAAATACAGTAGGTAAATAGGTAGGTAGGTAGAGAGAGTAGGTAGGTAGGTAGATAAAGGGATAGAAAGAGAGAGAAATAGAGAGAGAGAGAAATACAGTAGGTAGGTAGGGAGAGAGAGAGAGAGTAGGTAGGTACGTAGGTAGGTAGGTTTATGTTTCCAGGTGTATTTATCCATGTCCTGGAGAAGGAAATCGCTGACAAACCTTAAAACTTTGTTTCTCCTGGCACAGAAACAGTTAAAGAGCCTTCCAAAAGAGCTTTCCGAAAGTGTTCTAACTCAGGGGTTCCCAAACGTGGCAACTTTAAGACTTGTGGACTTCAATTCCCAGAATTCTCCAGCCAGCTATGTCCACAAGCTATGCTGGCTGGAGAATTCTGGGAGTTGAAGTCCAAAGTCTTAAAGTTGCCAAGTAACTAAACAGCCTTCCGAAAGGGTGGGAAAAAAGGTTGTTTTGCACTTTCATACCTCCCCCAAACTGCTCTTTCTCTGCGAAAACGTGGCCGTTTTTTTTCAAATAAAAAGCATGACTAGCCTTGGGGGGGGGGCTTGCAGAGTGCTCCTGGGGGGGGGGGTAGGGGGTGAAAAATGAGCAAAAAACCGCCCCATTTATCGCGAAAACAGGCCATTTTTGTGCATATAAATTGCACGCATAGCCCTGTGGAGGCTTATAGAGTGCTGCTGGGGGCTGGGGGGGCAAAAAATACCCCGATTTAGGCTCATTTCTGCCCTCCCCAGCCCCCAGGAGCTCTCTGGAAGCCTCCATAAGGCTAGGCACAGCCAGTATGATGAAGGGGTGGGATTTCGGGAGGCAAAAAATGCTGTATTTGATGTATAAGAGGCACCCAGATTTTCAGCCTCTTTTCAGAGGAAAAACGGTACGTCTTATACTCCGAAAAATACGGTAATAAAAAATTCTTTTGTGAACAGAGTTTTGTCTGAATTCCCCCTTTAATATTCCCATCAAAAAACATAGTTCAGTTTACATTATATCTTTATTATTTCCAATTTTAGCCATATTACTTTCCTTCTCATATTTTCCCATTTCTAATTTTTAACATATACGAACAACATAATTTTTCCTTCTCTTTGAAGATAAACAATTTGTCAATTCTTTTCCATTTATTTCCATGAACAATACACATCTTCAAATTTCAGATGTCAAGTTTTATATAATTAGCATAATTATTTAACAGCATTAAGGTCCTTAATAAAATTCCCACATTTTCTAGTTAAAACATATTTTAACCTTGTTTACAATATATCATTCTGCTAGCCTATATCATTCTGCTACTCATCTATTTCTAGGTTTTCTTTTCTCTTTTTCTTCTTTTTATGTGGCTTATATCTTTTTTCTGTATTTTCCCTCTCACTTTTCAATAGATTTTTAGAGTATCTCTCCCCCAAATTTCTCTTTCCCATCTCCCATTATTTCTCTCTTTATTTTTGGCTAATTTTTTTTTTGGGATGTCGTTTCCCTTTTTTCCTCTCTTCTCTCTTTGTGCCTTTACCCCATTGAGTTTTATTTTCCATTTCTACCTTGTTAATTTCTTGTTCATTTACATTGCTTGCCTGTTCCCTTCCTGTGTCCATTTTTAACAATTTTCTGTTTCCTTTTCTACCTCTTCGTTACCTTTTAATATTGCTCATGCACTTTTTAGCATTTCCAATAGCTCCTCAAACATCCCACCCTCCATGATCAAATTTAATACACTTTTAAATTTTTTGTTTTATCACAATTGCTTTAGTCCTTCTTCTTAATTCTTCTCTTTGATATCAAATCCCAAGATAATCCAATCCTTTTCCAAATTTCAAAAGTTCTATGTTTTCTTCTTGTATAAACAAAATAAGTCAAGTAAAAAGACGGACTACACCCTTCTCTTCCTTTGTTTCAAGTCGGTATTAGGTCTCCTCTCTGCAGTAGGTGGCTTTAATTGTTCTTTTAAGAACTCAAGTCACTTATTTGTCAAATCTTCCTGGTAGTCGAACCAAAAGTTCAAAATCTATATTCCAATTATCCTGGTCTTCTCTTTTTTTTTAACTTTAGGTTTTTTCAATTCCAAATTTGTTAACAAAGTTCTTCTTGGTCTCAGTACTCTCTCACTAATACCTTTCCCTGCCTTTCTTTCCATCCTCCATATTCCAAGTGATGTTTAGCTGCTAGCTCAGCTGCAGTAAATTTTTAAGCCCCCAAATTTTCCTCTCAGCCAAACCCTCCATCCATTTCTCCACACCTGCACAGATTTTGTTCCTGATGCCCTGGCTCCAGAGTGGTCATATGAAGATGGCCACCACTCCTGCTGCTGATCTTCAGAGAGCTTTGAATTGGACCTTCTGGGGAGCTTGCCTCACTCCCCGCAGGCATCTGAAATGCCTCTCCTTATGCCCTGTCCCTTCAGGATGGTTCTGGTCCACAAAGGATCTCTTGGCAAAGGCTTGCCAGCTGGATTTTTGTGTAGCTCAGCAGAGCTTGCTATTTCCCCAGCTGTTCTTGCTGCGACACTTCTGCATTCTCCAGGACTCTAAGATTTCAATGGGGAGACCTGGGAGAGACCCAAACAAAGAAACAGCAGTGGTGGGAAAGGCTGTGCCAGACCAGGGCATCCCCAGGGAGTACAAGGACCTAGCTGAGGTGTTCAGTGAAGAAGGCTTTGATGAACTCCACCCACCCCCACAATCTACCAAATCCAAAAATGTATAGCATGTCCCCCCAGGGAACGTGAAGAATTGAGAGCCTTCATAGATAAAAACCTGGCGAGAGGTGTCATCGAACCTGTGACCAAAGAAGTGTGACCAAAAATTGCAACCCTGGTGCTATTCTGAGAGAAGAAAGATGGGTCTTTGCACCTTTGTGTAGATTATATAAATTTAAACATTGTGAGTGTGGACAATGTGCACCCCCTCCCCCTCATGAAAGACATGTTAGCCCACCTCTCCAAAGGACTTTTTTTTTCCAAAACTGGACTTTAGAAAGGCTTACTAATGAATCAGGATTAGGAAAGGGGACAAATGGAAAACAGCATTTAACATTCCTTTGGGGTGTTACCAACTTAAAGTGCTCCCCTTTGGATTACAAGGCACCCCTGCCATGTTTATGCAACTAATTAACAAGGTGGTTCTGGTGTACTTAGATGACATTTTAATATACACAGAGACAAAAGCCAAGCATGTAAAACTCCATGCTGTGAAACTTTATGCAAAACTGTTCAAATGTGAATTCCACAAAGAATTGACTACCTGGGATATAGGATTTCCCACAAGGGCTTGGGAATGGACCCAGGGAAAGTACAAGCAGTGATTGACTGGGCTCCCCCACCCATATCTGCAAACAACTACAAAGCTTCCTGGGGGTTTGCACATTTTTACCAGCAAATTATGCTCCCAATCACTAACCTACTGAAAACAAGGGGGACAACAACAAACTGAAACCAAAGCAGTCTATAAACTGGACCATGGAATCAATGGACTGAATAATAATAATAATAATAATAATAATAATAATAATAAGTTGGGATTTATTAACCGCACCCTCTCCCCACAGGGACCCGGGGCGGTGCACAGGCATAATTAAAAACAATATACAATAATACAAATATTACTTAAAATAGAATTAAATAAATCTACCCGTGCTAAAAATATAAATTAAAAACCCATTAAAATTTATAATTAAAAGACAGAGAGAACTATTCAAGGCCGGCCAGTCGAAAGAGATGGGTCTTCAATTTTACACGGAAGGAGCGGAGGTCGGTGGTCGTTCTAATATCAGGGGGAAGGTCGTTCCAGAGGGCCGGGCCCGCCACAGAGAGCGCCCTTCCCCTGGGCGTCGCCCGCTGACAAAGTCTAGTGGACGGCACCCGGAGAAGCCCCTCTCTGTGGGAGCGAATCGGTCGTGAGGATGTGTGGGGCAGGATCCGATCTCGCAGATAGCTAGGTCCCGAGCCATGGAGCGCTTTGAAGATGATAACTAACACCTTGAAGCGCACCCGGAAGACGACAGGTAGCCAGTGCAGCTCGCGCAAGAGCGGTGTTACGTGGGCAAACCTAGAGGTGCCCATAATTGCTCGCGCGGCCGCATTCTGAACTAACTGAAGCCTCCGGGTGCACCTCAAGGGGAGCCCCATGTAGAGAGAGTTACAATAGTCCAGTCGGGATGTCACGAGGGCATGAGTGACTGTGCGAAGGGCGTCCCGATCCAATAGGGGGCGCAATTGGCGAACCAGGCGAACCTGGTAAAACGCCCTCCTGGCCACGGCTGTCACTTGCTCTTCCATAGACAGCCGGGTATCCAGGAGGACACCCAAATTGCGCGCCCCATCCACAGGGGCAAGATGTTCGCCCCCTATGGCCAGCGTTGGAGAAAGCTGGTTGAATCGGGCAGCCGGAAACCACAGCCACTCGGTCTTGGTCGGGTTGAGCCTAAGTCCGTTACTTCCCATCCAGATCCGCACGGCTTCCAGGCACTGGCACATCACCGCTACGGCATCGTTGGGGTGGTTTGGGGTAGATATGTACAGCTGGGTGTCATCAGCGTACAGATGGTACTCTACCCCAAAACCACGGATGATCTCACCCAACGGCTTCATATATGCATTAAACAGGAGAGGCGAGAGGACCGACCCCTGAGGCACCCCGCATGTGAGGGGTCTCGGGGTCGACCTCTGCTCTCCTGCCCGCACAAATTGCGATCGGCCAGAGAGGTAGGAGGAGAACCACCGCAAAACGGTGCCTCCCACCCCCAACCCCCCCAGCCGATGCAATAGGATACCATGGTCGATGGTATCGAAAGCCGCTGAGAGGTCTAATAGGACCAGGATGGAGGAACATCCCCCATCTCTGGCCCTCCAGAGATCATCTACCAACGCGACCAATGCCGTCTCGGTGCTATGCCCGGGCCGAAAGCCGGACTGGCGCGGATCTAGATAGTCAACTTCCTCCAGGTGACGGGGAAACTGTTGTGCCACCACACTCTCAACAACCTTCGCCAAGAAGGGAAGGTTGGAGACTGGACGGTAGTTGTTCAAAATAGCTGGGTCCAAAGAGGGCTTCTTGAGGAGGGGCCTCACCATAGCCTCTTTTAGGGAGGCAGGCAAGGAACCCTCACTCAAGGATGCGTTGATAACCTCTTGGAGCCAGCCTCGTGTCACCTCCCAGGATGCCAGTACAAGCCAGGAGGGGCACGGGTCCAATGAACATGTGGTGGCTCGCAGTCGCCCACGTAACCTGTCCATATCCTCGGAAGTAACGGGGTCAAACTCCTCCCAAACAAGATCTCCCTCGTGGCATCCCACTGGGCCATGAATGGGGGCTAGCTCACTCTGTATCTGGGCGGTTTTCTCCTGCAGAAAAATCACAAATTCCTCTGCCCTACCCTGTAACGGGGCTTCCCGCTCCCTCTGTTGGAGGAGGGAACGGGTCACCCTAAACAGGGCGGCAGGGCGGTTTTCTGCGGATGCTATGAGGGTGGAAACAATTGTTTTCAGCCAAACCAGTCATAAAACAGCTGTTCATCATATAGGCAGATTCCATCGACGTAGCAGTCAAGCCATCCTACTCCAAGAAAACAAGCAGGGCCAACTGCAGCTCTATGCATATACATCTAAAAAACTAACCGACACTGAACAGAAAAAGGCTATCTGGGAGAAGAAGGCTTTTGCAGTACGATGGGCTCTCCTTACTTGGAGGGATTTCCTAGAGGGGAATAAAATCTCTTTCAAAGTCTGGACATCATAAAAATCATAAAAACCTAAAGGCCCTAAAAACCCCATGGAAACTCTCCCCCAAAAACGTTCGCTGGGCTCAACACTTCAAACGGTTTAATTTCAACCTAAAATACTTCCCTGGGGAAAAATTATATTAGCAGACACACTCTCCAGAAAGCCTCAGTTTAATAGCAGGAAACCTGAAGTGATCAAACGCCTGCTCTCAGCCTCTCAACTGGCAGCCAAAGTGATGACCAGGGTGCAAGCTAAACAATACCACTAATGGACAATGCTACCACTCATGCAAACATGCCATAACTCCAAACTGGCTGGTCACTTCGGCTTCGTAAAAACCCTACACCTTATCAAAAGGCAATACTGGTGGCCATCTCTTAAGAAAGACATTGAAAGCTATGTTGCCAGTTGCCCTATCTTTGCAGGAAACAAGGGAACCCCCCCCCCGCTCTTTTACAGACAGTAGCTGAGCCTTCAGCACCCTGGAGAGATCTCTCTATGGATTTTATGATGGAGTTATCTGAAAGTGGGGGAATTACTGTTATCTGGTCGTAACAGACCTTTTCTCCAATCAGGCCCACTTCATTCCCTGCCATAAAATCTCCACTGCTAAGGCACTCGCCAAACTGTTTCTGCAGCATATCTATCGACTTACATGGAACCCCAGAAAGGACAATATCTGATGGGGGTCCAATTCACTTGAAAGTTTTGAAAGGCCTTTTTGGACCTTCTTGGAACTGGCCAGGCCCTAAGTTCTAGTCATCATCCTCAGACTAATGGATTGACAGAAAGACTGAATTTGGTTCTAGAACAATATTTAAGATGCTTTATTAACTATCAGCAAGATAACTGGACTGACCTCCTGCCTTTTGCAGAAGTTGCCTATAATAACTCTGTGTACTCTAGCACTGGGTTCATCCCAGTTCAAGTTGCCACTGTCCAGGACTTCATCCCAATGTCAGAATTACCAGTAGAGGAACCAACCATACCCTCACTTAAGGGATGGATATAAGAACCATAAAACAACTGGCCAGTAGTGAGACTAGCCCTGAAGGAGACTAGAGCTGCTTTTAAAGCCCAAGCTGATAAAAGATTAAGAACCAAACCCATTTAAAATAGGTGATAAGGTTGCCTGTCCACCAAATTCCTACAATTCTTATAACCCTCAAAGAAATTGGGACCCAAATTCATAGGGACTTTCCCAATCACTAGAATCTCAACCCAATAACGGTAGAATTACTACTCTCCGAGGCACTTAGACAGCTCTACCCAGTTTTTCACTGAAACCCAAAATTACATCTCCTTTTAGACCCCAAGCAAAAAGGCTCCTCCGACCCCTATTATGTTTGAAGGGGAACAACACTTTGAAATCAAAGAGATCCTTGACTCCCACACCTACCCAGGTTCAACTCAATACCTAGTCTCCTGGAGACATTTACTTCCCTCATAAAATGAGTGGATAGCTAAGAAACACGTTAGGCCCCCTGCATAGCTGAAAAAGTTTGACTCGAATTATCTTAACAAACCAAACTGACTCTCTATGACCGTGATGGTGAACCTATGGCACGTGTGCCACAGGTGGCATGCAAAACCATTTCTTAGGATACGTGAGGTGTTGCCCTGTCAGCTCCAGCGCACATGTGTGCGCTGGCCAGCTGATTCAGGCCTTCTTTTGAGGCCGTTTTTCACCCTCTGGAAGCTTCAAGAAAGCTCCTGAAGCCTCTGGAGGTGGTGGGGAGGTTGTTTTCATCCTCTCCAGGCTCCTAGAAAGCCTCTGGAGCCTGGGGAGGGTGAAAAAGCACCCCAAAAACAGGGGGTCATGCACATAGCATTATGGGTGTGGCACGCCCACGCATGACCCCCTTGCACTCCCCCCTGCTTTTGGCACGTGAGTCAAAAATGGTTAGCCATCACTGCTCTATGATGTTCATCTTTCTGTTCTCTCTTACAGGTAATGCCCTCATTTTTTGAAGGGCAGCATGTCAGATTCTTAATGTGATACTGTTATTCAAGTGGGGAGGGGGACACCAGATTCTTTTACTCACTTACTCATCCTGTTTTCCTATGTATCCTGTAATTACCTAGTTTATAACGTTTACCCTGTCACCTATTCTGCCCTGTGCTTTGATTTACCTTGGAGATGTACAAGGGGGGAGAGCCATCTGTTTTCTCTCAGTTTGAAAGCCTCACAGAAAAAGCACATGGGGGACCTGCAAGCCATCTTTTCTTTTGCTTTGGATTTCAGGCCTGCCACACTTTCTCGTGTGGGAAAATAGGAGGGGTGAATATATGGAGTTGGGTAATATGTAGCCATAATAACATTCTTCTTAGAAAGTCACGGTTGTTTTTGTTTTTGTCTCTGCACCTGGCCAGATGTGGATAGGAGGAATATATCTTCATGGCAGTGAAGGATTGGACCATGGGATGAACTTGTGGGTGTTGGAGCAGGATCTTGAATTTTCAACTGGGTGGGAAAACCTGGAAGCTTTCAGATTTGGGTTTTCACAGATGTACTAACACGACATCTCTAATAAAGTGGAACTTTGAGGAAACAATGCCTCAGAGTTTTATTTCGTTGGGGGTGTTTTTTGGAACCCTGACAAACTCCTTTTCTCTTTCTCTGGACGAGGGTTTCCACCAGAGGCGTAGCGTGGGGGGTGCAGGGGGTGCCGGCTGCACCGGGCGCAACATCTGGGGGGGGCGCGCTCGCACCGCGCACCCCGCCTGCCTCAGGCCGGCCTCCCGCCTCAGCCCCATCCAGCCACCGCCGCCGCCGCCGCCCCGACAAAGTTTTGACACTCGCGGGAAAGGAGGCGGAGGCGCCACGGAGCTTCCCCTCCTGCGGCGTCGAGGGAGCGCGGAGAGGCGGGAAAAGGCCAGGCGGCACCGAACGGGGAAGCCTGGGCGGAGGCGGCGGAGAGAGCCCGGGTGGAAGTCGCTCGCTCCGGCGGCCGGAGGGGTCCCCTGCTCAGCCCACCCGGGGAGGGTCGAGAATGCGAGCGAGGGGCCGTTAAGGAGGAGGAGGCGGAGGAGCTCCCACTGCAAATTGACACCCCAGCCGAGCAGGAGGAGGGGGGAGGAGGAACGCCCCCCCGCCAGACACCCCCTTCCGCTCCTCATCCCCCTCCGCCCCCACCCTTTCCCCCCGGGACCCTCCAGCGCCGCGCCCCCTCCCTGCGCAGGGCATCCCCTCCCGCTCCCCCCCCGCCCCCGATACGCGCACTTTTCCGTCTCTTCCCACTTTTATTGTGGTTTGAAAACAGAGCGAGGGACTATCTGGGGGAGGGTTAGGGGGCGCAAATTACTTGCCTTGCCCCGGGTGCTGACAACCCACGCTACGCCACTGGTTTCCACAACATCTTCACACCTGTGGACTGGCTCATTCAACATCAAACTGAGAGGAAGGGTTTCTAACCACTTTATCCTAGTAGAATTGCCTGAGGGGAACTCAGACCCTGCTTTACATTGACTTGAATTCACTTCCTTTCAATAAAAGTTTCCTTTTGAAATGCTAAAGTTTTGAGAGTTTTGAGGAGGGAGATTTATTTATTACATATTAATAAAGTGTGTAATTTTCTGACTACAGTAAACATTTTAATCAGTATATTCATTAATAATCCTTTACTTCTAAGACATAGTTTCATATCAGTTTACGGCTTCTGTTCTTTTATATTCCTCCAAAATTTTATCTCATGCTCAAGCAAATTATAGTTTTAAAAATTGAATATTTCCTATCTTAGCATCCTGTCATGTGCAAAAAAACAGGTCCACGTGGAAGGTTCAATTTAAGTGATTTATTGCTAAAAGCTGATCCAGAGAAATATTCTCAACTAACGATCAGCAGCTGGTCTGAGCTACATAAGGTTCAATAGCAGTCAAAGGAGGGCTGGGCATAGTTTATTTCTGATTCTAAAGTGATCTCTCATGTTACCCCTCTCCCTGGCTCTGCCATGTCTGCTCCTATACATCCATAAGAAACAATGGAAGCCCAGTGTAGTGTTCCAGGGTTGAGATGCTTTCAGACAAGAGAGTGAGTCTATTGAGGAGAAATTCTCAACATCTGTTTTCCAGAATGTTTAAGAAAAAGCAGGTTGTTTTGAAAATGTTTAGCACAAACAAAAGAAAACCATTAGTAAGCTGAATAGAAGAGACAAATATTTATGATTGTTCAGACCTCGTGCCACTCCCAAAGCTTTTGGGGATTCTCAATTCATTAATAACAGCTGGACATTGACAAATTGCTTCTATGTTCCCCCATCCGCCCCACCCTGATGGACAGGATCTTTAGATGATACCGAAACAAGGAAAGGATTATTTCTTTGGGATCACTTTAATTAACATTCCTTCTTGGCACAGGGGAGTGGGCTGAATGGTACAACCTTTCAGAATAGATTTCTTACAGCCTTCCATGGCGTTGAGCAACACATTCTGCACCCCGCAACCTTGCCAATGATGAGAGGACTCAAGTCCCCCCACCGCAGCAATTACATTTGGGTGGGAGGAATGGAAGAGAAACACTATACCTGAAAAAACCCAGAGGAGCACTCAACAATAATAGTTTTAGAGTTCTCCCATCTCGGCAGCTATCTAAGGACAGTGCGGTGTTTGTCACCCAGCAGTATGCCTTGTGCCTCTTCCCTTGTTTTTTCCCAAGGAAGGAGGAAAACGGAAAACGGAAGAAGAGAGCAGCCCACAGTGATTGACAAGTAAGCTGCCAGGGCATCTAAGGGTTCTGGGTCCCATATAAGATGCTGCTGGCTGAAGCTATGGCAGACTCCACTTAGCAGTGGAGAGGAGGAAGTGTTGATATTAGCTCCGATGCCTCTTTTCTCTTTTATTTATTTATTCCATTTTATTTATTTGATTTGTCAATCGTCTACAAGATAATAGATATAAGAATAAACAAGAGTATGAATGAAATGGGTATAAATAAACGGGGACAGTAGGACAGGGACGGTAGGCACAATTGTGCGCTTATGCACACCCCTTACAGGCTTCTTAGGAATTGGATGAGGTCACTAGTAGACAGTTTAAGGTTAAAGCTTTGGTGGTGTAGGGCAGGGGTCTCCAACCTTTGCAACTTTAAGTCTGAAGGACTTCAACTCCCAGACTTCTCCAGCCAGCTTTGCTTAAAGTTGCAAAGGTTGGAGACCCCTGGTGTAGGGTATTCTGTTGCGAGGACTGTAGTACTTTTCTCGTGAAATACTTCTGGACTCACTCGATTGTATTAATGTCCGATATACAGTAAGGATTCCAGACAGGTGAGCTGTATTCGAGAACTGGTCTGGCAAAAGTTTTGTATGCCCAAGTTAGCAATACAATATTACCAGAGGAGAAGCTTCATAAGATTATGTTAACAACTCTTAATGTTTTTTTGCCGGTACTTTTACAGTGAGCTCATTTGATATGAGTACTCCAAGGTCCTTGACAGAGTGAGGGTTAATCTATGAGACCGTATCCACCTAGCTTGTATTTGGCGTTCTGAATTTTTTTTTTTCAACCAATGTGCAGGACAGAGCGTTTGTTGGTTGAGATTTGGAGTTGCCATTTTTTTGATCATTCAGACTCCTTTCTTGAGCGCCACCCTTCTGCTATTGCTCCTTTTTCCGAAGAACCAGACACAATGATCAGACTCAGTTGCAACAAGATATAGAAAATTGCTACTTTTTTGTGCCAACTAGTGGTCATCAAGGTTATTACCTGCAAGATAAGGGAACCCTTTCTGTGGGATCAGGTTTGTTGGTTGATTAAGAGAAAAAACAGGCAACAGGTAGAGCACAATGGCCCTTGTTTCTTCAGGCTCCATGGTGGTTGCCACCCCATTCACCACATTTATACCATCGGTTCCTTCCAAATCTGGAATTCTATCTTTTATACATGTCTAGTATCTAGAATTATTCAAAGTTACATTTTAGGACAAATATCATGCAATATCTTACTAATTTATCTTTTATACCAGCACAAGCTTTTCTTACATTTAATTTCTTTGTGTAACTACAGTGAATAAGAGCAAAAGGGACAGTAACCGAAAACATGTATCTTTTTTTAAATTTACTAATTCATTGTGGATGTCATATCATATAATTTGTGTATATACTGTTGTCCTCTGGCCCCATCAAGTGGTGGGGCCAAATACCAATCTGTATTGTTTAGCAGCTGATCCGGAAGCCTCATCAGATATTGCAGTCACTTTAACATTGGGAAGAAACAGAAGCACCAGAAAGAATCCAGCTTAATTGACGGCACGCATTCATTCCAGAACAAAATCCACATCCCATCCACACAGCATTGCTGGTGAGATTTAGATTTAGATTTATCTCTATTTGTTGATTGTTATGCTCACCAGCAACTCAACACTGCTTATTTTGTATTTGGGTTCTTATTGAATGTGTTTCTATTTTTCCCAGTTTCACTCATCCTGTTCCTTTAACAAAGCATCCAGATCTATGCACATTGTCTGTTTTATAGGAGGATGGGTGGATTTAGCGAGGACAAAACAGTGGAAATAAAGGAAACTTTTTGCTACCATTGTGCTTATGAGTCTTTATGCTTTATGTCAAACATGCTTATGAAGATTTATTATAACTATATAGTAGCTTCATTTTTCAGATAGATAGATAGATAGATAGATAGATAGATAGATGGATGGATGGATGGATGGATGGATGGATGGATGGATGGAGGCAGGCAGGCAGGCAGGCAGGCAGGCAGGCAGGCAGGCAGGCAGGCAGGCAGGCGATAGATACAAGCTGCCCAAAAGTAGTAAGGGGGTTAACATTATGATTGATGTCTATGTAACTTAACTTTGATTATGAAGCTGAGAATGATGGTTTTATTTGGAAGATGTATATTCTATGTTTTACCCTGACTTGTGTCTCTCTCTGTGTCTGTATGACTTTGTATCTGTATCTCTCTGTGTTCTTTCAAGTCAGTTTTTGACTCCTGATGACTGCCTGTATAACTCTGCAGTTTTGTTGGCAATATTTTGGAAGTGGCTTGCTATTGCCTCTTCCTAGGGCCGAGAGAGAGTGGTTGGCTCAAGATCACCCAGCTGGCTTTGGGCCTAAGGCAGGACTAGTATTCAGTCTTCTGATTTCTAGTCTGATTATATAAAATTGCAAAAATGTGTAAAGTACAGTTAATAAGACCAGAAACAAGAAGGTCAAACAGGCAAGGAACAATATATTTGTAAATATGAAAAAATAATGTAATAACAATTTCTAAGATAGTAAAAAAGCTACAGTATCAATTGCATGCTTTCTGAAGAAACAGAAAATCAAACCCAACTTTAAAATTGATGCATTCTACGTCTTGGAAGTAATGTGAGAGAAGACCCCTTCCTCCATACATTATTTTTTTCTTCTGTATTCTTGGAGAGTCCATGGCGAGGCACAGCTCCCTTTCAGGCCCTGCTCTGGGCTGGGTAGCAGTTCAGCTTTCCTGGCTGGCCACGACCCCTGACCCCCGTCGGCCCTTCTCCTTCTCCTGCAGCGAGTGGCAGAGAGGAAAGTGAGCCAGGGCGGAGCTGCTGCCACTTGCCCCTTCCCAGCCTGCCTCTTGCCCTTTACCCAGACTCTCCACAGCTGCTGGGCCTCCCCTGCCACATCACCCCTCTGCCAGCCTGTCCTTCTTCACCTGTCTGCCCGGTCAGGGTGGAGTGTGGGAGTGCCTGGCCTCCCAGCTGCCCACTCACCTGATGAGGCGTGAAGGTAAGGATGACAGAGGGGGGGACATGGTGAAACTCAGCCACCTTTTGGGCCCACCTCTCAGCTTCTGTGGGGCCTCCAGGTGGGAGGCCTGAGAGAAAGTGCCTGGTTGGGCACACAGTGCGCCAGCATGGCACTCTTTGAGGGCCGCCTGCTCGCCCACCTGCCAGCCAGGCTGGCCCAGAAGCATCCCGTCCCCCTGTCACAGGCTGGATGTGAGACCCGAGGTGGAGGGGAGGGCGAGCAGGCGCTGATCGAGGCACCGCCATTGGGGCTCCCTTGGGAATTAGAAACGGCAGTAACATTTTCTTCCTATGTATTTACCTTTCAAAGCAGATTGCTGTGTTTGTCTGCCTATGGACGATCTCAATGGGGTTTGTATAATTTGAAATCTGTTCATTTTAAACAAAAGTAAGAAATACAGATTAATATTGCTGGAAGTAGTTAACAAAATGTTTTTCCATGAGTTAAATGTATCAGAAATCAATTTACATAAAGGTACGAGGGTGATTCAATAAATAAGGTGAATTTTTTCTGTATAAGGACTTTTAATACAGATAGAAGCTTACTTTTTTTTTATTTTTCAACGTAGTCTCCCAGCACTGTCACACACTTTTCCCATCTGTGCGTAAAAATCTTTAGACTGATGTCTCAGCCAGTCGCTCACAACACTTTTGACTTCATCATCACTTTCAAACTCCGTGCCTCTCGTGAACGCTTTCAAGGGACCAAACAGGTGAATGTCTGAAGGGGCAAGGTCTGGGCTATAAGGGGGATGAGGGAGCAGTTCCCAGCCCAGCTCATTGATGGTCTGCACCGTTTGGGCTGCTGTGTGAGGCCTTGCGTTGTCATGATGCAAGATGACACCTTTTGACTGATGACCTCTGCGTTTGTTCTTTATGTCTTTCTTGACCTGCCTCAGCAGTTCACAGTAGTTGGCACTGTTCACAGTGCTTCCTTTTTCAAGGAATGAAATGATTTGGGCCTTGCATATCCCCAAAAACGGTGAGCATCACCTTCCTAGTGGACCGCTGGGACTTGAACTTCTTCTTCACTGGAGAGCCTACGTGCTTCCACTCCATGGACTGTCGTTTAGACTCAGGCTCATAGTGCCAAACCCATGACTCGTCACATGTGACCACCTTCTTCAGAAACTCATCACCATCCTTCTCATAGCGGGAAAGACACTGCTGGGACAACTCGACCCTCCTCTGTTTGTGCTCTGCAGTAAGCATCTTTGGCACCCACCTGCAGCTGACCTTCGAGTAGCCAAGGTCATCATGGACAATTTTGTGTGCTGTCCCAACAGATAAGCTCAAAGTCCTTGCAATGTCATCCACTGTCACCCTACTGTCAGACTGAATGAGGTCATTGACTGATTCGATCACCTCAGGACACCTCACTTCTGTAGGCCTCCCAGGCCTGCCTTCATCCTCAACACTGTTCCATCCTTCTTTAAACAATGTACCCCCCTTGTAGACATTTTTTTTGACTGAAACATGTGGCACCATACAGTTGACATTCTCCTATGAATTTCAACGGGTATGCACCCTTCAGCAACCAAAAACTTGATAACTGACCACTAAAAGCACACACAGAGTGTAGCCTAACTCAGCTTTTGTTCTTCCTGCTGAGCTGAAGCTCCGTTGTAACCTAATGCCCCACCCGCAAAGATAAAGCCTCCAGGCTAATTGCCAAGCCTAGCCTGCTAGGTAGCCTTGCTAAGGAACCTTATAACATTAAAATGTGAATTCTGTCTGCTGTAACAACCTAATGTGAGATAACAACCCTAGCAAGCTCTGGAAAATGTGAATTTCTTTCCTTTCCTTGTGACCCCTATTGTTCCCAATAGGGGAAAATCATGAGCTTTTGCATGAACTAATGGATAATAAATTATGTTTCTAACACAATGACGGGTTATGCATGGACTATATGTAAAGTATAAAAAGAAAAAAAGTTTTAGTTAGTGCACGGCCTTTCTCTCTCTCTCTCTCTCTCTCTCTCTGCCTGCTCTGTTTAAGGCAGGAGATTAAAGACGCCCGGCTTTACTGTTGAGCAATAATAAAGCTAAATATCAGTAGCCTCATATTCAGTGTTTCATTGGATTTATTCAGACTCTGAGCTGTACAAACCTTACAGTACTGCAACTCATCCTGGTCGTATTTTTATTAGAAAATATCATAGAAATCATTTAAATAGCAAAACAAACATCGGATCTTAAGTGGTGGCTTCACCATCTAGACCAGGGGTTCCCAAACTTGGCAACTTTTAAGACTTGTCCACAAGTCTTAAAGTTGCCAAGTTTGGGAGCCCCTGATCTAGACATTTCAAGTGGCATTTTTTATGTGAAAACTCCAAACCCAAATGGCGAAAGAAATGCATAGTTCTTTCACGATTTAGCTTTTCCTGTCTTCCTTTCTTTAAAAAGCAACCAAACTTAATAGCACCTCAATGACTCCCATGGTTAGTGTATCTACATCCTGTGCAACGGTGCAAAAAGGACGTTTTTCCCCGTCTCCCCAAAGCCAGGAACAATACTTCTAGCTCAGGGTATGTCAGCCTCCGCTTTTTGCCTGCTTCGGCTGTCATTTTGAAACGGGGAGGGAGGGGCTGTCTGATGATTAAGTGAGCGGGAGAGAGATGTGGCCAGAGTCTGTTATCACCAAAGCTAACGGTCTTGCGAATTCCACTGTGATGATGCTCCTGGGCAGGAAGCGCACCTGACGTTCTGCATTGGATATTACACTGGGGTCAAAGGGGCTTAAGGGTTGGGTTATGCTTTGATACGTATGTTACGCGCCTAAAGTCAAGTCCTTGCTTGACTTTCGCTGCAGTCTTATCATATTCAGTAAAAGTAACCTTAAACTTTCCAAATGAACTCAAGCGTGGTCTTTCCTGATTTATGATGGAAGCAGATCTGACAGGGGGTCTCCAACCTTTGCAACTTTAAGTCTGAAGGACTTCAGCTCCCAGAATTCTCAGCAAAGCTGGCTGGAGGATTCTGGGAGCTGAAGTCCTTCAGACTTAAAGTTGCAAAGGTTGGAGACCCCTGATTTAGAGAAATCTGCACCACCATTTAAACATTTCTCTTGATGCCATTAACAGACAGCTTATAATGTTTACATATTTTTTTTTTAAACTTTTTGTCTTATTATGGAATCTTATTAAAATTCCAATTAAGCAAAATGGATGGCATGCTCAAAAGTCCTATATGCTATTCACATAGTAAAGCTGGCTGGAGAAGTCTGGGAGCAATCTAGCCACTCATCCGCTGCGTGGAAATACGAGAAACAGCAGAAGCACGAAGGCAGGAATCGTGCGATCCCATTCTGAGACGCCGGCACAAGCGGCCGCTTTCCTCCTAGGCTCGCCGGCCACCACCCATTTCCACAAGGGAAGCGTTGCGCGGCCGCCCTGGGGCCCCCTCGTGGCCGAGGCAAGCGCGGCAACCACGCCGGGGAGGGCGGCGGCGGGGCTCTGGGGATCCGCAAGGGGGCAGGCGAGAGCCGCTGGGCGGTCACTCTGGGCGAAGGGCTCGTCTGCCCGGCAGCTGCGAGCGAAGGGCGAGCCGCCGAGCGCTGAAGGAGACGCCGCCTGCGGCCTTGCTCCAGAAGCGGCCAGCCGGCACACTCCATGCGCAAGATGCTGGCCGCCCTCTCCCGCCTGCTGCGAGGGACGGCCGCCTCCAGGCCGGTGAGTATCCCGGGGGCAGGAAGCGTCGGCACCGGGTCCCCCGCTCGGCTGGAGCTGCCCGGCTTCCCCCGCTCCTGCCTGGCACCGGCGCGCGCACAGCGGCTCCGCTCTCCTTCCTGCCACTCTCGGCCCCGGCTCTGCGTTTGGTTGCGCCCTGTGGCCCCCCAAGCGGCGCCCTTCGCCTCTTGGCTTTCCTAAGAAAGGGAAGGGAGGCAAGGCCCCGCTAGGGCCGCCATTGGCTTGGCCTGGGCACTTTCAATGTGGACGCTGCAGGGTTATTATTTTTGATAATAATATTATTTTTGATATATTTTGGATTATTCTCACTCTAGAGCAGGGGCTCCCAAACTTGGCCACTTGAAGACTTGTGGACTTCAACTCCCAGAATTCTCAGAGCTGGCTGGAGGATTCTGGGAGTTGAAGTCCACAAGTCTTCAAGTGGCCAAGTTTGGGAGCCCCTGCTCTAGGACGGTGCCTGAGAGGTGGCCTGATGGAAGTCTATAAAATCCTGCACGGTGTAGACAAAGTAGAAAAGGAAAAACTGTTTTCCCTATCGCACAACACTAGAACTAGGGGGCCCTCCATGGAACCTTTGGAAGCTAGACCTCAAGCAAATAAGAGGAAGTACGTTTTCACCCAGAGGATCATTGGTCTATGGAACTCCCTGCCAGAAGAAGTGGTGACAGCTGTCAGCCTCGACACCTTTAAGAAAGGATGAGAGGAGTTCATAGAGAACAAGGGTATCCATGACTATCATGATGGATGCCTAAGGACACCCTCCGGGTTGGAGAGATAGGCAGGATATCTCTCAATGCCATTTGCAGGGAATCACAAGCAGGTGAAGACATCTGCTTGGGAAGACCCTGAAGCAAATGGGGAGCCACTGTGGGAGACAGAAGGCTGGACTGGATGGGCTGTGGCCTCTTCTGGCAAGGCTGTTCTTAGGTTCTTATGTTCAGAAAGAAAGAAAGAAAGAAAGAAAGAAAGAAAGAAAGAAAGAAAGAAAGAAAGAAAGAAAGGATGAGAGGAGTTCATGGAGAACAAGGGTATCCATGGCTATCATGATGGATGCCTAAGGACACCCTCCGGGTTGGAGAGATAGGCTGGATATCTCTCAATGCCATTTGCAGGGAATCCTAAGCAGGTGAAGACATCTGCTTGGGAAGGAAAACCCTGAAGCCAATGGGGAGCCACTGTGGGAGACAGAAGGCTGGACTGGATGGGCTGTGGCCTCTTCTGGCAAGGCTGTTCTTAGGTTCTTATGTTCAGAAAGAAAGAAAGAAAGAAAGAAAGAAAGAAAGAAAGAAAGAAAGAAAGAAAGGATGAGAGGAGTTCATGGAGAACAAGGGTATCCATGGCTATCATGATGGATGCCTAAGGACACCCTCCGGGTTGGAGAGATAGGCTGGATATCTCTCAATGCCATTTGCAGGGAATCCTAAGCAGGTGAAGACATCTGCTTGGGAAGGAAAACCCTGAAGCCAATGGGGAGCCACTGTGGGAGACAGAAGGCTGGACTGGATGGGCTGTGGCCTCTTCCAGCAATGCTCTTCTTATGTTCTTATTTTAAAAAAACAACAACTCCAGAGATTATTCCTTCTTGTCTTTCATGTCCCAAGTGTTTCTCAACCTTGGCAACTTTTAAGACGAGTGAACTTCAACTCCCAGAATTCTTCAGTCAGCAGGCTCTTCTCTAGCTGGGCAATCTTGGGAGTTGTAGTCCACCACACATCTAAAATTGTCAAAATTAAGAAACATCTCCTGTTCCTCAGCCTGTTTTCGCCAGTGCCCACTTGTAACTTTTCTTCTGTACCTCCCCCCACCCCCTTTCCAGGTCCCATTACTGATGAAAAAGCTTGCCACTGAAAGCCAGATCTGGCCTTTGTTTCTGCCTCAGTTTACCTTCCCAATAAGCAACTGAGTTGGAAGATCATTTAAAAGCCGTTGTTTTAGGGTACCCTGATAAAGTCTGATCTCTCTATGGAAAAGGAAGAGAGAACTCCCGAGTCCCATGTTTCTCTCCTTTTTATAGTTAATGCAAAAAAGAAAATGCAAGGTTGGACAGAATAAAAGTAACCTTCTCATTGCGTAGGAAATCACATGTTACATAATTTGCGTTCCATAATATCACACATGTTGATTAAAATGAGGTCTGATGTCAGAAGGGACATAATTGTAAGGAAAAAGGTTGTTTGGAGCTCACAAAAGAGATAAACCAGACCCCAATTTGTATTAAAACCTTTTTCTTATCCCTCCAGGTTGTTTAGCAGTTTAGGAATGTGAACAGATAACAAACCGGCACATCATTTTAAAAAGAGAGAAAATAAATCAAATTAAAATACAAAGTAACTATGCTAGCTAAAAAATTACAAAACCCATGTCATTTGGCCCTCATATTTATACTTAGATTGTAAATAGAATATATGTTTTTATGTACAACAAAGACAGTGATTGCAGCATAATGCACTCTGCTTTTCTGTGATCCCCTTTTCTATGATGGGTCCGCCTACATATTTTTCACCTGTGACCTGCTTGAAACTTCCCCAGGGGGCCACATGGCCCCAGGTAGAGAATCGTTACTCTAACGCAGGGGTGTCCAAACTTGGGAACTTTAAGACTTGTGGACTTCAACTCCCAGAATTCTGGCTGGGGAATTCTGGGAGTTGAAGTCCACAAGTCTTAAAGTTCCCAAGTTTGGACACCCCTGCTCTAACGACTTATTTAATAGACGAAGCAATCGCCTCAATACAGTGTGTGAATGCAAATCAGGAACAAGAGTTTCTAATCTGACTAGGTTCTTTCCCCCTCCAACTGCATGGTAGGAGACCAGATGTACACTATCTACACAATTATTAGCCAAGTGAATATTTTGACCACATTTTATGCATGTTTTCCCACCCCCAAGCTGTATAAACATGAATGCTTAGTGGATATAAGTGTATACGGTGTATTTGTGCAACACCTTGACCCTATGTCAAGGTGTGCATAATTATTAGGCAGCTTCTTTGGCAAAATGGGCCAACAAAGAGATTTAACTGACTCTGAAAAGTCAAACGTTGTAAAAAATGAGAGGGATGCAGCACTCTTGAAATTGCTAAGATATGGGTTGTGATCACAGAACCATCAAACATTTTGTTGCGAATAGTCAGCAAGGTTGCACGAAACGTGTTGAGAAAAAAAGACGCACATTAACTGCCAAAGATTTGAGAAGAATCAAACGGGAAGCTACCAGGAACCTGTTATCTTCCAGCGCTGTCGTATTCCAGAACTGCAGCTTACCGGGAGAGCCCAGAAGTACAAGGTGTCCAGTGCTCAGAGACACGGCCAAAGTAAGGAAGGGTGAAACCCGACCACCACTGAAAAAGACACATAAGTTGAAATGGCAAGACTGGGCCAAGTAATATTTTATGACAGATTTTTCAAAGAGTTTATGGACTGATGAGATGAAGTGACTTTTGATGGACCAGATGGATGGACCCATGGTTGGATCAGTAATGGGCACAGAACCCCACTTCGACTCAGGCGACAGCAAGGTGGAGATGGGGTACTGATATGGGCTGGTATTATTACAGATGAGCTAGTTGGACCTTTTCAGGTTGAAGATGGACTCAAAATCAACTCCCAAACCTACTGCCAGTTTTTAGAAGACACTTTCTGTAACAGGTACAAGAAAAAGTCAACGTCTTTCAAGAAGACCATAATTTTTATGCAGGACAAATGTTCCATCGCAGCATCAAATACTCCACTTAAGTAAAGGCCTTAAAGATGAAAGAATAATGACATGACCCTCTTCCTCACCCTGACCTAAACCCTATTGAGAACTTGTGGGCCCTTCTTAAACCGGAAATTTACGGTGAAGGAAAACCATATACCTCTCTGAACAGTGTCTGGGGAGATTGTTGCTGCACAAAAAGTTTATCATCAGTAGATCAAGAAACTGACAGACTCCATGAATGGAAGACTTATGACTGTTGTTGAAAAGAAGGGTAGCTATATCGGTCACTGATTTTTCCTTTAAATATCAGAAATGTTTCTTTGTACATTTTGAGTTGTTTATTATTCTCAGTTTAACAAATGCAAATAAACAAGTGAAATGGGCAAATTTTCATTTTTTATTTAGTTGCATAATTCTGCACACTAATAGTTGCCCAATAATTGTGCGCACACAGATATTCTTCTAAGAAAGCCAAAACCTCACTTTTATTTTCTTAAATATTCGGTTTTGAGATTTATTAACATTTTGAATTGACCGAGAGCACTATAGTTGTTCAATAATAAAATTAATCCTATTTATAGACAATTAAGGGTGATCTAATCCAAGATATGGAAAAATGGAGAGGGAACATGAAACATACTTACAGTGGGAAACTATTGAGATTTAAAGGCAGAAGCACAAATTGGGGGCATGTAAGGATGTGTAATTTAAAAAAAGATACTGATGAGAATAGCTGGGAATTGTAACCAGGTCTACATCTTGGCCAAAATTAGGCTGGAGGGGGGGAGGGGGTAAAAGCACAATGACTATATATGTATACTTTCTTCTGGTTTTTTTTTTTTTAAAGGAGGAGAATACATGTTAAAATTAAATATGTATATTGAAAAGGGATTATAAATACCATCAACATAAAATGGAGCTTACTCAGAAGCTGAAATACACCAAGTAAATGAGATGCAGTGTGTGAAGTAGAGGAGAGAGGTAAGGGAAGAAGAGAGGAATAGGAGAGAGGGCAGGAACTTGCGACACAGGAAAAAAGTCATTTAGCCACAATGGGAATCATCCAAATCCTTTTAGAAATACAAAGCCCAAATTGCACAAACCCCAAAACTTCGAAAAGAATGTAAGAATCCTTCCTTTTATCCAGTTTGTTGTTCAACTGACCAAGAAACAAGCTGCTGAATGTCACTTTGCTTCTGCAATTAAACACCTCCTTCGGAGCAGCTTTTCAATTTAAAACAGGGGTCTCCAAAGTTTGCAGCATTAAGACTTGTGGACTTCAACTCCCAGAATTCCACAACCAGACATGCTCAGTTTGGAGACTGATTTAAAGCGACAGCATTTGTTTTACTCCTTTGCTGAATTTCCCAGCTGAAAAGTGAGTTTTCTTCTAACATCTCCCCCTTCCTTCCTTCCTTCCTTCCTTCCTTCCTTCCTTCCTTCCTTCCTTCCTTTTTCTTTCTCTTTCTTTCTTCCCTCCTCCCCTCCCTTACTTTTTAAAGCCTTTTTTCCCTTGCCTGAACCAGCAGGGAGAAAAGGCTTTAAAAGGTTAAAAAGAAGAAGAAGAAGCAGCTTCTGACAATCACATGCCCTACAGCTGAGCCCAGTGATTGTCAGAAGCTTTTCTTTTTTTTTTGAACTTTTCAAAGCCTTTTCCCCTGCCTGTTCAGGCAAACCAGTAGGGGGGAAAGGCTTTAAAAAGCTAGGCTAGTGCGAATGCTGCTTACCTGTGTGTAGGCAGGAGCCAGGAGGAGGCAGTTCTGTGGATCCACATGGCAAGGGTGAGGCGGGCATGGAGTGGGTGGGCATGGCCAACCAGTACAATAAAAATTGCTCTGCACATGCGCAGAAGCAAAACCCAAGATAGCAGCGGCCACTGGTTCGTGGGCGTGGCCAGGCTGCCCTTGCTACCAGTTCGGAAAGGTACGCCAGATTTTTAATACCTATTCGGCTGAATTAGACTGAACCGGTAGGAATCCACCTCTGGTTTGTTAAATAAACCACAATTTACAAGTTCATACAACACACTAAGCCATGGTACCAACAGTGGTTAAGGTTACACAAACAAATAAGGGAAATTACGGTTTAACACTAGATATAAAACAATAACAATCATTTTTCCCCACTCCTGAAAACAATAATTGGAACCTCAATTGAAGCACAGGTTTTCCGTATCAATACCTGTATGTTTGATTGATTGATTGTTTGCTGCCTATTTTGTCGTGGGGCTACTCTTGGTGGTTTATAACAATAAAAAAGTCATACAGAGTTGTACATATTGATAATACTAAATCCTAAACCCACAGGTGACTTCTGCCAAGTAGAAATTACATAAAATGAGAGACAGGCCTGAGCCCTCAGTCTCTTGTCTCAGCAATGAACAAATTAGAAGGAGTGGAATCTACAAAATTCTCAGCCTTGCAGACAGTCCGGTGCAAAACGATGCCCGATTCCTTTATGCCTTTATCACCTTTCAGGTCCCATCAAATGACACAAGAGCAACGAATGCCCAGGCCTGAACCCTGATTTAGAGAGATCCAGATAATCTGTCTGCTTCACAAGAATCAGCAGGAAGATCTTTTTGACTTGGGTTCTGTGTATGAAGATTGGTGTACAAATAGAGATAATTGCTACAGAGTACTTTGAGTGGTACATTAAAAATAACAGCATCTTTTCTTCATTATGCTGAAATATTATAATGCAACAACCTTTTAAAGGCAGTTTTACTGTTGCATAAAAAAGACCTCTGTGCTGAATAAACAGGTGTCACTTGGTTAAATAAAATTGGTACTAAAAATATATTTGTAAGGAATTATTTTTCCCACATTTGTATGATGGTAGTGATATTCGTTTCTATTTTTGTTTTTCCCAATTCTACTGCTTTAGGGAGCTGTTAGTGAGGTAAGACCAGTATTTTAATTGTATGAATGTTCATAACAAGCCATATTTTGTTGTGCAAAAATATATATTCCATTCTGATTTGTTAGTTGTTTCATTCGTTCATTTCTTCCTGGATAGAAAATTGAAATCTCGGTAGCTCTTCTAATTTTAAGACATTCAGTTTAGTAAAAGTTATTTCTATCTAGCATAATTATCATGCTAGATCAAAGTTAGGGACTTCAGCATTTCTGTCAATAGACAATTGTGTTGATTTTTGCACAGTTGAGAAAACAGGTTTTCGAATGCATGAAATATGAGAATATCTTTTTCTGGAAATGTTAGAAAATCTAAGTAATATAAGCATTGCTAAAAACTTTATCATTGCCTGTATTTTCCTATTACAGTATTACCGGTACATTTCTTTTTGTGTTCTCTAAATCAGGGGTCTCCAACCTTTGTAACTTTAAGTCTGAAAGACTTCAGCTCCCAGAATTCTGGGAGCTGAAGTCCTTCAGACTTAAAGTTGCAAAGGTTGGAGACCCCTGCTCTAAATCATATATCCTGTGGCATTTTGCTGCTGTAGCAAATCCTGCATGAATAGAAGTAGTAATAATCGATTGCACATAAATGTTTTAAAATAATCATAACTGGACACATGATAGACTGTGTCATGTTGATATCACATGACATATGACTTTTTTGCCTTTGTGGAGCTAGGGTGGGCGTGGCTTACGCATTACGCATCCAGCCCATGGCCGGCCAGTTTGACACCCCTGCTAGAGAGTGTTTAAGGCATTTAGTTTCTTCTTCAGTGTTCTTTTTTCCTTACCTGCATTATTTTAACTTCATTCTGATTACATTGCTTTTTTCTCCCTGCTTTTTCCATTATAAATCTTCCAAAATAGAAAATACAAAGGTGTTTATGGGACCCACATAATTCAATGTATTCCCTGCAAAATATATTGTTTATTATAATGTTCTTAGTATTCTATGAGTTTGATTCTTTACTTGCAGAAATTTTATTAGGCAGCTATGTAACATCATTAGCCTTACACAAGTTCAGAAAGCACCCAAAATTGCACAGTTCAACCCTGAATTAGAGATATTTTCTTTTGTTGGTATCTTATAATTAATTTTCGGATTATTTTTATTTTCAAATTTTCTTATTTTTATATTGTTTATTTTTAGTTCCCCACAATTAATTGGAATCAAGCATCAAAATGGAATGAATCGATAATAAATTTAGACTGAAATACTGCTTATAAAATATCCATTATAATATTTAGAAGTTTAAAATTGTTAGATGTAAGTTGAAATTATCTTGAAGCATATAGGAATATTTTTTTCAAAATTATTATAATTTAACATCCATCTGTATATCTGTTTTTTCCTCTGTTTTTTATTGGAAGGTTGCCCGTGTGGTTGTCACTTCTCGTAATTATGCAGATTTTGCAAATGAGGCTACATTTGAAATTAAGGTAAGCAGATTTATTATTTTAGAAAACTAATATTAGACAAAAACTAATAACATTTTTTAAATTTTGTGCTATATATTAAGAATTATTTGGACGTATAGTCAAACTCCTTTATATTGAAATAAGATTACAAGATACTACACGATATCAGATGATATATTTTTAAGTAAAAAATGGAGAACATCATTTCTTGGATTGAAATACACTTACAGAAGAAGTACAAAATAACTTAAATTTTTAACATATAATTTAATTACCACTCATTTTATTTTATTATTTAATTTCCTTTAAACGAAAGACACATTTGCTGATTCTAAGCCACACTGTGGTCATTCAGCATGTTTTATAAATTATGTTAAAACTTTTTATGAGCTGGTGAAATATTGATCTTAAAATTATACTGCAGATATAAGGAGAGAGTATAAATAGGGAATGTAGGCGTCATGGGAAGCCTGTCCTGCTTTATAATGTAAGAGTCCTGTTAAATTTCATCAGGTTCTACCTTTCATCAAGTTCATACTTTTTGGCCAAAGCAGAAAATTTCATAGTACAGATAGTCTTAACAGCTGCCCTATTTAGCAACTGTTCAAAGTTATATGGTGTTTAAATCATAACTTTATCTTTGCCCTGGTCTTTACACTTATGATAGTTGTAGCATCCCTGTGGCCGTGTGACCAATATCAAGTCTTTTATTCAAACCAAACATAATTAGTCCCAACGAACTTGGTTCTGGCCGAGGAATCCGAATTGCTTGCTGTATACTAGAAAACGAATGGTTGTCTGTGACAACCGGCCACTGCCAAACTCCTACTATTAATTTCCCAACCAGGGTGGGTCTGGCTAGCATCTATGTCTGCTATTCCCTGAGAGCGGGCTTATTGCTTTCCTTTGCTCTCCTCTCCTTTCCTCTACACATACGCACATCTGGGATGGGCCCCTTCTTTTTCCTTCCTCTCACTCAGCTCAGGCCCCTTTCCCCGGGGGGGAGGACAGAAGGCCCCACCTCTGTCTCTGATACGGTTTCCTTATCAGAGCCTTCCAAAGGCTCCGAAGCTGCCCCAGGCGGCCCCTCAACCTCCTCCTCATCTGACTCTGCTGGCAGCCAACGGGCTATAACAGCTTTTGATAATTAGAGTTCAATGGAAAAGCCAATAGTAAAATTGGAAGCTGTGGTCATGTGATGTCTTGCTTAACAACCAGATTGCTTAGCGAAGTTGCCAGTCTTAATTGTGACAGTTAAGTGAGGACTACCTGCAAGTAGTTAGGCAGTTACAAAACTCTTACAGTGGAGATTTCTATCTAGGATAGGGGTGTCAAATTCACGTCGTCACATGATGTATCACGACCCCTTCGCTAAACTCTGCATGGGTGTGGCCAGCACGGGACACGTCCAGCCCGCAGGTTTTGACACCTCTAATCTAGGAAGTGCAGTAGGTTTTAAGGATGTTCTGTTACCCTACTGGGCTCAACTGTGATGCTAGAGTAAATTGCTGTATGATTGTTTGAAAGGGAGTAAGATAAGTAAAACAATTTGTAAAAATATTAAGTGTAGCAGAAGCATCTGGTGATAGATTGTTCACCAAAGAGACCATGATGCCTAGTTCTGGATTATTTCAATATTATATGTTCAAAACGGTCAGAATTGCTTCAGGAAGCTGTTTAAGAGTGCATGAAAATCATAATCTATTTTTGCTCCTAGTTCTGCTTATCATTTCCAGCAATTTCTCTTCAGAGGCTTATTGTATACCAACCTAATCGTTCTATTTAGCTGCTATAATTTACATTGTGTAACTGAGCTGTGAAGTAATCCAGTATTTTACAGCCATTTAAGTAAATGGCTATCTCTATTGTTGTTGGTAATAAAATATATTAATGTGTTGTATAAATAATTGCTTTGGCCCATTCAGAATGTACTATTGATTAATTTATTAAGTGACCATAGGTGGTAACATTAAAGATGTTTTTTTCTCCTTGTCACTTGATCCACATTATATAAATCTGTCATGTCAAAGTAATCTTATTTTCTAAGTAGAAGAATTTTTTCCTCTTGCATTAAGAGCACGAAACGGCTATGATTTCACTGCTCCTGCTCATTCTACCCCTCCCAGAATTTACCATCCCTCGGGAAGGCGGCTATGTAAGAGCTCCAGGATTGTGTGTGTTCCATTTTCAAGGTGGGGGGTGATTCTTGACAGTGTGGTGCAACCCCTACAAAAACAGGCTTGCATTCTCGGGGTCCTCCTGATTCACAGCTACTGGTGGAAGAGCAGGTTGAGACCACAACCAGAAGACTCTTATCAAGTTTCAGCATCAGGATACTTTGAAGATGGTTACTCATGCCATTGGCACTTTGCACCTGCATAATTGAGCTGCAAGTTGATCTGCATAGCACTATTTTTGAAAATAGGTTCAGCTGCTACAAAATCCACCTGCCTCAAACGCTACTGTAACAGGAGCTGCATTGATTATTGCAGCGATGTCAAACCTTTTATCCACCAAATGCTCAAACTGCGTACGCATGCATGCCCCAACTGAAAAGTGTGATGTGCGCGTGCAAGAGCATCTGTGCATGCGCAGCAGAGACCTGCCATGGGTTTGCCATCACAGGATTATTGGTTTCTAAGTGCAGTTCAGGGCACTGATTGTCTCTGTAAAGCAGACATAACTCAGAGCCTGAGTTTCTTATTAATTATAAATAATTGTGTCTGCTAACCCCAAATGAAAACAAGCATCTCCTATATGTAATTATGGCCAGAGATGGCATGTGAGGAGAGACATTAAATATCTGGGTGGCTGGGAGCAGATAGAGCAGGGGTGTCCAACTCAATTTTATTATTTATTTTTATTTATTTATATTTATATCCCGCCCTTCTCCACAGAGGACCCAGGGCGGCGCACAGGAAATTTAAAAAATATACAAAAATAGAAAAATAAATACATAATTTAAAATATATATTAAATTATCCCGATCCTATGCTAAAAACCAAATTGTTAAAATACCCAATTTAAAACTTTCTAAAAGTCCCCATGGGAGGTTAGGCTAGGCCGGCTTGATGGGAAAAGTATGTCTTTAAACATTGGCGGAAGAGGCGGAGGTCGGTGATGGTGCGTAATTCAGAGGGTAGGTCGTTCCAAAGGGCAGGGCCCGCCACAGAGAAGGCTCTTGAGGGTCACATCAGGGTTGTGGTTGACCTTGGAGGGCCAGGGTGGGCATGGCTGGAGTGGGCGTGGCCAGCTCAACATTGCCCATGTTGGGGGATGCCTGCAATGGCCTAGGGGGGACTGGGGGGGGGGTAAATTCATTGTCTCCAGCAGAGGAAGGCAAGACCAGGGTATGCACCAAACTCCTGAACACCAGAGGAGCCTCGCCATCCCTCTAAGGCCATGCGGAGGACCCCTGAATGACAGTGCGGGCTGGCCAGAACCCTGGGCAGTGCAGGGCAAGCGCCCAGTCAGCCCTCGAGCTCCCAGGGCAACTCAGCTCAACCCAGCTTCACTTTCCCAAGGGGTGCCCAGCTGTGCTTACCTCCTCCTCAAGACTGTTGCTGTTGTGCTTGCTCTCCTTGGCCAGGTTGCTCATGGTGTGTGCAGGAGGGCAAGGTGTGTGGCCCACTCCTTCTCCTTGCGAGGAGACATGGCTTTGTAACCAAAGCATCCTCAGCAATAGGATGGGAAACCACCAGGAGGGGACAAGGGGATGGCGAAAGGGATGCAGGGCTGCTGGTGGCCAAGTGCCAAGGCAGGACTTCCCTCAGAATCTGCCTCCCTCTCATTATAATTTCTTTCCTTCCTTCTTCTTTTTCCTTCCTTCTTCATTATCCTTTCTTCTTTCTTCCCCTCTTTCCTTCTTTTTCTTATCTTGCTATCTTCTCTTCTTTCCTTCTTTTTCTTCCCTCTTTCCCTTCCTCCTTTCCTGTCCCTTCTCGGATGCTCCAATGCAAAAGGGAAAACATTTCTCAATGCCTCCTTGGGATCAAATGCTACTTTTGCTGGTAGTTTGGTTAGTTACAAACTTTAAAACCTCTTTACAAACAAAGTGTTGACCGGGTTTCCCCCCCTTTTTACATTTTCTCTATACAGAATTCATTTTACATCACATCATTTCTAATTTCAGCCCCACATTTTCTTTCCCAATTACCATCTTAAATTTAAATTTTTCTCAACAAATAAACAAAATCATTTTTCACCCTTTCATAAAAAGTATACCAAATTTATCATTTCGTTTCCCATTTGTTATTTCTAATTTCTGTATGCAGTATATATCATCAAATTCCATTTTAATATAACAAGCATTTCACTTAATTGGTTATTCACAATAATATCTTGTTTAGCTATATATCATTAACAATATCCACATATTTCCTTTTCTACTAATCTCTTTTTTTTCTTCCTCCTTTCCTAACCATTTTCTCTCAGCTCATCTCTTGCTCTCTTTAATGTTGTATTTTTCTTCAGCTTTCTTTTTCTCCTCCTCTCTCCTCCTCTTAGATTCCCTTTCTTCTTCTTCTTTTCCTTTTGTATATCTTCTTTACTTTACTTTATTTTTGATTTGTACACCGTCCTTTTCCCTTTCGGGACTCAGGGCGGTGAACAGGCATCAATAAAATCGACAATAAAAGCATCAAAATATATTAAAATACACTAAAAATGATATTAAATGGGTGGCCTGTTCTAAAATCCAGATAAAAACCCCTGGTAAAAATGATTAAAAACTACGCCAGGCTGGCCGCACGGAATAAGTGCGCTTTCAAGGCCCGATGGAAGAGGCGCAGGTCCGTGGTTGTCCGTAGTCCAGGGGGTAGATCATTCCAGAGGGCGGGAGCTGCCACAGAGAAGGTTCTCCCCCTGGGGGTTGCCAGCCGACATTGCCTGGCTGATGGCACCCTGAGGAGGCCCTCTCTGTGGGAGCGAACTGGTCAGTGGGAGGCATTTGATAGCAGGAGGCGGGCTTGCAAGTAACCAGGTCCCGTGCCATGGAGCACTTTAAAGGTGGTTACTAATACCTTAAAGCGCATCCGGAAAGCCACAGGCAGCCAGTGCAGCTTGCGCAGGAGAGGTGTCACATGGGAGCATCTCGAGGCTCCCAAAATTACCCACGCGGCCGCATTCTGAACTAGCTGGAGCCTCCGAGTGCACCTCAAGGGGAGCCCCATGTAGAGAGCGTTGCAGTAGTCCAGGCGGGAGATGACGAGGGCTTGAGTGACTGTGCGTAGAGCGTCACGATCCAGAAAGGGGCGCAACTGGCGTATCAGGCGGACCTGATAAAAAGCCCCCCTGGCCACGGCTGTCATGATCGTCTAATGACAGCTGAGAGTCCAGGACACCCAAGTTGCGAGCCCTCTCTGTGGCTTTCCCCTTTCATTTTTCTTTGATTTATTTATTTATTTATTTTATTTATTTATTTTATTAAATTTATACCCCGCCCTTCTCCTTGTTAGGACCCAGGGCGGCGCACAGGCATTATATAAAACCAAAAATACAATATACATCAATTAAAAATATATTAAATTAATTCACCCGTGCTAAAACCCGTTATTAAAACCGTAACCAAATTATAATTTATATTTAAAAGTCAGACGCGGGGGGCTATCCTAGGCCGGCTTGTTGGAATAAGTACGTCTTAAGACGTTGGCGGAAGAGGCGGAGGTCCGAGGTAGTGCAAAGGTCGGGGGGTAGGTCGTTCCAGAGGGCCGGGCCCGCCACAGAGAAGGCTCTTCCCCTGGGTGTCGCCAGCCGGCATTGCCCGGCCGACGGCACCCGGAGTAGGCCCGCTCTGTGGGAGCGGACCGGACGAAGGGATGTATGGGGCAGGAGGCGGTCTCGTATATAGCTAGGCCCCGAGCCATGGAGCGATTTAAAGATGGTGGTCAACACCTTGAAGCGCACTCGAAAGGCCACAGGCAGCCAGTGCAGCTCGCGCAGGAGAGGTGTTACGTGGGCTTGCCTTGAGGCACCCATAACCACCCGCGTGGCCGCATTCTGCACTAACTGCAGCTTTCGAGTGCACCTCAAGGGGAGCCCCATGTAGAGAGCGTTACAGTAATCCAGCCGAGATGTCACGAGCGCTTGAGTGACTGTGCGAAGGGCCCCCAGGTCTAGTAAGGGGCGCAACTGGCGTATCAGGCGAACCTGATAGAACGCCCCCCTGGCCACGGCCGCCACATGGTCCTCCATGGACAGCCGGGAATCCAGAAGGACGCCCAAGTTGCGCGCCCTCTACACGGGGGCAAGATGTTCGCCCCCCAATGGCCAGTGTTGGATTTATCTGGCTAAACCGGGGTGCCGGAAACCACAGCCACTCGGTCTTGGACGGGTTGAGTTTGAGTTTGTTACTACCCATCCAGACACGTACGGCCTCCAGACACCGGGACAGCACCTCGACGGCATCGTCGGGGTGGTTTGGGGTGGATATGTACAGCTGAGTATCATCAGCGTACAGAGGGTACTCCACCCCAAAACCACGGATGATCTCGCCCAGTGGCTTCATGTAGGTGTTGAACAGAAGTGGCGAGAGGACCGACCCCTGAGGAACCCCACATGTGAGGGGCCTCGGGGCCGACCTCTGCCCTCCTGCCAACACCCATTGCGACCGACCACAGAGGTAGGATGAGAACCATCGTAAAACGGTGCCTCTCAGCTCCAACCCCCCCAATCGGTGCAATAAGATACCATGGTCGATGGTATCGAAAGCCGCTGAGAGGTCTAACAGGACCAGGATAGAGGAGCAACCTCTATCCCGAGCCCTCCAGAGATCATCCACCAACGCGACCAATGCCGTCTCGGTACTGTGACCGGGCCGGAAGCCGGACTGGCGCGGGTCTAGATAATCAACTTCCTCCAGATGTCGAGGGAACTGTTGAGCCACCACACTCTCAACAACCTTCACTAAAAAGTGAAGGTTGGAGACGGGACGATAGTTCTCTAATAAAGCCGGGTCCAGGGATGGCTTCTTGAGGAGGGGCCTCACCACCGCCTCTTTCAAGACGGTAGGCAAGGACCCCTCACTCAGAGATGAATTCACAATACCCTGGAGCCAGCCTCGTGTCACCTCCCAAGATGCCAGTACAAGCCAGGAGGGGCACGGGTCCAATAAACATGTGGTGGCTCTAAGGTTCCTCCGCAACCTGTCCATATCCTCGGTAGTAACAAAGTCGAACTCCTCCCAAGGTGTTATCTCAAGACCAGCACCGGGCACCTCGACCGGACCACTAGTGGAGGGCAGCTCGTTCCGAATCTGAGTGATTTTGTCCTGCAGGAAAACTCCAAATTCCTCTGCTCGACCCTGCAAAGGGGCTTCCCGCGGCCTCAGATGAAGGAGGGAGCGGGTCACCCCAAACAGGGCGGCAGGGCGGTTTTCCGCGGACGCGATAAGGGTGGCACAATACTCACGTTTGGCCACTCTTAGCGCCACTAAGTAAGTCCTAATATGGTCTCTCACTAGTGTTCGGTCAGCTTCAGATCGAGAAGATCTCCACCTACTCTCTAGGCGTCTCTTGCGGCGTTTCATCTCCCGAAGCTCCTCGGTAAACCAAGAAGCCTGGGTGACTCGACGCCGCATGAGAGGCCGCAAGGGCGCGACTCGGTCCAAGGCCCCCGTGGCTGCACTATACCATGCGGCCACTAGGTCCTCAGTCGAGCCGCGGGGCAGGGATACAGGTACTGGCCCAAGCTCCCTCTGGAACCTCTCCGGGTCCATCAGGCGCCTGGGGCGGAACCAACTTGGTGTTTCCGGTTCCGCCTCCCCGCGGTGGGGTGTGACGGTTGGAAAGTCTATCCGAAGGAGAGAGTGATCTGTCCATGACAAGGGTAAGATGACTAAATCCCCTGTTCCAAGATCACTAATCCAGTGTCCAGAGACAAAAATCAGATCCAGCGTGTGTCCTCCCTCGTGAGTGGGGCCCTGAACTACTTGGGTCAGGTCCATGGCCGTCATGGAAGCCATGAACTCCCGAGCCGCCTCGGATGTTTCGCCCGCCGATGGCAGGTTAAAGTCCCCCATGACTATAAGTCTGGGGGTCTCCACCGCCATCGCGGCGATCACCTCGAGTAGCTCGGGCAGGGCTGCTGTTACATAGCGGGGAGCCAGGTATACAATCAGCAAGCCCAACTGCCTCCCTAGGCCCCACTTCACGAAGAGGGACTCACAGTCGGTCGTCTGAGGCACAGTGGTCTCCTTCGGCTGAGTAAGCCTCCCTCGGGTTCCTCTTATTTGCTTCCCACAATTTCTCTCTTTACTTTTAGGTTGTTCTTTTCTTGGATAGTATTTCTCTTTTTCTCTCTCTGCTCTTTTTGCATCTCTATAAATCTCAGTATGATTGCCGAGCTGACTTTTATTTCCAGATTTCCCACCCATCCTATTAGTCTTTTGCCTCTCTTTTACATTTCCCTTTATCAGTTCTTCTCCAGCCTCCTGTTCTATATATTTCAATGCTTTTTTCTGGTTCTTTAGTACTTTTTGGTGTTGAGCGTGCATCTTTCAACATTTCAAGTATTTCTTTAAACATCTCACATTCAATGTTCAAGTTTAACAAGTTTTTAATATTTAATATTTTATCACATGTAATTGAGTCTCTTATTTCCAAATTTTCCAGCTGCAGTATCCAATCCCAGGGTAAATCAGTCCATTTCAAACTTTTTAATTTTCTTTCTCAGTCATTGTAAAACAAAGTCAAAACAACCAAGACAAGCCGTTGAACTCCTTGGAGCTTTTCCACTGATCTTTTCTGTGCTCTGTACTCAAGGTTACTTTTTTCTACTCTTATTTATTGCCAGATGTTGTTGTACTCTCTTCTCTCCAGTAGATGGCGTTTGCAATCCCCCGATCAATCAAATAGATAAATTGTCAGTATTTTCTGACAATTTCTATTTTCTCCGTGTCTTTCCTTTCCTTTTTTATTTTAAATATTTAAATTCCAAATATTTTAGCCACAATCTTCTTGGGCAGTCACCATTTCCCCCCCTTCCTTTCCTCTTGGTTTTTCAAGTGCTGCTTAGCCGCTGCTTTAAATCGCCAGAACATTTTTTTTATTTTTTATTTTATTTTATTAAATTTATACCCCGCCCTTCTCCTTGTTAGGACCCAGGGCGGCGCACAGGCATTATTAAAACCACAAAATACAATAAATATCAATTAAAATATATTAAATTAGTTAACCCGTGCTAAAACCCATGTTAAAAACCTTCCCAAATTATAATTTATTTTTAAAAGTCAGAAGCAGGGGGCTATGCTAGGCCAGCTTGCTGAAATAAATACGTCTTAAGACGTTGGCGGAAGAGGCGGAGGTCCGAGATACTGCGAAGGTCGGGGGGTAGGTCGTTCCAGAGGGCCGGGCCCGCCACAGAGAAGGCCCTTCCCCTGGGTGTCGCCAACCGGCATTGCCCCGCCGACGGCACCCGGAGAAGGCCCTCTCTGTGGGAGCGGATCGGACGAAGGGATGTATGGGGCAGGAGGCGGTCTCGGATATAGTTTCAAATTCAAGATTTTTCTTTCCCTTGGGTCAGCCAGCCTTCTTTCTGGTCTCCACACTCCGATCACCGCTCCTGCTCTAAACGTGGCTGGACTTCAAAGTGGTCATTGAAGATAGCCGCCACCTCTGCCGCTGATCTAGAGAGCTTTGTTTCGGACCTGCCGAGGAGGAGCTTGCCTTGCTCCTTGCAGTCACAAAATGGCTCTCTTTCTTGAGGACGGTTCTGGTCCAAGGGGCCTTCCGACAATGGTCCGCCAACTGGGGTTTTCGCAAGACTCCTCAGAGCTCGCTATTTCCCCTGTTGTTCTGCCGTGGCACTTCCAGGTTCTCTCCCCGTGCTTCCATTTAGTGAGTACAACACGACTGTCAAAATGGTGGCTGTGACAGTTGATCAGAGCTCCTCTGTGTTTTATGTGCAACAGCTTTAGCGTTGAGTCAGCATAAGTGGCCCTGCAGTACTGCACTCTAACCATTGCACCACCTTGTCTCCTATGATGCTAAGTGTATGAAGATATGCAAATAATTTAAAAATACAACATGACCACTTGTCTTTATTATTTGCAGAAATGTGACCTCCATCGCTTGGAAGAAAGTCCTCCTACCACAACTGTGCTGACTCGAGAAGAAGGTCTCCAATACTATAAGACTATGCAGACTATTCGCCGTATGGAACTGAAAGCAGACCAGTTGTATAAACAAAAGATTATTCGGGGTTTCTGCCATTTATATGACGGCCAGGTGGGTAGCAGATTTCATCAAATTTTCTGTTTCACGTTAATTAGGCTGTTATATGTAAAAGAAGAATTCTATGTCTTGACTCTACAAGTATAAATAAACAAATTCCTTGGTGGTTGAAAAAGATGAACACTTATCATTTCTAAAAATGCTGGAATTTTGTGAAGTATCTTCAGTGGGAATATTGGTGGAAACAGTGTACTTTGATCAAATGGCTAGTGCCAATATTTTTATTTTAGTCTGGTTATCCCTGTATGCTAGAGATTCTTCAAATCTTTTCTGGTTGTTTCCCTCCTCCCATCTTTTTTTAATTTATATGTATTTTGTACCCTTAATATTTTGCTCCCATAGTCTTTGAAGAATTTTAATGATTTTTCCTAACCTGTTTATCATCAATATAATTACTGCATTGCAACTGCCTTTGCTAAGATTACTTATATATCTCTAGACCAGACATGCCAAACACAAGGCCTCAGGCTGCTTCCGGCCTGCAAGGGGCCCAGATTTGCCCTGTGGGGCTGCCCCGGAGACAGCAAAAGACCGGCTCCCACTGGGCCAGCCCACCCCGGCACACACAGGAGGTGATGAGCATGTGGGGACTGATGGAGTCTGCCAACTGCCACAGCCCACTAGCACACTTGGGGGCTGCAGCCCATGTAGAGCACGTGGGTTCGAGTGCTGCAACTGCAGGCTTAGCCCTCCAAGCAGCAGGCAGAGGCATGGGGGAAGGCTTGTGATCCATCCTGCTGTCCGTTTTTGCTCGCCCACGGCCACCACGGGTGGAATGGAGCAGGCGGTCATGTGGCTGCCTGGTGGGCTAGAATCATATGCCTCCTCCTGTGCCTCTGCTTCCGACTGCTACCAGTGCCGCCACCATGGGACTTATCTCCCACCGTCCAAACTTCTCTGGCGGACATGTGGGACGAGCCTCCTATCCACTACCCTACGCACAATGGTGCCAGGGAACGGGAAGGGCAGGGAGCCCCCGACCTCAAGAAATAGCCAGGACTCCCATCCCTGCTCTGCCCCACCCAAGCCCAGCCCCAGAGCTGCCCCATGCTCCCCACACCTGCACATCTCAGGGCCCCGCAGCCAGGCCACCCCCGTTCCACCTTGCTTCGTGTCGCAACACCAGCACCAGTTGCCCCTTCCAGCAGGTGCCTTGCTGCTCTTCAGCCTGCTCCAGCCCAGGAAGCCCAGCCTACTCAAGGAGAGCGAGCACAACAGCAGCAGCAGCCTGGAGGAGGAGGCAAGCGTGGGTGGGAATTCCCCTCTGGGAAGAGGGGCTGGGTCCCTGCGCCCTGGGAGCTCAAGGGCCGCACACCCACCGCCCAAGGCCCCAGGCAGCCCATGCTGCCATCCAGCCCCCTCCCCCCGCCCCCCAATAGGGCCCAAGAGGGTCAGCAAGGCTCCTCCAGTGGATCAGGCCTCAGTGCCTGCCCTGGTCCCACTTCCGATGCAAGCAATGTCCAGCTGACTATGCCCAATTCCAGCCACGTGCATCCAGTCAGCTGTGACCTCCCAGCCATGCCCACCCCAGCCTCCGAGTGCAACAATCCAGATCCAGCTCTCAGTGAAATTGAGTTTGACATCCCTACTCTAGACTATACTTTCAAAAATTATATATGATGAAATGTCATGTAAGATACTTAGAATATAGGAATAAAGCAAAATACATAACCATGGCTAGTGTTTGTTTAAGTGCATCATCTTTCTCAAAGGCCAAAGTGCATTAAAAGATTGTGAACTGACTAGTAGCAAATTAATAACTCTTCTTTGACTATTGAGTTTGAGTTTATTTGACTTGTATCCCACACCTATCTCCCAGAAGGGACCCAGGGCAGCGCACAGGAAATTAAAACAGATATATACATAAATACATAATAAATATCATAAAACCAATTAAATTAAGAAAACCCTGTGCTAAAATGACTAAAATCCCTCTAATTAAAACGAATTGCTAATTTAAAACTCAGTGGTTATAGGGTGATCATGCTAGGCTGGCTTGATGGAAGAAGTGCGTCTTCCGGCGCTGGCGGAAAAGGCGGAGGTCCGAGGTGATACGGAGTTCGGGAGGAAGGTCGTTCCAGAGGGTTGGGCCCGCCACAGAGAAGGCCCTTCCCCTGGGCGTCGCCAACCGGCATTGCCCGGCCGACTATGATCCTGTGTTGCAGAGGCTTAGTGCACTATAGTTGGAAGTCTAGGTAGCTTCTTGACCACTTGTAAGACAGCTCCAGGAGGCAAATACTACAATACTTGAAGTGAGCGACATACTTATTCCTTCAGATACACACCAGCCTCATCTGAATAGGCAAAGCCTCTATTTTCCAGAGCTGGCTTTTGGGATTCTTCTGAATCATTGGGCAAACTCAGTGTTAGACATTTGTAGGGAATTGTATACAAATACATTTGTCTACCTGAATATTATGGTATCATACATGCTGTGGGGCGTGGTAGCGCAATGGTTAGAGTGCAGTACTGCAGGCTCCTTCTGCTGACCGCCAGCAGCCTGCAATTTGGCAGTTCAAATCTCAACAGGCTCAACACTCAGCCTTCCATCCTTCCGAGGTGGGTAAAATGAGGGCCCAGATTGTGGGGAGAAATATGCTGACTCTGCAAACCGCTTAGAGGGGGCTATAATGCACCGTAAAGTGGTTTATAAGTGCTTCTTGCTCTTGCAATGCTGTTGGCTTGTTCTTCCACAGGAAGCTTGCTGTGTTGGACTTGAGGCAGCCATAAATCGAACAGATCATCTGATCACTGCCTATCGGGCTCACGGCTTTACCTATACACGGGGGATTTCAGTTCGAGAAATTCTTGCTGAACTCACAGGTTTGTCTCGTAAAATGAAATGTAAATATGGAAAGGACGAACGCCATTGCAGCTAGATCTGGAAGGGTTACGTTCTGACTGCATTTCTGCAATGAAAACCATCCTAATTTGCTTAGTATATCTTTGCTCAAGTGGATAACAGAGGCCATCTATCCTTATACCAAAAGCTTCAGGTTTTAATCATTAATTCATAGACTGCTGTGTATTTAGAGCAGGGGTGGGCAAACTTGGCAACTTTAAGTCTGAAGGACTTCAGCTCCCAGACTTCTCCAGCCAGCTTTGCTTTGCTGGCTGGAGAATTCTGGGAGCTGAAGTCCTTCAGACTTAAAGTTGCAAAGTTTGTCCACCCCTGATTTAGAGAAATCTGCACCACCATTAAAACATTTCTCTTGATGCAGTAACATATAAAATCTGGCCTTTAACAAACAGCTTATAATGTTTACAATTTTTTTTTACTTTTTGTCTTACTTTGGAATCTTATTAAAATTCCAATTAAGCAAAATGGATGGCATGCTCAAAAGTCCTATATACTATCCACATACAGGGTGCAATGGCTTAGTTAAAAGAGACTAAGCTTGTCAGTTGGAAAGCTGATTGCCCGGCTTCAAGACCCAAGTGCCATGCAATGGGCTGAGCTCCCATTCCTCGCTCCAGCTCCTGCCAACCTAGCAGTTTAAAAACATGCAAATATAAGTAGGTAAATAAGTACTACTTGGGCGGGAAGGTAACTGTTCCATGCATCTTAGTGTATAATTGTGCTCCCTTGGCTAAGAACTGGAGATGAGCACCGCCCCCTAGAGTCAGAAATGACTGAATGGGGAAACCTTTACCTTTGTATTACAATACAATACAATAGCAGAGTTGGAAGGGACCTGGTAGGTCTTCTAGTCCAACCCCCTGCGTGGGCAGGAGCCTTATACCATTTCAGACAAATGGCTATCTAACATCTTCTTAAAGACTTCCAGGGTTGGGGCATTCACAACTTCTGGAGGCAACTTCTGTTCCAGAGGTTAATTGTTCTGACTGTCAGGAAATTTCTCCTTAGTTCTAAGTTGCTTCTCTCCTTGATTAGTTTCCACCCATTGCTTCTTGTCCTGCCCCCAGGTGCCTTGGAGAATAGTTTGACTCCCTCTTCTTTGTGGCACCCTCTGAGATATTATTCATGTCAAATTTAGTAGAGCCCCAATGAACACTGTATTTTTAATATTTCAGGTCGGATAGGTGGTTGTGCTAAAGGCAAAGGTGGCTCAATGCACATGTATGCCAAAAACTTCTATGGTGGTAATGGTATTGTTGGTGCCCAGGTAAGTTTCATTAATTAAACTAGCCTTTTTATTGAGATGTGAATAAAACTTTTAATGTTTGTCATATTAGATGATTTCATTACTTTTATAATTCTGGGCAGGATGCTGTATCCCGAATACTTCTTTTTTGTAAACCTAACATTAGCTAAATTGCCAGTTGCATCATGCAGGAACATTGCCACAAGGCACAATGATGATTATGACCAATTATTAAAGATGGATTAAATGAATTCAGGAAAAGGCAGATTTATCAAGGGCACTTAATCTTGAGATTCAGTGTTATTTCTGGTTGGTGACAGCACATCTCCATATACCAGCTTGGGGAAAACAAGAGGAGATGGATATGGCTGGTCTGTGTGCAAGCAGTCCGCATCTGATTGACCGTTATAAGAAAAAATCACGGTGGTTTAAGATGGTTCACCTATGCCATATATCTTATAGGTTCCTTTGGGAGCTGGTATTGCTTTGGCATGTAAATACTTTGGGAAAGATGAGATTTGTGTGACATTATACGGTGATGGTGCTGCAAATCAGGTAAGTTTCCAAGTTTATTCAATTAGATGCATATTTCTATACAGCGCTATCCAATTTGACATAGTAATATGCCTGTACTTGCCTTTAAACACAATAGGTGTGACATTACTAAGGTAGTTGGTTTTAGCTAGAAACTTCTCAGGAGTTTCTTCCCATGCTGCTGTAGCCCTCAAACTCTACAATGTACAAAATCTGATTAAAGTAGTTTTCCATGTAATGAATAAAGCAAGCAATCTGCACTGCAGAACTGCTGAAGATTTTATTGTAATTTCATTTGGATAAACTTTCCTTGGTTTCCAACAAGAGGATTAACAATTTCTAGTACTTCAGATAGACACAAGCAAATTGGAAAACATCTGACAGTGAGATTGTATCTAGACTGAAAAGGGGATAATGCTTTACCTGTATATTTCTTTATAATGTAATAGTTGCATTTGCCAACAGCAAGAATATACTGTATGTACAGATGCCTAAAATCTGTTAATATTCTTCCAGGGTCAAATATTTGAAACTTTTAATATGGCAGCCTTGTGGAAGCTGCCATGTATTTTTATCTGTGAGAACAATAGATATGGAATGGGTACTTCTGTAGAGAGAGCTGCAGCCAGCACAGATTATTACAAAAGAGGAGACTTTATTCCAGGTCTTAGGGTAAGATATTTACTATTCTCCATTTTTTTAAAAAGAAAAATAAACATTATAGTAATACTTTGGAGTAAACTTTTGTTTTGTTTTGTCACTAGGTTGATGGCATGGATATTCTTGCTGTAAGAGAAGCTACAAAATTTGCCGCTGATCACTGCCGAGGAGGAAAAGTAAGTATGAGTAGAAATGACTATATAGTGTGTGTCTTATGTTTGCATGTTTAAGGTAGGCAGAATTTCAGAGAAATTTATTCTGTTTCAAATAAATGTAACAATATTAAAGTAGGAAGTACTTCTAGCCCCATTTGCAAACTATCTTGTGAGCTCCAAACCTAGTAATATGATGTAAAAAGTATACAAATAATAGAAATCCACTCAAGGCTTGATTAAATCTTGCAGACTTGATCCAGTACCTTTAGGACTGTGATTATTATTGAACAATAAATCAATTTCTACTTTTTATAAATCATAAACATGGTGCTTAATAGTGTGATTAGCTAGTATGGGAATAAGTAAGTTAACTTCAGATGAAGAAATGAAGAGGCAGCATACTCAAAAAGGACACCATTAAATACCTGCTCAACTATAGCAATAGCAATAGCACTTAGACTTATATATCGCTTTATAGGGCTTTACAGCCCTCTCTATGCGGTTTACAGAGTCAGCTCAATGCCCCCAACAATCTGAGTCCTCATTTTACACACCTTAGAAGGATGGAAGGCTGAGTCAACCTTGGGCCTGGTGAGATTTGAACTGCCGAACTACTGGCAGCTGGCAGTCAGCAGAAGTGGCCTGCAGTTCTGCATTCTAACCACTGCACCACCACAGCTCTCAATAATAACCAAATAAACAGTCATCCGTATCATTAAATTATGTTTATCCAATAAACATCAGCACGAAGGGTTTGTGCACCTGTCATAGGTGAACTGAAGGAATATTCTGTGGCAAATGAAGATAAATATATATATCCCAGGATAATGTTGCAGGATCCAATCTACGTTGGTCACGAAAGCTTTACTCTTCTGAACTTTCGGGCTCATGCTGGAGCAACTTTTCTCTCTCCAGAAGCGAGTGCAATATTCTGGTTCCCTGATGAGGGGCTCCAGCACAAGCCGGAAAGCTTTGAAGAATAAACCTTTGGCCCCGGTGACTGACAAAAATTGGATCCTGCAAGATATTCTGTGCTAAACTTCAAGGAGGACCTAATTGCAACATTGAGAAAGAATGCATATGGGTGATGGGAAGGCAAAATTTGGAGAAAAGAAGAACCTAGCATGGCTGGAAGATTTGGATTGGGCAAATGCAATGGGAAAGAATTCTGTTACCAATCCTTACAAGGCAACTTAAACATGCAACTTTACACATGGACATCACCACCAGTTTGATACCAGGCCATCCTAGTAACGTTTTATATTGTGAACCACGTAACCAAACAGACCCCCTCATAACAGTTCTTGGCAAATCCATTTTTAAATTAAAAAGCTCAGTGGCATTCCTCAACTTAAAAGCACAATTGGGACTAACACTTCTGCCAGGTAATGTGGTCATTAAATGAGGCATGCCTGATTTTATGACCTTTTACTATAGTCATTAAGCAAATCATCACAAATCATGCAGTCAGAAAGCAAATTTGACTTCCCCCATTGACTTTGCTTCCCTTTGGGAAAGTCACAGATGGCCATTCCATGACCCCAGGATGCTGCTACCTGTCGTCTTCCGGGTGCGCTTCAAGGTGTTGATTATCATCTTTAAAGCGCTCCATGGCTCGGGACCTAGCTATCTGCGGGATCAGATCCTGCCTCATACATCCTCACGACCGATTCGCTCCCACAGAGAGGGACTTCTCCGGGTGCCGTCCACTAGACTTTGTCAGCGGGCGACGCCCAGGGGAAGGGCTCTCTCTGTGGCGGGCCCGGCCCTCTGGAACGACCTTCCCCCTGACATTAGGATGACCACGGACCTCCGCTCCTTCCGTCTCAAATTAAAAACTCATTTCTTCTGTCTGGCCGGCCTAGGATAGTCTCTCTGTCTTTGGGGTTTTATTGGGGTTTTATAATATTGCTTAGTTTTAATGGGAATTTTAGCGCAGGTTTAGATTTAATTTATTTTTAATGAAATGTTTATATGTATTTATTGTTTTACTGTGCCTGTGCACCGCCCCGAGTCCCTGTGGGGAGAGGGTGCGGTTTAGAAATATTAAAATTATTATTATTATTATAAAGACATGCTGGTTGCCAAGCACCCAAATAGTGATCTTGTGGCTGTGGGGACACTGTAATGGTCATAAGTGTGAGGACTGGTCATTAGTCACTTTTTTCAACATAACTTCAAATCATTGTTAAATGAATGGTCATAAGTCAAGGTGTACTTGTAGGTATTTGCCCTTCTCTATTAAATGAGGCTTGAGGGATTTTTCAGAGTTTTCAAAGCATTCAGAAAATAGGAATAAGAACTGCAATCAACAATTTAGTACAAATTTAGCCAACTCTCAAGAATAGTCCACGTTTATGACTCTGACAGACAAATTATATAAATCCCAGTTATGCATACAAAAAATGGAACATAGTATGGTAGTAGATTTATATGGACCAAGTATACGTTCCTGAAATTTTATTCAAGTCTAAACATTAAATATCGAATATAACAAAGTACTTTAAACATATAAATGTCTTAGGGAAAATTGGTAATATTTTTGTTGCTGGCTTGATCAGATCTGTGTTTTTTAACAGTGTAAGATGAAAAAAGTTGAGAGCTACTAGTCTATATGATCATCTTATACTGGCATGTCTGTATACATTTAGCAAAATCAAGACATTATTTTCAAAGTTATTAAAGACTTCCATTTCAACAGGGCCCTATTGTGATGGAGCTACAAACATATCGTTATCATGGGCACAGTATGAGTGACCCAGGAATCAGGTACAGTAATTCTTTATCAGGTACAGTAATTCTTGCACATGGTTATTAGAGGTGACAAAAATAATCATCCTGGAGCATAATGGAAGAAAAAGCAGAAAATGCAAATACTTTACAAACTAGATTCATAAAAATTTGGCCAAGGAAATAAGACTACCAGTCTCTTCTAAATAATCGTACGTATTTTTAATCAAATCATTTTTTTAAAATGAGGAAATTAAAATAGAGATTTTTCACACTGCGGGTTGTATTCTCTTCCTACCTTGCAGAAATCACATGACAAAAGCTTGTGAGAGCAAGGCAGGAGTGTTGTCAAAATAGTTTCACCTTTTAAGTTGCATTACTGAAATAAATGAACTTTTGCACGATATTCTAATTTTTTGAGTTTCACCAGGACATACTGGGCTTTGGATCCTACTTGGCTTGTTCAAGCTAGCTGCAGGCTTGCCCGGGCAAAATAGAAGTGAGTTTTAACAGCTTTCCCATTTTGCCTGGCATGCCTGCAGTACATGGTTACATTACTGAAAGTCTGAGAAGTCATGTATTAAATTAAAATGTAATTATTAAATTAGATAGTATATTTATTTCTTACCCATCCCTACTTCAATGAACAGTGGTATCATTTTAGGGGGCTTGGCATTGGAGTATTTGCAAACTAATAATAAGGGACTAACCAACATCTTATGCAAATATAGCCCATTAGTATGAATGTGTGAGCTGCACTGGTTGCCTGTGGCCTTCCGGGTGCGCTTCAAGATTCTAGTGACCACCTTTAAAGTGCTCCATGGCACGGGACCTGGTTACCTGCAAGACCGCCTCCTGCTGCCAAATACCTCCCACCGACCAGTCCGCTCGCACAGAGAGGGCCTCTTCAGGGTGCCGTCGGCCAGACAATCTCGGCCGGCGACCCCCAGGGGGAGACCTTCTCTGTGGCAGCTCCTGCCCTCTGGAATGACCTCCCCCCTGAATTACGCACAATCACCGACCTACGTCTCTTCCGTCAGGCCTTGAAGACACATCTATTTTGTGCAGCCAGCCTGTCATAGCCTTTTAATTGGGTTTTAGCATTGGGTGTTATAATTAAGAGGCCAATCTATTTAATATTTATTAATCTGCTATCTTAACTTTTGTATTTCTTCTTTTTATTGTGGCTGTTCACCGCCCTGAGTCCCGAGAGGGAGAAGGGCGGTATATAAATTAAATTAAACATAAACATAAACATAATGGTTTGTACACTTTCCTGTTAATCAAAATAGTCAATGCAAAATATGATTTAGACATTGCTTAAGCAAACCATAATCTTACAATTGTTTTTATAACTGTAAGGTGTATCTTGCACACGCTCTTGTACATGAGAAGCTTAGATGACTGTGTACATGCATACCTAGTCATATTTCAGTTTCATCCCTATATCTTTACTAAATTCTGAAAGTTTTCTCTGCCATTTTATAATACAATTTGTAGATGGCCAAACTCAACCAAATGTAGAACTGTTTTTAATAATGCACTTACAGTTTGCATCCCTTGCATTGGATTAATTTTTTATTGTTTTTACAATTTGAGGACTTCTAGTAGAAACAAATAATATATATTACAAAAGTTTAATAAGCAGTACCACATGTACATCTGCATGTAGATTTTTCTCATTTCAACAATTGTTCAACATCAACTATTAGTTTTTAATCAGATGCTTTATAATTTAATTGATAGCATTGATTTCCAATCCTTAATACGTATCTTAATTTCCCTTTGGTTGTTAGAGCAATGAAAGGCAATGAATTTTAAGTGTTAGAGGAATCTTTTTCCTGCTGTTTTGTCTATATTCATATTCTACCTTAAATTATATTCTTGGCCCACAGAACAAAGCCTTAAATATCTTACACCATTTGCCATATAAATGCCATAGATCTTTTTTCATTATATTAACAATTTATTGGCAGGAGCTGTTTTCATATGGTTTACCAGTGTAATTGGCTTTTTTACAGTTACCGAACAAGAGAAGAAATTCAAGAAGTAAGAAGCAAAAGTGATCCTATTACTCTCTTGAAGGACAGAATGGTGAACAACAACTTAGCTAGTGTGGAGGAGCTCAAGGTAATAATTTTTCTTTTCACAGGTTTAAAAAGTAGATGGAAAAATCTTTCTCTCTGAATAATTAACCATGAGTTGGAGATACAAATAGTCCTCATTTAATATCCATTTGTTCAAATCAAAGATGTAACTACCTTACTAAAATAGTCAACCCCATGGAGTTCTACCCCTTTCTTCTGCACGTGAGGACCAATGACACAATAATGAATCCGAAAATAACAACAAATTACAAACAACTAGAGAAGAAAGTTAATGAATTAGGAGCACAAGTGATGTTTTCATCTATATTGCCAACAAAAGGCCAACATCCAATGAGGAAGAAAGGATTTTATGGCTTAAAAACTGGTGTCTTCAAGAGAACTTCAGCTTCCTAGACCAGGAATTTCCAACCTTTGCAACTTTAAGTCTGAAGGACTTCAGCTGGCTGGAGAATTCTGGGAGCTGAAGTCCTTCAGACTTAAAGTTGCAAAGGTTGGAAATCCCTGGTCTAGACTATGACCTGCATTATCTACATGAAGCGCTACTGGCAAAGGATGGACTGCATCTCACAAGAAATGCAAAGAATATTTTCAAAAAACAACTGGCCCATCTTATCAAAAGGGCTTTAAACTAAAATTGAGGGGGGCAATCTTCATGACCTTTAGAACCTAATTCCAAGCAGAAACCGCTATATAACCAATCACATAAGGGGCTACAGAGAAAGAAGAAATTAAAAAAGAAAAAGATAATGAAGTAGAGAGTGATAGGAAGGATGGAAATCCCAGTTACAAAGTAGGAGATATAAGAAATATACCCAAGATCCATAAAGGACTCAAATGCCTATACACAAAGTTTAGGGAACAAACAGGGTGAACCTGAAGTATTAGTACAAGAAGGTAGATATGATACAGTTGCCATTACTGAAACTTGGTGGGATGAAACCATGACTGGGATGTACTGATGGAAGGATACCAACTATTTAAAAGAAACAGACCTAACAAAAGAGGAGGTGGAGTTGCATGGTATATAAAAGATCACTACTATATCTCTACAGAAATACACAAAACCAAGGATCAAAACCTAGAATCCATATGGGTCAATATAAAAAGAAAAAAGAATGACATTGTTATAAGCTAACAATATGCTACAAGCCACCCAACCAAGCAGAAGAAATAGATGAACTCTTTCCTAACAAATTAACAAATTTATGTAGGAAACATACCATAATAGTAATAGGAGACTTTAACTACCCTGATATCAACTGGGAGACAAACTCTGCATCAAGTGGAAGATTGAACAGAATCCTAATCAAGTTATCTGACAACTTTGTTATCCAAAAGGTAGGAGGGAACTAGAGGAAAAGCTATATTGGATCCAATTCTTACTAATAGAGAAGAAGTGATAGAGAGTTGAAGTTGCCAGAACCTTGGGTGAAAGTGACCATGTCATATTTGACTTCAGTATTATGCAAACACAAGCAATAGAAAGAATAGCACAGCACAGCACAGCATAGTTGGAAAGGACCTTGGAGGTCTTATAGTCCAACCCCCTGCTTAGGCAGGAAAGCCTACACCATTTCAGACAAATTGTTATCCAGTCTCTTGTTTAAAACTTCCAGTGTTGGAACCTTTACAACTTCTGGGGGCAATTTCTGTTCCACTGATTAATTGTTCTAACCATCAGAAAATTTCTTAGTTCTAGGTTGCTTCTCTCCTTGATTAGTTTCCATCCATTGCTTCTTGTCCTGCCCTCAGGTGCTTTGGAGAATAGCTTGACTCCCTCTTTTTTGGGACAACCCCTGAGATATTGAAACACTGCTATGTTTCCCCTAGTTCTTCTTTTCATCAGTTACCAATTCCAGCAACCATTCTTTATATGTTTAGCCTCTAGTTCCCTAGAATACAATCCAACCAGTGTCTTAAACTTTAAAAGAGCTGATTTTAATAAACTTGGAGAAAGCCTAAGAAAAATGTCTATGAATAAAAATCCTAAAGGGGAAAACAACTCAAGAAAGTGGGAAACTCTGAAAATATGATCATAAAAGCCCAATACCACTGAAAAAGAAAAAGAAGAAATCCAAGAAGATTTACACAAAGATCTGTCTGATAAACTGAAATACATAAAGGATAAGTACAAAAAATGGAATTGACACTTAATTGAGGCAGAATATCAGCAGATAAACAATCTGCAAAAATGAAGTCAGGAAAACAAAGGCTCAGGATGAACAAAGACTTGAAACAAAAGTCAAATATAATAGTTTCCTCCAACATATAAATAACAAAAAAAGTCAAGAAAATAGTGGGTCCACTAAAGAGAGAAGATGGCAAGGAGGTAACAGGCACTAGAGAGAGAGCAGAGCTGCTTAACTCATTCTTTGCATCCGTCTTCTATAGCCCAATTTATCAAAAGCTGTAACTGTAAAAGACAGACTACAAATAAGCAAGAAAATGATAAGAAAAAGCCTGTCTAATCTTGATGACTATAAATCACCAGGACCTGATGCATTGCATCCCAGTGTTCTGAAGGAACTGGAAGATGTTATCTCAGAACCATTGTTCTATAGCTTTAAAAAAAACCTGCAGCACTGGGGATCTGCTAGAGCAGGGGTGTCAAACTCGCGCCCTGGGTACGTAACGTGCTAGCCAAGCCCACTCCCATTTTAGTGAAAGGGGGAAAAAGCTGTGATACGTCACATGATGATGTGAGTTTGACACCCCTGTGCTAGAGCAGGGGTCTCCAACCTTTGCAACTTTAAGTCTGAAGGACTTCATCTCCCAGACTTCTCCAGCCAGCAAAGCAAAGCTGGCTGGAGAAGTCTGGGAGCTGAAGTCCTTCAGACTTAAAGTTGCAAAGGTTGGGGACCTCTGTGCTAGAGGATTGGATGTGGTTCCCATCTTCAAAAAAAGGGAGGGGGGGAACAGACCCAGGAAACTGCTGATTATTGAGATAGCCAACCTGGGATGCCTTCGTTTGGATTCCTACACTGAAAGGGAGATTAAAAGTGGAAGCCTAAATGGTACCTTCCAACTCTTATTTTTTATAGTTTAATGGGACACAATATGCACATATGTTTCCTTACCTTTCTACTCCATCACAAATAATTCTACTTACATTTTTGTAAACAGATGGGCGGGGGAGCCTAACTCAAAGGCCTACTTATTGTTGATAAGTAAACATAACCTGATTCAAGTTCTTCCCTTGGCTTTAATGGGTCCCCAGAGTTGAAATACAAAATTTTACCATATGTCCGTTTGGAGAAGGGCGGGGTATAAATTCAGCAAATTAAATTAATTAACCAGTCTGGGTTTGCCACCATTTTTTTGTAAAGAAAGCTTCCTGGGGTAACAGCCAAAGAGGCAACTTTGTAGAGAGCCTTGTTTTATATTTATTCCAAACTCTTAGTATAGCACGTCTAACATAATGATTATTACAATCAATATTAATTTTACTTTTATCATACCATAGATAGCCGTATCATCCAAACCTTAATTCATGGCTCTCTAATTCAAGTGACCTCTTATTCTGGAGGTTCACCCAAACATTTGACCAGGCTAGACAACATGCATCAAAATACAATTTCAAGTCTGGTGTCCGAGTTCCAAGCAATAACCCCAAATCTGGTAGACCCAACCTTCTGTCTTTAGTATCTTGCAGTAACTTATATCTAATTCTTGGTTTTTTCCCCTTGCCCTATAAATTTGGAAATATTTTCCTGCCATTGTTTGAATGGATTGTGGGTTATAAGTATTAGTAACATCTGGAATAGAAAAAGCATCTTTGGTAAAATATTCATCTTGATTACAGAGATTCTACCTAATAATGATAAAGGCAATTAATTCTATCGTTGTAAGTCCTGTTTAATATCAGCCAAAGAGGGAGGTAGTTGTTTTGAAACGCTTTTATGTTTGTGTTTGTCAACATAAGTGTTATGACCAGGCTCCCAAACATGACAATCCCTTTGTATTTAACGAAATGTTCTCTTTATTAGGAGCTCCAGCAGCCACGCTCTCACAGCAGGCTACAAAGGCTCTCAGTCCTTTGGAAAGTGGTGCTTGCCCCCTTCCCCTGAAATGGCCCCACCACACGAGACATTCCTCTCCCTCTCTTCCCACACTTGCAAAGGAAGTCCTGGAGGGGGCGCTCCGTTTCTTCCAGCAGCAGACACACGCGACACACGCACACACATGCTGGGAAGGTGCTGAAGATTCCAAGAAGAATTCTGAGAATTCCCAGAAATTCCAAATTCGGAATTGCAGGCTACCAGTGGCTGAGTGACAGGGAGAGGAACAGTTGTCTGCCACACCTATTCATCTCCTCCCTCTGCCTTTTATCCCCAGTGCTCGGGTGGGGGTTTTATTTATTTTATTTATTTATTTTATTTCTCAACGTGTACAAGGTAACAGGTATTAGTATAGACATGGACATGATCGCATGAGATTGGTACAAATAGATGGATATAAATAAGTATAATAACACGGCCATGAACACATAAAGTGTGTTCATATCAATGGGGACAGTAGGAGAGGGACGGTAGGCATGCTGGTGCGTTTATGCACGCTCCCTTAGGGACCTCTTAGGAAACGTGTGAGGTCCATGGTGGACAATTTAAGGTTCAAGATATGGGGATTTGAGGAACTAACAACAGAATCAGGTAAAGTGTTCCAGGCATCTATTGCTGAAGTCGTATTTTCTGCAATCGAGTTTGGAGCAGTTTACTTTGAGTTTATATCTATTGTTTGCCAGTGTATTATTTATTTATTTATTTTTATTTATTTATAAAATTTATATAACCGCACCCTCTCCCCGAAGGGACCCGGGGCGGTGCACAGGAAATTTAAAACAACACAAATACAAAGTATAAATAATTAAAATCGAATTAAATAGTTTATCCCTGTGCTAAAATTTGAATAGTTAAGACATAATCCCTTACAAACCCAATTAAAACAATTTATAATACAGACTGCAGACTAGGTAAATAAATTAGGCCAAACCGGCCTGATGGAACAGGAGTGTCTTTAAATTCTGGCGGAAGGTGCGGAGGTCCGTGGTTGTTCTGAGGTCGGGGGGGTAGGTCGTTCCAGAGGGTTGGGCCCACCACAGAGAAGGCCCTTCCCCTGGGCGCCGCCCGCTGGCATTGCCTAGTGGATGGCACCCGGAGAAATCCCTCTCTGTGGGAGCAAATCGGCCGCAGGGATGTATGAGGTAGGATGCGGTCTCACAGGTAGCTTGGTCCCGTGCCATTTTTTGTGGTTGAAGTTAAAGCCGTTTATAGATAGCATGTAGAGCAGATTATTTTGTGTACTATGGTTAGGTCGGAATGTAGGCGGTGTAGTTCAAGGTTGTCCAGGCCTAACATTTCAAACGTCGTGGCATAAGATATTCTATTGAGAGCAGAGGAGTTGAGGACTCTTCTTGTGAAATGCCTCTGGACCAGTGGTGGGTTTCAAACATTTTTACTACTAGTTCTGTGGACGTGGCTTGCTTGGTGGGTGTGGCTTGGCGATCATGTGACTATGAGTGTGGCTTGGTGGTCATGTGACTGAGTGGGCACGGCCAACTTAATGTCATTCATGCCAAGGGGAACCTTGCCTGGCCCCTCCCCTCCCAGCCATTCCTTGACATACGCAGCCTCAACGTATCTATAGTTTTGTAAAAATATTGTTCACCTTTTTTCAACTTTATTATCTACATACTAGAGATGTACTTTCATGGACCACTGAAAGGAGGAAATGGCTCACATACTTGGCCCAAGAGTGTGGTAGGCAACAGGCTTTTAAGGGGCTGGCAGAAAGAAGAGAGGACAATGTATTTTCCAAAGCACCAGAAGGCAAAAGAAGAAGCACTGGATGGAAACTGAACAGAGAGAGAAGCAACCTAAAACTAAGGAGAAACTTCTTGACAGTGAGAACCAATATAGGTGCAGAAATATTTCAATCATAATTTCACATATAAAATAGTCATTTGTGTAATACAACCTGCATGTTGTTCAAAACAGTAATTAGTATTCTGGCTGATGTTTGACAGCAAGCCTAAAAGTCAAAGGTCACAAGAGTGCTTCTTTCTCTGTATGTATACAAAACGTCACATACCAGGATTAGCATATTAAGATGGACTTATGCAACCTGATGTACAAAACGTGTGTGATGTAAACACACACATATTTATGCTCTGGAGTCTGGACTATACACATTGAATGCATGTAAATCCCTGAAACATATGTGGTAGCCCTGGGCAAAAGAAAGGCAGTAAAATCACTCTAAGTGTAGGGACAGTGTAAAATATTAACACATGATAAATAATGGAACAATTAAAAATAATAGCAGGGTTTTGTCTCTCCTTCCTTCCTTCCTTCTTTTTCTCTCTCTTTCTTAAATCATTCTAAGGTTTGATGAAAGCAGTCACAAGTTTAGGGTGAATCAAGTCTTTCTCCAAAACTTAAACCAGTATTCCAACAAAAACCTCTAGGTCAGCATCAAACTCAGGTTTCAACTTTTTTCCAGAGCCCACCAGCTTCAAAAGTTCGGGACAGACCAGGTCTCTCCAGCTTAGCTTTCCCAATTAGCCCTGGCAATCAGGGAACCATGGGTGTGTGCCACTTCTGAACCCTCAGCCACCCTTGATACCACAAGAGGACATTGATGCTCCACTATCATGGGCTTTGAGAAAGTGGCCACCACAAGGGATGGAAGGCAAGCAAGGCTGGGCGGCATCAGAAAGGAAGGCTAGGATGAGGGATGTCTATGGGGATTCTCGGTCACCCAGGTTGTCCCAAAGATGCTTTTGTTTTTTTTCCCAAAAGGCAGCTGGACTGTCTGCTTTTTCTTTAAAGACCTTTCGCTTCTCTTCCAAGAAGCTTGTTCAGCTCCTCCAGAAGCTTTCTCAGAGCTGAAGAAGCTTCCTGGAGGAGAAGCGAAACATCTTCAAAGAAAAAACAGAAAGCCCAGTTGCCTCTTGGAGGAAAAAAGAGAGCACCTTTGGGAGAAATGGATGAGGACACCCAGTCCTAGCTTGTGCCCCTTGTGTCCCGGCATCCATCCAAAGGAAGGTCTCAACCCGTCTGGGTGGGCTTGAAAAAGTGTCCATGCTCCACAGCCAGTCAACCTGCAAAACATGGAGGGGGGTGCCGGGGGCACATGTCCCCACATTCAAGACCAATCACACCCAAGCTCCCCCAACATAGTGCCCAGTGGTGGGTGAGGGATAAAAGTAGCGGGCAGGGCTTCCCCCTTCTCCCCCCCAAAAACACATCCGTGCCTTTGGATCGAGTGGTTTCTTTGTCCAGTCTGGCCCGGCCCAGTTGAGCACAGCCTTCAGCTGCACTGGGCTTTTTACAGTGAGTTCTTAGATCCTTTGAGATGAGGACTCCTAGGTCCTTGACAGAGTGTAGGTCATCCATTAGGTCATATCCGCCCAGCTTGTATTTGGTTTCCGGTTTTTGTTGCCAATGTGTAGGACGGAGCGTTTATTAGCAGAGATTTGGAGTTGCCAATTGTTTGACCATTCAGATACATAGTCTAGGTCATTTTGTAGGGTGGTAGTATTGTCTGTGTTGTTAAATAGTTTAACATCGTCAGCAAAGAGGAAGCAGCTGCTTATAATATGATCATAGAGGTCATAAAGCAGAAAGTGTGTGGTAGGTCCTAATACGCTGCCTTGGTAGACACCACTGTTAACTGGTGCAGGGTTTGATATATAGCACTTCTGATTTTAACTACTTGTTGCCTGTTTGATAGGAATGCAGCTATCAACTTGTGCAAAGATCCAGAAATGCCATAGGAATTTAGTTTTAACAGAAGTTTGTCATGTACCACTGAATCAAAGGTTTTGCAGAAGTCTATGTAGATTGCATCTATTGCTTTACCCTGGTTGAGTTGTGTGGTCCAAATGTTTTTGCAGTGTAGAAGCTGCAGCTAACAGAATATTTTTTTTCTGAACCAAATTGCTTGTTAGAGAGCAAGTTGTTTGTCTCTAAGCGGACGGTGATGGATTGGTTTATGATGGCTTCCATGACTTTACAGGAGACGCAGCAAAGGGAGATTGGTCAGTAATTCTCAACAAGCCTGGGGTCTCCTTTTTTGAAGATAGGAATAACAGTTGCTACTGACCATAGGACAGGAAAGGAGCTGGTTCTAAGAGATATTTCATAGATAGTGCTTAGTCTGGCTATGGCAGTGGAGAGCTTTTTCAGAAAGTAGGCACATATTCCATCAGGACCAATAGATAGAGATGGTTTTAGGTTGTGTAGTGCCCTTTTGACGGTATCTTCAGTAAAATCAATGTGTATTAGATCATTGCAATTAAATAAAATAACAAAAAATTGCTAGCAGCAGTGGCTTTTCCACCCCATAGATTCCTGCTGCGCTCTTCTGCCTTCTGTGCATCCGCACATCAGGCACTGGACCCAGCTGTTCGTCCTCTTCCTCATCAGCCACCTCCAGACTTGGGGGCTGTTGACTCTCCATCTGAAGGCTGATGGACGGCCCAGGCTCTGCCTCTGCCTCTATCTGTGACAGCTCCGTTCCCTCTTCCCCCTTGAAGCTCTCAGATTGCCTTGATGTTGGCCTTGACTCCCATGTTGCCGCCCCATCTGATTTGGTGGCTGGAGGGGCCAGCGGCCGACAGACCACGACAATAACCCTTAAGTATTTCATCTTTTTCTCAACCTTAAACCCAACTTTTTGTTCAGTATATTACTGTCCTGTGAAGACCTATTCTTGATCATCATTATTTTCTGTTTGTTTATTTTGAAACCTGCCAAAGCCCCAAACAGATTTAATTTCCTCATCCAGTATTCTATATTGTTTTTTTAGGTTCTGTAATAATATAGCAAACTTTCATATATACTGAACTTGAGGGCCTTTCTACACAGTAAGCAAAAAGAGACTTACACTTTTGGGCCCCCCACAATGTATGGTTTTTTAAATAATTGATTAGTAGTTAAAAATGGTTAATGTTAACCGCAATTAACATGGCATTTTGAATTTGTCTATCTACATTCATATTTGACCCATCAGTGTCATAATCACATTTATTAGAAAAATTCCTTCACAATTTTTTAAACTAGCAATCATAGTTGACAAATGTGTGCATTTACACCCTATATTTAGTCTTCCTTTTGGCTTTTTGCTAAAGATGGTCCTGCAACGGTATAATCTATTGCTCTCTTGAATCTTGCTGTCCTTCCCAAAACATTGGCCAAATGGGAAGAAATTAAAGTCGAAAACTTTAGGAGATAATTATTATAGCTAGAGACAGAAACTACTCCTACAATATTATAATTGGATCATATGCGAATAGATATTAAAATATAAAAATGGCTTAGGACGTGCAACAGATATGACTACTATTTTTTTTTAATGATCATGATTAGAATTTTTGTAGCTTGAAGTATCTACGCTTATACTAGAACCAGAGGGTGTGGTTTTGATCCAGATTATTTATTGCAATAACAAGCTATGTTTTATGAATGTAAATTTAAAGCACTTTGTATTTTGGAAGGCTTTCTTCTGTCTATTAATATTTTATTGTTTCTGGTGTAGGAGATTGATGTGGAAGTAAGAAAACAGATTGAGGATGCAGCACAGTTCGCCACCACAGATCCAGAACCACCTCTGGAAGAACTAGGCCATTATATCTATAATAAAGAGCCACCCTTTGAAGTGCGTGGTCCAAATCAGTGGACTAAGTACAAATCTGTTGGCTAAGAATTCTGATTCAGCAGCTAGTTAAACTGACTGCATATTGGAGTTTAACTGTTACATCTGTTCTAAGTGATAAAAGCCAGATAAGATAAATCATAAAATAAATTTTAGGGAGGGTGGGGAAATAATAAGGAATTTTGAAAGAAAGTTTGTGCAAGAAGTAAATTAAACAAAGTTTATTAAACTTCAGTTTGTTCTGTGTTGCTGTATGATGAAAATTAGATCAAAATGGCATTCGTATTTACATTAATAAAAAGGTTTCATCAAGATTTTCTAAACATACATTTGCTTTATGTATATCTCTTTTGCTTTCTTTCATTCATTGCTTTTCATGGTTTTGTCCATTGTATTTACTTTAAAACTTAATATTTTAATGTACTCAAAATTATTGATATATTTACTATAAATAATATATTCAACCTACATTATTTTTCTTAGTGTGGAACCTTGCACAATTTGAAATGCTTTGGGGTTTATCTTGCTCTTACGAAATAATATAAAACCTAATACTTTGTTATACAACACCCAAACTTATTTTTTAAAAACAGGTATATTAGAAAAGGTTTACATCTTACATATGAGCAACTGCCTTTTGTAAGGTGAACTGTTCATGTAGCTAAGCATTTTCTAAGTTACTGTACATGTCTAAAGTTGTGTAGGTTGTTTAAATAATACACACACACACACACACAAAATTCATAATAAACTAGTCATTATTTAATATTTATAAACAAAGCTTTTAATTGTGCAAAACATGCAAGGCAATCTGTATAAAACTTATTTGGAATGTATTTTTTTCTTACAGTCCATTAGCATCTGGCAAAAATAAAATGCTAAACTTCCATTCCCAAGACTGTATTTTGCTTTCTGTGTTTTAATATTGCATTCCAGATGCGACAGACAAGTCCGCCACTGTGTGAGAAAATAAAACATCATCTTAGGTTCGGTCTACTAGAAAGCAGTATTTTCTAAAATTATGCAATACTGTTCTTACCGGAGTCTGAGTAGTTGCAAATCCTCCTTTGTGATACTGTTCAGAACATCACTGAGTGTATAGTCCTCTTGAACAAACTGAAATAAATAATTTGTGTTTAGAGAACAGTAAATGACAGCATTTAACATATTGGTTATTTAGTCTTACCCTATCAATTGCATCTGAATCAGCTCTTTGTTGTTTTAACCATTTGGTAAGTTCTTCATCAATGTTGTGCTGAAGACCAGATGACAACGGTTGAATTTCTGCAACAATTTGAAGTATGTTAACTAAACATATTGTCCAAATGTTTGTTTCTAGAATACACTTTAGCTATTAATAGGTATTACATCATATAGTCTATTGACTCCACTTAAATGAGCATAGAAAGTTTCATTTGCCCACTTACCCCTAGTATTTAACCGGAGCTGAAGAAGTTGCAAATCTTGAATTTTTTGCTGTAATGTTTGCTGAAGGAGTGTCTGGTATTCCCTTTCCCTCTGTATTAGGTTTTCCAGTAACCTATTATATAAAAAATTGTACTGACATAAAACGCAATCTAATTTAAAAACTATTTATTCTCCTGGACAACCTAATTTGAAATGTTTGTTACACAATATTTTTCTTTTTTCCATACACACAAATATGATTTTACCCAATTATGATTTGCAATCAAATGAACTACATTCAATTAAATCATGCATTCAGGCCATCAATTAATTGTACAGAACCCACTTATTTTGACTTTCTGGAGCAGAAAACATTTGTTTTCTTTTGCGGACTATATTTCTGAGATTGCAGAGAGAGATATATTTGCAGAGAGTCAGTTTGATTTAGTGGTTAAGATAACAGGCTGAAAAGCAGATTGCAACTTTAAGACCTGTTTTAGCCATGAAAACCAGCTTGGTGACTGGGCTACTCTCAGCCAAATCCACCTCACAAGGTGGTTGTTGGGATAAAAACCAGAGCAAGGTGTGTTAGATATCTTCACTTCTTTGAGTTATTTGTAAAAATAATTTAGACAGTATATAAAAATAAGTTTCTTCTAGCTTCTCCATTGGGCTGTTCACTAGCCTTTGGTGACCCAGAGATAATAATGAGTGTGGACATCCCTTTTGTCTTCCTGTCTGTTGGGACTACCAGCAGAGAAATTAATTGTCTTTGCAAGATAAATTTAAAAATGCATATTTTATATCCTGTAATTGGTTGAGCTGCTATTGCTGAAGAAATTTATGCAATATTAGATTATCGTAAAAATGGTTAAAATGTCAGTTTGAATGTTTTAATGAAAATATTGCCACATGCTCTTTACCTGTTTGTTTGCTGCTTTAATTTATTTAACTGCAAATGAAGTTTCTGTTCAGTGTCTGGGGACTGAGAAGAAGTAAGTGTGCATCTTCCAGCAGTAACAGATTCCTCTGGTCTTCCTTGCTGATAATCTTCCTCAGTTTCATCTGCCTCTTTATCGGCTTCAGTTTCTGATGCTGGTTCAAAATGAGTTCGAAGCTCTGTGTACAAAGCAAAATTGTACTAATTTTTTACTTCTTTTCTTGTAATATGAATCTATAAAAGTAAAATCTCCATTTCTATATACCTGGCCTGTTGGTTCAACCACTGGCCACAAGACATCCTGATCGGCTGCTTCAAAGACGGGCTAACCAACAAAGTCTACAACACCTGCATCTCCCAGGGGTATTCCCCCCACCCCCTCCATGGCTGGTATGTCATAGCTGAGGAAGCAGACATCAACCTTGCCTGACAAGCATCGCCCAGGGATGAGGTGGCAAAATTCCTCGGAGAAAGAAGAAACCCCGAGAGCACTGGGCTTCCAAGTCCAGGTCTAACTGACCAATTTAGTGAACAACCCCAGGTCTGCTGAAGAAGTCATAGAGTTCACCCCATCCCCAGGGAAGGCTAGAAGTCCAACCAGTCCAGTGGGACTGACTAGGATGGTGACCCCCTAGTAAGTGGCCCAATCACCCTGGTGACAGTCCCCATTGAACTAATCATCCAATCCTCAGGAAAAAAGCTAGCCTAACGGCCCTTCTGGACTTGAGGTGCACCAGGTATCCAATCTTTTCAATCTTTAATCTAAGTAAGTGCCATTGCCTGATAATATGTCTTCCAATCTGGTAGCCCAAAGCCTTCCCTTTCTCTACTGTCCTGCAATAATTTTGTTTTAATCTGTGCTTTTCTCCCCAGCCAAATGTATTTCATAATTAATTTAAGTTTTTGAAGAAAGATTTCCCTGAATGTATTGGTACTACTTGGAAAAAGAACAATATTCTTGGTAAAATGTTCATTTTAATGGAGGCTATTCTTCCAATGAAGGACAATTGTAGATTTTTCCATGTTTCTAAATCCTTTTTTATCTGTTGCAGTATTTTGTCGTTATCTTTAATTAAAGAACATCTGGCTGATAGCCAAATTCCCAAATATTTTACTTTTTTGGTCACTTGCATGCCCATCCTTTCTTCCCTTTCCCGTTTTTGGTGAGATTTTTCATTATTACCTTTGTTTTACTTTTGTTGATTTTAAATCCTGCTACTCTACCATATTCTTCTATTTGTTGCACTAATTTAAGTCCTGTATCTAATGTTTGTTCCAGAATAAATACTAAATCATCTGCAAACGCATGGACTTTATATTCTTCTTTTCAGGCCCATTATTTCCTGGTCACTTCTAATTTTTATTAATAACAATACCTCCAAGGTTAGAATGAATAATAGAGGTGATAATGGCAACCTTATTTTACCCCCTTTGCAATGTTAAATTTTTTGGTGATATCGCCATTTATTATTACTTTAGCTGTTGTGTATATTTTTTCCACCATCTTTATGAATTTCTCCCGAAAATTCATATTCTTCAATTGTAAAACGATAAGCTTCCACTTTAAATTATCAAAAGCTTTTTGGGCATCCAAGAAAATTAATGCATGGGCTTCATAATATTCTAATGTGTTTATAATAGTTCTCATGCAAATGTTTTATAATCCACGTTCAATAATGAAATGGGTCTGTAATTTTTAATCTGTTGTGGAGCTGTGTCTTCTTTTGGGATGAGTGTGATAAGTGCTTTTGTCCACGAATTAAGTATTTTCGCTTCTACAGGTGCTTCATTAAATACTTCTACCATGTTTTCCTGAAAATAAGACATGTCCTGAAAATAAGGCCATGCCAGATTTACGGAGTGGGCAAAAATATAAGTCCTCCCTCAAAAATAAGCCCTAGTAAAGGGTTGGTTTAGCCAGAACACGCAGCCCTTCCCTTCCCCGGTCACCTAAGGGCTTCTTGGCCCCTAATCAGATCTGAGCTGCTCCCTTCACAAAAGAGCTGATTTGTGGGTGCCACTCAGGTCTCTGCCTTGAGCAAAAGTCGCTTTTGTAGCCAATTGCAGCTGCAAAAGAAGCCGGAGGCCAAGCAACACAACCCCAATGCCTCATGCCCTCTTTACCTAACAGTGACAGTCACAGCAGGCAATTCCACCCACGGAACAAGAAAGGAAGGCATAGAAATCAATACACCTGGGACATTGGAAGAAGCCCTGCGAGGAGATGCCGCTGCTGATGTGCAGGAAATCCCCCCCACCTGCAGATCGTCCTTTCAAAGAGGAGTTTCACTAGGATGAAGGCTACACAAACGCCACCTCCAGCCACCTCTTCATCCAGCCCCCCCGAACACCCTCCAGAAACCTCAGGAGCTTCCCTGAAGCCTCCAGAGGGCAAAAAACAGACCTATGGGGAACCCAGAAGTTTGGGAAAGGTGACTTCTGGTTTGTCCCTAGGGCCGTTATTTGACCTCCAGAGCCTTCAGGGGCCTTCAGGCGGCTTCCCTGAAGGCTCCAGAGGGCGAAAAACATCCCTAAGAGCAAACCGGAAGTCACTTCCGGTTTGTCTGTAGGGCCATTTTTTCGACCTCCAGAGGCTTCAGGGAAGCCTCCTGAAGGCTTAGGAGGGGGGGGGGAACGGTTCTATGAGCAAACCAGAAATCTGTTCTCAAACTCCCGTTGTGCCTGTAGGGCTGGTTTTTCGCACTTTGGAGGGAAGCTTCCGGAGGGCAAAAAACAGCCTTAAAAGAAGGCCGAAGTCATCTGGCCAGCACGCACATGCACACTGGTCAGCTTTCAGGGCAACGCCTCGTGTGCCCTGACAAATGGCTCCACGTGCCACCTGTGTTCTAGACTCACAGTTCTAGACTCTCACAAACAGGAAAACTCCAATATTTAGTTGCATGGAAAGACTTTCCTCTCTACAAGACTGAATGGGTGGATCTTAAGCACATTAAAGTGGATCTGGATTGACCAAAACAGTTCCCTACTCTAACCACATATCTACCTTGTAGATACCTCTCTTTCTCTCTGTGTTGTGTCTTTCCAAGGACTGATGTCCTTGTCAAGGAGAGCAGCATGTCCGATCCAACAGCTTCAGCTTGGTGCCTTGCTGGCATTCTGCTAACAATTGGGGAGGAGAGGGGGGAACAAATGGGCAATAAAGATGTATACCTTTATGATGGGAAATTGGGGGGAGGGAATTGACAGCTGAGGAAGAACAGAGAGCTTTGGAATCCAGTTTAGCTGGCAACTTCAAGACTGTTTATCCTGAGAGTGAAATTTCATCTGCCCAAAGACCTCAGTGTCTCTTAAGATATCTTGGCAGTGACAGATTGGCTGCACACTGATGGATTATGGGGGGAGGGCTAAAGAGAATCAGGTTGAGTTCTATATTGCCACATGGGAATTTTAGATTCCGCTCGACTTTACTGCATTCTCCATCTCTTAGTAAAAGTACTTTTTCACTTCAACCAAATGGAGTTGAAAGTTTTACTTCCCAAGGAGGTCTGACCCTCGGCCTATTTTGATGGGTAGGTGACTTCCTCCTTGATAGACCCTCAATTATTGTCTTTTCTCCATTTGTTTGGTGCCTACGTATCGCAGTGTTGCTTGCTAGAGGGGATATGATTCTTCCTAGGTTTTTTTAATTGAAATTTTAGGAAGAAACATATCACCAATAAGGATCGTGTGTGTGTGTGTGTGTGTGTGTGTGTGTGTGTGTGTGTGTGTATTCATTCTGACCATGTGTGCAAACATTTCTACTCCATTTGTCATTATCAAAAAAATCTGATGATAATACAGATCTTATACTACAGGACAAAAATCTAATGCCACTGCATTTTGCTACGAGATTATTGCTAATGAACACTCTGTGTATAGTCTAGCAAGCTCTATAAATTTAAGAGCATGATATAGCCCACAATTTTATCAGCTTGTCAGTAAACTAAAATGTTTTAAAAACCTAAGTATTGTCGCTTAGATGCTACTATCAGGTTTTGATCTATAGCAGTGGTTCCCAAAGTGGGTAGTACCGCCATCTGGGGGGCAGTGGGATTGCTTAGGGAGGCGGTAAGAGGCAAGGGGCTGGCAGGGGGGTGGTAAGAGGCAAGGAGAGGCAGCAGAGCAGTGCTGAAGATGCCCCCCCCCTCTAGTGAGTCATTTAGATGAGAAATACTTCACTTGCTCTCCCCCACCCATCCGGAAGCCGCTCAATCGCTTGCTACTCCCACCCGTCTTATGCTAGCCCTGCCCACTGCTCACTGTTTGGCTGGTTCAGCAATCGCCCCACCCACCTGTAAACCCACTTAGTTTGGGTTTAGTTTAGTTTTCTGCTTGGCTTTCTATTGCTACCTGCTGACTCCGAGGAGGTAAGTAAGCTGCAACTAAGCACGGGGCGGGGGGGCGGCAGGTCAGCTGGAGTGGCCTGCCGCAACCCTGCAAAGATCCCTGCAAAGATCCCTGGCTTGCTTCTAGCGCAGGGCCGCAGGGCTGCCAGCAGTGATTTCTAATAGCTGGGAGGTCCTTTGTGGGCAGCCAGGTGCTGTGGCTGAGGTAAAGCCACCAAAGCCTCCGCAGGTGCCCCTGCCCATGGCAGTGGCAGCAGCACCTCCCCCTCTGTTTGGAGCACCTCAGCTGGGTCCCGCCTTACCCCTGCTGCTGCCTCCTCCACCACTGTGCTTTTTTTCCTGCGGGATGGGAGCTGAATGGCAGTTGCAGACCGACCGCGGGAGGGGAAAAGGGCGGCAGAGTGCTGGCAAAGGTGAGGTGGTGAGGAGGAACCCAATGTTGGCGCCATCACGGGAACCAACAGGAAGGCGGTGGAAGGGGAGGGAGCAGGAAAAAAGGGCCTCATGGCTCCTCAAAAGCACCTTTGGGTCTTTAGTTGTTCAACGATCAGGAACCTCCTATAAAATATTCAGACTTGAAATATATGTGGCAAAGTAAAAGAACTCAAGATGGTTATTCTTAAGCCATTTCTCCGTTGCACACAAATCAAGATTTTATTGTTCCCATTGATTAGAACGGATTTCTGTTTGGCTTAAGTGAATCATTCGTTGCTGATTTATCTAAATTCTAATCTTTATTGAGTTGGATGATTGATTCCTGCGGTTAGATTTCTGTTCTCCAAAAGCTGTATTTTAGGGCCAAAAATAGTTCACACCGTCACCTAGCTTCGTCATTTAATTTTGAAAATTAAGAATACTTGAGTGCATTTTTCATATTGTATCTTTTTATGGGAATATTTATCCTTTAATTATTAATGTGAGAAACAAAGAAGGGAGGGAGGGAGGAGAAAGGAAGGACAAAACAGTCCATACAGTCCATCCATGTTTAGTAAGTAGGTGAAAAGGAACAATGATAAGGGAAAAGATAAAAATTATCATTATAATTCTTACTATATTATTATTAATGATAAAATAGTTTTCTTGAAATCCTTTTATTGTATGGAGCATCTTCAAAAAGCAAAACTACAGTATAATATAAAGAATATAAAGAATATAAAGAAATTTCATTTGATTTCCTACTTTCATTATTACACTGGACAAAACCAGCATTATAAGGACCTCTGGAAAAAATAACACTCATTGTTTATTTATTTATTTATTTATTTTTATTTTATTACATTTATATCCCACCCTTCTCCGCAAAGGACCCAGGGCGGCGCACAGGAGATTTAAAAAACATACAAAAATAGAACATAAATAATTTAAAATATATATTAGATCCCAAACCTGTGCTAAAACCAATTATTAATTAAAACCCAATTTAAAACTTTTCTACAGTCCCCATGGGAGGTTAGGCTAGGCCGGCTTGATGAAAAAAGTATGTCTTTAGACATTGGCGGAAGAGGTGGAGGTCGGTGATGGTCCGGAGTTCAGGGGGTAGGTCGTTCCAAAGGGCAGGGCCCGCCACAGAGAAGGCTCTTCCCCTGGGTGTCGCCAGTCGGCATTGTCCGGCCGACGGCACTCTGAGAAGGCCCTCTCTGTGGGAGCGTATCGGTCTAAGGGATGTATGGGGCACGAGACGGTCTCGCATATAACTAGGCCCCGAGCCATGGAGCGCTTTAAAGATGGTCGTCAAGACCTTGAAGCGCACCCGAAAGACCACAGGAAGCCAATGCAGCTCGCGCAGGATTGGTGTTATATGGGAGCTTCTGGTAGCTCCCGTAATTACCCGCGCGGCTGCGTTTTGGACTAGCTGTAGCTTTCGAGTGCACCTCAAGGGAAGCCCCATGTAGAGAGCATTACAGTAGTCGAGACGGGACGTCACAAGAGCTTGAGTGACTGTGCGAAGGGCAGCCCGGTCCAGTAAGGGGCGCAATTGGCGCATCAGGCGTACCTGATGAAACGCCCCCCTGGCCACGGCTGCCACATGGTCCTCCAAGGACAGCCGGGAATCCAGGAGGACACCCAAATGGCGCGCCCTCTCCACGGGGGCCAATGTTTCGCCCCCAATGGCCAGAGTTGGAGTAATCTGGCTGAACCGGGGTGCCGGAAACCACAGCCACTCAGTCTTGGCAGGGTTGAGCTTGAGTTTGTTACCACCCATCCAGATCCGTACGGCCTCCAAACACCGGGACAGCACTTCGACGGCATTGTTGGGGTGGTCTGGGGTGGATATGTACAACTGAGTGTCATCAGCGTACAGATGGTACTCCACCCCAAAAACCACGGATGATCTCACCCAGCGGCTTCATATATGTGTTGAAAAGGAGGGGCGAGAGGACCGACCCCTGAGGAACCCCACATAGGAGGGGCCTCGAGGTCAACCTCTGCCCTCCCGTCAACACATATTGCGACCGACCAGAGAGGTAAGATGAGAACCACCGCAGAACGGTGCCTCCCAGCCCCAATCCCCCCAGTCGGTGCAATAGGATACCATGGTCGATGGTATCGGAAGCCGCTGAGAGGTCTAACAGGACTAGGATAGAGGAATAACCTCTATCCCGCGCCCTCCAGAGATCATCAACCAATGCGACCAATGCCGTCTCGGTACTGTGACCGGGTCGGAAGCCGGACTGGCGCGGGTGTAGATAATCAACTTCCTCCAGGTGTCGCGGAAACTGTTGGGCTACCACACTCTCAACAACCTTCACCAGAAAGTGAAGGTTGGAGACCGGACGATAGTTCTCTAATAAAGCTGGGTCCAGGGACGGCTTCTTGAGGAGGGGCCTCACCACCGCCTCTTTCAAGACGGAAGGTAAGGACCCCTCACTCAAAGATGCGTTGACAATGCCCTGGAGCCAGCCTCGTGTCGTTTCCCAGGATGCCAGTACAAACCAGGAGGGACACGGGTCCAATAAACATGTGGTCGCCCTAAGTTTCCTTGACAACCTGTCCATATCCTCGGTGGTAACAAAGTCAAACTCCTCCCAAGATGGAACCTCAAGACTAGTCTCGGACAGTCCCACAGGACCACCGTCGATGGAGGGTAGCTCATTCCGAATCCGAGTGATTTTCTCCTGCAGATAAATCCCAAATTCCTCTCCTCGCCCTTGTAGACGGGCTTCCCGCGGCCTCTGGTGAAGGAGGGAGCGGGTCACCCCAAACAGGGCGGCAGGGCGGTTATCTGCGGATGCAATTAGGGTGGCACAATACTCACGTTTGGCCACCTTTATCACCACTAAGTAAGCCCTAATATGGGTTCTCACTAGTGTTCGGTCGGCTTCGGAGCGAGAGGATCTCCATCTGCTCTCTAGGCGTCTCTTGTGGCGTTTCATCCCCCGGAGCTCCTCAGTAAACCAAGGAGCCTGGGTGATTCGTCGCCGCAAGAGAGGCCGCAAGGGCGCGACTCGGTCCAAGGCCCCCGCGGCCGCACTTAACCATGCGGCCACTAGGTCCTCAGTCGAGTCGCGGGGCAGGGTCACAGGAATTGGCCCAAGCTCCCTCTGGAACCTTTCCGGGTCCATTAGAAGCCTGGGGCGGAACCATATAGGAGTATCCGGTTCCGCCTCCCCGCGGTGAGGTGAAGCGATTGGAAAGTCCAGCCGGAGGAGAGCGTGATCTGTCCATGACAAGGGAGTGATGACTAAATCCCCTATTCCCAGATCACAACTCCACTGTCCACTCCACTATTAAACAGATGTATTGCCATTACACACACTATTAAACACTGTCCACTCCACTATTAAACAGATTTATTGCCATTACAATAAACTACTTAAGGTCCCATAACTTTCACTGTTAGTCTGGGAAATCTACTGGTCTTGTAAAAATAAAATAAAAAAATAGAGGGCACGTGTATATCACCTCAGACTAGAACCATTTTCGATCTGATTCATGTTTAATTTGGGTGAGATTTTGGTAGATTTTAGTTTTTAAAAGTACCCAGATTGTAATTTTAAGCACCCATTTTTTTGAATGTGGGTTTCCCTAAAATCCGAGAGAATTAAGTGGCACTTTTAACAGGGCAGAAATAATGTCATTAAAAGGATACGATCCAGTTTTGAAGTCAGTGTGTCTTGTTTGGGCTCCTTTGAAGTGAAGGAGAATGAAACACAATTCACTTATCCAATGTCTCACTTAGCAACCGAATTTTTGGGCTCAATTGTGGTCATAGGTCAAAGGCTACCGTGTACTACATTGCAATGCAATCATTTTTAAATCTCTGGAATTTGCACACAACATCCTTGGTCCTTGTTAGCACAACTTCAGTGATTCACTTCAAAATCTTTGCCAAAATAAGTTGTTGTCCTTAAGACGAGCTGGGGAATTTGCAAGCATTTGGGTGAATTTCCAACTCTGTTATTCCATTATCGTATAAAATCCTCAGGGTTCTTTGCAAAGTCATCCTATCAATCAGAATAGAGCTGGAAGGGGCTCTTCGTAAAAACCTCCAGTGATGAAGCCCCCACGACTTCTGAAGGCAAGTTGTTCCGCTGGTTAATCATTCACTATCCGAAGATTCTCCGAATTTCCAGATTGGATCTGCCTCTGGCTTCATTTCCCAGAATTCCCCAGCCAGCATGCTTTAAAATGGGTGGATTATAGAATCATGGGGCTGCAAAGGACCTTGGAGGTCTTCTAGTCCACCCGTTTACTCAAGCAGGAAACCCTCGGCCATTTCAGACAAGTAGCTGTGCGCTCTCTTCTTAAAAACCTCTAGTGATGAAGCACCCACGACTTCTGAAGGCAACTTCTGTTCCAACCCTCACCCTAACCTGCATGCATCAACCCATGGGACAGAAGTTGCCTTTGGAAGTTGTGGGAGCTTCATCATCGGAAGCTTCCAAGAAGAGACTGGACTGCCATCTGTCAAAAATGGTGTAGGGTCTGCTTGTGGGGGGTGGGGTTGGACTAGATGACCTACAAGGTCCCTTCCAACTCTGTTAATCTGATGTCTGAAATGCACATCACAAAGCTCCAGAACCAAACCAAACACCATCTCCAAGTCTGGCATGAAAATAATGGTTCCTCATTCATACCAAGCTCAAAGTTCTGGACTTTACGGGATTTCTAGCTGCCTCTTGAATTATTAGATGCTCTCAAATCTGTCCACCGATTCCCAAAGGGTTACTTGACAGCTTTAAGACTTGCGTGCTTCAAATGCCAGAGTTTCTGAGCCAATGTTTTGGTTGCTAAGCAGGAGCTTTGTTAAGTGATACTGATAATATATAACACTTTTAATTAAAGCGGGTATCTTGAATAAACATAACTTTGAGTTTCAAATAATACTGATTTTGTTGTCTTAGGTGACATCTGTGAGTTGTTGATTTTCAGAGCAGAAATGGCAGAAAATCTAAGAAGAAATGTAGACAATATAATGTGGAATATCTGAGGTATGGATTTATACCAGAATCATCAAACCAGCAGCTACCATGGTGTCTACTATGCAAAAAAGTATTTTCCAATGAGGCAATGAAGTCTTCCAGAAAGGCACATCCTGAAAAGGCAGACATGAACCTAACATTTTTCCAATCACTTTGTGACAACTTCCAAAAGCGCTCAACACTGTCACACATGTTTTGCAATGCTTCCCAACAAAACACTGACGGTTTGCGTGCATCATACAACATTTCGTTGCTGATTGCAAAGTCTGGAAAGTCACATACTATTGGTGAGGAACTAATCCTACCAGCCATTAGTGAGGTTCTGAGTACTGTTTTGCATAAGTCACCACATGATATAATTAGGACAGTTCCTCTCAGCAACAATTCTGAGAATGGCTGAGAATGTGGAAGATGTATTGTGCTGCATACTACGGACAACAGACTTTGCATTACAGCTGGATGAATCAAATTGGCCAGGCAATGAATCTTTGCTTCTTGCTTATGTGCGCTTTATTAAAGATGAAGGTTTGACTCAAGAGTTGTTATTTGTGAGGCAACTAAAACAGATACTAAAGGGGAGTCAATATTTTCATGTTGTTGAGCAGTTTTTCAAAGACAAGGAAATTCCACTTACCAACATACTAGCTTGTGCAACTTATGGAGCACCATCAATGACTGGTCGCTACCGTGGGCACGTTGCTTACTTGAAGAAAGCAGTGCCAAATGTCTTTACCATTCACTGTGTCATTCATCGCCAACATCTGGTTGCAAAAAACCTCAGTGATCGCTTGCACAAGTCATTACACACTGTCATTACTGCAGTTAACAAAATTAAAGTACGTGCTCTCAATGATCGTCTTTTCAGAGAGCTCTGTGTTGAGAATGATGAAGATTTTGATCATTTGCTGCTTCATACAGAAGTTCGTTGGCTATCAAAAGGCAACTGTGTGAGACGCTTTTACAATCTTTTTGACACTGTTGTTGAGTTCTTTGAAGACAAGAATGCTGTGCTCAGTGGTGAACTCAAAGGGATCAGGCATGACATTGCCTATTTATCAGAACTATTTACAAAGTTCAATGAATTGAATTTGCAGTTGCAGGAAAATGAGGTCAATCTTATTAAGGCCAAATCTGTCATCTGTACATTTATTTCAAAGCTAACTCTCTTCAAGTGCAATATAGGCCGTTGCAAGCTATACCAATTTCCGAGCTTGTCTGAGCTAGAAGAGAAAGGTGGGGTACAAGATGATGATCTTCAAGTGTTTTGTGACCATTTGGACATGCAGCATAAAGATATGTCTGCGCGATATCAGGATCTTCTTTTGCTGGGAATTCCAGATTGGGTGTTAAATCCATTTTCAGATACTGAGGAAGATGGGATAGTGGAAGAACAACTCATAGAGCTGCAAAATGACATTGAGGTGAAGCCAAAGTTCAAGAAATCATACCAAGAGTTTTGGTTATAGAAAAAAAATTCTGATCGCTATCCTGCACTATGGACAGTGGTTAAGACGCTCCTTTTTGCATTTCCAACATCATATTTGGTGGAACATGGCTTCAGTTGTGGTCATCCAACTTCTCTCCAAGCAAAGAAATCGACTCCATGTTACTGAACGTGGTGATTTAAGACTCCTGCTAAGTGACTTAAAACCAGACATTGGGAAACTGGTATCACTTCATCACATTTAGAATTTACTGAACAGTGAAGTAGTTACTAAATTTTATTGACTTTACTAAGTTACTAGTTAGTAAGGTTCTTGATAAATGACTATCAGACTTTGAAAACCTGGTATCACTGGATCATGTACAACAATTTTGTTGAATTAACATTAGCTACAAAGGTTTTTAAATTGGATTTTGAATAAATGTGCAATTAACTGTTAAAGTTTTGAATTTTACTGTTATTATCTTCCTTCCATCGTGCAAACCGTCCAGTCACATGAACCCCCCCCCCCAGCCACGCCCACCAAGCCATGCCCACAGAATCAGTCGTAAAAAAAAGATTTATACGATCTGAAGAGAAACCAGAGTATAAAAAAATTGAATTCTAGCACTGGATGGGGGGCGCTGAGGATCAGTTTGTAGCACCACGAGGGCGGTGGACTGAAAAAGTTTGGGAACCACTGATCTATAGGGTCTCAGATAGAAATTGATAGGGCAAGGAGTATCCCCAAAATACGTTGTAGTAACAGGAGCTTTCAGTTTCTGTTTTAATTTCACAAATGATGTTAGTGCAGTGGTGGGTTCCGGATTCCATTCCAACTGGTACAGTTGGAACGGCCCCGGCATCACCCACATGCACGCATGTGACGCATGCGTGCGTCCTACCTGTCAGCAAGGCTTCCGCAATCCTCCGTGAAACTCCGGCTGCTCAGCGGAGCGTCGCACAGGCGCTGTGTGCACCATGCGCGTGAGCGGAGGCACAGAAGCCTTAAAAGACAGGTAAGGAGCCTGGCGGGCAGGCCCTCCAGAACCCTGTTCCAGAACAGAATCCGGTGTTCCGGGCTGGCTCCAGTAAGCCTGTACCAGGGCGTACCGTCTGCAACCCACCACTGTGTTAGTGGTTCTTTTAAGTTATATTGGGTGTGTCTCATTCTGTCATAATATATGTGTCTCAATATGTCATACTAATAAGGCTATACACAGCATATTTAACCATGCAATTTCACTTACCAGGAATAAGAATAGTAATGGCTGCTTGAACTGCATGGCGTATTATATTATCCATTGCAAACATCCAATGAGGTTTGATTAAATGATTCCTTAATACTTTGTTCACCTGTTAGAAAGAGGCAAATGAATGATTATATATTAAATGTCCAACTTACTAATCAGGTAACTGCAGCATTACAATAAAGAAACTTGGATTACCGTATTTTTTGGAGTATAAGACACACCCCTCTCTCTCAAAAAAAGTTGAAAATCTGGGTGCATCTTATACACTGAATACAGCATTTTAGGCCTCCTGAAACCCTGCCCCCTTCACAAAAATGGCCGTGCATAGCCTTTAGGAGGCTTGTAGAGTGCGGGTTACTTTTTGCTCAATTTTGCCTCCCCCAGCCCGCAGGAGCACTCTATAAGCCTCCTAAAGGCTATGCATGCCCTTTCTAGGACAAAAAGTGGGCCGATTTTTGATCATTTTGGGGGTCCCCTACCCCCCAGGAGCACTCTTCAAGCCTCCTAAAGGCCATTCATGCCTTTGGGGGGGGGGGGAAAACAGGCCCGTTTTCATGAAACATGGGCCATTTTTGGGAGGTGTGCAGAGTGCAAAAACTTTTTTTAAAATTTGCCTCTTCAAAATCTTGGTGCGTCTTATACTAAAAATATGGTAATAGCTCCTATAAGCAATTGAATTATATCAGGAAAAGAAACATTCTGATGATTCAGTAAACATGGAGAACTTCAATTTTTATATATCTTGGGGAAAGGCAGCTGCTTCTATTTGAAGAACATTATCGGTTGTTATCTACTGTCAGACCTTCTTGAATTTGTTAATTAAGTTATTCTCCAAAGCACCTGAGGGCAGGACAAGAAGCAATGGGTAAAAACTAATCAAGGAAATAAGCAACCTAGAACCAAGGAGACATTTCCTGACAGAACAATTAATCAGTGGAACAACTTGGTTCCAGAAGTTGTGAAATGCTCCAACTCTGGAAGTTTTTAAGAAGATATTGGATAACCATTTGTCTGAAATGGTGTATGGTTTCCTGCCTAAGCAGGGGGTTAGACTAGAAGACTCCAAGGTCCCTTCCAACTCTGTTATTCTGGTGTTAATTAAATGTTTTGATACTACAATTTTTAGACAATATTATCATTTCAAGATTTCTAGTTTAAGGAAAGCTTACTGTATTTTTCGGAGTATAAGATGCACCTTTTTTCCTCCAAAAAGAGGCTGAAAGTCTGGGTGCATCTTATACATTGAATGCAGCATTTTTTGCTTCCCAAAACCCCAAACCCTTCACCAAACTGGCTGTGCCTAGCCTTATGGAGGCTTCCAGAGAGCTCCTGGGGGCTGGGGAGGGCAGAAATGAGCCTAAATCGGGGCATTTTTTGCCCCCCCAGCAGCACTCTATAAGCCTCCATAGGGCTATGCATTCAATTTATTTAACACAAAAATGACCTGTTTTCGTGATAAATGGGGCGTTTATTTTGCTCATATTTCACCCCCCTACCCCCCGTCCAGGAGCACTCAGCAAGCCCCCCCCCCCCCCAAGGCTAGTCATGCTTTTTATTTGAAGAAAAACGGGCACATTTTCGCAGAGAAAGAGCAGTTTGGGGGAGGTATGCAAAGTGAAAAAAAACCTTCCCCCCACCGTTTCGGAAGGCTGTTTAGTTACGTGGCAACTTTAAGACTTTGGACTTCAACTCCCAGAATTCTCCAGCCAGCATAGCTTGTGGACATAGCTGGCTGGAGAATTCTGGGAATTGAAGTCCACGAGTCTTAAAGTTGCCACGTTTGGGAACCCCTGAGTTAGAACACTTTCGGAAAGCTCTTTCGGAAGGCTCTTTAACTGTTTCTGTGCCAGGAGAAACAAAGTTTTAAGGTTTGTCAGCGATTTCTTTCTCCAGGACATGGATAAATACACCTGGAAACATCAACCTATCTACCTACTCTCTCTCTCTCTCTCTCTCTCTCTCTCTCTCTCCCTACTGTATTTCTCTCTGTTTCTCTCTCCCTATCCTTCTACCTACCTACACACACTCTCTCTCCCTACCTACCTACTGTATTTCTCTCTCTCTATTTCTTTCTATCCTTCTACCTACCTACACACACACTCTCTCTCCCTACCTAGTATTTCTCTCTCTCTTTCTATTTCTCTCTATCCTTCTACCTATCTACCTACACACACACACTCTCTCCCTACCTACCAACTGCATTTCTCTCTCTCTCTATCCTTCTACCTACCTACGCACACACACACACACACTCTCTCTCTCTCTCTCCCTACCTACCTACTGTATTTCTCTCTATGTCTCTCTCTTTCTATCCCTTTATCTACCTACCTGCCTACTCTTTCTACTTACCTACCTACCGTATTTCTCTTTCTTTCTCTCCCTCTATCTGCCTACCTACTTTTTTTTGTAATTTGCCTCTTCAAAACCTTGGTGCGTCCTATACTCCGGTGCGTCTTATACTCTGAAAAATACAGTAATTTTTATAGTAAAAATTGGATAGATTGACAGAATGACTGTTTAATATCTGAATAAAATTATAATCACTGTTTTTAAAGAAAAGTTAAAATTTGTAGTGTTCAAAACATATATTTCTTTAGCATTTCAATGTTTTATTATCTGCATCTATATTATCATCCAGGCAAAGCAAAAGACTACAAATGAAATAATGTATCTATACTGGCCATGTAAAAGTACTTGGGAAATTTGCTTACTTAAACCTCTATACACAATGTATTTTAGAAGTATCTGCATAGAGGAGAAAGTGGAATTTGTTTACAGCAATTTTATAAATAAATAAAAATGTTCTTGAAGATTTTCTATGTATGTGCTTTCAATCATCAGCTGCAATGAAATGTTTATATCTGATGAGTGTCAGGCAGGCTTATCTTCTGCTCTTTCTTCAGAATGCTATGATCTTGGTGTCATTTTCTTGAATTTTAGCTCATGAGACACATATCCACTTGCCCATACTAGAGAATATATACTGGCTGCGCTAAAGTGCTTAAGAATACATGAATGTTTCCAACAGCAAAACTTTGCCCTTCCCTATATTCCAAATATTAAGCTAGGATCGGACATACTGCATCTTGAAATCCAAACAATGCTAATTGAATCTGATTGATTGAAGTATTGTCAAAATCAAGATCCATTTTCAACTTTGATATAGTTGATGCCATAATTCTGTGTTCAGGCGAGTGTATGAAATCTCTTAGAATCCCAATTATCTGCTTAATGTGAGCAACTGAAAGATGCAGCTCTTCTGAACTCTGAAAAATATGAACGTGCAAAATAATTTTTTAAAAAGTCAGAAATGATGAGTTCAACAAATGTTATAGCTATTGTTAAATAAGTAACTCAAACCCATAATTACCCAAAATCACATTACTGAATCAATAAATTAATTGAATAGAGGCTTAGAAACTGGCTTGTCAAATCGAATATTGATAGTATAACTGAAAGCTACCTGTTTCATTTACTTTCATTTGTCATATAATTATAAAGGAGTAATTAGGAATGGAAGAGCAGTAAAGAGCCAGTTTGATGTAATGATTAAGGTGCTACAAACCAGGAGATTGTGAGTTCTAGTCCTGCATGAAAGGCAGCTGGGTGACTTGATCAGTTTCACTCTCAGCTGAAGCTACTTTGCAGGATTTTGTTGTGAGGAAAACAGGAAGAGAAAGGAGTATTCTACTTGTGACCACAATTGAGGCCAACATTTCTGTTGCTAAGTGAGACATTTGTTAAGTGAATATTGCCTCATTTTACAATCTTTCTTGCCAGGACATGGACCCCCAGGACATTGCAAGTGTCATAAATATGAGTCAGTTGCCAGCATCTGAATTTTGATCACGTGACCATAAGGAGGCTGCAATGGTTGTAAGTATGAAACACTTTCGTAGCTCACTTTTTTCAGTGCTGTTGTAACTTAAAGCAGGGGTCTCCAACCTTTGCAACTTTGAGTCTGAAGGACTTCAGCTCCCAGACTTCTCCAGCCAGCAAAGCTGGGAGCAAAGCTGGCTGGAGAAGTCTGGGAGCTGAAGTCCTTCAGACTTAAAGTTGCAAAGGTTGGAGACCCCTGACTTAAAGGAACTGTTATAAGTTGACGACTACCTTATTATGTAGGTTCACTGTGTTATTCATTAGAAAATAATAAAGCAGGACAAAACATTTTTTTTAAAAAGAAGGTGCAGCTATGTTTAACTTTTTACATGCTGCTTTTTATATTTGCACTCCAGAGATTGGAAAAGAAGTAGAAGGAAAGATAACGGTGTTATTTCCGTACCATATCACTTTTTATGGCTCCCTCTAGGAAAATTTCCATTTAATAGTATTTATTTAGTGTTTTTCCCAGCGCTTAGAAAGTATGAAGAATATAAATCAATTTTACGTGCATGTACAAAAGATAAATCAACTGATCCTAAAAGCCAGAGAAAGTCTTAGCATGACATTTAGTTGAAAAGGTTTTTAGGTCATCGTGTGGGAACTGACAGGGGGAGGGAGGGAAGAAAACAAGAGGAAAGGAAACCAAATGTCTAGGGCAGGGCTCTGCAAAGTTGGCTCTTTTAAGACTGGTGGACTTCAACTCCCAGCTATACTGGCTGGGGAATTCTGGGAGTTGAAGTCCACCAGTCTTAAAAGAGCCAACTTTGCAGACCCCTGGTCTAGGAGAATCATGGCCAAAAATCAAAAGAAAAATGTATCATTTCTATTGACTTTCATATTGTTATGTCAACAAATCCTACCATACATAGTGTTTTAAAATTCTTCATATAAAACAATTATTTTACCATAGTATTAGCTTTTTGCAAATTAGCAAGGTAAGTTATTACCTGTGCTACACAATCTTGTAGATTAGAAGCTACTTCATTCTGCTCATCCTTAAGTATTTTATGAAGAATTGCACGACGTTCACTGTCCTTCCTTAGTAAGAAAAGACCAGAATCTTTTTCCTCAAGGGAAGGAGAGGAATTTCGCTCATCTGGAATTGAGCTGTCATCAGGAATACTATGTGAGAAATGACAATATTCACCAAAAGGTATAAATGACCACATAAAATTATGAAAAAAACATGTCCTAACAGTTAAGTAACTTGTTTTATTGATTTAATAAAATACAATAAAAAAATAAGTAACAACAGGAGACTGGTGATAATATTCTGAGATGATAATCAATCTATTTTCCAGCATACCAGCAAACTCCCAACTGGCATAAAGATCAGGATGCAAACTTCCTGACAATAATTGAAGTTGTACAAAACTTTACCATCTTCCTGGAGATTCAGATGGAAATGTCAGCAAGTAAAAAATAAATAATTCTAGTTTCAGACTAGCCTGTAAAAATGATACAGAAGCCCTGAGTACCAATGCCATAAAGAGGACAATAAAGTAAGAGATGCACACTTATTCAATTGCAGTATCTTAGTTGATACAAAGCTACTCTACATTGACATTAAAGATAAGGAATTAAATCTTGTGTGTGCACACACTTTTTTCTATGGAGCACATTCGAATAACTTCAAATGGGTGGACTAGATTGCCACCAAACTACTGCTTAATAATAAAGCTTATGCTATACAGCTGACATAAAATTGCCACCCCCCAAATACCTCCCATGCCCAGGCAAGTAATTTGATCATAATAAATTTTACCTTAATAAATGGGAAAGGGGGCTCTTTGATTGAATTTCAGAAAGAGAACGCTTTGCTTTTTCAAAGAACATGTCAGATTGCACATCGGAATCTGGCGAGACAGAGCCAGGCTCACTGCTGCTACTGCCAACCTGCTCCCCATGGACTGGCAGAGGCAGAGAAGCACTACGATTATAATCTGGAAAGGAGTAAAAGAATAAATAAAAATGTTATTTGTTTCTTAAGCAATGGAAAAACTGGGCTACAATCAATTTTAATTAAAATAGCTGTCAAATATAATCAAACAAGACATTGGATAAGCAAAGCAGAAAAATAAAACCCAATCTAGTCAAGGTGGTCCTTGACTAGAAGACCTCCAAGGTCTCTTCCAGCTCTATTTTGATTGATTGACTTAAGACCACAATTGAGCCTAAAATTTCTGTTGCTAAGTGAGACATTTGTTAAGTGAGTTTTACCCCATTTTACTACCTTTCTTGCAACACGTTACGTCACTTACTGCAGTTGTTACGTTAGTACCACCGTTGTTAAATGAATCTGCCTCCCTCATTGACTTTGCTTGTCAGAAGGTCACAAGAGGTGATCACATGACCCTGGAACACTGCAACTCTCATAAATGTATCATTTGCCAAATGTCTGGGTTTTAATCATGTACAGTAACCATGGGGATGATACAATGGTCATAAATGTGAAAAATGGCCATAAGTCACTTTTTTCTGTGCCGTTGTAACTTTGAACAGTCACTAAATGAATTGTTTGCCAGGTCCACCATATTTGGCTTGGCGCTGCACTGGCATCCTGCCATCAAAAGACTTGGGGGGAACATGAGGGGAGACAAATGGGCAGCCATAAACCTGTATGCATTTTTGTGTGGGAATTTGGGAGGGGGGATGACAGCTGAAGTGGTGTTTTGCCTGCAATGTTCATCAGCAAGCTGATAGAAATGTGGATGGGGGCTCACACAGGGAGCTTTATTGATTTATTTTTTTTGAATAACAATTTTTATTGGTTTTTACAAATTTTATAACAAAGGAAAGGGTATATAGGATATAAAAGAAATATTTTAGGGTTTCCATGTCAGAGGTGGTGGTCGCCTCCGAGGTTCCATACAAAGAGTAAAGGTTTTTTTCGGTATAAGGTGGAATGGAATACACATATATCATATCATAAATTCATGCATTCAATCATTTGTTTCTATTAACATCCGTTTAAGGATTACACCATGTAAAAAAATCATTTTTGCGATCTGAGTCTTTTAGCTATTGTATCTTCTTCCTCCCCGCCGGTGGGTGGAGCCATGGCCCCTCCCGTTCCCCCGTTTTCGTCCTCCAGGATTGAGGAGTGTTTTTTAAGAAAGGCTTCTGCCTCTTCTATTGTTTTAATTCTAACTCTACCTCCCTCCCAGAACACCAACATTCCTTCAGGCATTAACCATTTGAACCACACCCCTTTTTTATATAATTTTTTGGATAAGGAGGAATACTTCCTCCGAATCTCTCGAATCTTTTTTGGGATTTGTTTCAAAATGGCAATTTCATTCTGCATATATATCAAAGAGCCATCTCTCTGTGCTCTCAGGATCTCATCCCTTGTTGACCTTCTTACAAATGTAATATGTATCTCTCTGGGTACATCATTTATTCTGGCATATGCTGAATTAATTCTGTAAATCAGGTCAATGTCCCCCCAAATATATTCCTTACTCTTTTTGGTATAATCTGCTAAAATTGTAGACATTAAATCTTTTAAGTTTTCTAAAGGTAATTCAGGAACATTTTGAAACCTTAAAAAATAAGACATTCTTTCAAAATCCATTCTAGACATATGACCAGCAAGTTCTACTATTTCTTTTTTAGAATCCCTTATCTCCTCCCTCATCTCAACTGCCCCACCCTCCAAACCCTCAATTTTTTCTTTATTTTCCATTAATGATCTCTGTGCCTCCAAAAGTTCCAATCTTGAACTCATCATATCTTTCCGAATTTCTTTTATTTCCTTCATTATGTCTTGTAGTTTTCTCTATTGTTGATAATTGAGAAGCCTCTCCCGGTGTTTGTTTTTGCAACATTGTGCTAATCTTAAGCTGCTGTAAGTCCGGACTGGCTTTTAATGAGGCTGGAGCAGAAAGAGGTTTTACACAGGGAGCTTTATTGTTGCACCAGGTATGAAAAGACTCCTGGTGCATGACCCTGTAGCATGGCTATGGAAATGGAACCCCTGTGTGAACTGGGGGAGGTGGCTGCTTAAAACCTGGTGAAGTGGAAGGAAAGCTGGGGAAAGACTTAGGAGGCCCAAAGCCAAGGCAGGAGGTAGGAGCTGCAATGCAGAAGTAAAAGAAGGCCAACCTTGAATTCCACAGGAGTACCAGGACCTGCGGGAAGCGTTTAGTGAAAAGGGCTCAGATAAGCTCCCACCCCACTGGTCAACTAACGGCTCTTTGGAATGTGTTCAATTTAAAGTTTTCCCTTTGGGACTGCAAGGGCCCCCTTTATCTCCCACTAAGAAATGTGATGACTCAAACTGTAGGGCATTTCGATTTTGTAAAAACATTACACTTATGCCATCAAAGGACTGGAGAGGGCAACGTGGAGTGTATGTCAAATGGGAAGCAATAAACCTGCGTGCATTTTTGTGGGAGAATTTGGGACAGGGGATGGCAGCTGAAGAAAAGCAGAACACCGTGGGAACTGGTTCATGTCAAGGCATCTTCAGGCCATTTGCCCCGAGTGTGAAAACTCAGATATTGACTGACTTTACTGCAACCAGCCTCTCTTAGTAAAAGTACCTTTCACTTTAAACAAGAGGAGTCGAGGGTTTTTCTTCCCTAAGGAATCAAATTGGGGCAGGTCTGACACTGTTGTAAGTTAAGCACTACTTGTAAGGTTAATCTTCTTACATCAGCAAAAGGATGCTATGGAAGAGCAATTAATTTAGAAAGTTATCTAAATAGAAACATGTATGATTCCAACAGAATATTCTTGATTAAGGAAGCTGCTAGTAATAAAGAATATTATAATGTCTTTGCTGTGGTTAACAGTTGTAACACAGATAGTGCTGAAGACCATAATTGAGTTCAAACAGTGAGTTCTGCCTGATTTTGTGACCTTTTTTGCTACATTTAAGTGAATCACTGAAGTTGTTGAATGAATCATGTGGTCATTAAGCAAATCTGGTTTCTCTTGTCAGAAGCTGGCTGGGAAGATTACAAATTGTGAGCACATGACACCACAGCAGTGCAACTGTCATAAATACATGCCAGTTGCCAAGCACCTGAATTTTGATCACATGATCATTGGGACCCTGCAACAGCTGCTTTGTGTGAAAAAACGGTCATAAGTCAGTTTTTTCAATGCTGTTGTAACTTCAAAGATGATTGTTGAATGATTGTTAAGTCAAAAACCACTTATACTGAAATTTGTGTAAGGTTTCTTCCAATTCAATAAAATTAATGCTTGCTCAGAAATCACTGTTTTAGAATTACTTTAAGTTATTCATTCAATTTTAGAGTGAATTGCGTTTCCGGTTCCAGACGCGGATGGACGGCTTTTACAGCTTGTCCGCCGCTGTGATCTTTTGACGGGCTCCTTCAGGAGCAGGGGGGGCACGGTCGCCCCCCTCCGTAGGGGTGACTGCGGAGAGGCCCCCACCTTGACAGCGGTCGGGGGGGTGATCCGTTTCACCCCAGGAGTTGAAAGATGGAGTGCGGGGGATGTATTCCCTTTTCGCCGAAGGCATCAGAACAATGAGGATTTCCTAAACGAGCTGAATTACCGGGGCTGAATGGCTGAAGCCGAAGCTCTGGACCAAAAGCAATTGGAATGTGAGTTTATTCTTTTTAACCTTCTGCATTCAACTTCTTGAACAGAAACATTTTAGAGGGGGAAATTCCCCCCTCGGAAATAAAAGCGGCATCATAAAATCATCCCCGGGATCGGGAGAGAGTGAAATAACATCCGTTTGATTACTCTTAAAGGAATGTTTTACCAAACAAGGATTTACTGTATAAACATTTGTATCTGAGACTTGTTACATTTAAAATGGATTTGGAACAAAGTTACTTTCTTTCACCACTGCCGGCAGGGCAGACGACAGCCCTTCTTTGTTTCCAGAAGTGAAAGTTTCCTGTTTACAAGCATTCCTCTGGCTTAATAAGTTAAACAAGACTATTTTAAAATCTACATAAAAGAGTCTACTCTAGTGACTTTCAAGGCTTCATCTATTGCGAAACCTTCTATTTTGGTCCTGTTTGTAGGAAAATACAATTGATTTCTTCCCTGGATCTTTACAAATGCAAATTGAACTTTGATAAGACTTTTTCTTTGTTCCTTTGTCTCTGACTTCACAGACTGTCAGCCCACCAGCGCCATCTTTTTTCCTTTGTTCTTAAAAAGTTTTAACACTTTTAGCCATGTTAGCAAGAAAGTCTCCATCAGGCAAATCACAATCTGCTCCTACATCTACCAGATCAAGTCCAATCTCACAGCCAAAAATCAATGAACTCCTCCAGAAGGAAACAGAAGCAACAGAGGCAAAAACACCATCACCAATACCATCACCCTCGGTAGATGAGATGTTTCAAAGAATAATGAATGAAATGCAGCAAATTCAGAAAGACAATTTAAGCACAAGGCTGGAGCTTTTGGAGGCACAGAGAGAAATAACAAATAATAAGCAGAAAATTGAGGGGTTGGAGGGTGGGGCAGTTGGGATGAGGGAAGAGATAAAGGAGGTTAAAAATGAAATTATAGATATTACAGATCATATGTCTAAAATTGATTTTGAACGTATGTCTTTTTTTTTGAGATTCCAAAATGTTCCTGAGTCTGACACGGAAGATTTAAGAGAACTTATGGCTACGATCTTAGCGGATTATACCAAAAAAAATAAAGAATATATTTGGGGGGACATTGATTTAATCAATTTTAGAGTATAACCATCTCAACTGTTCTCCTTTTCAATATAGAGCCATACTTAAGGGAACAAGCGCTCTAAGATTTATCCAGGAAATAAAATTCCATGTGGATAGTTTGCTCATAATTTTTTTCTTTATTTATTTAATAAACCCCAGGACTTGTTTCATACAGATCATTCAGGGACGGTTATTACCATAACATTAATTGCACAATATAAGCAATATAATGATCTATACTGCTAAAACATTAATCTACAATAGCTGTCAGACAGGATTTTTTTTGCCAAACGTCTCTGATCATGCCAGAGACTGAACATGGACTGTTTGCAAAGAAAGCATATTTTTCATCAATGAATTATAATTCTTGCCACATCTGGAAATCAATCAATTTTATCTAATTATTCTTACATAATTCTTAGCTGTGCTATAGACATAATGGTTATTTTGTTTTACCTGAAGGTTTGAATGCAATTCTACTTTTCTTTCCTTTGTTCACCTGCTTTAAGAATGAGTCTTTCAATAAGTCAGATGCTGTAGCACGTTTATTTGGATCAGGTTCAAAGCAGAGTAAGATAAAAGCTTTAGCTTCAGCAGAAAGTGATTCAGGGATTTCAGGGTGAATTTTGAACATCCCAACCTGTAAGTAATAAAGGTTGCCTGTCTTATTTGAAGATTAAAAATTAATCCAAGATGGCATTGTTTTATTGTGTGCATTAAAGTATTAAAAGTGAAAATAAAAGCTTTTCAATTAATTGAAGTTTATGCTAACTGTATTACAAACTATGTTTTGTCTCAAATAATATGACCTAAAATAATAACTAACATTTATGAAGCAAATCTATTGAATACTTCAGAAATTATTTCTGAAGTCCCAGACTAAAACACATTCATTTTGTGTTACATTTGAAGAACAGGCAAGTTCCAAGTCAATCTGGGTCCTGGGTTCCTGGCCAAGGAGAGATTCCAACCAAGACATCAGGTCCTCATCAAAGACACAGCTGAAAACAATGCTACTTTTGCTCTAGATACAATCTTTGCTTCTAATCTTTTCAAGACTTATATTGCATTCTAACTTTAACTTTTATGTAGTACAATATTCCATTTTATAGTTACCAATTAAGTATTTACAGCATTAAAATACTATAATTGGTCATAGACAAGCACAGAACTAAAAGATTTAAAATGAGAATAACTTTTTAACTGCAGTGAAGCCTCTCACAGAGATTTTTAAAGATCTTGATATTTTTTTATTCAAACCTTTGGTACAACTATACACAAATGCAGGTAATCCTCGAGTTATGACAGTTCACAGTGACCATTTGAAGTAACGTGATAAACCCCTTCCCATAGTCCTGAAATTATTGATGTTGCAACACCATGGCACTTTTTCACCCTTCTGAATGACCATAGAGGCACTGCAATATTCCCCCCTCCCCACAACTGGTTCCCCCCTCCCATCCTGCAGCACCGGACTCCCTTACCTGTGAAGATCTATCTCCTCTCCCCCTTGGTTTGAGAGTGGGACGATTTTGGTTCCAGCATCCTATCAGCTTACAAATGTTTTTTGTGTGCCGAGAATAAAATGTTCTGAGTGTTGTGATCTCGCACAACTTCAGCTCACCATTCTCCGCAAAAGCAGATGGGTACCTGAATTTGTGCAAGATCATGGCCCCCAGAAGCTTCCAGTCTTCACTCAAAACATTTGCAAGCCAACAGGAAGTTTTGAGGGAGCAAAAGCACGCTACCTCAAAGCATCCCATTGGCTTGCAAACGTTTTGAGTGGCGACTGGAAGCTTCTGGGGGCCATGATCTGCTTGGCTGAGAGGCTGAAAGGAAACAACTCACTAGATCATCACAAGGTAAGTGACCCAGGGAATAAGCTGAAGTTAAATTCAGAAACTCAGAAGGTAAATAAGAAACTTACTCAGGGACTAGAATTCAGCAGGTTTTGAATGGGATGCCCATATCTTTAAAATAGGGGTGAGATCCTACTGGTTCGGACTGGTTCGGGAGAACCTGTAGCGGACATTTGGCTTTGGTCACTGAACTGGTAGCGACTGCTGGCTGGCCCTGCCCCCAAACTGGTCCCCCGGTCACCGCTTGCTCACCCCATCCCACCCAGTCTCTGCTCGGCAGCTTGTCTGCCTGAAGCACTGCGCCCCTGATCCGCCTGCCAGGTAAGCCTGCAAGACATAGCTTAGCTAGCTGTCCCTGCCTTCCCAACTCCCTTCCCCATGGCCCTTGGCCCTGCCATGCTTCCCTGCCTTCCACACCGCCTTCCCGGCATCCCTGTTTGCAAAAGCAGGCAAACGGAAGATCACACGGAAGGGAGGCAAGCATATCAGGGCCACGGGCTGCAGGGAAGGGAGCTAGCAGCCTACTCCCTTCCCCACAGCCCTGCCATTCTTTTCTGCCTTCCACGTGGCCTTTCCCGGCAGTCCCCCATACCTGCTTGCCTTCCGAGGTCGGCGTCCAGCCTGGCCTGGCCTATGGGTGAGCAGGCAGCCCATGGTAGAAATGAAGACCCTGCGCTGGGAATGAGAGTTGTGGTGGCGGCAGCGGTGCTCCAGAAGGGCAAGCGGAAATCCCAGGGGTGCTACACATACACCTGCCATGTTTCGGCAAAGGCAGAGCCCCCACTTCAGGGCGATCCAAAGAGGGGAAGAGATGCTTCAGGAAAGGCTGCCTTCCATCAGGGCTTGCATGCCTCCCATGCCAGCGCTATGGGGCTTGGGGTTCTGAAACAGTCCATTGGCTTCCCACCCAACCACCTGCCTGCTCTCTTTGCAGATCAGCCTAGCTTACTGCCAGCGCCACTCTGGGAACTCAGCCTGTGGAGTCCGGCGCTCTGGGGGAAGGAGACCCGGCTGCAGAGCCACTTCCTGGCAGCAAAGAAGTGTAGCGAGAGGCGTGGCAATTGCTGATAGGTGGCTGGGCCCAGTCCAGCCACACCACCGCAGAGCCCACGACACCTTCTCTTAGGCCTGGGTGGCGGCATTTTATTTTGGTGAAGTCCAGGTCACTGCACTTGTAGTCGCGTAGCTGGACAGAGCAAGACATGACACGGGTGCAGAGGCTGATGCAGCCCCTCCCGAGGTGGCCCTGGTTGAGCAGCAACAGGTGCACCAGGGGCATCTTGCCCACCTTGCCCACTGCCTCCATGCGCTGCGCTTGGAAGGAGCCTCCCTCCCTGCTCTCCCTCTTTGCCTGGCTGCAGACATCCGCCTGCCCTCCTGGAGCACTGTCGCAGAACCGCCATTCACTTTCTTTCTTCTCGTGCCGCGAAACAAAAGTGAACGGTCTGGTCTTCACCAAGATGAAGTGCCAATGCCCAGGCTGAAGGGAAAGTGCTGTGGGCTCTGCGGTGGCATGGCCAGGCCTGGCCCTCTTCCCACACAGGGGGCCGTTGCCCACCTGCAGCTTCTGTGCCTCTCGCTTCACTTCGTCAGCAGGAAGCGGTGTCGCAGCCAAGTCTCCTTCCCCCCGAGCACCAGACTCCATGGCCCAAGTTCCCAGAGTGGCACCAGCAGTTTGTCAGGCTGATCTGCAAAGAGAGCAGGCAGGTGGCCGGGTGGGAAGTCCCCAAGCCCCACGGAGCTGGCCCGGGAGGCACGCTGCCCCAGGCGGCCTTTTCTGCAGCATCCCCCTCCCCTCTTTGGAATGCCACATAGGGGGGGGGGGGCTCTGCCTTTGCAGAAATGAGGTGGACAGTTTGTACAAATGATTGGCCGGGGGGATGCATGGACCTCAGGGATGGAGAGCAGGGCAAAAGAAGGCTCCAAGGTTCGCTTGGGCAGTCAAGCCAGATGGCGGAGGGAAACTCAAAGTGTTGGGGGCTTCAGAAGGGCAGAATGTGCTTCAGAATGTGCAGCTGCTGGATCTAACAGTGAGTGACATGAGTGGCGTCAAGCTGGCCACGCCCACCCAGTCACATGACCACCAAGCCACGCTCACAGAACTGGCAGGGATAATTGTTTAATTTCATCACTGCTTTAAAAGGTTCAGTGCAACCTGCATGTCTTCTGAATCTTCAATTGTCACTTGCTTTGCAGGTGGCTTTGGCAATTAATGGCTGCCTACAACACCAGAGGTGATCCTTCCTGAGCTGGGTAGATTTGTCAACGATTATCTGCACTTGTCTTGAAAACTGTCAGATACCTTACAAAGAGCTTCTCTTGAAAAATATCTGGAAGTTGTTATACTGCCACATTTAGTTGTTGGGAGTGTGACTACACTTGTATTGATTCTAAGCATTTTATAACTTACCGAACCCTAAGGGCAGTAGAGAAAGACAGAGGTAGGAACATCTTCCTTTTTGTTATAGTTTCCTGTTTGTCTGAAGTTACTAATTAAAGGGTGATTCCATTCACTCTTCATTTTGCTAGCACACTTATTTCCTGGCCCCCTTCCAATTCTGTACCTTACCTCTAGATGTTTCTGGTAATAGAGAAGCATCTGAGCAAGTGAAAATAACACAAACTATGCAGGGATGTCATAATACAAGATCAGTTTATCATGTGACATATCAGGACTCCCCCCCCCTCACTAAACTGGGCATAGGTATGGCCAACGTATGACACATCTGGCACGCAGGCCACAAGTTTGGCAGACCTGGCTTATATTCATGTATGGGATGTTACAATACAAGTACAAGAGAGGACTGAACAGCACAGCATGAATATAAAGCAAATATCACAACTCCCCTAGTTTCTTGAGTAAACCAACAGGACCTCATAAGACATGCACAATAATTGGGTTCACCTATCACATTAAGCCAAAATGAACAAGCCACAGTCTAAAGCAATGTCTGGTGCACATTTAATCTACCATCTTCATTAGATGAGCTGAGCTCATTCCAATAGAAAAAGAAAAGGCCATGTTATGATTTATTTATTTTATTTTAGAAAATTTATATTGCCGCTTACTCGCACATGGCGACTCAAGGCAGCTTACACAGATATAAAAACCATATAAAAGAAATAAAAATAAAATAAAAGAGGAATAATAAAATAATAACCCCCATCCCCCACCCTGGCGAGAACACAGACTCATACAAACCATTTGATGGGCTCCATCCTGCTCTGGGTTCTCCAAGCCTGCTGACAAACATCTCCAGCACCTTCCAAAAGAGTCTCAGAGTGGAGGACAGTCTAATGTTTGGGGAAATGATGTTCTGGAGAGAGGGAACCACCATGGAGAAGGTCCTTCTGGCTCCCGCCAGATGTATCTCCCTAAGGGATAGGACCCACAACATTCCTTGCCTCCCCACTCCAGTGGGTCAGGTAGATATGACCAGCAAGAAACTAAATTTATGGGTCTTTGTCTTGGATAAATGAGGGCTAGAAGGGTTAGAGTCTGAAAATCTTAACCTAATTAAATCAGAGTTTGGGTTTATAGATCACTCTGAAAGCAGACTTGTCAAGTTTATGTTTCTATCAATTTGGATATAGACACTTAAATGTTCATTTTTTAATAAGTACATTGCAAATCCAGCAGCACTTTATTTCAATGTTATTTCTTACATATACTCGCTTCTTACAAAAAGGCTGTTTTGTAACACTAGTTTATGTCCTTGTAACAAAGAATCTTCATATTTTATTCTACATGGGCTGTTTGTGATGGCAAGTTAGAACATTTAGCAGTTGCAAAACTGCTGTACACCTCCTAACTTAACAGGAAAGGTGAACATATCTAGATAACTTTTGTTTTCAGTCACAATTCAGTTCTTACTTTGAACATTGCTGCTTGTGGCTCCCCAAGCTCATGAAATGGAGCCTTTCCTGTTGACATTTCAATGATAGTACATCCCAGGGACCAAATATCAGCTGGTGCCCCATATCCTCGAGGGCCCTTATCAATTATCTCTGGAGCCATATACTGCAAAGTACCTAAAATTAGGGAGGATAAAAGAAGCATTATGTGAACAGACTCTTCTCTTTCAATATTTACAGATGAATTTAACAGGTAGACCAGTGCCAATACTGGTAACTCTTGACTGCTAGACTACTTTACTACAATTTGTTTAGATATTTGCCAATACATAAGGAAAAGAAAAAAGTTCCTTCCAATAATATTGAAAATGTATGCTTCAGTGCATCTTCTAGGCTTCTGCATATGCAAAAACATAATTGTTCAACTTTGTACAATGATATTGTACTGAGAAAAAAACCTACTATTAAATACCAAATTTATAAATTAATAGATGATTATGTAAAAACAGTTATTATACCTACATTTACTTATATTCCTGAATTGAATAGGAATTTATGTTCAGTAAATATATTCTGGTGAATATTATCCAGGTCACTGACCAATTTTCACTTACTCAACTTGAATAAAGCCGTGGGATTTCATATCATTCAATCATTCTCTAAATCCTGGATTAATTTTAAACTTCTTTATAATAGTCTGTGCAATTTTTTAAAAATTGTAATAATATACCATTTATCCAGCAGTAATTTTCTCAGAATTTTACTGGGACTATTAGAAAATTACTGTTGGGAAAAAAAAAGAGAGAACAACAACAGACTATATTAAACCTATTTGGATTTTAAGTGTAATTGGTTTGTTGAAAAAGCCAAGAGGTTGGTGTATAAACCATCTTACTCTGATAGCAATGGAGGCAGCTACTTGTAATTTCCTGCACAAATAATACTTGTAGAAATAAAGTAGGCAGAAGGGACCGGTATGATGGTTTATAAGGGAGTATTTAAATTATAGATCTTAGATGTTATTTGTCTCCAAAACTGATTATTAGGATCTTAGGATCCAATTTTGTAGGTAAGATCCTAATCCAATTAGGATCTTACCTACAAAATGAAAAATAGACACATTCTAGAATATTTCTGTACTTACCTGTAAATGTTTCTGTACATGGATTGACTCCTGCAAGGCGTTTAGAAGTTCCAAAATCAGAAATCTTTACTACTCCACTGTACGTGTTAATTAAAACATTGTCTCCCTAAAGACAAATAGAAAATAAGTGTAACATATTCAAAACTATGGTAAACAATCTTCTGAATTCTGCCTCTAATATCACTTCACTTATTCCAGATCGGGGCAAAGGGCTTTTTCATTCCCTATCTCTATCTACTGTCCAAAGAGAATTCATAGGGACAGGGGTGGGATTCAAATAATTTAATAACTGGTCCGCTGCCCTAAGGACCCGCTGGGTAGGCGTGGCTGGATAATCATATGACTGGGTAGGTGTGGCCAATTCAACGTCACTTTCATCGAGGGGTGCCTCACCTCGCCTGACTTCTCACCAAACCCAGCCACACCTCATCGTTCCAGCCACTCCTTGCCACACATGACCACTCACCTTGCCAGAACGAGTAGTTTTCAAATAAAAAGAATGCTCACCTTGTGCAAATAAATAACAAACATCTTGACTTCAGTTTGATGCAACTTGCAAAGTATTACTGCTTATTCTAGTCTCCTTTCCTACTAGCAGGTCCATCTCAGATTGTAATTTGCTACAATCTCTTTTGTATTTTGCATCGTTCTATGGGAAATTATTCTGAAATGTTACCGGTGATGTTTGCAGCATTACAAATTTGTTCCCTCCAACCCTGTTTTTGCATGCAATTCTTACAAGTTATTTTGACATTCCTTTTACTTTTTAAACAAATTAGTGGTTAAGGTGCTGGCCTAGAAATCAAGAGACTCTGAGTTCTAGTCCCATTTTAGGTTTGAAAAAATTGCTGAGTGACCAGTCATTTTCTCCCAGCCCAAACCACTTCTTAGATTGTGGTTGTGGGGAAACTAAGAGGAGGAAGGAATATTAGATAAGTTCTCCACCTTGAGTTCCTTATATAGTACCGTATTTTTCGGAGTATAAGACGCACCTTTTTTCCTCAAAAAAGAGGCTGAAAATCTGGGTGTATCTTATACATCAAATACAGCATTTTTTGCCTCCTGAAGCTGCGCCCCCTTCACCAAAATGGCCACACATACCCTTATGGAGGCTTTCAGAGAGCTCGTGGGGGCTGGGGAGGGCAGAAATGAGCAAAAAATGGGCCCTTTTTGCCCCCCCCCCAGTTCCAGCAGCACTTTATAAGCCCCCATAAGGCTATGCATGCAATTTTTTTGACAAAAAATGGGCCCGTTTTTGTGAAAAACAAGCCGGTTTTTGCTCATTTTTGCCCTCCGCAGGAACACTCTCTAAGGCTATTCATGCCTTTGTTTCGAAGAAAACCGGGCCGTTTTGGGAGGTTTGCAGAGTGCAAAAACTTTTTTTTTCCCTGTTGGAAAGCTCTTTTAACTGATTGATGATCAAGTACTGTGCCAGCAAAACCAAACTCTTAGATGCTGCAGATTGTCAGTGATTTCCTTCTTCAACACATGGATGAATACACCTGGAAATATCTACCTACCTAAACTCTCTCTCCCCCTACCTACGTTCTGTATTTCTCTCTCTCTCTCTCTCTCCCTTTATCTACCTACCTATCACCTAACTACTCTCTCTCTCCCTACCTACCTCCTGTATTTATCTCTCTTTCTCTCCCTCTCTATCCCTCTATCTATCTACCTACCTACCTACTTTAAAAAAAAATTCTTCAAAAGCTTGGTGTGTCTTATACTCTGGTTGTCAACTTCTAAAGCGTTGCCATGACTATTATCAGGTTGGTATGGGAGGAAGGATTCCATGCATGCCTTCGGCCAGAGTTGGATCTTAAGTTTCTACAACTTAATTCGTGAATGTGATTTATGATGCATGACAGAAGGGAGGAAATAAGGCGGTAAAGTTCAACGCAATTAAGCAAAAGCCAGTTTTGGCTCTGCAGGAGTACACGCCAGAATGTTGATCCTAATAAATGATTGGATTTCTTTTGAACGTTGTCTCGAGGCTCGTAAATTAATTAGGTCATCTTCTGGGAACTTCACAGAGAGTCAAAACAGACTTTTAAAAATCTGTCAAGATTTCCAGGTTTCCTGAATCCCGGGCTCTCCAAAAACTCCCCCAATATTTGGGGTGCTTGGAGGGAAAATCAGGCAACAGGAGACTGATTGCAGCTAGAGGTATGAGGCAATGCCAAGCAGCGATGCCTTTCTCAGAAGCAGAAGCAAGCAAAGATGAGTACTGATGGAAATCAGCCCCTAAGGCAGCTGAGGTGGAATTCCCTTATCCTAGTCCCCAGATACAGGGAAGGGTCTCAAGCAAGCTGGCAAGGGTGGACTGGAGGTGGCACTGGGCACAAGCCAGGGTCCCAAAGCCCCAGATGAAAACCCTGGAAAGTGCAATAGAGCAACAGATGGAGGATTTTGACCGGACCACCCTTGCTGATGAGGGACCATCATGCCACCCAAAAGAGATGGGAGGGATCCTGTTGAGGGAAGGAGATGTAGACTGGAGTGCAGCTCCCCTCCTTCACCCAATTGAAGAAGAATGAACCCGAAACTACAACCAGTGCCTCTCCCACACAGCAGGCAGGCTGCCCAGGGCAGACAAACCCCTCCCTCCGAACTAGAGGAGAGGAAGATGGCCAGCCATACCAGGCACAAGCATATAGAGGCCGACAGGAGGTTGGAGGTGTAGGGCTGAACGACCCACCCCAATTAAGGGGAGAGTCTGAAGGATACTCAGACCAGCTAGCTCTATTTCTTGATTCAGCTGATATCCATCTAGAACGCTATGGACATCTGTACCCATCCCCCCAAGCCATGGTGAATACCATTGCACAGAGTCTAGAGGGAGAAGCAAGGAAATGAGGGGGAGGAGGAGGACCCGTATGCGGAAGAGAAACTCAGCAACCTAAAACAGAGGGGTTGCCCCATCAAAGAGCACATTCATGAATTTAGGAGGGTCATAGGAAGGTTACCCCCTTTACCAGAGCGGCTATTCGTGCATTTTTTCAGAACGAGCCTAGACAAGCAAATTGCCCAGGTAGCTGCATACTGAGACATCCCAAATCGACTCTATGAGTGGCTCTGAGTAGCAAAAAGAGTCGACAGTGGGCTGCATACCAACAACATGAGAAAGCAACTGGATACAAAACAGATGTCAACCTGACCTGAAACCACCCAGCCGGCGGGGAACCACAGAACCACAGCAGGCCCTGAGACCGACCCTCCCTTGAAGTCCACTGAAATGCTACAGTTGTGGGGGGATGGGCCACAGAGCAGCTGCATGCCAAACCCCAGCCCCAAAACCAAGGCCAGCCCCACCGCCCAGGGCACGACCAGAGGGAGGCCCCAAACAGACCAGCAACATGTCCGGGAAAGCCCTCCAGGCTGCAGAGGCCCCTTCCCACTCAGGCAAAAGTGGTGGAACCCCAGGCAACGACAACCAGTCACCCGAATCATATGACAGCAAGGATGAGGGAGAAAATTATCCAATCGTAAATGAATCAATTCACACTTTCCTTTTTCCAATACGCCTCACAGCCCCAAAAAACAGGAAACCAGAGGGATTTTCAAGCCCACAAGGTGTTTGATCAACCTAACCATAGTCCTGAAACTGAGGATCAGAGCAAAAAGACTGGCCCACCCGATCCGGTTCGAGCAGGTCGATGGGTCCCTAATGGGAGGAGCCAATGCCACCCACCTGACTGATCCAGTGAGGCTAGAGCTAGCGGATCACTGGGAAGTAATTCGTTTCAAAATAGCCCCCAAAATGACAGACGCAATCATACTGGGACTCTCCTGGCTAGACAAGTGGGGACCGACCATCTGGTGGCAAGGGGGTACCTGCAGACTTAGGATATCAAGGGGTACCCAACCCCTCTCACACCAGCAAGCAAAAACACCACCCATGCTGGAAACCCCCCAAATGAGCCCACAAGAACAACTGGCAACCCCAGAGGCTGAACTGATTCCAATGGAATATCAGGACCTCACATAAGTATTCAGCGAGGCCGAGTGCGATGTCCTGCCTCCTCACTGGGAGACAGACTGTGCCATTGAAATCATCCCTGAGGCAACTACCCAAGCCCAAACTGTATGCCATGATGTCCCGGGAAATGAAAGAGATGTGCAAATACATAGACAAAAACCTAGCAAGTGGGTTCATAGAGCCAGCCAAGTCCCAGATTGCTGCACCAGTCCTCTTAAAAGAAAAATAAAAGATGGAACTATGAGGTTGTGTGTCAACTTTTGAGGGATAAATGGGGTGTGCGTACACAACCTATACCCCCTCCCCCTCATGAAGGACATGCTATCTCATCTGGCCAAGGGAAAAGTCTTCACCAAACTAGACCTCAGAGAAGCGTACTACTAAGTATGTATCAGAGAGGGAGATAATAATAATAATAATAATAATCTTTATTGTCATTGTAAAAATTACAATGAAATTGGTTTTAACTTCACTGGTGCAAAATTATAACAGAAACAAAAAAGAGAGAAAGAAAAAAGAAAAAACTAGCATGTGCATGGAGTGATTGCGGTTGAATTTAAAAGTCTCACAGCCCATGGATAGATGAGTGGAAATCAGTGTTCAACTGCCCCCTAGAGTGTTTTCAATTCAAAGTGATGCCTTTCCTACTGCAGTTGGCTCTCATGTTTCTACAACCTGGTTCGTGAGTATGATCTATGATGCATGGCAGAAGGGAGGATATAAGGGGGTAAAGTTCAAACACAATTAAGCGAAAGCCAGTTTTGGCTCCGCAGGAGTACACGCCAGAATGTTATTAGGAATGTTGATCCTAATAAATGATTGGATTTCTTTTGAACTTTGTCTCAAGGCTCGTAAATTAATTAGGTCATCTTCTGGGAACTTCACACTGGTGCATGTTATACTCTGAAAAATACAGTAATAAAGACAGGACAAACATTTAGCAAAATAAATAAATCATTTGTGAGAATGGTGTCCTTCTAAAGAATGGTGCTGACTGCCTTGTCACATGCATTACACTACTACATTTATTTCATTTTATCCCCTTTATTTTTCTCTATTTTTTGGTTTATTCTTCAATGACGTCATAGCCTGTGAAATTCTTACCTGTCTCACTTGTCAAGGTTATATGGGAAAACATCAGGTAAATACATCCATGTGACTGACAGGCAAAGGCAGCAGAAATCACTAAGCAGCTACATTAAGACAGAAAGGTGGAGGCACCAGGGTGCAAAAAGCAGAGGATCTCAGGGAGAAAAGAGCTGAGACATCCACCTTTCATCAAATTGACACAACCTAATCAGCTACAGAAAGGTAGGAACGTCATTCATGCCTCTTTTATGTGCTCTTTCCATTGGAAATGTTGAGATTGTTTCAAATGTACAGTGCAAAAATTGCCCCAGCTCTACCATACTGGTGATCTTTTAAATCAGCGGTAGTCAACCTTTTTATACCTACCACCCAGTTTTGTATCTCTGTTAGTAGTAAAATTTTCTAACCGCCCACCGGTTCCACAGTAATGGTGATTTATAAAGTAGGGAAGTCAATTAAATTAAAAAAAGGAATGTGCTTCCGTATTGGACAAAACCCCTACTGCCCACCATGAAAGCTGGAACACCCACTAGTGAGCGGTAGGGCCCAGGTTGACTACCACTGTTTTACATGATCTTTCACTTTTTATCTACAGAATGTAGAAAAGACATGGAGACTCTGGAAAGAGTGCAGAGAAGAGCAACCAAGATGATTAGGGGACTGGAGGCTAAAACATATGAAGAACGGTTGCAGGAGCTGGGTATGTCTAGTTTGATGAAGAGAAGGACCAGGGGAGACATGATAGCAGTGTTCCGATATCTCAGAGGGTGCCACAAAGAAGAGGGAGTCAAACTATTCTCCAAGGCACCTGGGGGCAGAACAAGAAGCAATGGGTGGAAACTAATCAAGGAGAGAAGCAACTTAGAACTAAGGAGAAATTTCCTGACAGTTAGAACAATTAACCTCTGGAACAGCTTGCCTCCAGAAGTTGTGAATGCCCCAACCCTGGAAGTCTTTAAGAAGATGTTAGATAGACATTTGTCTGAAATGGTATAAGGTTCCTGCCCTTGCAGGGGGTTGGACTAGAAGACCTACAAGGTCCCTTCCAACTCTGCTATTGTATTATTGTATTATTGAAGTGCTGACCGGATTTAAAAAGGAACCATACTCTTTTTTCCATTTAATCAATTTTGCCAAACATCTCCCCAACTCACAATAGCACTGTTCCAATATTTGAAGGGTTCCTACAAAAATGAGGGGTCAATCTATTTTTTCAAAGCACCAAAAGAAACAATGGATGGAAATTAACCAAAGAGAAGCAACCAGGACTAAGGAGAAATTTCCTAAGGGTAAGACCAATCAACCAATGGAATAGTTTGCCTTCAGATGTTGTGAGTCACTAGAGGCTTTCGAAAACAGATGGGACAACTATTTGTCTGAAATGATACAGGGACACCTGCTCGAGCAGGAAGTTGAACTAGAAGACCTCTGAGGTCTCTCCCAACTCTATTCTATGCTCTCTTTGTTCTAAATTGGGTAATTCACAGCAGAAGCAATACAGCTGGGTGGACCACACATGCATTAAATTCAGCGCCTATATGATCAAGCTGCATCATTGTCCCATCCTGTATCTCCCCCCCCCCCCCAGGAAGAAAAAAGAAGTAGCCAACACTGCAGCAGCTATAAAAGGTCTTGGGGAACTCCAGGGAGTACCAGCTGATCACAGAAATGTTACTTAATACCTTTATAATGAAAACGTTTGTAACCTTGTCCTTCCTGAAAGGAAGAAGTTAATCCCATCCCTAGATGGGTCATTGATGGGTTTCCTGGGTGTTACCCTGTCATAACCCTGTCAGTTTCTATTGTTTATTCAAGGCGTGTGCTGGCTGCATTCCTGCAGTTTTGTTATCGCAACTAAGTATTAGCTTGCTAAGTGGTTCTTAGCTGTCTGCCCTTAATAGTTAGCTATTAACTGAAGGGAGAGACAAGGGGAAAAAACCTCTCTTGCACTTTATTTTCAACCAGTTCCCGAAACTGCACAAAACGTTAGCTCGGCCAAACCAATGCGAATTGGCTGAATCCCACCACTGTATAGGAGAATGGTGAATGGGAATGCTCCAGGTCTTATAAGATATTCATAGAAGAAATTTATGAAGATTCCTAGCATTAGCAGAATGATGACACTTCTCAAATATTTATTTCTTAAAAACTGCAATGATAATATGTGCTCACTTTTATGTCTCTGTGTACAATCTGATTCTCATGGAGATATTTCAAACCTTCTAGTATTTGCTTGGCATAAAATTTAATGGTGGGTTCTTTCATTGGTCCCCATTTTGATCTAAGGAGTGCAGAAAGACTTCCTATAGAAGAAAAAAAATAAGCTGTAAAACCATTCAGATTATAATGTAGTTTGATTTTGTATTTTATAAACTTCTCAAAAATAATAATAATAATAATAATAATAATAATAATAATAATAAAGTTGCATTTATTGACCGCACCCTCTCCCCACAGGGACTCGGGGCGGTGCACAGGGAAATTAAAAAAAACAACGAAAAATATACAAAATACATACAAATTAAAACGAATTAAACTCAATCAATCCTGTGCTAAAATCCCCTTAACTAAAAACATCCAATAAATATAGTATACATTTAAAAACCCATAGACAGAGAGACTACCCTAGGCCGGCCAGGCGGAAAAGATGAGTCTTCAATTTCAGGCGGAAGGAGCGGAGGTCCGTGGTCGTTCTAATATCGGGGGGAAGGTCGTTCCAGAGGGCCGGGCCCGCCACAGAGAGAGCCCTTCCCCTGGGCGTCGCCCGCTGACAGAGTCTAGTGGACGGCACCCGGAGCAGTCCCTCTCTGTGGGAGCGAATCGGCCGTGAGGATGTATGAGGCAGGATCCGATCCCGCAGGTAGCTAGGTCCCGAGCCATGGAGCGCTTTAAAGGTGATGATTAATACCTTGAAGCGCACCCGGAAGACGACAGGTAGCCAGTGCAGCTCGCGCAAGAGCGGTGTAACGTGGGTGAACCTGGTGGTTCCCATAATTGCTCGCGCGGCTGCATTCTGAACTAACTGAAGCCTCCGGGTGCACCTCAAGGGGAGCCCCATGTAGAGAGAGTTACAATAGTCCAGTCGAGATGTCACGAGGGCATGAGTGACTGTGCGAAGGGCGTCCCGATCCAATAGGGGGCGCAATTGGCGAACCAGGCGAACCTGGTAAAACGCCCTCCTGGCCACGGCTGTCACTTGCTCTTCCATAGACAGCCGGGTATCCAGGAGGACACCCAAATTGCGCGCCCCATCCACAGGGGCAAGATGTTCACCCCCTATGGCCAGCGTTGGAGAAAGGTGGTTGAATCGGGCAGCCGGAAACCACAGCCACTCGGTCTTGGTCGGGTTGAGCCTAAGTCCGTTACTTCCCATCCAGATCCGCACGGCTTCCAGGCACTGGCACATCACCGCTACGGCATCGTTGGGGTGGTTTGGGGTAGATATATACAGCTGAGTATCATCAGCGTAGAGATGATACTCTACCCCAAAACCACGGATGATCTCACCCAGCGGCTTCATATATGCATTAAACAGGAGAGGCGAAAGGACCGACCCCTGAGGCACCCCACATGTGAGGGGTCTCGGGGTCGACCTCTGCTCCCCTGCCAACACAAATTGCGATCGGCCAGAGAGGTAGGAGGAGAACCACCGTAGGACGGTGCCTCCCACCCCCAACCTCCCCAGCCGATGCAATAGGATACCATGGTCGATGGTATCGAAAGCCGCCAAGAGATCTAATAGGACCAGGATGGAGGAACAACCCCCATCTCTGGCCCTCCAGAGATCATCAACCAACGCGACCAATGCCGTCTCAGTGCTATGCCCGGGCCGAAAGCCGGACTGGCGCGGGTCTAGATAATCAACTTCCTCCAGGTGACGGGGAAACTGTTGTGCCACCACACTCTCGACAACCTTCGCCAAGAAGGGAAGGTTGGAGACGGGATGATAGTTTGTTAAAAGAGCTGGGTCCAAAGAGGGCTTCTTAAGGAGGGGCCTCACCATAGCCTCTTTTAGGGAAGCAGGCAAGGAACCCTCACTCAAGGATGCATTGATAACCTCTTGGAGCCAGCCTCGTGTCACCTCCCAGGATGCCAGTACAAGCCAGGAGGGACACGGGTCCAATAAACATGTGGTGGCTCGCAGTCGCCCACGTAACCTGTCCATATCCTCGGAAGCAACGGAGTCAAACTCCTCCCAAACAAGATCAGCCTCGTGGCATCCCACTGGGGGCTAACTCGTTCTGTATCTGAGCGATTTTGTCCTGCAGAAAAGTCACAAATTCCTCTGCTCTACCCTGTAACGGGGCTTCCCGCACCCTCTGCTGAAGGAGGGAACGGGTCACCCTAAACAGGGCGGCAGGGCGGTTTTCTGCGGATGCTATGAGAGTGGCACAATGATGGCGTTTGGCCACTCTCAAAATAAGTACAGTATTACTGGTAGACAATCTTTAGACAAAATGTAATATTAGCTAATCAAAAACAAACATTTCATGTCTGAGTCTATAGTAGCAACCTGATTCTATTTAACAATGATTAATTGTACTGTAATATGGAAAGACATCATGGATCCAGCATGAGATGTTGGATGTATTTTCTTAATTGGACTGAGTCAATTGCAATATAACTACCGTGTTTCCCCCAAAATAAGACTCAGTCTTATTTTCTTTTGAGCTTGAAAATAAGCACTTGGGCTTATTTTCAGGGAGGTCTTATTTTTTTAAATGCAGGAGGCAGCGAGTGCGGGGGTCAACAGGAGTCGGAATGCAGCTACTGCTGGCCATACTCTCTCTATCCCACCATCTGCTTGCTCTCAACATGCCCCACCCTCCACTCACCCTGCCTGCTGGCCCACCTGTTGCCAGGATACTTCTCGGCTGTGGCACCTTGCAGGGTTTTTTTGCCCTCCTGGCAGGGCAGGTGGAGGCCGGGGTGTGCCAAGAGCTTGGCCCAATTGAAGCTGTGGGCAAGCAGACAGTGGGATGGAGTGGACAAGGTTGGTGGTAGCTGCCCAAACACTTTTCACCCAGAGGGAGACCAAGCTTTGTCTACTTGCAAAGGGGATGGTTTGAAATGGAACTAATCGCAACAAGACTCTCGGTGTTCTGCCGCAAGCAGCTCCACCAGCACAATGAGCCTCTCTGTATTCTGACATGAGCGGCTCCTCCAGCAAGACGAGCCTCGTGGCATTGTGCGTGAGCAGCAGCAGTGTGATGAGGTAAAGAGGTTGCCGAGTGCATGGAGTGCCTCCACCCCCACCCCAACGCTACCCTAGCTTGATTTTTACACCTGTGCCTTACACCCCACCTCATACAGCCAGACGTGGGTGAGGTGTAACTAGGGCTTATTTTTGGGGTAGATGGTAGGGCTTATATTAGGCACAGGTGTGAAAATCAGGCTAGGGCTTGTTTTCGGGGTAAGTCATATTTTCAGGGAAACACAGTAGAGGTAATGTAATACCTTCGCAGATGTTTAAAATACAAATAATTTGAGTGTGAATTTTAGGTTTTTTCTAATTTTTACTTATTTGTAATATATGACTAAATGAATACAAACCACCAGGCACTTGTTCCATGAAGATTTTAATATATCCATCTTCAGAAACAGAACCAAGATACTGAACAATATTTCGGTGTTTTAGATATTTGTGAAGAGCAATTTCTTCATGCAGTGGCTGAGAATATCTATCATGAAAATATATAACAAAAAAGAGAAGTCTTAAGAAAGTAGAAGAAAACCTTTTAGACTAAATAAATCACATGACAAATTACATGTGTAATTTGTTTTTTTAAAATAGTAGAACAAAGTCACAGAATGAGCAGCAAAGGATCTACAATGATTCATAATGCTTCAGTAAACTTATGCAGATAAATATGATCCCAATAAATTGTAAAACAGCATATTCTTTGGTTCCTTTATCCAGGATATACAAGGATTTTTTTTAAAAACCAAGCAAGAAGTTAGGAGAAACATATTGAATATTTTCATGAATTATAAATCAGCTAACATGTTTTATTTTTCCCTTCCTATCTCTGCATATTTAATTGCAACATCTTCTAGTTCATATTCGTCATGCAATTTCATTACAACTTCATTACAACTCAACCAAGGAGCAATGTGAATTTGTTCATTATTTTAGTTTATGGCTGTATTGGCAAAAGTATGGCCATTGGATGACACTACAGTGATCGAGATTTTCCTTTCTCCATTATCTCAAAACATTTATCAATGTGACATTTCTTTCACTACACACTTAACTGTAATTTGCTTACTATAAAGGAATGACTTGAAATTAATTCATAGTATCCTTCTTAGCATTTCATAATCAAGAGAGATAGTAAACCCATACTCTCTAAAAATGTGAATAAATATTAAAATCTTTCCTCAAGATTAATATATTATGCTTTCCTGAACCATTAGGAAAATATCAAGATTCACCTGCTATCTTTTTCTGGTACTTCTTTGATGGCTATTCGAACTTGATTGCTTAGATCTCTTCCAGCATAAACTATTCCATGGGTTCCTTTCCCTAACGTAACTCTATCTCCATTCTCACCATAGTCATATTCATACTGAAGGCAAAAAAGAAAATAACATTCAAAATTAATATTCAGCAACAACAAAAAATGTAAAATCATCAAACTGATTTTAATACATTTGATTAACAATTTATTGATTTATAATTTAACAAGATTTCTGGAAATTACAATCAACCATTTTTGCAATTTTTATAGTTTTATTTGATGGCCACTGTGTGATTGAAAAAAACTACTGGTTCTATTCAAGAGAGAATAGCTGATCAAAGACAATGCGCCATAGTAGGTAAAAATCTTTTGATGTATGTAGTGAAAAATGCAGATCTGGAATAATAGAAAATAGATTACATCAGTGTTTCCTTATTTTATTTACATATCAGATAACTGATTACCAGAGTTGGAAGGGACCATCTAGTCCAACCTCCTGCCCAAGCAGGAGACCCTACATCTGCCTCTACCTAGGATCTATCCTTTTGGCTCACACGATATAGAAAAATCTGTAACTGGAAAAAATATCTAAGTTTGAGTTTTAAAAAGCTGGTATATAATGGTGACATATTCTAAAACACCACTATAGTGGCAAAATGTACCTCAAAAGAGATGCTGTATAGACATAACTGACACAAATTATTCATTGGACCAAGCAGAAGTTTTGAATTATTATAAAAATTGATCACTTGTATATAACTGCAGTTTCCAAATAGTCATCTGTGAATTCACATATATGAATTATACAGAAATTTCAAGAGCTTACAGCTATGTTTGGTGGGAATTTCATCTCACGCATACCAAATTAAAGGTGCAACTCCCTCAAGAACATTTTGGTTGCTAAGGCCACAGGAGACAAAGGCTGCATGAAATAAGTGCGTTTTTAGTGCCCGACGGAAGAGGCGCAGATCCGTGATAGTACGAAGGTCGGGGGGCAGGTCGTTCCAGAGGCCGGGAGCTGCCACTGAGAAGGCCCTCCCCCTGGGGGTCGCCAGCCAGCATTGTCTGGCAGACGGTACCCTGAGGAGGCCCTCCCTGTGGGAGCAGACAGGTCGAAGGGAGGTATGTGGCAGGAGGCAGTCCCGCAGGTATCCAGGTCCCATGCCATGGAGAGCTTTAAAGGTGGTTACTAACACCTTGAAGTGCACCCTGAAAGCCACAGGTAGCCAGTGCAGCTTGCACAGGAGAGGTGTTATATGGAAGTATTTCGAGACTCCCAAGATCCCCCACGCGGCTGCATTCTGGACTAGCTGGAGCCTCCGAGTGCACCTCAAGGGAAGCCCCATGTAGAGAGCGTTACAGTAATCCAGGCAAGCAATGACGAGGGCTTGAGTGACTGTGCATAGGGCACCATGATCTAGAAAGGGGCGCAACTGGTGTATTAGGTATACTTCATAAAAAGCCCCCCTGGCCATGGCTGTCAAATGGTCATCCAGCGACAGCCGAGAATCCAGGAGGAGGCCCAAGTTGCGGGCCCTTTCTGCGGGGGCTAATGACTCGACCCGATAGCCAGAGATGGAACCAACTGGCTATATCGTGGTGCCGGGAACCACAGCCACTCGGTCTTGGACGGGTTGAGCCGAAGCCTGTTTCTTCCCATCCAGACTCGCACGGCCTCCAAGCACCGGGACATCACTTCGATGGCATCGTTGGGGTGGTCAGGGGTAGAGATGTACAGCTGGGTGTCATCAGCATACTGGTGGAACTCTACCCCAAAACCACGGATGATCTCGCCCAGCGGCTTCATATAGATGTTGAACAGGAGAGGTGAGAGGACCGACCCTTGAGCACCCCACATGTGAGGGACCTCGACGTCGACCTCTGCCCCCCTGTCAACACAAATTGCGACCATCTGGAGAGGTAGGAGGAGAACCTCCGCAGGACGGTGCCTCCCAACCCCAGTCCCTCCAGCCGGTGCAATAGGATATCATGGTCGATGGTATCGAAAGCCGCTGAGAGATCTAATAGCACCAGGACAGAGGAACAACCTCTGTCCTGAGCCCTCCAGAGATCATCTACCAACGCGACCAATGCCATCTCCATGCTGTACCCAGGCCGGAAGCCGGACTGGCGCGGGTCTAGATAGACAGTTTCCTCCAGGTGCCGGGGAAGCTGTCGTGCCACCACACTCTCTACAACCTTCGCAAAAAAGCAAAGGTTGGAGACCGGACGATAGTTAGCTAATACAGCTGGGTCCAGGGAGGGCTTATTGAGGAGGGGGTCCCACCACCGCCTCTTTCAAGACGATGGGTAAGAACCCCTCACTCAGTGAGGCGTTGACAATTTCCTGGAGCCAGCCTCGTGTAACCTCCCGGGAGGCCAGTACTAGCCAGGAGGGAAACGGGTCCAATAAACATGTGGTGGCATTCAGCTGCCCCAGCACCCTGTCCATGTCATCAGGAGAAACAGGATCGAACTCTTCCCAAACAGTCTCAAGGCCTGCCTCCGTCAGCTCGCCTGAACTAACCCAATCAGAGGCCAACTCGTCCTGGATCTGAATGATTTTATCCTGCAGATACCATCCAAATTCCTCTGCACGACGCTGCAACGGAGCTTCCCGCAGCCTCTGGTGAAGGAGGGAGCGGGTCACTCTAAACAGGGTGGCAGGGCAGTTATCTGCGAACGCGATAAGTGCGGAGAGATAATTTCGTTTCGCCGCTCTTATCGCCACAAGGTAGGTTCGTAAATGCGATCTTACCTGTGTTTGGTCAGATTCGGAGCGAGTGGACCTCCAGGTGCTCTCTAGGCATCTCTTTCGGTGCTTCATCACCCTCAGCTTCTCTGAGAACCAAGGAGCTAAGGTAGATCGGCGCCGAATGAGGGGCCGCAAGGGCACGACCCGGTCCAAGGCCCCCATGGCTGCACTATTCCAGGCGGCCACTAGGTCCTCCGTCGAGTCGTGGGTCAGGGTCTCAGGTATTGGCCCAAGCTCCGTCTGGAACCTCTCCGGGTCCATCAAGCGCCTGGAGCGAAACCATCTTGGTATTTCTGGTTCTGCCTCCCCGCAGTGGGGTGTAGCGGTTGGAAAGTCAAGCCGAAGGAGAGAGTGATCTGTCCATTACAGGGGTGTGATGACTAATTCCCCTAATCCAAGATCACTGGTCCACTGGCCGGAGACAAAAACTAGGTCCAGCGTGTGTCCCCCGGTGTGAGTGGGGCCATGAATTATTTTGGGTCAGGTCCATGGCCGTCATGGAGGCCATGAACTCCCGGGTCATCTCAGATGTGTCGCCTACCGATGGCAGGTTGAAATCCCCCATGACTAATAGCCTGGAGGGTATCAACCGCCACCTCAGCTATCACATCGAGAAGCTTGGGTAGGGCTGCTGAGACATAGCGGAGAGCCAGGTACAAGCCCAACTGCCTCCCATGGCCCCACTTCACACATAGGGACTCACAGCCGGCTGTCTGCAGCACAGCGGTCTCCCTCGGATCAAGGCCCTCCTTTATGATAACCGCCACCCCCCCACCCCGACCCCGGGCCTGTGGCTGATGAAATGTCCGGTAACCTGGTGGGCACATTTCAACGAGGGGCACTCCCACCTCATGGCCCACCCAGGTCTCCATGATACCCACCAGGTCCGGCTCCCCCTCTGACACCAAATCATGGATGGGGGGGGAGAGGCCTTTAAGAGTTTTTTACACCAAAAAATGATGGGGCTAGAGTCCCAAAAATTGAAGGGAAAAATGACTACAAAGACAAGACAACTGATGACCTTACCAGTGGAGTGAATGTGGTTGAAAGTGGGAAAAGGAGAGTATGGAAAAGGGAATTAGATGGACAGGAACTCTATCCCAGATTTCAAGGCATAGAAGAAGAAGAAAGAGAAAAAACAATGGATTTATGGAGAGAAAACTTGACAGAAGCGCTATTGATAACCAAAGATAAATTAATTAAAGTAGCAGATGGAGGTTATCGAGATCACCTGAGAAATGCAACAAGCAACAAGGTGCAGAGAGACGTCTACAAAACTTTTATCAAGGAAATGAAGAGAAGATCAATTCCATAAATGGCAAAAGAAATAAGACTGTATTACTATTGGAAGGATGAAAGTTGATAACAAAAAATTAGTCAATTTTAGTAATTAGTAATTTAGTAACTTTTAGAGTGCTATGTTAAATAAATAATTGATAATGATAACAAGGTACATAGATGTATTGGTTTGATGAGGGAAAATTTGATATAAATAGCAAATGAATTTCTGTTAATAATTAATAACTATAACAATAATAATGAAATGACAATGTGTTAACAATATATATATGTACTGTTTTAACAAAAGGAATTTGGATACAAACTAAACAGCAATTTGGAAAAGAGGTTTAGAAATTTTGCTATCAAACATAATTAATTCTTACTTAGAACATATTATAAAGCTGTAATATTATTGGATGATATTTGAAGCAACTAATGAAATGCCATTGTGTGGTTGTGTTTTTAATTTTGGAATATTTTATGCAAAAGGTCAAATGAGAATTATGGTACGTTGATTTTAAGATATATAAAGTTTTTTGGTTTAAAATACATAATTTGATATGAATTACTAATGGCTGTGGAAGAGATGCACAAAAGTTATTTGTAAGCAATTGATCCACTTTCTACAATATGTGACGAAAGATGATTTTTCTTTGTGTTGTGTTTGTTTGTTTAATTAAAAAAAATTTAAAAAAAAAAGGAAAGGAGAAAGGGAAAGACAAAGAAAAAGAAGAAAAGAGGAGAAGAGAGAAAGGAAGGAAAAAGAGGGAAGGAAGGGAAAGAAGAAAAAACAAAGGAGTGAAGAGGGAATAGAAAAGAAGAAAGGGGAAGGAAGGAAGGAGGAAGATTATAATGAGAGGGAGAGAGGAAGGGTCTGAGGCAGTGGTGGGTTTCTGCAGGCTCGCACCTACTCGCGAGAGCCGGTTGGTGAAATTTAGAGAACCGGTGAGAGGGGGTTCCACCGGCGTACCTGGAAGTAAATCTGGCCCGCCGCTGCCAGTGACCCAACGGGAAGGAAAGGAAAGGAAGGAAGGAAGGAAAGAAAAAAAGAAAGAAAGAAAGAAAGAAAGAAAGAAAGAAAGAAAGAAAGAAAGAATTTATCATCACAATTGAGTCCAAAATTTTGGTTGCTCAGCAAGAGCGTTGCTAAATGAGTTTCACCACATTTTAAAATGTTGCCACTCCCACCCTGTCACATGACTGCCAAGCCACACCCACAAAATAGGCCACATCTACAGAGTAGGTTCTAAAAAAAATTGAAACCCACCACTGGTCTGAGGGAAGTCCTGCCTTAGCACTTGGCCACCAGTAGCCCTGCTCCCCTTTCACGATCTCCTTGTCTCCTCTTCCTGATCTCTTCTGGTGGTCTCCCATCCTGAGGATACTTTGGTTACAAAGCCAGGTCTCCTCACAAGGAGGAGTGGGCCTCCATCTGAGCCACGCAGTTTGTCCTCCTGCACACACCATGAGCAACCTGGCTAAGGAGAGTGAGCACAGCAGCAGCAGCCAGGAGGTTAACACAGTCAGGTGCTCCCTTGGGCTGGGCTGTGGGGTCTTGAGCACTTGCCATCTGCTGCCCAGGGCTCCAGACAGCCCGCCCCACTGTCCGGGGATCCTCTGCATGGCGTGAAAGGGATGGCGGGGCTCCTCTGGTGTACAAGGGTTTGGTGCTCACCCCGGTCTTGCCTTCATCTGCTGGAGTCAATGGATCCCCTCAGCCCCACCCAGGCCACCACAGGCATCTCCCAACATGACCGATGTTGAGCTGGCCACGTTCCCCCCAGCCCCCACAAGGTCAACCACAGCCCTGATGCGGCCTGCATTGAAATCGAGCTTGACACCTCTGTTGTATGGCGTCTCTCAAACATTTGTGTATTACTTAGAGAATGTATACAGAACTCTCACATATAATCCATCTGTGTGAATCATAGAAATCATAATAGGGAACATTTGTATCAATATACATAAACAACAAAATACTCACTGGCAGTTAAATCATATACAGAAAAAAGCAATCCAATTAATATGTAAAATATTGAAAATTGAAAATATTTCAATTTTAAAAATGATAGCACTTATGTCTATCCCAATGTTACTATTGTCAGCCTATTTCACTTACATTACAAATTCCTTATTAAAGATGTATATATGTTTCTCTGGAATACAATAAGTATGCAGTATATTCTTTAAATTTTCCTCAATTTCCTGAAGCTTTCTGTTTCCATATAGTGTATGTTAGCAAAGTCTTTGTAGATTCTGATATGAATTACTACTATATCTCACCTTTCAAACACTTTTACTTTTCACGCTTCAGCAATTTATTGTTTTTCCTTCTGAGTCATTATATGATCAGCATTCTTACTCAGTAATAAAACATTTTTTTGGCCACACCTCTTATTTCATAGCTACAAATCAGCACGGTATACAGGTAGCTTGACCTAAAAGCCAAATTTATGTTTCTCTGAATTTAAGTTTAGCACTTTTATAACACAATTATATTATATAACATCAGATACTTTATGCTAGGATAGCACACCCAGTTTCTGCAAACTATGTCAAAGATACAAATGTAAAAACATTGTGTACAAGGAGAAATTCCACGGTCTTGGGATCCAGAACATAGACATCTACTCCATTTTCTTAAGTAATCAATCTAAATCCGAGTATGTCAGAGAAAAAGGATTTTAAAAATATTGCCACAGCAATTTGTGAATGCTCCAACCCTGGAAGTCTTTAAGAAGATGGATAGCCATTTGTCTGAGATGGTATAGGGTTTCCTGCCTGGCCAGGGGGTTGGACTAGATGACCTCCAACTCTGCTATTGTATTGTATTGTATTGATACTATAGAAACATTTTCAGCTTCAACAAAGAATAAAATAAACTGATTCGTTTTATATGACCATGGCTATGGTCAAACCTTATTTACAATTCAACAGCAACTGGCTTTTTATAGGACTTTTGTAGACATTAGCATCTCAAAGAGTAAACAGACAAATCAACTAAACCCTCTAAACATTTTATAGACAGAAGGTACATAGAAACACAGGATTTGTGAATTAATGAAAAAAAGTTTATACTTCTTTATGCCATACTTTAGGCTTTCAAGTATTAAAACAATTAACAAGTTTTGAAATATTAGTTTAAAAAAGGGGTCAAAGGTAACCCAACAAAGTTTATCCCACAACTGACTTAGCCCATGTAGCCAAAACTCTGTATTCTGGCAGACAAGATCTTTATAAAGTTCCTATAAATTTCCTACAATATACCCATTATCATTTTATCTGGAATGACTAAAAAGAAAATCTCCTTTTTTCATCCATTTTCAGCTCTTGTTGTTCCTTAATAAATCTTATTTTGATAGTTGCTTATTTAGCAATCTTTGCATCACAGAGTTTACATTTTCTATGCAAAATGCAAAAGGGCAATTCAATGCCTTCTAAGAGACAACCTAAAACAGGGTTTCCCAACCTTGGCAACTTTAAGAGGCCTGGGTGTCAACTCTCAGAATTTCCCAACCAACCATGCTGGCTGGGAAATTCTGGGAATTCAAATCCATGCCTCTTAAAAGTTTCCAAGACGGGCAACTCTGACCAAAAGCATTACAGAATGAAATATTACCCTGCTTTTAGAAGTTATATACTGGACAGTTTGATCAGCTTTTCTGAAAAGGATAGAAGAAATCAGGAAATCAAGTATAAGGCAATTTGGGAAGCACAGATCTGAGGCTTTGAACCAAACTGGTTTCCTAACATTCTTTCCAATTTGGGATAAAGAGATTTGGGTATGCGAGCACTGAACAATACATTATGAGGTCTGCTGTAACTATTATTTCAAATCTGTATAAATATTAAGTATATCAATCATTTGATATACTTAATCTATCAAATCTAAAGGATCTTTACTCAGGTTTTGATATCAAATATTATCAAGTTGGTTTCTATTATTAAAGTCATGGGATCAATTTCTCACGAAAAAAAGCTTAACTACTGAGGCTGATGAAGTTTGTGAAAAATATAGATTATTAAGGATTATGCAAAATATGTAATGTTTTGTTAAAGAAAAACTATAGTTTCACTTTATAAGAAAGTCATTAATATGTAACTTTTTCCTGTCACATGGCCGGTTATAGTACATACACACAAACACAAATCGTTTATTTATAAAGAAAAAAAATCCTATTTAGTGTATAAAGGTAAGTACAGATTGACTGCACAATTCTCTTTATTTGAAAGGCTATTTATTTCTGACATTAATATACCTTGTACACATAATAGAAACAAACAGAATTACAAATCTGTTTCTTTGCAACTTACTTCCAACGTATCCCCATCGATCTCGCCTTCAAGTTCCAGGGTGTTTCCTACAGCGTCACTTAAAATCTCCTTAACCAAAGCGCAGAATCTGAAAGCAATGTACACCTCACAATCAAAGGCAAAAAAATATTAGTTTTGCCTGCTCCACCAGAATTATACATTTTATGTATAATTCATACAAAGAAAATCAACATCTTAAAAATTTCCTTAGCATAATACTGAGACAAGCATGATTTTGCAATCCCCTAAAATGCTTCGACATCAAAATACTTCATAATTTAAAATATACTTAGTAAACATTGTGCGTATTATTTTAAATCAGGGGCAGTCCAAATAATATTATTGTCTAAGGCAGAATCAAATAACAGTACCTCACGCAAATACGATCACCAACATTCTTAAAAATCTTTCATTAAGGCAAGAAAATTGATTATTTTATTATCAATTATTTTGATCACTGGTAAAAACAAAACAAAGCGAAACAAACCAACCTCTTACCTACTACATTGACCCTCTGTAGAAAAATAGATTTGAAAGTCATCAGAGTTGTCATGCACATAGAGGAAACAGCATCGCTCATCAAATTTAGATATGCTGCAGATATCCAATGAAAATAAAGTTATTCTGGCACAATGAGATTGGATAAAGAAACACACGTGGAAAATGAATTAATTTTAGTAAATACAGTGGGCAGCTCAGTCTTCCAGATATAATATTTCATAATTTTGAAAAGCTTATTTTTAATGTTTTATACAAAGAATATCTTCCATGCCAGAGCTATCAGGTTTAAAAATAATGACAAACTTCATTTAAAAAAAGCATAAAGATACACCTGGAACAATGAAAGTCATGTAAGATTTCTCAGCAGAACAGTGGGGAGGGAGTCTTCAAATTACAAACCCAATTGAGCCTACAATTTCTGTTGCTAAGCCAGACAGTTGTTAAATTTAGATGGGGATTTTAGTAATTTTTAACTGGGAATTTTTAGCACAGGGATAATATTTAATCTGTTTTTAATTATGTGTGTGTATTTATTGTTTTATTTGCCCTGTGCACCGCTCCGAGTCCCTTCGGGGAGAGGGAGCGGTCAACAAATTAAATTTATTATTATTATTATTATTATTAAATGAATTTTGCCCAATTTTATGACCTTTTTTTGCTCCAGTTGTTAAGTGAATCACTGCAATTGTTAAGTTAGTAACATGGTTATTAAATGAATCTGGCTTCTCCACTGACTTTGTCAGAAGTTGCAGAAAGTGACTACATAAGTCTGGGACACTGCAAGTGTCATAAATATGAGTCAGCTGCCAAGTGTCCGAATTTTGGTCACATGACCATGGGGATGCTGCAATGGTTGTAAGTGTGAAAAATGGTCATAAGTCAGTTTTTTCAATGCCTTTCAGTCACTATATCAACTATTGTAAGCTGAGGACTATCTGTACATGATTTTTAAAGAAATCATATTCATATTTCTAATTGATTGTAGAAAATTATTTTGATGCTTTAACTTTGTTAGGTTACTTCGTTACTATGCTAGTAATCTTCATGGATTCAAATCCAATGAAACGTTAAGGCATTTTCAGGTTCATGCTAGCAACGCACAGAGAGTTTTGGCTGTTCCTGATAAAGCGGACGAGGCCTTTGGGAAGTTGAGTCCTGCCATTTGTACATTAAATATAGAAAGAAGGCGGTTCAACTGCCAAGTGGTGAAAAAAGTCAACGCTTCCTGAAAGGTTCATCACTGGACCTGGTTGTACTAGACCAGGGGTCTGCAAAGTTGGCTCTTTTAAGACTGGTGGACTTCAACTCCCAGAATTCCCCAGCCAGCATAGCTGGCTGGGGAATTCTGAGAGTTGAAGTCCACCAGTCTTAAAAGAGCCAACTTTGCAGACCCCTGTACTAGACAATTTCTATCTCCAATGAGCACTGAGAAATCCAACCAGACAATGTTGGGGGGTCTTCAGACCAAAACCACCTCGAAGGGATGGAGCAACCAGACTAAGATTTTTCAACAGGACTGGTGTCGGAACGGAGTGTTGGAACTGGGTGAGTGATTGGCTAACTCACAGGTAAAAATAAACTTTGAATTTGGGTTTAAAAAGAGTCCCAAAGCTGAATTAGCGGCTATTTGGCATTTGGGAAATTTCATGGAGGAAGAAGGATAAAGTGAGGCTAAAGCACCAAAGCCTCTGAAGATTTGTGTCTTTATATCTGGATTTGAAAACACTAAAAATAACAAAAGAAGGAACCTGGGGGTAAAGTTCCTTTTTTCTTTTTTTGTGGGTTAAAAGTGGTTTTTGACAGTTGTTGACAATAAGCAAGCAAAGTGTATTGCGGAGAGAGGCAATCTGCTGGTGAGAAGCGAATACTACAATACTTAGCGACAGACGAAAAGGAAAGAGCCGCTGGAAAATTTGACCTTGGCTACAGGAAAAGATACTTTGGAATGCTGAGAACTTTTAAGTGCTTGTTTTCGCAACACTATTTAGTGTTCACTGTCTATGGCCATGTAAGAAAATAAATTCTCAACCTGGACTGACTGGACCAATACTAAAATTGGATCTTAGAATTTGGAAACTAAATGGGGGGCAAGGACTGCAAGGACTTTTATTAAATGTTTTAATTAAATGTGATGTTTTAATTAAAGTTTTAATTAAATGTGATACAACCCAATTTTAAAAAAACGTTAAATTAGTTAAACTAGCATTATGAAGCTCTAGATCAGGGGTCTCCAACCTTTGCAACTTTAAGTCTGAAGGACTTCAGCAAAGCTGGCTGGAGAATTCTGGGAGCTGAAGTCCTTCAGACTTAAAGTTGCAAAGGTTGGAGACCCCTGATCTAGATATATGACGAACTATTTGAGATGCTAAAAAATGTGTGTGTAATGTGCTCGCTTCGGCAGCACATATACTAAAATTGGAACGATACAGAGAAGATTAGCATGGCCCCTGCGCAAGGATGACACACAAATTCATGAAGCGTTCCATAATTAAAAAAAAAAGTGTGTGTAATTGTAAATGGTAAGAAAAAGCCAGAAATTCAGATGGAGCACTCAGACCAAGACATAGGAGGAAAGAGGGTAAAAGAAGGCTTAACTGAAGAACAAGAAGATAATATGGAAGAAACAGGAACTGAAAATAAAAAAATAGCTAGATGATTTTACTGGGGTAAAATAGACTAACGGATGAAACATGAAATGATAATTTGGTTTAACTTTGAAGGGGCAATTAGTAATTATTTATGCATTAAGAAGAAAATGAGTTTATGATGGAAAAGATGGAAAGAGAATAATAGGGCTGAAATTGAAAACAGAATTATGATGTAAAATGGATTGTGTACATGAGAGGATGTAAAAGAAAAAACCTCGGACAACACTTTGTTCATAAATATGTTAAAATTTGTAATAAAAAATAAAACCTTATTTCAAAAAAAGTATTCCTCTTTTAAAATATTTATACTATATTCTTCATTAAAGTTGTCTGTCTCTACTGTATGTGTGACTATAACTTTAAGAAAGAAGTATTATCAAACTGCCAGAACATCAAGTGACCTGGCTAAAGATAGCAGAACAGGTTATGAAATACCATTTTTAACAGTTCAAACTGTATTGTTTATATCAGAAGCATACTTTCTCAATCTTATTCCATTTAAAACTACTGTAGGTGCTCCAGGCTTTTATGTTTATAATGTAAACAAAAATAAGAGAATCTGTTTAAAAGCATACCGACCTTATTCCTCTAATAGAAGAAGCTGTAAAATTCCATTCATGAATTCGTTTCTGCAAAGAAATAACACCACAGTTTTGAAGCAAAACTACAAATAATTTATTGCATGGGCTCAGCCTGTACAGTATTTTGCAGCTTTGCCTTAGGTTGCTTAAGATAAGGTGAAGTAATACACACATTGTGCCTTATCACAAGTTCACAGGTACCACCCTATGGGATCAGAGTGATGTTATAGCAGGGGTCCTACAGAATAATACGGTAGAATAACAGAGTTGGAAGGGATCTTGGAGGTCTTCTACTCCAACCTCCTTCTCAGGAAACATGCTGTCCCACTGCTCAGGAAACCCTGTATCAGTTATGGTTAACCTTTTTTGGATTGCGTGCCAAAGCGGGGGGAGTGCAGGGGGCTTGTGCATGGGCATGCCACACCCATAATGCTATGCGCACGCTCCCCGCATGCGCATGCAACAAACACTCCCCCCCCCAAAAAAAACACCCTTTTTTGCCCTCCCCAGGCTCCAGAGGCTTTTAAGGAGCCTGGGGAAGCCGAAAACAGCTGTCCCCCGCCTTCTGGAGATTCCCTGAAGCCTCCAGAAGGCGAAAAACAGCCCTACGAACACTGGAGCTGGAGGTCTGGAGCCTTCAGTGAAGCTTGACTTCTGGTTTGGAAGTGATTTCTGGTTTGACCGTAGGGTCATTTTTCGCCCTCCGCAGCCTTCAGGGAAGCCTCCTGGAGCCTCCATTCCCAAACGTCTGGTTTGCCCATAGAGCCGTTTTTTTGCGCTCTGGAGGCTTCAGGGAAACCTCTGGAGAGCGAAAAATGGCTTTAAAAGAAGGCAAAAGTCAGCTGGCCAGTGTGCACATGCATGCTGAAGCTGACAGGGTAACGCCTCACATGCCCTAACAAATGGCTCCACATGCCACCGTGCCATAGGTTTGCCATCATGGCCCTATAACATTTCAGACAAATGGTTGTCTAATCTCTTCTTAAAAACTTCCAGTGTTGTAGCATTCACAACTTCTGGAGGCAGGTTTTTCCACTGATTAATTGTTCTGTCCTTAGTTTTAGGTTGCTTCCCTCCTTGATTACTTTCCATTCATTGCTTCTTGTCCTGCCTTTAGGTGCTTCGGAGAATAGCTTCTTTGTGGCAACCCCTGAGATATTGGCATACTGCTATCATGTCACCCCTAGTCCTTCTTTTCATTAAACTAGACCAAGGGTCTGCAAAGTTGGCTCTTTTAAGACTGATGGACTTCAACTCCCAGAGTTCCCCAGCCAGCATAGCTGGCTGGGGAATTCTGGGAGTTGAAGTCCACCAGTCTTAAAAGAGCCAACTTTGCAGACCCCTGAACTAGACAGACCCAATTCCAGCAACTGTTCTTTATATGTTTTAGTTTGCAGCCCACTAATCATCTTTATTGCTCTTGGATCCAGTCCAGACAATCCAGAAGCATAGCGTAATACTGAATAATACCAAGAAGTGCAAAATACAACATATCATTTCCTCAGTGAAGGTCATCCATAAACATCTCCAAGTTTTGATATGAATGTATTGGATATCAAAATTCCCTAAAGCTGAGAAACTGAAAAGTATCCACAAACTTTATAAGGTATAAAATTGTTTAAATTCTATAAACCAATTCAAATTCTTTTACAGAAATCTGCAATTAGAAATTTAAAATACTGTAATAAATCTAATTTTGTCTACTATTATGAATTCTGCAAAAAACTGAAATCTTGTAGTTCTAAATCTTAAAAATTGTAACTAAAGGGTCTTAAAATAAAATAAACAGGAATACTTAATAGCAATTAATGCTGGACACTTTCTGTTTGCAACCTTATTTTTCTTCTGAAGAATTAGAAATACAATATGCTTGTTTAAACATCTTTATGAATCACTCATTAGGAGCTCTTAAAAGAATAGCACGAATGTTTTCAAATAAATTGTGTCTAAAGCATTAAGAAAATGTCCAGCTAATCTTACCATTTCTGCAGGGACCACATGCCAAAGGGAAACTGTTCTCTCATCAGCTTCATTATTGATTGAAACATATGCAGGTTGATATATCTTGGTTGGCTCTATCACTAATACCTACAAAAGAAAACTTGTTATATGAAGCATGTATTCAAACAATCTAGCCATCCTTCAATTTCTAAACGAGGAACAGAATTCTTGCATTATAATCCTAAACCTAATTACAGCAGGCCAAAAGCACAATGCATTGAGGGGCTTTTGAATAAATTTGAATAAGACAGCTTTTTGTTATTTCAGTGGAAAAGACTTGCTTTAGTTCATACTATTTCTTGTACTAACTGCATTTTATTAGGTATATAGGGATGAATGTATTATATTTCAAACAAGCAATTCTTAAACTGGTAACCAATAGTAAAACATTAATATAAAGCATTCTAATTAATGAAAAAAAATATAACTCCTTGAAGCTGCAACATTCAATTCATGACAGATCTCTCTGACAGATTGAGGAAACCAAGAATAAGAGAAGTTCAGTGAGATACCATTTCCTAAAGGCACAAAGCATGGAAACATGAAAAGGAAATATTTCAAAGAAACGTAACATGAACTGGCTTCCTAGAAATCTGCTTGAGAACTATAATCTTTTTCAACATGTTTTACCTTGACTAGCATTTGAAATCCATGTGAATAAACTATTCTTGAGTTTGCCAGCTATGTGGGACTGGACATCTCCTTATCATCAATCTGTTCCCAGGTTGGCTTTTTGAAAAACCATTGTGGTGACAGTCTTAAGGAGAACATTCTATTAGTTTGTTCAATAGACAATCATTTTTTGTTATTTCCAACTCAGTATTAATATAGTTACATAATTCACAACAAATTATACACAAATTATACACTGTAGAGTCTTACTGGAAATCTTAATCCATTTGTTTTTTCTTGGGTTGCCTCAAAAATTATATCCAGCCAGAAGTTCAGTCTTTCTTGCCTCAGAGAATGTTCTATGGTCAGTTTCTTGAAATGCTGAATTAATATCAGATTTTGTACCAAGGATTTTAAATACCTAAAACACACACAGATATAATTAATAAACAAAGTGGCCCACAGGTCCTTTTACATCGATGTTGAAAAACATTTTTTTATAGGAATCATGTATTTTAATAGATGGATAATAAAATCAAACTTCCAAAGTCTATTTTTTATAAAACATACTTTTCAATGAATTACTGCTAATTCTTACCTAGTTAGTCTGCTTTAAAAACACAAATGATTTTTTATTTAAAATTTGCAGCCAAATTATCATGTGAATATTTTGGCAAACCAAAAACCCAAAAAACATTATAGCTCTATTGGTTCATGAGAGAAAACTCTCTAAAACCATAACGTTGATATTGTGAGAGGGCCTATCAAATCATAATAAATATGATTATGCAAACTCTTTATGTTTTTCAAAATTCCTCATCAAGGGAAGGATCAAAGCAAAGCAAAAGTCTTAGTGTGTATAGAGGAATTTGAAAAAACAAACTTCTGCAAGGATTCAAGTCATCCCAGACAGATTGACCATCGGGGCTTACAATAAAGAGAACAAAATCTAGTAAATATGAGCTACAATTACAAAAAAATGTGATACATACCAAATGGGTGGTTTCAATTTGAAAAGTCTCTCTGCTGCTTGGACAGCTTTACCAATGTCACTGGCCAACATGCTTACGGTGAAAAACTGTCCAACATCCCAGTAATTGTTCATTTTTTCCAGATTCCCTTTTCTTCCCAATAAACTATTTAACCGGACTCCTTGACAAACATATAAAAAGACTGCAAATGAATACAAGAATCCTATTCCAAAACCTAAGAGAGGGTGATGTGTTTCTAATTATAAGGGTTATAATCTAAAATTTAACTGGAAGGAGAAATTGTAGAGGTGTACTTGTATTTTTCTTTACAAAATTTAAAGCTAGAAATTCAACAATATTCTTGCAATTGCTGTTAACATAGTAGCTGAGAAGTATTGGATGTTTATGGCCATTCATACAATGGGATAAATAAGTAGAAGGAAACGTCAAGTGACTGGAACTGTGAAAGGAAGGGGTGTGTGTGTGGATCCAGCTCATGAAATTAAATGACTAACATCACTACACACATTTTCCTTTATTCATTTACCTATTTTCCTCAGTTCCATGGAAGTTTCAAATTGCTGTCCTGAAACCATCAGCAAGACTGCAAGGTTAATTCCAGAATACAGGGTTGACTGGAGCTCAAACCCTTTACGATACCTGCAGGAATAAAATTTAATGAAATGGGTAACACAAGAAAAATAATGATCAAATCTCAATACATCCCATGTTAGATATTACAGAACTAATCCCACCTTGCCCCCCTCTTTCCCCACTCCCTGGAAAGATAAGAATGCAGACTTTAATCATCCAATATAAGGCAGAGAAGAAAAGCCTATATAATTTTTAAATTGTATCAAACTGTTTAAACAGTTCTGCCTTAAAGCTAATTCTTTTAAATTATTATATAAAAATATATGTTTTTCAACTGCTTATATATTTTTATTTAATTAATGAAATAAACAATTTTACTGAATAATAATAATAATAATAATAATAATAATAATAATCTTTATTGTCATTGTAATAATATTGTAATAAAATTACAATGAAATTGGTTTGAGCGTCATGCCAACACCTGCACCAGGTGGAATACAGACAGCTACAACAGGAAATCTGAAGATGCTGTCATATAGAACAAGCAACATAAGATATCCCCAAAGTTAAAGTTCCATCAAACAAATTTCTTTCAGCTTCATTTTTCCCCCACACTTTTCAATTTTATTTACATGGGTCTAAATTAGAACTGGGCTGGCTGGGTTGTCAAGTTCAGAAGCACCTAACAATGCTGCTTGTACTGTGTTTCCCCGAAAATATGACAGGTCATGCGCTTGGTGCGCTACCTGCAGGCGCAGGTGGACGTAAGCGCACTGCTCCTGCAGGACAGCAGCTCTTCCTTGGCTGCCACCCTTTGCACCGCTGAGCTGGCGCTGGTCGACACCAGCATCGAGCTCTACGACCTGGTGGTGGCTTGTGCGCTCAGCTGGCAGGCCAAGCCATTAGGGCCTGAGTGGTGGCTGCAGCCCATCGAGCCCGAGGAGCGCACTGCCATCACCCACCTCACAGTGGCGCTCTTGCCTTCTCTCAACCAGGTCTCTAGCCTGCTAGGCAGCAGCAATGGCGGGCAGGCTGACAGCTGGGCCCAAACGCTCTGCCTGGGCCTCAATGGCTGCCAGCGCCTTTACCTGCTCCTGCGCCAGAGCCTCCTGCATGCTGCTAGCACCAGGCACCAGAGCCCCAGGAGCCCGCGGAGATGGACACGGAGGAGACTCCAGCGGGGACGGCCTGACATTCGCCCTTGGGGCTTTTTATAAAAAAAAACTTGCGAGTTCAACTCATGAGGTTTTTTTTACAAGGGGAATCCCTGGACGAAAGGGTGAGGAATGCAGCTGGGCCAGACAGGTAAGAGGCGTGCCTCGCATCTCCCCCACCCCTTGCTAAAGGGAGGGTAGGGAAGGGAAGCAGGCAGGCTGCCTTTACAATTGGGGTGGGGTGGGTGGGTTTTTTTCCGTGAGAGTGAACAGGCGGGGGGGGGGTGATCGCATTGCTGGCCTGCCACTGTTTTTGTGGCAAGCTCTTTCTGTGCTTAAATAGTTGGGCGGGGAGCTTAGTTTCAGGGGGAGGGCTTATTGTGGTGCATGCTCTGAAAAGCCCGGGCTTATTAGCCGGACGTGTTGTATTTTCGGAGAAACACGGTAGTGTTGTTTTAAGAAAATATTAAGTATGAGAATTTGCCACCACAGTTGAAAATGGATTTCAGTTTATTAGAACTAATGCAGAAAAAGGCAAATAAAGATCACTGAAAAGGTGAAGAATTTATTTTAGAAGTGCAGATTAAACATTTGTGTAGTTAACAAAACGTCAGCTAAACAGAAAAGGAATCGATAAGATTTTTTTTTTTAATGGAGAGAATAAAGAGAAAAAAATGTTATATTTCAACATCATAACTAAAGTTTCATTAGACTTCCATCATACAATGGAGAATTTTATGCTTAGAATCTGATGATGTGTACCAGTTTAAATGACTTCAAAAGCTACATGTCAGCTATGATAATAATTACTCAAAATTTTAGTTTCTGATAATCAAACAATCCTCGGTTGCCTTTCCTTGTTCTTGGAAGCTGGTTGGCCACTGCTAATAAGAAAACAAAGAGCTTTCATTAAATTCAGAGGGCCTTCATTTTGATTTTATCTGTATATATTCTCTTTTCACTTATTCACTTTTTATGAGATAGGATACTACAGGTAATCTTGACGTATGACCATAATTGAGCCCAAAATTTATGTTGTTAAGGGACATTTTTAAGTGAGTTTTGCCCCATTGTATGACTTTTCTTGCCAAATTTGTGAGTCACTGAAGTTCTTAAAGTGAGCATCAGGGTTATTAAGTGAACCTGGCTCCCCCATTGATTTTACTTGTCGGAAGATCCCAAATACTAATCACATGACCTCAGGACACTGTATCCATCATAAATATGAGCCAGTTGCCAAGTGTCTGAATTTTGATCATGTGACTGATGCTGCAATAGTCGTAAGTGTGAAAAATGGTCATAAGTCACTTTTTTCAGTTCCACTGTAACTTTAAATGATCACTAAATTAACTGTTGCAAGTTGAGGACTCCCTGTAATTGGTAGTGAATATGGAATTCACTCGTAGAATACTCTTCTATTTTTATACTGGTACTGAACCATTCAACACTTCTTACCATTCAACGGCTTTGTCTCGACTACTATTGTCTTTATAGTCCGAATCAAGGAATATGTCTTTATAAATTCTCCCACATAGGCAAAACATATCTGGGGCTGGATGATCACATGTCTGTAAGACCTGGAGCATCACTTGCAGTGCCTTTTCCCGGTCACCCATGATATTCCTTCTAAAATTCAGACAAAAACATGATTTAATTACACACATTCACAAACCACATAGGATGACAAACATTTTGTTCCTAACAATATTATGTAATTATATTACCCCAATATTATTTATGTAGTCTTCTGCAATAGAACGAATAAGGATTCTTGTATCAATTTAAAGACATTTATTAGATTTGTAATAACGTTCTACTCCATCACAACTTTCTACTATGAATAATTCATACAATAATAAATTTGATGGGTTTAAGGCAGGGGTCTGCAAAGTCGGCTCTTTTAAGACTGGTGGACTTCAACTCCCAGAGTTCCCCAGCCAGCATAGCTGGCTGGGGAATTCTAGGAGTTGAAGTCCACCAGTCTTAAAAGAGCCGACTTTGCAGACCCCTGGTTTAAGGTGTCATCAGACTCCTTGTTCTTCTACACAAACCAATCAATAATTTCCCTCTAGCATTTTTTTCAGATTTACATATCTTCTAGAAATAGAATACAAAACCTATGGACTCTAAAGTGACCTTAGAGAGCTTTTTTCCTCTTTCTATGAATGGGTTTTTTCTCCAGTATCAGTATCTGAAAGGTGGTTTGGAGTGCCAAAGGGGCCTTTGAAAGATAAAGGTACTGTAAGATATTGCAGAGGTGCTACTTTTCTATGTACTCTGAAGCATTTTCTGGAGACTGAATCTAAGGCGCAGAAAAGTTCTAATATTCATTTTGTGCAGCTGTCCATAATGAAATAAATCCAATGTGTTGTTGAAGAAAAAGGTGATTTGAAAACATTACATATCTCAGATGTTTGGTTTTAACTGTAAAACTATAGCAAAATTTTTCAAAGAGGTTTCATTAGTACTACTTTTTCAGGATCCAGACTTAAACAAATACATGTTAATATACTGTACATAAATACCCTTTCACTCTTTACATAAAGATAACACATTCATGTAAAGAAGAAAAAATGCAATTGGCAAACACTCTGCAGTTTAAAAGATCTTTTCCAAAGACTGTTGAAGTGTTACTAACCAAATATTGTTAATGTATAATAGAAAGAAAGTTGCACATTGCCAGATCTTAAATCATTCAAGTATCAAGTAAAGTCAATGCACAAACTTCATGATTTAAGGGATTCTGTAAGAGTAATAAACAGCTGGCACATTAGTTTACCAATTAATACTTTTCATAACATGCACTGAATCTTTGAACAACAAGCACACTTTCAGTTGTTAGCTCAGTTGTTAAAGAATATGATAAAATTGAGGCATGGATCAGATCAGGATCTTGTAAATGAGATTTTCCAAATCATCCCTCTTTTCTGCAAGATACAGAAATGTATCTCTTAGAACAAGGATTGAAACTGGGTTAGGTAAAAGAAGAGAAGTAACAATATTCTCTACAGTTTGGAGTCAACAAAAAGCTGGAAAAGTCCAGGGAATGAAGCACAAAATATTTGCCACAATATTTTGCAAATTAATGATACTCATGATTCAGCAACGAACTGACCCAGTGCTTACCAATAATGAATATTTTGAGTAGATTGACAAGACTCCTATAACTACAATAATTTGCATTAGATAATGTCTTTCAGTGGTGGGATTCAAGTACTTTTACAATTGGTTCTCTGCACTAATGATTTCTTCCAATAACCAGTTTGTCAAACTGCTCAGAAAGCTATCAATCGGTTCCCCCGAAGTGGTGCAAACTGGCTGAATCTCATCACTACACCATAGTTATTATAAGCACCTTTTTTTTCTCTCAGTATATTCGGTAGCAAGTTATAGTTTTCTTCTATCCTGAGCATAGAGATTCCTGAAAGAAAGCCAGACTGATCTTCAAAAAGATGGAATAGCAAGATATTGATTCTGGCCTAATTAAATGCACTTCAGGTAGAGGGTTATATACATAAATTAAAATAGAAATACATACATATAAAAACACAGTTTGATGTTGTGGCTAAGGTGATAAACTAGAAACCAAGAGGCCATGAATTTGGGTCCTCTCTTAGACATGAAAACCAGTTAGGAAACTTTGAACCAATTGCTTGCTCCCTCAGCCCACCGTATGTAACTGGGTTATTGTGGGCAGTTGTGCCATTCTGCAATATTAGGTGGGATATAAATACAATATTTGTTTGTTTATTTGATTGATTTTATAGGCACCCATCTCAACAAGTGACTCTGGATGGCATCATAAATATGTAAATAGAACAGAAATAATATCAATGTTCAAAAATATTGAATTATTTGAAGTACCTCGAAATTTCACAATCTGACTTTCAAGAAACCATCGAAAATGATTGCAACAATATCCTTAAATAGTCATTTTTAATATTAAAGAATAAAAAATAGTTTGCATTACTGCTGATAAATGTATTCAATAGTATAATGTATAAAAATCTATTTTACTATTAGTTCTAAGCAACTTGTTCATTACAGTAAACTACAGTATTTTTTGGAGTATAAGACACACCTTAGTTTTGGGGAGGAAAATAGAGAAAAAAATTATGCCTGCCAGGTATTCATTTTTATTCCCATAACACCAGAAAAGCAAGCAAACATAATAGTATAATAAAATGACACTTTTGTCACTTTTTTTCTTTCCCCAGGTGGCCGGGGAAACTCTTAATAAGCTCAACTAGATGTCTGGGCATTCAGCCAAAAGCACTTCACCTATTAAAAATGCAACAAAGCTGAATCAACAAACCAGCCCAGCATTTGCCTGAAGGAAACCATCGAGAAAACTCAGATAGCCTATAGATAAAATCCCTGCCTTGCCCTTAAAGGGATTATCCCCAAAAGAATAGAAATCACTAGTCATAGGAACTCTCTGGCTTGCCCTTGAGAGGATTATCTCCCCAAAATAGAAACTGGACAAAAGAAGCACCTCTTAAGGCAAATCTTTTTCAAATCTTTCGTTGTTGGCGTCTCCCAGCTGGAACAACCAGGAAATTTTTCCAATAGTATGCTGCACTAAAAATATTCAAAGGTTTTTTTCAGCCCTAATGAGGTACTAACGAGTGAAGCAACTCATTAGCACCTCATTAGGGCTGAAAAAAGCTTCTAAAAAGTTATGTTCAGAGTGTAAGACGCACCCAAATTTTCACTTTTAGGGAGGAAAAAGTGTCTTATACTCTGAAAAATGTGGTATAAAATGGGGTCAGAAAATGATTTTGTTCTTTGGATAAAATTATGGTATGACAATTAAAAATTAACTAATTGGGAGGATGTTGCCTGTTATTAACAAATATCTTGTGAAGTGGTCATATCTTTCTGAAAATAACATCACTTTTCATAAAATACAGTCACATCATTTGATAATGGCATAGTTATATAAAGGGCAACAGAGTTTGTGCAAGTCCATTGTACTCAGATCCAGTAAATATTAAATTTCACTCCATGTAACTTTAACTGTAAAGCTATTTTAAAGATATCTATGGTAGTTTGCTAATTGCATAAAATATCTATTTATCAAAAATTAGAATAAAGCGCATAAAATTTAAGCTCACCTGTTCAGTGCAAAGGCATAGTGAAATTTGATATTGTGCTGATCTGCCAAGTCACAAGTTGGGAGCATTTCCAATGTTTCCACTAGTTTCACCATAGCATCATAATCCTAGCAGTAGCAAAGGATAATAGCATATTTATAAACAAAACTCATGCACCACACATTTCTTCTTTTCCTACTGTGCAAATATGGCCATGACCAACAACTCCTAAACAATTTATGGTGCTTGTCCTTAACAGGAGGGCAACTGACAGAAAGATGCTCTTTGCTTACAGGGAACAATTATATAACTCTGAATTGGCCAGGATTTAGGAATTAATGCTATCTTGAATAGAATTTATCCTTGCTTTTGGTAAAAAGTCATTGGTGTGACTCTTCTAAATGGATGGTCTTCTTTCAAGTATTAATCTATTTGTAACTGACAGAAAGTCAGAAGTGAAAATTTAAAAATAGTCTTATAGTTAATATATTTGTAAGGGCAGTAGGTATGCAATATACATGCTGAAGTCATTCAGATTGCATAACAAATGTTTATATTATTCATTTCGTCAGCTTCAATTTAAGGCTGATGAATATCATAGAGAAAGACACAAAATATTGCAGGAAAGGCATTTTTGAACTTAAAATAGATGTTCTTAAAGGGGAAAAATTAAGATCAGAAACTTTCATTCGATAAATGGGTAAATTCTGCATTTTCAGGTAAAAGTAACATACCTGGATATCTCTATAGGATAGAAGTAAATTGATCACAATGTCAGAAGTCAGGACTTCAGTATTATCCATACGAAGTTTAATCCTAGCCAGTTCTTTTGCAAGTTCTTCTCCTTGATATTTATCTCTAGCCTTTCTGATGTCATTTAACAGACTTTCCTTATAATGTGTACTAAGGAATTAAGCATAATAGGAACACAAATTTATTTAACAGTTGTCTGGCATATTAAAGTATAAAACACTAAAACCACAGACTCTGGTTTCTCTGCAGGGTGTTTACATCTTAATTCAATTTACATAGCTGCCCAGTTCAGCAAGTTGTTGGTGAGTATTTTCTGAATAGAAATAAGGAATGTTATGAATGGAGAGATCCTATGTTTCTATCCCATTATAATAAAAACCCAGTTCAAAATTCAAACAGAGCATGGAAATCTACAATTCTGTCTTCTTGCTATCTTGACTAGTCGGCAATTAACAAACACAAAGCAAAACAACATAGGTTGAAGATTGAGATTAAAATTAACAATAAAGTAAATACTAAAATCATGAAACAATTCAAATCATAGTGAGTTTTAGTAAAACAAATTATAGTTTTACTAAATAATGAGAGAATGAGTCTCCCAAAGGGGCTCCCAAAGAATCTTCATAGACAGAATGAGTTAGAATGGCAGAAACAGAGAAAAAGACTTTCTTATCTGCCAAAACATCAAGTACCTAACAGGAAAACAGAAGTGGGTATCTCTTCAAAAAATCCTATTTATTTTGACACTCAGTCAGGTCCATAACAGGATGATGGTCTCTTACATGATTAGATCCTAGTCCATTCAGTGCATTAAAGGTTTAGATCAATTTCTTCAGGTATGCCTAGTAGGTAGCCAGCAATCTGTATACAGGTAGCCCTCGACTTACAACAGTTCGTTTAATGTCAGTTTGAAGTTACAATGGCACTGAAAAAAGTGACTTATGACCATTTTATACACTTACAATTGATCCAGCATCCCCAGGGTCACATGATCAAAAATCAGCTGCTTAGCAATTGCTTAGCAACTGGGATGTATTTATGATGGATGCATGGTTGTGTGATCTCCTTTTGTGACCTTCTAATGAGCAAAGTCAATGGCGGAGTGAGATTCATGACAACTGTGTTACTAACTTAACTTCAGTGATTCACTTAACTGTGGCAAGATAGGTCTCAAAAAGGGGCAAAATTCACTTAACAACTTTCTCACTTAGCAAAGAGTTTTTGGGCTCAATTGTGGTTGAGGACTATCTGTACGCTCGGTATATTTTGTTTGAAAAACATTTTTTAACATTTCAACGTAACGTTTCTTCTGAAAATTACATTATTTTAATCTTTTTAATTGCTTTTATACCTTCCTTCCAAGGAGGAAGAAGTAAGGGCTCGAACAAACTCTAAGTCTGCAAGTAGGATGAACTTGTCTCTAGCCCTGATTCTATGCCAATAAGTACAGAAGTTTCATTTATTGTAGCCAATCAACATGAGCCTTTAGCAGCCTTGGAAGTGGAGTCAGAATTAGAGGCAGAAATTATAACCTTCTCCCTCTTTAGATGCTACTTTCAAAGTGTCTTATTTCAAAACAGTTTGAAATTTTCTTTATTTATGAACACTTCTACCACTGGGACTTTTCTGATTTTACTTATGAATATCTTTACATATATTTCCACGTTACTAAGGTTAGTTTACTAGAACAGTTGCATAAGGAATATACAACTTGGAGCAGATTAAAAACATAGCAATGTGTTAAGCAGAGAAATATTATGATTGCAGAACATCCTGGAGCTTTGTTTTAAAAGAAAAAAATAGAAAAAGAAATGATTAATAAAACCATTAAAGAGTGATAGATTACCATGAGGTGATATGGATATCCTTGAGGAGGCTGATAAACCTGTCCATGAGTGGAACACAGAGTGGTCCTAAGATGTTATCCCAATTAGGTTGGAGGTACTCAGATACTCTCCGCTGGGCATCACTTTCACAACAAAAACAATTATCACAGGATGATACAGTGTATGGAATGAAATGATAGTTGCCACTTGAAGCCTGAAGAAGACAATGAATTAAAATGTTGCATGTTTAAAAGAAAGCTCAACAAAGACATAGAAATACAATTTTAAAAGTTTATCTGAAATTTATGCCAAATACAATTAGCTTTCATCCTTATAACAAAAGACCATGTAAAAAGACATAAATGCCTATGTGGGAAAATTCCACAGTTTTGAATTTAGTTTTGTAAACATGGATTAAATAAGGCCTTAATTTAGTCTACATGGTCAAGTATTTCTTCTGCAGTTACTGCAAAGGAAGAGGAAATCTATGATAAGTTTATAGGAATCTATATAGTCTTTAAACTGAGTTCTTCATTCTTCTAAATTCAATGAAGCTAATATACCAGTGAAGCTTCTCATATAGTTAGCTCCAAAGCAGGAATCCCCAATCCCTGGGCCATGGAAGGGGTTGGGAAAGTGCATGCACATCCTCATTTGCATGAGCAACGGACAGGCGCAGGTGCTGCATTTGCATGAGTGGCATGCGCAAATGTGCATCCCTCATGAAAATGAAACTGTGCCTGTGCGCTGATCCCTCCCCTCTCTCCCCCACCAATCTCCAAAACTGGAAAGGTTTGAGAACTCTACTCTAAAGTGGTATGAAAAACCATGCACAATGTAGAGCCCTATTCAATACAATGAGAAACATCTCCAAATGCAGCACTACAGACAATTAAACGTGTAATAGTGTAAATTATTTGCGAGACCACCTCCTACCCCATACATCCCTCCGACCGATCTGCTCCCACAGAGAGGGTCTTCTCCGGGTGCCAACGGCCAGTCAATGCCGGCTCGTGACACCCAGGGGAAGGGCCTTTTCTGTGGCGGGCCCTGCCCTCTGGAATGATCTACCCCCCGATCTTAGGAATATCACAGACCTCCGCCTCTTCCGTCAACAATTAAAAACGCACTTTTTTCGCTTAGCTGGCCTGGCTTAATTTCTCGAGTCCATCTATTGGTTTTAAAATTGAATTAGATTTTATTGGGGTTTTAATTGGTTTTAGCACAGGCCGGGTTAATTTAATAAGTTTTTAATATTTATATATTTATTATCGGTATTTTATGTATATGCGTGGTTTTAATTTTTCCTGTGTACCACCCCGAGTCCCTTTTTGGGAGAGTGGGGCGGTATACAAATTTAATAAAATAAAATAAATAAATAAAAATAAAATAAATACTGAACTACTGTTTCACCGTTCACTTTGATCGAAAATTCTTCCTACTATTGTTAAGAAAGGGTATTTAAAACAATATAGGCAACTTGGAGAGAAAGCAAGTTTGCTACGCTGAGGTTTAATCCACATTAAATGTTAAATTCTCAATCAGCATTTGAAAAAGCCACATACTCTTTCCTTGTATGTTGTACAATCCTGTGACCAAGATCCTATCTTCAAAGAAGCAAAATGAGAAAGGCATTCCTCAACAATTTCTATACTCCCGCCCTCCCCTATTTCTGTACTGCACCAATTTCATTGTAATTTTTACAATGACAATAAAGATGATGATGATGATGATGATGATGATGATGATGATGATGATGATGATGATTATTATTATTATATTAGCTCTAATAGTGGATGATATGTTTAGCTCATTGTTGAATTATTGGATTCTCAGGCCTTGATTTTTGTTAGGAAGATGTTTTATTACCAGGCTAGATAATAACATCAGTGCTCTGATATGAAGGAATGAAGTTTGTTGGCTATTGATATTCAACAGCTTGTCCTTAATAATAATAATAATAATAATATTTTATTTTTATATACCGCATCCTCTCCCCAAGGGTATAGCTTTGGGCTACATCCTGTTTTTTCTTTCATTGGCATGTTGTTATCTGACAGTGAATTAATATAAGGTGCTATTTTCGGCTAATCTGAAATTGATTAGCGGGTGTTTGATAAGGGAGAGTGTGGTCTGGGCTGCTTGACCCTTATTTTGACATTGGGTTATTTCTTTTGAATGGTTCCCAAATGGAATTTATTTCTATTTGTCTTCTGATTTCTAATGTGTCACAGTGCTGAGGTTATAGGCCCATGGCCTTCCATTCTTTTACCTAAACAGTTCACAATTGAAATTGTGACTGAACCTGTCTACATGCTGTGAAATCAATGCCTTTTCATCATACGAGTTTCTGATTCTATGGTTAATCATTAGACAGCAAAAAAAAACAAAACAAAACCATTCATTATCTCATTTTGCATGAATGGATTTTTTTACTCCCTCTGAATTGGGGATATCAGTCATCTGATGGAAGTGAATTACATAGTTTTACCAATTATATCTTTCTTGTTCTGTTTTCAAAATTGTTGAGACCAAGAAGGACACCTCTAGATCATGTGATTTAAGGCCTTTAAAGTAAAGACAAAACAAAACAAAACTGTGTGTGCTATATTTTTCCATATCGGGAAGATATATTATGTATACCTTTTTACTCATTTTGGCTACCCTTTTTGTTAATGTAGGTATAGAAAGTGTGAATTGTTCCAGAACACTACATCATAGCAACTCCAGGGAAAGGGAGGTACTATCCTATGCAACAAATGCCTTAGCTTCAAAGATGGGAGGATCAAAACACACCAAATAGGCCCTATTCTTCTCTCCTGCTTTCCTCTCTATTACTATACTATCCCAGGAGTCTGGGTCTAATCCTTCTGATGGGGTTAGAATGATTTGTGAATAGCTAACCACAAGCCACTATATAGAGGAAGTGACCCATTGCCATTACAAGTGGTTCCTTTCAGCTGGTCTCAGCTTCAGCTTCATTTATGGTGATTTCCCCATGGAGAGAGATCCTATCAGGTCTGCAGCAGAGACATGAAAACTGATTGGTTCAAGAGCTCTGGATGTTCATTGAATGTTAAATTAGAGAGTGTGACTGTCATCAGACATTTTAATCACTATAAGGGAAATAATATTAATTCCTTCTGCCTTTCCCAATTTTGACATTTTCCAATACTTTTTGGCTTAAATCCCATATCTTGAGATAATTTGAATATATTGTAAACAAATTTACATGACCTAATGTTGGGGAAGATTGATTCAATTATATCTCACCTTATTCTGTTTCTTATGTTAAATAAGTTTTCTCTTTACTTAGGTAAAGGTATGTGTTAGTCATTCCTGACTCTAGGGGCAGTGTTCATCTCCGTTTCAAAGCTGAAGAGCCAGCACTGTCCGAAGACGTCTCTGTGGTCATGTGGCCAGCATGACTAAACACCAAAGGCACACAAAATGCTGTTACCTTTCCACCAAAGGTGTTTCCTATTTTTCTACTTGGCTTTTTTTACATGCTTTCGAACTGCTAGGTTGGCAGAAGCTGGGACAAGTAATGGGAGCTCACTCCATTACGCAGTGCCAGGGATTCGAACCACTGAACTACTGATCTTTCTGATTAACAAGCTCAGCGTCTTAGCCACTGAGCTACTGCACCCCTCTACTTACCAATTGACAGTTTATACTATATATGTACAAAACCTCAAATCAATAAATGATGAGGTTTTTCCCTCCCTATTTAACTATGATGCCTACAAAAATATTTTCTATACTTAACTATATATATTACATATACTTAAGAAATAATTTGAGAAGTGTTAAAAGGACAGGTGCCAAAAAGGAAAAAGGAAAAGAAAGTAGTGCCACAGAAGACGTATTAGAAACAAACCTCCATAGATGTGTACCTCACATGAAAATATCATATCTCTGACTTTGGATTTTTACTTAAGCAGATGACCATTTAGGGTGAAGAGCTGCTATAACTGTAGATCAGCAAGTTGAAACAAGTTTAAAAATCTTTGTCCTAAGTAAATGAAACGAAATCTATAGAATCTTTTTTTTATAAACATCTTTCTCCAGTATGTGTACAGCAAATGTATGAATTGCAAACAGAAAACAATTGTATTCCACACACCAAAGTAGATGTTAACTTTAAAGAACGGATACATTCCATTTGGTAAAATTAATAACACTGCTTATTAGATATATTGGTTGTGGGATCATGTTCAATTCTTCAATTTACTAGCAACATTAAGGACCAAGGAGAAGAATTTCTATTCTAAATAAAAATATTTTGTTTAATCTAAGAGTACTGGAAGATTGATGTGCGGTTAAAATAGGCTCTTTTTCGTATTAGTTGTGATTCTGGAATAATGCTAATTTGAGAATGTTGACACTATGGACTCCTTCCATGTCTCACAGCATCTGCAATTACAGAAACAGGATATTGGATCTCAAAGAGCACTGGTGGCAAAGACGCTGGTAAAATAACACTGCTATTTCAAGAGCACAAAGAGTTAAAACAGAATAATTTTTAAAATGTTCAAGAAGTGATGATTTCAAAACTAGGACAGAGAAGCAAGCATATTGCAACATTTATACAAGGTAAACAGAGGAAAGAGTGATACGTACTTTGCCCATCATACTACCATTATGGTATTCTGGAGGCAGCTGTACTTGAAGAAAAGATTTATGGCTGGCAGCCTATTCCAAATTGTAATGGGAGAAGAAAAGGATTCAGATTTTAAAAACAAGACACATGGAAAAGAAAAGAATTGTTAACAAAAAAAAAGAAGAGGAAAACAGCAAAGTGTACAATACAAAGGTTAATGGAATGTATAATTACAAACATTCCTTAGGAAGCAAGAATATTAATTGATAACAATTACACTTAATTTTTCATGCTGAGATACATCTATGGAGACTCTCAATCATCCAGGTCATGGTGGTCTTGTTTCTATCAGTTTCTTCTAGCTATCAGTTCAGTTCCTGAACTGAAGAATCTTCTTGGATGTGAAATGAAATATTTCCAAGGAAAAAAACCAAGTCCAATTGGCTTTTGAAAAGCACCTCTGGATCATGCTAGGATATTTCTTTAAAATCCATTAGGCTGAGTATTTTAATAATTTTATAAAAATCGTTTGGAATGGGCATTCACCAATTCAGACTTCAAGGTTCTTCAAACATCAGAAATGGGCACAGAATATTGCAAACCTTCATTATATGCAAGGCCAGTTCTGGTTTGGAAAAATAAATTCTGGGACATAAGAAGTTGCTGATAACTCAATCTTTCTTTAATTAGTAACTTAGAAAAAAATAGTAAATTAATTAGCAAATTTCTTTATAATTAGTAAATTAGAAAAAAGTTACATTAGTAACTTTTCATTTTAATTGTTTATTTTATAGGAATAAAGGAGGATAAAATTTCATTTCAATATTAAATTAGTCTTTTAAAAAAAGGAGTAGTAATGAACCTTTTATTGTAAGATAAAGCTTAATTTCATAATAGTATGTCCATTCAAAACATACAGGCTTTTCCACTTTAGTTTAACTAAAGGTTCAAAGGCCCAATAGACACATTAATTTAAGATAAAAGTTTGCATAATTTCTGTTCTCAGCTTAATATACCTAACCCTAACAAGTTTAATCTTCTAATTTTAACATTCTGTTAAGGGAAAGAGATGTCAAATGATTATTTTAAATAATAAACATATAAATAAAAATATATTTCCTGCAGTCTATAAATATTTTTGTATTTTAAAACTTTTTAAATATACAACAAACTAAGAGTAAGCATGGACACGCACTCCAGAAGACTTCCATGTAACAAAAAACCCATCTCTCATTAGATTCTGAAAACCAGTATTACTTTCTCCAAAGGCAGCATCTGATCATGGACATTTTAGCCCTTTCCTTTAACTGAGCATCCAATTCTCCATTCTTCTTTTGATTTACTACTCAATTACAATCATTTTTACTATAGGACAATTGCATGTATCTGCCAATTCAACACACAGTCAGACACACATACCTGAATCCAAAATTTCAAATGCCATAACTGTATAAAGCTAATATATGAAGTTCCACAGACATAATTAAGAGCAATAATTATCACAACAATAATTATTTGATACTAAACGTGCCATTTACTAATAAAAGTTGCTGTTCTGGGAATTCTTAGGGAAAACACTGACATTTACCTTTCTGGGAGCTTATTGAGTTCTCTGGGAAGAGAAGTGAGAACTCTTCCTAACCAGATTAGTATTGCTCTTACTGTAATATTGTGGTGATTTCACTAATATATTGTAATACACTAGAACAGCAATGGTGAACCTTTTTTGGCTCGTGTGCCATAAGTTGGGGGAGCACAGGGGGGTCGTGCGTGGGCGTGCTGCACCCATAAAGCAATGTGCGACACCCCCCTGTGCACTTGCGTGCACTACAGGCGTGAAACACCCCCCACACCAATTTTTTGCATGCTCTTTTCGCTTTCCCTAGGCTCCAGAGGCTTTATAGGAGCCTAGGGAGGGCGAAAACAACCTCCCCCGCCCCACCCGGAGGCTTCAGCAACCTTCAGAAGGCTTCTCTGAAGCCTCCGAGCACTCAAAATGACTCTCTGACCAAACTGGACGTGATGTCCGATTTTCTTGGAGCATCGTTTTGAGTGGTCCGGAGGCTTCAGAGACCTTCAGGAGGCTTCCCTGAAGCCTCCGGACCACTCAAAACAACACTCCAAGCAAATTGGACGTCACTTCCGGTTTGGTCAGAGCGTCATTTTGAGTGCTCCGGAGGCTTCAGGGAAGCCTCCTGAAGGTCACTGAAGCCTCCGGAGGGCCTGGGAAGCCTCCGGAGCACTCAAAATGACGTTCTGATGAAACCGGAAGTGACGTCCAATTTGCTGAGAGCGTTGTTTTGAGCGGTTTGGAGGTTTCAGGGAAGCCTCCTGAAAGTCTCTGAAGCCTCCGGAGGGCCTCAAAATGACGCTCCAAGCAAAGCGGAGGTCACTTCCGGTTTTGTCAGAGCATCATTTTGAGTGCTCGGAGGTTTCAGGGAAGCTCATGAAGCCTCTGGAGGGTCTCTGGGGGGGGGTGAAAAATGGCTTCAAAAAAGGGAGATTCAGCTATCAGCTAACAGGGCAGAGTCTTGTGTGCCCTGACAAATGACTAGATGACCTCCGAGTAGCCTTCTAGTCCTAAAATGCTGTGCTGTCTTTTCTTTTTCTTTCTTTCTTTCTTTCTTTCTTTCTTTCTTTCTTTCTTTCTTTCTTTCTTTCTTTCTTTCTTTCTTTCTCTCTCTCTCTCTTTCTTTTTCTTTCTCTTTCTCCCAGAAAAGGAAAAATCAAGCTGTTAATAAAGAAACCTGCCTGAGGCCCATTCCACATTCCTGTCTGATAGAGATAATGAGATAATGAACCTATAGAGAGTTTGGCTCCATCCACACAAGCAGGGAATCATTCAAACACAAAGTCCATACTGCACAAACCCATAACTTCAAAAACATAGAACCATATAAGAATCCTTCCTTTTATCCAGTTTGTTGTTCAGCTGACCCAGAAACAAACTGCTGAATGTCATTTTGCAAACCTCCTTCTGAGCAGCTTTTCAATTTAAAGCAGGAGTCTCCAAAGGTTGCAACATTAAGACTTGTGGACTTCAACTCCCAGAATTCCTCAGCCAGGCATGCTCAGTTTGTAGACTCAGATTGTTCCAGAGGTCCCATACCGAAACGCTCCCTCCCCCCACCCACCGCTCCCTCGCTCGCTCACTCTGCCCACCGCTCTCTTGCTCGCTCTGCCCATCCCGTCGTCACTCGCTCGCTCCGCCCATCCGCACCATGCTTCCCCTGGCCACCGCTCACTGACTCGCCAGCTCGCCAATTGCCCCATCTCTGAGAGCCCTACTTAAACCATGGTGCGGACGGCCCACTTACCTCTTTTCCTGTTTGGCTCTCAAGTTGTCACTTGGATGCTCGCCTCACTTGCCTTCCCTGCTGTTATTGCTGCTCCCTCAGGTAAGTAAACTAAGCATGGGGGAAGAGCGGCCGCAGCAGGATCCTAGGTAGAGCGGCCTGCATGCTAGGCAAGTCTGGGGACCTGGCGAACGCCTTCACGAGGTCCCCAGGCTCACTTACGAGTGTGTGGAATAAATTTCAGAAAAAGGAATCTGTATTGCTCTGTGAATGTACCTATGAAATGCTTCTTGATCTTCTTAGATGAAAAACTATTATCTTTCTTGATTGTTGGGGGACATCCTTCCTGAAGAGACTGTACATTGTTAGGTGAAAGCAGAGGTCCCTTCTGTTACCTGTAGTCCTCCGCTTACAACCACAATCAAGTCCAATATTGTTTTATTTCTTTTGCAGTTAGTATTATTTATCAGGATGAAGAAGAGGCAACAGAGTAGGATCACTTTCTTCTCCAAAAAATCAAGAGAGGAGCACTCAGCTGAACATTTTCAATCAAAAGCACACCTTATTTGTGGAGAGAACAGTAAACAACGGGAGCAAGATGCTTTAACCAAATCCATAGATAAGTCAACTGACAAACATTTATCCAGTACTAGCAAAATATTTTTTACTGTTTACAATCTGGCACAAAGATGCAAATCATTCTCAGACATCGAAGGGCAGGTAAACGAAATTAAAACCACTGTGTTTACCAGCATTGTTGCAAAGAATCTAAAGGTGTGTTTAATAATCAATGAAACCTCAATGCTATCAATGAAAGCAGTTCTGATAGTTTTTGTTAAAGTTGAGGATTCAGAATGCCCAGCAACTATTTTTGTTGAGCTGTTGGAATTAGAGAAGCAAGATGCAGAGACCATATGTTCTGGAACGATGGGAAGCTTACGTAAAGTTGGGTGTACCACTGAATATCTGCAGAAGAATTTAATAGCACTCTGCTCCGATGGTGCCAGCGTTATGCTTGGGAGAAAATCTGGAGTCAGCACCAGAATAGCTCAAGACTTCCCAAACATTGTAATCTGGCACTGCTTGAACCACTGCCTCCAACTTATGCTGGATGATGTGATAAAAGAAATAAAACAAGTGAACCACTTCAAGATATTCCTTGACAGGGTACACACCACTTTCCATAAATCCTGCAAGAGCCAGAATGGCCTTCTCCAAATCTCTGGACAACTGGGCTTTGAAATTGTGAAGATTGGCAGAGTTTTGGGACCAAGATGGGCTGCCTGTAGCTTAAGGTGGCGTGCTTATCCAGCACTACATCAGTTTTTTCTGGGCAATGAAAGATTCCCAGTCATGGCTTCTGTTTTGAAATTTCAAATTTTTTGAATGATTTGCCCCTCATGATCGATATTCTAAATGAGATTCTGTCAAATGCCCTGCAGGGGAAAAACACAGATAGCATCAAGGCCAAAAAATTAGTATTGCAATCAATTAGAGCATTTGAAATGCTTAGACAGGGAAAGAGCCCATATGAAAAAAAAGTTGACGGAATGCTAGCTTCAGAAGCCTTCAAAAACATAAAATTAGTTCCAAACAATTCGCTGCCCTTCCTCGTGAAAATCTTTTGGCAAGCATCATCACCAATTTGAAGAAAAGGCTGATAGATTGTGACCATCTAAAAACAGGTAGCCAATTTCCAGATGCAAACAAATTACCCTGTATCACATATTTGGAGCCAGATTACTGGAATATTAAAGATGTAGTCATTCCATGGGCAGAAGCAGAGGCAGCGTTGATTGAATTTGGCAAAATGTTTAATTATGAAATTTGAATGACTACAGAGATTTTTTGGAAAATGTGATCCAAAGACCTACAAAATTCCCAACAGTATCAAAAAAACTAGCGATACTGTCAGGACAATTGCTATTAGTTCAGCAGAGGCGGAAAGAAGGTTCACAAATAAGTTCTTGAGTGTATCTCTTTCATTGTGTTATTCTTATGTAAGGTGTAAGTGCATGCAATTAAAGCCTTCCTTTCTGTGTCTCTTCTTTGTGCAGGTTATTGGAGTAAGGTGGTGAGGTTGTGGTATAGAACAGGGGTCCCCAACCCCCGGTCCGTGGACCGGTGCCGGTCCGTGACTTGATAGGAACCGGGCCGCAGGGCCGGGGAGGAGGGGGCAGCCTCCTGGGCAGAGCGCGCACCAGAGACAGGAAAGCACAGGCTTGCGCCATTGGGGGCCCTAGAGGGGCGAGTGAGCCGACTCACCCCCTCCCTGCGTGCGCATGCGCCACCTGTTCCCCCTCCCCCCCTACGCTGGCCGGTCCGCGGAATTTTCTTTAAAATGAAACCGGTCCCTGGTGCAAAAAAGGTTGGGGACCCCTGGTATAGAAGACCAGTAAGGCCGTCATCTTTCCTCTGTAAGTAGCTGTTTTATTGCTTTGTGTGCTGGTTTCATCCTTAATGTAGTAGTGCATGCAATTAAAGACTTCCTTTCTGTGTCTCTTCTTTGTGCAGGCCATTCATTGGAGCTAGGTGGTCAATCGGTGATGTTGAAGCCACACAAAAGGAGAGACTTCTTCCTTTTCTATTATTTTGTGTGCTTGTTTCATCCTAATGCAGTGCATGCAATTGAAGAGTTCATTTCTTGTCTCTTCTTTGTGCAGGCCATTCATTGAAGCAAGGTGGTCAGTGATATTGAAGACTGGCAAGAATAGTCATCTTCCTTCTGTAAGTACCTCTTTTATTGTTTTGTGTAATTATTTTAATCTTATTTAAGTAGTAAGTGCACAAAATAATAAATTTCCTTTTTTTATATCTTCTTTTTGTAGATCATTCATTGGAGCAAAGAATTTAATGACATTGACTTGGCCACTCCCACCTGGTCACATGACTGCCAAGACACTCCCAACCAGTCACATGACTGCCAAGCTACTCCCACCCGGTCACATGATTGCCAAACAACTCCCACTTGGTCACATGGCCACCAAGCCGCTCCCACCTGGTCACATGATCACCGAGCCACTCCCACAAAACAGGCCACACTTACAGAATAGGTTCTAAAAAATTTTGAAACCCACCACTGGTACATACATACTTACAAACACTATATTGCCCAAAGTATTCGCTCACCTGCCTTTACTCGCATATGAACTTAAGTGACATCCCATTCCTAATCCATAGGGTTCAATATGACATTGGTCCCCCTCTTTGCAGCTATAACAGCTTCAACTCTTCTGGGAAGGCTGTCCACAAGGTTTAGGAGTGTGTTTATGGGAATTTTTGACCATTCTTCCAGAAGCGCATTTGTGAGGTCACACACTGATGTTGGACAAGAAGGCCTGGCTCTCATTCTCCGCTCTAATTCATCCCAAAGGTGTTCTATCGGGTTGCGGTCAGGACTCTGTGCAGGCCAGTCAAGTTCATCCACACCAGACTCTGTCATCCATGCCTTGCTTTGTGCACTGGTGCAGTCATGTTGGAAGAGGAAGGGGCCAGCTCCAAACTGTTCCCACAAAGTTGGGAGCATGGAATTGTCCAAAATGTCTTGGTATGCTGAAGCATTCAGAGTTCCTTTCACTGGATCTAAGGGGCCAAGCCCAGCTCCTGAAAAACAACCCCACACCATAATCCCACCTCCACCAAACTTTACACTTGGCACAATGCAGTCTCCTGGCAACCGGAAAACCCAGACTTGTCTATCAGATTGCCAGATGGAGAAGCGCAATTCGTCACTCCAGAGAACACATCTCCACTGCTCTAGAGTCCAATGTACTGTACACCACTGTATCCAACGCTTTACATTGCACTTGGTGATGTATGGCTTGGATGCAGCTGCTCGGCCATGGAAACCCATTCCATGAAGCTCTCTGAGCACTGTTCTTGAGCGAATCTGAAGGCCACATGAAGTTTGGAGGTCTGTAGCGATTGATTCTGCAGAAAGTTGGTGACGTCTTCTCACTATACGCCTCAGCATCCGCTGACCCCACTCCGTCAGTTTACGTGGCCTACCACTTTGTGGCTGAGTTGCTGTTCTTCCCAAACACTTCCACATTCTTATAATACAGCTGACAGTTGATTCTGTAATATTTAGGAGGGAGGAAATTTCATGACTGGATTTGTTGCACAGGTGGCATCCTATCCCAGTTCCACGCTGGACATCACTGAGCTCCTGAAAGCGACCCATTCTTTCACAAATGTTTATAAAAACAGGCTGCATGCCTAGGTATTTGATTTTATACACCTGTGGCCACGGAAGTGATTGGCACACCTCATTCTGATTATTTGGATGGGTGAGCGAATACTTTTGGCAATATAGTGTACATACATACAGCCAAAAGGGATTAAAAACGAGCAGCTGTTGCTTTGATAGTGGCATCTGCACTAGTATACATGCAAAAGTACAGAATCAAGACTGCTATTTTACTCTTGGGTACTTGGGTAAGAGAATCTTCTTCACTACAACCCCATCTGCTTTTAAATTAGTTTTGAAAATCTAGGCCTTAGGATAGGGTGTTTGTCAGGCTTTTTTACATTAGATGTTGAATGAGAAAATAAATTTTCTTATTCCCTTTGAATGACCATCATTCTTTTCTAATACTGTGATGTTTCTGAGATGCCCAGAGTCAGGCAGTTCTAGTAAAAACACTGAAATGGATGGATGGATGGAGCATATATTTTCTTCATCATATTAAGGAAATAGATACCTAAACTACTGTTGCTTTTCCTTGCTTTTTTAAATGCTTATTTGAAGAAAACAGGTAAACAGGCAGCGCCAGCAGCAACCAGCATGAGCAGGCCCACAAATATTTAGAATATGTCAATGGGTGCTCTATTAGGTCCCAGCAATTGTTCATTACTGAAAACCTCTATGGCCAGACCTGAGGAAAAGACTATGGGAAATCTTGTTTATAGAAATAATTATGGACTTTTTCCAGATCATTGTTTGTGGAGTTTTCCACAACAAAATGAAATAAATGCAAATTTAAAAAACATGGCTGCACGGTAAGAATACCACCTTAGGTCCTACCAACTCTATAGTATCCGACCTATAAGTATTGGGCGAAGCCTGCAGAACCCCTCCTAATTTTGCTACAGACCTATCACAGTTAATATGATAAAGTGGAGAAATATTAAACATATTGGTAATTAAATGCCCAGTACCAAGCTGAACATCAATTAATTGAAATGAAATTTAGCTCTTACCCTGATTTCAGGTATTTCTTTGTCCTGTCCAACTTACATTTTGAATAGGGATCCCACAAAGTGAAATACTTAGCACAAAATGCTGCTACGCTTCCACTCTTGGACAAACTAAATAAATATCTTCAATATTCTATTGATTAAGTAGCTAATGTGAAAATATTTTCTCATCTGAGGCACAAAATGATCTTACACATAATTCTGTCTTTAGATGGAATAATAAATTTCATAAAACAATGCTCTTCTCAACCTTTTTAAAGGAAGACCATTTCCAAATGCAATATTGTTAGTAATGTGATAAGTCTTTGTATCCAGATTTTTACACTCATACCTATCTATCACAAACTATTTACACTACTACTTGTCTACAAAGTCACACCGGTTTAGTTATTTTTTAATCAGTTAATCACTGTTGCTATAGTTTTATCTACTTTTCACAAAAATGCACTTTTATTTTAATGCACTTTTTGTATCTAATTTTTTTAAAAAAAAACATGTAAACCATTTATTCTAATGCCACTCACAAACTGTAATCATTTATCTATTATATATAAAATGTAGTGTGTATGTACACACATACACACACATGTATGTATGTACAAGTAATCCTTGATTTACTAGTTCGTTTAGTGATTTTTCGAAGTTACAAAAGCAATTTAAAAAGTGAGTTATAACTGTTTTTCACAGTTACAACTATTGCACAATCCCCATAGTCATTTCTCTCTTAGCAACATACATTGTGGGCTCAACTGTTATCGTAAGTTGAGGACTCCCTGTATAACATAGCCCACTTAACAAAGTTTAAAGAGATTTAACAAGTATTTGACTTTGCTTGACTTCTATTTTTTTTCAGTTTCAAATCAAAGCGTTGGACTAAACCTACAGCTACTGCTGATTAGGGAAATGGAAATGGAAATGTTTCTCTTTGCTCTGCATCATTTTTAACATTTATTTTTAACATTTATCCTCTTTATCCCTCCCGCAAGAATCTGTAGAAGTGAAATAAATAATAATAAAGATCTGCTTTACTTTGATGAGACACTGTCAACAAAATAAAGGGAGAAATTATGTTGTTTTGAAATGAAATCAATATGTACAAATTGTGGAAATACTGGAAATCACTGAACACTTCACCAATTCATTAAATATTAAATTATTTTATATTATAAATATTTTTTTCTGGAAAAATACAATATATATGTATCACAGATAAGTTCATGCACCTTGTCATAAGGAATTATGGAACAATTATTTAATTGAAATAACAAGTGAAATTTGAACACAGGAAGAATTGACCGATGTGAAGAAACTTCAATTAAACAAAGCTACTTTTAATTTATTAAAAACAGCAGGACCGAAAAACAGCAGGATTGAAAAACACCAGAACAACATCTATTCTTCAGCACATATTTGAATTTATAGTTCTCATGCTGAAAGTTCTCTCAAATTCCCAATGTATATTTTAAAAGATAGGAGCCTGTATACTTACTGTATTTTTCTGAGATACCATGTCCTGAAAAACAAAACATGCAATCTTATGTAAGTATAATAAATACGGCCATTAAAAAACAACGATTCTATTGAAGACTGAAAATCTTTAAATATGTGAATATTTAAAAAATATTTGATAAAAGTATTGCTAGCCTTTTAATGAAATGGATAAGAACTTAGCATACAATATTGGTTTAAATGAAGACGAAGTTCTTAAATTAAGCTAATAATCTTTTGCTTCATGCAATATTCATTTACAAAAAAATTCTCTTCAACTCTGGAATTTTATTTAAATGTAAAAATACTTAATGTAGGAATACAATAACTTAGAAATGGGAATTTTAAAAAAACCCTGAAGTTAACATTACCAGGTGGTTTTTTTGTTTGTTAATCTGATTATGACACATAAATTATATTTATCTATCATCTCTTATATCTTTTCATCTAATCTGGAGTGTTTTTACTCATAACTGTATGTTATTTTTAATGTAAATGTTGTTACATCTCACGAGGCATATAAAACCTTTTATTTATATATGGTGGTATTATTGTAAAGTCCCAAAAATATAGAAAAGTGACATAGTAGAATGAAACAGATTTTGCAGTTTGTAATTTATTTATTTATTAATCAAATTTATATGGCCACCCACTCACAGGAAGTGATGCTGGGCATCATACAACAATGCAATTTCATTTCAACCAGAGATATTCCTTTCAAATTTCACCAAACCACCTCCAAATTCACTGAATTAGTATGATATAAATTAATAAATGCAGGGATTTTATTGGAAGATATTCTTTCATACCTTCTTTGGGAGAAAAACTAATTAAATAATGGAAGTAAATTTTGATGTAAAGACTAACTTTATATATAAAAAGTAAGTCTGATATGTACATAATTTATCATTCTTGCACTGTAATGTTATATACAGTTTTGGCCATGTCTGAGATTTGGGGGGGTTTGCGATATAAAATAAACTTGAATTATAATGTATAATTATAATTTAATTCTAATTTTTAGTATTAATGTATTGTTTTACTATTTATAATTTATTACTGATATGCATTGAATTCTCCAAGTATATTCAATGCAAAATTCAATAGGATAACTATATGTACCTTATCTTTTGTTCTATTATAAAATAAATGTAAAAAAATTTTAAACATATTTTTAAAAAGACACATCTATATTTACTGCAATTGATTATAGTCCACTATTTTTAAATCTTTTAATGTAACAACAGAATAAAAACATACCTTCAGCGACTGAGCAGTATCAGCATCTGTATCATGGTAAAGTATAACATTATTGGCCATGTCAAAGCTTTCCCGTACCCCAAGGTGGTAGAAGAGGGACGGTTGTCTGGAAAAATCACTCATATCCACTACTGCAACATCTATAGTAAGATCATGGAATAAAACTTGGTGAAAGTGTATGGTGTTATTTCTAAAGTTCTGAATTCTGAGATTAAAACAATTTGTCAGTGAGACAAACAAGGGTTTTCACATCTGGTACTGTACTTTTGGCAAAAAGAAAGATTAAAATAACATGAAATAATTTCTGTACAAATTCCTGGATCTCCAATATAAACTTGTATGGCTAGAGATTTCACATATATAATTTATTTTTATTTTGAAACTAGCCATTCCCGGCCACGCGTTGCTGTGGCCCAGTCTGGTTAAATGGCCAACCAATCTGTGTGAAGATCTACACCTGCACACACAAACATATACACACAATCACTATATAACCCCCAACCTACGTACCTCTCCCTCTCTCCCTACCTACCTACTTTGAAGTGGAGAAGGGTTCCATGTGAACAGCAGTTGAACATGGGTCAGTCGATCCTGAGAGATAGGCGAGTGCCGTTCCGAAGGGACGGGCGATGGCCTCTGTCGCCCTCAGCCTCTCTCTCTCTCTATCCCTTTCCTGTACTTCTCTCTCTCTCTCTCTATCCACCTACCTACCTACCTACCTACCTACCTACCTACCTACCTACCGATTTCTCCCCCTCTCTCTCTATCCCTCTACCTACCTACCTACCTACCTACCGATTTCTCCCTCTCTCTCTCTATCCCTCTACCTACCTACCTACCTACTGCATTTCTCCCTCCCTCTCTCTATCCCTATAGCTGCCTACCTACCTACTGTATTTCTCCTTGAATCTTATGGACAGAGTATTATGACATTTTCTATTATGTCATCCTGTAGCTCACTGCTTTCTCTGTATCCATCTACCTACATTTTTTACATTTCCGTTGCATGTACCTGGCACAGGTGTGACATCTACACAATCTATATATATCATTGGTGCCGTATTTGTAAGGAACGTTGTGTGAAAATTTGGAAGCGATCGGTGCAGGACTTTTGAACATTACCTGTTTTGAACAAACTCTTGTTACATTTTTATTTATATAGAAGATATACATAAGTATTGAATATATGAAGAGTGTGGCATCTGAATATTGTTAGTTTTGATTCATAATAATAGTGATAATATTGATATTAATTACATTAATAATACTCACAGATATTATAAATATTAAAATGAAAGTAATTAACATGTTAATATTTGCTCCATGTATCTAATCTTTCATCATTTAATTATTCAATATTTTAATAAGCAATACTAATAACAATAGTGATATTATTTAAATATACGTAGTAAAATCATCTTTCAACTTCTAATCTTTACATCTACATATTAATTTTAAAATATTTTATAGGCATCATATTTTCCCTTCTAGTTTCTACCTCTACTCTAATTCTTAATAGAACAAATCTTAGATTAGGAAGTATTCCATTTCTATCCATCATCTCTTTCCCATTTTAGTATTTCAATTCTTGTTGACCTTTTGACATATCTATACAATACAACAGCAGAGTTGGAAGGGACCTTGGAGGTCATTTAGTCCAACTCCATGCCTAGGCAGGAAGCCCTATACCATTTCAGACAAATGGCTATCCAACATCTTCTTAAAGACTTCCAGGGTTGGGGCATTCACAACTTTTAGAGGCAAATTGTTCCACTGATTAATTGTTCTAACTGTCAGGAAATTTCTCCTCAGTTCTAAGTTGCTTCTCTCCTTGATTAGTTTCCACCCATTGCTTCTTGTTCTGCCCTCAGGTGCCTTGGAGAATAGTTTGACTCCCTCTTCTTTGTGGCAACCCCTGAGATATTGGAATACATATGTTTTAGTCTCCAGTCCCCTAATCATCTTGGTTGCTCTTCTCTGCACTCTTTCTAGAGTCTCCACATCTTTTCTACATCGTGGTGACCAAAACTGAATCCCCTATTCCAAGTGTGGCCTTACCAAGGCATTATAAAGTGATATTAACACTTCACGTGATCTTGATTCTATCCCTCTGTTTATGCAGCCTAGAAATGTGTTGGCTTTTTTGGCAGCTGCTGCCCACGGCTGGCTCATATTTAAATGGTTGTCCACTAGGACTCCAAGATCCCTTTCACAGTATCTCCCATACTTCTCCCTTGGGATTTTGTACCATTCATCATTGATATTTGATCTAAGTATTTCATCTGTCTCTACATCTATCTTTCTCTGCCAATCCTTCAATACGCCTATCAGTGACTCTATTCTCACTTCAGAAATGTCTTTCTGTTTATCCAGTTCTATTTTTTTGATCTCTTACTCTATAATCTGTCTGATATTTTTCATAAGTTTTAATTATCTCTTTCTTCTCCTTATACAATAATACAATACAATAGCAGAGTTGGAAGGGACCTTGTAGGTCTTCTAGTCCAACCCCCTGCGTGGGCAGGAACCTTATACCATTTCAGACAAATGGCTACCTAACCTCTTTTTAAAGACTTCCAGTGTTGGGGCATTTACAACTTCTGGAGGCAAGCTGTTCCAGAGGTTAATTGTTCTAACTGTCAGGAAATTTCTCCTTAGTTCTAAGTTGCTTCTCTCCTTGATTAGTTTCCACCTATTGCTTCTTGTCCTGCCCCCAGGTGCCTTGGAGAATAGTTTGACTCCCTCTTCTTTGTGGCACCCTCTGAGATATTGGAAGGCTCCATTTTGATTGACCCTGTGTTTACTGTCTACGTAACCTGTGTTATGCCTGACTATGGTTCTCTTTGCCCCTATTTCTTTGCCACTTGTATGGTTCATGCACATGGTATGGCACTCACTGTTAATTGTTTGGTTTTGCTTGACAGCAGTGGTGATAATATTACCCGCACAAACATCTATGTTACATGCAATGATAACCCTATGAATTTTAGTTTGCTGGGGACAGAAATGTTCTTTATCTATTGATTCTCTGTCCCCACTATTCAGTTTAAATGTTTAGTCAGGAAATCTGTGAATTTAATGCCAAGTAACTCAGTCCCTTTCTTGGATGGGTGCAAACCATCTCTTTTGTACAGTTTTTCATTGGACCAGCTCCAGGCATCATGACTAATAAAACCAAAGCCTTCCTTTTTACACCACTCCTTTAGCCACACATTAAACTCTGCTATGCGCTGGCCCCTTCTTTTTTGTTCCTTGTATACTGGTATAACCTCTGAGAAGATAAGCCTACAATATGTACTACTAAGTTCGTACCCCAAACTCTGGAAATCATTCTGCACAGAAACTACATCTTTTTGGGACAGATCATTTGTGCCAAGATGTATAATAGCATCAACTTCACAGTCCTTACTCCCATTCTTGACTATCTTAAGAATACGCCTCTTGTCTCTGCTGTTGGTATCACCCGGCAAACACCTGACCTCTTTCAAAACCTCCATATCCTTACCTAAGTTTACATCCCTTACGATTGAGTCACCAATCAGAAGGTGACTTCTCTTTTTGGGTACCTTGCTCTTGTTGTGTGACTGATGCATGATCCCTGATTCACACTTTTGCATTTCTGAAGTAAATTCTTCACTTTGGACCACAATCCCCTGCTTATTTGAGTCGTCATTATTACCTTGACCTGTCACTTTAGTGTCCCCATTAAGATCAGCAAGGGCGCTATATCTGTTATGCTGGGACACAGCAAAAGTTTTGTGTTTGTGGTTCACAGCTCTCACCCTGCCAGATCCCACAGTTGTCCAGACTGCTCTTCTTCTGTGGGATCTTTGCGGTAGAGGAAGCTGGTAGTGTGGCATCTCCACAGGGTGGAATGGCCGAATTGGACACTTAATTTCTGCCTGGAGAGCACAAATTACAGATTCAAGATATGTGATGTGTCTATGTAATCTATTAATTTGTCTGCAAAGGGGACAGTATCCAAATTTGAAAAGAGTACTGCGGAAGACAGGTGCAAAACAGTTATTACATTGAACTAAGCCAGTCATTTTGAAATAAAATACAATCACAGTCTTAAGCGCACAAATCTAGAATGTATTATTTCTATTTTTGCTTTATAGATATGTTAGACCTCTGTGTTTCTTGGTCTCCCCTCTCTCTTGGCCAAAAGCTCCTCCCTCTAGCCTCAAGAAATTCAAATGGGGAAATTATTAAGCAGATAAACTCTGCTTAATAAGCTTACAATATTAATTAAAGGTTAATAGGCCTTGTGACTCCAGATTCATAAAGCCAACTACAGGTAATCCCAACTACAGGTTATGAGTGTTCACTTAGCAAATATTGAAAGTTATGCAATCAGTACCCCCTAGCATTTCCAAACAAGGCCCCAAATTACGAATCTTGCAACACTATGGCAGTTGTTTGCCCTTACGAACAACTGTAGAGGGTCTGCAACATTCACCCTGAATGTTGCCAGCCAAAATGGAGCTTCCAAGGGGTGGATCCACCCCTCTGACATTCCATTTGGATCTCTAGAGGCCTAGCCTGGCAGGTTGCAGGCTGAAATGGAGCTTCTAGGGGGCAGATCCGCTCCTCAGAAGCCCCATTCGGGCATCCAGAGGCCTCACCTAGGACCTTGTCAGCCAAAATGGAACTTCTGAGAGGCAGATCTGACCTTTACGAAGCCCTGTTTGGCTGTCCAGAGGCCTCTTCCGGCCTGTTGCTAGATGAAATGGAGCCTCTGTGAACCAGATCCAGCCCCCCAAGGCTCCATCTGTCCCTCCGCAGGCCTTCCCATACTTACTTTTTTTAAATTAATTTTTTAATTAATTTTAATTTTAAACACAATACAAAAGTCCTCCATCTTACATGTTGTAGAAAGTCTATCAGTTGGTTACAAAATGTTTTCATGCACCTCTTCCATAGTCACCCATAATTCATATTATTTCAAGTATATTGAATCAAATATATTTATACATATTACCCTCATCATACCTATATTCTTGTTTAACTATAATTGTTTACACGTTCTTCATCATAAAACATAACCACATATTAGCATCTCACTTATTAATTCTAATATCCTCCAACAACACTGTTCCTTATAACCTATTCTAACCAGACATCAATAATGTTTAGTAACAAAAAAAATTCTAGTCTTCCTTTTCAAACCACTGTTTAGAGTTTGTATCCAGTTTTCCCATGTTATACCCATACCTATATAGATATTATCTCTCCTTTATTTAACTATATCCATTATCATAGTTTCTTTTTTATTAATCTTTGTATATAACCAAATAATTTCTCATCTTCCTTTCATAGTTGCCATTCAATATTCATATCCTATTACTACTTATTATACTAATACATATATGTACATTATTTATCATTTTCAGTTGTTTATTTATTTATTCTAGGGGGCAGATCCGCTCCTCAGAAGCCCCATTCGGGCATCCAGAGGCCTCACCTAGGACCTTGTCAGCCAAAATGGAACTTCTGAGAGGCAGATCTGACCTTTACGAAGCCCTGTTTGGCTGTCCAGAGGCCTCTTCCGGCCTGTTGCTAGATGAAATGGAGCCTCTGTGAACCAGATCCAGCCCCCCAAGGCTCCATCTGTCCCTCCGCAGGCCTTCCCATACTTACTTTTTTTAAATTAATTTTTTAATTAATTTTAATTTTAAACACAATACAAAAGTCCTCCATCTTACATGTTGTAGAAAGTCTATCAGTTGGTTACAAAATGTTTTCATGCACCTCTTCCATAGTCACCCATAATTCATATTATTTCAAGTATATTGAATCAAATATATTTATACATATTACCCTCATCATACCTATATTCTTGTTTAACTATAATTGTTTACACGTTCTTCATCATAAAACATAACCACATATTAGCATCTCACTTATTAATTCTAATATCCTCCAACAACACTGTTCCTTATAACCTATTCTAACCAGACATCAATAATGTTTAGTAACAAAAAAAATTCTAGTCTTCCTTTTCAAACCACTGTTTAGAGTTTGTATCCAGTTTTCCCATGTTATACCCATACCTATATAGATATTATCTCTCCTTTATTTAACTATATCCATTATCATAGTTTCTTTTTTATTAATCTTTGTATATAACCAAATAATTTCTCATCTTCCTTTCATAGTTGCCATTCAATATTCATATCCTATTACTACTTATTATACTAATACATATATGTACATTATTTATCATTTTCAGTTGTTTATTTAACCATGTCTTTTGTCACTAAATTTAAGTTAAACGTTCATCTTTTAACCTGCATCTTTCCAGTAGTAAAATAGTCTCATGTCTTCTGCCATTTGTGGTATAAATCCTTTAGTCTTATCCTTAAATCCAATTTGTGTGGACTTCTCTTTGCATTTCATTATTTATTTATTCTTTCACGTCATTTCGATGCCCTTCTTTTTCTTCCTTAATCAGCTTGTCTTTGATTGTCAGAATTGTTATCGATGATGTTACTAATAAAGTTTCTTTCTTTGATACCATAAATTCTTTTGTTGTTTCTTCTTCTGTGCCTTGCCATCTGAGGTGGAGTTCCCATCCATCTGACTCCTCTTTCCATGTTCCACTTTTTCCATTGCCAGACATAAACCATTCATTAAAAAAAAGCAGGTTTAATTCCTTTGTAGTTATTTTTATCTTTGGTGCTTGGCACTCTAACCTCTGCTTTTTACATTTGATATGTACCTTTGTCCTTTTCATCATATTTTCTAATTAGATAATCTAATTTTTTCTCAAATGAATTAGAAAATTCCTGTATTGCCAACATTATCTCTTGCAAACTAGGGGTTTCTTTCTGTTGTTCAGAATAAGCCATTGTCTCCAGCTGTTAAGAAGGAAGGCTGCTACTCTGGCTTAAAGATGTTTTTAACAAGTTGACACATAAGTTCACAATAAAATCTCTGGTTGAAAATAAGCTTCAAAAGAACATCTGTGAAAAGCAATTCACTTTACTTTTTAAACAAGCTATGTGTCTTTGAAGTTCCAAACCAGGATAATCAGTAATGAAAGTAAGAGTGTTTTGTTTTCAATACACACACTTCAGCTTTTGTGTAGCAGCACCATCTTTCCCTCTGTTGTTACAATTATTACAATTTCTTTGTTTCTTTTTGTATCTTAATTGTTTCAAGTTAGAAAGAGTCAAATTCTTGGGTAAAAGAAAAAAGAAAAAGTTAAAGATCACACATAGTAATGAAAAAGAAAAGGGTTAGTCCATGGGTTGTAAGAATAGTATTAAAAAAATATAGAAGAAGAAAACTTAATCCATTACTTTTTAAAAGTTTTGCTTAGGTTCCATTTATAAAAATAATATTTAGAAATGTGTGATAACCCACTGACCAGGGTCTTCCAGATCTTAATTCCGCTGCTTATTTCTTCTGTTCTTAAAATTTTAACTTGACTTTAGGTTTTTATAGGCAATCTCTTTTAAAAACAGTAAAGGTCTCACCAGCTGAAGCCACTTTCACTTTTCACTTCCTTCCTTCTGGAGCAGTCAGCAACTTTGCCAGCGTAGGGGCTGTCTGTTTACCGCGGGGTAGAAGTGCTTCCCTTGGATCGATCAGGGACTTTGCGGTGTCCCTGAGATCAGCAAGGCTTCGTCTTCCTATTGACCACCCATAGAGAAAGGTTTTAGGCCCAATTGGACCGTCCCGTGGAAAAAGAATCGATGGTGGTCTTGAGGCATCGAGACCGCCCGCTATATCGTTGCGACGCAGGCTCCTCCTTACTGTACTTAGTTTTTGAAGAACTCCAGAAGAGGATGAATCATGTGGCAGGGAAGCCAAAGTCTTTTATTCAGAAGCCTGTGAAGCTGTAAGAATGTGAGATGTAAGGAAAACAGCTTTCCCCAACTGAATAAAAGTCTTCAGCTTTTCTGCCATGACGGCCTGCAGGTTTAGTTTGGTCCCAGTCTGACAAGTGTCGAGCAGCTTCCTGCTTGCTACTGACTGACTAGTGTGAATGAGCAGATTCAGGAATTGGGGCATGGCAGCCAATCAACAAGGGGCTTGCTTGCAGTTCAGCTTGATGAGACAAAGGAAGCAAACTCCTCATTGATTTGCATCATTCTTATTTTATTTATTTAATCTACCCATCTCAACAAGTGACAAATATTTTTCATATATTTTCCCTAGGAAATAAATCACACTCATATAATCTTTCCAAGAATGGAATGATATCAGTATGAAGACAGATGTAATTTCAGACAGTAACTCTATTCTGAATTCCTACTGCATGAAATAAGATGAACCTACTGACTTTGCTTAGAAACAAGATATTTATCTCTGACCATGTACCTTTCATACACTGGAAGGAAACAAGTTAGGGAAAATGTGGAGAACTTGGTTTCTGGAATTACTTCCACCTTCTTAATAGTGACTCTACCCTGGGTCAAGGTCAGCAATATTTAAGCCATTGCCTAACATTCAGAGCTAGGTATTTTCTGGACTTCCATCACCGCTCCAAGGCCCAATCAGATTTGGTCTGTGTTTGAACTTATGCTGGCTTCTTCTACTACACTGAATTTGGTCAATTTCTAACTTCTGAACATTGTCATACGGAAAGCCCCTTTACACAATTTCTTCTATCATTTATTGGGTTGGAAAAGAGTAGAAATCCCCTCCTATTAATTGTGGTGATTCATTTTCCATTATTTTTCAACAAAATATTCTGCATTCCCAGAAAAATTGATGAGTCCAAATCAGGAAGTTATTATTCCAAAACTAACAAAGTTTTTGCACGGTCTCAAATGAAACATATACACCAGGGGTCCCCAACATTTTTTGCACCAGGGACCAGTTTCATTTTAAAGAAAATTCTGCAGACCGGCTGGCCTAGAGGGGGAGGGGGAGGGGGAACAGGCGGCGCATGCGCACACGGGGGAGGGGAGTCGGCTCATTTGGCCGTCTAGGGCAGTGGTGAGCAAACTTATTAGTCAATAGAGCCAAATATCAACGGTACCACTACTGAAATTTCTTTTGAGAACCAAAAGGTGTGGCCTGTTTTGTGGGAATGGTTCAGTTGTCATGTGACCCGGTGGGCGTGGCCAACTTGGAAAATGTGGTGAAACTCACTTAATGGTCTTGCTTAGCAACCAAAATTTTGGGCTCAATTGTGGTCATAAGTCCTTCCTTCCCTCCCTCCCTCCCTTCTTTCGTTCTTTCTTTCTTTCTTCCATTTCTGGCTGGTCTTTGGTCTTCTGAAGATGGTAAAAATGGATTTATGGGCACTCGTTACATATAAAGGCAGCCCATGACTCTTTGGGATGCTGGTTTGAATCCAGGAAATGACTCAGAGGATGTGATTCCTTTGAAATGACCACTGGGAGAAAAATAGATCTTTAACCTGGTTAACCAAACAGGTAGCTTGAGGTGGAATTTCAATTTCAATTTATTAAATTTATAAAGGAAATAGGAAAATAGATTTCTTCCTTTCCTTTCCTTTCCTTTCTTTCCTTCCTTCCATTGCCTCCCTCCACCTTCCTCCCTCCCTTCTTTCCTTCCCTCCCTCCTACCCTCCATCCCTCTTTCTTATTCTTTCTTTCTTTCTTTCTTTCCTTCCTTTCCTTCCTTCCTTCTTTCACCCCTCCCTTCCTCCTCCCTCCCCCTTCACTCCCTCCCTCCCACTCTAGATTCATATTTCTTTTTCTATTTTTTTTCTTTCTCTTTCTGCTCTCTCTCTCTCTCTCTCTCTCTCTCTCTCTCTCTCTCTCTCTCTCTCTCTCTCTCTCTGTATCTGTCTCTCTCTCCTCCCTCCACCCATCTCTGTCACTCTGTGTGTGTGTGTGTGTGTCTCTTTCCCTCTCTATTTCTGTCTCTCTAAGTCTGCCTCTCTGTGTGTCTGTCATTCTCTCCCTCCCTCCCCCCAGGGAAGCAGCAGAGGGGTCGGCATGTCGGCTGCGGAGGTTATCCCGCAGCGAGCGAGCGGAGGACCTGAGCTGCGGCTACCTTAAGTGCCATCAAAGCCATCCAGACGCCGCACGCCCACCTCCCTTCCAGCCCCGTGTGCGCCGCCGAAGCCATCCGGGTGCCGCACGGGGCTGGAAGGGAGGTGGGCTTGCGGCGCCTGGATGGCTTTGACAGCACTTAAGGTAGCCGCAGCTTGGGTCCTTTGCCTGCCTGCTGCGAGATAACCTCCCCAGCTGACATGCCAGCCCCTCCAGGAAGCCCCGGAAAGTGCAGTGCGCCGCGGTGGCCATCGGAAGGAGCTGGTGGAGGCACGCTTGGCCATCCTCTGCCCAGGGGGCTGCTCCCTCCTCCTCGCCGGCCCTGCAGCCCGGTTCCTATGAAGCCGCGGACCGGCACCGGTCCGCGGACCGGGGGTTGGGGACCCCTGAAATAGAATGTGTATTAGATAACTCCTGGAACATTCATTCCCCAAGGTTTTGGAATAGGGATGGCTAGAATAGGGGTGGTTCCGCCCCAGGCGCCTGATGGACCCCGAAAGGTTCCAGATGGAGCTTGGGCCATTACCTGTAACCCTAACCCGCGCCCCGACTGAGGACCTGGTGGCGGCATGGAGTACTGCCGCCGCCGGGGCCCTGGATTGGGTTGCGCCCTTGCAGCCTCTCTTGCAGCACCGAGTCACCTGGGCTCCTTGGTTTACTGAGGAGCTGAGGGTGATGAAACACCGCAAGAGATGCCTAGAGAGGAGATGGAGATCCACACGCTCTGAATCCGACCGAACACAGGTGAGAGCCCATTTGAGGACTTATCTTGTGGCGATAAGAGTGGCTAAACGGTCCTACTGTGCCACTCTTATTGCATCCGCAGATAACCGCCCTGCCGCCCTGTTTGGGGTGACCCGCTCCCTCCTTCAACAGAGGTCGCGGGAAGCCCCTCTACAGGGCAGAGCAGAGGAATTTGGAGAATATCTGCAGGATAAAATCACTCAGATTCAAAGCGAGTTGGCCTCCACCGAAAGTAGTCTAGAGGGAAGGTCCGAGGCAGGTCTTGAGATACCATTCTGGGAGGAGTTTGAGTCTGTTACTTCCGAAGATATGGACAGGTTACGTGGGCAACTGAGAGCCACCACATGTTTATTGGACCCGTGTCCCTCCTGGCTTGTACTGGCATCCTGGGAGATTACACGAGGCTGGCTCCAGGAAGTTGTGAATGCCTCTTTGAGTGAGGGGATCTTGCCTACCGTCTTGAAAGAGGCGGTGGTGAGACCCCTCCTCAAGAAGCCTTCCCTGGACCCAGCATTGTTGGTAAATTACTGTCCGGTCTCCAACCTTCACTTTCTAGCGAAGGTTGTAGAGAGTGTGGTGGCACAACAGTTTCCCCGTCACCTGGAGGAGATTATCTGGACCCGCGCCAGTCCGGCTTTCGGCCCGGACACAGCACTGAGACGGCATTGGTCACGTTGATGGATGATCTCTGGAGGGCCAGAGATGGGGGTTGTTCCTCCATCCTGGTCCTATTAGACCTCTCGGCGGCTTTTGATACCATCGACCATGGTATCCTATTGCATCGACTGGGGGGGTTGGGGGTGAGGGGGAGAGGTAGGAGGGGTTCTCCTCCTACCTCTCTGGTCAATCGCAATTTGTGTTGGCAGGAGGGCAGAGGTCGGCCTCGAGACCCCTCACATGTGGGGTGCCTCAGGGGTCGGTCCTCTCGCCGCGCCTGTTCAACACATGTATGAAGCCGCTGGGCGAGATCATCCGTGGTTTCGGGGTAGAGTACCATCTCTACGCTGACGATACGCAGCTGTATATATCTACCCCGAACCACCCCAACGATGCCGTCGAAGTGATGTCCCGGTGTCTGGGAGCCGTGCGGATCTGGATGGGAAAGAACAGACTCAGACTCAACCCGTCCAAGGGGGGGAACATCTAGCCCCTGTGGATGGGGCACGCAATCTGGGCGTCCTCCTGGATACCCGGCTGTCTATGGAAAATCAAGTGACAGCCATGGCCAGGGGGGCGTTTTACCAGGTTCGCCTGGTATGCCAGTTGCGTCCCCTATTGGACCGGGATGCCCTTCGCACGGTCACTCATGCCCTTGTGACATCCTGCAATGCTCTCTACATGGGACTTCCCTTGAGGTGCACCCGGAGACTACAGCTAGTTCAGAACGCGGCCGCGCGGGCAATTCTGGTTGCCCCTAGGCATTCTCACGTAACACCACTCCTGCGCGAGCTGCACTGGCTGCCTGTGGTCTTCCGGGTGCGCTTCAAGGTGCTGACTACCATCTTTAAAGCGCTCCATGGCACGGGACCTAGCTATCTGCGAGATCGCATCCTACCCCATACATCCCTCCGACCGATTCGCTCCCACAGAGAGGGACTTCTCCGGGTGCCGTCCACTAGGCAATGTCAGCGGGCGACGCCCAGGGGAAGGGCCTTCTCTGTGGCGGGCCCAGCTCTATGGAACGACCTACCCCCCGACCTCAGGACAACCACGGACCTCCGCGCCTTCCGACAAAACTTATCTATTCCAACTGGCCGGCCTGGCCTAACCTACCTTCCAGCCTCTCAGTCTGAACATTTAAATTGTTTTAATTGGGTTTTTAAGGGGTTTAGTTTTTAGTATTTTGGGTTTTTAGCGCAGGGATAAATTGTTTAATCTGATTTTATATATATTTATGATGTATTTATGTTTATATGTTTTAATTCCCCTGTGCACTGCTCCGAGTCCCTTCGGGGAGAGGGAGCGGTCTACAAATTAAATTTATTATTATTATTATTATTATTATTATTATTATTATTATTATTATTATTATTATTATTATTATTATTATTATTATTATAGACACCAATAAAATGATTTGTTAGATCATTACTAAAAAGTTTATTAGATGATATTTCTTATATTGAAAAAGTTTTATTGAGTTTTAAATTTTTTTACAAATAGGGTGAGGGTAAGGTGTGAAAAAGATATTTTGAGAACTTTCACGTCGAGATCGTTGGCCCCTTCCGAGGCTTCATGACAAAATATAGATAATACATAATTTTCAATAGTACTACAAAGTGGAAAGAAGTGCATACATCATTGTAAAATCTGTGCTAGCAATCATATACAAACATCCAAACAAAAGTTATACTATATTAAAAAACTCATTTTTGAGATCTAAGTCTCTTGGCAATTGTATCTTCTTGTCCTCCTCCTTGGCCCCCAGTGGGCGGGGCTGCGGCCCCCTCCGTTCTTCCATTTTCATCCTCCAGGATTGAGGAATGTTTTTTAAGAAAGGCTTCCGCCTCTGCAACTGTTTTAATCCTTACTCTCCCTCCTTCCCAGAACACCAACATCCCTTCTGGCATCACCCACTTAAACCAGATCCCCTGTTTAAATAATTTTTTAGATAAGAAGGAATATTTCCGTCTTATCTCTCTAATCTTTTTCGGGATCTGCTTCAAGATGGTAACCTCTTTCTGTTGGTAAATTAAAGGACCGTCTCTCTGCGCCCTCAAAATCCCCTCCCTAGTTGACCTTCTTACAAATTTAATATGTATTTCTCTGGGTACTTCATTTATCCTGGCATACGCTGAATTTATTCTATATACCAAATCAATGTCCCCCCTGATCTCCTCTTTGGATTTATGTAAGTAATCTGCTAACATTGTACTCATAAGATCAGTTAAATTTTCACCAGATTCTTCAGGAATATTCTGAAATCTTAAAAAATATGACATCCTTTCAAAATCCATCCTAGACATATGACCAGTTAAATCTCCAATTTCAGTGTTAACACTTTTAAGCTCTCCCCTTGCCCCAGCCAGTCCCACCGCCAGTTCTTCAGTTTTTTGTGTATTCTGCATCAATTTCTTCTGTGTCTCCAAAAGTTCTAACTTGGAACTGCAGTGGTCTTTCCTCAATTCTTTGATTTCCATTACCAGGGTCTGTAATATTTCTTCCATAGCTGTTAATCTTGCATCCATATCTGGTTTTTCTGTCTGCTTTTTTGAAGCCATGGTGAGTAATTTAAGTCAATGTCAATAAAATGGCGTTTGCTGGGGTGCGGTCAGTGAGGCAAGTCCAAGAGCAGATTTCAGTAATCCAAATCAAACTTATAAAGTCCAGAGAAAGAACCAAATTTTACAGTCAGATATAAAAAAGAAGGCACTCCAGGGAAGGAATCAATTAATCAGTTAGATCAGATCAACCATTAAGAGAGAAAGGCAGTCCAGATCACAAAGGGATGTCGGACATTTTCCATGAAAAGTAAATCTCCTGAGAACAAAGGGACGCCATCTTCCCCCGCCCAATCTGGAGGCCACCGGGAGCGAGCAGCAAAAGAAATAGTTTCATAGTTGCCAGACTTCGATACTAAGTATCTAGAATCAATCCACAAAGACTTTCACTCATTTAGCAAAGTTCGGATGTAAAATGTTTCGCATCCTCAAGCCTGAGGAGCCATTTCCGATCGCTGCTTTCCTTCACTCCGAGGGTTTTTTTTCGCAAACTCCCCCCTCCAACATTTTTTTAAAAGTCAATGCTGCTAGCAAAAAGGGAACAAAGTCACTACGAGCCACTCCGCAGCCAGAATCCCGGCGTTGCCTTCCGACTCGACCGATTCAGCTCTCTCCGAGTTGATTATTTGCTCCGGTCCTCCATTGACGAAGAGAACCAAGCTCCCCGCAGCATGTCCTCTCGCTCCTAGGTCAAAGACAAGGACCCCCCCCCGACCGCCGTCGGGACAGGAAAGGTCCCAGCAAGCCAACCTTACGGGGGGGCTCCTTTAAAAGAAGCACCCCGCCCCGTTTGGGGCTGCAAAAGCAACAAAACGGCGGACGAGTCGCAGGACTCGACCGTCGCCGCCGGCAGACCAGAAGGAAGTCAGATGATATTTCTTATTATCCCACCTTGTCCCGCTTTCTTCTTTAGTGAAATTGTATAAAGCTTTCTTAATCCTTTGTTCTGGGTTCTTGGAATTTTGGCCATGACCCCTTTTCTTGGAGGGCTTAAATAAAAGGCAAGAAAACCTGCATCTCATGTTTGGCATCCTTCATCGGCCTCGGCAGCAGGCTCAGACCCAAATTGGGGGCAACACACATGCCCAGAGAATAGAATAGAACAGAATTCTTTATTGGCCAAGTGTGATTGGACACACAAAGAATTTGTCTTTGGTGCAGATGCTACCAGTGTACATAAAAAGACAAGATACATTTGTGCAAGAATCATAATGTACAGCACTTATTGATAGTCATAGGGTACAAATAAGCAATCAGGAAACAATCAATATCAATATAAATCGTAAGGATACAAGCAACAAAGTTACAGTCCTGCAGTCATAAGTGGAAGGAGATGGGAAGGTGATGGGAACTATGAGAAGACTAATAGTAATAGTAATGTAGTCTTAGTGAAAGGTTTGACAGTGGTGAGGGAATTATTTGTTTAGTAGAGTGATGGTGTTAGGAAAAAACTGCCCTTGTGTCTAGTTGTTCTGGTGTGCAATGCTTCGTTTTGAGGGTAGGAGTTGAAACAACTAATGTCCAGGATGCGATGGGTCTGTAAATATTTTCACAGCCCTCTTTTTGACTCGTGTAGTGTATGGGTGCTCAATGGGAGGCAGGTTGGCAGTAATTGTTTTTTCTGCAGTTCTGATTCTCCTCTGAAATCTGTGTCTTGTCTTGTTGGGTTGCAGAACTAAACCAGACACTTATAGAGGTGCAGATACGCAATAATTCCTCTGTAGAACAATATCAGCAGCTCCTTGGGCAGTACCATTATTTCATCTCTATTGCACTTCTGAGGAATTCTAAAGATGGCATTATTACCTACTGGTTTACTTTCTAGTGAGTCCCTGAACAGATAGTACACAGCTGAGACCAAAGTAACCCATGTGATTTGCTTATGGCTCAGTGTACTTCGAACTGACCACATACATGACTAGACTATTCATGCATATTGTGCAAAGTCAACAACTGTTCACAAACTCCAAGGAGAGAATGTTTTTATTGCAGACACCCAGACTTAGGCTGCAAAAACCTGGAGGACTCCTCAAAGGCAGAAAAAAACATCAGTACGTTTGGAATGTGTTGCTTTTCTTTTGCTGTACAGAAAGGCAATTTAACCTTACATCCAATAGTTGGGGCGGGACAGAGGGGAGGAAATGTGCTTTTATTTACAGATATACAATGTTGAGAAAAGCTACACCTTGCACGGTGGTTTTTCTCCGCCACTGTTACTCTTGACAAGACCCCTCAGTCATAGGTCAATCTGTGGTTCATTTACAATTAGCTAATCTCGGGATTATTGATCAGGGCTAAAAGTAGGGTAAATTAATCCCAGGGAAATCTTTTTTTCCCCTGTCCACCCTCTCCCACTGCTTCTTTTTAAGAATCCCGTGACTCAGGGCTCTGCAAAGGGGGCTCTTTGAAGACTGGGGGACTTCAACTCCCAGAGTTCCCCAGCCGGCTATGCTGGGAGTTGAAGTCCGCCAGTCTTCAAAGAGCCCCCTTTGCAGAGCCCTGCGCGGCGGAACTGAAGCGTTGCCTTCTCTCGTGGCCGTCAGCAGACTCGGCAAGGCCACCTGCTGCCTCCTCCGGGCGCTCGTCCCACCCAAGAGGTCCAACCTGCCAGTTATCGGGGACGCGCGAAGGGAGCCGGAGCGGCTGGCAGCTCCGCCCGCGACGCCCGCCTCCTCTCCCCGGCGCCAGCTACTCACTCACCCGCGTCGTAGAAGGCGTCCAGCACGGCCGTTTCGCCGAAGTCCAGCTCTCCGAAGTGGACGGTGCTCAGCTGTGCTCCGGCGGCCTCGCACGCTCGCCCCAAGCACAGCAACGCGCCACCTTCGGGACTCCGCGCCCCGCAGCTTCCTTTGGGGTTCTCGTTGGCCACATAGACGGCTCGGAGCGACCGCGGGCGCCCGAGGGGGCCGTGGCTCGCCTCTCCTCCGCCGCCCTCAGCCACGAGCGCCGGGCTCCCTTCGGCCGTCGCGAAGGCTTCGGCGCCGTCGGGAGGGCTGCCCGGCTCGGCCTCCCCGCTGAGCCCCGGCTGCTTGCCGCTGATGGCGCGGTTCTCCATGGGGCCCGCTAGCCGGTTCTACACGGGTCGGGGCGCCTCGAGTCCCGCTCTGAGGCTGCAGGACGGCCAGCGAGAGGGGCGAGAGGGCAACGCTTCCCGTGTAGCTGAAAGCCGAGGGAGGGAAAGACCGGCGGCGCCTTTCTCCCGCCGCCCAGCCGAAGCCTCCGGGAGCCCGCCGGTCGCTTAGCTTAGCCAAAGGGGTCGCCGGTTGTTGCCTGCTAGAAGTTTGCTTCTAAAAACGGCCCTCGGCACAGGACCGGCGGCCGCACCTGCCTCGCCCTCCGCCGCCTCCTCCTCGCAGCCTCTCATCCGGACGGCGCCAGGCGGCGGCGCTTGTTAATGCCCGGCTGAGTTTGAGGGGTTTAAAAGAGGCGGAGTGGGGCCGGAGTTAAGGGAGGAGGAGGAGGGGGAAGGAAAGCCGTTGGGCCTCCTCCTAGGAGTAAGGGGCCTGGAGGGAGGCCGCTCCTTCCACACGCGGCCTTGTTCTTGCCCTCCGATCACCAGGAAAAGTTGCCCTTCGCTCCGCTTCAGTTATTCTAGGAAAGGCTCGTGCAGGGGTGGGCAAACTTGGCGAAGGACTTCAGCTCCCAGAATTCTCCAGCCAGCTAAGCTGGCTGGAGAATTCTGGGAGCTGAAGTCCTTCAGACTTAAAGTTGCCCAGTCTGCCCACCCCTGGGCTAGTAGGTGTCTCCCGCGATGGAATCTTATAATGCGGTCATTAATTTGTCTTAAAGAGATTTGATGAGGGGAACTGATTGCTTTCAAACTGACTGATTACCAAAACCGGTACTTTCAAAATAGGAAGTTGCAAACTGGAGTTGCAAAAAGATGACAGTGCAAAGACGACGTAGTTTAACTCTGCTGGGGCCCCGATTCCTGCCCGTATTCAGGGAAATTCAAAACTGCATCCCCAAACCATAATCAAATTACGGGAGTAACAACCATACTGTAAGGTTTTTGAATTCAGCTCAGAATCTGATCATTCCAATGAAACTCTGAACACGAGGCTACTGATTATCACTTTTTATTTTCTGCAGAAAGCAAAAAGACTTGATGGCATTTTTTCTCTCTCCCACCTTAACAGAGGAGGCATAGAGAGGGGAGAAAACAGGTGTGAGCCTCACGGTCCAGTCATTGTGGAAAAAAAAACTTCTTGTCAAACTTCTTATAGTCTTTGCACAGCTCGTCATAGTGTTAGAAACATTATTTCATGTTACACAAACGTCATGGTTTTTCTCAGCGCACTGAAAAACAATAGACTTTAGAAGAGGAAAGAAATACATTTTCTGACATATAAGCAAGGTTACCTTGCTAAACTTGGCAATTCGCCTATAAGTTTTATCTATGAAGTTGGTACGTTAGGTTACAATGGAGCTTCACTCAACAACAATTTAACAAAAGCTGAATTAGGTAACACTCTGTATGTTCTAATCCAGGGGTTCCCAAACTTGGCAACTTGAAGACTTGTGGACTTGAGCTGGCTGGAGAATTTTGGGAGTTGAAGTCCACAAGTCTTCAAGCTGCCAAGTTTGGGAACCCCTGTTCTAATCCTTCAGGGGTCCTTTCATTTCCTCCCTTTTTAAGACAAATAGAATGCTTTCTATTGCTTGAACAATGGTGAATATTGCTTGGGTACTGGTGTCAAAGTAAGAACTTTGGCAGGCTTGTCCTGTCTTCCCGAAACCACAACTGTTATTCCAGAAATTGTGCTAGTAACCACTGGTCTTATTACAGGTAGCAAACAAGGTAATATCATCAATCCTCCAAAAGCCAGAGTTATGAGGAACAAAATTCTCTTCCAGTCTCCAAACTTTCCCTCAAACCATCCGGAGGTGTCTAAGATTCCATCCCAGGTTTGAAACGGAACCTGGGCAAGCTTCCTCATACAGTTTGATACAGCAATTGGTTTGATTAAATTTTCCACAGACTCCTCCTCCTTTGGCTAGAAGGTGATCTAGAGCAGGGGTCCCCAACCCCCGGTCCGTGGCTTGATAGGAACAAGGCTGGAGAGGCGGAGGAGAGAGGACGGGGCAGCCCCCTGGGCAGAGCGTGCACCAGGGGCGGGAGAGCGCAGGTGCGGCCACTCACGCCATTGGGGGCCCTAGAGGGGCGAGTGAGCCGATTCACACACACCCGTGTGCGCATGCGCCGCCTGTTTCCCCCCCCCACTTCCCCTCTATGCCAGCTGGTCCACGGAATTTTCTTTAAAATGAAACCGGTCCCTGGTGCAAAAAAGGTTGGGGACCCCTGATCTAGAGCCAATCTGTTTTGATAAATAACAGTCCTCATTTGAGTATTAGTGGTAGCCAGCAAATTAAGCTTTAAAGAAGCGTCATTAGTAATTATTTCTAAAACTGCTTGCAATCTAATAATTCTATTTAACATATAAACTGGGGTCTGGTAACCCCAGCTATCATCTTTGGCCCAAACTGCTGGGCCATACACCTGAAGGATTCTTTCAGGAGGCCACCTCTTCCTTTCTCAATCACCTATACCACCAGGTATTTCTCGTTTTGCTCGTCCCCGTCATCATATACTGCAACTCCAAGTTTCAAGAAGCTGGGCTTAAAGGTTCCCAAAATACAGGCTCCTGCCCAATTTAAAGGTAGCTGAGCATATGCCAATTTCCACAGATCCAATACCAAAGGTCGGGTGCAATCCATGGGAGGGAGGGATTCCCAGGATCACTCCATACAATATTTGATACAGCAATTCCTGTGTTGATGAATTAAAAAGATTGGAACTTGACAAATTTTGGTTAGACCACCAGGAACACTTTGTAAGTGTGTCCGGTTTACATAACCATCCAGATTCACAGGCTAACTCTCCCATTTGTTCAAGATATGGGGAACCAGGTGTTTGAACAAAATACCTTTCTCCTACTACATCACTTTGTAGAGTCCATTGTGTTGGTCTTTGCTGGTTCTCCCATGTGAAGCTATATGAGGAAATATTGGCAATGGACGTTTCTTTAGCTTCCGAAGGCCATTGCTCTCCTACATTGGTTTCTCCACAAACATAACAGTTTGTTATACTTAGGCCTGCACCAATCCTCTCAGCCAGATCAATAAACAAATTTTTGGTGACTGGAGGTATCTTTTGTTTCACCATTTCCCAAAAGACAGTATGGACCTGATAAGAAGTTTTGGGTGTCTCCTGTACTCGGAGAGTTCTTACAATAATTTTTCCATAAGGGTCTTTTCCTGGTCCTGATACTCCAAGTTCAAAATCCTGAGACTTTGTGGGTGGATTTCTAAAATGTAGGCAAATAGGGGTACATGTCCTCAGAGCACAGTCAGACATGGAAATACCTTCAGTCATGTTAAACCAAATTTGACTGGAAGTGGGATCGATGCTGGGTCCTCTCATCATCTTTATGTTGGATGTATGCCAATAAGCATGACCCCTTTCAATCTCATGTATATATTTCCTTTTAACAATATAGGGCCTTTCCCAATTCAAGGAACCACAACGGATTCCATAGTGACCAGGTTGTCCCTGTCCTTGGTTTATTGCTTCACAAGCATCAAAACAAATCGTCATTTCTGGGCTTTGTCCAAGTATAGTGTGGTTATAAGACAACTGTTGGGTATAATGATCATCTCCTCCCACAAATGCATGTGCCCATCCCTTAGTGGTGAACCTTGCTCCCTGTGGAGTGTGACAGGTGGCATATTGTATCTGTTCATGTGTGCAGGTGGATTTTATTCCCTGACAGGTGTAATCTGAGTGGTAAAGCAGAGTTTTAGTTATTTTAGCTCCTGTATTAGTGGTTTTTATACACTCTTTACAGGATGAATTGTTCTCTGCCTCAAGAGGGAGGCAAGTCAATTTCGGACTCAGAATCATCAGAATCTTTTTCAGGTGAAAAAAGCTGGAGCTCATAGTCATTGTTGTCATATTCCTCATCCAATGACAAGACGTCGTGAGAAATGGAATCCTCAATAACAAATAGAGTTGCCAATGCCTCTTGTGTAAAAAGGAATAACACGAGTCAGAGGAGACTGTGGACACATCAAATAGTCAAGCATCTAAGGTCTAGTAGGAGAGGGTAGTAAAGTTCATTGTGGCTCTGAGCACACACAGCTTGAAATGCAGCAATCTTCATCAGGCAGCAATAATCCAAAGCAAAAAGCAAATTGCTATAAAAGTGAACAGCAAGTAGTCAGGACTCCAGGTCATCAAAAAGGTCTGCAAGCGTAGCTGGGGTTCGTTGCAAACGTAGCTTCAGATCGGGGATGGGTTGACACTCCCACTGGGGTGGTGGAACTTTCTTTATTCTGGAAATGTGGACCCAAGCTTTGATGCCTTCAACTTTAGCCGCCGTGGGTGTGCTGAGAAGAACCTGCCGAGGATCGGACCACTTGGCACTGGTTGCACTCAGGAAGAGTTCCTTTACTCGAACCCACTCTTCGGTTGGACACACGGTGGCACTGCTGTTACTGGTGGCAAGGCATGCTACACTTGTTGAGAAATACGAGATAGAACCTTGGCCAGTTTCTGCAATATTGTGTTATATTTGTCTCTCCATCTCTTGTTATTGACTGGGATGAGAAAGGTCTACCATACAGCATCTCAAAGGGTGACAGTTTCCACTGTCTTCAAGGTAATACCCTGATTCTAGTTAAAGCAATGGGCAAGACCTGTGGCCAAGACAAATGAGTCTCCTGACATAACTTGACTAAATGGGTCTTTAATGTTTGATTAAAACATTCTGCAAGAGCTGAAGCTTGAGCTTTGTAGGCTGAATGAAGGTTCCAATTAATCCCTAAGTATTTACTCACTCCCTGAACTACTTGGGATGTAAAGTGTCTACCATTGTCAGATTCTATACTTTTTGGTACTCCAAATCTAGGGATGATTACTTCTATCATGATCTTGACAACTTCTTTAGCTGTTTGGGTGGCTGTGTGGTGGCCTCTGGTCATCCGGTGAACATATCGACTAAAACCAAAAGGTTGTTCTTAGCTCCTTTCTTAAGCATTTCTGTGAAATCGACTTGACATTCTTCTCCTGGATAGCAGGATGTTCTAATATGTCCTTGTAGGATTTTGGCTCCTCCTGTGGGGTTATTCTTCTGACATATCTCACACTGATCCATTACTACCTTACACAAGCTTCTCAAATTCTCAATCCTGTATCTCCTTTCTAACCATCTCTTCATTACTCTTAGACCTGCATGAGTGACCTGGTGGACTCGTTTCACTATTGACCAAGTTAGCTGTCTAGGCAGTTGTACTTTATCCTTTACTATCCACCAGCCATCTTTCCACTGACCATCTGTTTCTAACTTGTCTCTACCATCGTACAAAGGAGGGAAGTAATCAATAGGTTCCTCTGGAATTAACGCAACTGCACAGGTTGTGGTCTCTGGGCCCATGGCAGCCTGTTTAGCACAATAGTCCACTGCCTTGTGTCCCCTAGAGACTAGATCTGAGTCAGTTTGATGTCCACAGCAATGGGCGATTGCAATGGCTTTAGGTAAGTGGATAGCTTCCATCAAATCTTCCAGAAGGCATTTCATCTTTAAAGCTTTATCATCAGCTCCTACATAGCCTTGAGCTTTCCATAAGGTGCATGGGTATGTGGAGGTAAAAAGGCATATCGGCTATCAGTATATATAGTCACTGGTTGGCCTTCAGCTAAATAGCACGCTTCTATGAAAGCCATTAGTTCAGCTGCTTGTGCAGACATGTATGAAGGGAGCCATCTCTGAAGCAATGGTCCATCTTGTGTCACTACTGCTAATCCTGTGTATCTTTTTCCATCTTTCATAAAGGACAAATCATCTGTTCAGAGTGCCAGATTTCCATCCATCAATGGCTCAGTGTCAGGCCTGCTTCTTAGTTGGCTTAGGAAAGATCACACTTAGACATTGTTTTGAAATGAATAAGGCTCCTTTTACTAAGTAACAAAAGTGTACAGACCAAGTGAAGCTGAGAATGAATAGTTTAGGCGCGAACAGAAAGTATTAAGCTTAAGCCCATCCCAATCCCCAAGCCCCCCCTTTGCACTGTCCAATATGCTTCCATCTCCAACATCAGGTGGGCAGGTCTTCACCATCCTGGAATGCAGGTCCGTTAACCAAGAGATAACACGAACCATCAACATTGTCCACCAGCAGAACACACTCATCCCAACGCCCCCCACCCTCCCCGTTTCCATGACAGCGAAGCAGGAACTAGCGAGACTGACATCCGGACCTCCTCCAGGAACAGCGGGAAATCCGGGGCAGCAATCGGAACACGATAGGCTACACCTGAAAGACAAGGAAGGACAGACAAACAACAGAAAGGAGAAGGGAAAAAAAAATCAAGGTTTGTGTGGATATTTGGCATAAAACTGGCGTACCAGTTTAGGAGCTTTGAGATGCTCTTTATCCACCCATTCGTTGTGAGAAGGGGGAAAATCTTTCCACATGACCAGGAACTGAGTTTTATTTCTGCGGATTCTGGAGTCCAAAATATCGCAGACCTCATAATGTTGGTGACCATCCACCATGGTAGGTGCAGGTGTATCAGGCAACTGTTTGCGGAGATGGGAGGTACGAGCAGGTTTCAGCAAGTGAACATGGAATACAGGGTATAGTCGCCGGTAGGTCTTTGGGAGATCCAAACGGACCGACACAGAGCTGATAATCTTGGTTATTTTGAAAGGACCAACAAATTTGGGACCCAACTTCTTGCATTTCTGGGGGCTATCTAAATTTTTGGTAGAGACATAAACTAGATCGCCGACTTTGTAGGAGGGAGGGACCGCCCGTTTCCTGTCAGTGTACAATTTGTGCGAATCATGGGCATCGTTCAAAGTTTTTCGGAGAACTGGCCAAACAGAAGACAGTCTTGAGGTCCATTCAGTTAATGAGGGAACTGTCGGCGAGTCATGAGGCAGTTCGGGGATGGGTACAAAGTCCTGCCCGTAGATGATTTTAAAGGGAGTCATATTTGTACTGGAGTGAACAGAGTTATTATATGCCACTTCGGCATGTATGAGAAGATCAGCCCAATCATCCTGTTGAAAATTAATAAAGCAACGCAAGTACTGTTCCAGAACGGAATTAACCCTTTCACAAGATCCATTCGTCTGAGGGTGGTAGGCGGAGCTTAAGCTCTGGGCGGAGCCAATCAGTCGCAAAAACTCTTTCCAAAAAAGGGAAGTAAACTGGGTCCCCCTATCGGAGATGATGCGTTGCGGGACGCCATGAAAACGATAGATATGAGAAACGAATAGTCGAGCCAGAGTTTTGGAAGAAGGAATTTTAGTACAAGGGACAAAATGAACTTGTTTAGAAAAAAGATCGGTAACTACCCAGATAACGGTATAGCCCTGACTGGGCGGAAGATCAACTATAAAGTCCATCGAAATTTCCTTCCAAGGTCTCTCCGGCGTAGCTACAGACTGGAGAAGACCTTGTGGCTTACCCGGCGCACGTTTGGAAGCCGCACATACGGGGCAACTGGCAATATACGATTCAACATCTTTTTTCAAGGAGGGCCACCAGAACTGTCGTTTAACAAGGTGCACAGTTTTAACGAAGCCGAAATGACCAGCTAAACGTGAGTCGTGTGCACGTTGCAAGACAAAAGGACGTAATGTAGCAGGAACATAGATCTTCGAGCCAATCCAGGGAAGATCGTCTCTGGTAGTGCAATCACCAGAATGTGCTGAATACCAATCATCAGTAAGTAGTTCGTCCTTAATGCGAGCAATTAGGTCAGTGGGTGGAGTAGTTTGGACAGTTGCATGGCCCTTAGCAGATACTGGAGAAGCGGGCAAAGTGAGGGGCATGATGGGTTGTACTATAGTAAGTTTGGAAACATCATACTGTGGCAATCTGGAAAGCGCATCAGCCATGAAATTTTTGCCTCCTGGAATATATTTAAGGTGGAAATTGAAACGATGGAAATAGTGAGCCCAACGAAGTTGCCTTGGGGACAATTTCCGAGAGGAGGTAAGAGCTTCCAAATTTTTATGATCCGTCCAAACTTCGAAGGGATGGGGTGCACCTTCAAGGAAATGACGCCAAGTCATGAGAGCCCACCGAACAGCAAAAGCCTCTTTCTCCCAAATCGCCCAACCACGTTCGGACGTAGTGAGTTTCCGAGAGGTGTAGGCACAGGGTTGCAATTGGCCACGTTGATTGAGTTGTAATAAGACCGCTCCCACAGCGACATCACTGGCATCCGCCTGAATTACAAACGGGGAATTTACATCGGGGTGTTTAAGAATAGGTTCAGCCGCAAACAAACGTTTAAGCTTCTCGAAAGCGGCTTGACATTCCATTGTCCAATTAAGTGGGGACCCTGGACGAGGCTTTCCTTCTCCTTTTGTTTTTAGAAGGTTTGTAATGGGTAAGGCAATATCAGCGAATGATGGAATAAATTGGCGGTAAAAATTTGCAAATCCCAAAAAACTCTGTAGTTGTTTACGGGTACGTGGAGGGGCCCACTCCGTTACTGCCTTGACTTTAGCAGGATCCATTTCAACTCCTTCAGAAGAGATACGGTAGCCCAAATAGTCAATTTGTTCTTGGTGAAACTCACACTTAGAGAGCTTGGCATAAAGTTCTGCGGAACGCAGTTTGTTTAGCACGGAGCGTACCAGTTTAACGTGCTCGTCGTGAGTTTGTGAGTAAACCATTATGTCATCAATGTAAACAATTACTCCCTTGTAAAGGTGCTCGTGGAGAACCTCATTTATCAGTTGCATGAATACAGAAGGGGCACCTTGAAGACCGAACGGGAGGACTTTAAATTGAAAACATCCTAGCGGACAGTTAAATGCTGTTTTCCATTCGTCCCCCTCCTTGATTCTGACCCTGTAATAGGCTTCACGTAAGTCCAATTTCGTAAAAATCTTACCAGTAGCCAGGTGAGCCAGCATGTCCTTCATGAGCGGAAGGGGGTAGATATTGTGTTCACAAATGGTGTTGAGATAGGAGTAGTCCTGTATTAATCTTAGAGTACCATCTTTTTTTTCCCTAAACATAACTGGTGCAGCTACACGCGGTCTAGCTGGTTCAATGAAACCCCGTTGAAGATTTTTATCGATGAATTTACGTAATTCCTCCATCTCCCGTGGGGTCATGGAGTACATGCGAGGTTTGGGCAATTGAACCCCAGGGAGGAAATCAATTGAACAGTCAGTAGCTCTATGAGGAGGGAGGGAATCACAAGATCTTTCACTGAAAGCATCCTTTAGGTCCCAATATTCCCTGGGAATTTTCTCTTCGCCTGGTATGACTTCAGGTGATGGGAAATCCAATAAAGGCGCAGCAGATTCAATAAGGGGAGGTGGGTGATTTTGTGGGGGTTGATTATTCTCTGACGGAAGAGAGGTATGTTCCGGGAGAGATAAAGGTATGCGCACCCAACCTTCCTTCCAGTTTATCAGAGGATTCCATTTACGAAGCCAATTTACCCCCAAAATTACAGCATTATCGGCAATGGCAGTTACAATAAAGTTGATGGTCTCAGTATGGCCTGTGCCTATAGAAACATGAATTGGTTCGGTGATAAAAGATGCTGGGGTTCCCCCAGCTACAGAACCATCCATTTGGCAAAAGGCTATGGGAGTTTTCAGGGTCTTAAGGTGGAAACCCATAGAAGACACGATGTCTTGGCTTATGAGACATTTTGAGCACCCAGAGTCAATGAGAGCCTGCACATCGCATGTACGGCCAGTAGATGGAGCTAAAAGCTTTAAATTAATATAAAGGGGCCCGGAGCGATGACTCACCAGATTGTCGTCAGAAGAGTCTGAAGACGCCTCCCAATCATCAGGGCCAGCGGTGGGCTGGTCAGCAGAGAGGTTGCTGGGCTCCACCCCACTCATAGCTGGTTTGGTGCGCGCGATTGGCGTCTTAGGATGTTTCCGGTCCGAGGAAGAAAGAGGGCGTGGAGGTGGTCTTGATCGGCATTTGTCTGCCCAGTGCCCTTCCTTTCCACAGCGATAACAGCTGCCTGAGCGAGGCTGGGTTGTTCTCCCCTCCCCCCTTTGCATGCGTACATCTTTCGCAGGGGGGTGAGATTTGGGGCTATCTTCCTGTTGTTTCTTCTCCACACGGACTGGATCTTGTAAGTGGGCTTGATCCAACTCTACATCTGAAGCTAGATCTATCCATTCATTCAAAGTTTCGGGGCGAAATCTGTTCACACATGTTTGGTAAATGTCTTTATTCAGCCCTTCAACATAAATGTCCATTAGGGCCTGTTCACTATAACCAATCATAAACACTGATAATTCCTGGAAAATTTGCGTGTAAGCCTGAACAGACATGCCCCCCTGCTGTAAGGTTTTTAGTTTCATCTTTACTTTCCTCTCAACACGGGGGTCTTCAAAACGCCTTCTAAGAGCATTCATGAAACGATCGAAATCGCGCAGCGCAGGTGAGCGGCAATTATGCAATGAAACCAGCCACTTAGAAGCTTGATCTTCTAAGGTCATAGAAACAATTCTGATTTTGATTTCATCGTCTAAGTCAGCTGCATAAAACTGCATGAAATTATCGACGTGAATTAGAAAAAACGCCAGTTTGTCGGCACTTCCGTCGTATTTTACACCCAAAGGAGGCAGTTTTGCAAGTCGGCGGGGGTTAATGGGATTGGCTTCTCTTCCGGCCTGAGGGGGGGGGGAGGGTGTTGAACTCCTGCTTTGCCTGGCAGAAGCTGCCTCTCTCCGCAATTCCCTGCCGGCCTGAGGAGGGGGGGATGGTGTTGAAGCCCTGCTTCGCCTGGCAGGAGCTGCCAGTGAACTTTTTGGCTGTTTGCGATCCACCTCCCTCCCCCAGATTTTTTCCAGGGCCATTCTTTTCTCATCTGCCTGGCGGAGTAAATCCTGAGCCATTTCTTTTAATTCCCTTTCTTCTCTTAAGAGCTCCGGAATGACCTTCTTTGGGGAAAGTCGACGCCTGGAGACGTTTACCCCACTCATTCCTACCCCTTCGGACCAACGTTTTGGTTTGACTGATTCTTCAGCTGGCAGATTTAGATCTAGGCCAGCCAAGCAGTCCATCACTGACCTGGTCTCTTCAGATTGAACAGGAGGATGCGATGCTTCAGCTCCCAAAATAGGTTCAGGCAGGACCTCCACCAACGGAGGCTCCTCTTGTGAAGGTTCCGACATCAGGTCAGGGTTTTTTGTGATTCTCAGCTTAATGTCAGGCCTGCTTCTTAGTTGGCTTAGGAAAGATCACACTTAGACATTGTTTTGAAATGAATAAGGCTCCTTTTACTAAGTAACAAAAGTGTACAGACCAAGTGAAGCTGAGAATGAATAGTTTAGGCGCGAACAGAAAGTATTAAGCTTAAGCCCATCCCAATCCCCAAGCCCCCCCTTTGCACTGTCCAATATGCTTCCATCTCCAACATCAGGTGGGCAGGTCTTCACCATCCTGGAATGCAGGTCCGTTAACCAAGAGATAACACGAACCATCAACATTGTCCACCAGCAGAACACACTCATCCCAACGCCCCCCACCCTCCCCGTTTCCATGACAGCGAAGCAGGAACTAGCGAGACTGACACTCAGTCTTTAGATTGCATCTGGAGCCTGTAAAGCATTCTAGCATATTTAAACAATTATGGGATGTGTCTTCTTTGGCCCATGGTACAAGGGTTTCAAAGTTGGCATCTGGATAATTGAACGTTTTCTTGCTCCACTATAGTACTCACACATTGGGAAATCCTATTGGATGTTGCCCACGCAGGAAGCCTTTGTTCTAACAGAGCCTGAACTGCATGGAGCGTGAAAACATGGAGAGGGGCTCCAAGAATAATTTTCTGTGATTCTGCAAGAAGGACAGCTGTAGCTGCAACTGCTTTTAAGCACACAGGTCATCCCTTTATAAGTATAAGTATAATCTTTATTGTCATTGTACTTAAATACAACGAAATTGGTTTTAACAACATTATCCAGACCTTTTGACAAGTAGGCCACTGGGATCCACTCTGGAGCCACTTTTTGTTGCAAGACTCCCACAGCACAGCCTTTTTGTTCTGTGAGGTACAAGTCAAATCCTTGGGACTGATCTGGTAGAACCAAACAAGCTGCTCTCACTAGACTTTCCCTTAAGGCTTCCAGGCTTGGGTATATTTCCCTGTCCACTCCCAAGCCTTTTGGGTCAGTTGATACAATGGTTTGGCTGTTACAGAATAGAGAGGGATCCAAAGTCTGGCATATCCTGTAATACCCAAGAAGGATCTAAGTTGTTTCACATTGGTTGGCATTGGCAGGGACATCAGTGCTTGGAGTCTACTTTCAGGTAAGCGTTGAGTTCCTTCGTCTAGCGCATAACCTAAATAGTTTACAGTTTGTTTAGTCCATTGGATTTTCTTTTGGGACACTGTGTATCCCTTTAGTCAGATGATTCAGTAACTCAATTGATTTTTCTTCCAACTGTTCTTCATTTTTGGCTGCCAATAACAAATCATCTACATCAAGGGTCTCCAACCTTTGCAACTTTAAGTCTGAAGGACTTCAGCTCCCAGAATTCTCCAGCCAGCAAAGCTGAAGTCCTTCAGACTTAAAGTTGCAAAGGTTGGGGACCCCTGATCTACATGTTGTAAAAGTGTGGTGGGTGAAGCATCAAAGTCTTTTAAATCTGCAGAAAAGGCAGCAGCAAAGGCTGTAAGGCTGTTTTTATATCCCTGGGGAAATCTAGTTCATGTCAGCTGGCAGCAGCTGGATCAGACCATTCAAAAGCAAAGTAATCTTGGCACTCTGTGGCCAAGGGGGATACAGAAAAAGGTGTCTTTTAGGTGTATTACGCTGTACCACATTTGGCAATGTTATAGGGTGGTCAAAAGGGTGTAAGGATTGGCTACTACAGGGTGTAAAGCCTGAATTCTTTAATTTGCTTCTCTCAAATCCTGGACTGCTCTCCAAGTCCCGTCTGGTTTTGGGAATGGAAAAATTGGGGCAGACCATGGAGACGGAGTCGCTCTCAGAATGCCAACATTCAAAAAGGTTTGAATATGTTCTTTTATGCCAATCTGAGCCTCCCTTTTTATTGGATATTGCTTTACTGAAATGTGGGCTGCATCAAGTTTCAGTTTTGCCAAATGGGGGACAGCAAATGTAGCCTATCCAGGCGTTCCCTAGTACCAAACAGAAGAGTTAATGAGAGAGTCTGAAGGTGACTTAAAGTTCTGCAGACTCAGAAAACACAAATATGCTTTATCAGGGGGAAAATGTAGCTGTACTCCCTCTGGAGAGCACTCAAGAGTTGCTCCAAGTTTTCCTAATAGATCCCGTCCTGACAAGTTAATAGGCCATTGAGGCAGAATGAGAAATGAATGGGTTACACTGGGACCTTGCATTCCTTTGACTTCCAAGCATCCACTTTGGCAGTTTCCATTATCCCTGCAACACCTACTATGGGGGTACTTTGAGTGGCCAGGCATGGCACAGTAGGGTCATTGAGAACACTGTAGGTTGTCCCAGTGTCAACAAGAAAAGATTGGAATTTGCCTCCCACTTTTAGCTCCACTAGAAGTTCGGGAGTAGAAATTAATCCTCTGGAGCTCTGTCAGTACAGTTCTTCTTGACTTGCTGTCATCTGCCTCTGGGCAGGGCTTGAAGATGGCCGGGATCGAGGCTATCACTGTTGGAATTGTCTATTGGGCTGAGGACTTTGATGATTTAGTGGACATTCATTCTTCCAATGTCCCATCTGTCTACATCGGGCACATTGGTTTTTCTTCAAACTCCCAAAATGTTGACTTGGAGGTCCTTTCTTAGGTTGGGACTGTAATGTCACTGCTAGAAGGATGGCCTGCCTCTTCATCTTTTCATCTTCCTTTTCTTCCTCTGCGAAGCTGGGAGGGAGGTGAACGCGTGGCCCCAGAACGTCCGCTTGGCGCGTTCACCTCCCTCCCAGCCACGCAGCCCCAGAACGTGCAGCTCCCGCCGCACAAGGTCGCCCGGCAGGGGCGTCAGGCAGGGAAGACGGACGTGCGGCCTCAGAACGTAAGCCGTGGTGCCTGCCGGAGGGAGCCGCGATGGAGCCGCGACCGGCTTCCCTGCCTGACGCCCCTGCCGGGCGACAGCCTTGGTGGTGCTTAAGATGACGGTAGCCTTGGGTGCTCACCCCGCCTGCTCCCTCGCCCGCTGCGAGTGGCGAGGGAGTGACTGACAGACACAGAGAGAGACAGAAGGGGAAGGAGGGAAAGACAGAGAGACAGACAGAGACAGAGAGAAAGAGAGGGAGGGAGAGACGGAGAGAGACACAGATAGAGAATGAATCGGAATCGGATTGAATCAGAGACAGACGGGGGAAAGAGGGAGAGACAGACATACAGAAAGAAAGAGGGAGGGAGGGAGAGAATCAGAGAGAGTGACACACACAGAGACAGGGAGAGACAGAGAGAGGGAGGGAGAGACAGATAGATAGAGACTGATTTAGTGAGTGAGAGACAGACAGACAGACACACACACAGAGTGACAGAGAGAAAGAGAGAAAGAGAAAGAGAAAGAGAGAACGAAAGAAAGAAGAGAAAGAAAGAGAAAGAAAGAGAGAGAGAAAGAAAGAGACAGAAAGAGAGACAGAAAGAAAGAGAAAAAGAGAGAGAGAAAGAAAGAGAGAGAGAGAAAAAGGGAAAGAAAGAAAGAGAGAAAGAGAGAGAGAGAGAAAGACAGAAAGAAAGAGAAAGAGAGAGAGAGAGAAGGAAAGAGAAAGAGAGAAATGGAGAGAGAGAGAGAGGAAGAAAGAGAGAGAGAGAGAGAGAGAGAGAAAGGGAGACAGAAAGAAAGAGAAAGAGAGAGAGAGAGAGAGAAAGAAAGAGAGAAAAAGCGAGAGAAATGGAGAGAGAGAGAGGAAGAAAGAGAGAAAGAGAGCGAAAGAAAGAGAGACAGAAAGAAAGAGAAAAAAAGAGAGAGAGAAAGAAAGAGAAAGAGCGAGAGAAATGGAGAGAGAGAGAGGAAGAAAGAGAAAGAGAGAAAGAGGTAGGTAAGTTTTTTTAAAATTTATTTTCAATACATTGTGAAAACTCAACTGTCAGTTGATCTTAATGTTATGAAATGAAAAGTATGTCATTTGCAATTAACTTGGCATAAAATAATTTATTTGCATTTAATTGTAATGGTTCAAAGAATGTTCGGAAAAATGTTCGGCCCTCCACCATGTTCACTTCATCCAATCTGGCCCTCTTTGAAAAAAGTTTGGACACCACTGTTGTAAACGGAACATGAACATATGCAAAGTGGTTTCCCATTGGCAATTCTCTTAGAGGGGCCATCAATGGGACTGTAAATGACCCATCAAGTCCTTCATAAAGTATTTCTCTTCTAGTAGGAGAAGAACTTAACAATTCCCCTCCCCTTTTATTTGTGTCTGTTGCTTCCTCACAGGGCCGGAGGAGAGAAGGGGGAAGAGGTGGAGGGAATAGGACAGGAGAATCGCTTATCTCTGGATTATAGGGGGGTGGAAATTCTTCCTCCGGTTGATCTTCAAAAATCTCTTCAAGCACAGATTTTTCTTCTTCTTCTTCTTCTTTTTCTGTTCTTTGAACAGAACAGACTTTAGATGGCAAAAGTCTGGTGGGTACAAGATGACATTGTGTCAAGATATCTTGTCTCAGTGCTAAATTAAGGAAGAAATCCACATGTAATTCTTCCTCTAATTTTCCTCGAGCATTGAGGAAAATTAGTCAGTTAAGGCTTTAATCTCTTCTATAGTCACTGAACCTTCTTTTGGCCATGGCAGAAATTGTGGACCAGGAATGTATGTGGGCCAGGTGATGTTGCTAAAGGTTCAGAACTTTCTCTTACTAAAGCTTATCTTAAAAGTCACCCAAGGTTTCAATGCTTTCCAGTTGCTAAAAACACGTTTTTCTTAAGGTGGTCAGACCAACAGTTCCTATGCCCTGCCTATTTCCCGTGTCCTTAGGGAGTTTCCCGGTTCCTTTCCGTTGGAATGAAGGCTAGCTTCTGCCCCACCCCCCCTTGCATGTAGGACTGGGACCTGACCTCCCCCAGAATATTCAACAAACATGAATCATCTGTTGCTTCAGAAGTCAACGGCCATTCCCCTCTCGGAGAGACGAAATCACAGATCATTCCTCTGCATTCACATTGGAGCAAACCTCTAACAGAAATTTCTCCAGCTCATTCTCCAGCTCATTCATGCAACACTCCCCAACTCCCCCCTAATGAAATTATACTCACCACCACCACCACCAAGTTGGTCTTCCCTTTTCCCACCTCCTAAACATTCAGTTCCTTGATTTAGCCAGGGCATTCAGGTCCTCTCACAGCAGAGTCCTCCGTCCTTGGTGGTCATGAAGTCACCGGGGGGGGGGGGGGGCTCTTGTCGTCAAGATCCTCCAGGTCCAGTTTCCTCTGGGAGATAACAAGAAGGCTCTCTGTCTGTCCAAAGATGACGACAACCCGTGGGGCTCAATGGGAGTTGCCCCAAGGGAACGTTGCCCTCGAGATAAGAAGCCCCATGTTGGGCGCCAGGGAAATACGTAAGGTTTTTGAATTCAGCTCAGAATCTGATCATTCCAATGAAACTCTGAACACGAGGCTACTGATTATCACTTTTTATTTTCTGCAGAAAGCAAAAAGACTTGATGGCATTTTTTCTCTCTCCCACCTTAACAGAGGAGGCGTAGAGAGGGGAGAAAACAGGTGTGAGCCTCACGGTCCAGTCATTGTGGGGAAAAAACACTTCTTGTCAAACTTCTTATAGTCTTTGCACAGCTTGTACAGATCGTCATAGTGTTAGAAACATTATTTCATGTTACACAAACGTCATGGTTTTTCTCAGCGCACTGAAAAACAATAGACTTTAGAAGAGGAAAGAAATACATTTTCTGACATATAAGACAGAGCTTGGTTAGGGGATGCTGAACACACATTTCAAGTTGCAAGCAAGGTTACCAGGCTAAACTTGGCAATTCGCCTAGAAGTTTTATCTACGAAGTTGGCACGTTAGGTTACAATGGAGCCTCACTCAACAGCAATTTAACAAAAGCTGAATTAGGTAACACTCCGTATGTTCTAATCCTTCAAGGGTCCTTTCAATATTTTATAGAATTAGGAAAAATACTTTATCAAAGGCAGCCAAGGGTCCTTTTTTAGGAGAAGGGCGGGGTATAAATTGGATTAATAAATTAATAAAATAAGGAAATCTCATGCAAATTCTATTCAATACATTTCATTAGCTTCCATTAGAGCTTCAAATATAAATGTGAATATTAAATATAAAACATTATTTTAATGGTCTTATGCAGATTCAACAGTTTTGTTTAATAGTTGAAATTGATTAAGGGAGACATAAACACTTTAATTTTTTCAATTCTTTGTCTTCACTAAGGTGGAAAGAAAGGTAAGACTAGTTTTCTTCATCTACTTTTGTGGCAGGTTTTGCTTTAATCTTCCCATTGTCATGAGTGAGTAGATTATTGCATTGGTTAATAATATTAATGTGAAATATTTAATTAATGTTAGTTTTGTTAAGGAGGCCTTATGGTTTGCTAGTTAAAATTATGTGAAAGCCAACTTTAATTTAATAAAATACTGCATCCTTTCCCAAAAAGAAAATGAAAAGTGGGGAATCTGGTTTATTTGACCAAAGGTAGCATATTTTTTCTAGGTTTGAAATCTTGCTACTCCTATCTCCATCAGTCTACATTTACCTCCCCTTAGGTCGCATTATACTGAGAACCGAGATTATTATATTCTGTCTCTCATGTATCAAGAGATCCAGTGTCCTTCTCCTTTGTTGGCCTATTGTGTTCATGGCTATTCGGGTGGCTGTGAATTCAAGAGCTGCCTCTAGCTATTGCTCCAAAGAAGGCCAATTAATCTGCTCCAGCAGCATAAAGTTCGGGAAATCCATTATAACAAGGTGGTAGGAGCTCCAAAGGGATACTACTCTTTCAGCAGCAGGAAGATGGGTACAATAGTGACAGCTTGTTCCTACAGCCCAGTTGTCGAAACAAAGCCTCACATCTGGTCTGTGATGAAATGTCTAGCAGGCATTGGGCGCATGGGGGAGGAAACAGGAAGCTTGCAAAAACAAAAACAACCCCCACCCCAAGTCAGCTAATAGAGTTGGGCAAGTATGTCAAAGAGATTTTGACTCTCAAGCCTCTGCTTTAATTTTATGGTAGGTTGATTTGGAGAATTGATTCAGCAGATTTTCAGAACTGTTACATTAATGTACTAGGAGGCCAGAAATGGCCCATTTGCCGACTTCTGGTTGAACCGGAAGGCTTGTTTTTTCACTCTCCCAGGCTTCAGAGCCTTTCTAGGAGCCTGGGGAGGGCGAAAACGGCCTCCCCCCCACGAAGCCCTCTGGAGGCCACAAATGGCCCATTTGCTGACTTCTGGTTGGACTAGAAGGTCCGTTTTTTGCTCTTCTCTATGCCCCAGAGCCTTTCTAGGAGCCTGGGGTAGGTGAAAATGGCCTCTCCCCCTCCCCCCGAGGCCCACCAAAGGCTGAAAACAACCTGTTTCCCGACTTTTGGTGGGTCTAGAAAGCCTGAAAATCAGCTGGCTGGACCTGAACTTGCGACCATCAATATGGCTCCATTCACCATCACAGTACTAGATTTTTCCAGAACTCCAAGGGATTGTTTCCTGAATTTGACAGCATCACAGGGTTTGATATTATCTGTGCATGAATAACTTTACTCACTAGTATGACTCAAGTGACACTTTCCAACTCTTCTCCCTGCCATGAACACATGGTTGATGCAAGATCCGAAACCCCAATAAACTCATTTCCAACCAGTGGTGGGATACAATTTTTTTTACTACTGGTCTGTGGGCGTGGCTTGGTCATGTGAATGGATGGGTGTGGCCAACATGACATCACTCATGTCAAGGGGTGCCTTGCCTGGCCTCTCCTCGCCTCAAAGGCCTCAAAGAGATACAATTTCCCTGTCTATTTATTTACTACTACTGAACATCCAAAATATACTATTTAATGCATATTACATAGTATATTATGCATACAGGCACACAAAAAGATACATTATGTACTATATATACTGTATGTAGACACACACACACACACAAACACACACGTCTCTTCTAAAACTATACACATTCAACCTCACTTGATAACCCAGAGTCCATTTTCTGCCACATATTTACTATAACTTGTGTACATTAGAATATTACACACACCTTCAGATTTATTTCCCTAGCCTCCACATGACTGTTAGACCCAGGAGATGTCATGGATTGAGTAAAGTGTGGCAAAACTCACTTAACAACGCTCTTGCTTAGCAACCAAAAATTTGGGCTCAATTGTGGTCATAAGCGAAGGACTATCTCTGCCTTCCTCTGCATGGCAGCCTTGTCCTAGTAAACTCCTCCCCTTTTCTGGCAATTTTCCTCTCTTGTTAGAGGCATCAAAATAATCCATATGATAGAAGATCTCCTGCTGGAGCAGGAGGTTGGACTAGATGGCCTCCAAGGTCTCTTATAACCCTGCTATTCTATGATTCTGTAAGGATTTCCTGCTGGAGCAGGAGGTTGGACTAGAAGATGATCTTTGAGATCTCTTCCAGCCCTAGATTGCTGTGCTGTTTCAAAGAGCCTTCTGAAGCCAGGGTTTGTGGTCCTTCCTTCCTCTCCATTTTTTTCCTCCCTCCCTCCCTGTATCTCTCTCTCTCTCTCTCTCTCCATCCATCCATATATCATTTACTTTCTCCTCCCTCCTTTTTTTTCCCTTTCTTCCCTCCCTCTTTGTCTATCCCTTTTCTTTCTTTTTCTTTCTCTGCCTCTTTCTTTCTATCCCTTCCTTTCCTCCTTCTCTCTCTTCTTCTAAAGCTAGGAACCCCACCTGAAACAAAAACTCCTTTGGATGAAACCAACCATTACACAGACTCACACACAGTCTTGGGGAGGAGGTGGACTTGTGTAGAGTTGGAAGGGGCGGAGGGCAGGCAGCTTGTTTACACCGAGCGGTGGAATTCTCTGCGGTGGAGAGAAAGGTGACGGGTCCTTCCTGGCAATCAGGGCTGGTGCATTGGCTGAGATCACCCCAATTGCCCTGGAGCGAGATGCCTGGGTTCCCACCCTGCCCCCAGGGCAAATTGTTCAGAGATGGCATTCCTGCCCATCCAGCGTCAGCCTCGCTGGTGACCTGGCCCCTTCTGAGGCACCATGGAGTTCATCTTTGGGCTCAGCTGGGTGACTTCTCTCCACTGGGGCTTTCCCGCCTGAGTGCCAAGAGGCCGAATTTCATGATGCACTCCAGGCCTCTTGGCACTCTGCAATGGGAAATGCAATGTAGAGGTTGGCACAAAGAGGAGCAAAGGAAAAGTAGTCTCCTTCCCTCACACTCAGTCCCTCCCCCCGCCCCGCTATCCAAGTGGATCCCCCTGGGCACTGAGCTCAATAGGGGAATGGGAAAGGGAGCTGCTGGCATGGGGGAAATATGAGGAGCAGAGAAAAAGGAAAAGCCTCCTTCCAGGGCTGCTCCATTTACCCCCCGCCCATCAAAGTGGATCCCCAAAGATTCACCAGGCAGAGATCAGCTGGGCCGTGTGGTCAAGGCAAGCAAGCGAGGGAACCAGGGAGCAGCAGCTGCTATACCTCAGGGGTGACTCTAGGCATTGCCCAAAGCAGGTGAGGGGTGAAAAGGAGTGAGGGGTGGGGTGGGGCAGTCAGAATGTTTACTACCGGTTCACCCGAACTGGGCCGAACTGGCTGAATCCCACCAATGATAAAAAAAGTTCATCTTTCATTTAGAGTCAAATCACAGATGAGGTTTTTTTATAACAGATCTGGCAGCAGCCATAACCCAAAGCTGCCAATTCTCAGTCAACCTGGATGTTAAACTAAAATAAGGGGTGGCTTCAGATTTCTAATCCTGAGATCATTGCACCATATTTCTTTTGCCAATAACCACCATTTTTCTTGGGTCTAATCCCTGTTGATATCTAAATAAATTATCCATCTCTCATCTTCATTTATATACCTACACTTCAACTATTTCATTTGTATTCTCACTTAGTTCAGTTACACTAAGTCTACTTGCTTATATGCATATGTATATAGCAGGGGTGGGTTCCTCCCAGTTCCAGCCTCTTCTGTAGAAGAGGTTCCACAAATCTACAGTGCCGTTTAGAACCGGTTCCAGCTCCCTCCCCCTGCCCATCCACCCATCATCAAGCGGAAGAATTGAGGAGGAATTCTGGGAGTTGAAGTCCACAAGTCTCAAAGCTGTCAAGTTTGAACACCCCTGGGGTTTTTTTTTTCTAAAGGGCTAGGGGTGAAAAGGTCTTGTAACTTGACAGCTTTAAGACTTGCATGCTTCAAATGTCAGAGTTCCTGAGCCAACATTTTGGTTGCTAAGCAAGAGCTTTGTTAAGTGAGTTTCATCACATTTTACAAGTTGCCCATGCCCACCCAGTCACATGACTGCCAAACCACTCCCACCCAGTGACATGGCTGGCAAGCCACTCCCACAAAGCAGGCCACACTTACAGAAGAAGTTCTAAAACATTTTGAAACCCACCACTGGTATATAGGTACATATATACACTGACCTTAGAAACAATATTTAGATTGCAGAATAATATTTTCACTTGTTTTATCTGGAATACAAAATAAAAGTGGAAGATGAACTAGAGAAACTAAAACGAATGTTTGTGTGTGATAAAACCATTCCATGTAAAGTTTTCTTCTATTAAATAATACAACATTTAAATATGAAATACAAGATATTAAAGAATAAATGGAACTAACATTAACTGCTACTTTCTTTCTATCTTTTGAATACAATTTAGTCCAAAGAAAAAAGTTTTCAAAATTATGTTTACTCAGAGGTCTGAAATGATAATTTCTTTTAAAAATTTGAAAATATAATTTTACTGTAAAATACTCTTCATCTGTAAATATGCAAAACAAATATTCCAGTTCTAAAAAAATCAATGCACTGATCAAAGAATTTCCATAAAATCTCATTTAATCTTATTTTACAAATCACAATACATTGGACTTCTCAATACAGATTTATAAAATGACAATTTACCAACATAACAGGAAGAGAAAAGGGAATTAGAACCCTGATTTCAGGTCAATCAATGCTGAACTCATTTTTTCTTTTAAAATATGATTTTAAAATGTCTTAGTTTTCAAGGCTCTATCTTTGAATCTATATTTTAACAATTCACAGTAAGTTTTTCAAGTGAATGAAATCAGAAACCTATTAAACTATTTCGAGTTTCATATATATATATATATATAACAAATATATATATATATACATATGAAACACTACTTGTCCTCCAGTTGGATTCCCACAATGTTGAAGCTAGTAGCTATACATCTTTATTGCTAGAAAACCTCTAAGAGAACTAGAAAGGCCTAATAGGAAAACTGGGCCAGAGCCTGTTCAGCCTTAGATTCAGGCTCAATGACCGTTGTCTTGCAAGAGACACTTCCAGACAATCAGGGTCCACTTCACACTGGCATCTTAGTTACAGCAGTAGTGCAACTTTTTCCTGGTTATATAGGCTGCACTTGGGTTTTGAGCGGCAATGTTGGGGCTGCTCTTCACATGCAGAACAAGAACAAGAACTTTATTTAAATTTATTTTTTTAAATAAATATATTATTACGCCCAACATATTTAATATTTTTAGTTTCTGCCATGTTGAAATTACACTCAAGTACATTCCATGACACAGAGATTACTACATCCAAGGGAGAATGACGTGGACACACAAAGAAACCAAATATTTCTCCTAAAATATTCATTAGGACAGCAATATCTGATGCAAAAGAAAATAGTTTCTTTGCTGCAATAATAATGCCTCATCAAATCTCCATCTCACAGTATTTTTAGTAATCTTTCCCACCATTTTCCACAGCTTGGTACACATGCATTTGCATGTAAAAACACTTATTTCCACGAAAACATTCAGAATGGCATGCCAATAACGAAATGCCATGACCATGGACTTAGAGCATTTCCAAGGTCCTACAGCCTTTTGTCCATTTTATTTATTTAAGCTAGTGTTTATAAATTATAACACTATTACATTGCCTAGAACTCTTTGTTGCAGCACAATGTGCTACACTCCTAGGTTATGACTGGAAATCAAGTTTGTTTTGAAAAACAACAAGGGCTAACACTGATTTATTACACGAATGCTGTGAGGACAAAGAAATTAGTTCCATGATTTACTTTCATGCTTCAATGTAAAACACTCATCAAGATGATTTGGTCGTTTTGATACAGAAATCCTAATGTAATGTTAAAATCCTGAAAGATATCACAGTGACACATTTTTGATTAGTATGCTTGTATCAATGTTAATAAAAGAAAATATACATGACTGATACAAGTATTTGGATGCATTATTAAATCTCTAGCCTGAATGTTCTTTCCTGATATGAAGATACTAATAAACACAATTGTAGGATATTTTTGGGTGTCATGGCGATACTTTTAAGTCTCCTACCCAATAACAAATAGAAGTTAGCAACCTTAAATGTAGACATTTAAATGATAAATATTAAATGTTTATATTTGATATGATAAAGTCATCAAGTGATATTTCATGTAAACTTCATAGCTCTGTGAAAAGATAAATACTAGAATTCTATTATATAACCAAAAGATGAATATTTCAGCAGGACACATACCTCAGCTATTCAAGAACACTCAAGTGCAATCCTATGCATGTTTATTTACATGTGAGTCTTACTGTTCTTAATGTTTATTCTGCAGTAAGGATACTAGGATTGTGAAATCAGACTGCACGCTTATATACCATTATCTGATAATATATTTTACTGAATTTAACAAAACCCATTCCAATACACATGCACAGGATTGCCCTATTAATGTACTATGAAAATAAGAAATCCAACTATAATTTTGTTACAAGCACTTTTCGGAGATCGCACATATATTATGCAAACACATATACATTCCTTTGCCTTTAAAAGCTGAAATCTTCACTATCTGTATAGAGATGTAAACACTGCTTTGACATGAGTCATTTGGTAAGATGCCAGTATAGAAACCATTCACCCCAACTTTGCAGGCTTAACAATTGTTTAAATGAGGTTAATATCACATAGTTCTCTGCATATAATAATATAATTTTCTTTTGTTAATTTTTATTTCATCCTTCTTTGCTCTGAGGTGATGCATATTCTGCTCACCCAAGATTCGCAAAATTGGAGATCAAAGTGGGTATTTAACATTTGAGTGACAGTAAGCAAAGTGAGTTCTCAGAATAATCATAATATGCAATAGTGGTTAAAATAAAGCTGCCTCAAACTCAGTGTGGTTATTACATCATTAAGTTGAATCAAATCAGATCAAAATGGAAGATTTTGATGAGCAAACAGTTAATATGCTGAAAGACCGACCTCTAGTGGATAGACAGGCCTCGTTGTGATAGCTACATTTCTAAAATCTGGCCTACAACTAGTTCCAATCCGTGTTTGGCAAAAGAAGGCACAAATCATTGCAAAGACCAGATTTTTCTTTTTAAATATACTCTTTGTACACAAACTTAAGATTCACCTTGTAGTTAATTTTTGGACATAAGATTGCATAAATAATTGTATTTAAAACAACACACATTAAGCTGCTTTAAGAGAAACAAACCCCACACCCAATTTCCACATTCATTTCTGGATATATGCAATACAAACATTTTAAGAATCTGTGACAAAAGACAATTTAAAAAGTCAAACCCATGAAACCTGTAAACTGATAAACAATTTACTTATGGAAAATATCATTAAAATAGTACCACTATGAACTAAACTGCCTGAGTTTTCAATTTGCCTGTGAACGTGAAGCAGAGAAGATCTTAGCACAATACGAAAAAATTCAGTCACCACCAGTGCCGTTTCAAGAAAGTGTATCACGTAGAAATTTATGTTCTTCACTGGAATTTGTGTTGTGCTATTCAATTATTGTGCTAGTTGTCCAAACAAAGAAATGTAGGCAGATCTTTTAATCATTTGGCACAAAGTTATTTTGTTTGGGGCATAAGTCTCTGTCACTATGATTTAATACATCCATCCAGAATTCACTTTGATTGAAGAGCTTTCTTTATATCATTAATTTCAATCTAAAAAGAAGAAACACAGATTAAATTATATGCAACTAGTTATTTTATAAGCATTTAGACTCTCTTAAGTCACTGTTCAGTCTAATATGCTGACTCTTCATCTTCAATTTAATGTGAGAAATTATTACGAAAGGGAATTACATCAATATGTATAAACTGACACAATATCAAAAACAGGAACTCACAAGGAGAAAACATTTATTTTAGTTTGACTTAAATCAAGAAAATATTGAAAGAGTTTTCTGAAAGAGACTATAAGGGGAAAATCTGACACAAGTTATCTATAGCTAGATTTTCTTTTCTCTTTTAGTTCAAAGGAACTGCTTGAAAAGGGAACATTGAAAGAAAATTTAAAAATATTTGCCCATGCTCTGTTTTCCCCACAAACTGTCTATAAAGCTATTTGCCTATCCAGAAAAGTATACAGAAAACACCTACCATATTTTTCAGAGTATAAGACGCACTGGAGTATAAGACGCACCAAGGTTTTGAAGAGGCAAATTACAAAAATTAGGTAGGTAAATAGAGGGAGAGAGAGGGAGAGAAAGAAAGAGAAATACAGTAGGTAGGTAGGTAGGTAGGTAGAGAGAGTAGGTAGGTAGGTAGATAAAGGGATAGATAGAGACAAATAGAGAGAGAAATACAATAGGTAGGTAGGGGGAGAGAGAATAGGTAGGTAGGTAGATAAAGGAATAGAGAGAGAGAGAAATAGAGATAGAGAAATACAGTAGGTAGGTAGGGAGAGTGTGTGTGTAGGTATGATAGGTAGGTAGATAAAAGGATAGAGAGAGAGAGAGAAAGAGAGAGAAATACAGTAGGTAGGGGGAGTGTGTGTGTAGGTAGGTAGGTAGGTGGATAAAGGGATTGAGAGAGAGAGAGAAATACAGTAGGTAGGTAGGAGAGAGAGAGAGAATAGCTAGGTAGATAAAGGAATAGAGAGAGAGAGAGAAATAGATAGAGAAATACAGTAGGTAGGTAGGGAGAGTGTGTGTGTGTGTATAGGTAGGTAGGTAGGTAGAGGGATAGAAAGAAAGAGAGAGAGAGAGAAATACAGTAGGGACGGAGGGAGGGAGAGAGTAGGTAGGTAGGCTGATGTTTCCAGGTGTATTTATCCATGTCCTGGAGAAGGAAATTGCTGACAAGCCTTAGGACTTTATTTCTGCTGGCAGTTAGAAACAGTTAAAGAGCTTTCCGAAAGGAAAGTTTTGGAGAAGTTTGCAGAGTTTTTGCACTCTGCAAACCTCTCCAAAACAGGCTGTTTCTCCGTGAAAACGGGGCGAGTTTTTTTTCAAATAAAAAGCATGAATAGACTTGGGGGGGGGGCTTGCAGAGTGCTCCTGGGGGAGGTCAAAAATGAGAAAAACCCCGGCCCATTTATTGCAAAAACGGTCCATTTTTGTGTCAAATAAATTGCATGCATAGCCCTATGGAGGCTTATAGAGTGCTGCTGGGAGCTGGGGGGAGGAAACGGCCCGATTTAGGCTAATTTCTGCCCTCCCCAGCCCCCAGAAGCTCTCTGGAAGCCTCTATAAGGCTATGCACAGCTACTTTGGTGAAGGGGGTAGGGTTACAGGAGGCAAAAATGCTGTATTCATTGTATAAGACGCACCCAGATTTTCAGCCTTTTTTGAGAGGAAAAAAGGTGTGTTTTATACTCCAAAAAATACGGTACATATTTTCTCTGTGCAGAAAACAGCCCTATTGGTTAGAAAATAATACAAAGTTGAAAGGTTTCTCCGAATAAAACAATGACTTTAATTTTACTGATTTTAAATCTCTCAAAATGCTTTTAGATAATATTTCCTTGGCTATTGTAAAACTTGTTAATATTGAAAAAACATTTCAAATATATTTTTCTGTTTTATTTCCTTTTTTCCTATATATTAGAATTTGTTTCATACAAAACCTATTGGACTATGAGATACAAGATTTCATTAAAAATCCAGTTATAAAGCTGATTCATGTATTTATTCATATACAAGTACCTGTAACCGTAGCCGAATCTTTTTTTCTTCATCTAATTCAGACAGCAATTGCTTAATTTCTTTTCTAGGAAAAAACCACAAATTTTAATGACCATATTTTCAAGGGGAAGGGGCATGCATTTTTGACAATACGTATCAATGTAAGTTATAATGTAGCTATAGTATACCAGTTATAAATGTTTCTAACTTCTTTTTCTAAAATATAACTTCTCTAATGTAATTTCAGACTTTACTTGGCATTTACTGCAGAAATCACAACTTAGCAGAATTTTTACTACTGTATTCAATAAAGGCTAAATTAATTATGAACCCAAACAGATATGATGATAAGCACTAAAAAACTTTAAGATCATGTAAAAAATGCAAACATAGTTCATTCTAAACTACCTGGTTCTTGAGTACATGTATCATTAATTACACTAAATAGGAATATTAACCAACTTTCCCTTCGGGGAGAGGGTGCGGTTTACAAATTAAATATTGATTGATTGATTCTAAATATTTTATGGGAATTAGGACAACTCTATGTACTGTATATATTTTAAAAAGTGGCAAATAGAAATTTCATTTTCTTTCAATTCCATCAACAATATCTAAATTCAGCCTTAAACTTTAAGACCCATTCATACTTACAAATGCTATAAATGCTGTTATATATCAGCACATTTGAGGATACCACAATTAAATACATACTGTATATAAAAATGTTTTCCAAAGTAAAGAGTTGATCCCTGGTTGGAGAAAAAAAATTTCTGACAGCCATGCACTTGTAATTACAATAATGCTAAAATAATACAAATTCAATATAATTTAATAATGTAAAGATTGGGCACAAAGATTGTCAGATTGGGCACAGCATGACTACTAATAGGAGACAACCCAGGAGCAAAATACGGGACACAGAGGTTTGTCTTACAAACAGTAGTTTATATACAAGGACTTCTATATACAAGGCATACAGGACATGTGTGTATGTATGTATGTGTGTATGTATGTATGTGTGTGCGTGTGTGTATACACACACACACACACACATACATACACACATACATACACACATGTCCTGCATACACACCAGCGGTGGGTTCCGGATTCCATTCCAACCAGTATGGTTGGAACAGGCCGGGCAGCGTCCATGTGGACATGCACAGTGTGCGCATGCATCTTGGCGCATCCACGAGCTACCACAATGCTGCAGCTGCTCAGCGGAGCATCGTGCAGGTGCTGTACGCATGTGCAGAAGCACTGAAGATATAAAGGATGGTAAGAAGTGAGGGCGGGCGTGTGGGCCCTCTGGAGCACCGTACTGGAATGGTATTCGGTGCTCTGAGCAGGCTCCGATACACCCATACCGGGGGGTACCGCCTGCAACAGCTTTCCTGCGAAAGCGGAAACTGAGGGTTTTTTCAGAGTTTTTTTTACTCCGACTTTGTAGGGGTCCCAGGGAGGAGGGAGGGATAAGAGAAGTGGGTGAGGGAAACAACCCACCAAGAAATATCTCCAGGCCGGCCCACGGTCTCGACGGAGAGGCTGTAGGGTCTGATATTGGGAGGGAGGCTAGGGTCTAAATTTCAGAGGGCTACACCATCAGGACGGACTGGGGGAGGGGTAGATATGGCGGGAGCCGAAGACCATATCATGTGCTGGGAGGGCGCACCCACTGTTTGCAAGCGGTTGCGCGCTCCGATCTCCAGAGCTCCTCCTGCAACCCAGGTGGTCAGGGATCTCAGAGCCGGGGCGCCAGGCTGATGCTATGTAACGCCAGGTCCATGGTCAACAAAGCCCCCCTCATCCACGACTTAGTGTCGGAGGGGGAGCCGGACATAGTGGGCATCCCGGAGACCTGGCTGGGCCATGAGGGAGGAGTACCCCTCATGGAAATGTGCCCACCAGGTTACCGGGCATTTCATCAGCCACGGGCCCAAGGCAGGGGTGGGGGGCTGGCGGTTGTTATTAAGGAAAGTCTTGAGCCAAGGGAGACCACTGTTCCGCAGACAACCGGTTGTGAGTGCCTCTATGTGAGGTGGGGTCATGGGAGGCAGTTGGGCTTGCTGATAGTGTACCTGGCTCCCTGCTATGTATCAGCAGCCCTACCCGAGCTCCTCGAGGTGATCGCCGAGGTGGCGGTTGATACCCCCAGGCTTTTAGTCATGGGGGATTTCAACCTGCCATCGGTAGGCGTAACCTCTGAGGCGGCCCGGGAGTTCATGGCCTCCATGACGGCCATGGACCTGACCCAAGTAATTTATGGCCACACACACATCGGGGGACACACACTGGATCTAGTTTTTGCCTCCGGCCAGTGGACAAGTAATCTTGGAGTAGGGGAATTAGTCACCGAACCCGTCATGGTCAGATCACTCTCTCCTCCGGCTCGACTTTCTAACCGCTGCACTCCACCGCGGGGAGGCTGAACCAGAAGTACCAAGATGGTTCCGCCCCAGGTGCCTGATGGACCTAGAGTGGTTCCAGATGGCGCTTGGGCCAATCCCTGAATCCCTGGCCCACGACTCGACTGAGGACCTAGCGACCGCCTGGAATAGGGCGGCCGTGGGGGCCCTGGACCGAGTCGCGCCTTTGCGGCCTCTCACTCGGCACTGATTTACCTTGGCTCCTTGGTTTTCCGAGGAGCTGAGGGAAATGAAACGCTGGAAGAGACACCTAGAGAGCATTTGGAGGTCCACTCGAGCCGAATCTGACCGAACACGGCTAAGGTCGCATTTGCGGACCTACCTTGTGGTGATGAAAACGGCAAAGTGGGATTATCTCGCCGCCCTCATCGCATCCGCAGATAACCGCCCTGCCGCCCTGTTTAGAGTGACCCTCCTTCACCAGAGGCCGCGGGAAGTTCCTTTGCAGGGCCGTGCAGAGGAATTTGGATGTTATCTGCAGGATAAAATCGCGCAGATCCAGGGCGAGTTAACTTCCAATTGGGTTACTCCAGACGGGACAACAGAGACAGGTCTTGAGACCATTATTTGGGATGAGTTTGACCCTATGACTCCTGACAGCATGGACAGGATACTGGGGCAGCTGAATGCCACCACATGTTTATTGGACCCGTGTTCCTCCTGGCACGACACTGGCTCCAGGGAATCATTAACGCGTCTTTGGGTGAGGGGTTCTTGCCAACCGTCTTGAAAGAGGTGGTGGTGAGGCCCCTCCTCAAGAAGCCCTCCCTGGATCCAGCTTTGTTATCTAATTATTGTCCGGTCTCCAACCTTCCCTTTTTGGTGAAGGTTATTGAGAGTGTGGTGGCACGACAGTTCCCCCAGCACCTGGAGGAAACTGCCTATCTGGACTCGTGCCAGTTCGGCTTCCAACCTGGGTACAGCATGGAGACGGCATTGGTCGCGTTGGTACATGATCTCTGGAGGGCCCGGGATAGGGGTTGTTCCTCTATCCTGGTCCTGTTAGATCTCTCAGCGGCTTTTGATATCATTGACCATGGTATCCTATTGCACCGGCTGGGGGGGTTGGGATTGGGAGGCACTGTTTTACGGTGGTTCTCCTCCTTCCTCTCTGACCGGTCGCAATCGGTGTTGGCAGGAGAGCAGAGGTCGACACCGAGGCCCCTTACATGTGGGATGCCTCAGAGGTCGGTCCTCTTGCCCCTCCTGTTCAACATCTACATGAAGCCGCTGGGTGACATCATCCATGGTTTTGGGGTAGAGTTCCATCTGTACGCTGACAACACTCAGCTGTACATCTCTACCCCAAACCACCCCAACGATGCCGCCGAAGTGATGTCCCGGTGTTTGGAGGCCGTGCGAGTCTGGATGGGGAAGAACGGGCTCCGACTCAACCCGTCCAAGACTGAGTGGCTGTGGTTTCCGGCGCCACAACATAGCCAGTTGACTCCATCTCTGGCTATCGGGGGCGAGTCATTAGCCCCCGCAGAAAGGGCTCGCAACTTGGGAGTCCTCCTGGACCCTCGGCTGTCCTTGGATGATCATCTGACAGCTGTAGCCAGGGGGGCCTTCTATCTGGTGTACCTGATACGCCAGTTGCGCCCCTTTCTGGATCGTGACGCCCTACGCACGGTCACTCAAGCTCTGGTCATGTCCCACCTGGACTACTGTAACGCTCTCTACATGGGGCTTCCCTTGAGGTGCACCTGGAGGCTCCAGTTAGTCCAGAATGTGGCCGCGCGGGGGATTCTGGGAGTTTCAAGATACTCCCATGTAACACCTCTCCTGCGTGAGCTGCACTGGCTGCCTTTGGCCTTCCGGGTGCGTTTCAAGGTCTTAGTGACCATCTTTAAAGCGCTCCATGGCATGGGACCTGGCTACTTACAGGACCGCCTCCTACCACATACCTCCACCCGACCAGTCTACTCCCACAGGGAGGGCCTCCTTAGGGTGCCGTCCGCCGGGCAATGCCGGCTGGCGACCCCCAGAGGAAGAGCCTTCTCTGTGGCAGGCCCCGCCCTCTGGAACGACCTGCCTCCCGACCTCCGCACAATCACAGACCTTTGCCTCTTACGCCGGGCATTAAAAACATTTCTTTCGTGCGGCCAGACTGGCATAGCTGATGTAGCTATGTTACTATTTTAACTGGGTTTTTAAATCATGCGTTTAGCACGGGTTAACCTTATTTAATACTAGTTTTAATTTTTGGATTGTTGTATTTTTATATTTTATAATTCCTGTGCACTGCCCCGAGTTCCATGTTCGGGAGAGGGTGCGGTATATAAAACTAATAAATAAATAAATAAATAAATAAACCCACCACTGATACACACACACACACACACATATGCACATACATATATACATTTGCATATACATTTCTAGGCACAGCTAGGCAATCAATCAATCTCCAACTCTACACAGAGAACTATTATGAAGATAATACACGAGGAGAGAGATACACCAGGAGAGAGAGATATACACTAGAAAAGAGAGGTGCCCTTACATGGCCTCTCTTACATAGACAGCTTCTTAAAGCAGCAATACTTCTGCTGACTCATCTTTATTTCATTATCTTAATTTACAGCCTTACATTGGCTGGTCAGCTTTAAATCATCATTATCCTGACATTCTTCACCATTCGGTTCTCTCCAGGGATCTTAGGTGCAAGTTGAGATATGACAAAATCTGATACATTGATTAAATCATTATTTAATTGTTTGTTTATTTTTCACCTTTAATGTTTTATGTATTATTTATATATTATTTTGCATTAATTAAGTGCAGCTTTTGGTTTTCTTTTTGTATGCTGCATAAAATCAAATAGTTTATTTCAAGTGATAACACAAAACTGTAATAAACAAACAGACACAAAAATCATGCTGTGGGATACAGCTTTGAAGGCCTTAAATTTATAGTATTTGCCTGCAGTTCCATTTATATCTAACAGCATACAGTTGAACAAGTTCATTGATAGAGTTAATGGAATTAACAACAAGAAAAATCCATACTGTACTACCTGATCAGTGGTGGGTTTCAAAAATTTTTAGAACCTCTTCTGTAGGTAGGCCTGCTTTATGGGAGTGGCTTACCTGCCATGTGACCGGGTGGGCGTGGCCAAGTTGGAAAATGTGGTGAAACTCACTTAACAATGCTCTTCCTTAGCAACCAAAATTTTGCCCTCAATTGTGATCATAAGTTCTCTCCTTTCCTTCCTTCCTTCTTTTCTCGTGTCTCTCTCCCTCATTTATTTTCTTTCTTTCTCTTCTTTCCTTTCTTCCTTCTTGTGTCTCTCCCCCCCACTTATTTTCTTTCTTTCTCTTCCTTCCTTCCTTCTTTCTCATTTCTCTCTCTCCAACTTTCTTTTTCTTTCTTTCTTTCTTTCTTTCTTTCTTTCTTTCTTTCTTTCTTTCTTTCTTTCTTTCTTTCTTTCTTTTCTTTCTTTCTCTCGCACAAACACACACACACACACACACAAACACGTACACAAACACCATTTCCCTCATGTCTGCAACTGACAGCTCTCAAAGAGAAGAAGGGACTCTTGCCTTGGGAAGGAGTTGGACTAGATCAGGCGTCCCCAACCTTTTTTGCACCAGGGTCCGGTTTCATTTTAAAGTAAATTCTGCGGACCGGCTGGCGTAGAGGAGAAGCGGGGGGGTAGTTGGCTCACTCGGCCCTCTAGGGCAGTGGTGGGCAAATTCATTAATCAAGAGAGCCGAATATCAACAGTACCACGATTGAAATTTCTTTCTTTCTCTCTGTCTCTCTCTCTCTCTCCCACTTTCTTTTTCTTTCTATTTTCCTTTCTCTTTCTCTCTTTTTCTTTTTGTCTCTCTCTCTCTGCCTATCTTTCTATCTGTCTCTCTCCTCCCTCCACCCATCTGTCATTCTGTGTGTGTGTGTGTGTGTGTGTCTCCCCCTCTCTCTCTGTGTCTCTCTCTGTTTGTCTCTTTCTCCCTCCCCCTGTCTCTCTCTACATGTCAGTCTCTCCCTCCCTCCCTCCCCAGAAGCAGCGGAAAGCCCTGCACGCCGGCTGGGGAGGCTACGGCTGCCTCCTCCTCCTGCAACGAGTGGGTGAGCGGGCGGAGGGAGCACCCTAGGCCGCGGCCACGCAAGCGCCGCCGAGGCCATCTGGGCACCGTATGCCCACCTCCCTCCCAGCCCCGTGCGGCGGCCAGCCCCAGAAAGCACGCCTCGACGGCCTCTGCAGGTGGCTGTTGCTGCTGCTGCTGCCCCCGAGTCCTGTGACACACAGCTCCCACCGTACGAGGTCGCCCAGCAGGCGCATCGGGCAGGACAGCCAGGCACTTCTCCACCAGCTTCCTCTAACGGCCACCGAGGCGCGCCCTCCAGGGCTGCCCGTCACACGGGGCTGGGAGGGAGGCAGGCACGTGGTGCCCCGCCGGCCCCAGCGGCGCCCAGGCAGCTGCAGCCCTGGGCTCTCCCCCTGCCGGCCCGCTACAGGAGGAGGCAGCCGTAGCCCCCCCCCCCAGCCGACATGCCTGCCCCTCCGCTGTCTGGGGTGGGGGAGGGAGGGAGAGACGAAGAGCCGCACCTGAGGGGCCAAAGAGCCGACCACTGCTCTAGGGCCTCCAACGGCGCGAACAGCCACACCTGCGCTCTCCCGCATCCGGCGTGCACTCTGGCCAGGGGGCTGCCCCCTCTTCCCTCCTACTCCTCTCCGGCCCTGCGGCCTGGTTGCTATCAAGCCACGGACCGGCACCGGTCCGCGGCCCGGGGGTTGGGTTGGGGACCCCTGGACTAGATTACCTCCATGTTCCCTTATATGCTCCTAGGTCTACTCTACACATATATGTTCTGCTCTGTGCCAGTTGAAACTGTTTTGCGTTGGTGTATGAGGGGATGTTCTTTTCCAATTTTTTATTTTTTAATAATTTAATTACTTGAAACACTCTCTAACATATTTAGATAGCAAATGTAAGAACACGTCAACCATACAGTAAACAAAGGACTAAAAATAGAAATATGAATTTGCAGAACAATTTCTCTCTCTTCTTTACAAAATTCTTGTAAATATGCAATGGTCGATATACACCTGTAAGAATATAATAGATAGCATAATGGAAAAAACTATGGGAATTAATTTTTTATAGCAATCAAACCTCTCATGAGCTATTCATCTATCCAAAAATATAATATTAATAAAATAACGTGGGAGGGAAATATGGATAGTGGGAGGGAAATAGTAATCTTACTCTTCATGGCAATGTATATTATGTCTATTATCAATCTAAATATATATTTGGTTATACCAAGTAAACAAATAAAAATAACCTCCTGCTAGTTCTCATTCCTGGTGACATTGAGCCAACTGAATGATTTACAGCTTCTTTCGAAAAGAATCCCAACTCTTCTCCTCAGAACTGGGCATCCTGTTTTCCTACTTTTGAAAATATTCCACTTATAGTGGAAAGTGCAACCAAGGGGTCAAAGAGAAGGGAAGGCTTTGCTGGCTGGAGAATTCTGGGAGCTGAAGTCCTTCAGACTTAAAGTTGCAAAGGTTGGAGACCTCTGCTTTAACTCACATTGTGAAACTAAAAACACAGAGAGAGAGACACACACAAATATTTTCTATACTTTATTGAAAGTGAATATTAAATTGAGTTGTAATATTTTTTTAGAACTGTTTTCTTTTTAATTAAACATTAAAATGGTAGAGTTAACTCTAATTCAATTTTCATTTGATTTTTAGAAACTACCTTGCGTATTCTGACGAGGTAGGGCAGAGTATAAATAAAAATGAATAAATAATCCTGGCTCCTACCAGCTAAAAATGTATTTTGGTATTGTTTAAGTGATGAAAAAGATGAATAGTTTTAAATAAATGAATAAATTACTTTTTAAAAGGCAGGTTTCAGTGAAACTCACAAACATAATATTTAGGCTCACCACTGAAATTGGGAATGAGAGTCTGTGGCTCCATGTCTCACGATCGTCTTCCCCACCTTGGTTCTGCGGTGAGAGATGCTGCTGCTGCTGCATGGTGGCGGCAGCGGGGGAGTCGGGGCGCTGCCCACTGAGCAGCACGACCCACAGCTAGCCCAGGAGCAGTAGCCACCATTGCCATGTGCCGCCATCGCTCGCTACCACTCAGCCGGGAGGCCGGGCGGGCACGCAGAGGAGGCGTGGTGGCAGCGATGGCAGCCGAGCAGGGGAGTTGCTTTGCCAAAATGTGATATCTCACATATCTTACCATCACGTAGAGAATAGTAAGCTGCAATAAAGCATGCCTTATATATCTCCCCAGCTATCCATGCTGATGTTCACTGTGCTTAATAACCCTTCTATTTTCCCAGTCTAAGGTAGATTTATCAAGGGACATGCAACTATCTTTTTCCATTTGGTTTTGCTCATTTTGTCATATGCTCATATAGTTGGGGGTGGAGGTGGAAAAGAACAGCTGTAGTGGCTTCATTTTCATTTGGCTTCTCTGCAATTTCAATGTCATCTTGGGACAGAAAACTGATTAATTAACCCAATGGTCAAAAGTCTCCTTGATACAACTAAGGGGATTGTTTTAACCCTATGAAAACTATGTCTGCTTAGGGATAAACCTTATCTGTCCAGGGTCTAAATGGATGAACAGATTCCTTTTGGAATCCACTGATCCCACTGGCCAATTAATCCAGTCACATGGACAAGAGCTTAGAGTTACATCCAAGAGATTGCAAGGGGGAATTTATTTCTCTTCTCCTTCATTCTGTCTGCAATCACCTGGGATCTCCTAATCTGGGATATGAGAACGCTTTGGGAACATTTTGGTGGGTGCTAAGGGAAGGAAGGATTGCTGCAGGCTCCTTTCCGCTTGGCTAGGCTATCTCCTTTCGTTCTCCGTCTGCCTCATTCACTCGTTCAGGCAGCAGAGAACGAAAGGAGATAGCCTAGCCGAGGCAAAGGAGCCTGCCCTGCCACCTCCTTCATTCACACCCGTTCGGGCAATGGGGGGGGGGGGGCTTTCTCACATGCCTTCTTTCTCCGAAGGCATGCAAGAAAGCCCCCCCCCCCGTCCGAACATGTGAATGAGGCAGACGGAGAATGAAAGGAGATTGCGTTGAGGGGGGAAGTGAGCGAGGGGGTGGCAGGTGGGAGGGAGCGTTCCGGGACTGTCCCACCAGACAAAGGGGTTCTAAAACATACACTCAATTTCACCAACCCCTTCTGGCGAACCGGTGCAAAGAGGGAGCAACCCACCCCTGTGCCTGATTAATACAAGGAAAAGTATTGGAACACTCACTTCTGCTGGTCTTTCATTGTTTCAATGATAGTGCGTAGCTCTTTAACTTGTGATCTTAGTTCTTCCAAAGCTGTTTCACCTTGGCTTGAATGATCAGTCTTTAGCTTTCCTTCAGTAGTGAACAAAGAAGGGGAATTTGATCTGTGACCTGCGGTTCCTACTGAAGTTGGATGAAGTATAGATGAAGAAGATAAGGATGACGATAAAGCACTTCCACTTGTTAAACTTCCTGGCTTTGCAGGCAAAGAGACTTTGTTATCAGACACCTGTGAAACAGATAACAAACACATTTGGAAACATATATTTGGATTAGCAAGCTATACTTTTCCAGTTGTGTCTTGTTTTAGCTACATTTGATGGTCATAAAAGAGAGAGAATAATTTTCTCAAAACTTTTAAATATTCTTTTATCAACAACTAAGCATGCTCTTGAGAATGTTGTTGGACAGACTTCATTCTGAATTGTTATTTCTGCCTCAAAAGAATGCCAAAAAAGAAGGGGGGAAATGAGGATATGAAAACAGAATATCAATCTTGTTTCTGCACTGTAATAGAAATAAAATTTAAGGGATGACTTTGGGGTTTTTCTTTTAAGCTACCAAATTTAGTTAATCATTTTGCAGCACAGATATGCTTTAGAACCACCATTCCACAGTTATGAGTATCATAATTGAAGAAAGTATAAAATGAAGGTGAAGAACATGCTTTACAATAATAAATTCTAAATTCAATTCCAGTAAACTCCATGCTGTATGTTAAATATATTTTTAGGAATCTGAAGATGAAATAAAGAATACCTTCTATTATTATTACATTGCTATGCTCTAGAACTATAATTCCACAATAGCAGAAAATTGTAATGTGTATAAAACAGAAACTGAGATTTTAAGAAAAAAAATAACTGCAACATGAAACATCTGCCTGCTAGCTAAGCATGAAATTGAAATCTATACTCATTTAACTCAAGAAGAAGTCAATACAAATAGATTCTATGCATTTGAAAAAAAAGCAACAATCAATGTCGATCTGAGCAGAAAATTTTTGTTTTCAGATACCGTATTTTTCGGATTATAAGATGCATCCAGGTTTTGAAGAGGCAATTTTTTTAAAAAGTAGGTAGGTAAATAGATAGACAAAGAGAGAGAATACAGTAGGTAGGGAGAGAGAGAGTAGTTAGGTAGTTAGGTTGATAAAGGGATAGAGAGAAATAGAGAGATAGAGAGAGAGAAATAATAATAATAATAAATTTAATTTGTAGACCGCTCCCTCTCCCCGAAGGGACTCGGCAGATAGGTAGGAAGAGAGAGAGAGAGAGTAGTTAGGTTGGTAGGTAGAGGGATAGAGAGAAAAATAAGAGAGAGAAATACAGTAGATAGGTAGGGAAAGAGAGAGAGTAGGTAGGTAGGTAGGTATATAGGTAGATAGAGGGAGAGAAAGAGAGAGAGAGAGAAATACAGTAGGTAGGTAGGGAGAGGGTGTGTGTAGATAGGTAGGTAGGTAGAAGGATAAAGAGAGAAATAGAGATAGAGAGAGAAATACAGTAGATAGGTAGGGGGAGACAGAGAGAGAGAGTAGTAAGTAGGCAGAGGGATGGAGATAGACAAATAGAGAGAGAGAAATACAGTAGATAGGTAGGGGGAGACAGAGAGAGAGAGTAGTAAGTAGGCAGAGGGATGGAGATAGACAAATAGAGAGAGAGAAATACAGTAGATAGGTAGGGGGAGACAGAGAGAGAGAGTAGTAAGTAGGCAGAGGGATGGAGATAGACAAATAGAGAGAGAGAGAAATACAGTAGATAGGTACAGGGAGACAGAGAGAGATAAGCAGGGGTAGGTTCCTGCCAGTTCTAAGCTCTTCTACAGAAGAGGTTCCACAAATCTACAGGGCCGTTTAGAACCGGTTCCAGCTCCCTTCCCCCTGCCCGTCCGCACATCATCCAGACGAAGAGCGAGAGGAGGAATTCTGGGAGTTGAAGTCCACAAATCTTAAAGCTGTCAAGTTTGAACACCCCTGGGTTTTTTTCCTAAAGGGTGAGGGGTGCAAGGGTCTTGTAACTTGATAGCTTTAAGACTTGTGTGCTTCAAATGCCAGAGTTTCTGAGCCAACATTTTGGTTGTTAAGCAAGAGCGTTGTTAAGTGAGTTTCACCACATTTTACAAGTTGGCCACGCCTACCCGGTCACATGGCCAGCAAGCCCCTCCCACCCAGTCACATGGCCAGCAAGCGCCTCCCACCCAGTCACATGGCCAGCAAGTCACTCCCACAAAACAGGCCACACCTACAGAACAGGTTCTAAAATTTTTAAAAATTCACCACTGGTATATAGGTAGATAGAGACGGAGGGGAGAGAGAGAAATACAGTAGGTAGGTAGGGAAAGAGAGAGAGTAGGTAGGTAGATAGGTAGATGTTTCCAGGTGTATTTATCCATGTGCTGGAGAAGGAAATCGCTGACAACCTGTAGCACCTAAAACTTTGTTTCTGCTGGCACAGCATTTGATCAATGTGATTCTCATCAATCACTCTAACTAAACAGATTTCTGAAAGGAAAAAAAAAGATTTTGCACTCTGCAAACCTCCCCCAAACGGCCTTTTTACGTGAAAATGGGCCCTTTTTTTTCAAATTAAAGGCATGAATAGCCTGGGGGGGGGGGGGGCTCCTTGGGAGGAGGGGGCAAAAACGAGCAAAAAATGGCCCATTTTTTGCAAAAAAGGGCCATTTCCCCCCCCCCCAAAAAAATTGCATGCATAGCCTTATGGAGGCTTATAGAGTGCATCTGGGGTTGGGGGGTCAGAATTGAGTAAAAAACGGGCTGCTCCAGCCTCCAGGAGCTCTCTGAAAGCCTCTATAAGGTTACGCATAGCCATTTTGGTGAAGGGGTGGGGCTTCAGGAGGCAAAAAATGCTGTATTTGATGTATAAGACGCCCCCAGATTTTCAGCCTCTTTTTAGAGGAAAAAAGGTACGTCTTATACTCCGAAAAATACGGTACCTTGAGAGATAAAATTTTGCTTGCTATATAATTTCTTTTGTCTACTTGAAGAAGAGGCAATGGTGCAGTCCCTCCTAAATATGCCTTTTCAGTGTTGAGCCATATTAATCAATTATCATACTGTCTTTAGCCTCATCTTTTTAAGAATGATATAAATAAAATGGATAATAGTCCCCTTTCAGCCAAAATAGGGTCTGGACATGGGATAAAAAAGGCAATGGTCACTCTGGTCAATAATATTAGCACTACTTGATATAAAGAATCTTAATAAAACCAAAGCCCTACTTCTCCATAGCAGTCAATACTATCAATCCTTTTAAACTGCCTACCAAGGTTAAGGGAAAGATATCTAGTTCTACAATGGTTCTCCTCTTTCATAAGTGGTTGAAACAGAGTTGGAAGAATAGCAAACATTGCAGAAATTATCATGATTTTATTAAGATTCCTTATATTCTGTAAGTGGGAAAAATGAAGGTTATGTAGGATTCAATTCAGTCAAGAGGCATATGTGATTTTTTATTTTTGCTTCATCTTATTTGGGAGATGGAAGGATTGCTGGAATCTGAAGTTTAAAACCTACAGTAATATCCTTGCACCTTACAGGTGTGCTAGGATTCCAATTTCCATCTTCACTGAGAATTCTGGGAGCTCTTGTCCCAAGATATTTGGAGAATGTTTAGTTAGAGAAGAATGGAATATAGAAACTAGAATGTATATTAACTGCTTAATTTTCATGTTAATTGTGCCTCAATGTAATAATAACAATCCTGACAAAATCATCAGTCAATTTCAAAAGGAAGCTTCACTTGGAATAGCTTGCTTCCTGTGATATAATACCTTTAACACCATCAAACAACATCTGCCTATTCAAGATTCTCAGGAAGAACTTGATAGATGGATACAAATGCCAAATCCAGTTTAAACATCTGGCTGACTTTGCGACCACCCATGATAATAACAATTGAAAGCTTATGGACAAAGTAATCCACTATTATGCTAATTGTGATTGGAGCCTTCAAAGTGATACCTAAAGGATTTTCTCAAAATCTGGACATATTGAATTTATCAGACCTGAACATCTTAATTTGCAAACAAAACAAAACAAAAACCACCCTGGTTGAAACTGCCTATATTTTAGATGCTTACTTAATAATGTTTAAATCTTTGTTTCAAACTTGAATTAAGTTTCCACCCATCCTATGTGAATCCAACAGTAGAATGCATATACATTATACTATGCGATGCTATGCTACACTGCACTATGCTATATTATTATTATTATTTACTTTATTCATGAAACATGAAACTCAGCCAACTGAACATTTAAAAATGCACTGCAAGTACCATTGACTGGTGCTAATGGCTGATACAGTTTGCTTCTAGCATCCTAAGCATCAATCAAGTATCTTCGTAGAATGTAAGATGTTCCAAGTAGCGCAGTTTTTTTCAGTTCCGCTGGTGTCATTGCAGGAAAATTTGCTGATGTATTTAGTAAAGTTTTTGGACATGGTGCCAAGTGCCCCGATGACAATGGGTGTCACTGTGACATGCTTCATCCATAGCCAATTATATAATAATTATAATAATAGTAATAATAGCAATAATAGTAATAGTAACTATTATTATTATTATTATTATTATTAATATTATTATTATTCAAAATCCAGTCATTAACAAGAATTTAGATATATAGTGTGACAAGCACAGATACAGCAATGAATTTGGATGTCACTTAGAAAATTCACATGTTGACAAAATTTTCATCTGTCAGTTACAAAAGGTCAGAGTGCTTGGATCTGCACAAATACTATGCCAATACATTAAGACAACCTAGGTTCTTGGGAAGAACCTAATTCATATGAAGGCCAACACCACTAAAAAACTGGCAGCTGTCATTTCACATTTTTGTCTATAAAATAATAACATAATGGTACCACCCTTGTTGAATATTACATGTAACTTAATAATAATAATAATAATAATAATAATACTTTAATTTGTAAACTGCTCTCTCTCCCCGAAGGGACTCGAAGTGATGCACAGGGAATTAAAAATACATATATAAAAACCAACAGACATTGTAATACAAATTTAAAATAAATTAAACCTAGACCCTGTGCTAAAATCCCAGACTGTCTAAAATTAATACCCCTAAAAATCCCTAATAAAACAGTTTGAATATTCAGCTTGAGGTAGATGGGTCGATTAACCCAAGCCGGCTAGGCAGAAGAAATGAGTTTTTAGTTTTTGACAGAAGGAGCGGAGGTCCATAGTTGTTCTAATTTCGGGGGGAAGGTCGTTCCAGAGGGTCGGGCCCGCCACAGAGAAGGCCCTTCCCCTGGGTGTCGCCCGCTGGCATAGCCTAGTGGACAGCACCCGGAGAAGTCTCTCTCTGTGGGAGCGAATCAGCCGAAGGGATGTATGGGGCAGGATGCGATCCCGCAGATATTAAGTAACTTACAAGTGAAATTGTAACAGTCTTTGCTTTCTTTAATGGCTCAACTACTTTATTTGATAGGGAAACTTGTTCTTCTTTCTCATCTTCAGGACTTGGTGAATCAAAAAAGTCAGGACTAGAAAGTGAAGACTGTGGAAATGAAAAAAAAAATTCTTTTACCTTCAAGTATTCAACACATGCACTTACTGTATAACATTTTAGTATTGTAATTAATCTGAAAACAAAAATAATCCTCTGTTACACACAGCACATAATTTCCCATTAGCTGCATGCTTACTAACATTGATTGTGGTAAGATACTGATATGGGCCTTCCAACTATGAATTGCTCCCATCAGTTTACTACCTAAGTACTGAAAGTAAATCCCATCCACTAGAGGTAGCCCTCAACTTATCATCACAATTGACCCCAAAATTTATGTTGCTCAGGGAAACAGTTATAAAGTGAGTTTTATTCCATTTTATGACCTTTCTTGCCACAGTTGTTAAGCGAACCATTGAAGTTGTTAAGTTACTAACATGGTTGCTAAATGAACCTACCTACCCCATTGGCTTTGCTTGTCAGAAGGTCACAAAATGTGATCTCAGACAGCAGGATCTGCAAGAAACTAGCTGCCAAGCACCTGAATTTTGATCATGTGAAACGGTTGTAAGTGTGAAAAATGGCCATAAGTCACTTTTTTCAATGCCGCTGTCATTTTGAACCATTACCAAATGAACTGTTGTAGCTTGAGGACTACCTGTAGCCCAATATCTCCTGTCATCACCATTTGATCTTAAAGGCTTTACTTTAAGTGAAGTATAAGTTTGGATATCTTGTGGACTTGTCTTGAGTGGTGTGGTGGACTAGAGGTGGAGCTCTCGCCTCCCAATCAGGAAGCTATGAATTCGATCCTAGGTAGAGGCGATATTTCTCCCTCTGGGCATGGTGAGATTATATCTCCTGAATATAACTCTGCGTTGGCAACAGGAAAGGCATCCACACTCAGTAAACACTCAGCTCCATTCAGTTGTCGAAAGTCCACCCTGCAAGGGATTTTGGGGTCATTTAAAACAGGGGTCTCCAACCTTTGCAACTTTAAGTCTGAAGGACTTCAGCTCCCAGAATTCTCCAGCAAAGCTGGCTGGAGAATTCTGGGAGCTGAAGTCCTTCAGACTTAAAGTTGCAAAGGTTGGAGACCCCTTATTTAAAAGATGACTTGTATTGCCTATATGAAAATAAATACTAATTTATTGATTTCTGGGCACTGACCACCTGTATAGATCAAACACTATTTAATATACTTGGATTTCCAAAAGAAGGAATATACTGTATGATGTGAAGCATAGACGTTATTCAGGTAATTCTGCCAGATTTGTCTTGGGTGAGGCATGAAGGAGATTGTGTATGAGCAGAATTAATACCCTCCGCCCAGCCCATCATTTGGGACCTCTTTGCAGCTACATAAACTGAATTCTGTTGCCCAAGACTGAGATCCATATTTTTAAAATTAGCAAAAAATAGTGACAAAATAAGGGAAGGTTCCTTTTTTAGTCTGGCCTTTCTTGTATGCATAGCTATGGCTTCACCATTATTTTTCTTTAAACTGCATGTTGTTTTATTCTATTTTATTCTATTTTATGTTTATGTTATTTTAAAATCTCATGGTTCTTCTAACGGTTTGTACTGTGCAAACTGCTTCAAGAGAGATATGGGAAATAATATACAAATATTATTAGTTAGTTAATTCAAATAGAAACTAGTAGGAGAAGACATATGATTTTAAATAGTAGGAAAAGGTAATGGGGAAAGAATATTTAAGTACACTGATGCAGTTACTGCAAAATAAGGAGATAAAATGATTAAAATCTTAACAATCTGAAAAAAACTTTAACTGAATATAGTATATACTATGCTTTTGCTAAATGTTATCCTACAAATGACTCTCAAGAAGTATATCTTACTGAATTGCTTCAAGGTAACATGCATGATTTAAAATTGCTTAAGTAAAATAAGCCTGAAGTAGAACTAAAATAGGTGGTATAAGGATAGAAATACCTTTGTATAAGTGATACCATTTTCTTGAAGTGCAGCTGCCAATTGTCCATTTATGCTGAAACTACAGAACCTTGGAGAGGCATCTTGTCTTTCTCAGAATCCCTTAGACCAGTGGGAGTCCACCTGGTCCCTACCGCCCACTAGGGGACGTTCCAGCTTTCATGGTGGGCGATGGGGGTTTTGTCCAATACTGAAGCCCTTATCTTTTTTTAATTTAATTGACTTCCCTACTTTATAAATCACCATGACTGTGGAACCGGTGGGCGGTTAGAAAATTTTACTACTAACAGAGATACAAAAGTGGGCGGTAGATATAAAAAGGTTGACTACCCCTGCCTTAGACCATGATTGTTGAAAACTGACATCATGATTTCTTGGCAGACAGATAACAGATTAATATTAGTGTTATCCCTTCAAGTAGTCCTTGGTTCATGTCCATTCATTCAGTGACAGTGTGAACTTGTGATGGTATTGAAAGAGGGGGATTTATGACCCAAAGCAACCCTGTAGTTATGCAAGTCTGATCCAGATGTTCGGCACCTAGCTCACAATTAGAACATCACAACAAACCACAGTCATTTAATTGAAATTTCCAACATTCTCTGCTGGCTTCCCACAAATGAAATCATTGGGAAAACTGGTAGGAAGACACATGTTGCAGTCATGTGAGTTCTCCACTTAATGACCCATGTGGTCCTCGCTTAACAATAGTAACTAAAAATGCCAGGACTGCAGTTACTAAGCAGCTCCGTCATGTGATATCATGCTGTATGCAAGCATTGTTTAGCAATAGCACTTCTGGTCCCAATTACCCTTGTAAACTGAGCATTATTTATATTATGAATAAAAAATAATTAAAAGCATTACAAAGTAAGTTAAAATATGCAGATGTTACTTACAGATGTGAATGACTGTGACGGAGGTCTTCTGCCAGTAGCTTTTGGTCTTGTAGTAGTTGGATGGCTAAGCTTCTCTGCAACTGGTACTATGGAATCAAACCCTTCCAAATCTTAAAAAACATGGAAGAGATATTAATATTACAAGTACTATGATGAAACTTTAAAAACTTAATTTCCATATTATTTTGCATTAGTTTGATATTATCAAATTGAGACAGAGGGTGAAGTATTTTACTTTAAAGAAAATATTTATGTCTGGTTTTTATTTAATGCTACACATCATACATCTGAAAACCATTAGATAACAAAATAGTTGAAAACTAATTTAAATATAGGTAGTCTTTGACTTACAATACAACCATTTGTTTACTGACTGTTCAAGGTTACAACAGCACTGAAAAAAATGACTTATGGTAGTTTTTCATAATTATGACCATTGCAGCATCCATGTGGTCACATGATCAAAATGTGAATGCTTGACAACTGATTCATATTTACGATGGTTGCATTATTCTGAGGTCATGTGATAACCTTTTGCAAACCTTCTGACAAACAAGGTCAAACAGGATGCAATATTCATTTACAGTAACCATTATTTTACTAACTTAACACCTGCAGTAATTCATTTAACAACTGTAGCAAGAAAAATTGTAAAATGGGGCAAAATTCACTTAACTGTCTTACTTAACAATGAAAATGTTGGACTTAATTGTGGTCATGAGTTGAGGATAACCTATAATTTATTTAGAGGTGTTAAAAGAGTTATTAAACAAGATTTCATCTAAATTAAGAATAGATAAAATAAGATATACCTCCAGTTTTATTCCTAAGTACGGTAGATATTTAAAAATAATTGTTATAATGAAACATATGTACCGGTATGTTTTAAAACTAACACTGCAGTAATATTTCTATGTCAATTTAATAGCATTTAAAAAGCAATGATGAGAAATAGTTCAGAATTTCAAGCATATACAAAATATCAAAGTAAATGGAATTCACATTTTAACTTCAAAATTACTATGGTATTATTGCCATTAACTTCTCTTTCCACTACTCTTATATAATAGATAGACTAGAATTTCAACAATAGCATTACTTCTGAAAATGTCTACTTAGATATACAATTGTTTCCTCTTTTCTCAAAGAAAACCATATTCTTTCCTTAGATCTACTAACAAAATCTTGCCACTGTATTTTTGACCCTCCCCAATAATGAAGTTATAAGCTGATTCTTACAAAGCTAAGGTAATATAAAAATGCATTTATGGAATCTCTAATTAAATTTGTCTTGCTGTTGAGCCTCTGATGTTAAATTAGTATCCTTCAAGAAACATTTTGCTTTGGTACAATTTGCCAGCTGAGAATGACAGGGCACAAACAACGTAATCCACAGATATAGCCTGACTCATACTTGTTTGTTCAGGATCTCTTGTGTTAGTATTAATGTTGTTTTTTAATTTAAAAGATTTATAAGGCTATCCAACTAAATAGTGTGGCTTTGGCTGACATAAAAGGAAAAAATAAAATAGACAATACTATATAAATTATAGTATTTATATAAATTATAAGCAGAAGGTAACTCCACTTATTTGGCCCCTAATACCTGGGAGCCCTAATAGCTGAGAGCCAGTGTGGTGTAGTGGTTAAGGCACCGGGCAAGAAAGTGGGAGATTGTGAGTTCAAGTCCTGCCTTAGCCATGAAAGCCAGCTGGGTGACTTTGAGCCACTCCTCTCTCAACCCAACAAGAAGGAAGGAAGGAAGGAAGGAAGGAAGGAAGGAAGGAAGGAAGGAAGGAAGGAAGGAAGGAAGGAAGGTTTTCCTAAAGGCAAGAAGAGTTGGAATCTATGGAATACGAGAGGAGATCATTCCAGGGATAACCACAGAAAAGTCATGCTTCCTAGATTGTACAAGATGACGTTTAGAACACGAAACCGGGAGTATGCCCTCCCTATACTACTAGAGCACTGAAAAAGAACTGATGTAGTTCCCATCTTCAAAAAAGGGAAAAAAATAATCCAGGAAACTACAGACTTATCATCCTGACCTCAATACCAGGGAAGATTCTGGAAAAGATAATCAAGAAACAAATTAGCAAACACCTAGAAGCAAGCAAAGTAATAGCCAAAAGTCAACATGGGCTTGTCAAAAACAGATCATGCCAGACTAATTTTATTGCATTCTTTGACAAAGTGACAAAATTAGTGGACCAGAGGAATGCTGTCGATATAATTTACTTGGACTTCAGTAAGGCATTTGATAAAGTAGACCACAACCTACTACTTGATAAGATGGAGAAATCTAGGTTAGACAGCATCACCACTAGATGGATTCATAACTGGCTGACCAATCATACTTAACATGCAATTCTTATTGGAACTGCAACTACATGGAAGGAAATATGCAGTGGGGGTACCCCAACTCTCTGTCTTAGGTCCAATGCTCTTCAATATCTTCATCAATGATTTAGACAAGGGGATAGAAGGGGAACTCATGAAATGTACAGATGACACCAAGCTGGCAGGAGAGGCCAACACTCCAGAAGATAGGCTCAAGATACAGAAGGCAGATACTTGAATACAGTGCCCTATCTAACAAAATGTGCATGTGCCTCCATTAGTGTGCATACCAGTGGTGAGTTTCAAATTTTTTTAGAACCTACTCTGTAGGTGTGGCCTATTTTGTGGACGTGGCTTGGCAGTCATGTGACAGGGTGGGAGTGGCCACCTTTTAAAATGTGGTGAAACTCATTTAACAACGCTCTTGCTTAGCAACCAAAATTTTGGACTCAATTGTGATGATAAATTCTCTTTCTTCTTTCTTTCTTTCTTTCTTTCTTTCTTTCTTTCTTTCTTTCTTTCTTTCTTTCCTTTCTTCCTTCCTTCCTTCCTTCCTTCCTTTCCTTTCCTTTCCGTTGGGTCACTGGCAGCGGCGGGCCAGATTTACTTCCAGGTACCCCGGTGGAACCCCCTCTCACCGGTTCTCTAAATTTCACAAACCAGCTCTCACGAGTAGGTGCGAGCCTGCAGAAACCCGCCAATGGTGCATACCCACACTCATGTAAGCCTCAATGAGGGTGCCCGCAGCTCCACTTTCGCGAGCCTTTTTGCAGGCGCTTGCAGTCCCACTCCCGTGAGCTCATGCCTCCCCTTGCATGAATGTCACAGGTGGCCATGCATGTACACATGCGCTTGCCCATCCCACAATATCATCCCTTCTTTCCCCCCTTCCCCTACTCTAGGCTGCCAACCCAGAAGAGTTCAGGAACTCTGTTCTAGAACATGCCACCATTAATGGCTTTTTTCTAAGGGACGTAGTCAAATTAGGCATGGAGAAATCAAATGATATAAACAAAGATACGATTCAGAATGCGTAAGCTGTAAGATACACATAAGAAAAATTAAATAATTCTTAGAATGCTGCTGTTAAATGTGGAGAAGATAATTTGCAATTCCTCTTTTCTCAACATGATTGTACAATCTCTTTCAGAGCCGACATCATTTGCAGTTCTTCCCCTAATAATAAATCCAATGCAGAGGTGGGTTTCGACTGGTATGATGCACACCCACCGGTAGCGGAATTCGGGCGTCCGTTTGCGTATCGGGACAGCCGGACGGTCCCTCTGCTGATTTCTCCTCCCCTCCTCCCAGTTGGAAAGGAGGCGGCTGTCAAAGAGAAGGAAGCGCAGCAGTGGTGAGTTTTTAAATTTTTTTAGAACCTCTTCTGTAGGTGTGGCCTGCTTTGTGGGAGTGGCCTGCCAGCCATGTGACCAGGTGGGAGTGGCTTGGCAGTCATGTGACGGTGGGCGTGGCCAACTTGTCAAATGTGAAACTCACTTAACAACGCTCTTGCTCAGCAACCAAAATGTTGGCTCAGAAACTCTGGCATTTGAATCACACAAGTCTTAAAGCTGTCAAGTTACAAGACCCTTGCACCCCTAACCCTTTAGGGAAAAAACCCCCAGGGGTGTTCAAACTTGAGAGCTTTAAGACTTGTGGACTTCAACTCCCAGAATTCCTCCTCTCGCTCTTCCTCTTGATGATGTGCGGACGGGCGGGGGGAGGGAGCTGGAACCGGTTCTAAACGGCCCTGTAGATTTGTGGAACCTCTTCTATAGAAGAGCTCAGAACTGGCAGGAACCCACCCCTGAAACGCAGGCTTCTTCCAACCACCGAGTCCTCCGCTCCTGTTCCTTCCTCAGCTGTGGAAGAAGCCCTGAGTTCGTTCTCTTTGACAGCCCCCTCTTTCGCAATGGGGTGGGGAGACGCCCATGTGTTAGAGGGAGGAAAGGCTGCCACGAGCAGAAGCTCGCCCTTCTCCCCCCTCTAACACATGGATTTCCCCCCACCCCATTGCAAAAGAGGGGGCTGCCAAAGAGAATGAAACCGCTGCTTCGGGCCAAGAAGCGAGGCCTCCGAGGGGCTCCCCCCGGATGGCACCTGAGGCCACCTCGCCTCCTTCTGCCCTGCGGGGGAAAAAGAGCAGCTCCACTCTTGCGCTCTTCCAGCTGACGCTGCTCGGCCTGAAACGCGAGGGTCGTGGAGGAATGTGTTTTCAGGCCAAGAAGCAGCAGCAGCAGGGAGAGCACAGTCAGACCTCCTGAGCTGCGGGAAGCGGCTGCCAGCAATGCTCTGTGGGCGAAGATACGGCGAGCGGGGAAGCCTTGGCCCCCTCAGGAGTTCTCAAGCACTCGCCGCCCCTCCGACCCCCACCGAGCCTCCTCCCAGCGCAGACGTGAGGGTCGTGGAGGAAAGAACTTTTAGGTCAGAGGTTCCCAAACTTGGCAACTTTAAGACTTGTGGACTTCAACTGCTATGCTGGCTGGAGAATTCTGGGAATTGAAGTCCACAAGTCTTAAAGTTGCCAAGTTTGGGAACCTCTGTTTTAGGTGGCAGCGCTGTCCGCATGCGCTGCTTTTGGAATTGGGGAAGGGACCCTCCGCCTGAAAATGCTTTCCTCCATGGCCGTCACCTTTCAGGGGGCAGGTCTCGCCAGGAGAAAAGAGAAGGCGCGTCTGAGGTAGGAGGAGGAGGCTCGGAGGCTCCTTCTTCGTCTTGTTTCCGGCTGAGAAGCGACGCCTCTGAGGGTCCCCAGGTGGCACCTGAGGCTGCCTCGCTTCCTTCTGGCCTGCGGGGGGGGGGGGGGAGAAAGCTCCCCTCTCAACTTTCCTCAGCCTACGTGCTGAGGACGTATTCAAGAAGATGTTGGGTAGCCATTTGTCTGAAAGGGTATAGGGCTTCCTGCCTAGGCAGGGGGTTGGACTAGATGACCTCCAAGGTCCCTTCCAACTCTACTATTGTATTGTATTGCTATTCAGGGGGTGGGGGAAAGGGCCCCTTGGCTGCCCCCTCCCAGAAGACCACGCATATCCTCTACAGGTGGGAGGTTGAAGGGGCACCGAGGGGTTTGGCAGCGTGAGAGAAAGACTTCAAAGTCAGTGCAGGTGGTGTGTGGCTGGTATGCCTTTCGTTTTTCGGGGTTTTTTTTCATAAAGGGTTAATTGGGGGGGGAGAGAGAAAGAAAGAGAAAGATCCATATCCATCCATACAAAAACAAAAACCCAAATGAAAGCAAAGCAACAAAATCCAGCTGCCATAACTGCAACTGTAAATAGCAAAAAGCAGAACAACACTTTTTTTTACAACTTTGAAAATATATCCAGAGAGATCAAAGTGGCTTTAAGATACAACTTAAAGGTCTAAGAGAATTAACCGGAGATCAACAAAATAGGTGTTAGATGGATCTGTTTAAACCAGGGGTCTCCAACATTTGCAACTTTAAGTCTGAAGGACTTCAGCTTTCTGGGAGCTGAAGTCCTTCAGACTTAAAGTTGCAAAGGTTGGAGACCCCTGGTTTAAAGAGTACATTCATGAGTAGAAACAAATGCCTGGATCTAGCTAGCCTCAACCTCAACACACCTGTGCATCTTGTCAGTGACCTAAAGGGCCATTACGATTGTTCTAGGGTGCTTTTTAAAAGCTCCCTCTCCTAAAGATGAGTTCATAATTTCTAGATCCATCTAGTCATTCCTTTTCATAATCATCCATTTCCAGAATTCAGCTGGCCATCCAATAATATTCAACCAGACTGTGCTAAATAGGATGTAAGTCCTGATGGATAAGGATAATTTATTCTAAAATCTAACAAACAAAACACAACATACTATGTGAGTTTCTAACACATTTCCCAGCAAGCCAAAATCAAAGAGGCATTAAATTGTGCAGAATTACGTAATTATGCCTAATAAATTGGTAGAATTACTGTCTCTAAATAAGAAAATTTCAGAAGCTATTAACCATAGTAAGGACTGATTAGAGCCAGCATATCGATTCCAGAGAAAAAGTAAGAGAGAAAGAAGAGAAAGGAAGGGAGAGAGAGAAAGAAAAGAGAGAGAGACAAAGATAGAAAGAGAAAGAAAAAGAAAGAGAAAGAAGGAAGGAAGGAACTTGTGACCACAATTGAGCCCAAAATTTTGGTTGCTAAGCAAGAATGTTGTTAAATGAGTTTCACCACATTTTAGAAGTTGGCCACACCCACTCAGTCACATGGCCGCTAAGCCACACCCACAGAATAGGTAGTAAAAAAATTTGAAACCCACCACTGAACCAATGCAAATGTAATAATAGCAGAAGACAGCAACACAATAAGCTCTGTGCTAGTCTCCGTAATGCCCACCAGATGAGTTGTGATTGAAACTTCTAAAATATACCAACAACCCTCTAAAAGGATGCAGTTTATCAGTTGTCTGCAAGGAATGTAAATCCTTCTATTCCTCACTATCCTGTCAGAACTGAAGAAGCTTCTTGGATGAGAAGTGAAATGTCTTCAAAAGGAAAAACAAGAAAGTCCAGTTGCCTCCTAAAAAAGCACTTTTGGGACAACCATGACTTGGATGACTGAGGATCTCTACAGATTATCAGATTATAGTGTTTTCATCCTAAGCAAAATGAATGTAAGAATATTTTAGTAATCTGCCGGCTGCCTCTAATCTGCAGTTTACTTGTGAGCACATTTACTTGTGAGCATGGTGCTCATGAGTAAACTGCAGATTAGAGGCTGCCTTTGGCAAGAGGTGGTACCGATTCTGTTCTGTGGCGCTGGGGACCCTGCCAGCTTTTGCGGCTGTTGCTCGCTGTACCCTGGCCACAGCTGCGTGGGAAAACTCCCCGATAGTTCCGGGATGCCCCGAAGCCCCTGCTGCCACTGCTGGGATGGGGACGGGGGCACTGCCCACCACTGCTGCCACTCCTTCCACCACCACTGCCCTCTCCTCCCCCTGCCCTCTTCTTCCACCGCCAGCTCTGCCCTCATTCCCATCGCAATGCTTACCTGTGTGTGTAGGAGGGGAGAAGGCAGTGGATGCACGTGGCAAAGGTGAGGCAGGTTGAGCATCCGAGTGGGCCAGGTGGACTGGTTCGGGGGCACGGCCAGCCAGCGGTCACTATTGGTTCTGCGATCCAGGCCGGCATATTACTACTGGTTCGGCTCGAACCAGTAGGAACTCACCTCTGTTACAGACAGATGTAGCCATAGTTTCAATTGGGAAAAAGGTGACCATCCTAGACCAAGCCAAGTCCCAAAATGCCAAGTGTCAGGGTGGTGATTTAAGAGCTGACCAGCTGCTATGATGATGCAATGATGCACTGATGTAATGATGGGAATGAGTCAGCAAGTTTTTTGGATGTTATCTCTTTAAGAGCCTGTATAATAACAAGAAGCCCTGTTAGGGCATCTCTCTCTCACCACGTGTTCTTCCCTGCTGTAATTTACTGATTGTTTGACTTCTGCCTATAGTGCATGCATGTATATATTCTTTTGTAGATAAAAAACACTGTTTATTACAAACCTCTGTTTGCTCTGATTGGTCCTGGGTTGTCTCATGAAGTAAAGCTGTGCACACTCTGACACCAAGGAATTTCTAAAAGCCCCTGCATTCTGACGAATCAGCCTGTGGATGGGGCACGCAACTTGGGCGTTCTCCTGGATACCCGGCTGTCCATGGAAGATCAAGTGACAGCCGTGGCCAGGAGGGCATTCTACCAGGTTCGCCTGGTACGCCAGTTGCGTCCCCTATTGGATCGGGATGCCCTCTGCATAGTCACTCATGCCCTCGTGACATCCCGACTGGACTACTGCAATTCTTTCTACATGGGGCTCCCCTTGAGGTGCACCTGAAGACTTCAGCTTGTCCAGAATGCAGCCGCACGAGCAATTATGGGAGGTATACCCATGTAACACCGCTCTTGCGCGAGCTGCATTGGCTGCCTGTCGTCTTTCAGGTGCGCTTCAAGGTGTTAGTTATCATCTTTAAAGCGCTCCATGGCACGGGACCTAGCTATCTGCGGGATAGGATTCTGCCCCATACATCCCTGCGGCCGATCCGCTCCCACAGAGAGGGACTTCTCCGGGTGCCGTCCACTAGGCTATGCCAGTGGGCGACGCCCAGAGGAAGGGCCTTCTCTGTGGTGGGCCCAGCCCTCTGGAACGACCTTCCCCCCGAAATTAGAACAACTACGGACCTTCGCTCCTTCCATCAAAAATTGAAAACATACTTTTTCTGCTTGGCCGGCCTAAGTTAGTCTTCCGTTTTTAACCGGGTTTTTTAGGGGGGTGTAGTTTAGTTTTAGTATAGTGGGTTTTAGCGCAGGGACAATTTGTTTAATTCTTATTTTAGCTATTTATGTATTTTATATTTGCTTTTTTAACTTCCCTGTGCACCGCGCCGAGTCCCTTTGGGGAGAGGAGGCGGTCTATAAATAAAATTATTATTATTATTATTATTATTATTATTATTATTATTATTATTATTATTATTATTATTATTATCATCATCATCATCATCATCATCATCATCATCATCATCATCGGACATATAGACATTAACAATATGTATATGTTTATGGAAAAGAGACAATCACACAGCCCAAAAAGGAACAAAAAGACCCAAGCACCTCTCCACCCGCAATTAGCACCCAGATCAGCATAGATCAACTCCAAGGTTAACATCAAACCAACAATCAAGCAAATGATACCCCAATCAAGAAATTGCCAAAGAAGCCAACAGGAAACAGCCCAACCAAAGAATCTCTAAGATCACCTCCACCAACACTGACAGGAAAGCCCCCAGGATATAAAGTGACAGCAAACTGCACTCCTTACTAGCATTGCCAACGTTGCCTGGTTTGGGTAATGAAACATCTGCAAAAAACCAAGCAACCTCAGAGAGCCCCAAGGATCCTTCATGTCAACCCTGAACTACAAATGTTCTCTTTTATTAGCTCTGACTTCAAAAACTATCATTACCAAGGCAGACTTAATACAACATTAAATCCAAAGGAACATCCCCCCTGTCCCTTGTAACTACAGCATTGAAAAAAATTAAGGTATTATTTTAAAAACATAAAATCCAATTTTTGAGATGTCATTTTCTATTACAATTTTCTTCTTTAAATTAAAAACAACTACCTTAAAATTCAGAAAATAGGAATTAAAGGATATTAAAACCAATTACCGAAACAAGGACCCCGTTTGCAATGTTACAAAACATAGTTTAATCATTTCCATAAATGTTAATATGTAAAGTTGAAAAATTAGGCCACCATACTACCACAATTCTGAGCAGGGGTGGTGCTGGCATATAAGGTGCCCTTGTACAGAATTCTACCTATTATGTACATTCATCTTTTTTTTAAACTTTGCAACTGGCATATCTCTCATTCAGGGCCATTGTGTGATACACAATTTTATATTCTATAAAATAAATCCATTCTTAATATCCTGCTTGGCATTTCTTTAACCCATGTAAAATTCATGTTCCTTTTAGAGATTAGATCATATCTTTAATGAAAGAATGACCTTTAAAATTGGCACAATCTGCAAGGACATCTACAATCAAACTAATTGGTAGTAAGAAAGCTGATGTTCCTACTACGGAAAATTTAAAATTATGCTTCCTGGCAATAATCCACTAACAGACAGATTGGTCCTTATTTAAGACACTCCTGCAAAAACAAAGAATCCTTGTAAGATCATTTTATTAGCTCTCAAAACATTGCCGATGCATGTCTGTAAACTATTGCATTTGACTAACTTGCAAACATTTTAGTTTATATTAGAAGATGGAACCACATTTTTATTAGCATAAAAATTAGGTTTTTGTCTCTTGCTAAGGAACAATGTTATAATAAAGAAGTGCAATGTTTTCAGAAGCATTGCACCGGCCAGAATGAAACGGCTGGGTTCCTAAAGATTACAACTAGAACAAAGCAAACAAACGGATGCCAGGAGAATGGAGCAGTAGACGCCATTCATTCTCTCTCTTGAAAAAAGACAGGACAGACAGAAGGTGCAAAACAGCCTTACCATCATCAAGTGAAGAAGAGTTACCCATGATAAAGGGATGTGAATGGGGAAAGCTTGAAGAAATGTGAGTGGAAAGAAAAAGAAAGGCACCACTGGAAATGCAGAGAAAAAGAAAAGAAAAAAGTGTGAGGAGAAAAGGAACAGATCTATACACACACTTAACAACAGGACTGTTTTGTCCTTCCAAAGCTTTGCATGTAGGAACCATAGATAAAACAAAGACAAAAGTTCCTTTCATACAACATTCACATTAAAAATAAATAATGCTTACAATCCAACCAAGACACCTTTCACTAATTGCACTCTGATATAAACACTTGAAAGTCTTCAGGCGAAGAAAAAGATATGAAATAAATGCATTCTTTGGGGAGCTGTAGTCGTGTGCACATGACCATCTCTATATTAATTTGACATTTAAATAAAACATTTCCATAAACAAATTAATCTCCCATTTCTAGTTTGTGCACCACAGTGAAATAATATTGCAATACTATATATACACAGTGCAAAACTAGGCTTCATTTCCCTCTGTAAGAGATGACCTGGTAAATGAACGTTTTGTTGTTTCACCATTGCTGAATTCCTGCATAAAGTTGAAGTTCAGGCTGCAATGGGTCATGGCATCACTGCCAAGTAACTGACCAAGACGGCGGTGAGAACATTTCTCACATCTCATGTATTTCACCTTCATCTCCTTTGCCCTCCATCTGTCCTCAAATCTACTCTAACATTACTCCTAATTAATTTATTCTATTTTTATATTTCTTTTCTCCGTTTTCAAGTGATTAGCTATTTTAAATATTTCCTCTAGTGTCACTACAGATACGTAATGCTTTAATTTTTATTATTGTGTGCATAATTCTGTATCTCAAAAAAGGCTTTTATTTTCTTTTATTATTTCTAAATCTTATCAAAATACAAAAAGACTTTGAGCAACTTCACAGTATAAAAAGAAATATTAATATTTTAATTTTCTATCATTATTATTCTCATTTAGTACTCTGACCTTCACTTCTGTTAACTAAATATTGCAACTGTAATTCTGATTCAAAAACAAGTAATCTGGAGAATATCAAGGCTGGCTTATGGCTAATAAGAACAAATGAACCTAAAACTACTATACTTCAGTATGTATTTAGTAAGCAAAAGGCCAAATATTAAATACATATTAAAATACATAATTCTTTCATAATTTCATTTTCTGAAATCATTCTTCTTGTTACAAACAGCCTATTATTTGAACAACTGCCTATTAAAACCATGTTAAAGGTATTATTCCAAAATAAAGATTAATTTCTGCCCTATTTTAATTTTAGCGGTATGAGCTTCTTGAAGAAATCATATCATAAAAGTAACACAGCATGCTACCAATGTTATGTAGTAATGCTTACAATTTAGAATACAAAGATTCTCCTCTTACAAACCCATGTCTTCTGAAGCCCAGTTGTTACAGAACTGAGTGATTGAAGCAGATGATACTAGAATATTTCCATATGAAAATGACACTTGGTTTGCTAACAGATATGTGATCACAGCAGAAGACCTCACTTTCCAGCCTAAGTATGCTATCTTTACAATTTAGAACGCTTCTTAAGGACAGCAAATTTATGAAAAATGTAAAAGTAACCATTTTAATTTTCTCAAGATAGGAAATGTGATTAAAATGCTTCACGAAATCACCTTAATTCCTAATAACGAATAAGTTAGTTATTACAGAGCTCTACTACTTCTTTTGAACTAACAACCATTAAAGAAAATTTTAAAAAAAACTCTAGTTTTTTAAATCTTAAATAATAAAATATTATCCAATTAAGCAAAAATTGCAAACATTTAGAATATTATGGATCACATTATTTGTGTTTCATCAAGATATAAAAGTATACAGTGATTTTATAACAAATATGTCAACTGATTACAATTCAGAAATACTCTTTTTATATAGCAACCTGACTCTCTCTCTATATATAAAATTTACTTCAACTTACCGATATCATTACTTCTTTCAGTGGATTCCTTTTCTAAGGTGCCGGACAAAGAACAGCTCACCAGATCTACTTTTGGAATTTCATTCCTGCAGTTAGAAACAAGAGAGAGATTCATTTAGATGCTTCAATCCCATTTTTTAGCTTCAAAGAAAAAGAGGCCTTCTTCTATGCCACTTCAGTGTCACCGCAAACTGTCAGAGATACCCATCTCTCATAAAGCTGCACTCTGCTTGGATTAACCTTATCTTGTTTCTCCTTAACACCTGTCAAAAGAACTTATTTTAGACACACTAATATCCTAAATGATGTCTTAAATATTAGATGTGCCTTCATACTGAAGATAATTTGTCCGTAATCTGAAAAAAAATTCAGCCTCTCTCAATCATATTCCATGAAGGAAAAATAATTCTGCACACTCAACTGTAAAATATATATGAGGTGCCCAGCTGCAGCAAAATGGTTAAGCACTCCCTAGGTATGTTGCTAGATCCTTTAGCGTGATTTGTATTGGCGTTAAGGGTTTGAATTACTAATAGCCTTCTACTAACCATCTGAAATGGGAGCTTTTTGCAATGTATAAATGGGTAGAATTAAAAGGGTTATCTTTCTTTTAGACCCTAGTATCTGGGGGTTTCAACTCAGAAACAGGTGGCTATATGTTTGAAAAGGAAAAGATCATTCACATGCTATAAATTGTGCAATTTATTCCAGTTGTGGGTTGCTAACCAGTTTACTACCGGTTCGCTTGTGCTTGTGCGCACAATGCTTCTGCCCATTGTGCCTCTGCACAGGGACAGAAGCATCCGGGCGAGTGGGCAGAGCCTCCGGCCGCCACTACCCGTTCAACCGATCTGGGCTGAACCAGCAGCAACCCACCAATGATTTATTTCCAGACCAGACTGAACTGATGATTCTTTACTTCCCAAAACCACAGGCTCTTTAACAAAACACCCCATCTGTTGAACTTCCATATTTATCTATAGTATGTGAATACCTTGATTATTATTAGTGTCATTCTTTCTTAAAATAGTTTAGACTCGTTCTAGATTGTATAGTATGGATTTTTTATGTTTTCCTTCAAGTTAAAGATGCAGAATAGTCTAGTGCATCTTTTTTACTGAGATATGATATTTATTTTCAAAACATGTCTACTTTTGAAATGAAGGATAGAATATAACATTTGAAAGGAATGTTGGAGATCATGTGGTCCAACCCTCTATCCCTGTGATGGCGAACAGGTGGCACATGGAGCCATTTCTGAAGGCACACAAGGTGTTGCCTTGTCAGCTCCAGCGCGCATGCGCACACTGGCCACCTGATTTTCAGCCTTGATTTTCGGCCATTTTTCGCCTTCTGGAGGGTTCCCTGAAGTTGAGGAACAGACTTTGCATGTTGAGCTGTTTCCCCCCCTCAAAAAACTTCCCAACGCGCAAACTGAAAATTCGGGAACAGACTTTCCTGAAGCCTGCAGAGGGCACAAAACAGCCCAGCATGCAAACTGGAAGTCTGGAGGTTTCAGTGAGGCATGTGCACAGGCGCAGGAGGGTTGTGCGTGCATGCACAGAGGGGGGCTGACCTTATGGGTGTGGGCACATGCACGCATGCACCCACTATGCTCCGCCCACTTTTGGCACACCTTGACAAAAAGGTTAGCCATCCCATCAGCCATGGTGGCACAATGGTTAGAATGCAGTATTACAGACTTACTTTGCCTACAGCCAGGAGTCTGATCCTGACCGGCTCAAGGTAGACTCTGCCTTCCATCCTTCTGAGGTTGGTCAAATGAGGACCCAGATAGTTGTGGGAAAACATGCTGACATTTGTAAACCATTCAGAAAGTGCTGTAAAGCACTATGGCGTGGTATACAAATGCTATTGATATTGGAGATTTAATTGCAGCATTGTTGATAACCATCTAGCTTCTGTTTAAACTTCTCCAGCACCACCACCACCCCTTGTAATGAAGCAGCTCTTACTGTTGGATCCCCCCCCCCCCCCCAATTTCAAATGAAATTGTTTAATCCCATTTCACCTTGTCTGGAATAACTCTAACAATTCTCTCCTGTCTTCCACATAATAGCCCTTCAGCTACCAGAAGACAATTGTCATTTCTGCCTATGGTCTTAGCTTCCTATGTTAAACATACCCACTTTTAAAATAAAAATTTCCTCGCAGGACCCTTATCTCCTTGGCTGCTATTCTCTGGACATGGTCCAGTTCGTCAGTTTTCATTCCTAGGCTACCGCTTAATTAACTGCACTTTCCAACATATTAAAAATGTCATTCCAATAAAACTAATCTTTTGCATACTTAAAAGAACAAGGGCTTTGTTCTTACATACTTCTATAGTACTGACAAGAAAACTGTTTTTATCTATGATAATTGAATAACTATAAACATGTCCTGACAATGTCAATAATTTCAGGCCTGATACTTTCCTTTTTGATATTATAAAAGCTAATTTAAAACTGATTTCACAGATGGGATTCAACTGTTCTCGCCTGAACCACTAGTTAATTGCTTATGCAGTTTGGAGAACCAGTTAAAAATAAAGAGAGGTTTTTTTTTATCTCTCTCTCCCTTTAGTTAATAGCTCCATTTAACAGTTGCAGCTGGAATGCAGCCGATACATGCTGAATCAAGTCAATAAACAAGAGAAACTGATAGGATTAGGGCAGGGAAACCCATCAATCACTCTCCAGGGATCGGATTAATCCGTCCTTCAGGAAGAATGACAAGATATATATTTTGGGGGGGGGGGGGATTGCTATGATAATGGATAGAGTTAAATGAAGGAGGGATAATTATAACAATGCATATATATGTATGGGTACAACATAAGGAAATTGGATGTAAATTGTAAACAATGATTTGGAAAGGAGGATTAGAAATTTTTATTACTAAATATTATTGATGTTTAGCTAAAATAGGCCATAAGGATATAGTGTTATTGGAGGATATTAGAAATAACAAATGAAATGCCAGTATGTGGTCAGGTTTTAAATCTTGCTACATTTTATGATGAAGGACGTTTAAACAATCATAGTCAAATGAAAATGGAGGTATGATGATGGTAATATGTATAAAAATATCTGATTTAAAATATTTATTTATTTTTATTTATTTTATTAAATTTATATCCCGCCCTTCTCCAAACGGACCCACGGCGGCGCACAGGAATGTTAAAATACATACAAAACATATAAAATTTAAAAAACTTATTCTAGTAAAACTGTGCTAAAAACCAAATTAAAACCCCAAATTTAAAACTGTCTAATGGTCAATACAGGGGGTTACGCTAGGCCGGCTAGATGGAATAAATGTGTCTTCAGACACTTGCGGAAGAGGCGGAGGTCAGAGATGGTGCGGAGTTCAGGGGGTAGGTCGTTCCAGAGGGCTGGCCCAGCCACAGAGAAGGCTTTTCCCCTGGGTGTCGCCAGTCGGCATTGTCCAGCTGACGGCACCCTGAGGAGGCCCTCTCTGTGGGAGCGTATCGGTCTGAGGGATGTATGGGGCAGGAGGCGGTCTCGCATATACTTGAGTTAATACTCGCATATACTTGAGTTAATACTCGCATATACTTGAGTTAATACAATACTATTAATATTAATATAATACTCAATACTTGAGTTAATACAAATTTTGGGTGATGACAGTGGAATAGATGCATGAAAGCTTTTTGTAACCAACTGATACACTTTCTGTAGTATGTAAAAAGGAGGATTCTTTGTGTTGTGTTTGTTTTGAAAATGAACAATAAAAAAAACTTTTTATAAAAAAATGTTACCTGAAGTGCAAAAAAAAAAAAAAAAGATTACAAACATTTCCATTATAAAGAGTATTAAGTAACACTTCTGTGATCAGCTGATATCCCTTGGAGTTTCCCAAGACTTTATAGCTGCTGCAGTGTTGCCTTCCTGGAGGGGAAGATACGTGAGAGGACAATGCAGCTGGATCATACAGGCCGTGAATTTAGCGCATGGGTGGTCCAGCCAGCTATATTGCTTTTGCTGTGAAGCACCCAATTTAGAACATAGAGAACATAGAATAATAGAGTGAATGGCTTCTAACACAGTCATTGGCCGCACACCCAGGCTTTCGATTAGTTTGAGCAGCTGCTCTTAGTTCCCCTTCTCAGCTGCTGTGTTTGCTTTGGGGTTGACTTTTTTTTAAAAAGGGGAGTGGCTGTTTTAAGCTTTGTGCTTCCCTCACTCTTTGTGAAAGCCTCTAGTGATGGAGCACCCACAACTTCTGAAGGCAAGCTATTCCATTGTGGTTGATTTCCTTTGGTCCCTTAGGAAGTTTCTCCTGAGTCCTAAATTGCTTCTCTCATTGGTTAGTTTCCATCCATTTTTTCTTGTTGTGCCTTTTGGTGCTTTGGAAAATAGATTGACTCCCTCATTTTTGTAGGAGCCCCTCAAATTTCCTGACAGAACAATTAATCAGTGGAACAACTTGTCTCCAGAAGTTGTAAATGCTCCAACACTAGAAGTTTTAAAGAAGAGATTGGACAATCAGTTGTCTGAAGTAGTGTAGGTCTTCCTGCCTAAGCAGGAGTTTGGACTAGAAGACCTCAAAGTCCTTTCCAACTCTGTTATTCTATTCTATTCTATTCTATTCTATTCTAAATATTCGAACAGTGCTATTTTATTGTAAGTTAGACTAAGGAGAAATTTCCTAAAGATGAGACCAATCAAGTTGGCCACGCCCTCTCAGTCACATGACCCATCTCCCACAGAAAACACAGGGAGCCACAAAACCTCGGTAGATGTGGCTGGAGGTGGTGGTCATGTGACTGGGTGGGAGTGACATTGAGTTGGCCACACCCACTCACATGACCACCCAGCTATGCCCACCCACTCACATGCCCACCAAGCCAAGCCATGCCCACCAAGCCACGCCCACAGAACTGGTAGTAAAAAAAAATAATCCCACCACTGACTGATTTTATTTTTAAATGATACCAATATTACCCGTAATAATAGACATGCCTAATGTTCATGGAGGCAGACACATCCTATTACTTAAATACTGTAGGTAATTTCAGAAACAAAACAATACAATACAATGCAATAGCAGAGTTAGAAGGGACCTTGGAAGTCTTCTAGTCCAACTCCCTGCCTAGGCAGGAAACCTTACACCGTTTCAGACAAATGGCTATCCAACATCTTCTTAAAGACTTCCACTGTTGGGGCTTCCGGTTCCGGCTCCAGCGGCGACGGGCGAACTTAGGGTTCGCTCGCCGCTTTGATCCTTTTCCTGCCCCCCCCACGGGGGCGAGAAGCCCCTTGTTTGGGGCTTCTCCCGTAAAGCCGGCTCGACAGGGAAGCCCCCCCCCCCGCGGCAGTGGGGAGAGCGACCCTGCTCCTCGGCTTAGGCGGAAGAGGACATGCTGCGGGGGGTCTTCCCTTCGCCAAAGGTTGGCGGCACCATTTAATTCTATGAAGAGAGAAGATCGGAAGAGTCGGGAGGCTTTTCGGGACCTCAGCTGCGAGCGGAGAGTGAGCGTTTAAAACTTTTCTTTTTGTGTACTGTCAGCCGGGCTGAAAGGGACTGGAGGGGGGCGTTTGTTCCTAAAAACCCCCCCTTGGACTAAAAGCGGCACTCGGAAATGCCTCGTTGCGAGGAATCGGAAACTTTAAATCTGGATGGTCTCTAACAAGGGAAAGTACTTTGTGGCTTGTTTGCAATTATGTCTCGAGGTCTGGCTGAAACAGTTTCTCTTTTGCTTTTTAACCGCTTTCTCCCTCAGGCTCTGAGTTTGGGCGGAAAATGGCTTCTCTTTGTCCCCGACTGACTATGACCTATGGAAAATTACCAGTGTCTCTTTGCGATTTGGACTTCCTCTAATTATTGATGAAGAATTTTCTTTTTTTGGATTTGTGTTTTCCTTTCTGGATTGCCTTCGTTATTATACCTACGGAGTTGGAAAAGTGTTTCTCTGTTGGCTTCTGAATTTTGCAGCTGTACAACTTTGAGAACTTTGGACTCCTGATCTGCCTTACCAGCCCCACCCTAAAAACGCCATTTTACTGGCACGGATTTTAACAGCTAAACATGGCACAAGAAGCAACGCTCGCAAGCCTTGAACAAAGAATGACTGCCCTTGAAACTGTTATACAAAATTTGGTATCAGAAATTAAGGCTCAGAGGGCAGAAAATGTCAACTTTAAAAAGGAACTATTGGACACTCGAAAACAAGTGCTTGAGAATACACAGAAGAATGAAGAATTGAAAGGGGGGCTGGAGGGGGCTAAGGGAGAGATTAAAAATGTTTCTAATGAGGTTGTGGAAATAAATGCGCATGTGATTAGGATTGATTTGGAAAGGATGACATATTTTTTGAGATTCCAGAATGTTTCTGAGATGGATGGTGAATGTCTCCCTGATCTTATGAGTACAATTATTGCAGACTATTTACATAAACCCAAAGATGAGATCAGAGGGGACATTGACCTAGTCTACAGAATAAATTCTGCATATGCTAGGATGAATGAAGTACCCAGAGAGATACATGTAAAATTTGTTAGAAGGTCAACCAGAGAGGAAATCTTGAAGGCGCAAAGAGGGAGTCCTATGATTTACCAACAAAAGGAGATTACCATCTTGAAGCAGATTCCAAGAAAAATTAGAGAAGCCAGAAGGAAATTTTCCTTCTTGTCTAAAACATTGTTTGATCATGGGATCTGGTTCAAGTGGGTGATACCCGAAGGGATGCTGGTGTTCTGGGAAGGAGGTAGAGTAAAGATTAAAACAGTTGCTGAGGCGGAAGCCTTTCTTAAAAAACATTCCTCTGTCCTGGGAGAAGATCCAGGGGGGGCAGGGCGAGCCATGGCCCCGCCCGCTGGGGGCCCGGGGGAGAAGGGGGAAGATACAATTGCCAAGAGACTTAGATCTAAAAAATAACTTTGCCCTGGTTTTTCTTTTGAGTAATATTGTATGATATTTGTAATCTGGATTTTTGCAATTGACTGACAGTATATAACTGAAAAATTTAGGAATATGTACTTGCTCCCAGCTTGTAGTGTTATGTGAAATGTTTCTTTTTTTTCTTTTTAATAATGTAATTTGAGGTTCCAGAGGAGCCGACGACTTTGACGTGACCACTCTCAAAATTTCTATGTAACCCTTACCCTACCCCACAAAAAATGTAAACTCAATAAAACTTTTTCAATATAAAAAAAAAAGACTTCCACTGTTGGGACATTCACAACTTCTGAAGGCAAGCTTTTCCATTGATTAATTGTTCTCACTGTCAGGAAATTTCTCCTCAGTTCTAAGTTGCTTCTCTCCTTGATTAGTTTCCACCCATTGCTTCTTGTTCTACACTCAGGTACCTTGGAGAATAGTTTGACTCAACCCCTGAGATATTGGAACACTGCTATCATGTCTCCCCTAGTCCTTCTTTTAATTAAACTAGAAATACCCAATTCCTGTAACCGTTCTTCATATGTTTTAGTCTCCAATCCTCTAATCATCTTTGTTGCTCTTCTCTGCACTCTTTCTAGAGTCTTCACATCTTTCCTACATCGTCGCGACCAAAACTGGATGCAATATTCCAAGTGTGGCCTTACCAAGGCATTATAAAGTGGTATTAACACTTCACGTAATCTTGATTCTATCCCTCTGTTTATGTAGCCTAGAACTTTGTTGGCTTTTTTGGCAGCCGTTCCACACTGCTGGTTCCTATTTAAATGGTTGTCCATTAGGGCTCCAAGATCCCCCTCACAGTTACTACTATTGAACAAGGTACCACTTATACTGTACCTGTGCATTTCGTTTTTCTTGCCTAAATGTAGAACCTTACTCTTTTCACCATCGTATTTCATTTTATTAGATAGTACCCAATGTTCAAGTTTGTCAAGCTCCTTCTGAATCTTTAGCCTATCTTCTGGAGTGTTGGCTATTCCTGCCAGTTTGATGTCATCTGCAAATTTGATGAGTTCCCCATTTATTCCTTCATCCAAATCCTTGCTGAAGATGTTGAAGAGTACTGGGCCTAAAACAGAGCCTTGGGGTACTCTACTGCATACTTCCCTCCATGTAGATGCAGTTCCATTGAGGACTACACGTTGAGTGCGGTTGTTCAGCCAGTTACGAATCCATCTGGTGGTGATGCTGTCTAACCCACATTCTTCTACTTTATCTAGTAGTAGGTTATAGTCTACCTTATCAAATGCCTTACTGAAATCCAAGTAAACTACCGTATTTTTCAGAGTATAAGACGCACCTTTTTTCCTTTAAAAAGAGGCTGAAAATCTGTCTGCGTCTTATACATCAAATACAGCATTTTTTGCCTCTTGAAACCCCGCCCCTTCACCAAAATGGACGCACGCATACCCTTATGGAAGCTTCCAGAGTGCTCCTGGGGGCTGGGGAGGGCAGAAATGAGCAAAAAACAGGGCGTTTTTGCCCCCCCCAGCCCCCAGCAGCACTCTATAAGCTTCCATAAGGCTATTTTTTTTTACCAAAAAACGCCCCGTTTTCGTGATAAATGTGCCATTTTTTTGTTCATTTTTGACCCCCACCGGAGCACTCTGCAAGCCCCCCCCCCCCCAAGGCTATTCACGAAAAACGGGCCATTTGGAGGAGGTTTGTAATGTGCAAAAAGGGCTTTTTTTCCCTTTTGGAAAGCTGTTTAGTTAGAGTGATTGATGAGAATTACTTTGCCTGCAGAAAGATTGGTTCCAAAGGTAGTCAGTGATTTCCTTCTCCAGCACATGGGTAAATATACCTGGAAACATCTACCTACCTACCCACTCTCTCTCTCTCCCTACCTATCTACTGTATTTCTCTCTCTCTCCCTCCCTCTATTGTATTTCTCTCTCTCTCTCTCTCTCTCTCTCCCCGCCGCCCTGGGTCCATTTGGAGAAGGGCGGGGTATAAATTTAATTAAAAAAATAAAAAAAATATTTCTCTCTACCTATCCCTCTACCTATCTACACACTCTCTCTTCCTACCTATCTACTGTATTTCTCTCCCCACTCTATATACCTACCTACCTACTCTCTCTCCCTCTCTCCCTACCTATCTACTGTATTTCTCGCTCTCTCTCCTACTGTATTTCTCTATCTCTCCCCTCCATCTACCTATCTACCTATTTTCTCTCTCCCCCTATCTATTGTATTTCTCTCTCTCTATCTCTCTCTATCACTCTACCTACCTACCTATCTACACTCTCCCTCTCCCTACTCTCTCCCTACCTACCTACTGTATTTCTCTCCCTCTCCCTCCCTCCCTCCACCCACCCACATACCTACCTACCTACCCTCTCTCTCTCTCTATCCCTCTATCTACCTACCTACTTTTTTTAAAAAAATGGCTTCTTCACAACCTGGGTGCGTCTTATACTCCGGTGCGTCATATACGCCGAAAAATACGGTATATCAACAGCATTCAACTAATTAGGTCAACTAATTTTGTCACTTTGTCAAAGAATGCAATTAGATTAGTCTGGCATGATCTGTTTTTGACAAACCTATGTTGGCTTTTGGCTATTACTTTGTTTACTTCTAGGTGTTTGCTAATTCGTTGCTTGATTATCTTTTTCAGAATCTTTCCTGGTATTGAGGTCAGGCTAATAGGTCTATAGTCTTCTGGATCTATTTTTTTCCCCTTTTTTGAAGATGGGAACCACACCAGCTCTTTTCCAGCCCTCTGGCAGTTCCCCGGTGCTAACAGTAAGGATTGTTAAGGGTATTTATATTGTATAAATTATAAAATTATTTTATTAATTAATTTTAACTGCTTTTTCTAAAGACAGGAATCTTGTAAGATTCCCCAAAAGAAACCAAGGCTATTTATTTATTTGCTTGTTTGTTTATTAAATTTATCCATCTTATCTCAATTTAACTCTATGCAACTCTATACTCGTTTATCACAAAAAGTCTAACTAGAAACAATAAGAAATACACAAATTCTACATTACATTACTTTTTAACATTTTCTATTGCATTATATATTTAATGTACTTAATGTAGTGCACAATATATCCTTGGTAGCCATTAAGGCTTTCGAAATGATATTCAAATGCTGTAGTTAGAAATATCAGATTCATGCCGAAAATGATTTTCCCTGTAACGCTACTAGTGAGCAAATTGGATTTTGAAGAAGTAAGACAGAAAGAGTATTGATGCTTTTGAACTTGGTGTAGGAGTTGAGAATAATATTGATAGCTAAGAAACAAAAATTAATGCAGAATTTTCACAAGAGCTATAATAACCTATAAAAGCATAACAAAGTGGCATATTTTATAGATAGATAGATAGATAGATTTTATTTTTCTATACCGCGTCCTCTCCCCAGGGGGACTCGGAGCGGTGCTTAATTGCATTAAGATAATTTTTCTCAACTCCAAGCAACCAGTGTTTTTATTTCATTTATAGTTTAATGATAAAGCTCAAACTGCCATATTATGGATATATTTTGTGAAGACTCAGCACTCTTAAGAAGGCTGTAATGCTGGTTGGGGGGAATGGAAGAAAAGAAAAGGTTGACTGGCAGCAAGGTGGATGGATTTAATAACATCAGTAATGAATGCACCACAGAGAAATCTAGAATGCCAAGTTGACAACAAATCATGTTGAATAAAATCTTATATGATTATTAATGAGTTAATTTGAGAGAGCCAACTTAGTGTCACTGTACTAAGACATCAGGCTAGAAACCGGGAGACTGTGAGTTCTAGTACCAGCTTAGGCACAAAGCTAGCTATGTGACTTTGGGTCAGTCACTCTTTCAAAGCTCTAGGAAGGAGACAATGGCAAAACTATTTCTGAAAAGCCTTGCCAAGAAACCTGCAGGGACTAGTTTAGGCAGTCACCAGGAGATAAGACTGATCTGGCCATCAGAAAAATAAAAAAAAGTTGATATAACTTGACAACAGATAATCATTGTAGTTAAAAACAAATGAGTAGCTCAAATACCTTGTTTGAATCAGAGGCACAACTGGTCTTTCTGGTCTTCTTGGTGGCAACGTTCCAGGTCTGTTCAAAGAGTTTGTTTTTGGTGGTCGAGGTTTCTTGGGTGGTATAGCAGGAACAGAAGGCTTCTGTAAATCTAATGCTTTTTGCTCTCTCTCTGGTCTTTCTTCAAATCAATTTTCAATCCAAAAGAATAAAGACAATTTTAAGCCGAATGATCATATGCAATAGCTACCATAGTCAACAAAAAGAAAAAAAAAACCTAGCAATTGATTTACTGTCACAGCAAGTGTATTATAGCTAGCTGCCTAGAGTCATTGAGAGTTTGGCAGCATACAAGCTTACTAAATTATGGTTCATCACATAATTGTTTAGACTGTTTAGACTGAATTTGGCATTTTTATCCATCTATTGAGCCCTTTCTGAGGACCTGGGATAGCAGATGTTATTTGATGGTGTTAAAGGTACTGTTGCAGGATGTAAGCTGTTCCAAGTAAGGCTGCCTTTTGCAATTGACTAATGGTGACTTTGTCAATGCTGATGGTGCTCAAATGATACTTTAACAGTGGTGGGTTCTTACCGGTTTGGCAGCCTGGGTCGCTGGAACCAGCAGCGACCTAGGCCTGCCATGCCCCCGAATTCGTTCTCCCGGCGGTGCCACAGGCACGGGCATCTTTTTTTTTAATTCTGCGCATGCGCAGAACAATTTTAATCGCATTGCACATGCACGCACGCCGCACACACAAATGAAGCAGCAGTAGTGCCTGCTGGAGTGCACCCCTGTGCTCTAAATGTGTTAAGATTGCATCAAAGGCATCTATCATGATTGGTATTTTCTTTGCTTTCTTTTGACATAATTGTTCTATTTGCAGATCTTTGTGTTTTGTGATTTTCCCCAATTCTTTCTCTTCTATTCTGCTTTCTTCAGTCTGCTATGTACACTACCCAGACATTTTTGTCTTTATTAAATTATTAATATATTGTTATTAACCAAATTAGATTTTTCATTTATTACTTCAAAAAACAGAATTAATTTTCTAGTGCTAAAGTTTTTATTTTTAACAATAAGAAATGTGGATCTTAATAAATTCTACTGTTGCCAAATTTAAGAATATTATAAAGGAATTCTTAAAATGTAACTGAAATGTATAAGTAGTTTAAATCCATTTTCTTATATTCTAAAATAATATATAATTATCTAATATTCGAACCACAATTTAATGACTGGATGAATTTAATGATTTAATGGACCAATGGAGAGGTGGGGGGGGGGGTTTAGGAAGGAAGGATATTTTTCAAGTCTGAATGCCAATTAAATTCAAATACAGATAACAGAACTCATTTGCAACCTGAAGTGATGTTTTATTCCATTTGCAGAGTTAAGTAATAAATTTAATTATTTGCATAAATTGATCCAACAATTATCAATTACATAATAATGTAAATGATATCAATTTTCCATACTGCTTCAAAAGCAACAGAATTTGCTTGCTTTTTACAATGGAAATAAAGTTTTTTATGGTTATATCCGAGTTCTGTTGGATCAATATCTTTAGAATCAAAAGTTTTATACTAGAATAACCTTGGATATTCTCAAGAAGTTTTATTTATATTTCATCTAACATTTGGGGCTTTCTTTTAGAGAGAGAAATAACATGCTGTTTAAAAAAAACAAAAGAGAAACTCACAGAAACATACCACATTGCTGATACTTCTGGCACTATTTTACAAGTAATCATACAAGGGAACTGGTGGCATATGTGTCACACCCACAGTAATTTCTACACGTTACAATATGGAATTCCCTTACTACTATTACTATTTACTATTTATTAAATTTGTATACCGCCCTTCTCCCTTGAGGGAGTCAGGGCGGTGAACAGGCATAATAAAACCACAAAACATCAATATACAATATACAAAATACTTTAAAAATCAATTAAATTTAGGGCATGTTTTAAAACCAGGTAAAATTCTCTGATAAAATCGATTAAAATCGATTAAAAACTACACCAGGCCGGTCGCACGGAATAAGTGCGTTTTCAAGGCCCGACGGAAGAGGTGTAGGTCAGTGATCGTACGAAGGTCGGAGGGTAGATCATTCTAGAGGGCAGGAGCTGCCACAGAGAAGGCTCTCCCCCTGGGGGTCGCCAGCCGACATTGTTTGGCCGACGGTACCCTGAGGAGGCCTTCTCTGTGGGAGCGAACTGGTCAGTGGGAGGTATTCGGTAGCAGGATGCGGTCCTGCAGGTAGCCAGGTCCGATGCCATGGAGCGCTTTAAAGGTGGTTATCAGCACCTTGAAGCGCACCCGGAAAGCCACAGGCAGCCAGTGCAGCTCGCGCAGGAGGGGTGTCACGTGGGAGCATCTTGGGGCTCCCAGAATCCCCCGTGCGGCCGCATTCTGCACCAACTGGAGCCTCTGGGTGCACCTCATGCATGTAGAGAGCATTGCAATAGTCCAGGCGGGAGGTGACGAGGGCTTGAGTGACCGTGCGTAGAGAGTAATGATCCAGAAAGGGGCGCAACTGGCGAACCAAGCGAACCTGATAAAAAGCCCCCCTGGCCACGGCTGTCAAATGATCGTCTAATGACAGCCGGGAATCCAGGAGGACACCCAAGTTGCACGCCCTTTCTGTGGGGGCTAATGATTCGCCCCCAATGGCCAGAGATGGTACCAACTGGCTGTATCGTGATGCTGGAAGCCACAGCCACTCGGTCTTGGACGGGTTAAGTCGAAGCCTGTTTCTCCCCATCCAGACTCGCACGGCCTCCAGACACCGGGACATCACTTCGACGGCATCATTGGGGTGGTCTGGGGTAGAAATGTATAGCTGGGTGTCATCCGCGTACTGATGGAATTCTACCCCAAAACATGGATGATCTCACCCAACGGCTTCATATAAATGTTGAACAGGAGGGGTGATTGAACAGGAGGGGCGATTATTCCTGTTCCAGAAATTATATACAACAAAGATTTTTCTACTAGTGTCTTTGAGTCTCTGAACAAAAAATTAGAACAGGCAAGATCTAAATGCAACTTGTCCTTTGGGTGAAAGATTAAAATATAAAGGTGTACAATTTCAACTTCAAACAGAAGTACAATTCTTACCTTTTTCTTCTGTTCGATGAGGAAGGCATTCTGGCCTCTCAGGAGGAACCTTTCTAATTTCATGCTTTCTATCTGTAGTAGCTATCAAAAAGCATAATGTTAAACACTTAAAAAGGAGTCAATACAATTATTTTTTCTGCTCTGCTAATTTAGTAGTTTTTCGCTTAAAATGTGATATGCTGTTTCTCTATGGATTACACACGTAGACCTGTTTATATTTAGGAATATTTCCATTTCAGTTAAATTCTGTTAAATTTGAATTGTGTCAGATACAGTAAGTATCAAATTAAGAAGATTTCAAAATTTAAAATCACAAAAAGTGATTCCCGTTGCTATAGCACTTTACAGGAAAAGGAGATTCATTGCTTTGGTTTGCTTATATGACAACAATCCATCACAGTAATACTATGTATTGGATGTCAGTTTACAACTGAGTTCAGCAATATTTCAGAATTGCCCAAAGTTTATTTTATCGTTATTGTAGCTGAACTCGAATACCCATAATCATATTTATGCCTCATATTATAAACTGACTAATTAATTAATTAATGTCATTTGCCCTATTGCTGGAGCAAGAGAATTAAGCTGAAAAAAGTCTTCGTAATTTCACAATTCAGATATGAAGTGTAGCATCCTAAATCAGTATTTCCTGTGCTTATTAGAATACAGAGATGCCCTCTCTAACTGCCTCCTCAAAACATCCTTCCAGACAAATTTAGTGGATTAATTCAAATGTAGAAAATAAATTGCATGCTTTGATTAGCATACAATATTGGTGAACCTTTACTTATAATCATAATTATGCATATAAAGTAAGGTTCAAAATACAGAGGATAGTATATTTACAGCTGTTTGTCTGTTGTTCTTTCCAGTACATTTTACTACATGAAACATGTTTTAGGACTTTATTTCATATTCTCTTTTATTCTTTGGGAGGAATATGAGCTGGTGTAATGATGACAGAAGCATGCTGAATTTAATTGAACATGATTTACTGGAACTAAATAACAGAGAAGTTCCATGACAGAAATGTCCAATGGCAGAGGAAAAGAAGAAAGAAATATTAGAGGTGAATTATTTAACAGAGAGAACTAATAATTAAATGTATAATTAAAATAGTGAACAGCTACATTTTCCATTTCTAATACGTGGTAATTCTAAGTGAAAATCTTAGAATGAAATCAAGATATTTAAAATGCAAATGAACTGAATTTCAATAGGAATTCTAACAAAGCAATAGCTATCATTAGTATGTTCCTTTAACTATAAGATGGCAAATGTACCATCACCATAGAATAATGGAAACAGTCAACTATACTGTTGGATATAAAGCTATGCAGTGAGCCAACTGCCAAGCTATCGCAGAGCTGTAGGCGGGGTGAAGAGGGGCAGCTGTCGGAATATAAATATATCTGGGGAGGTCCATAATAATTTTGAATGGTCACTAAGTGAGGACTACCTGTAATTGCACTTTAACCATTTAACATGGTATGTTTTATATATACAGTAATTGAGAGCATGTTAAGAGACTCCAAATGGATTGTTGTGTATTTAAGAGCATATTTATTGATTCCGTAAATTACCTGATCCTTGTTTGAAAGGAGCTGAAGGAGGGGGAGGTTTTTTAGGTCTCTAAAAGTAAAAGAAAATGAATAAATAAAAGATTATTAACAAAGAAATACTAAAGAAAGTAAAAGGAATACTTTCCCCCATTTTTGGAGGTATCCAATAAGGCTATATATCATTAGGAAGAAAATATTAATAGTCCTCTTAGAAGTAAACTTTGCAAGAAACATACTATATAGAATCTGTTTTTTCCCATTGCTATTTTAAGGCATAATGTCATTAGAATAATACAATACAATAGTAGAGTTGGAAGGGACCTTAGAGGTCATCTAGTCCAACCCCCTGCTTAGGCAGGAAGCCCTACACCATTTCAGACAAATGGCTATCCAACATCTTCTTGAAGACTTGCAGTGTTGGGGCATTCACAACTTCTAGAGGCAAGCTGTTCCACTGATCAATTGTTCTCACTGTCAGGAAATTTATCCTCAGTTCTTTTTTTTTTTTTGTAAAATAATTTTATTGGTTTTACAATTTTATAAGGATAAGGGTATATGGGGTTAAAATAGAAATTTTTTAGAGATTTCATGTCAGAGATGGTGGTCATTTCCGATGTTACATATAAAAAGAATTTCAATAAAAAGTAAAAAGAAATACATACATATTGTATCTTAAATCCATGCATTCAATCATTTGTTTTGTTAACATCTAATACAGAATTACAGTTACATAAAAAAGAAAAAATCACTTTAATGATCAGAGTCTCTTACTTTAATTCTTTTCTTCCCTCCTGCCGGTGGCCAGAGCCACAGCACCTCCCGCTCCGTCATCTTAGTCTACCAGGACTGGGGGTTATATTTTAAGAGAAGCTTCCGCCTCTGCCATTTATTTTAAATTTTATTCTATCCCCTTCCCGAAACAGCAACATTCCTTCAGGCATTAACGATTTGGAGCACCCCCCTTTTTTGCACAATTTTTTGAGGAAAAGAAATACTTCTCGGGTTTTTCCAGGGGTCTGCTTCAAACTGGCAACTTCTTTTAGTTGATGCAACAAAAGCCTCTCTCTCTGTGCTCCCAGGATCCCATCCCTTGTTAACCTTCCTATCAATTTTTTTACCTATCTTTCTGGGTATATCATTTGTTCTGGCATATGTTAAAGTTGTATATTCTTTACTTTTTTTGGTACATTCTGCTAAAGTTATTTTTATTAAATCTTTTAAATTATCTGAGTGAAAAGCATTATGAAACCTCAAAAAGCAAACTCTATTTTCAAAATCAATTCTAGACATATGACCAGTCCTGTCTGTAGATTTTTGTTGTTGTTCCCTTGTCTCTTTGTTCATCTCGACCGTCCCACCCTCCAACCCATTTATTTTTTGTTTGTCATCTGTTATTGTTCTTTGTGTCTCCAACAGTTCCAATCTTGTGCTTGTCATGTCTTTCCGAATCTGCTTTATTTCTTGCAATATGCTTTGAAACATTCCATGTACTTTTGTAGAAGCAGTGGTGGAAATGTTTTTTCCAGTCGGAGGCTTTCTTGTTGGCATGATTTTTATTGTTAAAGATGGCGACTGGTGGGTGAATAGTCTTGCGAGCTCCAAGGAAGGGCAAATTCTTTTAAGTTCCAAACAGATGTATAAACTCCAGAGGGGCAATTGTAAAATCCAGTCGAAGAAAGAAGGGTACAGTGGGAGAGACACTGAGAGTCACTTGAGTTGACTGTAGATGTAAATTTCTTGATCTTGTAGTGTTGAAGAAATGTTCAAATTTCAAAAGTAAATTTTCCATTAGGAGCAAAGAAACGCCATTTTTCCGCCACTTTGGCTTTAGTGAAGAAATAATAAAAACTCCTTTCAACCTTTAATGAGTCCCGGATACAAAGTTTCCAAGTGTAATTCCATATATGGTAATACTTTCTCTTTTAGCTAATAGAAAGTCGGATGTTACTTACTCTCTCTCCCCGCGCCCGGGGAAGGATTTTTAAAACGCCGCTTTTTTTTCGAGAGGGGATTTTCTGCAAATTCCCCCCTCTATTTTCCCTTTCAGAAGTTGAATGCATATAAAAACACTTACAGTCCACCTTAAGCATCGGTATGATCCTCCAGTTCCGGCACTTCTGCCCATTTGTTGAAAGTCTGTGGTTCCGACATTCCTTCGGCGAGAGGGCGTTTCCCCCCCGTGATTTGCTCTCCTGCTCCTGGGGCGAAGCGGGAACGCCCCCCCAACCGCCGTCGAGGTGGGGGTTGCGCCGCCGGCCGCCCTTACGGGGGGGGGCTCCCTACGAGAGCCCCCCGGCCCCCGAAGCGTGCCGACTGGAGAAGCCAAGCGGCGGAGGTATCCAGGACACCTCCGTCGCATCTGGAAGGCGGAAGCGAAAGGCTAAATTTATCCTCAGTTCTAAGTTGCTTCTCTCCTTGATTAGTTTCCACCCATTGCTTCTTGTTCTGCCCTCAAGTGCTTTGGAGAATAGTTTGACTCCCTCTTCTTTGTGGCAGCCCCTGAGATATTGGCAGACTGCTATCATGTCTCCCCTAGTCCTTCTTTTTATTAAACTAGGCATACCCAGTTCCTGCAACCATTCTTTATATGTTTTAGTCTCTAGTCCCTTAATCATCTTTGTTGCTCTTCCCTGCACATCTTTTCTACATTATGGTGACCAAAACTGAATGCAGTATTCCAAGTGTGGCCTTACCAAGGCATTATAAAGTGGTATTAACACTTCACATGATCTTGATTCTATCCCTCTGTTTATGTAGCCTAGAACTGTGTTGGCTTTTTTGGCAGCTGATGCACACTGCTGGCTCATATTTAAATGGTTGTCTACTAGGACTCCAAGATCCCTTTCACAGTTACTGCTATTGAGCAAGGTGCCACCTATACTGTACCTGTGCATTTCGTTTTTGTTGCCTAAATATAGAACCTTCCTCTTACATTATGTATTACCATATCCAGATATTAGAGCTCTGATTTCAGGGTTGAAATGAATTAAATGTATTGGAAATCAATTATCTGTTCTCGTTTTTTCTCTTTTAAAACCAGACATTTTATTTAAAATCTCCTGTTTATGGAAGCTTTCACAGAATAAAGTCTTAAGGGTCCCGAGAAAACTCAATGAAAAGTGGCAACTGATAGGCAAATAATGCTATAAAATATAAATATGTATCAAATATAAAAATATTTGATATTATTTTTAGAATGTCAATATGCAGATTTTATTTTGTAAAACTTCATATAGTTTTACAGTTATTGCCATTAAATATGATTTTTTTTAAAAATGATTTAGATGGGCCACATTTATTATGGTTTAGATGGGCCACATTTGTAAATGTTGTATTGTAAAAGTTAATTTGCTTTAACAATAATAGGCAAGTTGCTCCTACCTCTTTTTCAAAATCAGGAAGTAATAGTTTTACAAAGTTATCAGGGAATACTCCTCTTTTACAATTAAGTTCTCCTTCCCACCAGCCAGCATCAATGCAATCCTATGATACATAAGAGAAGAGTATATATTGAACGACAATTATTCTATTTTCTTGCAAATTGACAATAAACGGACAAATACTTTGAAACAGTAGTTATATATTTATATCGCATTTCTGTATAATTATTTTGACCTGAAACTCATAGCACTTACTTCAGAAAGTGGAATTTTCTTCACATGCAACGTGCTGTTCTTACCAATATATGAAAGAGCTTACTGCCATTCTCATACTTCATTTTCTGAAACATTGGATTATTACAAAATAAGTAGACCCACTATTTGTCAGGGTTCCAAGTAATAAATCCATAGCAAGCAAGATTCTAAAGCATGTACCATAGATTCGTGGTGACCAAAACTGAATGCAGTACTCCAAGTGTGGCCTTACCAAGGCATTATAAAGTGGTATTAACACTTCGCGTGATTTTGATTCTATCCCCCTATTTATGCAGCCTAGAACTCTGTTGGCTTTTTTGGCAGCTGCTGCACACTGCTGGCTCATATTTAAATGGTTGTCTACTAGGACTTGAAGATCCCTTTCACAGTTACTACTATTGAGCAAGGTCAGGGGGGTTTTATCGAAATTTTTAATTAGGATTTTAGGGGATCCCAGGGTGGCAAGCCTTTCTTCATTGTGAGCCTTAGCTTTCCTCACTTCATCTTTACAGGCTCAGGCTATTTGCTGATATTCTGCCTTAGTTATGTCCCCCTCTTTCCGCTTTTTATACTTATCTTTTTTGTCTTTCAATTTGTCAGAGAGTTCTTTATGCAGCCATGCCGGTTTCTTTTGGGAGCTGTTATTTTTCTTCTTCATTGGTATTGTGCTAGACTGGGCTTTTGTAATCTCATTTTTCAAAATTTCCCAAGCTTCTTGAGTTGTTTTCCCCTTGAGGATTCTCATCCATGGAATTCTTCCCAGCTCTCTCTAAGTTTATTGAAATTAGCTCTCTTAAAGTCCAAGATGTAGTTTTACTTTGTTCTACTGCTTGTGTTTGCATAATGTTGAATCCCAATATTGCATGGTTACTTGCCCCCAGGGTTCCTGTGGCTTCAACACCTTCTATCATTTCCTCTCTGTTAGTGAGAATTAAGTCCAATATGGCTGATCCCCTTGTTCCTCTACTTTTTGGAAAACAAAGTTGTCTGCTAGGTTTGTTAGGAACCTGTTGGATCTTCTTCTTGGTGGAGAGTTTGTTTCCCAGTTGATGTCAGGTTAGTTAAAATCCCCCACTACTATTGTGATGTGCTTCCTACATACCTTGGTTAGGTGACTAGCAAAAAGTTCATCTACTTCCTCTGCTTGGTTGAGTGGCCTGTAGTATAGACCTATGGCAATGTCACCCCCCCCCAACCTTCAATATTGACCCAAATGCATTCAAGATAGTTCTCGTTGTTGTGCTCTATTTCTGTAGAGATGTAGTTGTTTCTTATATATAATGCAACCACCTCCTCTTTTATTTGGTCTCTTTTAAATAATTTAAATCCATCTAGCTGTATGTTCCATTTGTGGGTTTCATCCCACCAAGTTTCTGTAATGGCAAAAATATTGTATCTGCCCTCATTTACTTGAATTTCTAATTCACCCTGTTTATTCCTCATACTCTGTGCAGTGGTGTATAGACATTTGAGTCCATTTTGATTGTGTTTACTGTCTACGTAACCTGTGTTATGCCTGACTGCCCCTATTTTCTTGCCACTTGTATGATTCATGCACATGGTATGGTAATCATTATTGGATGCTTGGTTTTGCTTGACAGCAGGAGTGATTGATCACTAGAAGATATATGGTGAAAATAAATACTCAAAACAATTTATTTGCTGCCATTCAATGACTTGTTTGGAGCTCAGCATGCTAGATAAAGTAGTCAAATTGGTCTGTAAAAGTGCATGCATGGATAAGATAAACTTGGTTTCTAGATCTCAAAAACTACTTGATGGCACATCATCATCATCAAATGTAGCCTGGAATCTTAAACAGTACGGCAAATTGACTCTCTAAAGATAATTAAATAAGTAAATTATTTCAAGCTGTAGTTCTAACCAAATGGAAACTTGGATTTACTGACAGGTGTCTTGGTGTCTAGATCAGCAAGGATCCCTAATTACCTATGATTTGAAAATTACAACAAAATAATCCTTTCTCCCTCCTATCCAAAAATTTTATTGCTATATTTAATAAGTTAGTAGGAAAGAAAAGACTAATCATTAGGACTGGATTTATATAAATAAGCCCTCCATTCAATTCTTGTATCCGAAACAAAGTTGTAGGTTTAGAATTCTTTAAGGTCAAAGTGTATTCTTTAATTCATGGTTAATTGACGGTTCTCACTGGTGGATAGTAAAGATTTTGCTTTGTTTTTGCAGCCTTTTCTCACTGTGGCTAGCAACTTGCTCTAGGATGTTCACTAGTCTCCCAACAAATATCCTTCAGAAGCAGCCACATTGTCCAGGATTTTTAAACTTTTCAGAACTAGAGAAGTCCCAACTGTCTCTTGAAAAAAGAGAGGAAATAAACTCATGTTGAAATAAAAACCCTGAAAATCCTTTTTACCTTATATTTAATATGTATTAAAAGAATTGGTTTGATAGGCTGTTCTAAATTCTGATAGTAAATTATTAGCTAATTGATTCCATATTTTATTTTAAAAGTAACAAAAAATCTTCCAACTATCTTCAATAATATACTTAGCTGGGACCTAATGGTTCTTCCATATAGCAGAGTTCAATTACTTGTTTGTAATGCATAAAGAAAAGTTCACCTGATTATATAAACTCTTGAAATACCCTAAACATTTGGCGCTCAGACAAAGTACTCAGTTTATTTTATTTTTCTATAAAAAAGTGTGACTGTAAACAAAAATTGTATAATTACCTTATTGACAAGAGTAACAATATCACCTTCTTTAATTGTCAATTCATCTTCATTCTGTGCTTCATAAGGAAATATAACTTTGCAATACTCCTTCACTAAAAGGAAAAGTACATTTCAATACATTTCAACAACTTCAGAAATAAACGTAAAGAAATCAAACTTGCTAGGTCAAGAATTAGAATTATATAAAAATAATGTTCAATAAACAGCAATGGAGATTTCAGCAAAAATAATGATTAAGTTACAAGCCTAGTTGGAAATGTTTTGTTAAACCTTGCTTTTTGGCAATACTACTCTCTTCCTGAATTTGATGCTATGAGGAAGAATCTTTACAAATAGAAAGTGGAGGAATTTCTCCAATACTTTTATGAATATTCTGGTTTATAAAGAATACAAATTCACTCAAATTCTTGAGAATTCGACCATATTATTCCATTTCATATGAAAATAAAAGCATGTAACAGAAATTTTAAAGAAAAAATAAAGAAATAAAAGAAAAATGCACTTTAAATATGTGTTTTCAGTTCATATTCTGTTTTGGGAGAGAATTGGAGGAAGACAGAATCTCCATATTTTTTTTGTATTAGTTTATAGTATGAAATACAAATATACAAAAGCGTATAGTAGGACCCAAACGAAACGGAAGGGGAAGAGAGAAGTGTGGAAGAGAGGGAAAAAAGAAAAAAAGGTTCACTTCTATCTCCCTCTATTGCAGTAGAATAAGGCATTAACACTGAACCTCAACTAATAGTAATAGTACATACTAGCTATTTCTTTTTTCTTTTTTGGGGATATGTTTTATTTACAGTTTTTCTTTAACAACCAACATTTTATGTAATGACTGAGTTGAGGGGGGGGGCTGCTACAGGTTCGTAACTTGGGTGTCCTCCTGGACTCTCAGCTGTCCTTGGACGACCATGTGACGGCCGTGGCCAGGGGGGCCTTTTATCAGGTTTACCTGATACGCCAGTTGCCCCCCTTTCTAGATCAAGATGCCTTACGCACAGTCACTCAAGCCCTCGTCACTTCCCGCCTAGATTACTGCAACACTCTTTACATGGGGCTCCCCTTGAGGTGCACCCGGAGGCTCCAGCTAGTGCAGAATGCAGCCACGCGGGGGATTTTGGGAGTTCCATGTTACTCCCACGTAACACCCCTCCTGCGCGAGCTGCACTGGCTGCCTGTGGCCTTCCGGGTGCGCTTCAAGGTGTTAGTAACCATCTTCAAAGCGCTCCATGGCACGGGAACTGGTTACCTGCGTGACCGCCTCCTACCACACACCTCCCTTCGACCTGTCCGCTCCCACAGGGAGGGTCTCCTCAGGGTGCCATCCGCCGGTCAATGCCGGCTGGCGACCCCCAGGGGGAGAGCCTTCTCTGTGGGGGGTCCGGCCCTCTGGAATGACTTGCCCCCCGATCTCCGCACCACCACAGACCTACACCTCTTCCGCCGGGGGCTTAAAATGCATCTTTTTCATCTGTCCGGGCTGGCATAGATTTAATGATTTAATTTAATTTTAATGGGACTTTTAAAACTGTTTTAATTGATTTTTAGCACAGATCCATCAAATTTAATCTTATTTTATCTTGTCGTTTGTATATTATTGTGTTTTTTACTTCTTCTGTGCACCGCCCTGAGTCCCACTAGGGAGATAGGGCAGTATAAAAATGTGAAAAAATAAATAAAAATGAAAATAAATAAATAAAATAACTGGGTCATTTTGTAACAAGTTAATATAACTCTAATGTCCCAATATCTGAAAACTCTAGAAAAAAATCACTTATTAATAATCTTATTAATATTTGGTGAATTCCAACATTCCAAAATCTCTCAAATCTCTTGGTTAATTGCTTAATCACTTTCCAAAGTGCCTGTTCACAGTTTAACAAATAGCTCTAAGTCAATAGCTCCTCCGAATTTCTTTGGGGTTAAACTTTGAATAGGAAGAATTCTTCTCACCCACTTCACCCACTGTTCACCAAAGTCTGCTCCTGCACTGTGCTTAGATGGTCATCTGCTATCCCGGCTTTGTGACAGCCATCTTAGGCTGCCTCTTCTTCTTGTCGTGGCATAGAGACAAAAAGCCTCAGGGTTCAGCAGGAGAGTTGTGGTCTCTCCTGCTACCTCTCAGTGCCTCTCCTTTCTTCACCTCCCCTCCAAGGAGGATTAACCCCGTAGGGCCTCCCAGCAAGCAGTTGCCGGCTGCATTTCACGGAGCCAGATAAAGCTCCGCTATTTTCCAGCCATTCTCACCACGACGTCAACCAAAACTAGCCATTTCTATAATGACAAATCAATCTAATCAGTAAACCCAAAATCAAAGTTTCATTTTTTCCCACTTCAAGCACAAAGTTCAGAAGCGGTTCCCAAGTAGAAACAAAAGTACTTATATTCTTTTCTTTGACCGAAACAGTCAATTTAGCCATCTCTACTAACTTCATCAATTTTTGTAGCCATTCATCCATGGCGGGAATAGAAATATCCTTCCATTTTTGTGCATACAGTAGTCTTGCTGGTGTCAACATAAGATTAGAGTTCCATTTTTTTCCCCAAGTCTTTTTCCATTAAGCCCAAAAGAAAAGTTTCTGGTTTTATCTTTATCTTCACTTTAAAAAATTTCTGTATTAGAAAATAAATTCTACTCCAATATTTCTTTGCTTTATCACATATCTGCCATAAATGATAAAAAGTCCCTTCTTTACATTTATTTATTTATTTATTTATTTATTTATTTAGAATTTATAACCCGCACCTTCTCCTAAAAAAGGACCCAGGACAAGGGAACATTCATTTGAAATACCTTTATACATTCTAGATAACTTGTCTAGTGTTAAATACCAGTGACACATCATCATATTTAAAAAAATTATAGTTTAGTGTGAATTTTAAATCCTTTGTCCACATAATCTCCCATTGTTCAAGCACCACATTATACCCAGTGGGATTCCTTTCCCACTGAATCATACGTTTTACATGTTCACTTTTCAAATTCAGTTTCAATAATGTTTTATAAACCTTAGCATTAATATGTTCATCACTACACACAATAAGATTTCCAATTCATTTTTTTTAGTTTTTTATTTATACATGTAAAATTTCTGAGTCAACTTACAAATATATGGTAATAACAGTAATAACATTCTTTACTTATATATAATGACATTCTTCCAATTTCTAATTTCTACCTTTATTATCTAACCATTGGTAAAACAAATCCCAATTTTAAAAGTATTCTGTGTCTTTCTTCTTTGTCCTTTATCTTTAATGTTAGCCTATTCATTTCTGCACAGTCTAATATTTTTCTAATTATATTTTCCTCTGCAGGTTTCCTCATTTTTCCAATGTTGTACAAATACAATTCTCACTGCTGTCAAATTTTAAATATACCTTCCCTGTATCATATTTTTCTGGCAGTATACCTAACAAAAATATTTCTCGTTTTAGGTATATATGCTGTTTTATCATTTTCTCTAGGCATGTATGCACTTTTGTCCAATTTTGTTTTGCCTTTAGACATGTCCACCACATATGGTAATATGAGCCCAGTGTGTAGTTTACATTTCCAACATTTTGTGGATATGTTTTTAAATATCTTTGTTTGCCACCTGTAAAACAATTTATATAAGTTTTCCTTGTACGTAGTTGCCATTGTCAATTTATAATTTCTATCCCAGAGTTTTTGCAATTTTTCTAGTTCTGTAGCACATCCAAAAAATTTTGCCCATGCTATTATTGTTTCTTTCACTTGTTCATCTTCATTTTAAGGCTTAATAAATAGCTATATATTTTCTTCATTAACTTTTCATTCATTCCTAATAGTATCTGATCGAGTATTGCTGGCTCTTTATAGAAACCATATGTTTTTACATCTTTCACATATCTTGATTGAATTTATAAATGTGGTTACCAAGCAAAGTCCAACACTTTGTTTTGTATTTTAAATGAGAAAGAGGAACTTAAAACTGTTAAGTTTTAAGTTCCTCTTTCTCATTTAAAATATCTTAATATGTTACATTTTTTCCAAATTTACAACATTTGGATGTGTCAGTGCTTCCATCGTGGAAAGCCAGACGGGAATTTTCATATATTTTTTTTGCTTTAATTTTTTAATGTTAAGCGTAGAACACTCCTTAGATGATGTTTTTGGAAGTATTCATGTATTTTACTTTTTCCATCCCACAAGAAAGCATGCCATCCCACTTGGAGGTCATGTCCCTCCAGCAATAACAATCTTCTATTTCTTAGATTTATCCATTCTTTCACCCAAGGTAGTGCAGAAGCCTGATAATAAAGCTCCCAATCTGGCAATCCAAAACCCTCATTATTCTTTGAGTCCTGTAACATTTTCAGTCTTATTTTCACTCTTTTCCCTTGCCAAACATATTTCAAAATTATTGCATTTAAATTATCAAAGTATTTTTTCCTCTAGTTTTATAGGAATTGTTTGAAACAAAAAGAGTAGCTTCTGCAGAATATTTGTTTTAATAGTTGCTATTCTTCCTATCATTTGACAATTGCATTTTTTCCTCAATTCTCCAGATCAAGTTTAATTTATTCTGCTAACCTTATATAGTTATCTTCTTTTATAATGGCACATCTAGCTGTTAGATAAATTCCCAAATATTTTACTTTTTTTAACTACCTGAAGTTGTTAATATAAATAGTAAAGGGGATAGCAAACATCCTTGTCTTGTCGCTTTTTTAATGTTAAAGTTTGCCGTCAAGTCCCCATTCACTATCACTTTTGCCATTTGTTTGGAGTATATTGTCTTAATCATGTTCATAAACTTCTCGCCACACTCCACACATTTTAACTGTTGTAATGAATTCAAATCTTGTGGCCTAAAGTCTCGTGAGATCACAGTGCCCAGAAGCTTCCAGTCTCTGTGTAAAATGTTTGCAAGCCAATGGGATGCTTTGATGCAGCGCAATTTTTATTTATTTATTTATTTATTTATTTAAATTTATATCCCGCCCTTCTCCACAGAGGACCCAGGGCGGCGCACAGGAAATTTAAAAACATACAAAATACAATAAATATAATTTAAAAACGATTAAATAAACCAATCCTGCGCTAAAACCAAATTTTTAAAACCCAATTTAAAACTATCTAAAAGTCCCCATGGGAGGTTAGGCTAGGCCGGCTTGTTAAAACAAATATGTCTTGAGACATTGGCGGAAGAGGCGGAGGTCGGTGATGGTACGTAATTCAGGGGGCAGGTCATTCCAGAGGGCTGGCCCCGCCACAGAGAAGGCTCTTCCCCTGGGTGTTGCCAGCCGGCATTGTCCGGCCGACGGCACCCTGAGGAGGCCCTCTCTGTGGGAGCGTATCGGTCTAAGGGATGTATGGGGCAGGAGGCGGTCTCGCATATAACTTTTTCTCCTTCAAAGTGTTCCCTCAGCTTGCAAATGTTTTGCATAGAGACTGGAAACATTTGGGGACTGATCTCGTGGCCTTAGGTCCCAAAAGACCATGGCACCCAGAAGCTTCCAGTCTCTGAGCAAAACATTTGCAAGCTGATTGGATGCTAGAAGCATCCCACTCTCAAAGAAACCACAGCAGAGAGGATCAAGATCTTTGCAAGGTAAGGGAGTCTGGGATGGCAGGATGGGAGGGGAGAAGCAATTATAGAGACCCGTTGGGGGGAATAGGTAGGGTGAATGTTGCAATGCCACTGCGGTTGTTCATATGGGTGAACGACTCCCGTGGTGCTGCAACATTCATAATTTCGGGACTGTGTTGTAAATACTTGGGATTATTGCATAACTTTGAACAGTCACTAAGTGAACTGTTGTAACTCAAGGATTAACTGTATTTGTAGGTTAGTATCATAGATAACCAACCCCACATCATGCTGTGCTGCTGATTAATATCACATACCTCCCTTAGACCTGTCCGCTCCCACAGAGTGGGCCTCCTCAGGGTACCATCTGCCGGACAATGCTGACGGGTGGCCCCCAGGGGGAGAGCCTTCTCTGTGGCAGGGCCTGCCCTCTGGAATGACCTACCCCCCGACCTTCGTACCATCTCGGACCTACGCCTCTTCCATCGGGCATTAAAGACTCATCTATTTCAAGTGGCCGGCCTGGCATAGTTTTAATGGGTATAGTCTTAACTGATTCGGATGTTTTTAACAAAAGTTTTAGCACAGACCCTAATTTAATTTATATTAAATTGTTTTGTATGTATTGCTTTTATATTTCTGTGCACCGCCCTGAGTCCCTTCGGGGAGATAGGGCGGTATACAAATATGAATGAATGAATGAATGAATGAATGAATGAATGAATGAATGAATGAATAAATAAATAAATAAATAAATAAATAAATAAATAAATAAATAAATAAATAAATAAATAATAGGGGTGGCAGTAGGATGGGTGAAAAATGCTGAATGGGGTATCCCAAGAGTAAGCAATCTCAGTATGGTTACCCAAAACATGAAGGTCATGTCAGCTGCCAAGCTGAAGCACACAGGCACTTGTATTGGGAAACAGCAATCCAATGGAATATATTTAGTAATAAAAGCAAAAGTATCAAAGCATATTGTATGCGAAAAGGTAATGGTAAATCACTTCTGTATTTTGCCAAGAAAACCACATGATAGAAAATATAAAATAGTTGACAATATACTGCAAGATGGGCTCCTCAAGTCAAATGACCCCAGCATGTTACTGAAGGATGAGCTGATGTTCTTTTAGAATAATAATACTGTTAATAATTTGACTGGATTAAAGTCTTTGGGATATTTAATTGTTCTATTGATGTTGAGGGTTTTTTTTTGTCATTGGTCAAAATTCTTAAGGTGAACTTAACATGGAAAATGAAATCAAAGGGACATTCCAAATAGTACCATGTTTCCCTGAAAATACGACATGGCCTGAAACTAAGGCCATGCCACATATTTCGCATGGGCAAAAATATTACCCCTCCTGAAAATAAGCCCCCTGGACAATCCGCCCCCCCCCCCGGCCAGGCAGAGCACCACTCGCCGACCTAGCGGTATTCCGAAGGCGCCAAGCTGCAGGAGCACCTGTTTGCCGCCCTCCGGCTCTGCATGGCTGGAGAGAATGTGCAGTGGGGGGGGGGGGTCATTGGTTGCAGTAGTCCATCCCGCATTGCAGTAGTCCATCCCGACTGGTCTACTGCAATGCTCTCTACATGGGGCTTCCCTTGAGGTGCACTCGAAAGCTACAGCTAGTCCAGAATGCAGCCGCGCGGGTGATTACAGGAGCCCCCAGATGCTCCCACATAACACCAATCCTGCGCGAGCTGCACTGGCTTCCTGTGGTCTTTCGGGTGCGCTTCAAGGTCTTGACGACCATCTTCAAAGCGCTCCATGGCTCGGGGCCTAGTTATATGCGAGACCGTCTCCTGCCCCATACATCCCTTAGACCAATACGCTCCCACAGAGAGGGCCTTCTCAGGGTGCCATCGGCCGGACAATGCCAGCTGGCGACACCCAGGGGAAGGGCCTTCTCTGTGGCGGGCCCTGCCCTGTGGAACGACCTACCCCCTGAACTCCGCACTATCACCGACCTCCGCCTCTTCCACCGGTGTTTAAAAACACACTTATTTCATCAAGCCGGCCTAACATAGCCTCCGCTGGGACAAATATTAGACAGTTTTTAAATGGGGGATTTTAATTTGGTTTTAGCGCAGGTTTTTTGTTATTTAATAGGTTTTTAAAATTTATATATTTGGTACCATTTTGTATGTTGTTTTAAATTCCTGTGCGCCGCCCTGGGTCCTGTTGGAGAAGGGCGGGATGTAAATTGAATAAAATAAATAAATAAATAAATAAATTGGTTGTGGGCATCTGGGGGCTTTCCCCATCCATCCATCCTCCCTCCCTCCTCCTTCACTTCTTTCCCTTCTCCTCCTCCTCACACACATTATCCTCCTCCCTCCCAAATTTCAGGCCACCGCTGGAGCTCGAGCCAGTCTGCTTCCCCGCATTCGAGTGCAGCATGCGTGTGACGGCTCCAGCTGCCGCTGTTAAAGGTTCTCCAAGCCCTCGTCTGAGGCATGGTGGGAAGGGCAGGGCAGAATTAAAAGCAAACATAAAAAAGCAAGGGGCGAGCGGCATTTGATTCCTCAGTTTGGAGATCCCCATCACTGGGAACTGAGAAGCAACTGCTAGAAGAAAGTTTTGAGAGCTTTTGGGTCCTCAATGCTGGGTTCCTGGACTTCAGCGCCTGCCTCTTGTCCCCTTGATCTGGAGCTGCGGCAGAACCGAGCCAATTCTTTGTTCTTCTTCTCCTGCACCAGCAAGGCAGCAGCAATGGGGCTCTCCAAACTGAGGAATCAAATGCCGCTCTCCCCTTGCTTTTTTGTTTGCTTTTAATTCTGCCCTGCCCTTCCCGCCGTGCTTCAGATGGGGGCTTGGAGAACCTTTAATAGAGGTAGCTGCAGCCGTTGCCGCCTTCGCACACAAGCTGCGCTCAGGTTTAGTTTAGTTTAGTTTTATTTAAACTTATATACCGCTCCCTTTCCCGAAAGGGACTCGGGGCGGTGCACAGGAAATTAAAAAGCATAAATAAACATAACAATATACAAAATTTAAAATCAAATTAAATTATTACCCCTGTGCTAAAAATTTGCAATAAATTAAAACTATTCCCCTTAAAAATCAATTAAAACAATTTGTTGTCAGGCTAAAGGCTAGGTAGAGTTAGGCCAAGCCGGCCAGTTGAAAAAAGTGTGTCTTAAGCTTCTGGCGGAAAGAACGGAGGTGCTGGGAAGCAGAATGGCCTGACCTCTGGTGGTGGTCTGAAATTTGGGAGGGAGGGAGGAGGATAATGTGTGTGAGGAGGAGGAGAAGGGGAAGAAGTGAAGGAGGAGGGAGGGAAGATGGATGGATGGGGAAAGCCCTCAGATGCCCCAACCAACGAATCCCCCCCACCGCACATTCTCTCCAGCCATGCAGAGCTAGGGGCATTCTGAAGGCACCGAGCCGCGGGAGTCGGTGGGCGGCAAACAGGCGCTCCCATGGCTCAGTGCCTTCGTAATGCCCCTACCTCTGCATGGCTGGAAAGGGGGGTTGTCGAGCGGCTGCTCGCAAGTGTGGCAGCGCAACACAGCCATTCAACCCTAAGGCTGTGCCCACCTCTTCGGGAGCCCTCTCGCAAGAGAGCAGCTACCTGGCAAGCCCAAACAAATAAGCCCCCCCCCCCCCAATTATAAGACCAAGCCCATATTTAGTGGCTTAAAAACAATATAAGACCTGCCTTATTTTTGGGAAAATATGGTATATGTCACTTTAAACAGTGCCTTTGCATTCCTTACATGTACTATATTGTTGTGCACTAGAGTATTGCATTAGGACAGAAAAATATTCTGGATTTAAATTCCCAGGATCAAATGAAGAATACGTAGGAACCATTAAAGCCAGTTTGGTCTAGTGGGTAAAGCACCTGGCTAGAAAGCAAGAGACCATGAGTTCAAGTTCTACCTTAATCATGAAAGCCAGCTAGGTGACCTTGGGCCAGTCACTCTATATCAGCCAACTCACCTCAAAGATTTGTTATTGTGAGGAAAATATGAGAAGGAAGGTGTGTTGGATATGTTTACTTTACTATCTTGAGTTATTTGTAGGAAGAATAAAGGTGGAAAATAAATAAACAAAAAAGTAAATGAGTAAACAAAAAAAAAACAAAAAAGAGGAAATGGTAATCAGACTGCTATACAAAAATAACAGCATAATATTATGCTGTAATACTATGTCCCTCTTACAATTAAAAATTATATTCAATACATTTCATTGGTAATTCAGGAATTGACTAACTACAGGTATAAGAGCCAATTTGGGATGGTAATTAAGGCATTCGGGCTAAAAAACAGAAGACTCTTGTGTTAGGCACAAAGCCTAAGAAGTCACCTTGTCACAGTTCTAGGAAGGAGGCAATGCTCCATATCCAAACTCTGCATTTTATTAAGATTAAACTATTTGTAAGAGATGCCTTGTGCTGCCATTCAGAATTAGAAGCGACAAAATCAACAGAAAAATGTAAGACTGAAATGCATGGTTCTGTTATCTTAGTAGTAAATACAGTATTATAGTGTTCTTAGCCATAGTATTTTTAGTATATTTTTGCATGCTGAACCAGCTATTTGCTTAATTTGTTATCAGCCTTTGAGGATGTAACTCTCAATTAAAACTGAGAATATTCTGCTTCAGAGTGAAAAATCGAAAAGGTACTTCACAGCAGGTCAATGCCTCCTTAAAGACATTGTGATTTTGCCTAGTACATGTTGTAGTCACATGATCCCATGACATTATACATTTGAGCTAAGGACGTTTTTCATTATTTCCCATTTGTTTCATTTGAAAATATCTCACAATATTTCCTTCTCATAAGAAAAATTATTGCACTAAATTTTTTTCCTATATAAAATCTTGCAAAATTAAGCAATTCCCTCTGATGTTATCCTGTTCATAGAGCATCACTTATTTGGGTAGTTTGCACTTCTATAGTGTCCCGCCAAATTTCTTCAACCAGAATGTAATAAAAACAAACAAACAGGAAGACTTACTCTTTGTTCTGCTATCCAGTTCATTTTTTCTTGCCTCCTGGACTGTTGTAGCTGTGGGCATTCTTTTTCCAGCTGTCTGTAAACATAAAAATAATTAGTTATTTAAAAAATAACACCATTCATTATTTGCTAATCCAAATCATAATAGTTAATGAAAATATGAAGTAACTAAATTAATTCATTATCTGCCACAATGTCTTTACTTATTTTAACTAAAAGGTATTTCAAAATAACAAATATATTTAATCAGTTCTTGTTTCTTTGTGACTTTATTACATATTTGTGCAAAAGAAATTATCAATCAATCAAAGTTATATAGCCACCCATATCACTGAGGCTACTCGGTAAATTATCGTATTTGCAATCATATTAAGGTTTTATTGATACTCGCTTGTTCCAAAGTAACTATTAACTATATTTTATCTTTATTTATTAACTGTATTTAAGCTTTCAGTATTCTCAGTAAAAATAAAATTGTTTAAATAGAATTTAATATAATGTAATATAATTTACATTCTACAGTATTTTTCGGAGTATAAGATGCACCTTTTTTCCTCTAAAAAGAGGCTGAAAATCTGGCTGCGTCTTATACATTGAATACAGTAGTTTTTGCCTCCCGAAACCCCAAAGCCTTCACCAAAATGGCTGTGCCTAGCCTTATGGAGGCTTCCAGAGAGCTCCTGGGGGCTGGGGAGGGCAGAAATGAGCCTAAATCAGGGCATCCCCTCCCCCCGGCCCCAGTAGCACTCTATAAGCCTCCATAGGGCTATGCATTCAATTTATTTAACACAAAAATGACCTGTTTTTGTGATATTTGGGGTGTTTTTTTGCTCATGTTTCACCCCCCCCCCCAGCAGTCTGCAAGCCCCCCTCGAGGCTAGTCATGCTTTTTATTTGAAGAAAAACAGCCACGTTTTCGCCGAGAAAGAGCAGTTTGAGGGAAGTATGCAAAGTGCAAAACAACCTCCCCCCCCCCCCTTTTCGGAAGGCTGTTTAGTTACTTGGCAACTTTAAGACTTTGGACTTCAACTCCCAGAATTCTCCAGCCAGCATAGCTTGTGGACATAGCTGGCTGGAGAATTCTGGGAATTGAAGTCCACAAGTCTTAAAGTTGCCACGTTTGGGAACCCCTGAGTTAGAACACTTTCGGAAAGCTCTTTTGGAAGGCTCTTTAACTGTTTCTGTGCCAGGAGAAACAAAGTTTTAAGGTTTGTCAGCGATTTCCTTCCCCAGGACATGGATAAATACACCTGGAAACATAAACCAACCTACCTACCTACTTACCTACTCTCTCTCTCTCTCTCTCTCCCTACCTACCTACTGTATTTCTCTCTCTATTTCTCTCTCTCTATCCTTCTACCTACCTACCTATACACACTCACTCTCTCCCTACCTACCTACTGTATTTCTCTCTCTCTCTTTCTATTTCTCTCTCTATCCTTCTACCTACGTATAAATTTAGACCCTAGCCTCCCTCCCAATATCAGACCCTACAGCCTCTCCGTCGAGACCATGGGCCGGCCTGGAGATATTTCTTGGTGGGTTGTTTCCCTCACCCACTTCTCTTATCCCAAAGAACCCTCCCTCCTCCCTGGGACCCCTACAAAGTCGGAGTAAAAAAAACCTAAAAAAACTCTCAGTTTCCGCTTTCGCAGGAAAGCTGTTGCAGGCCGTACCTCCCGGTATGGGTGTATCGGAGGATGCTCAAAGCACCGAATACCATTCCAGTACGGTGCTCCAGAGGGCCCACACGCCCGCCCTCACTTCTTACCATCCTTTATATCTTCAGTGCTTCTGCACATGTGTACAGCACCTGCACGATGCTCCGCTGAGCAGCTGCAGCATTGTGGTAGCTCGTGGATGCGCCAAGATGCATGCGCACACTGTGCATGTCCACATGGACGCTGCCCGGCCTGTTCCAACCATACTGGTTGGAATGGAATCTGGAACCCACCGCTGGTGTGTATGCATACACACACGCACACACACATATATACCGCACCCTCTCCCCGAAGGGAAAGTTGGTTAATATTCCCATTTACTGTAATTAATGATACATGTATTCAAGAACCAGGTAGTTTAGAATGAACTATGTTTGCATTTTTTTACATGATCTTAAAGGGTTTTAGTGCTTATCATCATGTCTGTTTGGGTTCATAATTAATTTAGCCTTTATTGAATACAGTAGTAAAAATTCTGCTAAGTTGTGATTTTTGCAGTAAATGCCAAGTAAAGTCTGAAATTACATTAGAGAAGTTATATTTTAGAAAAAGAAGTTAGAAACATTTATAACTAGTATAATATACCTACATTATAACTAACATTGATACGTATTGTCAAAAATGCATGCCCCTTCCCCTTGAAAATATGGTCATTAAAATTTGTGTTTTTTTCCTAGAAAAGAAATTAAGCAATTGCTGTCTGAATTAGATGAAGAAAAAAAGATTCGGCTACGGTTACAGGTACTTGTATATGAATAAATACATGAATCAGCTTTATGGGGGCGTTTCCTTCCCCCAGCTCCCAGCAGCACTCTATAAGCCTCAATAGGGCTATGCATGCAATTTATTTGACACAAAAATGGCCCGTTTTCACAATAAAACCAAGTCTATTCATGCTTTTTATTTGAAAAAAAACCCGGCCCCGTTTTCACGGTAAAACAGGCTGTTTTGGAGAGGTTTGCAGAGTGCAAAAACTCTGCAAACTTCTCCAAAACTTTCCTTTCGGAAAGCTCTTTAACTGTTTCTAACTGCCAGCAGAAATAAAGTCCTAAGGCTTGTCAGCAATTTCCTTCTCCAGGACATGGATAAATACACCTGGAAACATCAGCCTACCTATCTACTCTCTCTCTCCCTCCGTCCCTACTGTATTTCTCTCTCTCTCTTTCTTTCTATCCCTCTATCTACCTACCTACCTACACACACACAGACACTCTCTCCCTACCTACCTACTGTATTTCTCTCTCTCTATTTCTCTCTCTTTCTATCCCTTTATCTACCTGCCTACCTACTCTCTCTACCTACCTACCTACCTACCTACCTACCTACCTACCTACCTACCTACCGTATTTATTTTTCTTTCTCTCCCTCTCTCTCCCTCTATCTACCTACCTACTTTTTTTTGTAATTTGCCTCTTCAAAACCTTGGTGCATCTTATACTCTGGTGTGTCTTATACTCTGAAAAATACGGTAATTTGCTCCATAAAATTTATTGTTTAAAAACCAGGGTTAAAAGTGATGGATCATACTAAAAAGAAACAATATTAAGAAAATGAAAACATTAAAAATGAAAATTTCATTATGGAAGGAAAAATATGTAATTAGCAGTTAAAATCAACAGAGTATATGTTAAATATTAAAGGAAAACTAGACATATTTTTATTCTGCAACCTACAATATTTTTAAGGAGGGGGAATTATAGCCATTGCTTGTAAACACCTACTTCCTTTTGCTACCTGGATAAAAGTATCCAAATGTTATGGGAGTTATTTCGAAACAGACATTACATTATATGTTCTGAGGAATAATGCTGAATATTGTTTTACGTAAAAATGGAAGTAGAAAAACTATGCCTAGGTAATTATGGAAAAATATGAATTCTGTAATCTAATTTAGTTAATCAGCTACTCTGGAAAAAAATGATAAAGTGCCTTCAAGACAGAATAAAATAGATTAAAAGCATTATCTTACAAAACATGTAACACTGAATTTGTAATGGACAAGAGAAAAAAGCTCTTTTTTGTACATATTTTCTTCATTAACCAAAGATACAAGGGACTCATAAATGTATATATGAAGTAAGATTACCGTATTTTTCGGAGTATAAGACGCACCGGAGTATAAGACGCACCAAGGTTTTGAAGAGGCAAATTACAAAAAAAAGTAGGTAGGTAGGTAGGGAGAGAGAGGGAGGGAGAGGGAGAGAAAGAAAGAGAAATACGTAAGGTAGGTAGATAAAGCGATAGAGAGAGAGAGAGAGAAATAGAGAGGAATACAGTAGGTAGGTAGGGAGAGAGAGAGTAGATAGGTAGGTAAAGGGATATAGAGAGAGAAAGAGAGAGGGAGAGAGAAATACAGTAGGTAGGGAGAGAGAGTGTCTGTGTAGGTAGGTAAGTAGGTAGGTAGGTAGATAAAGGGGAAGAGATAGAAATACAGTAGATATTAGGGGGAGAGGGAGATGTGTGTGTGTAGGTAGGTAGAAGGATGAGAGAGAAATAGAGAAAAATACAGTAGGTAGGATGGAAGAGAGAGAGATTAGGTAGGGAGGTTGATGTTCTCAGGTGTATTTATCTATGTCCTGCAGAAGGAAATGGCTGACAAACCTTAAAACTTCGTTTCTGCTTGCTCAGAAACAGTTAAAGAGCCTTCCAAAAGGGGGGGGGGAGCCTTTGCATGGGACAAACTTCCAAAACAGCCCATTTCTCCGTGAAAATGAGGCCGTTTTTTTCCCCAAATAAAAAGCATAACTAGCTTGCAGAATGCTCCTGGGGGGGGGGGGGTGAAAAATGAGCAAAAAAACTGCCCCATTTATCGCCCGTTTGAGGCTAATTCCTGCCCTCCCCAGCCCCCAGGAGCTGTCTGGAAGCCTCGGCACAGCCAGTTTGGTGAAGGGGGCAGGGTTCCAGGAGGCAAAAAGGGGTTTTTTGCGCTTTGCATACTTCCTCCAAACTGCTCTTTCTCCGCGAAAACGGGGCCGATTTTCTTCAAATAAAAAGCATAACTAGCCTTGGGGGGGGGGCTTGCAGAATGCTCTGGGGGGGGGGATAAAAATGAGCAAAAAACCCGTCCCATTTATCGCGAAAACGGACCATTTTTATGTCAAATAAATTGCATGCATAGCCCTATGGAGGCTTATAGAGTGCTGCTGGGGGCTGGGGGAGGGGGAAACGGCCCGTTTGAGGCTAATTTCTGCCCTCCCCAGCCCCCAGGAGCTCTCTGGAAGCCTCCATAAGGCTAGGCACAGCCAGTTTGGTGAAGGGGGTGGGGTTCCAGGAGGCAAAAAATACTGTATTCGATGTATAAGACGCACCCAGATTTTCAGCCTGTTTTTGGAGGGAAAAAGGTGCGTCTTATACTCCGAAAAATACGGTATCTTCTTGGGACTATGTTCCTTTTGGCTTCTCTGTAGTAGATTACTGTTGTTAAATGTGTAATAGCTCTTATTTTATTCTTTTAACAATTCTTATTTTATTCAAAGAAAAGTTAAAATACAAAACTGCAAGAAATTTAAAACAACAAAAACAAAAGACACAAAGCATTCAAGATATTAAAAATAAATAACCCAACACATATACACATATTATCTCCCTTGGTTGAATACTGATTGCTACAATATTAATTCCCAACTCTTGCGAAACAGCCTCCCCATTTTTTAAAAAAACTTAGTAAATCCATTTAGAAACGATTGACCTGTCACAGGTCCTGGTATTGACCTGTCACAGCTCCTGTATGCGGTACAGGCGTACTGGTAGTGGAAATTGGCTGTGTGGACCAGTAGCGGCGGCAGCCTGGCCATGCCCCTGTACCTGTACGGTCCTCTGGCCTGCCCTTGCTCACTCCACCCGCCCGCCCGGTCACTGCTCTCTCTCTTTCAGCCTGCCTGTACTCACGATGCTTGCCCCACCCACCCACTTCCTTTGCCCGCCAGCCAGCAGGAGCGGGAGTGGTGCCGGTCATGACTGAGAGCTTTCTTTCGCTGGCCACCAAAAAGTTCTCCCTCTTAAAAGCCTCCAGTGATGGAGCATTAGGATCCAACCTGCACTTTAACCAACCAACCAGGGCTTAATTTAGAACCAGAAGAAGAAAGAACCAGTGAGTGGCTGCACCCAGACAGGGGGATGTTGGGGGGCTGGGTGAGTGCTGGGCAAGCAGGCAGTCGACGACCTTGCTTTCCAGTCTCCGGCGAGTGGCTGCATCCAGCTGAGGGATTGGAGGGGCGGCTGAGCGAGCACTGGGCAAGCAGGCAGGAGGGTCTTGGGATGGGGGGGTGAGCCCAAATTATACACCACTGTGAGCATCTCTCAACCATTGTGTGCAGGGAGAAATCTTGCACAGTAAAGAAAAATTGCTTGTGAGGCAATTAACAGCTTCTTGCATTCTTGGGAAATTTTTCTTTTCTGTGCAAACATTTTTCCTGCACACGACAACTGAGAGATGCTCACAGTGGGATGCAGTTTGGGGATGGCAGGTGGGGCAGGGGATGGGGTAAGCTGGGTCGTGAGATGCGCATCTTACTTGAGACTGGCGGCTCCAGACCTTGCAAACCTGCAAGGTTGCTTTGGGAGAGGGTAGACAGGCAGCATTTCCCCCTCCCTGGGTGCCTGCAGCCTCAGAGTCTGCAGCTTTGGAGCAAGCCTTTGCGCAGTAAGAAAATCTTCTCACGTGTGTGAGAAGTTCTTAATTGCCTTTACTGTGCAAGTTGCTGCAGGCTCTGAGGATATTGGGGCAGCTGAGTGCCACCACATGTTTATTAGTCCGGCTTCCGGCCTGGGCACAGCACGGAGACGGCATTGGTCGCGTTGGTCGATGATCTCTGGAGGGCTCGGGATAGGGGCTGTTCCTCTATCCTGGTCCTGTTAGATCTCTCAGCGGCTTTTGATACCATCGACCATGGTATCATGCTGTACCGGTTGGAGGGGTTAGGAGTGGGGGGCACCGTTCTACGGTGGTTCTCCTCTTATCTCTCTGATGGGACGCAGTTTGTGTTGGCAGGGGGGCAGAGGTCGACTTTGAGGCGCCTCACTTGTGGGGTTCCACAGGGGTCGGTCCTCTTGCCCTTCCTGTTCAACATCTATGTGAAGCCGCTGGGTGAGATCATCCGTGCTTTTGGGATAGAGGTCCATCAGTACGCTGATGATAGTCAGCTGTACATCTCTACCCCGGACCACCCCAACGATGCCGTGGAAGTGATGTCCCGATGTCTGGAGGCCGTGCGAGTCTGGATGGGGAGGAACAGGCTTCAACTCAACCCATCCAAGACCGAGTGGCTGTGGCTTCCGGCGTCACGGTATAGCCAGTTGACGTCATCTCTGGCTATTGGGGGCGAGTCATTGGCCCTCACAGAGAGGGCTCGCAACTTGTTGAGAGTGTGGTGGCACGACAATTCTCTCAGCACCTGGAGGAAACTGTCTATCTAGACCCACGCCAGTCTGGTTTCCGACCAGGGTACAGCACAGAGACGGCATTGGTCGCGTTGGTGGATGATCTCTGGAGGGCTCGGGATAGAGGTCATTCCTCTATCCTGGTCCTATTAGACCTCTCAGCGGCTTTCGATACCATCGACCATGGTATCCTATTGCATCGGCTAGGGGGTTAGGGCTGGGAGGCACCGTTCTGGGGTGGTTCTCCTCCTACCTCTCAGGCCGGTCGCAATTCGTGTTGGCAGGGGGGCAGAGGTCGACGTCGAGGCCCCTGACGTGTGGGGTGCCTCAGGGGTCGGTCCTCTTGCCCCTCCTGTTCAACACCTATATGAAGCCGCTGGGTGAGATCATCCGTGGTTTTGGGATGGACTTCCATCAGTACGCTGATGATACTCAGCTGTACATCTCTACCCCTGACCACCCCAACGATGCCGTTGAAGTGATGTCCCGGTGTTTGGAGGCCGTGCGGGCCTGGATGGGGAGGAACAAGCTTCGACTCAACCCATCCAAGACCGAGTGGCTGTGGTTTCCGGCGTCACAATATAGCCAGTTGGTACCATCTCTGGCTATCGAGGGCGAGTCGTTAGCCCACGCGGAACGGGCTCGCAACCTAGGCGTCCTCCTGGACTCTCGGCTGTCCTTGGATGACCATGTGACAGCCGTGGGGAGGGGGGGGCTTCTATCAGGTTTACCTGATACGCCAGTTGCGGCCCTTTCTAGATCGAGACGCCCTACGCACGGTCACTCAAGCCCTCATCATTTCCCGCCTGGACTACTGTAATGCTCTCTACATGGGGCTCCCCTTGAGGTGCACCCGGAAGCTCCAGCTAGTACAGAATGCGGCCGCGCAGGGGTTTATGGGAGTCTCTCAATACTCCCATGTAACACCTCTCCTGCGCGAGCTGCACTGGCTTCCTGTGGCTTTTTGGGTGCGCTTCAAGGTGCTAGTAACCATCTTCAAAGCCATCTCCATGGCTTGGGACCTGGATATTTGCAGGACCGCCTCCTACCACATACCTCCCTCCGACCCATTCGCTCCCACAGAGAGGGCCTCCTCAGGGTGCCGTCTGCTGGACAATGCAGGGGAGAGCCCTCTCTGTGACAGGCTCTGCCCTCTGGAACGACCTGCCCCCCGACCTTCATACCATCACAGACCTACTCCTCTTCCACCGGACCTTAAAAACATATCTATTTCATGCGGCTGGCCTAGCATAGTTTTTAACGATATAGTCCCAATTTTATAACAATTTTATAATTTTTACTTGCTTTTAACCATAAGTTTTTAGCACAGATTTAGTATTTAATCTATTTTTAATTTTTATATTGTCAATGTGTTTTACTACTTTTTATTCCTCTGTGCACCGCCCTGAGTCCTTCGGGAGATAGGGCGGTATATAAGTGTAAATAATAAATAATAAGTAAATAAATAATAAGAATTATGTCAATAAATCACAAAATGTCATACATTTCTTCCATATTAATTTTACAATTATTATTTCTCAGCCTCAATTTAATTAATTGTCAATACATCCTTTTATATATAAAACCAAAAATATAAAATGGCATTCCACCAGCAAAAACTCATCTTTCCTTACAAATTAGAAATCATGAAAGTTATATCAGTTAATTACAAAAATCCATATATTTCTTCCATATCCATTTTTGCAATTATTATATCTCAACTCAATTTAATTGATTGTTTTTACATTCTTTTACATATAGAACAAAAGTATAAAATGGCATTGCACCACTAAGACAGAAAAGTAAAGATAAAAAAGGAAAAATCATCACTCTACAATATATCCTTTTGAAAGTATACCGACCAGTCTCACATAGTTTCTATGCATCTCTGAACTGATTATCATTAATGAATAACCTCATTTTATAAATTTATAAATCAAAGGTTTCATCATGTTTCTTCATATCAGTACCCCAAAATTCTCATCTAATGTTCCAAATTTAATCTATCTTCTTTTTCAAACCTATCTTTGAGACAGTACCACCTAATAATATCTATTTTCTATTCTCAACTAACATATACATACAATGATATTCTCAAACCATCTAATCAATTATTAGTCATCGATATTTCAATTACCATTATCAACCAGTATCAATTATAATTATTCCGCTACTCTAGAATAGTTCCTAATTTCTATATTAATAGCTCTTCAATAACACATAAGATAAATATATATTAGTAAACTATGACTTTGTTAATTAATCTTATGGTAAATGGCTATTAATTAACTAATAATCCTTCAATGATATTCTAGACACAATCTAACTAATTATTAATCATCAAAGGATAACAGCTTTCCTTTTTAGCCATTGTCTTTCCATTTATTTGCCATTTGAGACCCCCATTTCATTTTAATCTTCCTTTTTCCAAATTCTTTATAAACTTTCTTCCACATTCTATTGAGCAGTGTAAGTCTCCAATAATACCACTGTCCAGTTCCTATCTTTAAATGTTGATTGTTTTTAGTTATCAAATGTACTTCTGGAGAGGTTTCTCCTCTTTGGTTCATCTTCAAATCTCCCCCCCCCCCTTTTTTTTTCCTTTGTAACCATGCTGAGGGACAGGTTCCTCAAAATCTCCTGTTAAGATATCTTCTTCTTCTTCTTTCTTTCCATCTGCATGTATTTCATCTGAAATACATATCTGTTTATCTTCCTGCTTTGATTCTCTCTCTTTAATTTCTAGACTTTCCAATTGATCATAGTCTGGTATTATAGATACAAATTTATCCAATGCGTTGTTTATTCTTATAGTGTTTTCTTTCATCAAGTTTAGAATTTCAGCCAAGACCCTCTGGTTTTCTGGGGTGTTCTCATCAAATACCATGTTGACAGCTCCAAAAGATAATGAAAATTAATCTTTCTCTGTCACCTGGACTGTAACCTGTTTTGTTTTATTTTAGTTTTTCCAATTATCAAAAAGCAAATTCTGTGACCTTAAAATTCATATTAACCAGACAACAACCTCTAGTGGCTAAAAAAAAAAAAGGCTTTAAATTTCCAATCAGCAGTTTCCTTTGTTGTTAGGGGGAAAAAAATAAAAAAATGAAAAATGTAATAAATCTTCAAAATTAATTATGGAAATAGTCCCAGCTTCAAGATTTTAAGTAGCAAAAATTAGAAAGAGTAAAAGAAACCAGAAAGTCCAATCACTTTTAAAGGGGAAAAAAAGCCTTGATTCGACGCTTCAATCCACAAGTTCGGAAAAAAAAATATTTAAAAAAAACCCGGAAACCTCTCGGTTCAGAGCCTATTAAATTAATTCCGCCACTTACTTTCTAGTTAAGGGCTTTAGTTACTAAAGAAAAAAAAAGTTTTTAAGCAAAATGTTTAAAAGCAAAGTTAGAATACCTTTCCGGCCAGCACTTTCACTTTCCACTTTCTTCCTTCCTTCTATCGGAGCTCACCAACGCCTATGTTCCCCGAGTGAGGGCTGCCTTTTTGCCGCCTTGCAGGAGCTCTTCCCTTGGGTCAAAACAGGGGTTTGCGATACCCCTGTGACCAACAAGGATTGGTCTCCCTCCTCCTCATCCCTCCAGGACGGTTTAGGTCACCTACCGACCATGGGTCGGCAAAAGTTCAGCACAGGTCTCTGAGAGCCGAGAACCTGCGTTGTGTCGGCGCGGCTATGCTCCGCCCTCCTGCAGGCTACTTCTGCTGATCACTGGCTGCCAGCAGTTTGGCAGATCAAATCTCAACAGGCTCAAGGTTGACTCAGCCTTTCATCCTTCCAAGGTTGGTAAAATGAGGACCCAGATGTTGGGGGCAATATGCTGACTCTGTAAACTGCTTAGAGAGGGCTGAAAAGAACTGTGAAGCAGTATATAAGTCTAAGTGCTATTGCTCTTCTTCAGGTACCAAAATGATTTCTACAAGGCTCTGTATGTTCCAGGAAGGAGATACTAGATTGCTTTACTGGAAAAGAGCCATAGAAGTAACTCACAAATCACAGAATATCTGCTGGACGACAGAGGTAGAGAATGAATGGTAAAAGATTTGGAACTGAAAGAGAAAGGAACTGTGTAATAGTGTAGCATAAATTGCAAAAAGTACTATTTTAAAAATAATTATAGTATTATGATAACTTCAGGGTCTTCCATTTTGCATGATATATACCAGGGGTCCCCAACCCCCGGTCCGTGGACCAGTGCCGGTCCGTGGCTTGATAGGAACCGGGCCGCAAGGCCAGAGGAGGAGGAGGGAGGAGGGGGCAGTCCCCTGGGCAGAGCGCACACCAGGGTTGGGAGAGCGCAGGCGCAGCTGCTCGCGCCGTTGGGGGCCGACAGGGGTGAGTGAGCCGACTCACCCCCCCCCCCGCATGCATTCGCCGCCTGTTTCCCCTCCCCCCTGCTCCCCCTCTACACCAACTGAGCCATGCCCACCGGTCCACGGAATTTTCTTTAAAATGAAAGCGGTCCCTGGTGCCAAAAAGGTTGGGGACCCCTGATATATACAACTTACATTGGAAGGTTGAATTCAAAATAAATATCCCATTTTGGATAACAATGTGGAAGTAATCTCACATATATACAAATCCATTTATAGAATCTGACATAAGGAGAAATTAATTCCACAACAGATTTTGAATAGTCTAAGTATTCCTGTAATAATACTAAAACAATCTGTAGAAAGATACTGAAGAATTATTTATTATAGAAATAATAAATATTATTATTTATTATAGGAAGAACATAGGATTGAATCATTGACATATCTTTCTAGGCAATTAGAAAGTTCAATAACATTTTTAAGCAGAGTTCCTTTTTTTGACCTTGGCAGAACATCTACTCTTGAGACACAAACACTCAAGTCTGAACACATGTGACTAATTTATGTGCCATACCTTTTCAACTGGCAGAAAATCATTATCTACTTCTATTGACCTCGGACGTAGCTTTATGGGTTTGTCCTTGAAAATGTCACCAAATCCAATTCCCTTGATTTTCTTGGGTTGGATTGTTGCTGCTCCATTGGCTCCTTCTGATTTTGTGCTACTTGAGTCACCACCATCACTTTCTGAGCCGGTAGTATCCCTTAAACCTATTAGAGGGAAGAAAGAAAAATAAGCTTACTTTTCTTTTTAGAACATTTAGATACCTTGGGGTGGTTTTCCACTCGTAAGGGACATGGAAGGCACACCTGAATCATACATTGCAATAAGTTCTCAAATACAATTAAACATTTCTTTTACACAGGCGGAGGTCAATTAGTACCTGCTTCCTTAAAACATTTTGAGGCCAAAACATGGGGCACAAACAGGAATCCTTGCAAAGAAAGACTTGCTAGAAACCATACAAACCAAATTCCTGAGAGCCATCTTAGCTGCACCTAATGGAACTCCAAATGCCCAGTTAAGAATTGAAATAGGCAAGCCTCAAATTCAGGTAAGAGCCTGGAAGATGATGATCATTCATTGGCTTAAAATGCAATTCTTTCCAGAGGGATTGTCCTCACTAATGTTGATTGACAACTTTCCCTCCCCCTGGAAACAGGCGATGGATCAAAAGCTGGGCTGTTATGGGCTCCCACTAGTATTCTTAATGTCCCTAGGCTTTGACCAAGAAAAGCAAGTAGTAATCAATAGAATGAAGGACATGGAGTTCCAAGAAGTACTAAATAGGTTGCCTCTCCACAGTAGGGACAAAATCAAACGGGGTGTGTGGGAATCAGCAAGATATCTAAATGACCTGATCTTCCCAAAACAAAGAATAGCTTTCTTCAGAGCCAGATTTAGAATTCTTCCCTCAGAACTCCTCCGGGGAAGATATAAGAGAACACCAATAGCAGAACAGTATGTATATGTGGTAAAGGAGAAGCGGAAGATATCTCACATGTTTTATTGTACTGTGAGTTATGCAGAATTTATAGGTCAGCATATATTCTGTTCTTACTAGAGAAATTGCCAGGGAGGGCAGACAATTTTTATGAAGGCTTTCTCCTCCAGGATTCAGTGTTGCTGCAATGTCCACAAGAAAAAAATTGATTACAGAATTATAGCTGTCACCTTGTACCAATTTTCTGGAGATATCTCTAACAATTTTTGGAACAATATATTTACTCACATACTTATCGGCTTTTCACCCACGTAAACTAGGGAGTGACCCATTTGAGAACATGTATTTTCTTAGCAGGGATGTTATTATCCACGATTAATGCCAGTACAATTTTTTTTAATATATTGTAAAAGGTGATGTCAATTAATGGTCTATGACCATAATAAAGATATATTCTATTCTATTCTATTCTATTCTATTCTATTCTATTCTATTCTATTCTAAGCTTATTCTTAAGATTATTTTATAACAGTACAATCAGCAAAATAAAAAAATCCCTCATGAACTAGATTAATAGTACAATACTGAAATTAATTTTAAAACATTGTTCCAACTGAGAGCACAGCAACCAGGACCAGTTTGATTATGCTTATGGAGAACATATGGAGATATATATATCGAAACGTTTCAAAAACACTCTTAATTTTACACGGGAAATGACCCGAATAAACCAAAACCTACATATATAATAATAATAATAATAATAATAATAATAATAATAATAATAATACTTTAATTTAATTTAATTTAATTTAATTTGTAAACCTCTCTCTCCCCCGAAGGGACTCGAGGCAGTGCACAGGGGATTAAAAATACACATATATAAAAACCAACAGACATTATAATACAAATTTAAAATGAATTAAGCCTAGATCCTACGCTAAAATCCCTGACTATCTAAAAACTAATACCACTAAAAATCCCTAATAAAACAATTTGAGTATTCAGCTTGAGGTAAATGGGTCTATTAAGCCAAGCCGGCCAGACAGAAGAAGTGAGTTTTTAGTTTTTGACGGAAGGAGCAGAGGTCCGTAGTTGCTCTAATTTTGGGGGGAAGGTCGTTCCAGAGGGTCGGGCCCGCCACAGAGAAGGCCCTTCCCCTGGGTGTCACCCGCTGGCATAACCTAGTAGACGGCACCCGGAGAAGTCCCTCTCTGTGGGAGCGAATCGGTCGAAGGGATGTATGGGGCAGGATGCGATCCCACAGATAGCTAGGTCCCGAGCCATGGATCTCTTTAAAGATGATAATCAACACCTTGAAGCGCACCCGAAAGACAACAGGCAGCCAGTGCAGCTCGCGCAGGAGTGGTGCTACATGGGAAAACCTAGAGGTTCCCATAACTGCCCGCACGGCCGCATTCTGGACAAGCTGCAATCTTCGGGTGCACCTCAAGGGGAGCCCCATGTAGAGAGCATTGCTGTAGTCCAGTCGAGATGTCACGAGTGCATGGGTGACTGTGCAAAGGGTACCCCGGTCCAATAGGGGACGCAACTGGCGAACCAGGCGAACCTGGTAAAACGCCCTCCTGGCCACGGCCGTCACTTGATCTTCCATGGACAGCCGTGCATCAAGGATGACACCCACGTTGCATGCCCCATCCACGGGGGTAGATGTTCGCCCCCTATGGCCAGTGATGGAGTCAACTGGTTTTACCGGGATGCCAGAAACCACAGCCACTCGGTCTTGGACGGGTTGAGTCTGAGTCTGTTCCTTCCCATGCAGGCCCGCACGGCTTCCAGACACCGGCACATCACCTCGATGGCATCGTTGGGGTGGTTTGGGGTAGATACGTACAGCTGCGTATCATCAGCGTAGAGATGGTACTCTACCCCAAAACCACGGATGATCTCACCCAGTGGCTTCATATATGTGTTGAACAGGAGTGGCGAGAGGACCGACCCCTGAGGCACCCCACAAGTGAGGGGTCTTGAGGTCAACCTCTGCCCTCCTGCCAACACAAATTGCGATCGACCGGAGAGGTAGGAGGAGAACGGTGCCCCTCACCCCCCAATCCCTCCAGCCGATGCAATAGGATACCATGGTCGATGGTATCAAAAGCCGCTGAGAGGTCTAATAGGACCAGGACCATATATACCATATGCATATGGTCCTGGTCTAATAGGACCAGGACAATATATGTGTGTGTGTGTGTTACGTTTTTGAGCTGATCAATAAATAGGTCAGGAAGACTAGGATAGCTCTATTTCAAGCTTTTTAGCTCTCATCAGCTAGCCATACCCTTACTGGGATTTTAACCGGGGCTGTATTACATGCCAAGCGAGAGCCTTGTCATTAAGTCAGCTCGGTTCTCTTCTTGTCAGCTGAGACAGGAGGATAGTTATATATAATTGTTTCCACAACACCCTGTTAGGGTCCCAATTAAGGGAGGAAGCATACAAAACGTAACACACATATAAAAAAAATATGTTAGTTTTATGAGCTGATCAATAAATAAATCAGAGAGACTAGTATAGATCTATTTTGAGCTTTTTAGCTCTCATCAGCTAGCCATACCCTTACTGGGATTCGAACCGGGACTGTATTGCATATCAGGCAGGAGCCTATAACCATTCAGCCAGTTAAGCTCTCCCAATTGCATCAGCTGAGACAGGAGGATTAGTATCTATAATTATTCCACAACACCCTGTTAGGGCCCCAATTAAGGGAGGAAACATACTTGCTCAACCCGACCAAGACCGAGTGGCTGTGGTTTCCGGCTGCCCGATTCAACCAGCTTTCTCCAACGCTGGCCATAGGGGGCGAACATCTTGCCCCTGTGGATGGGGCGCGCAATTTGGGAGTCCTCCTGGATACCCGGCTGTCTATGGAAGAGCAAGTGACAGCCGTGGCCAGGAGGGCGTTTTACCAGGTTCGCCTGGTTCGCCAATTGCGCCCCCTATTGGATCGGGACGCCCTTCGCACAGTCACTCATGCCCTCGTGACATCCCGACTGGACTACTGCAACTCCCTCTACATGGGGCTCCCCTTGAGGTGCACCCGGAGGCTTCAGTTAGTTCAGAATGCAGCCGCGCGAGCAATTATGGGAACCACTAGGTTTACCCATGTAACACCGCTCTTGCGCGAGCTGCACTGGCTGCCTGTCGTCTTCCGGGTGCGCTTCAAGGTGCTGGTTATCATCTTTAAAGCGCTCCATGGCTCGGGACCTAGCTACCTGCGGGATCGGATCCTGCCTCACACATCCTCACGGCCGATTCGCTCCCACAGAGAGGGACTTCTCCGGGTGCCGTCCACTAGACTTTGTCAGCGGGCGACGCCCAGGGGAAGGGCTCTCTCTGTGGCGGGCCCGGCCCTCTGGAACGACCTTCCCCCCGATATTAGAACGACCACGGACCTCCGCTCCTTCCGCCTGAAACTAAAGACACATCTTTTCCGCCTGGCCGGCCTAGGGTAGTCTCTCTCTCTATGGGTTTTTTAATTGTTTATTTATATTGAGTGGGGATTTTTAGTTAATGGGATTTTAGCACAGGTGTTTGTTTAATCTGTTTTAAATTGTATGTATTTTTGTATATTTATGGTTTTTATTCTCCCTGTGCACCGCCCCGAGTCCCTGTGGGGAGAGGGAGCGGTTAATAAATTCAGTTTTATTATTATTATTATTATTATTATGTTTCCTTTTCTGCCTTTCAGCTCATCACCAGAGACCATCTAGACAGAAAGCCATGAATTCCGTTGTGTGATTAGGGTATAAGTGATAAGGGTATGGCTAGCTGATGAGAGCTAAAAAGCTCGAAATAGATCTATACTAGTCTCTCTGATTTATTTATTGATCAGCTCATAAAACTAACACACATATTTAAAAAATCACACAATATATATCACACACACACACACACACAGAGAGACGGAAGTAGAATTATTTTATTTATTTATATCCCTCATATAATAATATATAGTAATATTCTAAGATCTTTCACAGGATAATAGAGCTGGGTACAATCTGACTAGGATATAATGCACCACTATTCTTAGAGTTTACACTCCAAACGTTTGGGCAGCCAGAGGAGAGTTTCAGTTAAAATCTCAATAAATGAACAAATTCACACAGCTTTTATAAGCTAAACAAATTAACTGAAATAAGCAGAAGTGATTACCAGAATCACCTTGTTTATATGTCATACTAGCTTTAAATAATCCACAAAAAGACATCCATTTTTAAATAACTATGCAATGAAAAAAAATGGATATCTATTTGTCAGAAAATAAATGAAATGCTACATCAGCTATGATTTAAAATATAATCCACATATTGGGTTTTTATACACAGTATATAATTTACAACAAACTAATTATATAATCAATATTGTAAATTATTTAAGAGAGAAATTATTTAAAACAGAAACAGAAAGCAGAAGTTAATCAAATATGCAATCAAATAGACTGCATAACATTATCTCTGCCAACATGCTCTCTACATGGGGCTTCCCTTGAGGTGCACTCGAAAGCTACAGTTAGTGCAGAACGCAGCCGCGCGGGTGATTACGGGAGCCCCTAGATGCTCCCATATAACACCAATCCTGCGCGAGCTGCACTGGCTTCATGTGGTCTTTCGAGTGCGCTTCAAGGTCCTGACGACCATCTTCAAAGCGCTCCATGGCTCGGGACCTAGTTACATGCGAGACCGTCTCCTGCCCCATACATCCCTACGGCCGATTCGCTCCCACAGAGAGGGCCTTGTCAGGGTGCCGTCGGCCGGACAATGCCGACTGGCGACACCCAGGGGAAGGGCCTTCTCTGTGGCGGGCCCTACCCTGTGGAACGACGTGCCCCCTGAACTCCGTACCATTACTGACCTCCGCCTCTTCCGCCAGTGTTTAAAAACAAGCCGGCCTTGTTGTTTCATCAAGCTGGCCTTGCATAGCCTCCACTGTTGACTAGTTTAGATAGTTTTAAAATGGGGGGGTCTTAATTGGTTTTTAGCACAGGATTTCATATTTAATAAGCTTTTAAACTTTTATATTTTTGTATTGTTTTGTATATTATTTTAATTTTCCTGTGCGCCGCCCTGGGTCCGTTTGGAGAAGGGCGGGATATAAATCGAATAAAATAATAAAATAAAAAAATAAACATATTGAATAAAATATCTACCCAAGGAAATCTTGTTGAAAAGTACATCCAGTGGTGGGATTCAATTTTTTTTACTACCGGTTCGGTGGGTGTGGCTTGATAGCCATGTGACTGGGTGGTCATGTGACTGGGTGGGTGTGGCCAACTTGACGTCACTCATATCAAGGGGTGCCTTGCCTGGCCGCTCCTCACCTTCAAGGCCTCAATGAGATACATTTTCCCTGTCTATTTATTTACTACTGAACATCCAAAATACACTATTTAATCTTCTATATAGAATTATAATATCCTTCTAGAATTATAATATCCATTAACAATCATAAATGACTTAGATGAGGGAACTTACCAAATTTACGAATGATACTAAGCTGGCAGGAATAGCCAACACCTTAGCTCCATGATGGTGAACCTATGGTGTGCATGCCGGACACCATAGCAGTGCTGTCATCCAGGACAGGTGGGCCGAGGCTTCCCTCCCTCCCCACCCAAGCAGACTTCTTGTGTGACCCCAGGTGGTCCAGAGCACCTGGCCAGCTTGGGCACTCCAGAAGAGTCAGTGCGGCCCATCGACTGTCCCCATTTAAGAGAAGAGTTAGGAATCCTTGTGTGCACAGATGCCACCTGCTATTTACCATCCCCCTCCCTCCGCCTAATTTGGGGCGAGTCTGAAGTGGTTCATGGGGAGGGGGGAAGGAAGCGAGGTTAGTGACCAACCAGCTTGGGTGCATGGAGCAGCAGAGCAGGGAGGGAGGGAAGCCCTGGCCCACCCATCCTCACCATTGCTTCCCCCTCGGCCCTGGCTGGGATGCTGGAGTCGCCAGGAGAAGGAGAAGTGAATGGCCTTCTGCCACTGTGGCTCCTCCTCCTCCTCCTGCCAGCCTCAAAATTCAGGGAGCATCCAGCATGGCTGGAATGGCTTTGCAGGCTGTTTGTGCCGACAAAGGTTGGTGCGGGAAGTTTTCCAGGCACAAAACAAGGCATGAGGGGGTGGGGCGCATGGGTGGGGGCTGTGCGCATGCAGGGCGTATGTACAGAGAAGTGTGCGTGGGGCATGTGCACATGCACAGGGGTCGTACATTGCATTATGGATGCTGGCATACATGTGTGCTGTTGCATGCGTGCACTTTTGGCACATGACAACAAAGAGGTTAACCATCACTTCCCTAGATGATAGTGTCACGATCCAAATGGATCTTGACAGACTTGAACACTGAGCCCTATCTAACAAAATAGAATTGAATGTAGAGAAAGGTAAAGTCTTGCACTTAGATAAGAAAAGTCAAAAGTATACATATAGACTGGGCAATACCAGGCTTAACAGTAGTAACTGTGAGAGGGATCTTGGAGTCTTAGTGGACAACCAATTAAATATGAGCCAGTGTGTGGTGTGCAGTGGCAGCCAAAAAAGCCAATGTAATCCTAAATTGCATTAACAGAGGGATTCAATCAAGATCACGTGAGGTACTAATTACCACTGTATAAAGCTCTAGTAAGATCACTGCATCCAGTTTTGGTTACCACATTATAAAAAAGATATTGAGACTGGAAAGAATGCAGGGAAAAGCAACAAAGATTATTAGAGGACTGGAGTCTAAAACATGAAGAATGGTTACAGGAACTGGGCATGGCTCGCCTTTTGAAGAAAAGTACCAGGGGAGACATGATAGCAGTGTTCCAATATTTGAAGGGCTGACACAGAGAGGAGGGAGTCAACTTGTTTTCCAAAGCACCTGAAGACCAGACAAGGAATAATGGATGGAAACTGATCAAGGAGAGATTCAACCTAGAAATAAGGATGAATTTTCTGATAGTGAAAAAAAACCAACCAATGGAACAGCTTGCATTCAGAAATTGTAGGAGCTTCATCACTGGAGGTTTTCAAGAAAAGACTGGACTTCCATCTGTCAGAAATGGTGTAGGGTCTCCTGATTGGACAGTGAGATGGACTAGATGACCTACAAGGTCATTCTTCCAATTCTGTTAATCTGTTATCTTATCTTAAAGATGTAATACTAAGACATTATGTCCAACTTATGCTTTTAAACTGCAAATGGCTTGAGTATTTGACAGTGCTAATTGCTGCTTTGGAAAATTTGCGTATACAATAATTCTGTTCAACTTTTCAAGCAGCCCTTTGGGTTATTGTGGGTGTATATAAAAGTATGAAGGTTCTGTTGATATAAGTCGCATGTAAACGGTAAATCAACAAAGAATTTGGGGAAGAAAAAGAAGCAACCTAATGGAAGCAAATGAATGCAGGAGGAAATAGTAAAAGAAGAATACATCTGCTGCTGTGGCCTAGAGGTGGAGCTCTTGCCTCACAAGCAGGAGGTTGTGAGTTCGGTTCTAGGTAGAGGAAGATGTAGGGTCTCCTGCTTGGGCAGGGGGTTGGACTAGATGACCTGCAAGGTCCCTTCCAACTCTGTTTAATCTGTTAATACTTTCCTCAACAGAATGAGTGTTGGCTAACGGTAAGAAAAAAGGATGCAGAGGAACAAACTCAAAACAATTACACTCGTATTATAGAATTCTATATAAATGTGTGGAGTTATAATGTTGTGGATTCAATCAGAAGAAGGAGCATGATACTGAAAAGAAGAACCAAGTTTTATTATAACAATTGTTGGGTGCCTGCTTCACAGGAAAATATTGGGTGCCTGCTTCAGATTCTAACACTTGAATCCCAGCATCTAAAGCAGCAGGGGAGCCAAAATCTTCGTCCCCTGCATTGTCTTCGTCTTGTTCGTGGGCTTTAAAAAAAGCCAAAACCCCCTGGGGGGTGGGTGGCTTGAAGCTAAGGAGGAGCATCCTGTGAGGTTCCAGGAGAAATCGCAACTCTCTTGCAGAGCCCCTGGTTTTTTTTCCTTTTTGCCAAGTTGAGAGAAGAGTTAGCCTAAGACAGGGGTCTGCAAAGTCGGCTCTTTTAAGACTGGTGGACTTCAACTCCCAGAATTCCCCAGCCAGCTATGCTGGCTGGGGAACTCTGGGAGTTGAAGTCCACCAGTCTTAAAAGAGCCAACTTTGCAGACCCCTGGCCTAAGATGTCTGTCACAAAGCTGGTGACAGCTTAACATGCAAGAAAAGTGCTGGTGCAGATTTGGTAATCAGCTTTCAGAACTGGGCGAAAAGAATCCTTTTTAATTCAAAGTGTAACCCCAAAAGAATACTCAGGAAAGAGAGACTCATAATTATTTTTAAATTGGCTGTGTTGTAGCTATTTTGAGTAAAATTTTAGAACCTTGAAATGGAAAATAATAATAATAATAATAATAATAATAATAATAATAATAATAATAATAATAATAATAATAATAATAATAATAATAATAATATTTAATTTATAGACCGCTTCCTCTCCCCAAAGGGACTCGGAGCGGTGCACAGGGGAATTAAAAAATACAGACATAAAAATACATATAGATAGATAAAATAGATAGATAAAATAGATAGATAAAAACAATTTATCCCTGCGCTAAATAAAAGAATTAAAGGAAGAAAAAAAATTGTTAAAATACAGAAGACTGTATACCACATTTAAACTTTGCAGTATACAGTAAAATTGTATAAAGAAGAATAAGAGTGATTTAACAGTGCCACCTGCTGACGAAGGAAGGAAGGTAAAACATACACCCCAAATCCTGGAAAGACTTGGCTTGTGGAAATTCAAGTATGAGTTCAAGAAAACTTAATTGCTAAAAAGACTCCTAAAAGCTCCAAAGTAAAATTGAATTGACAGAAGGAGTTATGAAAGTTCATTGTTGGACTAACTAGAGCAGGGGTCTGCAAAGTTGGCTCTTTTAAGACGGGTGGACTTCAACTCCCAGAATCCCCCAGCCAGCATAGCTGGCTGGGGAATTCTGGGAGTTGAAGTCCACCCGTCTTAAAAGAGCCAACTTTGCAGACCCCTGAACTAGAGGAACAGATTCAATGTTGGACAAAAAGAAACAAATAAATAAAAATGAAATTGAGTGGAACCTGGGAAGAAATTGCTTTGTTAATCTGGGGCATTAAAGACATCTTGACAAGAGGATTTGAGGAGATTATGAATGAAATGCAGAGCATAGATGAAAAGCCGGAAACTACAGCACAAAAGACAAGGAGAAACCAGGATGCTCATGAAGAGGAGGAGTCAACTGAAAGAGCATCTGGAAAAACAGAACAAACAAAACAACAAGCAAGAAGACAAAAAGGAGATAAAATAAAAATAATAAATATTGATGAAATAAACCAAGCAGAGAGTATTTTAAGGGAAGTTAAACAGAAACTGGAAATGCAAGAAGAATTTTTTGGGAGAGAAATAGGGTCAAGGGTAGATCATTTGAAACTTAGACAATAGACTAGGGTAGAGAAGGGAGAAAGATTTAAGAGGATTGGCCAAGCAGTGCAAGCACATAGAGAAGACCCAAGAAAGGAATATGGAGATAAGCTAAGAAATGGAAAATTAAAGCCTTAAAGCGGGTGAGAGATGATGGATAAAATAAGGGGAGTATTTCTTAAAAATAACAGTGAGATAAGTTAAAATAGGGCTGGAAGTTAGAAAAAGGAGGATTAATGTAATATATGTATGTATGTATGTATGTATGTATGTATGTATGTATGTATGTATGTATGTATGTATGTATGTATATATATATATATATATATATATATATATATATATTCAGGTAAATTAATAAGAAGGTAATCTAGGTTTTCAGTGTTGAAAATTTTGAATGTGTCTGAATAAAAGGGTGATGATGACTATAAAAATAACGTATAGAAATATTGATTAAGCAAAAGATTGAAGATTATAACTTAATATAAATGTGTATTAATAGTATAACTATAAATTTGTTAAAAATTACAAATATGATTATCAACATTTTATGCGTAATAAAAGGAATGATAGGTAGAATTTGATTGGCATGAAAATAACATATTGAACTATTGAACAAGATAATAAGGAAAGTTCATAATTCAACAAAACGTGTATTGTTATTAGAATTATATAACTTGTCAAATATAACTAAGATTGAACATTATTTGTTTTAAAATGTGATTAGAAAGGGGATATCCTTAAAATATAACTGGCATAACTAAAAATCAGAAAGAAGAACAAGGGAAGATTATAATTCAATATAAATTTGTCTATTACTATTAGAATTATATAAGTCTGTTAAACATAACAAATATGATTATTGGTATATCTGTAGTGAAAGGAGAAATGTCAAGAATATGGAGATTGGCATTAAAATATTATACTGAAATATGGAATAATTAAGGAAAGATTATAATTCAACAAAGAATATGTATTACTACTAAAAGTGTATAAGATTGTTAATTGTGTTAAATATGACGAGTATTGTTTTATTTGTACTAAAATGTAACTCTGGTTCCACACTAGTAGTAAGAGTACATACCGTTTTTAGGGCTAATTAGCCCTGCCCCTTTTGTTTTGTTTATGTTGTAACCTTGCCCCCATTTATGATGTGTTTTGTTTACAGTGTAGCCCCACCCCTTTTGGGACATCATGCACCCCCCAACCCCCAAACAGTCAATATATGCAAAAATTAAAAATAAAATGTGGTATTTATATGCATGCTTATTTAGGGCAATAGGACAGAGGGCAAGGGGCAAGTTGGGGCCTGTCCCGGGGGATGGGTTGATGTGTGGACATGCTCAGTATACAGTTGTTAGAGAGCATGCGTGCGACACTCATGATTGCACATATGGCAAGGTTGCTTAGGGGCATGTTCAGACCTGCCCCAGGTGTGACCTGCTTTCAACAGGGATTGATAAAAAGGAGGTCTCTGCAGACATTAGCCAATATGGACACTTAAAACATAGCAAGAGCTTAATATTAACATGGTCCCTTGTGCCGGAAATAATAAAAAGGCTGTAGATCCTTCTTCATCAAGGTCCAAGTTAAGACCTGTTTTGACAGATTGTCATAAAGTATGCTGTACTTACTCTGTTTGACAAAGATATGTATTACTTCAGACCTATTTTGTATGGACGTCATCTACCTTGTTGTAACGTGAGGGATATGGTACAATGGAGAGGTGTAACTAACATTGACAGTTCTTACCCAGTGTCCAGGGAAATGATCAAGAGATGTTATTTATTGCCTATCCAAGGAACCGGCATGAGTTAGTAAAATACATGTTATATATTCAAATGTGTAATTCAAGATAACACTGTTACCATCATGATAGGTAATGAATTAATATATTTTCCAGGGTTTGTTCCGGGTTATTAATGAATTAATACATTTTCCAGGTTCTGTTATGGGTTATAATTATAGCATCAGCGACTCCTTTTTTTTTTATATTGAAAAAGTTTTATTGGTTTTTACAATTTTTTCCAGTAGAGTAAGGTAAGGTGATGCAAAAAAAATATAGAGAACTTTTACGTCAAAATCGTTGGCCCCTCCAGGGCTTCATAATAAGACATTGGTAATACATTTTTCAATAATACTACAACGTGAAGATAAATGCATACATCATAAATTCTAAATTCTATGCTGGCAATCATGTACAAACATCCAGATAAAAAGTTATACTGTATTAATAAAAAGCAAAGTCATTTTTTAGATCTAAGTCTCTTGGCAATTGTGTCTTCTTGTTCTCCTCCCTGTCCCCCAGCGTGCGGGGCCGTGGCCCCCTCTGCCCCCCCTGGATCTTCCCCCAGGATAGAGGAATGTTTTTTAAGAAAGGCTTCCGCCTCAACAACTGTTTTAATCCTTACTCTTCCTCCTTCCCAGAACACCAACATCCCTTCCGGCATCGCCCACTTAAACCAAATCCCGTGGTTAAACACTTTTTTAGATAAGAAGGAATACTTCCTTCTCACCTCTCTAATCTTTTTTGGGATCTGCTCCAAGATAGCGACTTCCTTTTGTTGGTAAATTAACGGACCCTCTCTCTGCGCCTTCAAAATTCCCTCCCTAGTCGACCTTCTAACAAATTTAATATGTATCTCTCTGGGTACTTCATTTACCCTGGCATATGTTGAATTTATTCTATAGACTAGGTCAATGTCCCCCCTGATCTCCTCTTTAGGTTTGCGTAAATAGTCTGCTAAAATTGTACTCATGAGATCAGGGGGGCATTCACCAGTTTCCTCCGAAATATTCTGAAATCTTAGAAAATATGACATCCTTTCAAAATCCATCCTAGACATATGACCAGTCAGATCTCCAATTTCACTATTAACAGTTTTAAGTTCTCCCTTTGCCCCAGCCAACCCCACTTCCAACTCCTCGGTCTTCTGTGTGTTCTCCATCAATTTTTTCTGTGTTTCCAAAAGTTCAAGCTTAGAACTGCAATGATCTTTCCTCAAGGCTTTAATTTCCAGCACCAAGGAGTGTAACACTTCTTCCATAGCTGTCATCCTTTGTTCCAATCCTGGGTTTTCTGGTTGTTTTTGTGAAGCCATGGTAAGCTTTAAAGTCAGTGCCACTAAGATGGCGTTTTTTGGGTGCGGCCGCTAGAGCAGATCAGGAGAAGAAAATTCAAATCAAAGTTGTAACAAGTTATAGAGCCCAGAAGAGAAGCAATTTTCACAGTCAATTATTAAGACAAAGAAGGCACTCCAGGGAAGGAATCAATTAATCCAAAAAAATTTTCCATTGGTTGAGAGAGGCAGTCCAAATCACAAAGAGATGTTGGTAATTTTCCATAAAAAAATAGTCATTTAGGAACAAAGGGCAGCCATCTTCCACCGCCCGGTCTGGCAGCCAGCAGGAGAAAGTAACAGAGAAAATTGTTTCAATAAAGCCGGACTTAGATACATTGTATAGAAACAAGCCGCGAAGCACTTTCACTTGTTCCACAAAGGTCCGGATGCGAAATATCCGCTTCCTCCCATCGAGGAGCCATTTCTAAACGCCGCTGTTAGAGATCCATGGGGGGGTTTAACAAACACCCCCCTCCACGTTTTTCTCAATCCAAGCCGCCAGCAAAATAAAGTTAAAGTCACTCACTCTCCACCTTGCCGCCAAAGCCCCGGCAAAGCCATCCGACCCAAGCGCTCCGCTCTCTCCAAATCCATTATACGTTACCGTCCTCCGTTGGCGAAGGGAACCAAGCCCCCCGCAGCATGTCTTCTTCCACCTAGACCGAAGATAAGGAGTGTTCCCCAGCCGCCGCCAGGCTGAACCAGTCCAGGCAAGCCAGTCCTACGGAGGGTCCCCCCCAAAAAAGGGGCACTCCGCCCCGTTTGGGGCAGAAAAAAGAACAAAACGGCAGACGAGTCCCAGGACTCATCCGTCGCCGCCAGAAGCCGGAACAGGAAGTCCCCAGCGACTCCTTAATAACAAACTTATTAATAGATGAAGAGTCTGTGGAGGAGTTCTTAGATAAATTAAACTAAATTGATTTTTTACTGCAGCTTTTGCTGATAAAGATAAACAATAAATGGAGACAGTTGCTGTTAGCTTTAATAATGGGCTATTTTTTATATTTTACTAGAAACGGATTTTGGATATAAACATGACAAGAGTCTGATTCTTTCAAGAAGCGCCTCAAGTGAGGAAGAATCTAAGGAGGCCAGAGGTGATTGTCAGTGCCCTACGAAGCCTATTAACAGCATTGGGGGGGGAGGTCTTAGGAAGTTAGGAACAGTTCTATTCAGTAAGATTTTGGAGAAGAAAAGGCAGCACCTGGTTGATTTCAATGTGGAGGGTCTATTTCTGTGTTTTGCAGGCAGCCTGCTGTTATTATTAGATAACAGGGTGTCTATTAAACAAGAAATTATTACCAGACTCACGGACCTCCATAGCACACCCGGGATATCTACAGCCCACAGAATTGATTTCTCATAGATACACATATTTGAGGACTACTTCAATATAACAATAAAGATGGTGTTTTATCATGAAGTGGGGGCGGAGGTTTTTTGTAACTAGAGATAGCCTGCAAGAAAAAGTGTTGTTTATGATGTTACCTGATTGTACTTACTACTACTAAAAAAAAATCAAAGGTTTCATGGGTGTACATTACTTCTGCATACTGTGCCACACAGCGTATCACCACAAATTTAGACACAATTATCAATATTTTTGTCGAGCCTATTCGGGGGTCAGAATGCTGCGAAGTGACTGGCGAGAGGGTGAGATGCTGTACGTGCAAATTGCTTTGCCATTCTAAGCCGTGTCTTGATAGGCACGAACACTTGGCTTTGGAAGGAACAATTATTTGTGAGGATAATGTATTTTGTTCCAGGTGTGGTATCTATGTGTCTGCACCATATGTTGAATGTAAGAAGTTGACGGGCAGATATTGTAACACTGAAGTAGATAAGTCTGTAGGGACGTTTATGTTTTCTGAAAAAAAAATTTAAAAAAATTTTTTAAACCAAATGTCAACTACAGATACATTGTGTATGATTTTGAATGTTGTCAAGAAACAGGGACACACATACCGAATTACTGTATTTTTCGGAGTATATGATGCACTCCCCCCCAAAAAAGAGCGTGGAAATGTTGATGCATCTTATACATCGAAAAGAGCCATTTTTGTCCTCCAAAGCCCTACCCCCAAATGGGCTGTTTTTCACAAAAATAGAGGCCTTTTTGCCTTGCCTTTTCCCCCCAGCAGCACTCTGCAGGCTTCAGCAGGGTTGGGGCAAGGCAAAAATGGCCCTGTTTTTGTGAAAAACAGGGCCATTTTTGCCTTGCCCCAGCCCTGAAACTGGCAGAGAGCTGCTGGGGGCTAAAGGAAGGCAAAAATGCTTTTTTCTTACTTACCTCTTCGAAATCTTGGTGCATCTTATAGTTCAAAAAATACAGTATGTATACGCCATGGAAATGCTAGATGATAGTGATGTTAGGAAATGGGAATGGTATGGAGATAAGTGTCTGGAGGAATTTGTGAAAATGTTTGTACAGCCTAAGTTTAGAGGATCTACATTCATCACACACAACTCCAAGAGTTATGATAGATAACTAATCCTCAGGCAGGTGGTTAAGGTGCAATTGTTAACTCAGGGGAGTAAACTGTTATGCATAACTCTACCAATCTTTCATATATGTTTTATTGACAGCCTTTCTTTTTTACCCATGAAATTGAGTAAAATGCCTAAAGCAATGGGCTTTGAAGGCTCAAAGGGGTGTTTTCCTCATTTGTTCAATACTGCCGAGAATCAAGACTATGTTGGAACATTGCCAGATGCCAAGTATTATAGTCCTGAAACCATGATGCACGGTGAGAAAGAGGAATTTGAGAAATGGTAGGCTTCTAATGAAGGTACAGCACCTAACCTCAAAAAGGACCTTGCTTACTACTGCAAACAAGATGTCAAGATACTGTGAGAGGCCTGTAATAGATTTAGGGAGCAAGTGATGGAAATGACAGGTAGAGTTTTTTTCACAGGGAAGGGTGAGATATTCTTGAAGAGAGGGGGACTTGCAGCATTGACCCTTTCCAGTATGTAACATTAGCATCTATTTGTATGGCCCAGTACCGGTTCATGTTTTTGACGAAGGATACCATAGCTCTAGCGCAGGGGTGGGCAAACTTTGCAACTTTAAGTCTGAAGGACTTCAGCTCCCAGAATTCTCCAGCCAGCAAAGCTCTAGCGTCTCTGGACAATTACTAGAAGAGCAATTGCTTTATACAGTGGTTGATGTATATAGAACATACTGAAAAGATCAACATCCATCATGCTCTCTAAGGCAGTGAAAAGCAAGTAGGTAGTTATTTTTTGGATGGATTTGCCATCATAAACAGAGTGCCCACAACGTTTGAATTTTATGGTTGTTTTTTCATGGTTGCCCTATATGCTACAATGCCCATGACTTCAACAGTCTGCTTGATTTGACCTATGGCATGTTGCCCTCTCACACTAGGACTAGAGAAGAATACCTGAAGAGTGTAGGGTATGTAGTATGCGTCATCTGGGAACACGAATGGGCCGATATGTTAAAGAATGATGAATTTGAAACATTTTCTAACAGATAATAAATTTCCAACTCCTTTGAATCCCACAGATGCATTTTTGGGGGGGTCGAACAAATGCTACATGTCTGTACTATAAACCAAAGCAGGGTGAACAAATCTTACATTATGATTTTACAAGCTTATATCCCTTTGTGAACAAGAACAAGATTTACCCAATAGGCCATCCAGAAATAATATACCAAAACTTTGGGGATATAAAACAGTATTTTGGATTTGCAAAAGTCAGTGTACACACTGAGGGGACTCTACTTTCCAGTACTCTCACATAGGTCAGGAGGGAAATTAATGTTTAGTCTGTGTGCAACCTATACAGAAAAACGACAAGTCATGGAGTGCCTCCACAAGAAAGAGCCTCCACAAGAATTGGCATGTGGTGCACTGTAGAATTGAATGTCGCTGTGTTGAAAGGCTACAGAATTGCAGAGATCTACGGTTTGACATTTTGAAAGGAAGACAAAAAAATTGTTTTGAAGCTATATTAACATGCATCTCCATCAAAACAGGAGGCTAGTGGTTATCCTGATTGGTGCAAAACAGAGGAAGATAAAGATTATGTTTGAGATTATGAAAAGAAGGAGGGAGTCCTCTTATGCCGGGAACATATTGAAGTCAATCCTGCTAAAAGGCAAATTGCTAAGTTGTTTTTAAACTCCTTGTGGGGTAAATTTGGCCAGGCAACCAATCATCTGACTATGTCTGTAGTGACAGATCCTGAGGAATTATTTAAGTATCTTTTTGTGCCCTATTACGATGTGTCCTCCTGCGAATTTATGGATAATGAAGCAGCTGTTGTAACATGGAAAGCCACTAAAAATCACCCTACTGAGTCAATGTGTACAAATGTGTTCATTGCCAGTTTTACAACTGCTTATGTGTGATTAGAATTATACAGTTTATTGGATCGTTTGGGGGACAGAGGTCTCTATCAGAATACTGATTCCATCATTTATATTAGCAGAGGGGGTGTGTGGTCACCAGCATTAGGCAATTATTTAGGGCAGCTGACAAGCAAGATTCCTCCAAACACTTCAATCACCGAGTTTATGGCAGCGGGTCCCAAAACCTATCGGTATGCTTTGTCAACAGGTGGTACTGTGTTAAAGGTGATGAGTTTAACGTTAAATAGTGCCAACAGTATTAAGGTTAACTTTGAAAGCTTGAAAGATTTGGTTGATGAGTATTGTCTAACGGAGAGTGAGGAAAAGAAAGATAGCAAGGTACAATAGCCGGGAATTGTTAGGATTAAGAAGCAGTGGACTCTGGAAACACGGGTGCTCAGAAAAACTCTAAACGTTGTCTATTTTAAAAGGGTGCTCAAAACAGAGGATTACTGTACGCTGCCTTACGATTAAGTATGATGAGACTGTGCATAGTTTGTACATCCTTTCTCATGTATTTCTCATGTATTATAAGTAGATTTTCCAATCCTGGGAAATCTTATTTTATAAAAATAATCATTTGAACTTTTCCTGTAGCTGGAGCTGATTGGAGGTGCAGCTGGAGGGGGGATTTAAAGACACAAAAAGGAAGAGTAAGTAGTGGCTAAAACAAATGCTAGAACACGTATTATCTGAAATGCCTCAAAACATTATATGGCTTTATAACTGTTGACAGACTCTGTACAAAGTATTGCTTAATAAATTTCCTAATATTAAGTTTATGGAGCGTCTTCCTGATTTTTTTGAAGATACTGACTTGTTTCCACCGAATGAAACCAATTTAACAGCGGTAGACGATCTCATGGCAACCGCAGGTGACAGCGAGCAAATAGAGAAAGCTTTTACACAGTATGTCCATCACAAAAACCTTAGCCTTATTCTCATACTTCAAAACCTTTTTTCAAGGTAAGAAAATGAGAACAATAACTCTAAATGCAAAATATTTGGTGTTATTCTGATGTCCCCATGACCAGATGCAAGTAGTCACATTGTCACAACAAATGTACCCTTCTAACACTCGGTATATTTAGAAGTATTCCAAGATGCCACTAGCAAACCCCATGGCTATCTTTTAGTTGATCTGGCAGTAGCTACTCCTGATGCCTTTAGGCTGAGAACAGGTCTCTTCCCACCTGAATGGCCAGTAGTTTACACTATAAAAAAGAAGGGTAAAAAGTAGCAGTTTTAACAGAAGGGGTCTCAGTTCATCCAGGATGTCTGAGAAGATGCACAGGAATTGGGGTGTTTTAAAAATATTAGTAAAGGCTGGACCAAAACAGAGAAAGGCCATCTTATACAATGCTAATAATGACCTGATGGGGGCCATAGCCAAACTCTCATACAGCATAGTATTATTTAGATCCGTGTAATGCTCGCTGTGCCCTGTTATAAAACATTCCAAGGATGCATTGGGCGTCAGTGCTGATAAAGTGGGTATCTCGATGTACATGCTGTTTCAAGGCTGGTTTGCATAGGGGTCATTTGAAAATGATCTAGCTCTGATTTGATCCATTCCTCTGAAGCCTCGTGGATAAAAGCCATTTCATGTTAGAAGATGCTGTGTTTGGCACTGTGCTTCCTTCCTTGTGAACGTTTCCTCTTTGCCTGACATGGTTTTTTCACAAGCTTCCTCTTTTTAGGAGACATAGGTGGCCCAACCGAATGTTTCTTTCTGATTACAGCCATACCAGAACCCTCCTGACCACCCCCTACAACGTGTGATACAAAATGGACTGACACATCTCTGACAATGTTATTGGCTGCTTTCATTTACGATTTAATGATTTCTAAGCCTCTCCTCCTATGCCTGTGCCGTACATAACAAGGGGTCCTTGGAAGCCTACTAGACCGTTTCCTGCCTGAACCCTGTAATAGGCAACATAGTCTTGAAGACTCCCACATGGCTTTATCATGACCATCCTTCATTTTTCTGAGGCCTGAAATTAAGCTTAACAACCATCTTACCATGATTAAAAGCTATGTTTTCATTCTAATCCATCTTAATTTCTACAGTAACTGTATCAATATAATGTTTGTTGACGGGCATATAATGTGGTTGCTCAAATGTCGTCATTATTATTTCATTGTCATTACCCTGCATGGGTAAATACCGTAGTAAAGGCACATAGAAATCACCCACAATCTGCAGGCTTACAATATCTGTATAAATATACAGTGTGTTGAATCCTCCAGTAATGTCCACGACAAAGTTGGATGAGTAGTAACAAACTCAAACTCAACCCGTCCAAGACCGAGTGGCTGTGGTTTCCGGCACCCCGGTTCAGCCAGATAAGTTCAACACTGGCCATTGGGGGCGAACAACTGGCCCCCGTGGAGAGGGCGCGCAACTTGGGCGTCCTCCTGGATTCCCGGCTGTCCATGGAGGACCATGTGGCGGCCGTGGCCAGGGGGGCATTTTATCAGGTACGCCTGATACGCCAGTTGCGCCCCTTACTGGACAGGGGGGCCCTTCGCACAGTCACTCAAGCGCTTGTGACATCCCGGCTGGATTACTGTAACTCTCTCTACATGGGGCTCCCCTTGAGGTGCACTCGAAGGCTACAGTTAGTACAGAATGCGGCCGCGCGGGTAATTATGGGTGCCTCAAGGCAAGCCCACATAACACCTCTCCTGCGCGAGCTGCACTGGCTGCCTGTGGCCTTTCGAGTGCGCTTCAAGGTGCTGATGACCATCTTTAAATCGCTCCATGGCTCGGGGCCTAGCTATATACGAGACCGCCTCCTGCCCCATACATCCCTTCGTCCGATCCGCTCCCACAGAGAGGGTCTTCTCCGGGTGCCGTCGGCTGGGCAATGCCGGTTGGTGACACCCAGGGGAAGGGCCTTCTCTGTGGTGGGCCCGGCCCTCTGGAACGACCTACCCCCCGACCTTCGCACTACCTCGGACCTCCGCCTCTTCCGCCAAAGTCTTAAGACGCATTTATTCCAACAAGCCGGCCTGGAATAGCTCTCCGTCTCTGACTTTTTATACTTAAATTATAATTTGGTAGGGTTTTTAAATGGGTTTTAGCACGGGTTGAATAATTTAATATATTTTAATGATGTATATTGTATTTATTGTGGTTTTAAATCATGCCTGTCCGCCGCCCTGGGTCCTAACAAGGAGAAGGGCGGGGTATAAATTCGAATAAAGTAAAGTAAAGTAAAGTTGATTTTATTGGTACAAACAAATGGCAGTATGCTTAATATATGCACCGCTCCGAGTCCCTATGGGGAGAGGGAGCGGTCAACAAATTAAAATTATTATTAAAATTATTATTATTATTATATTCCCAAGTCCTTCAATGACTAGGATACTGTAGGGCCCCTCTGTTTTCAGTCTGGTTTTTTGGTCTATTGCATCATACTTCATGAACGCTTCTGGAGGTTCTTCGGCTTCTGCCAGAACTTTGTTCATATTATCTATCACATGTGGGATGTTTGTGTAATGTCCAGCTTTTAAAGAAAAATGCCATTTTTTCTCTCATTAGCCATTTCAAAATATTCCCTCGACCAGTCCTACTTCTCATGACCCCAGAAGCTCCAGCACCTTTGCTAATTGAATAGTAAAGTTGGAACTTTTGTTGTTGGGAAACGCAGCTGCAGATGCGTTGCTGGACAGTGTAATATAAAAGCCAGCCATGTCAAAGACCATGCATGGCCTCCTTAATCCAACTGTTGAATTTCTCTGGCCAATCAGATCATTTAACTAGGAGCTTTCTTTGTTTTCCCCTCTCTCTTTTCTGGAGTATTTTTTCAATTCTGTAGATACATTCTTGGTCACTAGGAATCTTCTGCAACTCTTCTGGGTAAAAAGAACCTTATACGGGGGCCTCCTCATAATCCATTAATCTATATATCTTTGATGATAAATATTTCATCTCTAAAGCTTTGCTGATAACCCTTTTCAAACTTTCCCTTTGGTCTGGATATCCTAACGTGCTTAAGGGTTTTGAACTTTCTGTTCATTTAAATTTTTTCCCATATAGACACATCCACACCTCTTTTTCATTAGATCGCTTTACCATATTGGCAGCTGCCAGGATACTACAATGGTAAGCACTATTGTAGCCCTGAATGAGGGCCGGCAAAACATCCACATAATGTTCCGTGTTTTTAGCTGTAAAATATCTCCAGAGTTTATTTTTCAGAGTGTGATTAAACCTCTCTATAACTGCTGCTTCAGTTTCACTATGTGTGACAAAATGTATGCCATAACATGCCAAAAGCTGCTTCAGAGGTTTATTTAGGAATTCTTTTCCAGCATCCGTCTGTAACTTTCTGGGGGCCCTTCCTGATTGAAAGATGCTCTGGAAGACTTCAGGAACCCCCCGTCCTGACTTAACAGATAAACAGGCAGCCCATGCGTATTTGGATAGCACATTGATTACTGTTAAAATAAATTTTGTGCCGTGGTTTTCGATGGCAAATCCTGATAGGTCCACAAGATCATCGTAGCTTTCCTAGGAAAGTTAATACTTGAGGGTTTATGAAGACTATAAGCATCTTGTCTGGAAAGCCATGTCTTGTCATGTTTCAATGTTAAGTTTTTATGCGCTTCCGACTGGCCTTATATAAGGCATTTATACCACCATAGCTACCCATACACTCGGGTTTATAATAAAGCTCCTTCAGAATTTTTTCATACTTCATTCTGCTTCATTCACCCCATACAATAAACACACTTTACTCTTTAGCACAATCCTTTTATTTGTAATTTAGAGCACGCTAACTTCACCATCAGAATAATAGCCTTCATCATCATCGTCATCATTATTTTCATCTTCTATAGTCATCACACAATTCCAACCAACACAACCATATGCACATCCTTCAGCAACATTATCTACATTTGCAATGTCTCTTTTTATATCCCCTGGTACACAAAAGAGATATTCTGTAACTTTCAGAACGGTCTCATTAATATCATCATTAACATCAACAGTAGACATGCTGTTTATAGGTTTCATAGGGCACTGACAATCACCTCTGGCCTCTGTAGATTCTTTCTCGCTTGAGACGCCTTGAAAGAATCACATTCTTGTCATGTTTATATCCAAAATCCGTTTCTAGTAAAATATAAAAAATAGCCCATTACTAAAGCTAACAGCAATTGTCTCCATTTATTACATATCTTTATCAGCAATAGCTGTAGTAAAAAGTCAATATACTTTAATTTACCTAAGAACTCCTCTGCAGACTCTTCATCGGTTGATTAGTTTGTTTTAAAGAAGTTGCTGATGCTATAGCTATAACCTATAACAGAACCTGGAAAATGTATTAATTCATTAATAACCCAGAACAAAGTGTCAACTTCTAAAGCGTTGCTATGCCTATTATCAGGTTGGCAGGGAGGATTCCATGCCAACCTACTGATTCTACAACCTACTGTAGTTCGTAAATATGATCTATGACACATGACAGAAGGGAGGAGTAAAGGGGGTGAAGTTCAAATGCAATTAAGCGAAAGCCAGTTTTGGCTCTGCAGGAGTACACGCCAGAATGTTGATCCTAATAAATGATTGGATTTCTTTTGAACTTTGTCTCGAGGCTCGTAAATTAATTAGGTCATCTTCTGGGAACTCCAAAGAGAGCCAAAACTGACTTTTAAAAATCTATCAAGATTTCCGAGTTTCCTGAATCTCGGGCTCTCCGAGCACTCCCCCAATATTTGGGGTGCTTGGGGGGAAAATCAGGCAACAGGAGACTGATTCCAGCTGGAGGTATGAGGCAATGCCAAGCAGCGATGCCTTTGTCAGAAGCAAGAAAAGATGAGTACTGGTGGAAATCAGCCCCTAAGGCAGCTGAGGTGGAATTCCCTTACCCTAGTCCCCAGATACAGGGAAGGGTCTTAAGCAAGCTGGCAAGGGTGGATTGGAGGGGGGCGGGCACAAGCCAGGCTTGCAAAGCCCCAGATGGAATCCCTGGAGAGTGCAATAGAGCAACAGAGGGAGGATTTTGACTGGACCACCCTTGCTGATGAGGGGCCATCATGCCGCCCAAAAGAGAGGGGAGGGACATCTGATCCTGTTGAGGGGAGGAGATGCAGACTGGAGCGCAGTCCCCCTCCTCCACCCAATAGAAGAAGAAGGAGCCCGAAATTGCAACCAGTGCCTCTCCTACACAGCAGGCAGGCTGCCTAGGGCAGACAAACCCCTCTCTCCAAACTAGAGGAGAGAAAGACAGTGCAAGCATACAGAAGCCGACAGGAGGTTGGAGGAGTAGGGCTGACCGACCCACCCCAATTCAGGGGAAAGTTTGACGGAGACTCAGACCAGCTAGCTCTATTCCTTGATGCAGCTGATATCCACCTAGAATGCTATAGGCACCTCTATCCATCCCCCAGAGCCATGGTGAATACCATCACAGAGGGTCTAGAGGGAGAAGCAAGGGAATGGCTAGCAGCCCTCCAGGTTTGAGGAGGGGGAGGAGGAGGACTCATATGCGGAAGAGGAACTCAGCAACCTAAAGCAGAGGGGCTTCCCCATCAAAGAGCACATTCGTGAATTTAGGAGGGTCATAGGAAGGTTACCCCCTTTACCAGAGCGGCTATTCGTGCATTTTTTCAGAATGAAATTGCCCAGGTAACTGCATACTGCAACATCCCAAATTGGCTCTCTGAGTGGTTCTGAGTAGCAACAAGAGTAGATAGTGGGCTTTGCACCAACGACATGAGAAAGCAACCAGACACAAAAGAGAGAGGTCAACCTGACCTGAAACCACAGCACCACAGGGGGCCCTGAGACCAGCCCTCCCTCGAAATCCACTGAAATGCTACAGATGCGGGGGGATGGGCCACCTGGCAGCTGCATGCCCAACCCCAGCCCCAAAAGCAAGGCCAGACCCACTGCCCAGGGCACGACCAGAGTGAGGGCCCAAACGGACCACCAACACATCCGGGAAAGCCCTCCAGGCTGCAGACACACCTTCCCCCTCAGGTGAAAGTGGTGGAATGCCAGGCAATGACAACCAGTCACCCAAATCATATGACAGCAAGGATGAGGGAGAAAATGACCCAATGACAAGTGAACCAATTCACCCTTTCCTTTTTCCAATACATCTCACAGCCCCCAAAACAGGAAACCAGAGAGATTTTCAAGCCCTAATAGACTCAGACTGCACAAGATATTTGTCTAATGACAGTCCTGAAACTGGGAAATCAGAGCAAAAAGACTGGCCCACCCAATTTGGTTCAAGCAGGTCGATGGGTCCCTAATGGGAGGAACCTATGTCACCCACCTGACTGATCCAGTGTGGCTAGAGCTAGTGGATCACTGGGAAGTAATTCATTTCATAATAGCACCCAAAATGACAGACGCAGTCATATTGGGACTCTCCTGGCTAGACAAGTGGGGATCGACCATCTGGTGGCAAGGCGGTACCTGCAGACTTAGGATACCAAGGGGCACCCAACTCCTCCCACACCAGCAAACAGAAACACAACCCACGCTGAAAACCTTCCAAAAGAGCCCACAAGAACTGGCAACCACATCCAACAAAACCCCAGAGGCCGAACTGATTCCGATGGAATATCAGGACCTCGTAGAAGTATTCAATGAGGCCGGGTGCGATGTTCTGCCTTCCCACCAAAAACATCCCCAGGGCAAAACTACCCAAGCCCAAATTGTACACCAGGAAATGCAAGAGATGCGCAAATACATAGACAAAAACCTAGCAAGGGGGTTCATAGAGCCAGCCAAGCCAATGGTCGCTGCACCAGTCCTCTTCAAAGAAAAAAAAGATGGAACTATGAGGTTGTGTGTGAACTTTCGAGGGATAAATGGGGATGTACACACACAACCTATACCCCCACCCCCTCATGAAGGACATGCTATCTCATCTGGCCAAGGGAAAAGTCTTCACTAAAGAGAAGCATACTACCAAGTACGTAACAGAGAGGGAGATGAGTGGAAACCAGCATTCAATTGCCCCCTAGGGAGCTTTCAATTCAAAGTCATGTCTTTTGTACTGCAGGGGTCCCCAGCGGTATTCATGCAGTTAATAAACGAGGTGTTGCACAAAAAACTCTACAAGGGGGTCCTCATCTACTTAGATGACATCCTTATCTACACGGAGACCATGGATGATCACGTACCCCTGGTCCGCCAAGTACTGGAGAAACTTTTGGCAGCCAACCTCTACATCAAGGTATCAAAATGCCACCATAAGCGGTTAGACTACCTGGGTTACTGAGTGTCAAATGAGGGAATAGAGATGAACCCAGCCAAAGTGCAAGCTGTCCTAAGCTGGGAATCCCCTTGCACCCAGACAGCTACAAAGCTTCTTAGGATTTGCAAACTTCTACAGGCAATTCATCACCTCCTTTGCGAAGATTGCCAAACCCCTGACAGACCTCCTGAAGACAACTAGCCCAGGAACAAAGCCTTGTCTGGGACAACCCCTACAGTAGGACATAACCTGCCAAGATGTGTTTGAAACATCAAAAGAAATGTTTGCAAATGAGCCGGTGCTGAAGCATCCTGACCCCGAACAACCCTTTGTGATCCAGGCAGATGCCAGCGACATGGCAGTGGGAGCGGTGTTACTCCAAAGAAACAACCAAGGAAACTTGCAACCCTGCACCTACACCTCCTGCAAGCTCACAGACACAGAGAGATGATTGGTCGCAAAGGAAAAGGAGGCTTTCGCAGTGAGATGGGCACTGCTAACCTGGAGACACCTGTTGGAAGGGAGCCAGAAACCGTTTGAAGTCAGGACCAACCACAAAATTCTGGAGGTGCTAAGGACCCCACAGAAACTATCACCCAAACAAGTCCGATGAATGCAATACTTCAATCATTTTGATTTTGTTTTAAAGCACATTCCAGGCGGGAAGAACTTTCTAGCTGACGCCCTGTCCCGCATGCCCCAGTACAAATGAGAACGGGAGAACGTAGTGGATGCCATCATTCTCTCTACTGAAATAGCTGCCCAAGTAACCACCAGGCAGCAATGCCGTGACCGGCAAGACCAACCCGCAAGGTACCTAATCACGAGACTTAAAACCGAACTGATAGCAGACCCCAACACATCTTGATGAAAAGAGATGACCTTGCTTGGAAGGGGACAAAACTCTACATCCCAGAATCCCTATGTACCCTAGTTCTCCAGAGGAGTCACAACGCCAAACCGGCAGGCCACTTTGGGTTCCTAAAGACTTTACACTTAGCCTGGAGGCAATTCTGGTGGCCTGGCATAAAGAAAGATGTGAATAGTTACATGAAAAGTTGCACCATGTGCGCCACAATGAAGAGACGACCAGGAAAAACCCCTGGACTAGCAGAGCCAACAAGGTCATGGGAGGAGATCACAATGAACTTTATAGTAGAGTTGCCAAAAAGTGGGGGAAACACAGTGATTTGCATTGTAATAGATCTGTTCTCCAAACAGGCACACTTCATACCCTGAAGCGGACTACCTTCAACTCACAAGCTGGCTAAACTGTTCGTAAAACATATCTACAGACTGCATGGAGTATCTCGGAGAATTATCTCAGACAGAGGGGTCCAGTTCATGGCTAGGTTCTGGAGAGAGCTCCTGCGGTCCATTGGGTCATCTCAGGGTCTTAGTTCAGCTTTTCATCTGAGCACTAATGGGGCTGCAGAGAGACTGAACACCATGATAGAGTACCTGAGGTACTACATGAACTATCAGCAGTCCAATTGGGCAGACCTTTTAAGTTTTGCTGAGGTCGCGTACAATAATGCTGTTCTCAGTAGCCCAGGACTCATGCCATTCAAAGTAGCGAGCGGCATGGACTTCGTCCCAATGTCTGAGTATCCAAGGGACCCCCCCCCCCTCAGTCAGCTTGGCTGATTGGATGTTGATGCTGAAAGCAACTTGGGAAAATGTCAAAAAACCACTGGCTAAAGTGGCACGAACCTATAAGAAACAGGCAGATAAACACCGGGCTCCGCAACGGCCATTCCAGGTGGGAGAGAAGGTTTACCTCTCCACAAAATATTTGAGATTAAAATTGCCTAGCAAGAAACTGGGGCCAAAGTTTATGGGACCATTCTCCATAGTAAAGATCATCAACCCAGTCACAGTGCAATTGAAACTGCTTCAATTGCTGGGGAAGATACACCCGGCATTTCATAGTAGCCTCTTAAAACCCATGATCGGATCCACTCTGCGATCACTACCCCGGGAGCCTCCAGGCCCTATGGTCATAGGGAGCCAAACCCATTATGAAGTTCAACAAGTTCTTGATTCGAGGTGGCACAGGAGACAACTCCAATACTTAATCAAGTGGAAGGGCTACTCCTTGTCAGAGGTATCTTGGATAAAAAGTAGGAATATCCAGACTGATCGCTTTATAGCAAAACTCAATGCAGAAAATCCAGGCAAGCCTGGGGGAGGAATGCATCCCCAAATTATATACCTATCATGATGGTAACAGTGCTATCTTGAATTACACATTTGAATATATAAAACAGGTGTTTTACTTACTCATGCTAGTTCCTTGGATAGGCGATAAAGAACATATCTTAGTCATTTCCCTTGACGCAGGATAAGAACTTTCAATGTCCGTTACATCTCTCCATTTCCCTCACATTACAACAAGGTAGATGACATCCATACAAAATAGGTCTGAATTAATGCATGTCTTCATCAAACACAGTACACATATTTTATGACAATCTGTCAAAACAGGTCTTAACTCGGACCTTGATGTAGAAGAATCTACAGCCTTTATATTATTTCCGGCGCAAGGGACCATGTTAATATTAAGCGCTGGCTACGTTTTAAGCATCCAAATTGGCTAGTGTCTGCAGAGACCTCCTTTTTATCAATCCCTGTGAAAAGCATGGCACACCTGGGGCAGATCCGAACATGCCCCTAAGCAAGCTTGTCATAAGTGTGATCATGAGCGTCCATACACCAACCCCTCCCCCGGGAGAGGCCCCAACTTGCCCATTGCCCCAAATAAGCATGCATATAAGTACCACTTTTTATTTTTTATTTTTACATATATCGACTGTATCCCACTCAGGAACCTTGTTTTCCAGCCTTTTACCCTCCTTACCTCTGAACCATTTCAGAAAAGCAAAGCATTCTTACAAAAAGCCCTGCAAAATAGCATTTTTTATTTTTACCTCCCTGCACCATAAACCAGCCCCCTGGCAAAGATAAGATGGTGTCCCAAATTCCTTGCATTACAACAGGATCCTGTCTCAGGAATCGAGTCATGTTATGCTTACTTTACATTGGTAAATACACCTCGCAGTGCGTAAACAGGTTTTTAAATTAATTTTGGGATCCTCTGTGGCTCAAACATCTATCAATCAATCAGAAAAAACTCCGTTTGTTTAGTATTAGGGCCCATGTACTCTAGATGGACTTCTTTTGATTCGACCAATGGGAAGGACCTCCGGTGAATAATTACTATGTCACAATTATTCAAGATAAAGGGGCTTGTGGGACATGTAGGAATGGTGTGTTTGTTGTTACAGTTCCCCTGTGTGAAAGGCAACACATGTCATGGTGGGGAGGTGTGTGTTGATGCACCTGTACTAACAGGTGAAAAGGATTATGGAGCATGGAAGGCTGGCTCCCAATAACATTAAAGTACTTCTGGTAAAAAGGGGTTTGAGGGTGAGGGAAGGGTGGGATGGGTGGGGAAGGGAGTGAGCTGGGGGGGTTATGTCCCAAAAGGGGCGGGGCTACACTGTAAACAAAACACATCACAAAAGGGGTGGAACTACAACATAAAAAAAAGCACGTCACAAAAGAGGCAGGGTTACAACATAAACAAAACAAAAGGGATGGGGCTAACTAGTCCTAAAAACAGGATGTACTCTTACTACTCACACTGTTCACACAATAATATGTTTGTAGAAAACTAAAACATAAGAAACTTATATAAAAAAATATTCTAACACTTCTATAATTGGCAACTAGAGAAAATAAGGGAAAAGAAACCCACTGCATTGTGTATATGTTCTCTTTTAATAAATACTCCTAACTTTACCAGAGCTGTGCAACAGTAAACATTTTCAACATTCCCAATCATAGTCATGTGTGAACTACTGATCAAAACAAGTAAAAATACTTTGAATGCATGTTTGGAAAGTAGAATGATTGACTGTAAGTGGAGTCATAAAAATTAAACAATCACTGAGACTTTCAAAGAGCAAATTGTGCAATAATAGCATCAGTGCAACAAATGTTAGGGTTCAAGAAAAATAAATATTGTGAATATATTGAAAATTTGTTTGGTCTGTACTTGATGACTGCAAGAATGCAGAGACCAAGGTAGCAGGATGCATAGGAGCATCTGTTTGTTCCATGTGTCTGGAAAGCTAGACAGCAGAAATTTGGGGATTCTGGTCTGATACTAGATGCAGACCAGAATTTGCTTTTCAATAAACATTGAGAAATATATATCATAACTACGAAAAATAAAATTTATTGTACTTTTCTTATTTTTGATAAAATAATAAGATAAACAGGCTTGAATTTTGGGGTGATTATATGAACATGGAGTTGATGAACTTCAAATGAGAAATATATGATGGAAATAAAGTATGTTTAAGAACAAATGGAATATTGTACTGAACAAATTGTTCAAGAATGATTCCTAGCAGTTTAACCAAAAATAATGAAAACATTAGTAAAATATTTACAATTGAATCAAATAACCATACAGCATGCCTCCATATCAGTGGTGAACTTCAATTTTTTTTACTACTGGCTCTGTCGGTGTGGCTTGGTGGGGGTGGCAGGGGAAGGATACTGCAAAATCCTGCAGCTTAGCCCTATGATACAACTTGCGTTTTTTCCAAACCCAGCCCTACCTCCCACTAAGAGTGATGGGTGATGCCAGTGGTGAAATGCAAACTTTTTAAATACCGGTTCTGTGGGCGTGGCTTGGTGGGCGTGGCAAGGGAAGGATACTGTAAAATCTTCATTCCCACCCCACTCCTATTGTAATAATCATATCTGTTCTTTCAGAATATACAAGCTTTATTGTTCAAATGTTTTCTCTTTTTGCCCAGTATATTAATTTTCTTTAACTCTTCATATTGCAAAAGTTTTATTGGTTTTTACAATTTTTGTCAAATAGGGTAAGGTAAGGTGATACAGAAACATTTTCTTTAACTCTTGAATCCTTCTGCTTCAGCAAACAGCGTGAAATTAGCATTGCCTTTTATCACCAGATAACATATGTTAATTATTCAGTAGCCTCTAACCCTGAACACTCATTGTAATAATGAATCTCTGTTTGTGGATGCAGACAGCTTTTACCATTGTGGTACAATATTCATGGATGATCCCAGTGCTCCACTTTACTTGGTAAGTTCACCATAATGTAACACAACAATTAAATGTATGCATATATCAGGTTTAAAAAAAAAGTTTTTCATTATTAGTCTCAAACTATTTTTTATAATTTGGAATTGATCTTTTTCCTCCCAGCACTTTTTCTTTTGCCAAAGGCTTGAATGATAATTTGATAATTTAACATTTAGACAGACGGCAGGGATATAATTTGAGTCTTAAACATCAAGCTGATTCTTTGGATCAGGGTTTTTCCCCCTCTGGAATTTATCTTACACATGCACACTGTCTCAGCTTCCTTATTTTTGTTTCTTTAAAAAGAGAAAAAACATGTTTTTCGTGTTTAAGCCTGTCCAATCCCCTTTTAAATCTCAGCAGAATTCACCATGCTACATGGCCTTTTACCCAATTCAAAAATAATTCTAAGCCATACTTCAACTGAGTTTCTATTCCTACAGTTCACGACTTATGATTGCAAACTAAAGTTTGCTACGTGAGACAAATAATTCAGATTGGTTTATTCAGTAGTTAAGTAAAATAAGTTTGCTTTAGAGTTAATTCCCAATTCACTAAGAATGATAAAAACCTTTATTTTGTTTAGCATAGGTACTTCTGTTTTATAACTATTTCAGTTTATTTTTATTTGGAAGTGCTTGAAAAATTCTTATTTTTAAAGGCAGCACATATATTTTAAAAACATATGAATAAAATGCTGCAATCTAATTGTGCTTTTTCTCTCCTTTTGTTTCCTGATAAATGAAAGTATGAAAAAGTATCCCATCCCCCTCTTCTCCACTTCAGAGCAAAGCCAGTCTTTCTCCTGTTCTACTTCATAGATTCTTGGCATAGATTTAAATGCCAATATATAATACAGTGGGGGGAAAGTGGTTGCATTTTCATGGAGCAACTATAATATTGAAATAGTAAACAACATTTTGAATAATGATAAAGCTAGGAAAGTAACTATATATCATTTTTTTTTTAAGTTTCCTAGCAACTCTAGTAAATCAGTCTGGGCAATATTTTAGTTATTCACATCATGCTTTTTAATTAATACCTGAGAAAATGATAACCATTATCTCCTGAATACAAGAATGGAGAGCGCCTTGACTGTTGGTTAACTATAATTGACAACAATACATGAAAACCAGGCCATCTGCCTGCTTTCTTATAAATTGCCTGTTCATCCAGGGGATTGATGAGACCCTGATACCAAGTTACAAACTTACTTAGGAATACTTTTAATGTAGGAAAGGTATTGATAAATAAAGGCCTTATCATATTTCGTTACCTTTGGTTGAACAAGGTTACTATGACTACTGAAAATGTATGCATATTGTTGTTTTTTATAATTGGTTTATAGTAATGTATGCTGTTTAATGTTATATAAAAGGTGGTTCGTTTGAAGCGGGTGCGTGCTCATTTTGGACCTTTCCGCATATCTGGAATCATGATTGGGCCCTTACACCAGGTAGGCTTATCTAGCCTACTAGGTAATATACATACTATTACTGTAAATGCCTCAATTAGCAATGCTTGTCCAAGATTTTATAAAAAGCTTTCCCCAAGATTCTTTAATTCTTAGGCTACTAAACCTATATATTCTGAGCTCCAAACACATGTTCTACTGTTGACCTACCATTCCTACAATCATTGCAATATGCATGTTTTCAGATCAAAATATCTAGCTGAGCACTATATATTTGGGGTGATTCCCAATATTGCAAATAGTTTTGCCCAGGTATGTAGATTACATTCATTTTCAAAACACAAGCGCTGTGGAGTGCAAACGAACGGATCATCTCACAGACAACTATGCAAGTAGTCAACCAGTGCACAACGGATAGATGGTTCTTTCATTGGCAGATGACAACAGACACATTGAAAGCGCAGCCTTAACTTAGCATTCTCTCTTTTTTCTGTTAGTGAACTCACTGTTATAGCGTCTGCAGCTCTCAATCTTTGTCGGTCCCACTTTATACAGAATTGACCCTTCAAAGGCAGACTTTCCTGACAGCAGAATAAAAGAAAAGGAGAGCAGAACAAAAAGAAAGTATAGGAAAATTGAAGTAATAGCAAAAGTAAAGAGAGGAATACTTTTTAATTTTACTGCATTAAAGTTTCATTAGTAAAAGAACAAACTTATAAGTAATTATAATTTCACTCTTTGAATTTCTGAGAGAAAAAAAGTCAACACTTTGTTCAGATTATGCCATTCAACAAAGTAAACCACGTATTCTTTCTGAACATTTTTAATGGTCAATAAACACCTGAAGTATAATTTCTGAACACATTAGCATAGGGTTGGGATGCATTTGTTTCCTTTTTGCTCATAACACACAACAATTCTGAGTGTCTATCAACAAATTAAGTAGAACCAACTTTTCCCCGCCTCCCAAATCTATTTTCAGAGGATTGGGAAGCTTCTCCAGAGATATTATTGCTAAAAAAAATAAAGAAAAAAAGTTTCATTGTATGTGAGCATATTCATGATGCTTAACTTTAGCTCCACTCCTCTTTTTCTAAAAGATATAATGTATTAGAATATACATTAATGCACCTTCGGCATTTAGTCATACCGGCCACAAGACCATGGAGTCATCTTTGGACAGTGCTGGCTCTTTGGCTTTGTAACGGAGATGACCACCGCCCCCTAGAGTCGGGAACGACTAGCACATATGTGCGAGGGAACCTTTACTTTTACCTTTATTGGAATAAAAAGTATTTTATCCTAATACATTTGCCATTACAGGTAGTCCTCCACTTACAACAGTTCATTTAGTGACAGTTTGAAATCACAATGGCACTGAAAAAAGTGACATGACCATTTTTCACACTTAGGACTGTTGCAGCATCTCCCCAGTCATGGGATCAAACCGCAGTTGTTTGGCAACTGCTTCATATTTAGTACATCGGCAGTGTCCGAGGTTCATGGGATCACCTTTTGAAATCTCAACAATGTCAGTGGGGAAGCTAGATTCACGTAAGAACCATGTTACTAATTTAACACCTATAGTGATTCACTTAACAACTGTTGAAAGAGAGGTCATAAAATGGTGCAAAACGCACTTAACAAATGTCTCATTTAACTACAGAAATGTTGGGCTCAATTGTGGTTGTAATTCAAGGACTACCGCATTTTTCAGAGTAAAGACGCACCTTTTCCCCAAAAAAGTGGGTGAAATTTTGGGTGCGTCTTATACACCGAATGTACACCCCCGCTCCCCAGAGGCCAAAAATGCATGGAGGCAGCGATGGTCTCTGGCAATCCCTGGAGCCTGGAACAGCTGATTGGAGTATTCCAGCAGTTCGATCCACACGCCAATCAGCTGTGCTGAATCAGGCTGCAATAAGTTCTGAAGCTGACCTGGCTGGTCAGAATTTGCAGCAGCAATCACATTCAGAAAGCACAGTCACTGATTCAACGAGATTCTATACATTACTATAAGCATGTTTTTCAAGGTAGCAATAAATACAAGCAAAACACAAGCAGTTTCACTTTCAGTTCTCAGCTAAGCCAGTTCCTTCATGTCTCCTTGTTGCTCACAAAGCAAATTTCAGAGTCCGAATAGCCCTCATTGGCTGACTTAGTTGCTATGCCTGTTCATTAGGTGATCTTCTTACCATGTGTCAGCTGAATACCATGGATGCTGGTAGGCAGAGCAAAAAAATTTCTTTCTTATTTTCCTTCTCCAAAACTAAGGTGCGTCTTATTCTCCGGAGTTTCTTATACTCCAAAAAATATGGTACTTGTAGTCTTTAGTTCTATAAGCACAGCACAGTATATTTTATACCAAATTAAGTTCAGTAATGTCATATATTTATGAATTAATCAATATGTATTGCTTAGCAAATTTCTCTGTTCAAAAAGCAATCTAAAAATAGAATTACTGATTTTTGAGATGTCATTATATATTCATTATGTCAAAAAAATTTTTAAATAGATGTAAAAATTACTGAAAAGTTTAAATTCAGTTCTACATAAAAGGTTTGCAATGATTGAAAAAGCTGCTTTAATTTAATCTAGAATCCTAAGACTAGGATTGCCATCTTTTCAAATAGTATAGTACTATAGTATAGTACAAATGATAAAAATATTTTAAGTCAAGTCTCTTATTCAATTCAATTTATTACAGTCATAGATCAGAGGCTAGGTCAAATAAAAACACTCAGTAAATATACAATAAAAAATTCTAGTATAAAATAATAAATAACAGCTAAAATCTCTGATAAAATCCAGTCTGTCAATTATACATGATCTAACTATACTAAAATTACAATTCATAAACTGTGTGTCCAGTAGTCAGTTTAATACTAAAAGGGAAAGGAATAAGCAATGCAAAGGGTTCCCACATTTGTTGCATAAAATAGCTATGGTGGCTTAGACTCATGTTTCTGATGAATCTGCGGTACTGCTGCACGGATTCTAGCCTAAGCAGCCACTGGAGATAAGCAGTGTCAGAATGACCAGGATACCTAGTAATTACTGGAAGAATATGTTTTTTTTAAATCTCTCTGCAAAAGGAACATCGAAGAAGTCTGTGACAGACAGTCTCCACTCTCCTGGGCCACAGGGACAGAGTCTTTCAGTCCATGGTATCTTTTTATATTTGTTGTACAGTACAGCCATTGGAAGCGCATGGCACCTTGCAAGCAAAAATGCTCTCCGATGGTTTGCTGACTCCAACTTACTAAGGTAGTTGACAGGAGTAACAACATATCTAATGGATTCTGGAGCCAGAAACAACGGAGCTTTCCCTAAGTCTATTTGCCTTTTGATGCCCTATACCCTCTGTCGCAAAATTTGTTTTGCTTGGTTGTAGTCCAACTTAAATATTGAGGCTGGGGAGAAGCCTAGTTTGCCAAAGTTGGACTCGACCGTCTTGATCCATGATGAAGAGAATTTGTCTTGGAGAATTAACGGAGCAAGACCTTGAAGAAAGAAGTTAAGTTTTAGCTAGAGTAAGGTGACCAGACGTCCCGCTTTTGGCGGGACAGTCCCGCTTTTGAAGAAATTGTGCCGCATCCTGCAGGGTTTTTAAAAAGTCACAATTTTTGCCTGGGGCAGCGGCGGGGGGCTCTGCCTGGGCGCTCTATAGCAGTGATGGTGAACCTTTTAGGCACCAAGTGCCCAAACTGCGCATGCATGCATGCCCAAACTACAAGGTGTGTGCACGTGAGAACATGCACAAGTGCAAGCACAAATGTGCACTCACGGGCATGCATGTGCGCATGCACAAACATATGCACATGCACAGCAGAGACCTGAACACCAGCTGGCCAGCGGGAGGCGGAGCAGGGAAACAGAAGCTCATGAAAGAAATGCCATGAAGAGCTGAGCAGAGGCGACGGGGCATGTGCCCACAGAGAAGGTTCTGCATGTCACCTGTGGCACGCAAAACTACAGGTGGCACGCAAAGTTCAGAAGTAAATCAAACAAAGCACAGGCTTGACTGTTCACAGATCTTGCCTAATGGCACTCCTAATAAAACACTGGTTTTGTATTGAAAACTTGACTCGATACTTATGAATCAATTAGGGCATCTTTAGGAAATCTGACACATATGTTTTAAAGGGGCAATAAGAGTGGGCTCTGCCAACAGATGAAGATGTGATTTGAAAAATATTAGAATGTGCCAAAATGGATAAACTAACACTTAAAATTAAGGAAAAGAAAGAAGTGTAGGCCTCTAAAATGGTACTACCCAGTTACATTGCATGAAATAATGCTTAAGGTATTTTTCTTGCACTGGTCTTCATATTGTCAGTACGAGTTCCCAGTAGGGACAGTTGTTGGAAGATAATTATATTGCATACTGTTGTCACTAAAAGCTAGATACTATTTGTTAATTGATACATTTAGTCAAGAATTTGGCATATTTTGCAAGTCTATTGGCTCATCATCATCAACATCAAGGGCAGCCTCTGCCTTTGTGTGAGGCCCTGAGGCATGCCTCTGTCTCTGATCGCCAGCTGGTGGCTGGATCAGAGTGTCTTCATCTTCACCAAGCAATTATCTCGGCAAAATCCCCATCCTGAAACCATGAAGATTTATGTCCACTTTTAGAGGGATACAGCTAGGGATTCATCTTGTGAGAAGATGTTGAGGGCACTTCTGACTCAAATGAAGGTGGAAGATGGATTATATCCTTAGTGTTTAGTCAAGTCTCTTATTAACTTTTAAGCTACACTGTTAACAGTTAACATCTTGATCTGTCATATATGCATGTCAATTGCATTTTCAAAATCAATAATTCTATTTTTACATTGCTTTTTGAATAGAGAAATTTGCTAAGCAATACATATTGATGAGTTCATAAATATATGATGCTACTGAACTTAATTTGATATAAAATATATTCTGCTGTGTTTATCTGAATTTATTTAGGCATGTCTCTCCTGACAAAGTCAATAATTATTTGACTATAGTGAATAATCCATAGTGTCTATTATAAATTAGGAAGAGGCATACTTCAGTTCCATCCTTTGCTATAAATCTCCTTAGTAACTACTGACAAATCAACCTTCACCGGATGCCATAAATTTACAAGGAGTATATATATGACGTGAAACATTTTAATAACAATGATGGGGAGACAGAAAGAATAATGATGTAAACAAAAAAAGGCTCATAAATATATTTTCATCTGTTATAAAGTGAAAACAACTATAACAATTAAAAACAAAGCAGTAATTATGACTGATACAATATACTTGGCAAACATTAATTAATAAATCATTGTACCGCAATGCATACAATATTTCAAAAGTAAAATATACTTCAAAAGTAGTTTGTACACAAATTGTTAAAAAAATTCTGGACAAATTAAACTAAAAATCCCATGATGTAGTTTGAATAGCAGTAACAATATAAAAACAAGTTTCATTTAATATTGATCTAAACATACTGGGAAAAATAGCTATCCGTTTATTCTTTTTTATCGAATAGAAGTAAAAGATGAGTTGCATCATGGAAGATGTGTGAACGTCACAGTTGACAAAGCAAATTTATCATTGACATTTGGCCCTTCCAGTAGCCGGATACAACATGCCTAAGAGTTTTGGGAATTATAATTCATCATCATCTGGAGGACCACAAATCCTACACTTCTGCTTCATAATACAAATGAACCAGATATATTAAATTTATGGGGAGTTTTTAATAAAAAGTATACTAAGCAATGCTGCAGTACTTAATTTTATATGCTAATTAATAATCCATTGAATACAAAATAGCATACTTTTGTGACTTAAAAACAGAGGATATTTGTAAAGCAAAATAATAAAAATAACATATCTAGCTGTGTCCAATAGCATATACTATGTTTTTTTTAAATCAAGAATTCAAAATATCTGCCACCCTAAATAATCAATAGTCTCCTGGCTTATCTTATTTGCCACAGCCTTGCTAGCGACCACCTTTTGCATAATTCTGAAGACCATTCCTTGGGTTTACTGACCTAAGCCTGAGTTCTAGGTACAGCAGCACTATTGATAGAGAAAACAAAAATGCTAAGTGTTAGGCAAAAGAGGAAAAAAAGCTGTTGCAATGTATTATCATTATTTTAACTATAATCCAGCAGTAAACATTAAAGGATGGAAACATCATTACCAAGCAGAGTTCAAGTGAATTTCTGAATTAGCATTTCAGAACTTTTAGTGATAAAATATAATGGCAAATGATGACTAAGGAAAATGAACAAAAAGGCCAATCAGAAAAACAACCAGGGAGTTTAAATATTTGTGGCTTGCTAAACTTAATTTAATATTAATTCGGTTTCACCTGGCACAATTCACTGTACAACCTCTACAAATTTGTTAGATTTTGTTCATTAGAAAGGAGAAGAAAAAAATCCATTGTATAATGAAAGAATCCAGCCAAACCTAAAATAAAATGAATGTTCATATGCTTACTCGGTTTTATCAGGTGCTCTTCATGGACAATTCTAGTATCATCAGAATCAGAAAGCTCCTTTATGAAATTAGAAGGGAACATGCCAGTCTTCCCATTTAGCACTCCTTCCCACCAACCTTCTTCTACCTGTGGCACAGAAGAAAACAAACATAGTGAATTCCTACTTATAAAACTACAGTGACAACAACAATTGTAGTATTGTTACATACAAACCTCTAAATATCCATGGACAGTCATGTCATTTTCAATATCTCGCAAGATTTTATGGTATGTGGTGCCATTCATTTGAATACACTGACATTATTGAATAGAAATATATCTCTATACCCATCAAGTCCATAAGCAACTCTTTCGGGATGCTATTTTGGTAAATGAGAGGAGTAAGTGACTGAAGTTTAACTAAACAAAGTAGGAGGTATAGGCCTTCGAATCCTGGAATACCATAGTAATGGGCCATATATGGTATTATACTCCCTTAAAACAATAACCACATTTACACCAGTCCATGATTTCAAGCTGCCTCAGTTTCTAAGAATATTTGCTAGTTAGCTTAGCTATGTGCTTTCCTTTCTGTCCAAATCTGTTATCCATACGTTGATAGCTTTCATTTTGATTATAGTGATACAGTCAAGATAACTCAATTGCCAAAGAAGAGTGAGAACCCTAAAGCATAGTAGATTTTAACACTATGTACAGGTATTCCTCGACATACAACAGTTTGTTTAGTGACCATTTTATTTATTTATTTATTTATTTATTTATTTATTTTTCATATTTATAACCCGCTCCCATCTCACAACAAGGGACTCGTGGCGGCGAACATAGAATTAAATCAATAAATACAAAATACAAATACATAGATATTAGATGCCTGTGTTGTAACCGTTTTTAAAACTCTCGTTTATAATTGGCGGTGCTGGGGTTACGCAAGGCCGGCTAGTTGAAAGAAGTGAGTCTTAAGACATTTGCGGAAGAGGCGGAGGTCAGGAATGGTGCGGATTTCAGGGGGCAGGTCGTTCCAAAGGGCCGGCCCTGCCATAGAGAAGGCCCTCCCCCTGGGCGCCGCCAGTCGACATTGCCCGACTGACGGCACCCTGAGGAGGCCCTCTCTGTGGGAGCGTGTCGGTCCCAGGGATGTATGGGGCAGGAGACGGTCTTGCAGATAGCTAGGTCCCGAGCCATGGAGTGTTTTGAAGATGGTCGTTAGGACCTTGAAGCGCACCCGAAAGACCACAGGAAGCCAGTGGAGCTCGCGTAGGACAGGTGTTATATGGGAGTGTTTAGGCGCTCCCGTAATTATCCGTGCGGCCGCGTTCTGGACTAACTGTAGTCTTCGGGTGCACTTCAAGGGAAGCCCCATGTAGAGAGCATTGCAATAGTCAAGTCGAGATGTGACGAGTGCTTGAGTGACTGTGCGTAAGGCTCCCCGATCCAGTAAGGGACGCAATTGGCGCATCAGGCGTACCTGATGGAATGCCCCCCTGGCCACGGCCGCCACCTGGTCTTCCATAGTCAGCCGGGAGTCCAGGAGGACACCTAGATTGCGTGCCTTCTCCACAGGGGCTGGTGTTTCGCCCCCAATGGCCAGAGTTGGAATAATCTGGCTGAAACGGGGTGCCGGAAGCCACAGCCACTCAGTCTTGGACGGGTTGAGCCTGAGTTTGTTACTACCCATCCAGATCCGTACAGCCTCCAAGCACCGGGACATAACCTCGACGGCATCATTGGGGTGGTCCGGGGTGGATATGTACAGCTGGGTATCATCAGCGTACAGATGATATCCCACCCCGAAACCACGGATGATCTCACCCAGTGGCTTCATATATATGTTGAACAGCAGGGGTGAGAGGACCGACCCCTGAGGGACCCCACATAAGAGGGATCTAGAAGTCGACCTCTTCCCCCCTGTCAACACATATTGTGACCGACCAGAGAGGTAGGACGAGAACCACCGTAGAACGGTGCCTCTCAGCCCCAACCCCCCCAGTCGGCGTAATAGGATACCATGGTCGATGGTATCAAAAGCCGCTGAGAGGTCTAATAGGACTAGGATAGAGGAAAATCCTCTATCTCGTGCCCTCCAGAGATCATCGACCAATGCGACCAATGCGGTCTCGGTACTGTGCTGTCGGAAGCCGGACTGGCGCGAATCTAGATAGTCAACTTCATCCAAGTGTCGTGGAAACTGTTGGGCCACCACACTCTCAACAACCTTCACTAGAAAGTGGAGGTTGGAGACGGGACGATAGTTTTCTAATAATGCCGGATCCAGGGACGGCTTCTTGAGGAGGGGCCTCACCACCGCCTCTTTCAAGATGGTAGGTAAGGACCCCTCACTCAGAGATGCGTTGACAATGCCCTGAAGCCAGCCTCGTGTCATCTCCCAGGATTCCAGTACAAGCCAGGAGGGACACGGGTCCAGTAAACATGTGGTGGCCCTGAGTCTCTTTGACAGCTTGTCCATATCTTTGATAGTAACAAAGTCAAACTCCTCCCACAATGGTGTCTCAAGAGCTGCTTTGGCACTCTCGACAGGGCTATTGACAATGGAGGGTAACTCGCTTCGAATCCGAGTGATTTTCTCCTGCAGATAAATCCCAAATTCCTCTGCTCGACCCTGTAAAGAGGCTTCCCGCGGCCTCCGTTGGAGGAGGGAGCGGGTTACCTTAAACAGGGCGGCAGGGCGGTTTTCTGCGGATGCAATAAGTGTGGCACAATATTCACGTTTGGCCAGCCTTATCGCCACTAAATAAGTCCTAATGTGGTCTCTTATTAGTGTTCGGTCGGATTCAGAGCGAGATGATCTCCATCTGCTCTCTAGGCGTCTCCTGTGGCGTTTCATCCCCCTGAGCTCCTCGGTAAACCAAGGGGCCCAGGTGGTTCGTCGCCGCAAGAAAGGCCGCAAGGGCGCGACTCGGTCCAAGGCCCCGGCGGCCGCACTTAACCATGCAGTCACTAGGTCCTCAGCCGAGTCGCGGAGCAAGTCCGCAGGAATTGGCCCAAGCTCCTTCTGGAACCTTAACGGGTCCATCAGGAGCCTGGGGCGGAACCATATAGAGATGTTTGGTTCCGCCTCCTCACAGTGAGGTGTGGCGGTCGGAAAGTCGAGCCGAAGGAGAGCGTGATCTGTCCATGACAGGGGTGTGATGACTAAATCCCCTACTCCCAGATCACTACTCCACTGACCCGAGACGAAGATGAGATCCAAAGTGTGTCCGCCCTCATGAGTAGGGCCTAGAACTACCTGAGTCAGGTCCATGGCTGTCATGGAAACCATGAACTCCCGAGCTACACCAGAGGTCTCACCTGCAGATGGCAGGTTAAAATTCCCCATGACTACAAGTCTGGGGGTTTCAACCGCCACCCCGGCTATAACCTCAAGCAGCGCGGGCAGGGCTGTTGTTGTATAGCGAGGAGCCAGGTATACAACTAACACGCCCAACTGCCTCCCTAGGCCCCACTTCACAAGGAGGGACTCACACCCGGTCGTCTGAGGGACTGTGGTCTCCTTTGGCTCAAGACCTTCCCTAACCATGATCGCCACTCCCCCACCCCTCCCTAAGGCCCTGGGCTGATGGAAGGCTCGGTATCCTGGTGGGCACATTTCTACGAGGGGATGTCCTCCCTCGTGGCCCAACCAGGTTTCCGTAATGCCAATCAGGTCCGGGTCCCCCTCCAACACAAGGTCATGTAAGAGAGAGGCTTTTAGTACCACGGACCTGGCGTTGCATAGCATCAGTCCAAGGCTCCGGGTCTGCGGTTCTTGCTCACCTAGTCTGCGATGAAGGAAAGGGGAGTTGGAGCGCGTGATCACCTGTAACCATCGGCCATGACGCTCCAACTGATGGTGTCCATCCCCCCTTCCACCGTCCCTGCCCCTGCCCCTCCCCAAGACCGTATTGATGGCAAATACCCTAGTGGGACCGACCCTCCCTCCATCCCCCTTCGTCTTTTCATTTCCGCATATTGCCGGCCTTCTCTCTTGGCGTTCCCCTAATTGGTCCCCCCACCCCCCTTCCCTGGGAACCCCTAAAAGTCGGATTAAAAATTTACACAGGAATCCCCTGAGCCTGCGCTTCGCCCACCTTTTAGGATTAATAAATCCATCCTCAAGGTGTCAATGGCAAAAAATAAAGTGATTTACAACCATTTTTCATACTGATGACTGTTACAGCATCCCCATGGTCACATGATCAAAAGTCAGTTGCTTGGTAACTGATTCATATTTATGATGGCTTCAGCGTCCCAGGGTCCTATAATCACTTTCTGCAATCTTCTCCTGACAAGCAAAGTCAATGGGGAAGCCAGCTTCACTTAACAAATGTCTTACCAACTTAACAACCGCAAAGATTCATTTAACTGCTATGGCAAAAAATGTTGTAAAATGGGGCAAAACTCACTTAACAACTATCTTGCTTAGCAACAGAAATTTTCGGCTCAATTGGAGAGAGGGTGGAGCCGTGCTGCGCCGACACAACGCAGGGTCTCAGCGCTCTGAGACCTGCGTTGAACTTTTGCTGCCCCTTGGTCCGTAGGTGACCTAAACCGTCCTGGAGGGACGGTGAGGAGGGAGACAAAGCCTTGCTGGTCACAGGGATATCGCAAAACCCCTGTTTGACCCAAGGGAAGAGCTTCTGCAAGGCGGTAAAAGGCAGCCCCCCCCGGGGAACATAGGCATTGGCAAGCTCCGAAGGAAGGAAGGAAGCTGAAAGCGAAAGTTTCCGTTTCAGTTTATTTGGATTTATATCCCCCCCTATCTCCCCGAAGGGACTCAGGGTGGCTCACGGGCAAATATAAAACAATACAATAGTGTTAAAATGAAATGAAATTAACTAGCCTGTGCTAAAATATAACTAAAAACTTTTAAAATCCCCTACCAAATACAGTTAAATTATTTCTAGTCTAAAATCTAGGCTAAAGTCTAAGCTAAAATCTAAAATCTAAGCTCTAAGCTAGGCCAGCTAGGTGAAAGAAGTGTGTTTTCAGTGAACGGCGAAAAAGGCGAAGGTCCGTGATAGTACGAAGTTCGGGGGGAAGGTCATTCCAGAGGGCGGGGCCTGCCACAGAGAAGGCCCTCCCCCTGGGCGCTGCCCACCAGCATTGACCGGCAGATGGCACCCTGAGGAGGCCCTCCCTGTGGGAGCGGACCGGTCGAAGGGAGGTATGCGGTAAAAGACGGTCCCGCAAATAACTGTGCCCTGTGCCATGGAGCATTTTAAAGATGGTGACCAGCACCTTGAAGTGCACCCGGAAAGCCACCGGCAGCCAGTGCAGCTCGCGCAGGAGATGTGTTACATGGAAACATCGTGAGGCTCCCAAAATCCCCCGCGCGGCCGCATTCTGGACCAACTGGAGCCTCCGGGTGCACCTCAAGGGGAGTCCCATGTAGAGAGCATTACAATAGTCGAGGCGGGACGTAACGAGTGCTTGAGTGACTGTGCGTAGTGTGTCCCGGTCGAGGAAAGGGCGCAACTGGCGTACCAGGCGGACCTGGTAAAAAGCCCCCCTGGTCACGGCCGTCACATGGTCGTCCAAGGAGAGCTGTGAGTCTAGGAGGACACCTAAGTTGCAAGCCCTCTTTATGGGGGCTAGTCACTCGCCCCCGATGGCCAGCGTTGGAGTCAGCTGGCTGTGCCGGGGCGCTGGAAACCACAGCCACTCGGTCTTGGACGGGTTGAGCCGAAGTTTGTTACTCTCCATCCAGACCCGCACGGCTTCCAAACACCAGGTCATCACTTCAACGGCATCACTGGGATGGTTGGGGGTGGATAGGTATAGCTGAGTATCATCAGCATACAGATGGTACTCCACCCCACAACCGCGGATGATCTCACCCAGCGGCTTCATATAAGTGTTGAACAGGAGGGGCAAGAGGACCGACCCCTGAGGCACCCCACATGTGAGGGGCCTCGACGTCGACCTCTGCCCTCCTGCCAACACAAATTGCAACCGGCCGGAGAGGAAGGAGGTGAACCACCGCAGCACGGTGCCTCCCACTCCTAACCCCTCCAGCCGACGCAATAGGATACCATGGTCGATGATATCGAAAGCCGCTGAGAGATCTAACAGGACCAGGATAGAGGAACAACCTCTATCCCGGACCCTCCAGAGATCATCCACCAGCGCAACCAATGCTGTCTCCGTGCTGTGCCCAGACCGGAAGCCGGACTGGCGTGGGTCCAGATAAACAGTTTCTTCCAGGTGTCGAGGGAACTGTTGTGCTACCACACTCTCAACAACCTTCGCCAAAAAGTGAACGTTGGAGACCGGACGATAATTTAATAACAATGCTGGGTCCAGGGAAGGCCTCTTGAGGAGGGGTCTCACGACCGCCTCTTTCAAGGCAGCCGGCAGAAACCTCTCACTCAAGGAAGCATCCACTATTGCCTGGAGCCAGCCTCGTGTAACCTCCCAGGAGGCCAGTACCAGCCAGGAGGGACACGGGCCCAATAAACAGGATTCAGCCGCCTCAGCAACCTGTCCATGTCATCAGGAGCAACAAAGTCAAACTCTTCCCATAATATGGTCTCAAGACCTGCCTCAGACGGTCCACCCAGACCTGTCTCATTGGAGGCCAACTCGTCCCGGATCCGAACGATTTTATCCTGCAGATACTCTCCAAATTCCTCTGCTCTATCCTGCAAAGGAGCTTCCGGCGGCCTCTGGTGAAGGAGGGAGCGGATCACTCAAAACGGGGCGGCAGAGCGGTTATCTGCGGATGCGATAAAAAGTACTGACCGGGAAGGTATTCTAACTGTCAGCCTCCGCTTTTTTGCTTGCTTTGGCTGCCATTTGAAATGGGGAGGGAGGGGCTTTGGGTACTGGACATTAAGTGTGCTGGAGGAAGATGGAGCCAGGGCCTGATATCGCCAAGGCTAACGGTCTTGCATTCCATTGTGATGATGCTCCTGAGCAGGGTGCTCACCTGACATCGTGGACGACTCTGCATTGGATATTACACTGGGGTCAAAGGGGCTTAAGGGTTGGGTTATGCTTTGATACGTATGTTGCACGCCTAAATGTTTCATTCCTTGCTTGACTTTCGCTGCGGTCTTATCATAATCAGTAAAAGTAACCTTAAACTTTCAAATGAGCTTAAGAGTGGTCTTTCTTGATTTATGAGGGAAGCAGTCATGACAAAAAGCAAGGAATCACTCCACACTCAGCTCTGAGTTAACAGCTTCAGCAGTGAGTGTAATAAATCCATCACACATCAAACAAATGTCGGACCTTGGAAAAGAAGAAATCCTGGGGGCCACCGCCCCTGATGCCGCCATTCCGAAAACAGAGAAAGAAGAACCTAGGTCAGTTATTGAACTTTTGGTAGATATCAGTCTGGGTGATAAACCTGAGGAAAAATCAGTTCGTCACCATTGGTCTGAGGGAGTGGGCAGGAAGGGAACGTTTGAAAAAATCCCTTCGGGAGTCACTACAAGACGCAGGCGGGCCCCTCCCCCCCTTCTGGGAAGTATCAGAGGAAGAATTCCTTTTAAGACAACAGGCACGGAAGCTAATTAGAGAAGCGGATAGCTAAAACGCACCAGAGAAAACAAGGAGGGGGGAGCTCCTGACCCTCGGGAGTGGTTATTACCAAGGAGGGAGGAAGAAAAACCCCAAATGGGAGGGGGGCCTAGCCAGAAAGATGAGAACCCACAGCGCTTAGCAGCAGCAAGGCCACCTTCTCCCACAGAACGTCGGAGAAAAGAAGCAAGCCCTAGAAGGGAAGCAAGCCCCCCAGCACGCAGAATGGTAGCTGTCCGTCTCCTGGGAGTAAAATTTGGGGGGATGCTAAGGAATTGGGGTTTTTCCTACTGCTTGTCAGCAACTTGGTAAGGCAAGCGGCTTTGGATTTGCCAAATGACGAAGCGAACATTAGAATTGTTTGCCTCGCCCTGGAGGCCAAAGCGGCAGATTGGATAGTGGCTCTGCATAATAATAACTCTCCTACGATGAGAAACTTCGACAGATTTATGACTGCTTTGAGAAGGCGTTTCAAAGACTTTTCATAGAATGAAAAGCCCGCCTTGAAATGAAGACCCTTCGTCAGGGAAATAAGGCAGTTCAGGAATACACTCAACGATTTCGTGAATTATCTATTTACATGAGAGGTTGGAGCGAGGAAGCCCTTATCGACAATTTAACTGAGGGCTTGCATCCTGATATATATCAAAGCTGTATCAACAGACGTAACCCACACACGCTCGAGGGTTGGTACAATTTATCCGCTGATGTTGAAATTGATCTAATCAGAAAAACCAATCTTCATTCAATTGAAAGGGAAACTAAAATATCCCCACTTTCTACACCGCGTCGTGATGCCCCAAGAGGAGGGAGAGGAGGGGCCACCAACAAACCTCGCGGTACTGCTTGCTTCAAATGTGGGAAGGAGGGGCATTGGGCTAATAATTGCAGAATGAAACCAAAGCCCTGCCCCAAGTCGTCCTCTGAGATGAGCAGAGGCGCCAGACGCCCTGATCTGCGTACCAGACCAGCAATGTCAGGGATGGAGCCACTAGACCTTACCACCTACCACTACCAACCAGGGGAGGAGCCGGATGACTGGGAGAATGAGACTGGGACTGACGATGAGACGGACAGACATTGGGTGAGTTCCCGGTCGGGCCCCATGACTATTCCCCTTAAGCTTAAGACTCCCTCTAGTGGCCACCTCTCAGAATTAATAGCCCTCTTGGACTCTGGGTGTTCACGATGCCTTATAAGCCAAGATCTAGTACAGCAACTAGGAATTCATCTTAAGACTTTAAGAGTTCGGATTGCATTCTGTCAGATGGATGGATTGGTAGCTGGAGGAGCTCCAGCACAATTTGTTACAGAACCAATTGAATTGGTAATTGGCGATCACCATCGAGAAATCTTAAATTTTATTGTTGCACCTATCGCAGACAACCCAATTATTTTGGGATTGACCTGGTTGCGAAAGTGGAACCCTATAATTGACTGGAAGGAGGGTTGGATACGCATTCCCTCAAGTACACCCCCCCAGATAAGGACCCTGCTCCAATGCCCCCCAGCCCCGAGAAAAACGTAAGGACTGACCAGGTGGCGGCCATTTTGGAACAGATACCAGGGGAGGAAAAGATTCCTAAAGAATATTGGGACCTGAAAGATGTTTTTAGCGAGAAGTCTTCTGACAAGCTACCATCCCACTGCTCTACAGACTGTACCATTGATTTCCTCACAGGGGTGCAACTACCTAAACAACGCATTTATTCTATGACACCCGGGGAGATGGTTGAATTGCGCAAATTCATTGACAAAAATTTGGCGAGGGGTTTTATTGAGCCTGCTAGACCTCGAGTAGCGGCTCCTGTTATGTTCAGAGAAAAGAAAGATGGCCAACTATGCCTGGTTGTGGACTACAGAAACCTGAACACCATTTGCGCAGAGAATGTCTACCCCCTCCCCCTCATGAAGGATATGCTCGCCCATTTGGCGAGGGGTAATTTTTTTACAAAACTAGACCTCAGAGAGGCTTATTATAGAATTAGAATTAAAGAAGGGGATGAATGGAAGACTGCATTTAATTGTCCTTTAGGCTGCTTTCAATTTAAAGTTTTGCCGTTTGGCCTACAGGGGGCGCCATCAGTTTTCATGCAATTAATAAATAAAGTCTTGCATCAACACCGGTACAAGGGCGTCATCGTCTATCTTGACGATATCCTTATTTACACGGAAACACGTGAAGAACATGTGAAGCTTGTCTGCTCCGTTTTGCGCAAATTGAGAGCCGCGGAACTATATGCTAAGCTGTCAAAGTGTGACTTTCATCAAAGCAACATCGACTATCTCAGATATCGTATCTCTTCAGAGGGTATTGAGATGGATCCTGCTAAAGTAAAGGCTGTGACTGAATGGGCCCCGCCTCACACCCATAAACAATTGGAAAGTTTTTTGGGATTTGCCAATTTTTACCGCCAATTTATCCCCTCTTTTGCGAGTATTGCGCTGCCTATTACGAACTTATTAAAAACAAAGAATGATGACAAACCGTGACCTAGTAAACCATTGAACTGGAAAATGCAATGCCAAGCAGCCTTTGAGAAACTTAAAACGTTTATTTGCGGCAGAGCCGATTTTGAAACACCCTGACATGGAAACACCTTTCATCGTCCAGGCTGATGCCAGTGATGTTGCGGTTGGAGCTGTTCTACTACAATACAACTCCAACGGTGACTTACAGCTCTCTCGTAAACTCTCTGAAACTGAGAGGAGATGGGCCATTTGGAAAAAGGAAGCTTTTGCCGTGCGTTGGGCTCTTATGACTTGGCGCCATTTTTTGGAAGGTGCCAAGTCACCCATTTGAGGTATGGACTGATCATAAAAACTTAGAATCTTTGTGGATGCCTCGCAAACTTTCTCCTAAACAGGTCCGATGGTCTCAATATTTCAGTCGTTTTAATTTTTCCCTGAAATATATTCCAGGAGGGAAGAACTTTATGGCGGACGCCTTATCACGCCTTCCCCAATATAATAGCTCGAAGCTTACTATTGTCCAGCCTGTTATTCCAGTGTGTAATTTAGTCGCTCCGGTCATAGCTCAAAGCCATTCGATACTGCAAGCTGAGACCCCACCTGAATTAATTTCTAAAATTAAGGAGGAACTTCAGGCTGATGAATGGTTTGCTGCACACTGTGGAGACTGTACTTTGAGAGATGATTTACCTTGGGTGGGTTCTAAACTTTATGTCCCAGCAACACTCCGCTCTTTTGTACTCCAAAGAGCGCATGATTCTCTCTTTGGCTGGGCATTTTGGATTTGTGAAAACTGTACACTTGGTTAAACGGCAGTTTTGGTGGCCATCTTTGAAAAAAGACGTTGAATCTTACATTGCAAGTTGCCCAGTTTGTGCTGCCTCTAAACGTTCTCCTGGCAAACCTCAGGGTCTCCTCCAATCTGTGGCACATCCGGAGGCTCCTTGGAAAGAAATATCTATGGATTTCATTGTGGATCTTCCAAGTAGCCGTGGTTTTACTGTCATATGGGTGGTTACTGATCTATTTTCAAAACAAGTTCATTTTGTACTGTATTCAAAGATCCCATCGACCAAAGCCTTGGCAAAATTGTTCCTGAGTCACATTTATCGACTACACGGTATTCCTAAATGTATTATTTCTGATAGGGGGGTTCAGTTCACTTCTCGTTTTTGGAAGGAGTTTTTGAGGATGATTGGTTCCTCCCAGGGCTTAAGCTCCTCCCACTACCCTCAGACTAACGGAGCTTGTGAGAGGGCCAATTCTGTTCTAGAACAGTATCTTCGTTGCTTTATAAATTACCAACAAGATGACTGGGCCGACCTCTTAATCCACGCTGAGGTAGCTTACAATAATTCTGTTCATAGCAGCACCGGCATGACTCCTTTCAAAGTTATTTATGGCCAGGACTTTGTGCCAATTCCCAAGCTACCTCACGAGACTCCTGTTGTTCTCTCTCTCTTGGATTGGAGTAGTAAGATGGCAACATTTTGGCCCATTGCACGGAAAAGGTTGGATGATGCTCACCAATCTCATAAGATGTATGCTGATAAAAAACGGGCTGCATCTCCGAACTACAGAGTTGGTGACTGAGTGTACATTTCTACTAGGTTTCTAGAGAGTCCTCAAAAATGTAAGAAACTGGGCCCGAAGTTTGTTGGCCCTTTCCCCATTATTAAAATCATCAGTTCCGTTTCGGTCAAACTGGACTTGCTGAAAACCTATCATCGGCTTTACCCAATCTTCCATGTCCATCTGTTGAAGCCCGAACAATTGTCCCACCTTCGCCAACCACAGTCTGATTCCCCTGCGCCAATCTTGGTGGATGGTTAACAGCATTACGAAGTACGGGACATTTTGGACTCTAGAGTGTGGAGAAACAAGGTGCAGTACCTTGTGTCTTGGAAGGATTTCCCTCCGTCCCACACTGAGCGGGTGGATAAACCCGCTCAGTGGTTAAAGCCCCTAAAATACTGAAGAAGTTTTATGCTAAATATCCTGACAAGCCTTAACTATTGTTGTTTCATGTGTTTACGTGTTTTATGTTGGTCTCTGTTCCTGTCGGTTTTTTTGGTTTGTTTTACAGGACTGACGTCGCTCTTCTGGAGGAGGGCCAGATGTCAGCTTCCGCTTTTTTGCTTGCTTCGGCTGCCATTTGAAACGGGGAGGGAGGGGCTGTGGGTATTGGACATTAAGTGTGCTGGAGGAAGATGGAGCCAGGGCCTGATATCGCAAAGGCTAACGGTCTTGCATTCCATTGTGATGATGCTCCTGAGCAGGGTGCTCACCTGACATCGTGGACGACTCTGCATTGGATATTACACTGGGGTCAAGGGGGCTTAAGGGTTGGGTTATGCTTTGATACGTATGTTGCATGCCTAAATGTTTCATTCCTTGCTTGACTTTCGCTGCGGTCTTATCATAATCAGTAAAAGTAACCTTAAACTTTCAAATGAGCTTAAGAGTGGTCTTTCTTGATTTATGAGGGAAGCAGTCATGACACTAACTTTTTTTTGAAACATTTTGCTTAAAGAAACAAAGATAAAGATACCAATGGATTAAATGTGGGAGAAAATATAGATAAGGAAATACTGAAAAGAGAATATGAGGAATCTGAGCCTCAGCTTGGTTATCAAGGAAAAGAGGTGGGAAAAAAGATTTGAAGATGGATGAAAGAGGAGAAACCTCTCCAGAAATACGTCTGACATTTAAAAACAAACAACCTGTAATGATAGAAACTGGACAGCGGTACTATTGGAGAGTTATATTGGACAATAAAGTGCGAAAAATGTTTATAAAAAACCTGGAAAGAATAAAAAGAGACGAGAGCCACAAATGGCAAAAGAGATAAGTCCAACTCGCCACTGGAAGGACACTGGCTGATAAGGAAAGCTGTTATCCTTTGATGATTAATAACTAGCTAGATTGTGTTTAGAATATCATAGAAGGATTATTAGTTAATCAATAGTTATTTACAATAAGAGTAACTAATAATAATGTTATAGTTTAATGATATATATCTATGTACTTGTAGAAATCTATGAGATTAGATATAAACAAATTTAAGACTGTATTAGATATTGCTGAAGAATCACTAGCAAAGAAATTATGAGTTATCTTAAGACTAGCGGAATAATCATAGTTGATACTGGCTGATAATGAAAATTGTTATATTTTGATGATTAATAGTTAGATGGTTTTAGAATATTATTTCATGTATATGTGTATGTCTGTTGGGAATAGATAATGGATGCCATTAGGTGGTTGTGTTTTAAAGACAGACTAAATTTGGAATATTAGATGAGAATTTTGGTGTACTGATATTAAGGTATATGATGAAATTTCTGATTTAAAATTTATAAAAAGATTATTTATGAATAATAATCATTTTAGAGATGCACAGAAGTTATGTGAGGCCAGTCGGTATGCTTTCTAAAGGATACAATGTAAAGTGATGATTTTTCCTTTTTATCTTTATTCTTAATTTTATTATTTTCTTTTCTTTGTTTGTATTATTAATAGAATGCCATTATATACTTTTACTTTACATACAAAAGGATGTAAAAACAATCAATTAAATTAAGCTTGAAATATAATAATTGTAATAATTGATATGAAAAACATGTAATGACTATGGAAGAAATGCATAGAACTTTGTGATTAACTGACACATTTTTTATAATTTATAATTTGTAACGGAAGATGGCTTTTTATGTTTTTTCAGATATGTTTGTTTTATCTGTGTTTGTTCAAAATAAATAAAAAATTACCACCACCACCACCACCCAAAAAAGAAAGAAATTTTGGGCTCAATTGTGATTATGTCGAGGACCATCCATATTTTAACTAACATTTGACATAGGCAAGTTATTGTTCTGTTCTGGAATATATAGTCCTGCTTCTAGGCTGAATTCCAACTGCTAATAATTGCACTGAATTTTAAGGGGTGAGTTAACAACTTTATTTAAGAAAGTGATAAGTATTGTTTTTCTGGTAATTTAATTATATGAGATGTATTGTTAGTTTCTTATTTTAGTGACTTTACTAGTTAAATAATAATCCCCCCCATGAATAATTGTATTAAAAGAACTAAAATGGATAGTTTTCAATGGATATAATACTGGGCTTGGATTATAAGAATTAAAATACAGAATCATGGCGTGGACTTATCGTGGTGGCTGCATATGCAAATAAAATCAAGATATGAGAAAGACATTAAGGATTATGGTTTCTACAAAGAGCTTACAATATTTAGTCAAATAATGTTAGGAGTAGATGAAAAATTGATAAAGAAAATATATAATTTCTTGTTAAGCGTAAGAATGGAAGATGAACAGGTAAAAGAAACAGTGACAGTATAGGCAAAAAACTTTGGATATACTATAGATTTAAATGAATGGCAAAAGCTTTGGGAAAGAAATAGTAAGTTGACAATGGCATATAAGGAAAATTTATATAAAATATTTTATAAGTGGCATTTCCCACCAGCAAGATTAGCAAAGATGTTTAAAAGTATGTCCGCCAAATGTTGGAAATGTAACCAGATGCCGGGGACGTATTATCATATGTAGTGGGCATGTGCAAAAGCAAACAAATATTGGACAAAAATACATACAAGATTGGAGAAAATGTTCAACATAAAGTTAATAAACCAGAAACATTCTTGCTAGGCATAATACCTGAAAAGTATGATAAATACTTAATATTACATGTCTTGACAGCAGCAACAATTAGGAAATATCCACAGAGGATGATGTAATTAAAAATGTTTTAGATCGTGCAGAAATGGATAGATTGACATTAAAAGTAATAGAAAAAGAAGACAAAGAGTCTTTTTAAACATGGGACTTGTTTTATAAATGGTTGGACAGTAGAGGTAGAAATTAGGAGTGAGAAAAGTTTATATATTTTTGGTATGCATCAACAAACTAAACTTGACTCACTGAAAACAATAGATACAAGACCTATTTCTAACTGAAAGACAGCGATTCATTTTTAGTGTAACACTTCAGCAAATGTGTCACAGACAATGAAGTTCTTCGTTTGTACATTTATGGAGTGGCAAAATCTTGCTATGAGATTGTAGTGCCTGAAAATTAAATAAATGCCATTGGGTTATAATGTGACAATAAGGAATGGCTCATTCTTTTGGTCACTTAAAGGTGCCTTTGACATTAAGTAAATTCTATCAACCAGGTACTGTCCTTCTACAAAAAATTAATAGAGGCGATAGTTTCAATAGGTGAAAAAGTGCTGTATAATGTAGGTCTTCCAAACAAAACAAAACAGAAACAAACTGAGAATATCACACTATATTTTTATGTTTTTTTAAAGGTTCCTTCCCACTCTTCATACTAAGGAGAAGAAACTTTTTGTCAACTGTCCAACTGATGAGCCCAACCAAAACAAGCACATTTGAGACCTTCAGATGTCTGAAGGCCAAATTTTATTGAATACACCATTTTGGCACTGATGAAGGCAAAACCAGCTCTATCTAATTCCCACACAAACCCACATAGTTACAATATGGATTTCACCCTCCCCCTATTAGTGCAGGCCACATTGTCCAATTGAGTGTCATTATTGTATTATGAGAAAAAGTCTCTGGTCTTGGCAAACACCTGCCAATGTGTCCTTGGCTCTCACTGTTCTTCTTCTTGAAGCCTGAAGCCTGCATTGCATCTCACTCTTTCCTCCCCCTTGTTCTTTGGCAAGTTCAGAAGTGATTGCAACAGCATAAGCCCGTGATGGTGAACCTATGGCACACGTGCCACAGATGATACGCAGAGCCATTTCTGAGGACATGCGAGGTGTTGCCCTGTAAGCTCCAGTGCACCAGCTAATTTTTGGCCTTGATTTTTGGCCATTTTTTGGCCTCCGGAGGCTTCTCTGAAGCCCTCAGAGGGCAAAAAACAGCCCAATGCGCAAGCTGGAAGTTCAGGAATTGACTTCTGGTTTGCGCAGTAGGCTATTTTCCGCCCAACGTACAAACCGGAAGTTTGGGAACAGGCTTCCAGTTTGTGTGTTGGGCTGTTTTTCACCCTCTGAAGGGAGAAAAACGGCCCAATGGACACCCGGAAGTTCCTGAACTTCCAGTTTGTGTGTTGGGCCATTTTTTGCCCTCCCCAGGCTTCTAGAATGTCTCTGGAGCCTGAGGAGGGTAAAAAATGAACCTACCGGGCCCACTGGAAATAGGAAAATGGGCTGTTTCTGGTCTCCAGAAGGCCTCTGGGGGGCGAGGGAGGCCATTTTCGCCCTCTCCAGACTCCAAGAAAGCCGAGCGTGCATGCAGGGGCAGCAGGGGGGGGGGGTCACAAACACATGTGCAGGGGGCGCAGTGTGTGTGGGAATTACATTATGGGGGTGGGCATGCAAGCGAGCATGATAGCACGCACACACATGCATGCCTTTGGCAAATGAGGTGAAAAAGGTTCACTATCACTGGCATAAGCGAACTTCAAGCTTAACACTTTTAAGCAGAAGAGATGTATTGTTGTGGTGAATATTAGATTTAACACTTTCTTTACTGACATTATAATAAAATTTTGATATAATTATATTGTAAACAAATTAGCCTACAATTATCCTAATAAAATATACATTATAGCTTAATGTTTAATAAGAGAGAGGTTGACATTTATATACATTCCCTCTTCTTCCCTCCGAACATATAGACTGAATAATACAGAATAATATAATTATATTTAGCAGCAAGACCTAACCAAACTATAATTAAGATATTTAGTTAAAGAATAATTAATCCATCAACAATTGATTCAGGTAGTCATCCAAGGATTATATATCAGTTTACTTTATTAGCTTGTTAATTAACATTAAACAATATACAGTATTTGAGTAACAGGCATTCTGTTTGAACGTGTGCCAGAATACTTATGCCTACACCATTACGGCAACAGAAATAATAGGAGTCTCTTGCTTTAGAAGGCTGCTCTGCATCTTCTCACTGAATTTATTTATTTTACAATTTATTTATTAAGTATGATCAGGAACTATATTCAAAATGTAAGAGAAATTTGGATTCTGCAAAGCTCAAAAGCACTACTTACTTCTCCCACTACCTCAATGATATCTCCAACTTTCAACTCCAGTTCATCTTCATTTTGAGGCATATAACTGAAAGCCACCTGGCATCGTCGCCGTCTATTTCGTTCACCTACAATTGAATAAGATCCCAATATTAATTTAAAAGTGAATATTTAAACAGACAAGAGGTGACAGAAAGATTGGATTTTACCCCTTTGGACACACATTTCAGCTCAACTTAGCACGCTATTTCTCAATGTCATAATGACAGTCAGGCACCTTGCAATGACTACTGTATGTCAAGCTGATAAGTGGAATTGGTCCCTAGTGTTAAACTTTCTAAATGATATAAATTTTGCTAGAAATCAATCTGTACTCATAGTGAGTTTTTTTTTTATAGTATCTGTTATGGGCCGCCATCTGCCAGGGGAGCTGGCAGCAGACTTGGACAATGAGGAGGTTGGGGAGGAACTTGAGCCAGTCCTGGAGTCTGAGGAAGGCTTTGATGGGTACTCTATGTTAGAGGCAGAGGTGGGGCCAGGGCCATCTGACATTTATCAGCTGCCTTCGGAGTCAGAAATAAGTGGGGCAGAAGAACAGCTGGAACCTGTTCCAGGTGTGCGTATGTGCACAGCTGTCAGGAGAAGGGAACAACTAAGGAATGGGTCAACTCAGAAGTAAAGGCACAAGTGGATGCTGAAGGTCCCCTCCCATAGGAATAAATAGGAGCAAAAGGGGAGTGGTGTTTACAGGAGACAATTAGTTTGCTTATTATTGTGAAGATTTGCTTATCTGAGTTGTGCCTCACAGAGACTCCTTGCCAGGTATTTCATTTTACAGTGTTGCAACTGGAAGCTCAGCCTGGCAACTAACCCAGGACTGATAAGGTCTTATTGCTGGGACTTTTCTGGATGTGAATGCCAGGAATTCACATTAACCAAATAAAAGGGGCGTTTTTTGGACAAGGAATCTGTTTTGTGATTCTGTTAAGCCTGTAATTCCAAAAATCACATAATTATTTGTTGTTTCCATATAACCATGCTTTTAAATCCATGACCCTGGGTAGAAAACTGACATTGAGAAAACTATCACAAGGAGGTGGCCAAAGTCAAGGAAGGCCTGTGTAGACAGGAGGAGGAGCCAAAGTCACTACGAAACAGATGTGTGGTCTTGATGCTCCGAGACTGCCACCGATACTTTTGCCACTGGACGGGCCAATCGGAACTAAACCATCCCGAAGAGACAGTGAACAGGAAGAATATGTCTTGCTGATCTCAGGGACCCTGCAAAGTCCCTGATTGATCCAAGAGAAGTTCTTCAAGCTGGCGACAAAAGACATCCTAGGCTGATGAAGTTGGGGGACGGCTTCGGAACGGAAGGAAAGTGGAAGGAGAAAGTGTGTCCATCTGGTGACAAATTTTTTCTGCTTTGAGAAAGACTGCCCAAAAAAATCTTTTTTAAGCTAAATTAAATCCCTAAGTAGAATGAAACAAGTGGCAAAATTAACCTGCATTGGATTGCTTTGGAAAGTGTTTTTTTCCCCTTTGTAACCATACTGTGGATTGAAGTATTTGCAATGGTTTTTTTTAATTTTTAAAGTGAATGGATCAATTTTTTCATCTTCTATTTTTTGTTACTTTACTTTTTAACTTATGGATTAAAACCTTGCTTATTTTAACGATGGTTCCTATTACTTGCTATTAAACTTCATTTAAGAACTTTGTTTCCTTTTAGCCTAAAATAACATCAGCGAGTGAAAGGAAGCAATGCTGCCACTCGGAGGCTAGAGGTTGGAGCTTTTGAAATATTGTACTTTCTCTTTTTCTTCCTTTGATCTAATTGACTTTATAGCTTAAGGTTCTGTAACTTGTTTATAGCAAGTGATAAGAGCCAAGGGCATGAATTGTTTATACAGGTACTCTTTGAGAGCCATACTGGCAGTGGGAGAGAAAGAAAAAAATCAGAACCCTTTTCTTTTGAAGATCATAAAAGAATTTGTGCTTAAGCTAACTTAAAATTTAAAAAAAGCCTGGAAAGCTAGAGTGGCAGTGGATATCAGTTTTTTTGGAAATATGGATCAATACACAGAAGAGGAAACTTTAATGTTGCAAAACATCTTGGCTGGAATTCAAAATTTACTGGATAACTGGAAGAATTGAGAAGAAGATGGAAAATCTAGAGTTCTTTCAAGCAAAAAATGATGGGGTTGGAACCCCAAAATTTGGAGGGAAAAATGAATATAAAGAGTGGAAAAAGGGGAGTATGGAAAAGGGTATTGGAGTCAATTTTTGTAACTAATAAGTAGTAAGTTAGTAATTTTTAGATTGCTATATTAAATACATAACTGATAATGGTAACAAGGTACAAAAATGTGTTGGTTTGATAAGAGGAAGTTGGATACAAATAGTAAATGATTTTTTCTAATAAATAATAATTATAACAATAATAATGAAATGACAATGGATATAGTTTAATAATATATATTTGTACTAGTTTAGCAAAAGGAATTTGAATATAAATTGTAACAAGTGATTTGGGAAAAAGGTTTAGAAATTTTGTTAATTAATTCTTACTTAGAACATGTCTTAAAGGTGTAATGTTATTAGAGGATTTTTGAATTAACTAATGAAATGCCATATGTGGTTGTGTTTTCAATTATGAATTATTTTAGGCAAAAGGACGCTAAAACAATCATAGTCAAATGAGAATTGTGGTATGTTGATAGTAAGATATTTAAAGAATTTTGATTTAAAACACATAATTTAATATGAATTATAAGTAATGACTGTGGAAGAAATGTACGAAAGTTATTTGTAACCAATTGAAACACTTTCTACAAGATGTAATGAAAGATGATTCTTTTTTTGCATTATTTTTTCAATTAAAATAAAAATTCTTTTTAAAAAAAGGCCTGTGTGTACTGTACTCCATATTTTAGATTCAATTTCAGTTTGATACTTTAACCATATTGACTGCCAAAAATTAAATCACAAATAGAAAATGCATTAATATAATGCTGTAGAGGGTTTAATATTTCACTGAAACCTATCTATTCCTTTTTATCTAGGAATAAAAAGGTTCTAGAGACCTTTTTTTATTTCTCTTTTTTTATCTTGGTAGACTACACTCATTTCAATCTGAGATACTGCACATCTTAATTCCACAATATTGGTGCAATGGCATTTAAAACCTTAGGTTTTCTTTTTAAAAAAAGGAAGTATGTTTCTAAATTCTTAGTAAATTCTGTAATCTTTCTTCCCTGGAACAGATTGATTAAAACAAAAGCAGCAGAATGATCTCCAGTCAAGGCAATGAGAATAGGGCTCCACCCAGAAAAATAGTTGAGGGGCAAATGACATGGGTTTTGTAAGTTGTTAACTAACACAGTTACTTTGTATTTTAATGTGATTCATTTTCTCTTTTAAAATGATGTTCAGGTTTATTAGCTTTTAACATTCCTAATCTGATAAAATGGAGACTAGCTCCAGATAAGAAAAAGTTTGTTAGTACAAACTGGGGTTTGGTTTATGTCTTTTGTCAACTCCAAACAACCGTGTTCCTTACAATTACGCCCCTTTCTCTTGTCAGAACTCATTTTAACGAACATGTGTGATTATGGGATGCAAATATGTAATATGTTTGACTACATGTAACTTATTGCCTATGCAAAGGGGAGGTTACTTTTACCCTATCCAATTAACTTTTTTCATGCATTTTCTTTGTTGTGTTAACTATAAAAAGGAGTGAAATATGCGGCTCAGAACTTTCTCTCCTTTTTCATAGAGATCCCATTTTATCAGGGTACCCTAATAAACTGTTTTTAAATGATCTACCGACTCAGTTGCTTATTGGGAAGGTAAAGTGAGGCAGAACCTAGGGCCAGATTTGGCTTTCAATGTAGATGCAAAATCCATGTGTGATTTTATAGAGATCATGATTAACCTTTTCAGAAATATGCTATTTATTATGTATTAGTTGCATCTTCTGATAAATCCTAAGAGAAAAGGTTAACAATTCAAATTAAATAAAACCGAAACAATCCTACGTGTAAAGTAAACCAGAAAATATTCTGGGCCCACCTAAGGGGCTTGACTGGTATCAGCTGAAACAGTTTATAAGAATGGGGTGGGTTCTAGTAGAACTGTTTTTTCCTGTCCACGCTGCTTTTGTTCTATCCAGTTAATCTGTTTCTTCTTCAGGTAAATCCTGCTGAACATTCACTGTCATTCTTGGGGAGGGGTTTTTGTTGGAGCCTTCTGTGTTCACTTCCTGTTGCGTTTCAAAACTTTGTAGCTTGTAATTTCAATGCCCTTTGATTGAAGATGCACTTCTTAAATTGAGAAACCTTTGTTTTGTACATAAGAAATGGTGTACATTTCTACATTTCTAAGATTTAATAAATTGATTTCATATCATGAAAAAAAAAAGAATGGGGTGGGTTCTAAATGATTTATATACACCTTTCACCTCAGTGACAAGATGGGCTATATAGATACCCATTTAATAGCAATTTCAGGAAAGCTAAAATCAGTAAAATACAGTGCTATATTTACGTTAGCAGTTGCCAAGTTTACAGCTAAGAACTCTGCCCCAAACAGAGTTTAAACACTCAGTGAAGAATGAGAACTAGGACGTTTGACCTTTCCCATTGGAGGATGACTACTTTTCTCTCCCTGAATTATTTTTATTATTTCTAATTTTATAAGAACCACCACCATCTTCCCTAAATTGATGTTTTCCAAATGAGTTGGACATCACCCCTGAGATCAATGTCAAAACTGTTTTTAAACCACCACCCGTTAACTAACACCATTTTATGAATAATATTCAGAACTGAGTTATACTATATGTAATAATCTGTTTTTAACATATTTTGTTAAAATTACTTATTCCTTATTATTACATATTTTGTTATAATGTAAAATGAAGTATTGTTAATTTTAACTAGACTAAGAATATTAGCCAATCCATTTATAGTACTTCTAAACATTCCTTCCTGCAGCTGCTTAATGCTAGGTCCCACATAGCTCTTAAAACCTATGCACTACTTATAGTAATCTAAAGTGGAATGGGAGTTTAATTCCCACTAGAGGATCCGAACCCCATAGACTAACATTTGGCTACCTGTATTGGAGGAGTCCCAGTAAAAATGAAACAAGTCATAGATACAACTGAAAATAACATAAGTATTTATTTATTGTGTAGACACATTTTGTCTACCCACCCACCCCAAGACAGGTGTGCGTAAGTCATGCAAAACATTAGAAATGTGGACAGGCTATAGTGTAATACCCGTATCTTTTCTGAGAGCTTAAGAGAAGGTCGACTGTTTATACCATCCTGAAAGCTTTTCATTCAGTAAAGTGCTAATTTAAATAGACTATGAGCTGCATTATATGTTCATTGCCTCTGCCACATATAACATCTTGGCCCCCTTGTTTCCCCAACTTAATTCCACACTGCTTTTTCTTTGTTTTGTGAACCTCCTTAAGGCAATTCTGTTTGAGGTTAGCATATACCACAGCGATGGAAATAGGTCACAAGATTTTTAAAAAGTGACAGTGTAAATAAATCTGTATTACCAGACTCAAGAAAACAATCTACCCAACCTATAAAATAAAGAAAGCAGAAGGAAAAATAATAATTTGCAGTCACCATAAATATTACATGTTTTAGGAAAGCAAATTAATATGATTTTCCTCTTTTTATTAGCTTCCTTTTCCATTTGATTTGGAAAACTGTACTGCAACATTCAAAAACATCTTACACAAAAGCAGAACTGCAGTGGACATTAAAAATTAAATGGCTAGTAAAAGTTCATGGATATAAAATCACTATCAAGAATGCTTCGGTCTTAAAATTGCTACTGTTATAACAGAACATGCTTTCTTTTCATTTCAGTGCCTTAAGAACCCAGAGTCCCAATCCCCAATTTCATACGTGGCCTTCCCATTTGCTTCCATAAATCCAATTCAAAAGGAGTGCCAAGTCATTTAGAACACTAAAATGATCTTGTAAAACTACCACTGCAAAATTGCACCAGTAGTTTTGGTTCGCAGGGTTTATATTCTGTAACTTGCAAATCAATTATTATATTTTATTTGGATCCTCGTGCCCTAATACTTTTCTATCCTTATCTTTAATCAGAGACTCTAGTGTCCTAATATTCCTCTCTCTCTACCTTTCTTTTGTCAAGACATATATAATCCCTTAAGAGGCTCCCATCCAAGGATGACTTTATTCAAAGATTCCCAGTTTGTTCGTTATTCCTACGTGCATTTTTTTCATTTCACTACATACAGAATTTTCAGAACAAAATAAGAAAGAGCTGACAGTTGTTAAAACCACAATAGCAGGAAGTATATGTTTTAAGTATATATATAGCATACAATAAGTGCATGGTAAAGAACACAGCTGTTTCAGCTTGTAGCTTTAAAACCAAAGCTGTTGCAGAGGCACATGCTAGAAATTACTAGTCTTTGAAAAACTGAATGCTACAAAGATTTTTTAAAAAAATTCAAATCCTTCTACAATTTTTAGGTATAGGTGTTTAACATAACACTAAATTTATATAAATAATTTAACAAGTTCAATACATTGTCTACATGTTTGTTTCTTATAACACCTACCTCTTTATGGTCTTAATGTTGGATTAAGATGTTGCAAGCTTTGTATGATTAATATTAAAAAGAGTCAGCATTCTGTGATTTGGGAAGAATGTACTAAAAAAACAAATTGTCTAAAATCAGCAGTCTTTTGTTCTGTCAAAACTGAATTAATTACAACTATTTCTAGCAAAACAATTTATCAAATACAGAGTAAGTTAGTAAAAGGTGCACCAAATTGGTATTCTAATTCCTAGGCCCACAGAAGACAATGCTGGACCTCAGAAAGCATACCTAAGATTAAACCAATAATATATATTTTTTAAAATTCTTATTGGAGGAATGTATGCCAATCATTGAACATCAATTAGTTCTGTTTTAAGAATTTACAGGTATGAGGGATAATTCCAGATTAAACTTCTGCAATGTACCCATGGTACAGGTATTGTAAATGCAACAGGCCCTTTGAAGCAATATGATTTCTAATTTTTGAAAACAAAACTCACACAAAGAAAATAACTTAATCTGAGACTTCAGGTCCACATATTTCCCGGAGAAGCTTTGTGTGTGGCCTCTAAATAATTTCCAATTGTAATTTGTAATGTGCCAGAAAGGAAAACTTTCATGACTGGTGATTAATTGTATCTATTGTGTTTAAACATTTAACTAGAAATGTTGATGTGGGTAAAATGGTTAAATGTAAAAGAAATGGAATATAATTATTTTTTTTACCTGATCTCATACACAACTTTGAATGCAACTATAAAACATGTAAAAACAAAATGTGGTCCTCAGCTTGAAGGCTGTTGGGCATTTCAATATAAAGGATATTGTGAAATTCAAACCACTAGCTCATGTCCTATCACATTCTCTAATGTTCAGCATTCTCCAGATGGTTCCTATTTGTTTCTTCCCTTTTTAGCCCTGCTAGAGCCAGTACATTACTTTTAAAAACATTTGCTGGATTCTTATGAAAACATTATTGTCTGTCACAAAGAACATCTAGCATCTAGCCTTATAAAAAATAGTTACACCAGGCGTTTACTGAATATATTTGTCTCATTTCATTAAAGCTCTCTTCAAAGTACAACTTTTTGAACTCCTATTTTTCATGCCCTGTATAGTTTGTGGCTATGTTCTGTTGGAAGAAAAATCCGATCTGGTTCCAAGCCGGGAAAGAGACTCTGGAAATAAAATGGTGGTTGCCCACAAGGAAAGGTCTGTTTATTTAGTTGCCAGAAACTTGAGTGACAAGAAGCATGTTTCTGTAGTGGTTGACAAATTAGCTTGTTGAGTATAAGGATTTTGATACAGTATTTTGCAATTTTGAGGTTTGCTTTGTGTGTTTTTATTATTTGATTGGTTTTACTTGTGTTGCAAAGGCTCACGATGCCTTCCCTTCGTCCTAATTATTAATTATCGCCTTCCCTTCGTCCTAATCCTGTCAGGCACGTGTAATTGATTTTATCCTGTTATCTTTGGTCTGTTTATTGCCTTTAGCATGCCTTTATTAACGGATGGGCAGCCTTGAGTAATTGTTTCTCAATGACTGGGGTTACTCAAGTTCCACGATTGCAACATTGTTTCTCTTTCACAGCTTGAGCTCTGTCTGGCTGTTTGCCTGCAACTACTTTCCATTAGGGCAGGGGTCCGCAAAGTCGGCTCTTTTAAGACGGGAGGACTTCAACTCCCAGAATTGGGAGTTGAAGTCCACCCGTCTTAAAAGAGCCGACTTTGCGGACCCCTGCATTAGGGGAAGAAGAAGAAAATGGAAATGGTGTTCTTTTACTTTTAGCTTCTGTATTTAGCTTCTGTATTTGTTTTCCTGGCTTTGAGTTTTATTCTTGCAACTATTTTGGGGCATCAGTCAAAAGGATTGGGGTGGGGTGCATTCTCACCACAGATCTACCACATAAAACTGAAACAACTTTATTATCACTTCCATACTGTTATTATTAACTTCTCAAGAAGAAACCAATCCTCCAGGTATGCATAAAACACTATACATTTTTATATACATTATGTAAGCATATGTATGCAAACACACATTTATACTTGAAGATAAATTAATGGAAAGGTGAAAAACATCTGATTTGCTTGATAAATACATGTGTTCTTAGCCATCCCTCCTGCTCTCAATATTTTATATATACACACAGAAGGGTGTTTGTGTGAATATATGTTTGCATTATACAATGATGTATGTGTATGGCACTCCCTTTCAGAGTCTGTGATTAGGAGCTGATAAAACAGAAAAACACCCTCCATTGTCTGCTACACTGATTCCTTACTGTAAGCACTAAAGGCATTGCAAAAAATATTAGATCTCGCAATCGTGCAGGGTAAGCACTAAGAAAAACAGTAACACAGGAAATTGGTAGAAAGTTAAGTCCAATTTGACAACGGAAACAGTGAAAAGTTTTAGTTTTAATATAGTGTTACAGAATAAGTAGCAAAGAGTAGAAATAATAATCTATAATAATCATAAATGTATGCTAATATACATTAAAAGCAAAGTGTTTGATCTATGAACTATAAACAATGGTGAATGCCATTTATTTGTGTCCATTTCAGCTTTATTTCATGACAAATTGGAATTCTTTAGGAAAAAGTAGAAGGGTACCAATTCCTAGAGTTGCAATTGTATTCAGCATTCTTTGTTAGCAAACAATAGCAATCAGTTTGGATACATTTACATCAGTCTTGTGGTCAATAGCAGTTTTATCCCAAGCATTCTCATCCTACACAATATATGATAGGATCTCTAATACCGTTGTCTCTATCATAGCAACAACGAGGGACAAGAAATGAATTGAGATGTCTAGGAGACCCTTAAAATGTCAGGTATAATTTGTCTTTATTAAAGTTCTACAATTAAAATGTATTACCTTTTTTGGAGGTTCTAATAATTGTCTCAGACAATAGTAAAGAACTTCCATTAGAAACTTCATGCATAGACAGTTCTGGTGCTTTGCTGGCAAAACTTTCTTTCTTCACATCTTTTTTTATTTCCTGTGTAAGAAATAAAAACAAATGGGGGGAGAGCCTTTTAAAATTCACATCCATGAACAGAGATGAATCGTGTGATAAACATTGGAGACTAAGAAACTCTAGTACTTGATGGTACAGAAAGCTAAATAAAATAAATAAAACCATTTTGAAACAAATAATAAAAGATGAGCCACATTACATATTTTTAAATAAAGTCCTTTTGAGTCAAACCTAAGACCTAATTTCTAATCTTCCTTTTCCAAACACTGTTTACAATTTACCTCCAATTTCCCCATGTTGTACCCATACCTATATATACATTGTTATCATTATCTCTTCTTTATTTGACTATATCCATTATCATAATTTCTTTTTTATTAATCTTTATATGCAACCAAACAATTTCTCAGCTTCCTTTCATAGGTACCATTCAATTATTACTTATTATACCAATACATATGTATATATTAGTATCATTTTATTTAAGCATGTCTATTGGGCCTTCTCTGTGGTGGGCCCAACCCTCTGGAACGACCTACCTCCCAAACTCCGTACCATCTCTGACCTCAGCTTGTTCCGCCAGCACTTAAAAACATACTATTTTCATCTGGCCGGCCTGGCATGAACTACTCCGCACCCTATTGTCTTATAATCAAATCAAAGTTTTAATCTATGGGTTTTAAATTTATTTTACGCAGGGTCTTGATTTAATTTAGTTATTGTGGAGTAATATTTTGTATTTATGTATATTTATTTTAAATTTCTGTTCGCCGCCCCGAGTCCCTTTGTGGTGAGATGGGTGTGGGTTACAAATATGAATAATAAATAAATAAATAAATAAATATTGTCATTAAATTTCACAAATTCAACTAGTTTTAGATTAAACACTTTCATCTATCAACCTGTATCTTTCCAGTAGTGAAACAGTCTCATATCTTCTGCCATTTGTGGTATCAATCCTCGAATCTTCTCCATATTCAGATTTGCATGGACTCCTCTTTGCAATTCATTGTTTATTAATTCTCTCATGTAATTTCGAAGCCCTTCGTCTTTTTCCTTAATCAGCTTGTCTTTAATTGTCAGTGTTGTTATCAATGGTGTTACTAATAAAGTTTCTCTCTTTAAGTCCATAAGTTCTTTTGTTTCTTCTTCTTCTGTGTCTTGCCATCTGGGGCAGGGTCCCCATCTATCTGGTTCCCCTTTCCTTATTCCACTTTTTCCATTTCCAGACACAAACCATTCACCATAGATGTCAACAGATTTGATTTCTTTGTAGTCGTTTTTCTCTTTAGTGTTTAGAACTCTAACCTCCATTTTTCCCATTTGATAAGTATCTCCATCCTCTTCGTCATATTTTTCTATTAGGTGCTCTAATTTTCATAGCTTTTTCTCCATTTTCTCAAATGAATTTGATAATTTCTGTATTGCAAACATTGTTTCTTGCAAGCTGACAGTTACTTTCTGTTGTTGAGAATAAACCATTGTTTCCAGCTGTTAAAACACTGCTGCTCTGGCTTAAAGATTTTTACAAGGTTACACATAGATTCACCATAAGATCTTGGTTGAGAATATACTTCAAAAGGACATCTGTATAAACAATTCATGTTTCACTTCTTAAACAAACTGTGAGTCTTTGAAGTTCCAAACCAGGATAATCAGTAATGAAAATAAAAGTATTTGGTTTTCAATATACATACTTCAGCTTTCGAGCAGCAGTGTTATCTTTCCTTCTGTTGTTACAATTGTTGCAATTATTACAATTCTCTTTGTTTCTTTTGTGTCTTTTAATATTCCAAGTTCAGAAAAATCAAATTCTTGCATGAAATAGAGAAGAAAAAGTAAAAAACACACGTAGTGAGGAATAAGGAGAAATTTAGTCCGTCGATTATAAGAATAATAGTGAAAAACATAGAAGAAGAAAACTTGATCCATTCATTTTAAAAGGTTTGCATACGTTCCATCTATAAAAATAGTGTTTAAAAATTAAGATAAGACACTGACCAGAACCATCTAAAGCTTAATTCCCCCGCTTATTTCTTTTATTCTTAAATTTAAATTGGCTTTAAGTCTTTTATAGGCAGTTTCTTTTAAATCAGTAAAAGTTTCTCACCAGCTGTAAACACTTTCTCTTTCCGTTTCCTTCTGTTTTGGAGCCGTCCCAACTTTGTCAGCCCAGGGGCTGTTCTTTTATCACCAGCTAGATGAACTTCTCCTAGATCAATCAGGGACTTTGCAGTGTCCCTGAGATCAGCAGGACATGTTCTTCCCATTCACCGTCTCTTCAGGACGGTTTAGGCCCCAGTGGACCACTCAGTGGTAAAAGTATCGGCGGCGATCTCAAAGTGTTGAGATTGTGCATCTGTCTCATCGTGACATAGGCTCCTCCCCCCATTTTCAATTTGTTTCTATGGACTGTGCTCCTTAGCTACAGCAATAGTCATTCATGGAGTTTTAGGAAAAAAGTGCTGTTAAAAAGAGTCTGACACTGAACTTTAGGGTTTTTTAAATTTATTCTGGGCAGTTTTATCCAACATTCATTTCTTCCTGCAACCAGAATGATCTTCCTCTCTCATTTATACATACTGAGTCAAAGAATCTTTATAACAATGAACTATTAATTGAAATCCACTCATTTTATAGTTGCCAAAGTTAAGAAATACTTAGATAATATGGAATTATAGTTTGTTTATTTAACTATTTGGCCTGTTTCCAGTTATGCTTTCAATATCTTTCATATGACAAGAGATGATTTCTACAACTTTTTAAATAAAAATTGTCAAGAATCTATTGTATTCACTACAAGGTTGATTCAACCTTCCTAGGATGGTAAAACGAGGACCCAGATTGTTGGAGGCACGATGCTTATTCTGTAAACCACTTAGAGACGTCTGCAAAGTACTATGAAATGGTATATAAGGCTAAATGCTATTGCTATAGCTGTTCAAGAATATATATGAGTATATATAAAAACACCTTTAATTTTACACGGGAAAAGACCCGAATAAACCAGAACCTACATACCTATACCCGTGAAAATCTACGAAAACAAATATATATATATATATCAGCCCTTAAAAATCTAACAGATATATATATATATATATATATATATATGTGTGTGTGTGTGTGTGTGTGTGTGTGTGTGTGTGTGTGTGTTAGAATTTTTTAAGGGCTGAAAATAAAGAGAGCAGGATGGATCCATTTCAGGCTTATTAGCCTGAAATCAGCTGGCCATACTCCTTCTACTGGGATTTGAACTGGTGCTTTCCAGCATATGCGACAGGCTTCTCTATGCCTTGAGCTATCCAGTATCCCTGATATATCAGCCAATTTACAGGACTCTTAAATGAGAGACAATTATCACAGCTCTTGTTAAGAGGTCCCTTTAAGGGGAGGAGACTCAACGTCATCCCTCTGTTAAGAGGTCCCTTAAAGGGACCTCTTAACAGGAGCTGTGATAATTATCTCTCATTTAAGAGTCCTGTAAATTGGCTGATATATCAGGGATACTGGATAGCTCAAGGCATAGAGAAGCCTGTCTCATATGCTGGAAAGCACCAGTTCAAATCCCAGTAGAAGGAGTATGGCCAGCTGAAGAAGGCTAATAAGCCTGAAATGGATCCATCCTGCTCTCTTTATTTTCAGCCCTTAAAAAATTCTAACACATATCTAAAAAATGTCACACAGCAGTAATCTAATTAGGTTCTCTGTCTGGATGATCTCTAGGATGAGTCGAAGGGCAGAGAGGGATGACGTTGAGTCTCCTCCCCTTAAAGGGACCTCTTAACAGGAGCTGTGATAATCATCTCTCATTTAAGAGTCCTGTAAATTGGCTGATATATCAGGGATACTGGATAGCTCAAGGCATAGAGAAGCCTGTCTCATATGCTGGAAAGCACCAGTTCAAATCCCAGTAGAAGGAGTATGGCCAGCTGAAGAAGGCTAATAAGCCTGAAATGGATCCATCCTGGTCTCTTTATTTTCAGCCCTTAAAAAATTCTAACACATATCTAAAAAATGTCACACAGCAGTAATCTAATTAGGTTCTCTGTCTGGATGATCTCTAGGATGAGTCAAAGGGCAGAGAGGGATGACGTTGAGTCTCCTCCCCTTAAAGGGACCTCTTATATATATGTTTTCGTAGATTTTCACCGGTATAGGTATGTAGATTTTGGTTTATTCGGGTCTTTTCCCATGTAAAATTAAGGGTAAAATTAATTTTACACGGGAAAAGACCCGAATAAACCAAAATCTACATATATATATATATATATGCTGGCATCGGGGATTTTCCCGTGTATATAGCATGGAGATGCTATTGCAACGTTTCGACAAGATCTCACTTGTCATCATCAGGCAGGCTTTTGTTCAGCTTCCCTCAGCCCATCTCAGAAATGGTAAACCAGCAATCGCTCTGGCCACCCTCTCAGCTTCCCTTCTAGGCCACGAACATACTCAGCCACTGATCTAGTTCCCTGCCTTATGCTGTGGATCTCTGATTCTGCTCAGTAAGAATGCAAAAGGTCTCTGAATCTGGTCTGGATCAACATCCCCCTACTCCAGAGCTCCTTTGTTATGAAGAAATACCACCCAATCTTCAGTCTCTCCCTCCAGTCTTACAGCAATGGCATTTATGCACACGGCATCGTCCAGTTAGGCAACCACATGCCATTCCACATTGCTCCACACCTGGTTCAGGAAGTAGGCTAGCTTCTCCAGCTTCCATTGAATGGAATTATATTTTTTAGCACAGGTTATATTTAATTCAATTCATATTTTAGCATTGTGTCTGTATTTATTCAGCTTGTATGTTTGTACTCTTTTAAACTTTCCTGTGCACCGCCCTGAGTCCCATTGGGGAGATGGGAGCGGTATAGAAATGGAATAAAATCAATCAAAATCCTTCCTTCCTTTTTCTTCCTTCCTTCCTTTCTTGTGTCATTCTCCCACCCTTCCTTCCTTCCTTTCTCTCATACCCTCTCCCCCCCCCCCTCACACACACTTTCCAGTTGGTGAAAATTTCTGTTTTGCCAGCTGGGAGGCTAGCAAAGAAGACTCATTTTCCCTGCCACCCGCAGCTCTTGGAGGAAGGAGGCAGGGAAGTGAGCCCCAGGCCTCATCTCTGCCTCCTTCTTTGAGAGCTGGCTTCAGGGATGGCCAGCCTCTCCTGCCACTGCGCCCTTCACTCACCTTCCACCTGGAGGCTCTGCCGGCGGTTGCCTCATGAGATGGCTGTGAGGACGCTGGACATTGGTGAGGGCGGTGTCTGCTGTTTCTGCTGCTGCAGCTGTTAATGCTGGCTTCTCGCATTAAGTTGCAGGTACACAGATTCCAGCAGCTGCATTTTTCTTTGAAACTTTCTGCCCCGGCAACCTGAAAGGGACATTCTCCCAGAGGCAACTCTCCCAGGCAGCTTTCTCTCTAGCCGAGCAGGCACACGAGGCCCTCCCAAAGATCTGATGGGAGCCGGGAAGAGCAAACTGTGCCCAGCCATCCTTACTCCCTCCCAGCTAAGGGTGGGAGTGCCTGAGATGCCGCTGGGAGAATGTCCCCTTTGGATTGCTAGGAAAGCAAGTTTCAAGGCAAAACACAGCTGCTGGAATCGCCCCATTTCCAATGGGGTGGGTGGGTGGGTGGAGAAATCCATCTTTTTCCTCTCTCTCCATGGATCTCCCCCAATTGGAAATGAGATGGTTGTGAAAGAGAAAGAACGTTGTTTTTTACCTGAACGTTCATTACAATGACAATAAAGATTATTATTATTATTATTATTTTAAGCAGGATGGAGGAAGGGGTCACGGATGGGATATTGCCACAGCCTGATTGGTCCAGAGACTGAGGGAAATATCTTTAATCCCTAGACACTCCCCTTTGGCTCCCAGTTTCCTCGAAGTCGCAGTACAATCTGGAAATACACAAACAACACGCAGCCCGACCCTCCACCAATAGTCTGACTATATTATAGTAGGGTGGGACTTGACCCCTCCCTCCATCCTGCTTAAAATGAACGTTCAGGTAAGAAACAACGTTCTTTTACCAGCAGGATGGAGGGAGGGGTCACAGATGGGACATACCCAAACTCGGTCCCAGGGAGGGATCAAGGCATAGGTGGAGATGCGTTGGCCACTTGCTGAAGAACTCCAAAGGATGCGTCAGCGGAGGCAAAGGAATCTATCCGATAATGCCTGATAAAAGATGTCAGAGACGACCAGGTAGCAGCCCTACAAATGTCCTCAAATGGAGCTCTAGTAGCCCATGCCGCCGTGGTCGTGGCACTTCGAGTGGAATGGGCCGTTATGCCCACTGGAGGAACCTTGCCTAATGCCTCATAGGCTGAAGTTATTGCCTGCCTTAACCATCTTCCAATGATGGTAGAAGAAACTCTAGCTCCTAATGATCTTGGTTGGAATGAAACAAATAAGGCTTCGGATTTTCGCAAGGACCCCGTCTGACGAAGATAGATGCGTAAGGCACGTCGGACATCCAGTCTATGCCAGAGTTTCTCCCTAGTGTGAGAAGGGAAGGACAGAAGTTAGGAAGGACTACGTCTTGACCCCGATGAAATGGGGAATTCACTTTTGGGAGGAAAGTGGGATCTAAGATAAGGACCACCCTATCCCTGTGAAACTGGCATAAGTCTTCCCTAGATGAGAGAGCAGCTATCTCAGAAATACGACGGACCGAAGTGATGGCCACTAAAAACACCACCTTTAGCAACAGGAATCGGAGAGGAACTGATTTCAAAGGTTCGAAGGGACTGCCCGTTAGGGCCTGTAAAACCATAGGAAGGTCCCAAGAAGGAAATCTATGAATTGGAGGGGGCCTAAGTTTAGCTGCGTTTTATAAAACGCCTTATCAATGGTAGGTGTGACAGGGGAGGAAGATCATCCCAAGCCAACACCGTTGACAGGGCCGCCACTTGTCTTCTAAGCATGTTATGAGACAGACTTGTTTCTAACCCTTTTTGCAAGAAGTCCAAAACCTGTGCCACCGAAGCCTCGGTTGGACAGATTTTGAATGAGTCACACCATTTTACAAATGTAGACCACGGCAAATTATAAATTCGTGTGGTGGATGGCCCCCTGGACGCCTCAATGGTTGTAATTACCTGAGAGGAAAGACAAGCCTTCCTCAGTAGGCGCCGCTCAAGTGCCAGGTGGTCAAGTGGAGTCATTGTGGCTCTGGGTGTATCAGGACACCCTGGCACAAGGCGACCTCCTCTTTTGAAATCCTCCAGGCACGGGAGACTGACAGTTGTACTTGATTGGCAAACCAAGGTCACCTGGGCCAGTACGGAGCCACTAGTAATATGGTCGCCCTCTCTACTACCACCTTCCTCAGAGTGGCCGGGATCAGGGGAAGGGGAGGGAATGCGTATAGCAGCCCTGTTGGCCACCTGCTCCTGAGGGCATCTGTCCCTTCTGCACCTCGAGTCGGGAAATGAGAGAAGATTCTTAGCACCTGGGCGTTCGAAGGTATGGCAAACAAGTCCACTCGAGGCATGCTGAACCGGTGACAGATCTTGAGGAATAGATCGTGTGGAAGCTGCCACTCGCCGTGGTCGATGGTCTTGCGACTCAACCAGTCGGCCTGAATGTTGGTCACACCCAAGATGTGTTCTGACACTATTGATCTTAAATGTCTCTCCGCTCAGGATCTGAGTCTCCAGGCCTCCTGCCACAGGCTCTTCGAGTGTGTGCCCCCCTGACGATTTACATGGGCCTTTGTCGCCACGTTGTCCGTCAGAAGAAGAACATGCAGACCCTCTATAGCATCCCTGAAATACCTGAGGGCTAGTCGAGCGGCCTTCAGGCTCCAGCCAGTTTATATTGTGCCGAAGGTCTGACTTCGTCCCTTGACCTTGTGTCACTCTGGAGTTCATGAGGGCACCCCATCCGAATAAACTCGCATCTGTTATTATTGTCGCTCGTCTCCCAAAACTCCCCGCCCTAAAGCTGGGGACAGCCACCATCTGAGAGAGTGTCGTACCTCTGGTGTAATATGAACTTTCATTAAAGAATTGCTCATCAGTCTGCGTTGACACGGAATGAGCATCCACTGAAGTGGCCTGCAATGAAGTCGGGCCCAGGGAACAAATCCTATACAAGAGACCATCTTGCCGAGGAGTTGAGATAAGGTCAAAATGGAAACTGACCGACTTGCAAGTACCTGACACACTAGGGTCTTTAGGCTTGTCAGACGGTCTGAGGAAAGGCAAACTAGGCCTTCCTGGGAATCTATCACCACCCCCAGATGAAGAATTCGGGTTGTGGGGATGAGGTGACTTTTCGGAAAATTGACAGGAAATCCCAGGGACTGTAGTGTGTGTATTGTTAGCTGGATGTCTAATAATGCCTGTGATCGTGTGTGTGCCTGAATCAGAACGTCGTCGAGGTAACATTGAAGTCTCACCAGTGTTGATCGCAGGTAAGCCGCCAATGCTGCCAAGACATTCGTGAACGTGTGAGGTGCTGAGGCTAGACCGAATACTGATAGTGAAGTCCCTCGTGAGAGAACCTGAGGAATCTGCGATGGCAGGGTAGGATGGGAATGTGCAGATAGGCTTTTGTTAAATCTATAGAGGCCATGTAATCCCCCTGTCTGATCCCCTGAAGGATTGACTTGAGAGAAGACATTTTGAACCATCTGTAGACTAGAAAATGGTTTACTCTTTTTAAGTCCAATATTGCTCTCCAACCTCCCAAGGCCTTCGGAACCACAAATAGGTTGGGATAATGACCCAACCCCTTCTAGTCCTCTGAAACCCCTTCCACCACCCGGATGTCCAGCAGATGTTGAATGGATTGAGACATAAGATGGCGGCGGACTGGATCTCGAGACGGAGGAAAGGTTCTGAAGTACGTCGGGGGGAGGGAGAGAAACTCCAGGCGTAGGCCGAACCTGATGGTAGACCTGACCAATGCATGGGACGTTATGTGGTCCCATTCATCCGTGAAAAATTCCAGGCGACCGCTTTTGGGAAGTTTCAAATTTGAGTCACTTCCCCCTGCGGAAGGGACGGCCGCCCCCTCCATGAAAGGATCGTCTGGACTGCCCTTGAAATCTATTTCTATCCTGGTACTGATACCGAGGAGCTTGTCTATCATACCTATAAGGAGAGAACCTGTTTTGACGTGAGTCATTGTTCTGTCCCCTGAACCAAGGTCTGTGGTATTGTGTTGGACGAGTGTCCTGCCTCTTAGCATTGGTGGGCATGACCTTTTTCCTATCCCTGTTCTCAACAAGGATCGGATCAAGGCATTCACCAAATAGATTAGTACCTTTAAACGGGGCTGCTACCATATTCCACTTTATCTTGTTGTCCATCTGCCAACTACGGAGCCATAGAAGCCTCCTGGATGTAACCGAGGTAGCTAGGGCCCGTGAGGCATACTTAACTGAATCTAGAGTAGCATCTGCTGAGAACTGCATGGCCGCTATAATTTTGATGAGGTCCTGATGCAGGTGCTCATCCTGAGGAGGAATGCGGTCCTGGAGCTGTCTAAGCCACATAACTGTTGCTCGATTAAAATAAGAAGCTGCTGCTGCCGAACGAATAGCCCAGGCAGAAGCTGTAAATGTTTTCCTTAAAGTTAGCTCTGCTCGCTTCTCGTCCGGTTTTAATTTGTCAGCTACATCCCCAGAGACCACTGTGGAAGCTGTAGCTAAGGCGGCCACTGGACTATCTACAGTTGGCAATTGCAGAGCTTGGGTAAAGGCCTGCTCCATATTATAAAACCGTCAGTCATTGCTGCCGGGATTAGGAAGGGTAGAAGGATGGTCCCATTGATCCTTGACCACCTCCAGGAACAGAGGAGGGGCAGGAACCTCCTCCTTATTGGAAGCAGTCTTGGACAGCTAGTTGTCCAGGAGTGAATGTCACAATTTTCTTTACCCATTCACTTTTCACACACTCTCTCTTTTCTCTTAACAGAAGGTCCTGTGTTCTGGCCAAATCCAAAGTCTGTCGGTCACGTCTTGTGGGACTAGCAATGGATCTGGTTGCAGCTAGGAAAGGTAGAGAGGGAACAGGATCCAGCTGTGGCAGAGAGACAGATTCTTTCACACACACACAATCACACAGACACACAAATTCTCTTGCCTCCTGGGCTTTTAAAAAAATCTATTTACATTTTTTGGGGGGTACTTCCCTCCTTTCAAGCAGCTGTCGAGTGTAAAAGCCTCAAAAACTCTTTTTACTACCCTGTGCCACCTGAGCACGGTCCATAGAGCTCATCTACAAATAAAAGCAATCTGTTGCCAGCAGCGTGGTGACTCTCTTGGCCCAGACAATGGCTGGGTTAGCTGGGAGTCCCTTTGTGGTAACAAAATGATTGGAAGAAAATTTGGTGCTCATTTTTCCTGCTGGAAGAATGCTCAAGAAAAGAAAAACAAACATATGGCACTGTCTGAGCCAGCTGCTCAAATGGAGGTTTATTTCAGATGCAATATGACATTCAGCAATTTCATTCTGGGGCAACTGATCAATTGGTTGGGTGAGTGGATGGATATTTATAAGGTTCTGGGGCTTTGAGTTTGAGATGCTTGTGTTGTGGAACGTGGTGAGCATTGTGTCTTTTGCTATTCTAATGGTGGTGGGTAAATTCTACTATATCTTAAAGATATTGGCATCCGTTTGCAATCAGTGTTTTGTTACAATGTATCATAAGCAAGCATCCGGCTGGTTCTGGAATGTGCTTCAGGTAGTTGCTTATTATCAACTTTTCGTATCTTCAGAGGCGTTTCTTATGGCTGGGTTTTTGCTAAGGAAAAGGGAGAGGTGGCTGGATGCAATTGCTTTGTACATTAGTAATTAGCAATTAGAATGTTAAAAATGTTATCAATGGCCAAAGCAACTTACGACATAGCTAGCTCCTAAAATTATACAAAAACCTTATTTGTTAAATTATTAAATTTTGATGCTGTAATTTGAAAGAATCAGTAAAATGTGCATGTTAAATCTCTGTTAGGTGGAACACATTCACTTTCCTATGGGAAGGAAACACACCCTCCTGCCATTCCGTCTTCCTCTGCCCATACGGTCTTCAAACTATTTATCAAAGAGTTAAAAATTACAACCAGGACAAGCAGAAATTGCAATGGGCTCAACACAAAGATTAAAATGTAGGAGTCACCAGCCTCTTCAGGTAACATTCTTCAGTGATCTTAATTAAATAACATAAAGATCCATTCCCCAAAGATATTGGCCATTTCTATCTGCAATACTAAATTCATGGAAACGCAAAACTACAGAGTACCTGACTCAAGAACATTCCTTCTAGGAAATCTAGTTAAATGCATATTTGGAATTCCTAGAGGGTGGGCACACTTTCCTGCGCTTTCAAAAACAAAGGCAAGATTCTCCTACATAAAGAGCTTGAGGGCAATGGGGGGGATGACCACTTCTGACTGTTGACTTGTGCTCTCAGAAATGCATTTTATCTCTGATTCAAGCAACAGCCTATGTTCTCTATTCCTATTTCAGAAATGAGCCTGACAAGATTTCTTTTTAATGGGGAGGAAAGGAGGGGAGGAGAACATCCTATATCATTTCACACAAGTGATTGTCCAGTATCTTCTTAAAAACCTTACCTGACAAAGCACCCACAACTTCTGAGGGCAAGCTGTTCCACTGGTTAATTGTCCTCAATGTTAGGAAGTTTTTCCTTAATTCCAGGTTACCTCTCTCCTTGATTAGTTTCTTCCATCCATTGTTTCCTGTCCTTCTCTCTGGTACTTTCTAAAATAAATTGCCCTCTTCCTCTTTGTGACAGTCTGCCAAATACTGGAATACTGGATGCAGTATTCCAGGTGTGGTCTTACTAAGGTTTTTTAAAGTGGTACTAATACTTCACGTGATTTTGATTCTATGCGTATTTATACAAACAAGGATTTTATTAGCTTTTTTGGCTGCTGCCACACACTGCCGGCTCATTTTTAAGTGATTGCCCACTAAGACTCCAATACCCCTCTCACAATTACTGTTTTTGAGCTAGGTTTTGCTTAATCTGTACTTGTACCTTTGTTTTTTCTTGACCAGGTGTAAAACCTTGCTTTTTTTCACATTACATTTCATATTGTTGGATATGGCCCATTGTTCAAGTCTGTCAAGATCTTTTTGGATCCTGAGTTTGTCTTCTGGGGTATTGGCTATTCCTGCTGGCTTAGTGTCATCTCCAAAGTTGATGAGTTCCCCTTCTATTCCCTCATCTAAATCATTTATGAAGATATTGACGAGTACTGTGCCTAAAACAGAACCTTGTAGTACTCCACTGCTTATTTCCCTCCGTGTAAATTTAGTACCATTTAGGACTACTCGTTGAGTATGGTTTGTCAGCCAGTTACAAATCCATCTGGTGGTGATGCTGTGATGCCCACATTTTTCTAGTTTACCAAGAAGTAGGTTGTGGTCTTTGTTGTTAAATTCCTTGCTTAAGTCTAAATATACTATGTCCACAGTATTTCGCTGCTCTACTATTTTAGTCACTTTGTCAAAAAACGAAATAAGATTGGTTTGCCATGATTTGTTTTTAACAAATATGCTGGCTACTTGTTAAAACTTTATTTGTTTCTACTGGTAGATGTTCACAGATGTGTTTTTTGATTATTTTTTTCAGTATCTTCCCAAGTATTGATGTTAGGCTGATTGGTCTGTAGTTTCCTGGGTATATTTTTGTTTGTTTGTTTTTTGAAGATGGGAACCACATCAGCTCTTTTCCAATTCTTTGGTAGTTTCCCAGTGCTACAAGATTTTTTAAAGATATAGTGCAATGGTTCTGAGATAACATCTGCCAGCTCCTTCAGAACTCTGGGATGTAATCCATCAGGTCCCAGTTATTTATATTCATCAAGGTCAGACAGGTATTCTCTTGCCATTTTCTTGTTTATTTTAATTTTTATTTCTAGCCTGCCTTTTACAGTTACATTTTTGGTAGATTGTGCTATAGTTTCTTTTTGTGTGAAGACGGATGCAAAGAATGAGTTAAGCAGCTCTGCTTTCTCTCTACTGCCTGTTACTTCTTCTCTCTTTAGTGGACCAACTGTTGCCTTGACTGTTTCCTTGTTATTTATATATTTTGATGGAGAAGGCGCGGTATATAAATCGAATAAAATCAAATCAAATATGTGAAAAAAAACATTTTTTATTATCTTTGACTTTAGTTGCAAGTCTTTGTTCAATTCTGAGCCTTTGCTTGCCTGACTTCATCTTTGCAGATTCAAGCTATCTGTTGATATTCTGCCTTAGTTATATGTCCCTCTTTCGATTTTTTAAAACTTATTCTTTTTGTTTTTCAGTTTATCAGAGAGATCTTTGTGCAACCATGCTGGTTTCTTCTTGGATTTCCTGTTTTTCTTTTTCAGCGATATTTTGTTGGCCTGGGCTTTTATTATCATATTTTTCAGTATTTCTCACGCTTCCTGAATTGTTTTTCCCTTTAGGATTTTTATCCATGAAATTTTGCTTAGGCTGTCTCTGAGTTTGTCAAAATCAGATGTTTTAAAGGTAAAGATACTGGTTGGATTATATTCTATTGCTTGCATTTGCAATAGACAGTAGCAAGCAAATGCTTTGTGAGATATGATGGCGATGGCAGGACATTTATCAGCAGCTTCTCTTTTTACTTAAGTGTTCATTCATTTGGCAATGACTGACATGAACAGTTAAGCGGCACTTTTAGATAACCCTTTTTAATAAATGAAGATACAGTATTATATTGTATGCTACCTTTAGCTCATTCCTCAACAGGTGATTAACTTCTGTGTACTAATATATCACACAGTGGCTACTAACACCCCATGCTGGGAACAATGAACAGCAAACTAACGTTTTTTTCCAGCATGCTTATCCAGACTTAATTCCTATTTAGGCAATAGGTTCTCAGAAATAATTAGGCTGCTACTTTCTTTATTATTCAGCTAGAAGGTTGGTCAACCACAGGTAGTTATCTGATTTGCTGGCTAGATCTTGGCTATTTGATACAAAACATTACTAGCTTGACAAAAACAGTGTTTCTTAAGAGGTCAATGTTTACTTATTGCTATATTTATAAAACTATAAAACTACTGCTCTAAAGAAAGAGAACACAGGGACATTTAAGAAAAACATCTAAGATAATATTTTTGCAATCATATATTTTGTAACAAATTATTTTAGATTTTTCAGTCATACATAATTTTTTGATTTAAGTTCTGTATTTCTTTGCTTTGGACAGGAATATCCCCGTGCCTCCATTTACCTTTTCCTAGAGATGAATTTAAAAGAAGGGACAGGAAAGACGAATATGCTGGTTCTTCTAGGATAGTTAAATTACTAAGTCTTCTTCTACTCCAATACACATAAATCCTAAATCTAAGTGCTTTCACAAATTGTTTTTAATTGATAAAAAGTCAATTATGAGTAAATTACAGATAGAATCATAAATAGTAAGAAAATCCAGGAAATGGAAGGAAATTGGGGCCACATAAATGATACAAGAGTGGGTTAAGGTATGTGGAGGACTGGTTCTAGACAGTTTGGTGCGCTAGACAAAGTCATGTTCTGATGCCCCCTACAATATGGCTCATTTTCCAATTTTGTTAGGAATTTCAAAAAGATACCTTCTGGTATCATCATCATCATCATCCAGGTTTTTGAGTTTTATAAATATATTTCATGCCTGGACATTTTTTCCCCTTTTCTTTGACCTTTTCACTACAAAATTTTATTTAAACCTTGACTGGGCATACTGGTTCACATGGGATACTTACTGCCTTTTGCTTTTTTACTGCGTTTTTCTGAAATCTTTTCAATTTTGGTATCCTCTAAAATTTGGTGTCTCTAGGCCTGTACCTGTCAGTTTGTAAAGCATCTCCATGACTACTATCAAACTGCCATAGAGAGGAGACTTCCATGCATACCTGTCGTCAGAATGGAATCTCAAACTGGTCTGTGAATGCGCATGTCTAAACTACTATCTCTCATTGGCTAATGTGATTTATGACCAAGGGCTGAAGAGAGGACAGTAATGTGGGCAAATTTCAAAAGCAGATAAAGAAAGCAAAAAAGATGGCTGCAAATAAGAAATGCTTAATGAGGAATCCTAATGAAGCTGTTAATAAATCACCGCTTTTTGTATTATAATATTGGGTCGCTTATTATGAACCAGGTATCTTTAGATTACTTGACTGTCAGCCATCTTTTGTTTCTAAATATTGGGGGTGCTGAGGGGGAACTCAGAAGACCATGGCAAAAGGCCAGCTGTCCGAAGGGAACTGGAAAGCAGCCATCAAACATCAAAGCTGAGATGAGTGAAGCAAGAGGAGATAAGTAACTATAAAAACAGCTAAAGCTGAGCCCCCACCCCACCTCTATGCTAGAAAAAGGGAAAGGCCCTAAGCCAGCTGGAAAGAGTAGAGGGGATGCTGGACTGGAATCAAGCCAGGCCACCAAAGCCCCCAATGGAGCCCCCGGGAAGTTCCTTAAAGCAACGGAGGGAGGAATTTGACTGGGTCACCCTCCGTGAAGAAAGGCCATTATGCAGGCCGAAAGAGAGGGGAGGAGCAGTGGATCCTCTGAGGTGAAAAGAAGCACACAGGAACACAGCCCCCTTTCTCCACCCATTAGAAGGAAGATGAAGCCAATGCCCCTCCCACCTAGCAGGCAGGCTGCCCAGGGCAGACAATCTCCACCCTCCCTCCAAACTAGAACTGAGGAGCATCTTCAGACACATCAAACACAAGCATACAGAGGCCATCAGGAGGAGAGAAGGGCTGATTGAACCGCCCCAGTTCAGAGGAAAGTTTGATGGGGACTCAGACCAGTTAGTCCTATTCCTTGACTCAGCTGAGGCCCACCTGGAATGCTATGGACACCTCTACTCATCCCCCAGAGCCATAGTGAATACTATCGCAGAGGGACTGAAGGGAGAAGCAAGGGAATGGCTAGCAACCCTCCACAAGAGGAGAGGCGCCAACTGCAAGGCGTAGATGATTTCCTACGACTGCTAGAGGCCAGATTTGAAGAGGTGGAGGAAAACCTATAGGCGGAAGATGAGCTCAGCAACCTAAAGCAAAGGGGCCGCCCCATCAAAGAGCACATCCGCGAATTTAGGAGAGTCTTTGGAAGGCTTCCCTTTACCAGAGTACCTGTTAGTGTATTTTCAGAACAAGTCTGGACCAGCAGATTGCCCAAGTAAATGTCCACTGTGACATCCCAAACTGGCTCTCTGAGTGGTTCCAAGTAGCAATAAAAGATGACAGCGTGCTGCATGCCAACGACACAAGAAAGCAACCTGACACAAAAGAGAGAGGTCAACCTGATGTGAAACCACCCAACTGACGGGGAACCACAGCACCACAGCGGGCCCTGAGACCAGCCCTCCTTCGAAGTCTGCTGAAATTCTACAGATGCAAGGGAAGGGGCCACATGGCATTCATGTTCACGACCCCAACTCCGACTGGAACGTTGCCACCAATGGGCTACCCACGCATCCCGGAAGGCCCTCCAGGCTGCAGAGGTCCCTCCCCAACCAGCTGAAGGGGGGGGGGGAACCCAAGGCAACAATGGCCAGGTGAAAACAACCCAACGGTGGGAGTACCAATTTATCCTTTCCTTTTCCCAATACGCCTCATAGCCCCAAAGACAGGAAACCAGGGGGATTTTCAAGCCCTAATAGACTCAGGCTGCACTTGATCAACCTGACCACAGTCCTGAAACTGGGCATCAGAACAAAAAGATTGGCCCACCCAATCTGGTTCAAAAGGATCAATGGGTCCTTAATGGGGGGAGCCTATGCCATCCACCTGACCGAACCAGTGAGTCTAGAGCTAGTGGATCACTGGAAAGTAATCAGATTCATAATAGCCCCCAAAATGACAACTGGCTGGACAAATGGGGACCGACCATCTGGTGGCAAGGGGGCACCTGCAGGCTTAGGATAGAAAAAGGGCACCAACCCCTTTTCCACCACCAAGCAGAAACACCACTCAAGCAGGGAAACCCTCCCCCAAAAGAGCACACCAGAACATCTAGAAGCCACATCTGACAAAACCCCAGACACCGAACTGATCCCAGGGGAATACCAGGACCTTGCAGAAGTATTCAGCGAGACAGAATGCAACATTCTGCCCCCACCGCCACCCCGAGACAGATTGTGCCATTGAAATCATCCTTGGGGCAAAATTACCCAATCCCAAGCTGTATGCCATGACGCCCCAGGAAATGCAAGAAATGCGCAAATACAGAGACAAAAACCTAGCACGAGGGTTCATCGAGCCAGCCAAGCCAGGGGATGCGGCACCAGTCCTCTTCAAAGAGAAAAAAGACAGAACTATGAGGCTGTATTATGTGGACTTTTGAGGGATAAATGCCATGTGCGTACACAACCTATACCCCCTCCCCCTCAGGAAAGATATGCTATTTCACTTGGCCAAGGGAAAAGTCTTCACCAAATGACACCTCAGAGAGGCATACTATCGAATATGGATCAGGGAAGGAGATGAGTGAAAAACAGTGTTCAACTGCCCTCTAGGGAGCTTCCAATTCAAAGTGATGCCTTTCGGACTACAGGGAGCCCCAGCAGTGTTCATGCAGTTAATAAACGAGGTGCTGCATGAGCACCTCTACAAGGGGGTACTCGTCTACCTAGATGATATCTTTATCTACCCTGAGACCGTTGATGACCACATACCCAAGATCCGCCAAGTACTGGAAAAACGTCTGGCACTCTACCTGTATGTCAAGCTATCAAAATGTAAATTCCACCGTGAGTGACTAGACTACCTAGACTATAGAGCAGGGATCAGTAACCTTTTTGGCTGAGAGAGCCAGGAACGCCACATATTTTAAAATGTAATTCCGTGAAAGCCATACAATATGTTTAAAACTATTACAACTAAACGTTTGCATTTTATGTAAGACCAACACTTTTAAAGTACAATAAGTCTCTTAATTCTTTTTCTTTCTTTCTCTTTCTCTTTTTCTGTGTGTCTCTCTCCTCCCTTCCTCCCTGTCACTCTGTTTGTGTCTGTCTGTCTTTCTGTCTCTCACTCACTTAATCACTCACTCTGTGTGTGTATGTATGTTTGTGTCTATCTGTCTCTCACTCACTCACTCACTTAATCACTCTCTCTCTGTCTCTGTCTCTCTGTCTCTCTCTATTTCTGTCAGTCTCTCTCTGATTCCCTCCCTCCCTCCCTCCCTCCCTCCCTCTCTCTCTCTCTCTCTCTCTCTCTGCCTGTCTCATCTTCTGGCCGGTGCTCCACACCATGGAAAACATAGGTGTGCATGCACAGCCCATACAATTACAGCCTCAGAGACTTCGTAACGGCGGGAAGTTGTTCTCACTTGCCTGGGCTTCTGCAGAAGCTTCCTTCCGAGCAAGGAAGGACCAGTTGGGAGAGGGGCTGTAATTGTGCGGGGCACACACGGCTATGTTATTTATATAGATTTGTCTGCGAGCCAGATGCAGCCATCAAAAGAGCCATATCTGGCTCACGAGCCATAGGTTCTCGACCCCTGCTATATAGTGCCAAATGAGGGAATATGGATGGACCCATCCAAAGTGCAAGACGTCCTAAGCTGGCAACTCTCTCGCACCCGCAGACAGCTGCAAAGCTTGAACATAGAACAATATTGACCCTCTGAAAAGTATAAGCATGCAAGTGTACTCAGTACTTGATTTGGGCCCCTTTTGCAGCAATTACCGCCTCAATGTGGTGTGGCATGGAAGCTATCAGCCCCGTGGCACTACTGAGATGTTATGGAAGACCAGGATGCTTCAACAGCGGCCTTCAGCTCTTCTGCATTGTTCGGTCTCATGTCTCTCATCTTTCTCTTGGCAATGCCCTATAGATTCTTTATGGGGTTCAGGTCAGGCGAGTTTGCTGGCCAATGAAGCACAGTAATCCCACGGTCATTGAACCAGGTTTTGGTGCTTTTGGCAGTGTGGGCAGGTGCCAAGTCCTGTTGGAAAATGAAGTCAGCACCCCCACTATCCCCTTCCTCATCTGCGGAAGGAAGTATGAAGTGCTCCAAAATCTCCTGGTAGACGGCTGCATTGACCCTAGACTTAATGAAGCACAGTGGACCAACACCAGAAGATGGCATGGCTCCCCAAATCAACACAAACTGTGGAAACGTCACATTGGACTTCAAGCATCTTGCAGTGTGTGCCTCTCCATTCTTCCTCCATACTCTGGGTCCTTGGTTTCCAAATGAGATGCAAAAGTTGCTCTCATCAGAAAAGAAGACTTTCGACCACTGAACAACAGACCAGGTCTGTTTTCTTTAGCCCAGGTAAGACACTTCTGACGTTTGTTGTTCAGGAGTGGCTTGACAAGAGGAATATGACATTTGAAGCTCATGTCCAGGATCCAGGATCCATCAGTGTGTGGTGGCTCTTGATGCACTGACTCCGGCCTCAGTCCACTCCTTGTGAAAGTCCCCAATACTTTTGAATGGCCTTTTCCTGACAATCCTCTCCAGGCTGCGGGCATCCCTGCTGCTTGTGCACCTTTTTCTTCCACACTTTTCCCTTCCACATAACTTTCTATTCATGTGCTTTGATACAGCACTTTGGGAACATCCAACTTCTTTTGCAATTACCTTTGGAGGCTTTCCCTCCTTATGGAGGGTGTCAATGATGGTTTTCTGCACAACTGTCAGGTCAGCAGTCTTTTCCATGATTGTGATTCCTACTGAACCAGACGGAGAGACCATTTAAAGGCTCAGGAACCCTTTGCAGGTGTTATGGCTTAATTAGCTGATTAGAGTGGGATACTTTGAGCCTAGAATATTGCACCCTTTCACAATATTCTAATTTTCTGAGCTTGTGGATTTGGGTTTTCATGAGCTGCAAGCCATAGTCATCACAATTATGACAAATCACAGCTTGAACTATCTTGCTTTGCATGTACTAAGTCTATCTCATATATTAGTTTCACCTTTTAAGTTGCATTACTGAAATAAATGAACTTTTGCACAATGTTCTAATTTTTTGAGTTTTACCTGTATTCTCACTACAGTCTCACTACATATTTAACCAATCTATATAAGAGGAAAGAATCAGAAATATTCATACAATGAAGAATTAACTTGAAATTTAGCAGGGTTTTTTGAGATTTTCAGAATACCAGCTATGCTTGATTACAATAAACACCAGTACCCTATGATTTTTCTCAGGATCATCAGGTTTAATATAACATACCTATGGAATGCCTAATATAAATAGTAGGAAACAGGGCACTGTCTGCTTCTAGTAATAGCCACTAAAGGGCAAACCTATAGAATCCATTAAAAATATCTTTGACATAGTCTAATGAAGGCTGATATAGCCCTTGAAAATGTTAGATCAATTTTTATGTACTTATTTTTTGTGACACAATCAACATTTTGCTTGGTTTTTAGATTATCATCATGATAAAGAATGCATTGAAGAAATAATGCATATAGTTGTGCCTTTCAATGACTTGCTGAACAACCTGGATGTGATCCATTGTGCTGCAGTCATTTCTGTCTGCTCCTTTGGCTGTCCATCGTTTAATGTTCTCAATATTATTTTTGCTATTATCTTAGTGAAAACCTTGTAGATGACTGAAAAAAGACTTACAGGACGATAGTTCTTTAACTCATTTTGGGCCCCTTTCTTGTGAATAAGCGTGTTTCCATGCATTGGGTATTTTTTCTTCTCTGAGGCATCTCAAATATAGCTTTGCTAATATTTGGGGTAAACTATGAGTACCAGCTTTCAGCATTTCAATCATAACATAGTGATTTCCTGAAGGTTTGCCATTTTCCATGATTTTATGGCTCTTGATACTTCCTCCACTAGGATACCTGACATTTCTTCTTTTGTGGGTGTTGTTATTTTTAAGTGTTCTTGATCGTTGTATAGCTCTGAATAGAATTCTCCAATTATTTCTAACATCTCCTGTCTTGTTCTACACACAGACCAACCTTCACATTTTAATGCAAAAGCCTTCTTTTTTGTATTTATAAGTTTGCATTTTGCTCTATCAATCTCTTTGCTTTCTTTAATTGCCTTTTTCACAACTTTTATGTTAAACTGACTCATTTTTCCTTGGATACATTTTTGTTTTTTGTGACGTCTTTATTATTTTCATATATTTTTTTTTACAGTTTATCTTCACTTTAGCTTGTACTATTCTATGGTTACTTCCAATGTTGAAACAATTGATGACAGTACAATTGCAGAATATGGCTATCTCTTGACATGATGTAGTCAATTTTGCTTGTGTACCCAGATGAACTCCTCCATGTCCATTTTCTGGACATTAGCTTTTTCCTTGTAAAATGAGTTCATGATAAAGTTCCTGTCCTTCAGCAGAATCTACTAGTCTGCTACCTCTATCATCTCATTCACTACGTCCATACGGGCCAGTAAATTTTTCTTCAGGTATTGTTTGTTCTTCCTATTATTGCATTAAAGTCACCCATTAGTATTTTGTATCAGCATTTCTCTTTGTCTTAAAGGTGGGTCATGTGGTCATAAAACTCTTCAACCTCATTTTCACTATAGCTTATTGTTGGTGCATAAGCTTGGATGATTTGAAGCTTGCATTGTTTGTTCAATTGAATGATGCATTGGGATATTCTGTCTAATATACTTTCAAATTTTACTACAGAGTCTTTCAGTTTTTAGTTGATGAGAAAACCAAGTCTGTAGAGTAAATGCCTAGTCATATTAAGTTCAACTAAATTTTTGCCTTTTCATCATGTTTCACATAGTCCAATGATATCTCAATGCATATTGTTTAATTCAATCAGAAGTTCATCTAGTTGAGCATGTTTTCATTGTTTAAATGTTGACCATTCCTATGTCCAAAGGCCAAAGGCAGACTGATTTAACCTGGTGATTCTTAGCACCCTCTGCCTTCACAAATCTCTATTATGTCTTAAATGCAATATTTTAAATACATATCTTAAAAATAAACTGCCTATGAGTGCTATATATTACTGTGATTTTTATAAAATAGTTAAAATATCTATACTATGTAATTGTGTTCTGTTCTTTTTTAAAGAAATTTTTATGCTCAAATTTTAAACTTCAATTTGGTAAAAAGTCATTGCTTACTTTTTTGTATACTGCCACAACTGAACCTCATTCTCGATGTTTTACATCAATATTAATACAATGAAACACCAAATGAATAAACATAAATGGTTATTATGGAAATACCACAAAAAGCAATACATCGGCAGCAATTATAACCAAAAGAACAAGTAGCATTTCATTTTTTTCATAAATTGTTTTGAAACAATTCAGTTTTCAGAAGGTTGCAGTAAGCTAACAGTATGAAGATAAATCTGATTTACAAATTTTTCTTGTTTGGCTGCTAATATTGCAAACCTGTATTTCAACAAGATAATGTAAGTTGATTACATAAAACAATTCACAGTTTTCACTTTGTACTCACTCTTACAAAGTTGTCAGGGAACAAACCTCTTCTGCCTTTGAGCTGTCCTTCCCACCAACCTCCATCTTCTTTTCTGATGTTGGTGATGATGTCACCTACAGTAATTGTCAGCTCATCATCATGTTGAGCTTTGTAGTCAAACTCCACTATCGCCTCCACTAGAAGGGAAAGCATAAGGATACAGTACAAAATTAGGGGGGAAATCCAGAAAGATTCCTGTAATTTTAGAGGATTAAAATATATGAATGATAATCCATAATAAAATCAGATCAGGTAATTGTTTAAAAGTTGAATCATAGCAACTGACGCTGTTTGGATAAGCAGTGAATGTCTCAAACCAACAAGAAAATAAGCCCAATTGCCGTGATTCAACTTTCAGACAATTTTACCTGGATGATTAAGAATCTTCATTGACATTTTTGTTGGGGCTTGGTTTGAGCACCACGGGTCCCAGAGAGACGGGGATACTCTGAAGACACTGGGGAGGTAAGGCAACACACACACACCCAGTGGATAGGAGAAACTCACTAAATTGACGAAGAAACACCCTGTCACTTTGACAGGTCCGGAGCGATGGCAGTTACATAAGAGTAATCCCACGGTCATTGAACCAGGTTTTGGCACTTTTGGCAGTGTAAGCAGGTGCCAAGTCCTACTGAAAAATGAAGTCAGCCAAAGCTACATGGGGAATTTTCACTTCCCCACAAGAATTTGATAAGGCCCTTTTGGAAACCAATAAAAATGTATTTCTAAAGTATACAACCTCTTGCTGACACGAAATATAGCTGATGAAATCATCAAAAACTCAATGATAGCCTGGGAGAGAAATTTTGGGTATTCACTGGATCTTGAAAAATGGCAAGAACTATGGAATAAAACAGTAAAATTAACGATGGCAGTGTCTTTTAAAGAAAATATGTATAAGATGCTCTACAGATGGCATATACCACCAGCAAGAATCACAAAGATGTTCCCTGGAACGCCCGAAGAATGCTGGAAATGCGAGTCAGCCGGGGCACATTCTACCATCAGTGGTGGACATGTCCACAAGCCCAAAGATATTGGAGTAGGATAAAAGATTGGTTTACGGAGATTACAGGAACCACCTTTCAATTAAAACCAGAGCCTTATTTATTGGGGATAAATCCCGGAGGCATAAGGAAGATAGACTGGTATCTTTTCACACACACTACCACTGCAGCCAGAATAGCATACGCACAGTTTTGGAAAGGGAAAGAACTACCATCAGACCAACTAATTATCAACAAAATCTTCTGGTGGGCTGAATGCGACAGACTAACATATATTCTGAAAGAGACAGGAAGCAATATTCTATCAAAGTTGGGAAAGATGGTATGACTGGATGGAGGTAAAGAGACTAAGGGATGAGAGATAGGGAAGGATATACAATGTAGATATATAGATAGTAAATAAAATGAATGTATTGAGCAGTGATAGCTATGGGGAATTGATAAAAGTACGATATAGACAAATAGAAATAGCTGGAATATCTAGGAATGTAGTAAGATGGTATATGATGTTACTTGATAACTGTGTACATACTGTGTACATATAGGGGGTGGGTTACTCCCAGTTGTATCTGTGTAGTTTTGCTTTGTCTTGTCAATGTCTTATTTATGTTCTTTTTTGTGTTACTAATTTACAATAAAATTACATTTTTTTAAAAATGAAGTCAGCATCCCCATAAAGCTCATCTGTGGAAGGAAGCATGAAGTGCTCCAAAACCTCCTGGTAGATGGCTGCATTGACCCTGGACTTAATGAAGCACAGTGGTCAAAAGTCCTCTTTTCTGATGAGAGCAACCTTTGCACTCAAATTATGAAGGAAGAATGGAGAGGCACACACTGCAAGATGCTTGAAGTCCAGTGTGAAGTTTCCACAGTCTGTGTTGATTTGGGGAGCCATGTCATCTGCTGGTGTTGGTCCACTGTGCTTCATTAAGTCTAGGGTCAATGCAGCCGTCTACCAGGAGATTTTGGAGCACTTCATGCTTCCTTCCGCAGACGAGCTTTATGGAGAAACTGACTTCATTTTCTTTTTTAAAAAAATATATCTTTATTAATATAAAATCAAACATTCAACAAGTATAGGGTGGGGGTAACTGGAGAGACATACAAAAGAGAAAGAAGAAAAAAGAAGAAAAAAGGAAAAAGAAGAAAAAGAAACATACCGGAGATATGTCTAGTCCCCTAATTTAAGAGTTGAGTTTGTCCCAGTCTAACTTATCAGATATTATTTACAATTATACGTAGATGTCTATATATATATATTTCTCTCAAATTTACTATTACCTTGTTTATTCCTCACATTTATTTCTCAAGTATTCTATCTAATTGATTTCCTTGGTGTCCATTATTCTCCTGTTCTACCATGCATACCATTTATTCCAGCTTTGGGCATAGGTTGAGTTTTGTCTATCTTTTAAAATATATGTTAATTTGTCCGATTCTGCGCAGTTGAAGATTTTGACTATAATTAGGTGCTCTGGTGGTGGGTTGGTATCTTTCCAGTGCTGCGCAATAGCCATCCTAGTCGTTGTTATTATATGTGAGAAGAGGTACCACTCCTGATTTTGAATTTCACTTGGTTTAATGTCTAGCAAATACAGATCGGGTTTAAGGGGGAAGTTCATACCTGTTATTTCCAAAAGCCAGATTTGTATTTTTTTCCAGAGTTGAATGATTATTGGGCAGGTCCACCATTGGTGAAAGAACGTACCCCTGGCCGTTTTACATTTCCAACATCTATCTGATGAGTTTGGGAACATATTTGCAATTCGAGCAGGTGGTCGGTACCACCTGTATAGCATTTTATACAAGTTTTCCTTAAATGAGGAGGCCAGGGTCATTTTCATAGTTTTGCCCCAAATTGTTTGCCATTCTTCTAGTTTAATATTCCTCCCTATATTCCTCCCCCAGGCAATCATGGCATCTTTAATTATCTCTTCTCCAACATGTCTTTGCAGTAACAATTTGTATGCCTTGGAGATAAATTTTGTTGGTGTATCCCAAATTTTTTTTTATCAATATCTTGATTTGTCGTATATATTCCAAATTCTTGTTTGTCTTTGTTAAATTTAGATTTTGCCTGGGCATATGACCACCAATCCACCTTCCAACCCCTTAGCTGTAAGTCTGTCTGTGTTCTAATGTTACCAACTTCATCCATCAGGTCTCCATATGTTAAGTTTCTCTTTGGGTTATGGACAGTTGGATAAGTTACTGCTTCAATTGGGGCTAACCATCTTGGAATTTGGGTATACAGCTGTTGTTTAATTTTCCCCCATGTCTTGTAGAGGGTCCCCCTAGTGTGGTGGGTAGTGAAACTTTTAGGTTGCCTATTATTTTTGGGCCATAGGAATGAGTGCCAACCTTGAAGCAGGTTGTAGCCTTCGATTATTAAAATCCGTCTTCTTGTTAGAGTGACCCAATCCCTGACCCAAATTAGAGTTGAGGCATGGTAATAAAGTTCCCAGTTTGGGAGTCCCATGCCTCCTCTCAATTTATGTTCTTGCAACATTTTCTTTTTTATACGTGATTTTTTCCCCTGCCAAATAAACTTCAAAGTGATGTGGTCCAGCTTCTGAAAAAATTCATTGTTTAATTTTACAGGTGCCGTCTGGAACAAAAAAATCCATTTTGGAAGGATATATGCTTTAATAATAATAATAATAATAATAATAATAATAATAATAATAATAATAATAATAATAATAATAATAATAATAATAATAATAATAATAATAATAATAATAATAATAATAATAATTTAATTTGTAAAACCGCACCCTCTCCCCACAGGGACTCGGGGTGGTGCACAGGTAGAATAAAAACCAAATACATACAACAATTCTAAAAACAAATTAAATATAACCTGCGCTAAAATTCCCATTAAAACTAAATAATACTAATTCCCCATAAAACCCCAGAGGCAGAGAGACTCATCCTAGGCCGGCCAGACAGAAAAAGTGAGTCTTTAATTTAAGACGGAAGGAGCGGAGGTCCGTGGTCGTCCTGATATCGGGGGGAGGTCGTTCCAGAGGGCCGGGCCCGCCACAGAGATAGCCCTTCCCCTATAGCAGCTATCCTCCCTAACAGTGAGATTGGAATTTTGCTCCATCTTTCGAGCTCCTTAGTCATTTCGCCCATCAATTTATTATAATTTAGTTCCTTAATCACAAAGCATCTATTAGTTAACCAGATTCCCAAATATTTCACTTTTTTGACACCTTCAATTCCCATTAATTTTTGTATCTGTTCCTTTTGTTGTCCTGTCATATTTTTAACTAGCATTTTAGTTTTTTGTTTATTAATTTTTAGACCAGCCACCTCTCCATATTCTTCTATTATTGTGATTAATTTGGGCCCTGAGGTCAGAGGATCTTCTATCACAAAAACTAAATTATCAGCAAATGCTTGAATTTTATATTCTTCTCCTCTGACTTGCAGTCCTCTAATGTTCTTCTCTTGTCTGATTGTGTTTAGGAGAGGCTCCAACGTCAAAATAAATAAGAGGGGTGACAACGGGCATCCTTGTCTGGTGCCCCTGCATATTGGGATCCGATCTGATAAAACCCTATTAAACAGCAACCTTGCCGATTGCGTTGTATAAATGGCCTGGACTGCTTTAACAAATTTAGGGCTGAATTCCATAATTTACAGTTGTTGTATAATAAAGTTCCAATTGACCCTGTCAAATGCTTTTTGCGCATCTAAAAAGGTGTTAGTCATCATCTTTAAAGCGCTCCATGGCTCGGGACCTAGCTATCTGCGGGATCGGATCCTGCCTCATACATCCTCACGGCCGATTCACTCCCACAGAGAGGGACTTCTCCGGGTGCCGTCCACTAGACTTTGTCAGCGGGCGGCGCCCAGGGGAAGGGCTCTCTCTATGGCGGGCCCAGCCCTCTGGAACGACCTTCCCCCGACATTAGAACGACTACGGACCTCCGCTCCTTCCGTCTAAAATTAAAAACACATCTTTTCTGCCTGGCCAGCCTAGGGTAGTCTCTCTGTCTATGGGGTTTTATTATACTTAATTTATTGGGAATTTTAGTTTAGTTTAGTTTTAGTTTTAATGGGGAATTTTTAGCACAGGAATAAGGTTTAATCTGTTTTTAAATATGTTTGTATACTTGTTGTTTTTATTCTTCCTGTGCACCGCTCCGAGTCCCTATGGGGAGAGGGAGCGGTCTACAAATTAAAATTATTATTATTATTATTATTAAAAAGATCATGCTCATTTGTTTGTCTGCATGTGCACCTGCCCACACTGCCTAAAGAAAAGGACCTTTGGAAATTAGGGGGGATTGTAGATTTAGATTGAATTATTGAACTATTGAATTACAAGATACAGGTAGCACTGTTTCTGTGAATTTGTATGCAATTGTGGAAGAGTATTAATAGAGGGATAAGGATGGTGACTACTACTAACCTACCTAAGACAGGGAAGAAAATAACATCAAATCCCGCATCAACATCGTCATCACCCTCAAACCAAAGAACAATTGAGAGTGTGCTGGGGATGGAGAAAGGTGGTGTAACGGCAGGATCATCTGGCTCGGCTCAAAGTATGTAAAATATGCAAACAATGCTATTGATGATCCAAGAGGCGATGACAAAGACACAGGAATCAATAGCTACCAACCATGAAGAGACGAGGAGGCACCATGAGGAAATCAAAACCAAAATGGGAGAATTAAAAGGTGATATTAAAAATATGGACAATAAAATTGAAAATATACAACACTCTATAACAGTTAACGAACAGAAAATAAAGACTATTTAGGGAGGGAGGAGCCACGCTGCATCGACACAATGCGAGGTCTCAGCGCTCTGAGACCTCCATTGATACTTTTGCCGCCCCCTGGTCCATTCAGACCTAAACCGTCCTGGAGGGACGGCGATGAGGAAGACCAAGCCTTGCTGGTTACAGGGGTACCGCAAAACCCCTGTTTGACCCAAGGGAAGAGCTTCTGCAAGGCGGCAAACAGGCAGCCCCCAGAGCTGACAAAGATGGGGCGGCTCCAGAAGGAAGGAAGCTGAAAGGGAAAGTGGGAGACCGGGAAGGTATTTTTTTTTCTTTTGAAACATTTTGCCTAAATAATTTTTTTTCTTAGTAAAACTAAAGCTTTTAATCTTGAAATAAGCGGCGGAATCAATCTAATATGCTTTGAACTGGGAGGTTTCCTTTTTTTCTTATTATTCTGTAATTGTGGATCGAAGCATCAGTAACAAGGGTTTTTTTCCCTTTGAGATTGGACTATTTCTTTTCCTTCTACTTTTTGTTACTTAAAATCTTGAATTTGGGATTATTTTTAAAATTCTTCCTATGACACTGCTTATTTTTAAAATCCAATAAGAATTATACTTTTTACTTCTTTTTAACAATAAAGAAGAAGGATATATTAAAAAGTGAAAATCTGCAACACTGCCACTGGGAGGTTAGAGGCTGGTCTCTATGAAACAACCTATTTTTTCTTATTTGAAGCAGCTGGTTGAAGGCGGTGAAATTGTTTATGGAAACTTTCAGAGCATGAACTGTCTTTAACAGGTGCTCTTTGATAACTGACAATAATATTTATTTTTTGGAAGATACAACACAACAGGATCAAAGTAACCCAATCAAAAGACAAAACAGGGTGGCAGTGAGAACCAAATTTCATTACTCTTTGGATTTGTTAACATGGTTACATATATAGAAGAGGATACTTTAGAAAATCAGAAGGCTTTGGCTGGAATCTTAAATTTTCTGAAACAATATGGAAGAAGAATTGATAAAAAATTGGATAAACTTTTATTTGTCACATCAAACCATGAGCAGTTGGAGGCTCCAATAACTAAAGAGAAAGAATGTTGAAGGTAAAGAGATGTTCATTTTAGTTGAAGATAAAGATATGATAAAAGAGGACTTCACCAATGGATCCAATATGGGAGAAAATAAAAAGAAGGAAATTCTAGAGGAATGTGAGCCTTATTTTGGTCTTCAAGGAAAAGGGGGTGGGGAAAGAATTCAAGAAATTCTCTAGAAATACATCTGATATTCAAAGACAAACAACGTGTAAAGACAGGAACTGGGCAGCAGTTTTATTTGAGAGACATACTGGACAATAAAGTGTGAAAAGACGTTTATAAGAAATCTGGAAAGAAGAATAAAAAGAGATTGGGGCCGCAAATGGCAACAGAGATAAGTCCAACTCGCTACTGGAAAGACACTGGCTGATAATGAAAGTTGCTATCCTTTGATGATTAATAAGTAGATAGATTGTTTTAGAGTATCGTTGAAGGATTGTTAGTTAGTAAATAATTACCTACAAATAAGAGTAACTAATAATAATGTTCTAGTTTAATGATATATATTTATGTAACTATGTACACATATGAATACATGAGTATGAGCTTGGACATCAACAACAAGACTTTTATTTAATCATGTAGGAATGTTGATGAATGTAGTTTAATAAAATGGGGGAGAATTTTAGCAAATTTTAGATTGTTTTAGATTGTTATTGAAGAACTACCAGTTAATAAACAATGAGTTATAATAAGAGCAACAGAAAAATTATAGATGAGAGATATATATATAGGTGTATGTATGTATGCATGTATATTTGGAATAGTCAATGGATGCCATTATGTGGTTATGTTTAAGTAAGACTTGTCTGAAGAAGATAGACCAAATATGGAATATTAGAGGATAATTCTGGTGCAATGATATTAAGATATACAATGAATTTTTTTGATCTAAAATCTATAAAACAAGATTATTCATGAGTAATAATGGTCCTAGAAATGCACAAAAGTTATGTGTAACCAGTCAACATACTTTCCAAAGGATACAATGTAGAATGATGATTTTTCCTTTTTGTATTTTTGTTTTATTAAAAAAAAATTAAAAAAAAGAAAATAAAGATTATTGAAACAAAAATACAATACATAGATCAGAAGATGGAAAAACTAGACCTGAAATATATGCAAGCACACATAGAATTAGAAGAATTGATAAATTTTCTGGAGATGGAAAGAGCCTTGTTTTACCTAAGATTTCAAAATATAACAGAAGATAAGGATGAAGATCTGAAAGAAAAAATGATGGAAATTTTCACGGAAATCTTACAAAGAAACAAGCAAGAGATTAGAGGAGACATCGATGAAGTGTATCGGGTGCACATTAACTATGCAAGAAGGTATAGAGTGCCTAAGGAAGTTCATGTAAGATTCGCAAAAAGAACAACCGGAGATGAAGTATATAAGAAAACCAGAGAGGGGACGATAACATATAAGGGAAAAGAACTAATTACATTTAAACAGATACCACAGAGAGTTAGAGAACATTGAAGGCAATACCAATTTTAACTAATCAATTAAATAAAAGTAGAGTAATGTACAGATGGCTGGTACTGGAAGGGATACTTATCATATGGCAAGAAAAGAAATACAAAATTGATAACATAAAGAAAGCCCATGAATTCTTTGAAAAATATTTTGTGATGGAAGAAGAACAAGGAAATAGAGAAGAGGTAGAAAGCAGAAGCCAAGAAGAGACAACTGAAGAAAAGGAAAGAACAAGAGAAGAGGAACAGAATCGAGAGAGAGAAAGCGGAAAGGGAAGGCGCAAGAGGACAAAACCCGATGCAAACTAGAAATAACAAAAAGCAACACAATTATCATGGAACAGGAAATGACAATTATTTAAATAAATATTAATAGACTCAATGCACCAAAGAAAAGAACACAGATTTTTATTAAACTACAGAAATTGAAAGCAGACATAATATGCCTACAGGAAGTACACATTAAAAAGGAACATATTAATACAGTGGGGCAAAAAAGTATTTAGTCAGCCACCAATTGTGCAGGTTCTCACACTTAAAAAGATGAGAGAGGCCTGTAATTGTCATCATAGGTACACTTCAACTATGAGAGACAAAATAAGAAAAAAAAACATCTAGAAAATCACATTGTCTGATTTTTAAAGAATTTATTTGCAAATTTTGGAAGAACAGAGAGAGGCGATTAATAGACCAATCATGGCATTGGAAGTAGAAACTGCCCTGAAGAAACAGAAAAATAACAAAACCCCAGGACCAGATGGAATCCCAGTGGAACTGTACAAACACAACCAAATAATATTGGTGGAATTGGGACAAGAAGTCTTTAATGAAGTATTAGGAGAAACCAAAGTGCCCGACTCTTGGACAGAAGCAGTAATATCGCTCATTTCAAAAGAAGACTCTGACTCTCAAGAAATCCAAAATTACAGACTAATCTCATTATTGAATTCGGACTATAAACTATTTGCTGCAATCATGTCAGAAAGAATCAAACAGGTATTAATTGAACGAATCTATCCAGACCAGAATGGTTTTCTACCACACAGACACATCAAAAACAATATGAAAATTATACTGGACCTACTAGAATATTACGAGGCACACTGGTTTTCCTTGACGCTCAGAAAGTTTTCAATAATATAAATTGGAAATTCATAAAACTACAATTAGAGATGATGAAATTTGGAGATAAATTCACGAAAATGATAGGAAAATTATATAATACCCATAGCCAAAGTTCTTATGAATGGAGACCTAACGGATAAGATTGAAATAAAGAAGGGAGTAAGACAAGGATGCCCTCTCTCCCCTCTTTTGTTTATATTAACCTTGGAAATACTTCTAAACAAAATTAGGAAAGATCAGGAGATAAAATGATTACAAATTCAAACGAAGAATATAAAACTCAAGCCTGGAAGATCCTTTGGAATCAGGCCCTAAACTAATTCAAAAATTAGAAGAATTTGGGGAGGTGGTAGTTTTAAAAATTAACAAAAGCAAAACAAAAATAATAACAAAAAATATGATGAACAAAACAAGAGAATGAATTGGAATCAATGACTAAAATGCAAATAACTAAGAAAGTGAAATATCTGGGGATCTGGGTGTCGGCAAAGTGCTCCTCAATCGAAGAGGACAATTATAATCAATTAATAATGCAAATAAAGAAAGACGTAGAGTTGGAAGAATAGACAGTTATCACTAATGGGGCATGTAGCCACAATGAAAATCAACATTCTCCTAAAAATCTTATTCCTGTTACAAGTAGCACCAACCAACCGAGGCAAAACATTTTTTCAAGAATTAAACAAACTAACATCCAAATTTATATTGCAAGGGAGAAAAGCTAGGATTAAATTAAACTAATGCAAGACAGTAAGGAAAGAGGAGGTTTAGCACTACCAGATTGGGAGTTATACTCATAAGCGGTATCATTAACATTGCTGAGGGAATGGATGGAATTGAAAAATAAAAGAATCTTGACTCTAAGAAGGCCATGATTTGCAAGTGGGATGGCACACATTTCTATGGGATGGGAAAAATAAAACCAATAAATATTTTCAAAGGCATCAAATTAGAAATGTGTTACTTCAAAACTGGCACAAAATAAAAAAAGCCCACTACACGAAAATTCCAAATTGGCTATCCCCAACAGAAATTATGACACACCCAAATTTCATAGATATATACAAATTGACAAGATACAAGGATCTAATTAGCAAACAGGGAAATTTGATAACAATACAAGAATTGGCAGACCAAGGCATTAAATTAGATTAGCTTACATACATGCAAATTAAATCCAGATATAACAACGATAGCAAAATACATGAAATTCAAGTAGAACAACATGAGTTGGATAGGATAATCCAGTGGTTGGCAAACCACGGCTCGCGAGCCCCTCTTTGGCCCCTCGAGTGCGGCTCTTCCTCCACCCTCGCCGACGGTGGGACTCCTGGGACCCACCGGAGAAACACTCCCTACCGGCCATCGATTCCCTCCCCCCGTGGAACCTCCCCAGCCGGCATGCCACCACTCGTCTACTTCCAGGGGGCGCGGAGTCTCCGCGGGCAGGGGGAGGGAATTCCCTCCAATCACCCTGGACGTAGCCTGGCTCGCCCGGCCGGCCGGCTGCTCGTTCGCTCGGGCTTCTTCCAGAGGTGAGAAGGCCTTCCCCACCCCACATGGAACGGGCGGGCTATCGGGCGAGCCAGGCTACGTCCAGGGGGATTGGAGGAAATTCCCTCCCGCCACACTCATTCGCTGCGGAGTGTCCGCGGGCAGGGGGAGGGAATTCCCTCCAATCACCCTGGACGTAGCCTGGCTCGCCCGGCCGGCTGCCCGCTCATTCGCTCGGGCTACTTCCAGGGGTGAGAAGGCCTTCCCCACCCCACATGGAACGGGCGGGCTATCGGGCGAGCCAGGCTACGTCCAGGGGGATTGGAGGGAACCAGCATCCAGAGGGTCGCCGTTCCTTCCCCACCCCACACAGAGCCCTGGAAGTACCCTGAGCGGGCGAGCGAATGCGGCGGGTGGTCCCGGCTAAGGCGAGCGAGTAACCGCGGCGGGCTGGGCTGAGGAGGCTCTACAGGGGGGCGGGGGGGGCAGACAGACAGAGAGAGGCACAGACACAGAGGGAGACAAGGAGGGAGGGGGGAATCAGAGAGTGACAGACACACACAGAGAGACAGGGAGAGACAGAGAGAGGGAGGAAGGGAGAGAAAGATAGAGACACAGAATGAGTGGTTAAGTGCTTGAATGCGAGACAGACAGACAGACACACACAGAGTGACAGAAATGGGCAGACAAAGCAGATAGAGAAAGAAAGAGAAAGAAAGAGAGAGAAAGAGGGAAAGAAAGAGAGAGAGAGACAGAAAGAGACAGAAAGAAAGAAAGAAAGAGACAGAAAGAGAAAGAAAGAGAGAAAGAGAGAGAAAGAGGGAAAGAGAGAGAGAGAGAAAGAGAGAGAAAGAAAGAGAAAGAGAGGGAAAGAAAGAGAAAGAGAGAGAGAAAGAGGGAAAGAAAGAGAGAGAGAGAAAGAGAAAGAGAGACAAAGAAAGAGAGAGAGAAAGAGAGAGAAATGGAGAAAGAGAGAGAAAGAGAGAGAAAGAGAGAAAGAGAGAGAAAGAGAGAAATGGAGAAATAGAGAGAGAGAGAAAGAGAGAGAGAAAGAGAAAGAGAGAGAAATGGAGAAAGAGAGAGAGAGAGAAAGAGAGAGAGAGAGAGAGAAAGAGAGAGAGAGAGAAAGGGAAAGAAAGAAAGAAAGAGAGAGAAAGAGGGAAAGAGAGAGAAAGAGACAAAAAGAAAGAGAGAGAAAGAGAAATGGAGAAAGAGAGAGGGAGAGAGAGAGAGAGAGAGAAATGGAGAAAGAGAGAGAGAAAGAGAGGAAGAAAGAAAGAGAGAAAGAAAGAAAGAAGGAAGGAAAGAAGGAAAGAAAGAAAGAAAGAAAGAAAGAAAGAAAGAAAGAAAGAAAGAAAGAACTTATGACCACAATTGAGCCTAAAAGTTTGGTTGCTAACCAAGACCATTGTTAAGTGAGTTTCACCACATTTTCCAAGTTGGCCACGCCCACCCAGTCACATGACTGCTGAGCCACTCCCACAAAACAGGCCACACCTTCCGGCTCTCAAAAGAAATTTCAATCGTGGTATTGTTGATATTTGGCTCTGTTGACTAATGAGTTTGCCCACCACTGGGATAATCCAAAGCACAGAAAAAAAAAGGATCAGGAGAATATATAAAATTCTACTGAAATACAAAATGGAAGAAGTACCAAAGGAACAGATGGTAAGGTGGGCATAGAATTTTGGCTATAATATTGAATTGAAAAAGTGGGGGAAATTTTGGGGAATAAATTTAAAAATGACTGTCTGTGGCATAGATGGAGAACCAGTATAAAATGTTTTACAAATGGCATTTACCGCCCGCAAGATTAGCAAAAATATCACCAACGGTATCCCCAAAGTTTTGGAAATGTGAAGAAGCACATGGAACATATCATCACACATGATGGACATCAGAGGTGCCCAAAAAATATTGGAAAAAAGTTAAAAACTGGCTGGAAACCATAACAGGAAAGCAAATCAACTGGAAACTGGAGACATTCCTATTAGGTAGAACGTTGACTAAATATAAAAAAGAGACCTTATATTTAATCTTATATATTATTACAGGAGTTAGGATTGCATTTCCGCAGAGATGGAAGAATAAGATGTCACCAAACAAAGAAGAAATAGTAAGAAAGATTCTAGACTGTGCTGAGATGGACAAGTTAACCAAAGAAATCCAAGGAAAGGAAGAGACTGAAGATTACTTAGTATGGGAAAAATGGTACAGGTGGTTGGACGAAAGAAACAAAGATTAACGGTAATAGCCTAAGAAAGATAAAAGTTACAAACCAAGGAAAAATGCTACACAAGTAAAAGGACAAAGTTTGCCTGATGTATATAGTCAAAATATGGATAGATAAGTAACAGAGAATGAAATAAGACAATTAAAAAAGGTGAAATTTAATAGAAGTGTATTAGGAGGGAAAATAGTGTATATAAAAATGTACCCACTCAACACTGCTATAAGAAGGAACATGAAGTTCCGATGTGCTGTATAAATGTAGTCTTGTCTTTGTTGTTGTGTTTAAAATAAAAAATAATTAAAAAAGAATCTTCACTGACATATAGATCAGGCAATGTTACTGATTAATGCAAAAATATAAAATTACTACAAATATGAGTTTGTTGCATAGCAGAGACTCAATACACAGGCAGACATTTGACCCACCAATTAACATCTCCAGGCCGGTTTGCGGTCTCAATGGGGAGGCTGTTAGGTCCAATATTGGGAGGGGGGCTAGGGTCAATTTAACAGGGGGCTTTTCCATCAGGACGGTCTTTGGGAGGGGTAGGTATGGCGGGAGCCGGAGATTATTGGGAGGGCGCACCCGCTGCTTACAAGCGGTTGCGCGCTCTCATCTCCAGAGCTCTTCCTGCAATCCAGGAGGTCAGGGATTTCAGAGCCGGGGCCCTAGGCTGATGCTATGTAACGCCAGGTCCGTGGACAACAAAGCCCCCCTCATCCACGACTTGGTGTTGGAGGGGGAGCCGGACCTGGTGGGTATTACGGGCCCAGGGCAGGGGTGGGGGGTGGCGGTTATTATTAAGGAAGGTCGTGTCTCTGTACCACAGACAGCCGGTTGTGAGTCCCTCTAAGTGAAGTGGGGTCATGGGAGGCAGTTGGGCTTGCTGATTGTGTACCTGGCTCCCCGCTACGTCTCAGCAGCTGAGGTGGCCCGGGAGTTCATGGCCTCCATGACGGCCATGGACCTGACCCAAGTAATTCATGGCCCCACGCACACAGGGGGACACACACTGGACCTTGTTTTTGCCTCCGGCCAGGGGACGAGTGATCTAGGAGTAGGGGAATTAGTCATCGAACCCCTGTCATGGTCAGATCACTCTCTCCTCCGGCTTGACTTTCCAACCGCTGCACCCCCACCGCGGGGAGGCGGAGCCAGAAGTGCAAATATGGTTCCGCCCCAGGCGCCTGATGGATCCCAAAAGGTTCCAGAGGGAGCTTGGGCCAATACCTGAATTCATGACCCGCGACCTGAATGAGGACCTAGTGGCCGCCTGGAATAGTGCGGCCACGGGGGCCCTGGACCGGGTCGTGCCTTTGCGGCCTCTCACTCGGCGCCGATCTACCTTGGCTCCTTGGTTTTCCGAGGAGCTGAGGGAAATGAAACGCCAGAAGAGACGCCTAGAGAGCATCTGGAGGTCCACCCGCGCCGAATCTGACCGAAAACGGGTAAGGTCGCATTTGCGGACCTACCTCATGGCGTTGAAAGCGGCGAAGCGAGATCATCTTGCCGCTCTCATCGCGTCCACAGATAACCGCCCTGCCACCCTGTTTAGGGTGACCCGCGCCCTCCTTCACCAGAGGCCGCGGGAGGCTCCCTTGCAGGGTCGTGCAGAGGAATTTGGATCCTATCTACAGGATAAAAGCGTTCAGATCTGGGACGAGTTGGCCTCCAATTGGGCTAGTCTGGGCGGGGTGACAGAGATAGGCCTTGAGACCACTGTTTGGGCTGAGTTTGACCCCGTGACTTCCGATGGCATGGACAGGATACTGGGGACGTTGAATGCCACCACATGTTTATTGGACCCGTGTCCCTCCTGGCTTGTACTGGCCTCCCGGGAGGTTACACGAGGCTGGCTCCAGGGGGTTGTTAATGCTTCTCTGAGTGAGGGGTTCTTACCGCCCGTCTTGAAAGAGGCGGTGGTGAGGCCCCTCCTCAAGAAGCCCTCCCTGGACCCAGCTTTATTATCCAACTATCGTTCAGTCTCCAACCTTCCCTTTCTGGCGAAGGTTGTTGAGAGTGTGGTGGCATGACAATTCCCCCAGCACCTGGAGGAAACTGCCTATCTAGACTCGTGCCAGTCCGGCTTCCGACCCGAGCACAGCACGGAGACGGCATTGGTCGTGTTGGTAGATGATCTCTGGAGGGCTCGGGATATGGGTTGTTCCTCTATCCTGGTCCTGTTAGATCTCTCAGCGGCTTTCAATACCATCGACCATGGTATCCTATTGCACCGGCTGGGGGGTTTGGGGCTGGGGGGAACCGTACTTTGGTGGTTCTCCTCCTACCTATCCGACCGGTCGCAATTTGTGTTGTCAGGGGGGCAGAGGTCGACATCGAGGCCCCTTACTTGTGGGGTGCCTCAGGGGTTGGTCCTCTTGCCTCTCCTGTTCAATATGTATATGAAGCCACTGGGTGAGATCATCCGTGGTTTTGGGGTAGAGTTCCATCTGTACGCAGACGACATCCAGTTGTACATCTCTACCTCTAACCACCCCAACGATGCCATTGAAATGATGTCCCGGTGTCTGGAGGCCATGCGAGTCTATATGGGGAGGAACAGGCTACAACTCAACCCGTCCAAGACCGAGTGGCTGTGGTTTCTGGCGCCACAACATAGCCAGTTGGTTCCATCTCTGGCTATCGGGGGCGAATCATTAGCCCCTGCAGAAAGGGCTCGCAACTTGGGTGTCCTCCTGGACTCTCGGCTGTCCTTGGATGACCATATGACAGCCGTAGCCAGGGGGGCCTTTTATCAGGTTTATCTGATACGCCAGTTGCGCCCCTTTCTGGATCGTGACGCCCTACGCACAGTCACGCAAGCTGTTGTCATTTCCCGCCTAGACTACGGCACTGCACCCTACATGGGGCTCCCCTTGAGGTGCACCCGGAGGCTCCAGTTGGTGCAGAACACGGCCGCGCGGGGGATCTTGGGAGCACAAAGACACTCCCATATAACACCTCTCCTGCACGAGCTGCACAGGCTGCCTGCGGCCTTCCGGGTGCGCTTCAAGGTTTTGGTGACCATCTTCAAAGTGCTCCATGGCATGGGTCCTGGTTATTTGCAGAACCGCCTCCTGCCACATACCTCCATCCGACCTGTCCACTCCCACAGGGAGGGCCTCCTCAGGGTGCTGTCCGCTGGACAATGCCGGCTGGCGACTCCCAGGGGAAGAGCCTTCTCTGTGGCGGGTCCAGCCCTCTGGAACGACCTGCCCCCCGACCTTCGTACTATCATGGACCTTCGCCTCTTCCGTCGAGCATTGAAGACTTACTTGTTTCATGCGGCCGGCCTGGCATAGTTTGTTTTTATCGTTGTTTTAATAGGGTTTTAAATTATTTTAACATGGGTTAAACTTATTTAATTTAATCTTAAATTGTATTTATATGTATTTTATCTTTTTATTATCCCTGTGCACCACCCTGAGTCCCAATTCGGGAAAGAGGGTGGTATATAAATTAAATTAAATAATAAATAAATAAATAATATTGTTAATATCAAGAGTGTTAATCTTTCTTAAACAAAGGCTATCTACACCAGCCAATACAATAAATCTACTACTATAATGGCCATACTAACTACCTAGCACTTGTTTCCAATTTTCCTAAGAATCTGTTGCACTGCCTAAGTTTTTACAACATTGTTGTTTAAATCTCTACTTTGAATATGACAATCATATAATATTTTAACAGCCACTTCACTAGGCTAACATATTTAACTCATTCAACCATTCCTCAATGGATATGATCTACAAGCCCTTTATCTTTTTTGTTGGCAACCTCTATATATGTTCCATCACAACCTTCTAAAATTTCAGTGCTCTAAAATGCATGCAATAAACAAGATAAAATTAAGCAAAGCAGAATAAAACATATCCTTTACTTCTGCTGATTGATCCTAGGCTTTTAGCTGTCATATGTCATCTTTCATTTCATATTTACTAAGGCTGGATAATTCTTTCAAAAGCAGAGGTTTGGAAGGCACCAGAGTTCCCTCTCACAAAGCACCTCTTAAACATAGGAGAACCATGTTAGCTAATGGTGCTCAAAAATCAGAAGGAATCTGATAGAACTTGATTCCAAGTTAACAAATTTTATTAAAAGACATAAGACTTAGTGTAGCTTGGGCTTGCTCCCCAAGCTACACGGCCTACTAAATTCACCCTTGATCCTTTTTGCCTACATTGCTGTCAATGTAGGTACAGGTTTATGACCATAATTGGGAATGGAATTTCCACTACTGTAATATAGTACATCATCTTACTATGTCAATCTTATTGAAGCAGCTGTCTTCTATAAGTGAATAAACAATTTCTACCTTTAGAAAGCCAGTTTGGTGCACCAAGCTAGAAATCAAGAAACCAAAAATTCTAGTCCCAGGCCTGCCTCAAGTTCAAAACCCAAGAAAGAAAAACCCCAACACCATTGAGATAGAGAAGAGGTACGTTTATTGAGTTGGAAATGAGAGTGGCTAAAGCAAGGCAAGATCTGAATCAAAAGGCATGAAAGTTACAGGTTTAAAGTTTCCCCAAACCCTTCCCCTCAGGGTCCCAGACTGAATGTCCAATCCACGTCCTGCATAGTGTCATATGAAGGTTATCTTCAGGTACTTTGCCCATCTGGAGTTCTAGGATGGTTGGCCTTGACTGGGTGTAAACAACTCCACTCAGCAGCGCAGTAATTCATGAGAGCAGACCTCCCTTTTAGTTCACATGGGCCTTCACCACACCAGCTCACTTCCCAAACCCAAATCCCATGCCCCCCCCCCCCCTACTATGGTAGCCGATAGCAAGCAAACATCAGAGGAAAACCCCATGCTGGAGATCCAGCTGACACACTTTAGGCATGAAGCCAGTTTAGGCATGAAGCCAGTTAAAGTCAAGGCAAGTCACTCTCTTTCAGCCCTAGGAAGAAGACAACAGAAAGTCACTTTTGAAAATGTTGCTAAGAAAACTGTCAGGACTTGACTGAATTGAAGGTACACTCCCACAAACCTCTTTATCTGACTCAATTGTTATGATGTGGATCATCATCAGTACATGGACCATACTCCAGTAGTTACTATTAAACATTAAAAGACAGTACATTTCATGAATAAGAAGGATATTCTGGCAGTGTGACTTATTTTAGCCTCTATGTATGTCAGAGCATATTTGTAATAGTACGTGGGAAAGAGTATAGGAGACTGGACAAAAAGACACTGACAAGGGAATGGTTAGATTAAAAAAGGCATAGCTCATAGGTGGATAGTGGATGGGAGGAAGGGCTCAGAAGATACCCTCTCAAGTTTTTTGGGCTGTAAAGGAGATGGCACACAATTGTACTTTCAGACTTGAAAGATTCTGTTAATGCAGCTTTACAATCAAGTACAATTAGTTCATCTGGTCTACCTTGCAAAGCTTATAATATTAGACGCTCTTAGTGTTTAAATATGGTCCTGCTCATCAGAACACAACACTACAGGAATAAGAATGGAATGTTGATGATTTATCTCGGTATATGTTTCAGTCTGCATGCATCGATGACTATTAGACTTCTTGTTGCTTACATAAGGACCTAAATTTCAATATATTAATTAAAATTCTTGTCTTTCCCTGCTTAGCTTAGAATATAATATTGTTAAACTACTTGTAGAACTATTTTCATATCTAATTTTTTACTCTTTTTCATTATTACTTCATCTACTGCAAAATATACATTTGAACTATTTCTCACTCTTTTGGAACCAGGTTTTCTTGAAGACATGCTTAAGCATACTTACTTGTTTAAAGAGCAAGTTAAGAAAGGCAATAACAGTTTCCAGTGCAAAGAAATCTATTACTATAGGACTTGACAGGAAAACATGCAAAGAAAACCATCAGGGAAATCCAACTATAACAATGGTTAAATGTTGTTGCTATACTTTATATGGTCATAATTCGACTATTATATACCAGTTGAATACATTAACATTCACTGTGGAATACCAGTCTACAAACTAGTCTGTTCTGACAGTTCAAACAGGAAAACTTTTAAAAGGTGTTATTTTTTGCCATTCATTACATATTCTATATTTTAACTTGTGATGCTGAACCCTTCCACATATTAGAAACTCCAAAATTAATAGTAGCTACTGTGATACAATTTGTATGGGCTCTATAGTTTTAATTTAAAAGAACCCTTATAACAATCATTTAGGCCTTAAACGAATTGGAGCAGTAGTAACAAAGTAAATATAAAAACCAGCTTTTTAAAGTTTTACTGCACTTGGTACTGAGGGGTATTAAATAAGGAGGTAAAAGAAAAAGCTGGAACACTAGTATATAATAAGAGTAAACAAAATTAAGCAAATTAAGATGAACTGACAGTAGATATTGCACATCATTTACGAATGTTAAAATGTCACCGCAAAACAGTTTTGATAACAATCTGCACATGATAAATAATTATTAGCAGTTTCTAGTTAATTTCAAGAATTATTTGTACAGATTTAATGGGATATCTTCAAATACGAATGATACAAATACTTTGTACCATTATTTTTCTTGTATTTAAACAGTACTGTCTAATTCTAAACACAAAATGTAGCAATGGTTTACATTTTGTGTACTTCAGCAAAAACTTACAAAGAAGGTGATTTCTAAACACTTGCTTAGAAAGAGATTACATATTGACCTGTCCAGGGCCAGATAACCAGCTCCCCAAAATGTGGAGAATTCATGTTTTGCTGAACACTATTTAAAAAAAAAAATACAGAAAAACAATCAAATTGTAACAACATTGTAAATTAATATAATGTATTTATTTATTAAATTTATATACAGTACAGTGTGTGTGTGTGTGTGTGTGTATGTGTACGCACGCATGCACACACACGCATCCCCTTGCATTATGTAATCCAATCTGAAAATAACATTCCAGGCACAGTAAAATATTAAAGCCTCAGAGTTCCACTGAAATCACAAGCAAATTTTAACACAAAATACTATGATATTTTTTATTTATTACAAAATACCATGATAAATCCAGGAACAGTTACTAATCTTTAGTTTCCAAGAATGGATAATTTGTTCTACGATTTCACTGAGATAATAATATTGACTCCTATGAATCCAACTTAGTATCAAAAGATAAATATTAAAAATTAAAATAAATATTTTAATTTATACAGTTCTTAAAAGAAGTGAGATTTCTTGACAGCAGGTGACCACTGCCTAATAGATGGTTAACTGTAGCATGCCAGCTCTGCTACTTCTTTTGGAGCAAGCAGACACAATTGCAGACAGATAATCACACAATTTGGACTGGTGTCATAAAAATTTAGCCAACACTTTGAATTGCACCCGGAAGTCTACTGGGAGGCAGAACAGCTCTTAAAGAAGTTATAAAATGATACATGGACTTATTTGGAATCTTCCAAATTGACTGTGGGCCTGGATCAGCTGCAGTTGCTGAATGTTAAGGGCAATCACTTACAGAGCTCATTACAGTAGTTACATTAGAATGGGAGATTCCTGTAGCATGAGTCATTATGAGTAAGGCAAAACATGAAACTGGATGTACCGTATTTTTCGGAGTATAAGATGCATTTTTCGGAGTATAAGATGCACCTTTTTTCTTCTAAAAAGAGGCTGAAAATCTGGGTGCGTCTTATACACCGAATACAGCATTTTTTTTGCCTCCCAAAGCCCCACCCCTTCACCAAAATGACCATGCATACCCTTATGGAGACTTTCAGACAGCTCCTGGGGGCTGGAGAGGGCAGAAATGAGCAAAAACGGGTCATTTTGCCCCCTCAGCCCTCAGCAGCACTCTATAAGCCTCCATAAGGCTATGCATGCAATTTTTGGACAAAAAAACGGCCCGTTTTTGCAAAAAAACAGGCTTCTTTTTGCTCATTTTTGCTTCCCCCTCAAGAGCACTCTGCCTTTTATTTGAAAAAAAAAATGGGCTTGTTTTGGGAAGGTTTGCAAAATGCAAAAACTTTTTCCCCCCCTTTCAGAAAGCTGTTTAGTTAGAGTGGTTGATGAGAATCACATTGATCAAGTGCTGTCCCAGCGGAAACAAAGTATTAGGTGCTACAGGTTGTCAGCGATTTCCTTCTCCAGCACCTGGAAATATCTACCTACCTACCTTCTCTCTCTCTCTCTCCCTACCTATCTACTGTATTTCTCTCTCTTTCTCTCTCTCTCTCCCTCTCTATCTACCTGTATACCTACCTACCTACCCTGAAATCCCTGAAAATAAGCTCCCCTGATAATAAGCCCAATCAGGCTTCTGAATGCATGTGCTAAAATAAGACCTCCCCTGAAAATATTGCAACAGCCATGAGGTGACCATGCTCGCCGTCTCCTGTGCCTCAAAAATAATAAGACCTCCCCAAAAATAAGGCCAAGCACTTATTTCGGGAGTCAAAAGAAAATAAGATCCTGTCTTATTTTGGGGGAAACACGGTACTCTCTCTCTCTCCTCCTACCTATCTACTGTATTTCTCTCTATTTCTCTATCCCTCTACCTACCTACCTATCTACACTCTCTCTCCCTACCTACCTACTGTATTTTTTCTCTATTTCTCTCTCTCTCTCTCTATCCCTTTATTTACCTACCTACCTACCTCTCTCCCTCCCTCCCTACCTACTGGATTTCTCTCTCTTTCTCTCCCTCTCTATCCCTTTATCTACCTACCTACCTTTAAAAAAATGCCTCTTCAAAACCCGGGGGCGTCTTATACTCCGGTGCATCTTATACTCTGAAAAATACGGTAATTGGTGCACAAGACAACCTGTATTAAGGCTCTCCAAGCAGGATGTATAGTTGAAGAACACTCCCAAATTGTGCAACAACTCTATCTGAAATACTACATCCACATCTAGGGATATATAAAAATCTGTAAATCCATGGTCTCAAAACCCACAACCACCCAATCTTGCCAAGATTGAACCTATTCTATTCTTTCCCATCCAGACCTCCACAGGCTCAACACTGGAAAAAGACTTTAAAGTCATTTCTTGGCTGGTTTGGGGCAAAGATGTATAACTCAATATTATCAGCATACTAATAATACCTTATGCTGTATCACTCTCAATCCTTTGAAATAGTCCAGACAAGAAGCACCAAATAGCACCAGATCCCTACTGATGAGAATGTGATTAAGAAAAGTAACATTGGCCTAACTGATACGTTGCTTCTCAGTGGGTTGCAGGAGGGTCCAGGAATTGGTTGTTACATCCTTTTCTACCCAGAGACTGAGTCATAATTGTAGCCATGTCTCCATTCCTTCTTGCCTGTCTTCAGTTTTCACAAAGGCACAGCTATCACCGAGTTCATAGAAGAAGAGCAGCCCCTGCAGATCCCTGATCTACGCTGGACTATGGACCTAACATGGTCAGGGAGGGTCTGGACCCTTCTGCAACCCACTGAGAAGCAACATATCAGGTAGGACCAATGTTACTTCTCCAGTGTAGGTTGTAGGAGGGTCTAGGAATGGGACATAGCAAAGCGGCTATCCTAAGGGCAGGAAACTGACTGGTCTGGAGTCCCTGATATAGTGTTGAAGAACCCCTCAGCTGAAGGATGCCTTGGCAGATGCGAACGCGTCTAGCCTATAGTGCCTTATGAAGGATGATGGTGAAGCCCAGGTAGCTGCCCTGCATATGCCCTCAATAGGGGCTTGAGTAGCCCATGTTGCTATGGTAGTGGTGCTTCTTGTTGAGTGTACCGTAATACCACTTGGAACTGGAATGCCCTGAGCTTCATAGGATCATGCTATGCATATCCTTAGCCAACGACCAATGGTGGAAGGAGAAACTCTGGATCCTATGGAACGAGACGAATAGAACCTCCATTCTCTTGGTAGGAGCAGTCCTTTTTAGGTAAATGCAGAGAGCTCTCCTAACACCTAACCTAAGCCAGTCTTGTTCTCTGTCATGAGAAGGAGTGGGACAGATGTCGGGAAGGATGATCTTCTGAGCTCTGTGGAAGCAAGAATTGACTTTCGGTATGAATGATGGGTCAAGGCGGAGAACTACTCTACTCGGATGGAATATGCAGAGATCCTGTATCACCTAGAGGACCCATAGCTCCAAAATACGCCTAGCCGATGTTATAGCTACTAAAAACACTACCTTTAGTGTCAAGAATTGTAAGCTAACTGTTCTCAGTTCAAAAGGCTCCTTTATGAGGGCCTAGAGCCGTGATGGCGAACCTATGGCACATGTGCCACAGGTGGCACGTGGAGCCATTTGTCAGGGCATGCAAGACGATGCCCAATCAGCTGGCCAGCGTACATGCGCACACTGGCCAGCTGAATTCACCCTTTTTTGCATGCTTTTTTCACACTCCCCCAGGCTCCAGAGGCTTTAAAGGAGCCTGGGGAGGGTGAAAAGAGCCTTCCCCGCCCCCCACCCCGAGGCTTCATGAATTTCCCTGAAGCCTCTGAGCACGCAAAATGACGTGCCGACGAAACCGGAAGTGATGTCTGATTTGCTTGGAGTGTCATTTTGAGTGGTCCAAAGGCTTCAGCGACCTTCAGGAGGCTTGACTGCTCAAAATGACGCTTCAAGCAAATCGGACATCACTTCGCTCCCATGTAACACCCCTCCTGCGCGAGCTGCACTGGCTTCTGGTGGTTTTCCGGGTGTGATTCAGGGTGTTGGTTACTATCTTTAAAGCGCTCCATGGCTTAGGACCTGGGTACTTACAAAATCGCCTTCTGCCACCGAGAGCTTCCCACCGGCCAGTACGCTCCCATAGAGAGGGTCACCTGTGCCGTCAGCTAAACAATGTCGACTGGTGACACCCAGGGGGAGAGCACATGTCCTCTGGAACAAATTGCCCCCAGAATTAAGAACTATCCGTGACTTATGCACCTTCCGCCGTGCTCTCAAAACCTTTTTCTTCCAACAAGCCGGCTGGCATAAAAATGAATTTTAAATTACGAATTTTTATTAATTTTAATCAGGGTTGTTTGGTTTTTAAATTTTCAGGCCAAATTGTTTAATATGTTTTTTAAAAACTTTTTTAACTTTTGTATATCTGTCAGGAGGCTTCCCAAGTCCTCCGGAGGCCCTCCAGAGGCCCCCCAGAAGCTTCAGTGATCTTCAGGAGGCTTCCCTGAAGCCTCCGGAGCACTAAAAATGACGCATCGATGAAACCGGAAATGACGTCCAATTTGCTTGGAGCATCATTTTGAGTGGTCCAGAGGCTTGAGAGACTTTCAGTAGGCTTCTCTGAAGCCTCCGGACTGCTCAAAATGACACTCCAAGCAAATCGGCCATGACTTACTTCCGGTTTCTTCGGCGTGTCACTTTGAGTGCTCGGAAGCTTCAGGGAAACTTCCTGAAGGTTGCTGAAGCCTCCGGAGGGCCTCCAAAGGAGGCTGCTTTCTCCCTCCCCAGGCTCCTATAAAGCCTCTGGAGCCTGGGGAGAGTGAAAAGAGCATGCAAAAATGGGGGGTCATGCCTGTAGTGCGTGCATGTGCACTGGGGGGTTGCGTATTGCATTATGGGTGCGGCACACCTGCGCACGCCCCCCTGCGCTCCCCCCACTTATGGCACGCAAGCCAAAAAAGGGAAGAGATAAAGGATTTTAAGAATGAAATTACAGATATTACAGGTCATATGTCTAGAATTGATTTTGAACGCATGTCTTTTTTTTAAAGATTTCAGAACGTTCCTGAGTCAGATACAGAAAATTTAAGAGAGCTCATGGCTATGATCTTAGCGGATTACACCAAAAAAAATAAAGAATATATCTGGGGAGACATTGATTTAATTTATAGAATCAATTCAGCATATGCCAGAATAAATAAGGGAGATACATATTAAATTTACAAGAAGGTCAACAAGAGATGAGATCCTGAGAGCGCAAAGAGGAGGGCCCTTGATATATCAACAGAATGAGATAGCCATATTAAAGCAAATCCCGAAAAAAATCCGAGATATAAGAAGGAAATACTCCTTATCTAAAAAATTACACAAAAAGGGGGTTTGGTTTAAATGGTTGATGCCTGAAGGAATGTTGGTGTTCTGGGAAGGAGGAAGAGTTAGAATGAAAACAGTAGATGAGGCCCAGGCCTTTCTTAAAAAGCACTCCTCAATCCTAGATGATGATGATACGGGAACAGGAGGGGCCACGGCTCTGCCTGCCGGTGGGGTGGAAGAAGAAGAAACAATAGCAAAGAGACTCAGATCACAAAAATGATTTTCTCTTTCTTTTTTTATATATATAGTAATTCCTGTTAAGGATGTTTATAGAAACAAAATAATTGAATGTATGAATTTTTAGATGATGAAATTTGCGCTTTGAAATGTATGTACCTCTTCCTATTTTTTTTTATTCTTTAATGGAATTGATATTGTAAGAAGACTCGGAAGCGGTCACCAGCACCGATATGGAAGCTCTAAAATATTGTTAAGAATACCCTATTTACCCTTTTCCTGTTATAAAATTGTAAAACCAATAAAACTACTTTACAAAAAAAAAAAAAGAGAGAGAGACCTAAAGCAAAGGGGCTGCCCCATCAAAGAGCACATCTGCGAATTTAGGAGCGTCATTGGAAGGTTACCCCCTTTACCAGAGTGTCTGTTAATGTATTTTTCAGAACAAGTATGGACCAGCAGATTGCCCAAGTAACTGCCTACCGCAACATCCAAAACGACACTCTGAGTGGTTCCGAGTAGCAATAAAAGTTGACAGCGTGCTGCATGCCAACGACAGGAAAAAGCAACCAGACACAAAAGAGAGAGGTCAACCTGATGTGAAACCACCCAGCCGATGGGGAACCACAGCACCACAGCGGGCCCTGAGACCAGCCCTCCTTCAAAGTTCACTGAAATGCTATAGATGCAAGGGAAGGGACCACATGGCATCCGTGTGCACAACCCAAACTGCCGAGGCCAGAGCGACTACCCAGGATATGACAGGAACCCTGCCACAAACTGGCTACCCATGTATCCCGGAAGGCCTTCCAGGCTGCAGAGGTCCCTCCCCAACCAGATGAAGCTGGTGGGGGGGGAACCCAAGGCAACAATGACCAGTCAAAAGAATCCTACGACAGTGCCGACGAGGGTGAAAATGACCCAATGGTGAGAGGACCAATTCGCCCTTTACTTTTTCCAATACGCCTCACAGCCCCAAAGACAGGAAGCCAGAGGGATTTTCAAGCCCTAATAGACTCAGGCTGCACTTGATCAACCTGACCACAGTCCTGAAACTGGGCATCAGAACAAAAAGATTGGCCCACCCAATCTGGTTTGAACAGGTCGACGGGTCCCTAATGGGGGTAGCCTATGCCACCCACCTGACCGAACCAGTGAGTCTAGAGCTAGTGGATCACTGGGAAGAAATTCGATTCATAATAGCCCCCAAAATACAGATGCAGTCATGCTGGGACTCTTCTGGCTGGACAAGTGGGGACCGACCATCTGGTGGCAAGGGAGTACCTGCAGGCTTAGGATATAAAAGGGGCCCAATCCTTTTTCCGCCATCAAGCAGAAACACCACCCAAGCAGGGAATCCCAATCCCAAACTGTATGCCATGACGCCCCAAGAAATGCAAGAAATGTGCAAATACATAGACAAAAACATAGCACGAGGGTTCAGCGAGCCTGCCAAGCCAGGGGTTGTGGCACCAGTCCTCTTCAAAGAGAAAAAAGACAGAACTATGAGGCTGTATTATGTGGACTTTTGAGGGATAAATGCCATGTGCGTACACAACCTATACCCCCTCCCCCTCAGGAAAGATATGCTATCTCACTTGGCCAAAGGAAAAGTCTTCACCAAATTAGACTTAAGAGAGGCATACCACCGAATACGGATCAGGGAAGGAGGTGATTGGAAAACAGCGTTCAACTGCCCTCTAGGGAGCTTCCAATTAAAAAAAAAATAGCCATATATTCAGAAAATTAGCTGAAATTTGAAAAGAAAATTCTGCTTTACTTTTGGAACTGCATTAGTAATTTAACCAAAAATAGTTTATATAAAAATTGAAAAATGCAATATCTACACTGAAAGTCTACATTTGAAAAAAAATGAGATAGAAAATCTATGCTCAGCTTGTGAATACAAAAGTATATATACATTTCCTTGCTATTGCTGCCGAAAACTTAAAACCATTTGTTTTTTTCAAAATCACAGCCACAGTCTATCATGTGGAACAAAAGAATGAGCTATTATATATAGGCTTTACTGCAAATCTGCTAAAAGAACAGGGAAATATTCTTCCAGTCACTGGATTATATTTTTTTCAGAAGAGAGTTGGACTCTCAAATAACTACTATACCCCTAGGTTCAAGAAATACGCTCTTACTGCATATATTTTTCAACATTTTATTACAATAAAAATGGAAGTAAAACTATTGCATAAAATAACATATAAAATACTAACTTCAAAACAAGAAACAAGATCATGGCAGCGTAATCCTATGTTTTTATCCTGACGCTACAATAGCAGATTGGTAAAAGGCTAAAGAGGAGATCATAGTTTCATGAGATCAGTATCTTTGTTAGTATGGGTATAACACTATGGGTAATGTTTTCAGAGAGACTGTAGATATTCTCTCTTCCAGGATAAAATATACTGCTGTCTTCTAACGATGCAATTTCTACTATAGAAAGTTAGTTAGCACCCACCCTTCTCCTAGAAAAATGAAATATTCTAGGAAATATTAAAAAGGCAGAATGGAGAAACGGATGAGAAATGGAGATACATTTGGGGTGGGGGGGGCAGGAAGCAGACTCACTCTTAATAGCCCCCACCCTTCTGAATAGCCCATGGCAGATGTCAGCACTTAAGAAATAAAGAGATGGCTAGGTCTATTTCTAAGCAAATAACCTCACCCAAGATCCAACAAAGGTAGGATTGGCCCTCAGCCATAATAGGAATTGTTTATTTATTTGTTTGTTTGTTTGTTTGGATTTATTGACCGCCCCCTCTCTCCGAAGAGACTTGGGGCAGTGTACAGGAATTTAAGAACATATACATAAACAAATTATAAATAATAAAAACTAAATTAAATGTTTTACCCTGTGTTAAAAAGTACCTCGTTTAAATTTATATTGTAAAAACCCGATTGGAAATATTTACTAAAACTAGGCTGGTACGGTAGGTTAGGCCAGGCCGGCCTGCTGGAAAAGATGGGTCTTTAATTGTTGACGGAAGGAGCGGAGGTCCGAGATAGATCTAAGTTTGGGGGGTAGGTCATTCCAGAGGGTTGGGCCCGCCACAGAGAAGGACCTTCCCCTGGATGCCGGCTGTTGGCATTGTACCTCTCTGTGTGAGTGAATCGAAGGGATGTGTGGGGTAGGATACAATCACGCAGATAGCTAGGACCCGTGCCATGGAGCGCTTTAAAGATGGTAATCAACACCTTGAAGCGCACCCGAAAGGCCACAGGTAGCCAGTGTAGCTCGCGCAGGAGCGGTGTTACGTGGGAGTACCTGGTGGTACCCATAATTGCCCGCGCGGCCGCATTCTGGACTAGCTGTAGTCGTCGGGTGCACCTCAAGGGGAGCCCCATATAGAGAGCATTACAGTAGTCCAGTCAGGATGTCACGAGCACATGAGTGACTGTGCGAAGGGCGTCCTGGTCCAATAGGGGCCGCAACTGGCGTACCAGGCGAACCTGGCAGAATGCCCCCCTGGCCATGGCCGTCACATGATCTTCCATAGACAGCCGAGTATCCAGGAGGATGCCCAAGTTGCGAGCCCGATCCACGGGGGCTAGATGTTCACCCCCTATGGCCAGTGATGGGATCAACTGGTTGTACCGGGGCACCGGAAACCACAGCCACTCAGTCTTGGATGGATTGAATCTGAGTCTGTTCCTTCCCATCCAGCTCCGCACGGCTTCCAAACATCGGGACATCACTTCGACGGCATCGTTGGGGTGGTCAGGGGTAGATATGTACAGCTGAGTATCATCAGCGTACAGATGGTACTCTATCCCAAAACCACGGATGATCTCACCCAGCGGTTTCATATATGTGTTGAACAAGAGCGGCGAAAGGACCGACCCCTGAGGTACCCCACATGTGATGGGTCTCGAGGTCGACCTCTGCCCTCCTGCCAACACAAATTGTGATCGATCAGAGAGGTAGGAGGAGAACCACCGTAACACGGTGCCCCTCATCCCCAACCCCTCCAGTCAATGCAATAGGATACTATGGTCGATGATATCGAAAGCCGCTGAGAGGTCTAATAGGACCAGGATGGAGGAACAACCCCCATCTTTGGCCCTCCAGAGATCATCTACCAACGCGACCAATGCCGTCTCAGTGCTGTGACCGGGCCGGAAGCCGGGCTGGCGTGGGCCTAGATAATCAATTTCCTCCAGGTGACGGGGAAACTGTTGTGCCACCACACTCTCTACAACCTTCGCCAGAAAGCGAAGGTTGGAGACCGGACGATAATTGACTAATAATGCTGGGTCCAGGGAAGGTTTCTTGAGGAGGGGCCTCACTACCGCCTCTTTCAAGATGGCGGGCCAGAACCCCTCACTCAAAGAAGCATTTACTACTTCCTGGAGCCAGCCTCGTGAGACCTCCCAGGATGCCAGTACAAGGCAGGAGGGACACGGGTCTAATAATAATAATAATAATAATAATAATAATAATAATAATAATAATAATAATAATAATAATAATAATAATAATAATAATAATAATAATAATAATAATAATAATTTATAGCCCGCTCTCTCTCCCCAAAGGGACTCGAGGCGGGGCCCAGGGAATTTAAAATACATATAATAATATAGTACAATATTAAAATGAAATTAAACTAACCCTGCACTAAAATCCCATATTAAAACTAAAAATAAGTCGCTAAAAACCCTAAAAACAATTGATTACCCCAGGCCGGCCAAGCAGAAAAAGTGTGTTTTTAATTTTTGACAGAAGGAGCGGAGGTTCGTAGTTGTTCTAATTTCGGGGGGAAGGTCATTCCAGAGGGTCGGGCCTGCCACAGAGAAGGCCCTTCCCCTGGGCGTCGCCCGCTGGCACAGCCTAGTGGACGGCACCCGGAGAAGTCCCTCTCTGTGGGAGCGAATCGGCCGCAGGGATGTATGGGGCAGGGTGCGATCCCGCAGATAGCTAGGTCCCGTGCCATGGAGCGCTTTAAAGATGATAACCAGCACCTTGAAGCGCACCCGAAAGACGACAGGCAGCCAATGCAGCTCACGCAGGAGTGGTGTTACATGGGAAAACCTAGTCACAGAGTCAAACTCCTCCCAAAAAGGTATCTCAAGGCCTGCCTCCGGAATTCCCTCTAGACCACTTTCCATGGAGACCATCTCGTTCTGAATCTGAGCGATTTTATCCTGCAGATATTCTCCAATTTCCTCAGCTCTGCCCTGTAGAGGGGCTTCCCGCGGCCTCTGTTGAATGAGGGAGTGGGTCACCCCAAACAGGGCGGCAGGGCAGTTCTCAATTGCCCAAAGCCCCTTTATTACATCACCCAGCAAGATTCAACTAAACCTGGAACTCAAGACAACCTACAAAGTTACCCCAATATGGCTTCACGGGAGCCTGACATCCAGTCAGAATACATTTCTTTCACAGGAACAGGAAGCAAGTTCAAAACCCAAAAGAGGATATAAATCTCTCCCACCCACCCACCCTCTCTCTCCCATGTGCTTGATTCCCCAGGACCTCAAACCATGTGGTCCTGTCCACCATTAAATCATCTTTCCAAACAGCCTTCATGTTTCCAGTGTCTTTCTCCCCTCTTGGAAATGAACCCAGATGGGCATTTCTTCCACCACTATTTATGCTTAATATGTATGGATTCCTCCAACTGCTACTCTATGAAGTTGCCAATGTTCTCGACTTAGCAGAACTCCTCAGTCTTTGCAAGCTCCTTGACAGCCCATTATGTGAAAATAATATGAAAATTTGTAATAACCAACATTTTGGAGTAAATATTTGTGCAAAGAGAAGGAAAGATGCTAAACAAATATTATTTGGAAGTTATCTGTATTATATAATTTCCTTTATGAAGAAGTATTTTCTTTAAATGCTTTGGGAGCCAAGGACAATAAAGTATCTTTCACAACAGTATCTTTTCACCTACCTAGCACATACTTATTATACATAATCTGTAATAGGATCCAAGACCAATTTAAAAGTAAATTAAAACAATCCAATACAAACCATCTGAATAATTTTTTTATTTGTATTCCTTCCTGGATAAAAAAACCTTCTTCCTCCTTTCCCACTGAATATTGTTCCTAAGGAAGATTTGAATCCCTGTCTTACAAACTCTGTTTTTTATCCAGAGTTTAATTGCTTTCAATTGTCTTTTTAATTTTTTAAATTTTTTTGTTTGTTTGTATTAAGTCACGTGAGATAAATGGCTGTTCAGCTTTTGCTTGAACTACCAAGTAAAAGAGAGTTTTATCACTTTCCTGGATAATTGGCTCCACTGCTAGCTATTCTTTATACTGTTTTCATAACATATAATCACATGTATACTATTACATAGCCAACATTGTATTGTATTATTAAATGTTTACATCGATTCATCTTACCATCAACTCCCCAAAACAATGATTGGCTCTTATGCTCTACATACACCATATTTGTACCTTATCCAACACTTTCTTCTCCCTCTCTCCTCTTCCTCCCTACCTCCTTTCTTCCCTTTGTCATCCTTCTCTTCTCTACTTCCCCTTCCTGTCTCCTTCTCCTCTCTCCCCTTTCTACTCCTTCTTCCTCTCCTCCTCTCCCCACCCCTTCTCCTATCTCTCCTTCCCTTGCCTCTCTCCTCTACTTCTCATTCTTCATCTCATTTACTTGGTGTATTTCAGCTTCTGGGCAAGTTCCATTTTATAGAATTTGTAATTCCTTTTCAATATACATATTTAATTTTAACATATCTTAGCTTTGTATCGTAAACCCCTTATCTTAGCTTTGTATCGTATTTTTCGGAGTATAAGACGCACCTTTTTCCTCTAAAAAGAGGCTGAAAATCTGGGTGCCTGTTATACACAGAATACAGCATTTTTTGCCTCCTGAAGCCCTGCCCCTTCACCAAAATGGCCCTGCATAGCCTTATGGAGGCTTTGCAGAGAGCTCCTGGGGGCTGGGGAGGGCATAAATGAGCAAAAAAGGGGCCGTTTTTTGCCTCCCCCCCCCAGCTCCCAGCAGCACTGTATAAGCCTCTATAAGGCTATGCATGCAATTTTTTTGACCAAAAAGCCCGTTTTTTTGCAAAAAATGGGCTGTTTCTTGCTCGTTTTTGCCCCACCCCCATCCCCAGAAGCACTCTGCAAGTCCCCCCAAGGCTATTCATGCCTTTTATTTGAAAAAAAACTGGCCCGTTTTCACGAAAAATGTTTTGGGGACGTTTGCAGAGTGCAAAAACATTTTTTTTCCTTTTGGAAAACTGTTTAGTTAGAGTGGCTGATGAGAATTACATTGATCAAGTGCTGTGCCAGCAGAAACAAAGGTGCTATAGCGATATTCTTCTCCAGCACATGGGTAAATACACCTGGAAACATCTACCTACCTACTTGTCTCTGTCTCCCAACCTATCTACTGTATTTCTCTCTATATATACCTACCAACCTACCTACTGTCTCTCTCTATCTACTGTATTTCTCTCTCTCTCCCTCCTTCTCCCTCCCTCCCTATCTATCTTTCTTTGTGTCACAATACCCTAGTAAGCCCCAATTAAGGGAGGGAGCAGAAATGCTTCCCTTTTCTGTCTTTTGGCTCGGGTGCGTCTTATACTCCAGTGCATCTTATACTCTGAAAAATATGGTATTTTCCCATAAAACAATTTCTAGTTGTCTGATTTTTTCCTAGTAAGTCTTTTGTCCCACTTCTCTGTGTCTGCCTTCTACCTTTTCTTTGTTTTGACACGACCATCCTCTTCAATTTTCCCCAAGCCACCATCAAAAAGATCTTTTATATTTCTCTTTGTTGGGGCGTAATCTCCTACTTCAATTTTCCTTATGCCGCTGACAACCTCCAAAACATCTTGTCTGCTATTTATTCCCTTTTGTTGGGACACATCCCCCTTTTACAATTTTCCCTGTACCACTGCCAAGCCCAATGGAGTTTTTTGTCTGCTTTTTATTTCCCTCCGTTTCTACCCCTTCACCATCTTGCCCCCCTTCTTCTTTGCCTTCTTCCCCAAATACCTGCTTCTCTGGGGTCAGAATTCTATTTAGGCTTGATTTTAATGATTTATGCATATTTTTTATAATTTCACATAGTTCTTCAAATTCCCAGCTTTCCATGATGTCCAGGTCCAAAGTTACAGTTAGCTACAGTTAGTACTTATTTCAGAGTTCTGATCCACCTTAAATTTATCTGCTTCAGCTGCTGTGGGGAAGAGTGATGGGAGCCATCTTGGTCTTTTGTTCTTCCTTAATGTCCAGTTCCAAAATCACACTAGTCATACAAGTCTTATTTCGAGGTTCTGGTCCACCTTAAATTTAGTTAATTCAATTACTGTGAAACCGGAAGAGAAGCTGGAGCCATCTTAATCTTTTGCAGGAAAAAAAGGAAGGGAAAAAAACTTTTTTGCCTCCTGCTTTTCCAAGTTCTAATTTATGGCAGTTGGTTAATTAAAACTTCCTGCACAGGTAAGATTAGGTTATCAGTTGTCAGTGAGAAAGTAGTGCTTTTTCCTTGATCTTTCTCTGTTGTTACATTCCAAGTTTAATTAGAGTTGCTTAAGATATATTAGTTGGTAGACATTCAGACGAAGTAATTTGTTCAGGTTTCTATTTCAAATACAAAACCAAGTTTAGAGTATGTATTTGAATGGGTTTGTCACTTCTGTTTTCATCCTTTCTGTCCGAATTATTTCAAACAAATGTCTTTGCAAAAATCTAGATCTGTCTATTAATATTATTTGTACTCTCAAGATTCTTTGCCTTTTCCAAGTTTTTATTTATGACTGTGGGTTAAATGAATTTTCTTACCAGTCTTTCATCTCCACCTCACCTTCCTGTTCAGTGCTTTGGCGGGAAGCCAGCTTCTTGTGCAGCCATGTTGCTGCCGCCCCTACTCTGATTTAGAAGGCAAATTTCCAACCTGCAAGGGACCTGTTGCCTCCCCCTGGGTCTGATGAGATGCTGCCCCTTCTTCGCCCCCACTCCAGGGGAGGTTCTGATCGAAAAAAGGATTCCCAGAGTAGGTTTGTCAGACAGGGTTCATGTGAGGCTCTTCAGAGCTCACATCCTCCACGTTTGTCCAGCTGGAGAACTTCCTGTCAAATCTACTGCTAGGTATTCTTGTCTTTATGTTGTTTTTCTAAACATTCATTGGGAATCCATTATTATAGAATACAAAGAACACACTGATCTTTCATGTGACGTCCTCTCAGTACTTTAAAAATGTTATCAAACCTTGTTCTCTTCAAGGCTAAACATCTTCCTTCCATGATTCTTCTTTTAACTTAGTTTCTATCGTGCTTCCCCGAAAATAAGACAGGGTTTTATTTTCTTTTGACTCCAAAATAAGCATTTGGCCTTATTTTCAGGGAGGTCTTATTATTTTTGAGGGGCAGGAGAAGGTGAGTGCGATCACCTCATGGCTGCTGCTGTGTTGCATTATTTTTTGAGAGGGGAGGGCTTATTTTAGCACATGCGCTCAAAAGCCTGATTGGGCTTATTATCCAGGGAGGTCTTATTTTCAGGGAAACAGGGTAATAACAAGAGAATCATGTTGCTATCACAGAGCCCATTTCAAAATCCTCCTTAAATATGGGGAAAATAGTTTAAGGTGGGAACAATTACTTGTGTTTTTAAAATGATACTTTTGTTCTTAAGAATGCATTTACCTTTTTATTTGCATCCCTATGATATGCCAACTCAAATTTGGTTTTAATGAACTACTTTCTCAAGTATTTTTGCAAGTATTGTTACAAAGCCAATATTCATTAAGTTTACAGGTACATAACTGCCATTTCTAGATGAAGAACATTATATGCATTTGTGGAATTCCATTGCTATTTTCAGCCCATTTTGCTAACAAATCAAGATCATTTTGATCTATCTTCTAGAGTATTAACTATCACACACAATTTTGTGTTATTTCAAATTTGACAAGCATTCTCTCCTGATCTAAATAATTAATTTAAAAATTGCCCAGGAATAAAATTTGTACCACTCCATTTTACAACTGAACTCCAGTCTAATAAGAGACTAGTATTGCTGAATAGCTTTGACTACAAATTTCAAACCAGCTACATACTTATTTAATTATTGCACTTCAACAATTCAAGTTGCACTTAATTCAAATCTGTATGGAGGTATCTTTAGAGCCTTTTAATTCCAGATCTTACTGCATAGGCCTCAGCAGTGGTAAATGCCTATTTGCTATTGCTCAAGACAGAGGAGAAAATATAGACAATGGAGATTTTAGAAGCAGCACAAAATCAAGGCCCTGTCTGAAACATATTTATCCTTTTCTATCTGTAGCATAATAATCAGCAAATGAACTGCAGAGAAATCACAATTATCTCTGAGATAGACAAATTGTTTTTTGCATTTGCAAAAGACATCGTGAATGAATAGTGAAGTTAGAAACTTCTCAATCACACCCTGAATCTAACGGAAACGAAACGCAGTTAACAAGAAGCATCTACTGTGTTGGGGTGGCATGACAACTGTGTAGTTTCTGTAGTTAAGGTTTGCTTCTGTAGATAAGATTTCACACTAAATCAAGTTTAAAAACTTTAAAAGTTTCATCTGAACTGGTAGATTGAAATAATAAATGTCTCCATTAACCAGAGCGCAAGAACAACTATTCTACATCATTCCATTTTATAACTTTTGTTTTGCTTAAACCTTCTTATGCTCGGAATGTCATGAGTCGATCCCTGACAGACGAGTAAATAAGCTACCTAATGTAGGTAGCTAGACTGGATTAGAAGGCCTTTCAGAGATTTTCAGTTTTATGAATAAGGTCAATTCATGTAGCATACTAATATTTAAGAAATGGATGCAAAGAATAGTTTTCGCACTTAGCTAAGTTTTGATTCAGCACCTTAAAACAAGCAAAATCTGCTATACGTCTTCAACATGGACTAAAAAAAACAAATACTGTATTTTTCAGTGTATAAGACGCATCTTTTTTGCTCAAAAAGAGGGTGAAAATCTGGGTGCATCTTATACACTGAATACAGCATTTTTGGCGTCCTGAAATCACACCCCCTTTGCAAAAATGGAGGTGCAGAGGGTTTGGGAGACCTGCAAAGTGCACCTGGGGGCTGGGGAGGGCACAAAGGAGCAAAAAATGGGCCTTTTGTTCTCGTTTCCTCCCTGCCCCCCAGCCCCTGGGAGCACTCTACAAGCCTCCCAAAGCCTATGTGTGCACTGTTTTTTTGCAAAAAAAATGGGCCAGGTTGTGTGAAAAACGGGCCGTTGTTTACTCGTTTTTGCCCCATCCCCCAAGCCCCCAGAAGTATGATAGGGACTGCTATGGCAGCGTGATTTTCTTAAACAAGATCCACCTTTCTGCTCTCATGCATACCTTTCCTAAGTCTGGAACATCCTCTGACTCTCAGAATAGGAAGATTCCCAGTCTTGGAAACAGTAATATAAGCTGCTTTAACGTTATTTAAAATAACATGGATTCTGGAAAATACAGACAGGCCATTAAATTGTGCAGAAGTTTACACTTACTAAAAATGTTAAAGGATGGACTATGTAAATAGGTTCTGATAAAACTCAGGCTCATCCTATCAGATCAGGTAAAAACTTTTCCTAACACTGCCTTAGCTAGAAACTTAAGATTGGAGGAGAGGGGGGGGGGGGTTTGTTTTGGTCTTTCCTAATCAAATAACTTGATTCTTTTTTGTGAGTAATTTCTGTATTTCTCCCAGCTGGGTGACTCTTTATACTGTATATTGTGCCCCCTTTCTCTCAAGGTCTGATGTGATCTGATGTATGGATGTTCGGTGCCTGCTGATCTTGCAGAAGCTGCTTGAAAGAAAACAGCCATTTGTTTTAAGAAAAGAAAGGCAATAAAGCAGGCATACAAAAGACCATTCTTAACTTTTTTAGAAAGATCTTTAAGGTAAAAATATCACTTTAATTCATCCTAGAGCCTTGAAGATAAATTATTTTTGTCATCTGAATGAGAATCAAGAAAATCAGCATTTAAAAATGGGGTCTCTGCAGATTTTACCCTGCTACTCATTGACAATTGTAGGTGATCATCTCCATTTCAAGGAAATTGAGCCAGCGCTGTGCAAAGAGGCTTCCATGGTCATATAGCCAGCATGATGTGATGGAGTGTTGTTACCTTCCTACCAAAGTTGTTATCTACTTGCATTTGTATGCGTTTGAACAGGGAGCTGGGGTGAGGACAGAAGATCCAGCGGCACTTGGGTCTTAAGCATTAAGCACTGAGCCATCACACCACCAAAACCAAAATCAATATTGTGGCATATATGTGTCAGCTGGATCTCCAGCAGGGCTTTTCCTTTTGATGCATGCTTGCTATCAGCGGCCATAGTAATAGAGAGAGGGGACATGACATTGGGGTTAGGGAAGTGAGCTGGTGTGATGAAGGCCCATGTGAACTAAAAGGGAGGTTTGCTCTCTGGAATTACTGCTCTGCTGAATGGAGTTGTTTATACCCAGTCAAGGCCAACTGTCCTAGAACTCCAGATGGATGAAAGTACCTGAAGATGTGCTTCACATCACACACTATGCAGGACATGGATTGGACATTCAGCGTGGGTTCCTGGTGGGAAGGATTTGGGGAAACTTTCAGTATGTAACTAGCACGCCTTTTGGCTCAGATCTTGCTTTTCTTTCACCACTGTCATTTCAAACTCAGTAAAAGTACCTCTGCTCTACTTCAATGGAGTCGGGGAGTTTTTTTCTTGGATTTTGAACAGGAGGCAGGCCTGACAATATGTGTTATATGTTTCTATTCCTTAGCAAATGATAAAAAGCACAGTAGGTTGTACTTAAGATGTAAATCAAAATGTATGCAAAGACAGGAAATGTATTTTCTAATGTAAATAAAATTTTAGAAAGGAAAAGTTATGTCATACCTATTAGAGACATGGCATATTCATGAAAAATGTAAAGCACTGTAAAGTGGTATATAACTCTGAGTGCTATTAGTATGTAAGAATTTTTTCTGCTAATCACTACCTAATAAAATTTACCTATTAAGTACTACACGTAATCCTCAGCTTACAGCCATTTGTTTAGTGATGATCTGAAGTTGCAACATCACTAAAAAAAGTTATTTATGACCCTTTTTCACAGTTACAACTGTTGCAGCATGCCCATGGTCAAGCGATCAAAATTTGGGCACTAGGCAACCAGCATTTTTTCACAATGGTTATAGTACTGTGGAGTCATGTGATCAACATTTCTAGCCTTTCCAGCCAGCTTCCGACAAAGTCAATGAAGCCAGATTCCCTTAACGACCACATGGTTCACTTAACAACTGCAGTGATTTGCTTAACTGTGGTAAAAAAGGTTGTAAAAGGGGTGTGACTCAATTAACAACTGCCTTGATTAGCAATGAAAATTTGTGGCTTTCAGTTGGGATCAATTGTGGTCATAAATCAAGGACCAGAAATATTGTATTTTCTTTCATGTAATGAAACTTGGATGAATGTTGTATATCCTTCAATTCTACTCATATTCTTATAGTTCAAATTCATATTTTATAGGGAGCGGTCAATAAATTTCAAGAAAATTTACAATATAGATGTAGTCTGAGAATCAAGATTATTATGCATGAATTATAACAAGAAGGTGGTCTACAGACAATCAATCAGTAGTGGGTTGTAGGCAGTACGTTCCGATATGGGCGTACCAGAGCCTGCCCGGAGCACTGGATACTGTTCCGGTACGGTGCTCCGGAGGGCCCACCTGCCCACCCTAGCTCCTTACCTGCCTTTTAAGGCCTCTGCACATGGCGCATACAGCACTTGTGCAACGCTTTGCTAAGCAGCTGGAGTGTCGCAATGGCTCGCGGAGACGGTAAGATGTATGTGCGCACGCGCTGCATGTTGACACTGCTGGGCGCGTTCCAACCGTAACCGTTGGAATGGGATCCAGAACGCACCACTGCAATTGAGGTATTAAGCCCCAAATATTTAAAAGAATACTAAGAAACTAACTATACATTCAAGTCAAACACATCAAAAGCAATCAAAAGCAAGAATACAGAAGTCTTAGATAAATTATTAGACTGAAATTCTGGTTTAAGATGACTGAAGCTTATCCAAAACGCAGAAAAGTCCCACAGTGAGTAACAATATTTAAAAAGGCCTTTGTATAGGGTATTGCTCAGAAATTTATTTAATAATACTTACATATCACACAGTTCATATAACTCTGGGTGATTAACAATAAAATAAAAAAATGCAGAAACTCAGTAATAAATATAAAATTATAACAAATGTAATTACAGTCCATTCATGACCAACCAACAAAAATCATAAATCCATAAATATCATCCATCATCTGTCCAACCACATAATATAAAGTAATATATAATATAAAATGAGAGTGTAGTTCTGATGGACAGTGCTTCAAAGTCCACAAATGAAACAGAACATTAGAAAGTGTATTTCAATTTTTCACTTTTCATACTAACTACACAGGAAAAATTACTGTATGACATACAAATAATGTGTATTACATACACATTACTTTGTTATGCTAAGGGTTGTTTTGTTTAAAGTATATTTTGTCTTGCTTTATACAACACATGAAATAATGGGTTGAAAATAATGATTTAAAAATTAGAAAATATGAGAATTTAGCCACATTCTGCAAAGTTGTAGAAATGTGCCCACCAGGATACCGAGCCTTCCATCAGCCTAGGGCCCTAGGGAGGGGTGGGGGGGTGGCGATTATGGTTAGGGAAGGTCTTGAGCCAAAGGAGACCACGATCCCTCAGACGACCGGGTGCGAGTCCCTCCTTGTGAAGTGGGGCCTAGGGAGGCAGTTGGGCATGTTAGTTGTATACCTGGCTCCTCGATATACAACAACAGCCCTGCCCGAGCTCCTAGAGGTGATAGCCGAGGCGGCGCTTGAGACCCCCAGATTGTTAGTCATGGGGGACTTTAACCTGCCGTCAGCAGGCGAAACCTCTGGGTTAGCTCGGGAGTTCATGGCTTCCATGACAGCCATGGACCTGACCCAAGTAGTTGTAGGCCCTACCCACGAGGGCGGACACACCCTGGATCTAATCTTCGTCTCGGGACAGTGGAGTAGTGATCTGGGAATAGGGGATCTAGTCATCACACCCCTGTCATGGACAGATCACGCTCTCCTTCGGCTCGACTTTCCGATCGCCACACCTCACTGCGGGGAGGCGGAACTGGACATTCCTATATGGTTCTGCCCCAGGCTCCTGATGGACCCGATAGAGTTCCAAAGGGAGCTTGGGCCAATTCCTGTGGACTTGCCCCGCGACTCGACTGAGGACCTAGTGGCTGCACGGGGGCCTTGGACCGAGTCGCGCCCTTGCGGCCTCTCTTGCGGCGACGAATCACCTGGGCTCCTTGGTTTACCGAGGGGCTCAGGGAGATGAAGCGCCACAAGAGACGCCTAGAGAGCAGATGGAGATCTTCTCGCTCCGAAACTGACCGAACACTAGTGAGAGACCATATTAGGACTTACTTAGGACGTTTTAATTTGTATGTATTTTGTATATTTTTCGTTTTTTAATTTTCCTGTGCACCGCCCCGAGTCCCTGTGGGGAGAGGGTGCGGTCAATAAATGCAACTTTATTATTATTATTATTATTATTATTATTATTATTATTAGTGGCGATACGAGTGGCCAAATGTGAGTATTGTGCCACTCTTATTGCATCCGCAGATAACCGCCCTGCCGCCCTGTTTGGGGTGACCCGCTCCCTCCTTCAACAGAGGCCGCGGGAAGCCCCTTTACAGGGTCGAGAAGAGGAATTTGGGATTTATCTGCAGGAGAAAATCACTCGGATTCAGAACGAGCTACCCTCCATCGACAGTGGTCCAGTCGAGCCGGCCGAGGCTGTTCTTGTGACACCATCTTGGGAGGAGTTTGATTTTGTTACCACCGAGGATATGGACAAGTTGTCAAAGAGACTTAAGGCTACCACATGTTTATTGGACCCGTGTCCCTCCTGGCTTGTACTGGCATCCTGGGAGACGACACGAGGCTGGCTCCAGGGCATTGTCAACGCATCTTTGAGTGAGGGGTCCTTGCCTGCCATCTTGAAAGAGGCGGTAGTAAGGCCCCTCCTCAAGAAGCCGTCCCTGGATCCAGCATTATTAGAGAACTATCGTCCCGTCTCCAACCTCCACTTTTTAGTGAAGGTTGTTGAGAGTGTGGTGGCTCAACAGTTTCCGCGACACTGGGAGGAAGTTGATTATCTAGACCCACGCCAGTCCGGCTTCCAACCCGGTCACAGCACCGAGACGGCATTGGTCGCGTTGGTTGATGATCTCTGGAGGGCACGGGATAGAGGATATTCCTCTATCCTAGTCCTATTAGACCTCTCAGCGGCTTTTGATACCATCGACCATGGTATCCTATTGCGCCGACTGGGGGGGTTGGGGCTAGGAGGCACCGTTTTGCGGTGGTTCTCGTCCTACCTCTCTGGTCGGTCACAATATGTGTTGGCAGGGGGGCAGAGGTCGGCCTCGAGGCCCCTCATATGTGGGGTTCCTCAGGGGTCGGTCCTCTCGCCCCTACTGTTCAACACATATATGAAGCCGCTGGGTGAGATCATCCGTGGTTTTGGGGTGGGATATCATCTGTACGCTGATGATACTCAGTTGTACATATCCACCCCAGACCACCCCAACGATGCCGTCGAGGTTATGTCCCGGTGCTTGGAAGCCGTACGGATCTGGATGGGTGGTAACAAACTCAAGCTCAACCCGTCCAAGACTGAGTGGCTGTGGCTTCCAGTGCCCCGGTTCAGCCAGATTATTCCAACTCTGGCCATTGGGGGCGAAACACCGGCCCCCGTGGAGAGGGCGTGCAATTTGGGTGTCCTCCTGGATTCCCGGCTGTCTATGGAAGATCATGTGGCAGCCGTGGCCAAGGGGGCGTTTCATCAGGTACGCCTGATGCGCCAATTGCGCCCCTTACTTGACCGGGGTGCCTTACGCACAGTCACTCAAGCACTCGTCACCTCTCGACTCGACTACTGTAATGCTCTCTACATGGGGCTCCCTTTGAGGTGCACCCGAAAGCTACAGCTAGTCCAGAACGTAGCCGCGCGGGTGATTACGGGAGCGCCTAGACACTCCCACATAACACCTATCCTGCGTGAGCTGCACTGGCTTCCTGTGGTCTTTCGGGTGCGCTTCAAGGTTTTAACGACCATCTTTAAAGCGCTCCATGGCTCCGGGCCTCCTGCCCCATACATCCCTCAGACCGATACGCTCCCACAGAGAGGGCCTCCTCAGGGTGCCGTCGGCTGGACAATGCCGACTGGCGACACCCAGAGGAAGAGCCTTCTCTGTGGCGGGCCCAGCCCTCTGGAACGACTTACCCCCTGAACTCCGCACCATCTCCGACCTCCGCCTCTTCCGCAAGTGTCTGAAGACACATCTATTCCATCTAGCCGGCCTAGTGTAACCTCCATTATTGACTATTAGACAGTTTTAAACTTGGGATTTTTAATTCGGTTTTTAGCGCAGGGTTTTATTTATTAGAATAAGTTTTTTAAATTTTATATATTTTGTATGTATTTTAACATCCCTGTGCGCCGCCCTGGGTCCATTTGGAGAAGGGCGGGGTATAAATTTAATTAAATTTTAAAAAAAAAAGTCTTCGTCCTTTTATCAGAAATCTAGTGCATGATTTTAACTGAACTAAATTTTAAATACAGTACCAGCACAGTGAATGAATCTTTATCACAGGATCCTATAAAGCTCAGCAGTGAAAAATAGAGGCAATGGGCAAATGAAATAAAATGCATATACTCATTTATGTGGCACTGGATAATCCCCCAAAATAGATATTTTACCTTTGCCAATACTTTATTCTGCACGATTAGTGCACTTAAACAAACTATCCTGTAATCAGTTGACTGTACTGGCTATTTCAAGAAAGCTGCACACTCAACTTTCCAATAGTATGAATATTTGTTGCACAGAGAGTCATTGTATTTACAAAAAAGGAGAATGACTGAATGCAGTCCCTTCTTCTGGAGGAAACAGGCCCCTTGCCCTTCAGACGGCTAGTGCCTGGCACTGCTACTTCTGCCTCTCTTTAACCCTAATAACAATATAAATAGTTGAGTCATGCCTTAATTTTGCTAACATGCCACAAAAGAGATTTCAAACAAATCTCATCTTTTTCTGCATCCAAGTTCCTGATGAGGTCAGCATGCAGGAAGCCCCCTTGAATGTAATACTGCCTTTTTGTTCTTCTTCTCGGAATAGGCATTTTTCTCACCGAGTATGTTTGATTATAAACTAGAATTTTGATTAAGAAAAAAGAGGGAGAAGAAATATTCCAGAGCACCAACTCGAAGGATCCACAGCCACAGTTTGAAAGAACCTCTGGTGACCCTGAGGACGGGCTGCCAGGATCCATCAGGCTCCACAGCTGGGGCCTTTCCCAAAAGCTCCGCCACTCCAGCCAGGAGCAGCCTCAGGTAGGCACCCAAAGAAAGGGTCGCAAAGTTGTGCCTTGCCCGAAAGTTGTGCCTTGCCCGTTAGGCGTCTCTACCGGGAAGAGGACGGGAGGAAAAGCCCACAGTGGCCGTCCCAGAAAAGAGACAAGAGAGCGGAAAAAGACGCAGGAAGAAGTCAAATGGGTAACACCCTCCCCCCCCTCCGATTTCCTGTCATAGCGGAGGTTCGTTGCTTCCCAGGCCTGCCGACCCGAAGGGCGCTCCTTCCCCGGAGGCCACAGAGCACTTGCAGGGCTCCCCGACCTTTGCCGCTTGAAGTCTGAAGGAGTCCAGCTTTGCTGGCTGGAGAATTCTGGGAGCTGAAGTCCTTCAGGCTTCAAGCGGCAAAGGTTGGGGAGCCACCGAGGGTCCCAGCCCCGCCGCCCCCGGCATCTTTCCTCTACTTCCCAGCGGCCCCCGCCCCCCTCCCCACCCTCGCCGCCTTCCGCCTGTGGCGCTATGCCCGCCAGCCGTGTGGTGCAACGCCGCCGCCGCCGCCGCCACGGAAGGCATTCCCTCCCTCTGCCCGCCGTTGATGAATGGACGGCGGGGCTTTTTTGACAGCGCGTGAATAACAAGGGATGGATTCGGCCTTTCCAGCAGCCCCTTCCGGCCCTCCGAGCGCCCAGGCCGGAGTCAGCGCGCAGCCCAGACAATTAAAGGTCTCCGGGGATGGGTGGGAAAGGCGATCCTTTGGAGACGGAGCGAGCGAGAGAGCAGACACGCCCTTCGGATGGGTCCCCCCTGCGCCTCCCGAGACTTGCCGTTACTATTGTAATGTCACCAGAGGCGAAGGGCAAGAGCGACCCCCCCCCCGGCCCGGCCCGCCTCGCGATCCGCCACGCAGCAAACCTCGTCCCCCCCAAAGAGGGTGGGGGGAGACAGACAGGCAGCCACTCCGAGCTCTGCCCCCCTTCACACTCACCCATTTATATGGAGTCCGGACTCCTCCGCCAGGCAGGGTGGAAGTTGGCGGTGTGGGAGGCGGTGAAAGGCAAGCGAGCCGATGCGGCTGAAGGACGGGAAGCTTCTTTTCTCCGATGGCAGAAAGAGCAACGTCTCCGCGCCTTCCTTCCCACTAGTCAGAGCCCATTGCAACAGCGGCAGCAGCGGCAGCAACGGCGGCACTCTTGCCTTTGATTTCCTGCTCTGAAACTCTCCCGCCCTCCGAGGAAAAGAAGAGGGGGGGGGCTGGTTTCTCGACAGAAGAAGAAGAAGAAAAAGGGGGGGGGACGACAACAAAGCACCTGAGGCGCTGGCGAGGAGCGTGGAGGCAGAGTGGGGGGGGGGGACGGATCGCACCTTGAACTGCGCGAGGGAAGCGGCGAGCGGGAGTGCGCGCGCGCGTTAGGGCGGGACCGCCAGCGAAGAGGGCGGCGGGAGGGCTTTGCTGCAAGGGAAGGGGCTGGCTGAATGGGGGCTGTCGCTCTTCCCGAGACCCTCCGGGTGGCAAGGTAGGAAGTGGGACTACAAAGGGAAGCGGGCCCATCTCGCTTACCTACTCGACGCCCACCAGCAGCGCCCTGACGAGCAGGGGAAAGGCCGGTCCGATCCTCGGGCGTCCGGCGGTGTCCGGGAGAAAGCGTTGCTCGTTGTGATATTTATTACATCGACTCACATGGCCGCCCACCTCGCGAACGCGATTCAGGGCATCTAACGGCGCGTTATAGGAGTAAAGACTAGAGACCGGCAAGGGTCGCCGCGTGTAAATCTGCACAATCAAGAAAGCCCCTTCAGTGGTCTTCTGAGCCCTGAGGTCTTGGAGCAATGCAGGTCTATGAGAAGCTGGCATGGTCGGGGACAATCGGATTTTGGGGCCTTATAGCAGGGGTCTGCAAAGTCGGCTCTTTTTAAGACTGGTGGACTTCAACTCCCAGAATTCCCCAGCCAGCATAGCTGGCTGGGGAACTCTGGGAGTTGAAGTCCACCAGTCTTAAAAGAGCCGACTTTGCAGACCCCTGGCCTATAGTGTACCAGAGGCCAGGCACCAGGTCAGAAAGGGCAAGTTGTGGGGTTTCATAAGAGGATATTCTTTCAGGGGCTGATGTGTGCCTTTCTTGTATCCTCCCCATCCCTTTAGGTCCAACAACTGGAAAGAATCAATCCTATAAATAACTCACCCCTATTTCAAGAATGATTTCATAGATAAAACTAGTACTTTGAATTCTAACCAGAAGCAAACTAGCAGCTAATTCAGCTTAGTGTTGCTGTAATTATGGCAACAATGGTGTAAGGTAGGTTACCTGTAGTTCAGTGGTGGGTTTCAAAAATTTTTTAGACCTCTTCTGTAGGTGTGGCCTGCTTTGTGGGAGTGGCTTGCTGGGCATGTGACTGGGTGGGCGTGGCCAACTTGTAAAATGTGGTGAAACTCACTTAAAAAAGCTCTTGCTTAGCAACCAAAATGTTGGCTCAGAAACTCTGGCATTTGAAGCACGCAAGTCTTAAAGCTGTCAAGTTACAAGACCCTTTCACCCCTAACCCTTTAGAAAAAAAAAACCCCAGGGGTGTTCAAACTTGACAGCTTTAAGACTTGTGGACTTCAACTCCCAGAATTCCTCCTCAATTCTTCCGCTTGATGATGTGCGGATGGGCGGGGGGAGGGAGCTGGAACCGGTTCTAAACGGCACTGTAGATTTGTGGAACCTCTTGTATAGAAGAGCTTAGAACTGGCAGGAACCCACCCCTGCTTTGGTTTTATTTTTATTTACATTAGAAAATACATTTCCTGTCTTTGCATAAATTTTTACCTTTGATTTACATCTTAAGTACAACCTACTGTGCTTTTTATCGTTTGCTAAGGAATAGAAACATATAACACATATTGCCAGGCCTGCCTCCTGTAAGAAAAAAACTCCCCGACTCCATTGAAGTAGAGCAGAGGTACTTTTACTGAGTTTGAAATGACAGTGGTGAAAGAAAAGCAAGATCTGAGCCAAAAGGCGTGTTAGTTACATACTGAAAGTTTCCCCAAATCCTTCCCACCAGGGACCCACGCTGAATGTCCAATCCATGTCCTGCATAGTGTGTCATGTGAAGCACATCTTCAGGTACTTTCATCCATCTGGAGTTCTAGGACAGTTGGCCTTGACTGGGTATAAACAACTCCATTCAGCAGAGCAGTAATTCCAGAGAGCAAACCTCCCTTTTAGTTCACATGGGCCTTCATCACACCAGCTCACTTCCCTAACCCCAATGTCAAAAAAACCCATTACTATGGCAGCTGATAGCAAGCAAACATCAAAGGGAAAACCCATGCTGGAGATCAGCTGACATCCTGCAGTAGAGGTCTTAGCCCTTAGGAGAAAACATAAAATAGGAAGGGTAGAAGCAATCTACCATGCAGGGGAGTAAAATAACATTACTTGTCAGGGTATTTAGTCTGAAAGAGTTGTAAGAGTTTAGGGGCTCGGACATCCAGAGTGTCTACCCATTCAGACTGTGAGGAAGGGAAATGTTTCCAGGCCACCAAATACTGTACTTTTCTCCTATGTTTTCTGGAATCTAGGATTTCTTTGATCTTGGAGTGTTGTTCACCTTCGATAAGGAGGGGAATTGGAGGGGCAAGTTGGCCTGGTTGAAGAGGAGATACATGCTCAGGCTTCAACAAGCTAACATGAAACATAGGGTGGATCCGCCTAAAGGTTTCGGTTAGCTCTACCTGTGCAATGACTGGATTGACAATCCTAATAGGGAAAGGGCCTACATATATTCTTTGATTTCTGGGTGGTCTTTAAGTACTTTGTAGATAAGAAGACCCTGTCCCCTACTTGGAACTCTTTTGGCTTAGCTGTTTTGTCAGCCTTTTTATGGGCTTGATGTGCCTTGTTTAGTGCCTTACAGGTGATGGGCCAAATACATTGAAGCTGTTCAATCCATTCCACTAAGGAAGGGATCTGGGTTTTCCCCAGGGCAGTTCTGGAATGGGTACAAAATCCTGACCAGAAGCAACTTTAAATGGGGTGAAGTCAGTGCTACTATGAATCGAGTTACAGTATTATAAGTTACCTCTGCAAATGGCAGCAACTCAGCCCAATTGCCTACTGATAGTTTACATAGCACCTGAGGTACAGTTCCAGAACCGAGTCAGAAAATGAAGATCTTAAAGATGTTATGAGTACAATATTAGCAGAATACCTTAAAAGAGATAAATATTTATTTATTTATTTTATTTATTATTTAAATTTCTATACCGCCCTTCTCCCTTCCGGACTCAGGGTGGTGTACAGGCAGCAGTAAAAACACGAATAAAAACAGAAACCCTTTAAAAATACATTAAATAATGGAGCCTGTCTTAAAACTTAGTTAAAATCCCTACTAAAAACCATATACAACTATAACATTTAAAACTAATGCCAGTTTAGAAACTATTCCAGGCTGGCTGCATGGAATAAATAAGTCTTCAAAGCCCGACGGAAAAGGCGCAGGTCCGTGATGGTCCGTAGGTCAGGGGGTAGATCATTCTAGAGGGCAGGAGCTGCCACAGAGAAGGCTCTCCCCCTGGGGGTTGCCAGCCGACATTGCCTGGCCGACGGCACCCTGAGGAGGCCCTCTCTGTGGGAGCGAACTGGACGGTGGGAGGTATTTGGTAACAGGAGGCGGTCTTGCAGATAACCAGGTCCCTTGCCACGGAACCCTTTAAAGGTGGTTACTAATACCTTGAAGCGCACCCGGAAAACCACAGGCAGCCAGTGCAGCTCGCACAGGAGAGGTGTCACGTGGGAGCATCTAGACGCCCCCAGAATCCCCCGCGCGGCTGCATTCTGAACTAACTGGAGCCTCCGGGTGCACCTCAAGGGAAGCCCCATGTAGAGAGCATTACATTAGTCCAGGTGGGAGATGACGAGGGCTTGAGTGACCGTGCGTAAAGCGTCACGATCCAGAAAGGGCGTATCAGGCGAACCTGATAAAAAGCCCCCCTGGCCACAGCTGTCATATGGTCTTCTAGAGACAGCCGAGAATCCAGGAGGACACCCAAGTTGCGAGCCCTCTCTGTAGGGGCCAATGACTCGCCCCCAATCGGCAGAGATGGTACCAACTGGCTATATCATGACGCTGGAAGCTACAGCCACTCGGTCTTGGACGGGTTGAGTCAGAGCCTGTTTCTCCCCATCCAGACTCGCACGGCCTCCAGGCACCGGGACATCACTTCAACGGCATTGTTGGGGTGGTCCGGGGTAGAGATGTACAGCTGAGTATCATCAGCGTACTGATGGAACTCTACCCCGAAACCACAGATGATCTCGCCAACAGCTTCATGTAGATGTTAAACAGGAGAGGCGAGAGGACCGACCCCTGTGGTACCACACAATAGAGGCACCTCGATGTCGACCTCTGCCCCCCTGCCAACACAAATTGCAACCAGTCGGAGAGGTAGGAGAACCACCATAGAACGGTGCCCCCCACCCCCAGCCAGTGCAACAAGATACCATGGTCGATCAACTCTGGTGGGATATGAATCTGGTTTATAGAATTAATTCAACTTATGCTAGGATGCATAATGTACCAAGAGAAGTTCATGTTAAATTTCTTAGGAGATCCACAAGGGATGAGATATTGAGGGCCCAACGGGATGGAAGCTTAAAATATCAGGATAAAGAAATAATCGTTTTGAAACAAATTCTGAAAAAAATTAGAAAAATAAGAAGGAAGTATTCCTTGTCTAAGAAATTATATAAAAAAGGAATCTGGTTCAAGTGGTTATTACCAGAGGGAATGCTGATCTTCTGGGAGAGGGGCAGAGTAAAAATTAAAACACTAGGTGAGGCGGAGGCATTTATTCAAAAACATTCTCCCCAGCTGGGAGGCGAAGATGGGGGAACGGAGGGAGCGACGGCTCCGCCCGGGGACAGGGAAGAGGAGTCAATTGCAAAAAGACTCAGATCGCAAAAATGATTTTATTTGAAATCCTATTGTAATTGTTGATACAAGATAAAATGGCAAAGAAAAAGATGATTGAATATATGGACTGTACAATGTAATCTTTTTATATGTTTATCCTTTACTTTTAAATTGTAAATTTATGAAGTTTTGGGTCACCACCACCGGCAGGGAAGCTACCAAAATGTTGTTTTCACCCTATACCCTTTTCCTTGTATAAATTTTGAAAACCAATAAAATCTTAAAAAAAAAAAAAAAAGGACAGAGAAATGAGCCTTTTTTGCTGCCCATGTTGAAATAGATCGATCCTAATTAATGGCGTTACCTGTGTCCAGATAAGTTTGCTCCTTTTTTTGCCAACAGTGATCTAGGCATCTCGTCTGATGCATCCTCCTCCCGAGTCTTCTGAAAACCAGGGGCATACCAGGATCTGTGCACAGAAAGTCTGCACGGGCATAATTTGAACTGTTGCTGTAGCTTTATTCCTAGTGGCAACTGAAACCTCGGTCAAACTATCAAATCCTCAGGAAAGCCCTTCTGAAACCTAATAAAAGTCCCTTAGAATCCTCTGGCAGACCAACAGAAGAGACCCCATTTCCCTGCAAGTGGGGGCAGGTTGCTAAAGTAAACTCCTGGTTCACCAGGTAATGATTTGTCCATGACGGGGCAGAAATCAACATCCCTCAACTCCAGCTCATGCCCTGAGACAAAACCTGGTAAAAATGTCAGTTGAGTCTCAATATTTTTGCACTGCCTTCAAAGAACTTTACTACCAGCCTGGTGATATCCTCAGACAGAGCAGTCAGGGAGGCTGCAGCAATAGCAGAATGCCTGATTTGTAAGGCCCAATGTCATAAGTAGAAATTCACACCTGGCTATCTGCTATTGTTAGTTAGCACTATTTTCCTATCATTAACCACAGACATTCTAAGCTACCATTTCCTCTTTCCTTAGTCACCAAAGATTCCATGCATAACCAGTGTCTGTCTACAGAGCTGGTAGTTTAATATCAATGCACTCCTGAGTGTGTACTCAGCCTGTTGTTCAAAACACTAAAAAGTTTCTACTTCAGAGGCTAGACTGAAAACAGGTACAGGAGCAGCCTGAAAAAGAAAACAAATGGCTATCCATTTGTATAGAGAAAAAGAGAGAAAGTTTTCACTTGTACCCTTAAAAATACTATATAAAAGCTCAGAATCAAGAAAAAATGACTTTGTTCTAACCATGATAGGCACAACTCCATTCCTCTGTCATCTTGGCCACCCTCATTCAAGTCACTTTTTTACGTTAAGACAGATCCAATATCAATTGCTTCTATGTAGCCCATGTCATGTGACGAAAACACTCCTTGGATAAGTTTACCTCTACTTAAAATTCTAGGTCTTGAGAACTCTTTCACAAATAAAAAAAGAGTTTGTAGAAGAGAAGATTCTAAAGAAAAAATGCAGTTATTTTTATAAAGCTGCTAAAAGCTTTGCTACTTTGTAATGCATACCTATTCAGTGGTTTTTTTTTAATTTTAGAAATCTGTATATTCTGTATAGTAATGTAGAAATAACCTTGAATGGATCAGTTGCTAGGAGAGGAAAAAATAACAATTTACTTGATGGTAGCTCATTGCTGTAGAAATATAACAGAATTATAAAGCTTGTCAGATTATTTCTGTCCACTGTTATGCCAAATAAAATCAAGACAGAATTTCCTTTTTCTGCTTTCCACTTTCCCAGGACTGAGACATCTTTTTCCCTCTCCCTTAACAATTCATCCCTCTATTCCTACAACAAGTTCTCTCTACGATTCTTTACATTTTCTTATCAAAGTTTCAATAAAGGACAATATAGTATATCTTTGGGCCAGTCAGTCTCTCTCAGCCCAACACATCTCAGACAGTTGTGGGGAAGAAACATGAGTATTACAGCACCTTGAGATAGTAGATAAAGTGGATAAAAATCTAATTTCTTTCTATATAAATAAAAATGTAACAAGAGTTTGTTCAAAACCGCTAATCTCTGAAAGTCCTGCACCGATCACTTCCAAATTTTCACACATTCCTTTCAAATATGGCACCAATGATATATATATAGATTGTAGATGTCACACCTGTGCCAGGTACATGCAACGGAAATGTAAAAAATTGTATAAAGGTAGGTAGATAGATACAGAGAAAGCAGTGGGCCACAGGTATTATGTCATAAAGGATGACATAATACTCTGTCCATAAGATTCAAGGAGAAATACAGTAGGTAGGTAGATAGGCAGTTATAGGGATAGAGAGAGGGAGGGAGAAATGCAGTAGGTAGGTGGAGAGAGGGAGAAAGGGAGTAGGTAGGTAGGTTGGGGGTTATATGGTGGTTGTGTGTTTGTGTTTGTGCAGGTACATGCAACGGAAATGTAAAAAATTGTAAAAAATGTAGGTAGATGGCTACAGAGATAGCAGTGGGCCACAGGTATTGTGTCATTCTTTATGACATAAAATACTGTCCATAGATAGGTAGGTAGGTGGAGAAATACAGTAGGTAGGTAGGTAGGCAGCTATAGGGATAGAGAGAGGGAGGGAGGAATGCGGTAGGTAGGTAGGTAGGTAGGTAGGTAGGTAGAGGGAGAGAGGGAAAAAGGGAGTAGGTAGGTTATACAGTGGTTGTCTGTACATGTTTGTGTGTGCAGATGTAGATCTACACACAGATTGGTTAGCCATTTAACCAGACTGGGCCACAGCAACACGTGGCTGGGAACGGCTAGTAATAATAATAAAAATTAATAGAATGGAATTTATTTAGTGTATGGCAATGAAATGGAGAATCATGACTTAACAAAAGCATTGTTCCCCTACTTACTGAAAAAAGTATTTATAGGTTGATTTATTATATAATATAAAAGTGACAACACACAACTTAATTTTTATCAGCCACTAATTAGCGAAAATAAATATGGGATTTGAGACAGTCTGGTGCTTTACTTCTGACACAACTTATAGAAGGGAAGCATCTGCAATCTTCAGAAAAAAGACTGAATTCTTCAAACCTGAAAGCTATTCTAGTAGAGTATAGCACTAGCATTACGGTATATAACCAAACTGGCTTTTCACACTGAAGTGCCTCAAGACCAATGTTTAGGACAAAAACAGGAAAATATAAGTGAACCCATCAGATTTACACCTCACTCTACCCTCTCTAATTAATCAAAGTCGTGCTTATGAAATTTCCCTCCCTGGCCAAAAATGAACCCCCTCACAACTTCATCTCACCCTATCATTTATTCGAGGCAAGATCTCCTTCGCCTGCGAGAATCCCCCCTCTCTCAGGCATGGCCCTCTAATCTAACAAGGGCCCATCTCGATGAAGGACTTATAGTTCCGGAGAGATGGTCGAAGCGCAAACTTAGGGTTTTTTTGTCCAAATGTTTAATTCGTCTCTTAAGGGGCTCCAGGGTGGAGGGAGGGTCTAATCAGTCAGTAGGGGGTCTGGGCACAGGGCCGACCAGCGAAATTAGGATTAGGATTAAGGATTGGTCTAACGAGGAGGGAGGGGGGGGTCGTTCCTACGGAGGGATTTCCAATCCGTACGGTCCTGGGGAGGGGGAGGGGCGGTGGGAGACAGGGTGTCCATCTTAAGTTGGGGGATCGTGGCCGCTGGTTACAAGTGGTCACTCGCCCCAACCCACTGTGCTCCCTTCGGGGACTAGGCGGTCAAGGTTTACAGAGCCAGGGCCCCAGGCTGATGCTCTGCAACGCCAGGTCCGTGGTAAATAAAGCCCCCCTCATAAATGACCTAGTGTCAGAAGGGGACCCGGACCTGGTGGGAATTACAGAAACCTGGTTGGGCCCCGAGAGGGGTTTACCCCTCGTGGAAATGTGCCCACCGGGATACCGAGCATTTCATCAGCCTCGGGCCCTAGACAGGGGTGGAGGAGAGGCAATTATTATTAAGGAGAGTCTAGAGCCGAGGGGGATCACTGTACCTCAGACTATCGGCTGTGAGTCCCTCTTTGTGAAATGGGGCCTAGGGAGGCAGTTGGGCTTGCTGATTATATACCTGGCTCCCCGCTATGTAACAACAGCCCTGCCCGAGATCCTCGAGTTGGTCGCCGGGATGGTAGTGGAGACCCCTAGACTTCTAGTCATGGGGGCCTTTAACTTGCCATCAGCGGGCGAGGCTTCTGAGGCAACTCGGGAGTTCATGGCTTCCATGACGGCCATGGACCTGACCCAATTAGTTCAGGGCCCCACTCACAATGGAGGACACACGCTGGATCTTATTTTCGTCTCTGGCCAGTGGAGAAGTGATCTTGGAACCGGGGACTTAGTCATCTCACCCTTGTCATGGACAGATCACTCCCTCCTTCGGCTGGACTTTCCAATCGCCTCATCTCACCGCGGGGAGGCGGAGCCAGAGACACCCAGATGGTTCCGCCCCAGGCGACTGATGGACCCTGAAAAGTTTCAGAAGGAGCTTGGTGCAATACCTGTATTCTTGACTCGTGCCGCAACTGATGACCTAGTGGCAGCATGGTATAGGGCGGCCACAGGGGCCTTAGACCGCGTCGCGCCTTTGCAGCCTCTCACACGGCGTCATCTCACCCGGGCTCCTTGGTTTTCCGAGGAGATGAGGGAGGTGAAATGCCGCAAGAGACGCCTAGAGAGTAGGTGGAGATCCTCTCGATCCGAATCTGATCAAACACTGGTAAGAGCCCATTTGAGGACTTACTTAGTGGCAATAAGGGTGGCCAAACGCGAGTATTGTGCCACCCTCATCGCATCCGCAGAGAATCGCCCGGCTGCCCTGTTTGGGGTGACCCGCTCCCTCCTTCAACAGAGGCCGCGAGAGTCCTCCTTGCAGGGCCGAGCTGAGGAATTTGGAGAATATCTGCAGGATAAAATCACTCAGATTCGGAACGAGTTGCCCTCCACAGATAGTGGTCCGGAGGAAGTATCCGATGCAGGCCTTGAGACAATTTTATGGGAAGACTTTGACTTTGTTACCACCAAGGACATGGACAGGTTGGCGAGGAGACTAAAGGCCACCACATGTTTATTAGACCCTTGCCCCTCCTGGCTTGTACTGGCATCCTGGGAGGAGACACGAGGCTGGCTCCAGGCCATTGTGAACGCTTCTTTGGGTGAGGGGTTCTTACCTACCGTCTTGAAAGAGGCGGTGGTGAGACCCCTCCTCAAGAAGCCTTCCCTGGACCCAGCGTTATTGGCTAATTACCGTCCGGTCTCCAACCTTCACTTTCTAGCGAAGGTTGTAGAGAGTGTGGTTGCACAGCAGTTTCCCCGTCACCTGGAGGAAACTGATTATCTAGACCTGCGCCAGTCCGGCTTTCGGCCCGGTCATAGCACCGAGACGGCATTGGTCGCGTTGGTAGATGATCTCTGGAGGGCCCGGAATAGGGGTTGTTCCTCTATCCTGGTCTTGTTAGATCTTTCAGCGGCTTTTGATACCATCGACCATGGTATCCTTTTGCACCGACTGGAGGGGTTGGGGGTGGGAGGCACCGTTTTGCTGTGGTTCTCCTCCTTCCTCCGATCGGTCGCAATACGTGTTGACGGGGGGGCAGAGGCCGACTTCTAGGCCCCTCTCATACGGGGTACCTCAGGGGTCGGTCCTCTCGCCACTCCTATTCAACACGTATATGAAGCCGCTGGGTGAGATCATCCGTGGTTTTGGGGTAGAATACCATCTGTACGCTGATGATACCCAGTTGTACTTCTCTACCCCAGGCCACCCAACGATGCCGCTGAGGTGATGTCCCGGTGTTTAGAGGCCGTACGGATCTGGATGGGCAGTAACAAACTCAAACTCAACCTGTCCAAGACCGAGTGGCTGTGGTTCCTGGCTTCCCGGTTTAGCCAGTTGACACCATCACTGGCCATGGGGGGTGAAAATTTGCCCCCCGTGGATAGAGTGCGCAATTTAGGAGTCCTCCTGGATTCCCGGTTGTCCCTAGAGGACCAGGTGGCGGCCGTGGCCAGGGGGACATTTTACCAGGTTCGCCTGGTCCGCCAATTTTTTTTTATTTTTTATTTTATTTATATCCCGCCCTTCTCCGCAGAGGACCCAGGGCGGCGCACAGGAAATTTAAAAAACATACAAAATACAAAGATAAATACATAATTTAAAATATAAATTAAACTGTCTTGTCCTATGCTAAAAGCCAAATTTTAAAATACCCAATTTAAAACTTTCTATAAAGTCCCCGTGGGAGGTTAGGCTAGGCCGGCTTGTTGAAACAGGTATGTATTTAGACATTGGCGGAAGAGGCGGAGGTCAGTGATGGTGCATAATTCGGGGGGTAGGTCGTTCCGAAGGGCTGGGCCCGCCACAGAGAAGGCTCTTCCCCTGGGTGTCGCCAGTCGGCATTGTCCGGCCGACGGCACTCTGAGAAGGCCCTCTCTGTGGGAGCCTATCGGTCTAAGGGATGTATGGGGCAAGAGGCGGTCTCGCATATAACTAGGCCCCGAGCCAATTGCGCCCCTTACTGGACCAGGAGGCCCTTCGCACAGTCACTCAAGCACTCGTGACTTCTCGTCTGGACTACTGTAACGCTCTCTACATGGGGCTCCCCTTGAGATGCACTCGGAGGTTGCAGTTGGTTCAGAATGCAGCCGCACGGGTGATCATGGGAATCTCAAGACATTCCCACATAACACCACTCCTGCGCGAGCTGCACTGGCTACCTGTGACCTACCAGGTGCGTTACAAGGTTCTGATGACCATCTTCAAAGTGCTCTATGGCACGGGGCCTAGCTACCTACGAGACCGTCTACTACCCCATACATCCCTACGACCGACTCGCTCCCAGGGAGAGGGTCTTCTCCGGATGCCGTCGACCGGGCAATGCCGGTTGGCGGCTCCCAGGGGAAGGGCCTTCTCTGTGGTGGGCCCTACCCTCTGGAACGGCCTACCTCCCGATCTCCGTACCATCTCAGACCTCCGCTTGTTCCGCCGGCACTTAAAAACTTACTATTTTCATCTGGCCGGCCTAGCATGAGCTACCCCGCACCCTACTGTTTTATAATCAAATCAAAGTTTTAATTTATAGGTTTTAAATTTAAATTTATTTTAAGCAGGATTTAATTTAGTTATTATTTAGTAATATTTTATGTTTATGTATATTTATCTTAATTCTCTGTTCGCCGCCCCAGTGAGATGGGTGCGGGTTACAAATGTGAATAATAAAATAAAATAAATAAAATAACCCTTATATTTAGATATATCTGATCAAATTACTGGGATGTGGAAAGACATTAGTCTGTTCCTTTGATCTATTATAGTTCTCACATGCAAAAGTAAACTACTCTGGTACTACATTTACCATAAAGCATATTCCCCTACTCAAAAAAGATGTAAAAAAATGAGTATTATTATAAATAGAACTTGTATTAAGATATTCATTGCCTGCTACAATTCTTTCATAATGAATTTGTTTGCTACAATAAATTATTACTTGGGTTTCTTCTGTATTTGCTATCAGCCTAGTCTCTCAAGAAGCCTTCCTGTCAAGCTTGAAGCGTGTATGCTGTTGCAATGGCAACAATGGAGGGTGAGATGGAATGCAGGCTCCAGACTTCAACAGGCAGAGCTATGACAGCCAAGGAAACTTCAGTAAATGTTTGCCAAGACTAGAGACTTTTTCTCATAACAATAACACGATACGATACGATACAATATAATAGCAGAGTTGGAAGGGACCTTGCAGGTCTTCTAGTCCAGGGGTCCCCAACCTTTTTTGCACCAGGGACCGGTTTCATATTAAAGTAAATTCTGCGGACCGGCTGGCTTAGAGAAAGAGCGGGGGGAGGGGGAAGAGGCGGCGCATGCGCTCGCGGGGAGGGGGGAGTCGGCTCACTCGGCCCTCTAGGGCAGTGGTGGGCAAACTCATTAATCAAGAGAGCCAAATATCAACAGTACCACGATTCAAATTTCTTTTGAGAGTCAAAAGGTGTGGCCTGTTTTGTGGGAGTCGCTCAGGGGGTCATGTGACCAGGTGGGCGTGGCCAACTTGGAAAATGTGGTGAAACTCACTTAACGACGGTCCTGCTTAACAACCAAAATTTTGGGCTCAATTATGGTCATAAGTTCTTTATCTCTCTCTCCCACTTCCTTTTTCTTTCTATTTTTCTTTCTCTTTTTCTTTTTGTCTCTCTGTCTATCTCTGTCTCTCTCCTCCCTCCATCCATCTGTCATTCTGTGTGTGTGTGTGTGTCTGTCTCTCTCTCCCTCTTTCTCTGTGTCTCTGTTTGTCTCTTCCTCCCGCCCCGTCTCTCTCTGCATGTCAGTCTCTCCCTCCACCCCCTGGAAGCAGCGGAAAGCCCAGCACGCCGTCCGGGGAGGCCACAGCTACCTCCTCCTCCCCAGCGAGCGGGCGAAGGGAGCACCTGAGGCTGCGGCCACCCAAGCGCTGCTGAGGCCGTCCGGGCGCCACACGCCCACCTCCCTCCCAGCCCTGCGCAGCGGCCAGCCCCGGAAAGCGTGCCTCGACGGCCTCTGCAGGCGGCTGTTGCTGCTGCTGCCACCCCCGAGCCCTGCAACACGCAGCTCCTGCCATCCGAGATCGCCCAGCAGGCGCATCGGGCAGGACAGCCGGGCACTTCTCCACCAGCTCCCTCCAATGGCCACACAGGGCTGGGAAGGAGGCGGGCGCCCGGACGGCCCTGGCGGTGCCCAGGCAGCCGCAGCCCCAAGAACTCCCCCCCACCCGCTCGCTACAGGAGGCAGCCACAGCTGACATGCCGGCCCCTCCGCTGCCTCGGGGGGGAGGGAGGAAGAGCCGCACCCAAGGGGCCAAAGAGCTGACCACTGCTCTAGTGCCTCCAACGGCGCGAACGGCCATGCCTGCACTCTCCTGCATCCGGTGTGCGCTCTGCCCAGGGGGCTGCCCCCCCTCCCCCTAACCGGCTCTGCGGCCCGGTTGCTATCAAGCCACGGACCGGCACCAGTCCACGGCTCGGGGGTTGGGGACCCTGTTCTAGTCCAACCCACTGCCTAGGCAGGAAACCCTATACCAGTGATAGCTAATCTTTTTTGGCTCGCGTGACAAAAGCAGGGGGAGTGCAGGGGGGTCGTGCATGGGCGTGCCACACCCATAATGCTATGTGCATGACCCCCTGCTTTTGGCACGCTTTTTTCGCCCTTCCCAGGCTCCAGAGGCTTTCTAGGAGCCTGGGGAGGGTGAAAACAGCCTCTCCCCCCACCTCCAGAGGCTTCAGGAGCTTCCCTGAAGCCTCCAGAGGGTGAAAAACGGCCTCAAAAGAAGGCCCAAATCAGCTGGCCAGCACACACAAGCGCACTGGAGCTGACAGGGCAATGCCTTGCGTGCCCTAAGAAATGGTTCTGCGTGCCACCTGTGGCACCCATGCCATAGGTTCGCCATCACGGCCCTATACCATTTCAGACAAATGGTTATCCAACACATCCTATTACTTAAATACTGTAGGTAATTTCAGAAACAATACAATACAATGCAATAGCAGAGTTGGAAGGGACCTTGGAAGTCTTCTAGTCCAACTCCCTGCCTAGGCAGGAAACCTTATACCGTTTCAGACAAATGGCTATCCAACATCTTCTTAAAGACTTCCAGTGTTGCGGCATTCACAACTTCTGGAGGCAAGCTGTTCCACTGATTAATTGTTCTAACTGTCAGGAAATTTCTCCTCAGTTCTAAGTTGCTTCTCTCCTTGATTAGTTTCCACCCATTGCTTCTTGTTCTGCCCTCAGGTGCTTTGGAGAATAGTTTGACTCCCTCTTCTTTGTAGCAACCCCTGAGATACTGGAACACTGCTATAAAATGACATTCAATTGGACAGTGTGATCTTGAGAAATCTATACTGTAATTATGCGGGTTTGCACGGCCATTAGGTAGAGCTAGTTTTGCTTTCATAAGTGCCAAAATGATGTACTCAATGAAGTTTTGTATTTTGCATTTAGACCGATGAGTCTTGAAGGTGCTCACTTTGGTTGGGTTCGTTAGTCGGAAAGTTGACATTAACATGCTCTATATGCCGATTTACTGTAACAGATGCTTCCTACCCTATAGAAAGTGGTTTTCATAAAATTATTTTTAAAATCGTATTTACTTGTAAATATATTAAATCATTAATATATTTTGAATGCAATACTCATAACTCCTATTTAGTATTGAATCTGGAAAAACACAAAGGAGCAGGACATGATGGTTCAAGGTAATTCTGTCCTCTGGTGACAGTGCAAATAAACTATTTTAACTGTTATTTGTATATACTGTATTTCTAATATTCTATTTGAAATGTTTAGAAAGATACCAAACTTTGCCTTCATGCAGATGCTAACAAGAGATTTTTACACCACTCAGCCACAAGTTAGCAATGTCACTCAGAAGATCTGCGACTTATGTGCCTACCCCATATAGCTGTTGTTCACAGAAGTCCCTGTATAAACATAGAAAAATGAGCTTCAGGTTGGATTCACATTATTTTTTTCTTCAGAAGTGTAGAAGGAATATGAATGGCAACATTAAAAGAGGTAAATATGTGTTTGATGCCGCTCGCCTTGAAAGCAACACCAATACCTTGAAGTGCATTATTTTGTTCCTTTCCATTTTAAATTAAAGTTTAGGCATAACTCAGAAAGAGCACTGGTCACTCTACTGAATGCCTTTTCTCAATACCTGAAAGACCAGTGGTTCTTCCTTGGTGTTATTACATGTCTCTCAGCAGTTTTTGATGCCACTGACTATGACATCCAAAAATTGGAAGCACTATGATTGTACTGATTCCACTGACTGCTTGAAACACTGTTAGATGTGGGAAGCAGGAACTTGAGAGAAGAGTTGTCTGATCTTTGGTTATTCCAATACCGTATAAATGACTTACCCATCTCCATACTACTATTTAACACCTCCACAGAGTTGTGTGGGAGAATTACTTTATTTCAGGTGATTATTATCAACAGAATAGGGATAGCCATTAGTAAATAGGTATGACTTGGGAAGTCTTCCTCCAGCATAGGTTGGTGGTTCATTTCATTGAAACTCTGGAGATAACTCACTGTCTTTTACCACATGTTTAGACATTATCAGAATGGAAGGCCACCAGTTGCTCTGTGGTGGAGACTCAAAAGAGACTTCAAAGTCATTCAAACAAGTGCTACAAAGACACTGAAGGAAACCCTATGCCACTGTGACATCCAGCCAAAAGAAACAGAAGCTGCGGCTGCTGACAGAACCCACTAGCAAATACTGTGCTACAACGCCTATGGCAGCTTTGAGGACAGATTCTTCCAAAAACTGGTAGAAAAGTATGAGTGGAATCCCAGAATAATACCCACAATTATTGTAATGAAGGACTTCTGGTGCTCCCATTGTGCTAGACTCTGTGCTTCCAGAATGGAACTGCAAAACGACATCTGTGTTCATAGATGAACAGCATAACAATGTCTTCTTTGAAGGAGTACCTATACTAGATTATATAACACATTGCATAGAATTGCCTTTGAAAATGACCTAGTAGATACAAATGACATTAAATATGGCAATCAGAATGCTAACAGATAAAAATTGCCATTATAATGTAATACTTATCCCATAACAATAGTAGTTATTGGTGGGCTTTCTACAGTAGTTCATTCTGGAATGCTGGTTTTGATATATAAAACCTTATGGCACTTGGCATCATAATACCTTAGGGACTGTCTCTTCCACATGGAATCTGCTTGTCCTGTACATGTAGATAATGAGAGGATGCTTAAAGGTTCCATCATCATATCAGCTCAGAAATACATTAACCCAAAGATTTTAGGAAAGGCACAATATGGTTTCATATATATCACAGGCTGTAAATAATTGTTTTGTTTGTTTATTATATAAGCAATAAACTTTAAACATATAAACTTTATGTATAATAATTCCTAGCAAAAAAACCATGCTTAGAGGAAAAATGATAATAAATAAAGATTTCTTTCAGGTGGGATTTTCCCCTCTAGACTTCTCTTTATGAGGAACAAAATGACAATCCTACAATGTTCAGTTGAAAGCTATTTTTGAAAAGCATTATTAAAACTGTAGAAAAGACCTGCAACATTATACTACTAAAAATAAAATTATCTTTATCAAGAAAAGTTAAAGTATTAGATCTATTTTTCCATTTCAATTCTTGATAGCATTATTTAATGCAAACAGTTACTTCTGTAATTAATCTTGTTTCTAATTCAGCACTGTAGTTCAGATGTCCTGTTCCTGTGAAAGGAATAAAAAATAAATTAAATATATACAAAAGTTTCTAATTTGTTAGTAAAAAGTATTAATCTGCTGTTTCATATTTTTATCTGTTTAGCTTTCCTAAAGCTAATTTTGAATTTCCAAATTTTACCAGGGCTACTACATTTAACAACCTTCATAAACTTCACCCAAAGAACTCTAAAGAGATTGGAAAAATATGTTGTATCAAGTATCTTCGAATCATATACAATTGCTATGTTTCTGGAGTTTGCTATTAGCAATATTTTATCTCTGTACATTAACTAATTTTAAAATGCAATTTTATACTTAAAATGGTTCTGATAATAACACACTATAAATGCTCACCATAGGAAAACACTAAGAACCTATTTGGAAACATTCACTCAACCTAAACAGTTCCACATTTACAAATATAACTATGCTGTAAAATGCTGGCAACTAAATATATTGCATGAGGTGACCATGTTCGCCACCATCTGTACCTCAAAAATAATAAGACCTTCCCAAAAATAAGGCCAAGGGCTTATTTCGGTGGTCAAAAGAAAATAAGACCCTGTCTTATTTTCAGGGAAACACCGTATTAATTTGTACATTTAATTTGCAGTCCACACATTAAATTGAAAGAATCCCAGTTTTGTTTATAGATCAATAAAACAATTAGTATGCTTTTAAGTTTATATTTTTTTTAAAAATATTAATGTTATATTAATGTTACTGTAAGGATCTTATGTTTTTTGCTATAATGTTATCAATTCAAGTATCTGTTGCAAGGGTATCAGAAAGATAATGCTTGATGAAACTGACTTTAATAAACTTTTTTTTCACTGCTTCCTTATTGCTAAAACAGAATGAAAAGAAAACGAAAGCTCAGCAGAACCATAAATAACTGAAAGCTATCCAGAGTTACATTTTCTTCCCTTAGAATTAAAGCCTTTAGCTTTAAAATCTAAGGAAGGAATAACGGCAGTGTAATGCCTTAAAATCCTGAAAAGAAGAGCTGTTCAGACAAAAACAAAGTAAAATACACAAAAAGTAATTTCATGCAGCACTGTGAATAGAGATGCAGAGGAGACAAAATGTACTAACAATGTGGCACACTGTTTTCTGATTGCAATGCTGTTTGCAGGTAAGATAAACACATCAGGCAGCCCCAATGATGTTTCTCACACTGATTCTCAGGAGATGACCATATAGCTGTGATCTCTTCATCAAAACAAGCAAGTGTAAGATGTCTACTTTTCCTGGCCGGTTCAACTTTCTATTATTTTAGCTTTCTACATTCAGAAACAAATAATCAGAAATCATGAAATAAACCATAGGTTGAAGATGGAGTCGTCGTGTGTTTCCCCCCCCCCTTCCCCCGCCTCTCTCACGTGATCAACCTTGGAAGATTATAGCAATAGCATTTAGACTTATATACCACTTCACAGTGCTTTACAGCCCTCTCTAAGCAGTTTAGAGCAGGGGTCTCCAACCTTTGCAACTTTAAGTCTGAAGGACTTCAGCTCCCAGACTTCTCCAGCCAGCAAAGCTGGCTGGAGAAGTCTGGGAGCTGAAGTCCTTCAGACTTAAAGTTGCAAAGGTTGGAGAGCCCTGGTTTAGAGTCAGCATATTGCCCCAACAATCTGGGTTCACATTTTTACCAACCTCAAAAAAATGGAAAGCTGAGTCAACCTTGAGCCTGACACCCAAACTGCCGGCAGCCATGATCAGCAAAGTAACCTGCAGTACTACATTCTAACCACTGCACCACCACAGCTCTTGAGATTATCACGATTCATGAGATTATCATGAAACCAAGATGCTACTCTTGACAGAATATAAATATAAAAAATGAACACTTGCATGGTATGTACCATGTTTCCGGTCTTATTTTCTTTTGAGCTGAAAATAACCACTAGTTTTATTTTCAGAGGAACTCGTACTCTTTCACCTATAGGAGGCACCTGGGGACTGACAGAAGTGGGAGTACTGCTACTGCCATCCCCGCCCTCTGTCTACTTGCCTGCGGCTGCAACGATTCAAGCTCTTGGTGCACCCCAGACTGTCCTCCCTGCCTGCTGCTCCTGGAACACTGGAGCTTGGGTCTTGCTCAGGGTGTTGCTACCAGGCAGAGGCCGTGCAGTGTGTCAGGATCAACTTCCACCTGTGCCTCTGCCCAGGTGCTGCGACTGCTGCACCTGCTGCTGCTGGCCTCATGGGGGCCTCTTCTCCCTCCTAGTGCCACTGCTCTCAGCCTGCTGGGCTGCTCCTTCATGGCACGGGACAACTCAGCCCAGATCTACAACCTCTGGAGTGCCTCCCCTGCCATCGGCCTGCCAGAGCCCCTTCGCCAGTGATCGCAGGCGCAGCAACGCCTCGCCCACTGTCACCTTTGGGCTGCATCCCTGCCCTGTGTGAACTCCATGGCAGCCCTGCAGCAGGACAGATGAGGGAGGGAGAGATCGCCCCTTCCTCCTTTGTGCCACAAAACACCAACTTCCCTGGCTGAGCCCCCGGCCTGCACCCTTCTGGCTGGACCAGGACGCATAACTCAATGTTACCTGCAGAAGCCTCCCAGTGCAATGCTCTGTGTCAGTTCAGGAGCAAACCTTTGCTTTCCCTGCGCAGGATTGCAAGGCTGGAGGTGTCCGCAGCTTCCGCTGATCAACCTTCATCCTGGAAGGGCTGTCTCGTCGGCCAGAGAAAGTGGAGTTTTAGGGTGCAAAAGATGAAGGAGAGATCTCCCCCTCCCTGTCACTCCAATACGACCACTAGTGACGGGGTCCTAGCAGGCCGGCAGCGGGGGAAGCACTCCAGAGGTCGTATATCTGGTCCCAGTTGCCTCGTGCCAGGCAGGAACAACTCAACAGGGCAGCCAAGACCAGCATAATCAGGAGAACAAGGAGCCCCTGTGAGGCCAGAAGCAGCAAGTACAACAGGTGCAGCAGCTGGGCAGAGGCAGAGAGAGCCGATCCCAATGCGCTGCATGGCGTTCTGCCTCGAACGGTAGCAGCAGCCTGAGCAAGACCCAAACTCCAGTCCTGGCACAGCACAAACCATGGTCGCCACCTGTTCCAGAGCCACAAGGTGAGCTGCGGAATAAAGGGGCCCTCAGTTACAAGGTTGCCTGGTGCCACGGGCAGGTCCAGGGTTGGCAAGTGTGTACCAGAAACACCTCTGAGAGCCTGGAAAGGCAAAACGAGATAGCTCCAGGCCCCCACTGACTCAGCCAATCCGCAGGGCTGCGATTAAGGGGCCAAGCCTTCATGAAGTGACTGGGAAGGGAAGGAGTCGCCATGCTCAGTGCCAACTCAGGGATTGTTGTCCATATGTGGTTGGGCTGTCTCCCATACTGGCCATGCCCACCCACCTCAATAGGGCTTATTTTTGGGGTAGGTCTTATTTCCAGGGAAACACAGAACTTGTAAATCATACTTGCATCAAAAATATAAAAGTAATTGTTACAATTAAAAAAGGCTTTCAATTTCTATTTTTGACACTTTTTAGGATAATGACAATTGTTTTATTAGAATTTTTGTAGAATTTGACATGATTTGATTGCAGTGATGCTATAACTGTCATCTATAGTCATTTGTATTTAGACTTTGTTTTATTGTCTGTTTGTGGAATTCTTGTCACTAACCATAATATTTTTCTTGACAACCATTCATATTTTTCCCCAAAATAATTCATTTACCTACTGTTTCCGCAAAAGTTCTTCTCTGATTTTGTAAGTGGTAACTCCTCTTGCACCAGCATAACGTAACCGCTGATATTTAGCCTGTATATACAAGCCCTTTTGTACTAAATTTGATCTGAAGTGAGGGCGCCCATCAATAAAACTGTACTGTTGAGGGGGGAAAAATCATTTAAGTTTTCAGAATCTTACCTGAATAAACCTTAATAGAAGAATCAAGAATTGTTAAGTGTAAATTGTATTTGTATAGGTATGTATGTGTACAGGCACACATGCTCGCGCGCACACACACACTATGGCTTTAAAGAAAAATGTTAGGCTTCTGCCCATTGTCTAATAAAAGGAAATGTTTTTTAAAAATTATCCCCAAACCCCATTAGCTAGAATACCACATAGAAACATTATTCAAGAAAACATTGGCAGGAACAGGGGAAATAATGTTCCCTTTTATATGTGGCACAACACATATAAAAAATGGGGTTTTGACTAAGTGCCTGCAGTCTCCCTACCCCATTAACAATCAGCATATTAGTCGCCCTGTTATCTCTTGGCCTTGGTTCCTGCCTTTTTAGCAGAGTGGCAAAGAGGGCTAATTTCAAACGGCTTTTTTCCTTTTGCCGAAGCCAGATTTCTCTGCCACTCGGCAGGTGACCTGGTGGGTGTATGAAGGTGTTGGGCATGCCACGGAAGGCACGCACGTCACACACACACACACACACACCACTTGCCGCAATGCAAGGCGCATCTGTAAGGGGGATCTGCTGGGAGGTTGGATCAGCTGAGAGGTTGGCCAAGTAGCCTCTGTTTCTCCACTGCCACAGCTTGCAAAAAAAAGAAGAAGCAGGGATGATGGATGGCGCTCGCCCCCTCGCCGCTTTCCCGACCAGACACCCAGGTAGGCAGGCCATAGAGGCAGAGGTGGTGATGGGAAGTGAAGAGTGCGCCGGCCAGCATCACTGCCTCCTTTTTTTTGTGAGCCGCGGCAGCAGAGAAACAGAGGCTTCTTTTTTGCCAGCCTCCCAGCTGATCCAGTACCCCTTACAAATGCTGTGGGGTGTGTGTGTGTGTGTGTGTGTGTGAATCCTCCCCTCCTCTTCCTTCTTTGGCTGTTGGAAGAAGCCCACACGGCAAGTGCTCCCTTCTCTTTGACAGCCACCTAGTTTCCAATGGGGAAAAGGGGAGAAATCCATGCAAAGGGAGGAAAAAGGAAAGTTGGTCCTACCTGAACTTTCTTCTCAGCGTGGCGCAGGACGGGCCAGAAGTGGGTTGTTCAATCCTTATTTGCCCAAGAGACTGAGTCACAATTGAAGCCAGGCCTCCAGCTCCCTCCTGCTTGGCTCCAATTCTGACGAGACGCAAATCCAACTGGAGAAACAAAAGAAGAGCAGCCCCTGCTCCGCAGCATACCCAGGGGACGACGGACCTAACTGATCAGAGGGGATCTGGCACGTCCTGTGCCTTGCTGAGAAGAACTTTCAGGTAGGACCAACGTACCTTCTCCAGCTGATGGTGCAGGATGGTCCAGAAGTGGGACATACCAAAGCAGTAGTCCCTGGGGAGGGGAACTCACTTGTCTGTAGTTCCCGATGGGTTATGCACTCTCTGAAGCATCCATTGTCTGAAGGATGCCTCGGCAGACACAAAAGCATCCAACCGGTAGTGCTTTATGAAGGGCGATGGAGAAGCCCACGTAGCCACCATGCAAATATCCCCAATTGGTGCCTCGAGTGTTCCACGCAGCCGTGGTAGCAGCGCTTCTAGTCGAATGCGCAATGATTCCCTGGGGCACAGGTTTACCCCGTGCCTCATAGGCCCGAGCAATGCAAGCTCGCTACCAATGCCCAATGGTGGAAGGTGACACCCTAGAACCCACAGCAGAAGGCTGAAAAGAGACAAACAATGCCTCTGTCTTCCTAGTGGAAGCCGTCCGCTTGATGTAGATACGGAGAGCCCTCCGCACATCTAACTTATGCCAGGATTTCTCCCTAACATGAGAGGGATTGGAACAAAAATCTGGGAGAACTATCTCTTGAGCCGTATGAAAGTAAGAATTAACCTTGGGAATGAAAGTAGGATTAAATCTCAACATGACTGTGTTGGGATGGAAGGCACAGAGGTCCACCCTCACCAACAGAGCTCTCAGCTCAGAAATCCTCCTTGCAGACTTGATGGCGACCAGGAAAGCCACCTTCAATGTGGGAAACTGCAAGGAAACAGTCCTCAGTGGTTCAAAGGAATCATTAACAAGAGCCAAGAGGACCATGTACAAATCCCAGGGTGGGAACCTGTGAACCACTGGGGGACTAAGGTTAGCCGCCCCCCTGAGAAATTGTTTAACCACTGCATGGCAGCCTAGGCTCACACTACCGTCCAGCACCAGGAGAGTGGACAGGGCTGCCACCTGCCTACGAAGCGTATTATGAGGCAGGCCTCTCTCCAGGCCATCCTGGAGGAATTCCAGGATGTGTGGCACAGACCGGCCTTTGGGATCCATGTGTGCTGTATAACACCATTTGCAAAAGGCAGATCACATAGCGTTATAAATTCTGGCCGTGAAGGAGCGTCTGGATGAAACAATGGTCTGGATCATCCTTGAAGAGACGTTTGCCTCCTTCAAGAGCTCCCTTTCAAACACCAGGCGGTCAGCTGGAGCCACTGAGTCTCCGGATGGACCAGGACCCCCTGGCGAAGGAAGATTCTCTCCTGTGGGATCCTCTAGAGTTTGGCAGTGGACAGACCTACTAGGTCCATGAACCAAGGCCTACACGGCCAGTATGGAATGGCCATTATGATCTCCGCACCTTCAGTCACTATCTTCCCCAATACCCCTGGTATTAGAGGAAGAGGGGGAAATGCATAAAGCCACCCCCGGGGCCACCTGCTGCGCAGGGCACTGCTCCCCAAGTCAGGAACCACATGAAAAACTTGGGAAGCTAAGCTATTTTCCGAAGATGCAAATAGGTCCACCTCTGGCTGTCTGAACCTCTGGCAAATCTCCTCAAACAACTCCGGATCCAGTTGCCATTCCATCTGGTCCACCGTAGCCCTGCTGAGCCAGTCTGCCTTGTGGTTTGCCTCCCTGGAGATCTGCTCCGCCTTGATAGACAATAGGTGCCTCTCTGCCCAATGGCCCAGCCTCTGAGACTCCTCCCAGAGAGCCGTGGAATGCGTCCCTCCCTGTCTGTTCACATGTGCCTTTGCGGCCACATTGTCCGTCAGCAGCAGGACGTGAGTGTGCACTACAAGGGCCTGAAAGTGGCAAAGGGCCAGATGAGCAGCCCGCAATTCCAGCCAACTAATGTCATGTGCAAGACCCAAAGGAGACCAGCGGCCCTGGGCCAGCTGGGTCCCCAGCAAGGCCCCTCAGCAATAAAGACTCGCATCAGTGGTCAGCGTGAGCCTCTGTGGTTCCTTGAACATGCACCATTTAGACAAGGCTGGGGACATCTACCACTTCAGGCAGAGCCGCACTTGAGGAGAAACCCTAACAGGGAAGATTGAAGCACTACGCTTGCTCCTCTGATATGGGAGTAAGAACCATTGCAAGGTCCTAGCATGAAAACTCGCCCACTGTACAAGATTTATACATGAGACCATTTTGCCTAACAACTGAGACAAGGTGACAATTTATCCCTCAAAATGGCTGGGGCCTGGCCTGGGTGCCAGTCTTTCCTTCTGTGCTGGTCTTGAAGTAGGTTCTAAGCATGCAAAAGGATGACAAGCATCACCCTCTTTGTCTACCACTGAAAGAGGCAGCAAAATGGAACTAGCCCTCGGAGAATCAGAGAGCCTGGGGAAGATGGAGAGGGAGAGAGTTGCACTGCCCTCAACACAGCAGGGGACCTCAGAAGGGACAAAGCGGCCTTGTCCCCCCCATCCTGCCTGGACTTCTCTGCCCCCCCCCCCATCCTCCTTGCTGCCATGTGTGGGGCCACCCTGCTTAGAGTTGGCTGGAGGATCAGCTAAGGGAGGCTTCCTCTTCCTGGAACCTTTCTTGTGAGAAAAAGAGGCAGCTTTAGAGGTACCTTCACCTGGGGAATCAGCCATTGCTGCACACACACCCAACAGATCACATGTACTAGGCCCAAAGCCTGCTGGAAGAAACAAGGCCCCACTTGCTGCTATCAAACTTGCAACCGTGCTTGCAGGTGCCAGCAGCCGAAATGAGCTCAGTGCTGGCAGAGAAGTGCAAACAAAAGGGCCACCGCCTCATGGCCCCCAAACAAAATGGCCACCATCACGAGGACCTTACCAAGAAGGCTACCGCCCCGGAAACTTCATCATGGCTCAGGGACTGTAGTACTCACCGGCAGCCAGTTCCCACAGGACGATCACCCGGGCAGTCAAACAGTTCCGTGAACACCTGGAAAGCCAAAACAACACTGCCGGTGCACAAGCTAGCACCGATAGTGCCCCAGCTTTGCTGAACACAACCACAGCCATATGGAGATGCCGATGCTCATGCGACAAGTCCCTGCACCCACAGTGCCGCCAAACAGCCTGCCTGTGCCTCTGATAACCAGGAAGCAATCGCAGGAGCTCCCAACTGGTCCCGCAGCAGCTCGGCGCCGTGGCAACAGGCAGGAAGCCGCAACAAGAACCCAATAGCCAGTGCAGCCAGCGGTGCTCTCCCCGACGCCTGGGGAGCTTCCAACAACAGAAACAGAAGACTAATCAAACCAAAGAAACAAGGCAGAGAGACTTGGAGACCAAGTCAGCCACCAATCCAGGAAAAAACCAAAAAACCAAATATAAGGTAAAACAAAAAAGAAGCCACTTAATTAAAAACCCAACTCACGAGCAAACCAAAATTGCATCTCTTTACGGGCAAGACTGAGTCGGAATTGGAGCCAAGCAGGAGGGAGCTGGAAGTGTGGCTTCAATTGTGACTCAGTCTCTTGGGCAAATAAGGATTGAACAACCCACTTCTGGACCATCCTGCGCCATAAGTTGGAGAACGCATGGATTCCCCCCTCCCCCCATTGGAAACCAGGCAACTGTCAAAGAGGAGCACACACCACATGGGCTATCCCCCAACAGCCGAATCCTCCCCTCCTGTTCCTTCTTTGGCTGTAGGGAGAAGTCCATGCGGCACACACTCCCTTCTCTTTGACAGCTGACTGGTTTCCAATGGGGGGAAGAAATCCATGCAGAGGGAAGAAAAATGCAATGGATTTCTCCCCCGCCCCATTGGAAACCAGGCGACTGTCAAAGAGAAGGGAGCAAGTGCCACGTGGGCTTCTCCCAATCTTCTGCTCCAGCAAAGGAAGTGGGTGGGCGGAGCAAGCCTGGTGCAGACAGGTGGGGCGAGTGTGCGGCGACTGGGTGGGTGAGGGCAGGCCAGGGAAAGGAGCGTTCCGGTATGGGTCTCCGGAAGCTCAGGTACAAGAAAGCATGCTAAATTTCATGATCAGGTACGCGTGTATCAGTGCATACCGGCTGAAACCCACCCCAGCTACTGTCCATTTAGCTCCATTAAACCAACCTTATATTCCCAAATTCAAAAGGTTCAAATATTATTGGCTAACATTAAATACAATCTAAAAATAAAATTTACAACACATCAGAACATGTTATTAAATATCATTAAAATTTGAGAAAATATTGTTATGTCACACATATATTTAGATGTTTCATAGACACTAGTGCACATACAAAGGTGTCCTTACAACCACTTCCTCTCTCTGGACTGTCATTTTTCCAACTCAACAATAAAAGAAACAGGCTTCCTTTTGTCTACTTGACTTTCTGAGGTTAAGGAAAGTCCCCAAATCATCCCTCAAGATCCTCCGATAATAGCAATAGCCTGCAAACAGTTTTAGAAGACCAGCTTCCAGAATAACTGGTAAGCTGAAGCTGGGAGGTGGGGTCGAAATCACGTCATTGTTGGATAAAGCTGCTGTTTTGGAATTTACTTTTCAAACGGACAATAAACTATGCCCTTCAATTCTTAAACAATTTATGAGACTATTATCCATACAAGTTAAAAGAGGCTCTCTTTAGTTACAGCTTATCATCCCTTTTTGAAGCGCTGAATGCCATTTTTGAGACTTCTTTATTACTAAACGACAAGGAAGAGGATTGCTAGAGGCAGCACAAAATAAGGAAGTGTGCATACTTTTCTCATGAAATATAAAAATAAATGTGGTTTTAATCTACTACTTTTAAAATAATTTGTAGCCCTGTACAGTTTTATTGTGGATGATTGAAATTTGCTGATTTTTCTGAAATCTGATTGGCTAGGAAGAGGAATAAACAAACAAATAAATAAATAAAATTTATTTGATCACTAGAGTGAGCTACGGGAATGCTTAATTCTGAGCTGGAGTCTGTTATTAAGGACATTTTTATGTCCTTAATGCTTCTGTCAACGTTTCAGTTTTGAATTTTAAAAAGTTGTTTCAAATTTAATTAGGTATCTACTTTCCTATTCTGAACAGAAACTTACTAGATTCGTGCATTACAACTCATACCAGATCGTAGGAGATAAAGGACATTTTTATTTTTTTAAATAAAGTGCTTCGGCAACAGGGATATTTTCCTAGGATCATAGCACTTTTCTTAACAGAAAAAACTAATTTCTTTTAGAAAATATAGTTCATTCAGTTATTCTAGTTGTAATGACCTTCTATTGTCTGTGTGGTAATATTCAACTGTGTGACTATATTGTAAAGAGAAAGGTAATTCTACTTATACCTTGATGGGTCTTTGAACTGTTTCAGGATTTTCAATTCGTCTTTTAAATCGATTGGTTGCAATATCAGCATGTGAATTTTCAGTATAATGGTTCTATATTAAAAGAAAATTGCAATGATTGATTGAATATTTAAGCTTTTCAAATTATAAGACCTGCAAATCCAACCTAAAGAATGCTTATTTTTCCTCTTTAACAAAAACAATAAAAAGAAAAAAGGCAGGGTGCATTTCCTCATCTTCAATAGTTTAACAGAGAGAGAGAGAGAGAGAGAGAGAGAGAGACAGACAGACAGACAGACAGACAGCTGAATAGTGTAGTGGCTAGAGTACCACCTTTTAAAAAAAAAACCAATTTTATTGGTTTTACAATTTTATAAAGGGAAAAAGGTATGTAGGGTGTCATAGAAATATTTTAGAGCTTCCATGTCGGGGGTGGTAACCGCCTCTGAGATTTCATACAAAATCAATTTCAATAAAAGGTGGAAAGAGATACATACATATCATATCATAGATTTCATGCATTCAATCATTTGTTCCTATTAACATCCTTATAGGAATTACGATACAAAGAAAGGATCATTTTTGTGATCTGAGTCTCTTTGCTATTAGAGTACCACCTTTGATGTGGGAGACCAAGGTTCAAATTTTGACTGTTACCTACCTTACAAATAGGGGTCCTTAGACAAAGACCCCCCTAACACATCACTGTCTATACCTCCAATGTGCCAGTGCAGATGAGGCCCTGAGGTTAACAAGATCCCTGTCAGATATCTTGAGGAATCAGGACAATCTGACGATAAATGGGCTACTGGAAGAAACATTTGATGGACTACAAAAGATCATCTGGAATTGATGGAATGCTACTACAACAGTAGACCGAATGAGAGGGGATATTGGATCACAGAAGACCTGCACTCTAACTGAGAAACAGCTAGTTACTCAACATTTCAACACAGCAAAGAAGAAGCTGCTCTCACAACTTGACTCAACTCAACAACACATTAGATGGACTACACATTACATCCCAGACTCAAGAAGACCCAGAAAAACAAACTAGATGTTCAGCCACACCTGAAACTGAAACGTCACTGCCACAGCCTCCATTACAGAGCACAGTAGGTGATATGAGGTATAAGATCATTGATAAACTAGCTATAATCAACCCTCGAGGTGAATTACCAGGGGAGAGGTATCATCAGATAGTATGCTAGAAAATTCCAAAAGAGCCCTCACGAAATCCCTACTACTGCCATAACTCAAACCAATGAACTGGTACAGATTACAGCATCTGCAATCTCAGAGATGTATGGCTACACAATCAGAACAACAGCAGTATATCCTCACCCACACTGGCCAAAAATGAGGTTAATATCAAGACAACTTGTAGAGGTTAGTCAGTTAGTGGAATTTATTTATTCAATGTATATCCCGCCCTTCTCCGAATGGACCCAGAAAGGTGTAAAGCTTAGGGATAAAATTTGGCTACTCAAAAAACGCAAGGGCCTAACTCCATCTGAAGGCCTCAAAACTACTAAACAAAGATGCACTGCACTGCATACCAGGCTGATAAATTAGAAAAGCAGAGGCCAAGAAGATAAATGCCCTTTTTCTCCAAAGAACCATTCAAATTGCATTCCAATTGTGGTGCAATAACATAGTAACACGAAAGCCACCAACAGTAGAAGCTGAACTGACTAAAATGACATATGGGAGACAGAGAAGACACACAAAAGGGCTGCAGGCCTGAGAGCAGACCACAGTAATCTCCCAGAACAGGATTCACAGTCCTTATAACAGTAGCAGAGCTGGATAGCACCCAGCCCAGAAATAATCCAGACCTAATGGTTAAGAAACTAACAGCAGTGGATGAATGTCTAGCAGTATGGTAGGGTGAAAAACAGGCACACTGGATGTGCAGTTTCCAGCCTCCGGAGGACCTGGGGGGATGGGGGAGACTGTTTTCACCCTCCCCAGGCTCCAAGAAATCCATGTGCGCAGGCGCAGGGGGCAGCGGGAGATGGGGTTAGCGCACGCATGTGCAGGTGGGCACAACACGGGAGGGCATTGAATTACGGGTGTGGGCAGGCACATGCGTGCAATAACACGTACATGCTTTTGGCACCTGAGAGAAAAAAGTTTCACCATCACTGCTATAGTTGTTCAATAATAAAATTAATCCTCTAAAACACAACTTGCCTAATAATTGTGCACACAGTATATGTCTACAGATTCTTCAACTACAAATGGTATTATGCTTTTCTGCCTTATTAAATTCTGTTTGAAATTAAAACTAATAAAATCTATAGTCTAATCCAATTTACTGTGTAACAACTCTACATAGGGTCTGAATTATTTCAAAAAGTGGAAAACACTTTCAATTTGAAGTGTTTTTTCCCCCAGAAGGAAAGATATGTAATGAACCTAAATCTATATTTTCTGTATAAAAACTTTTCAAGTATATATATTTTTAATCTATTTTTGAGCTGTTCACACATTATCTTATAAAAAAAATGGAAAACAATGTTTTTTTGGCTTATGATATAATGTGCAAGTAACTTAAACATCTGCAATTTTTTCCAAAATTTCTGAAAAAAGAGTCTTTGCATCTTGCTTTAAATAAAGATTATAACTATTGAGTTGGAAAATTGTCTCTCTCTTGGTTCCTGAATTTTACAACGTTCCAACCTTGATCTGAACTTTTGGCTCCCGGTTAGTCTCACCAGCCCCACCCTGAAAACGCCATTTTGGTGGCATTAACTCTAACAGTTAAGATGGCTCAAGAAACAGCACTGACAAGTTTAGAACAACGGATGGCTTCTCTTGAAACTGTTATACAAACTTTGGTTCAAGAAATTCAGGCCCAGCGGGCAGAAAACATCATTTTCAAGAAGGAGCTATTGGACACACGGAAGCAAACGCTGGAAATCACACAGAAGACTGAAGAATTGGAAGGGGGGCTGGTGGGGGTTAAGGGAGAGATTAAAAATGTTACTAAAGAGGTTGAGGAAACAAGTGGGCATGTGTCTAGGATTGATATGGAAAGAATGACATATTTTTTGAGATTTCAGAATGTTTTTGAGCAACCTGGTGAATGCCTCCCTGATCTTATGAGCACAATTTTAGCAGACTATTTACAAAAACCTAAGGATGAGATCAGGGGGGACATTGACCTAGCCTATAGAATTAACTCAGCATATGCCAGGATAAATGAAGTGCCTAGAGAGATACATGTGAAATTTGTTAGAAGGTCAACCAGAGAGGAAATCCTGAGGGCGCAGAGAGAGAACCCTTTAATTTACCAACAAAAAACGGTCACTATCTTGAAGCAGATTCCTAGAAAGATTCGAGAAGCAAGGAGGAAATTTTCCTTCTTGTCTAAAATTTTATTTGATCATGGGATTTGGTTCAAGTGGGTGACACCCGAAGGGATGCTGGTGTTCTGGGAAGGAGGAAGAGTGAGGATTAAAACAATTGCTGAGGCGGAAGCCTTTCTTAAAAAACATTCCTCTGCCCTGGGGGAAGATCCAGGGGGGACGGAGGGGGCCACGGCCCCGCCCACTGGGGGCCAGGGAGGAGAAAAAGAAGATACAATAGCCAAGAGACTTAGATCGAAAAAATAACTTTGCCTTGATTTTCCTGAACAATTTTGCATAATATTTTCTGGATTTTTTGTAAATGTCTGACAGCATGGAATTGAGAATTTAGGTATATGTACTTGCTTTTACCTTGTAGTGTTATGAAAAAAAAATTTTTTTGTTATTTTTTTATTGTGTATTTTGAGGTCTCGGAAGGGCCGACGACTCTGACGTGAATGCTCTCAAAATTTCTTTGTATCCCTTACCCTACCCTATAGAAAAAATGTAAAACCAATAAAACTTTTTCAATATAAAAAAATAAAGATAAGCCATCATTAAATGATAAACCAAAACAGACATGGGGGATGTGAGCTCTGAAGAGGTCACATGAACCCGGTCTGATAAACTGTCTCCAAGATCTGTTTTTGGAGGGGGGGGCAAGAGGGGGCAGCATCTCATCAGACCTGCAACCGGTCCCTCGTAGGTCAGGGATTTGCCCTCTGAATCAGAGCCAGGGTGGCAGCACGGCAACATGCTGCACAAGAAGCTGGCTCCAGGCCAAAAGCAGTTGAACAGGAGCGTGCAGAGACGAGGTGAAAGCTTGGTAAGATCTATTAACCCACAGTTATAAACCAGAATTTGGAAAAGGCAAAGAACCTTGAGAACATAAATAATATTGATGGACAGATTGGGATCTTTGCAAAAAGAAAGAAGGGGAAAAATAGAGGTTTGAATCACCAGCCCAAAAGAGAGTCATTAAATAATTTGGAGAAAGTAAAGAAATGACAAACCCACTCAAACACAAACTCTAAATTTGATTTTGGACTTGAAAAGATTGTGTTTTTAACAACAAGACCAAGATGGCTCCCATCACTCTTCCCCACAGCAGCTGAAGTAGATAAATTTAAGGTGGTCCTGAACTCGGAAATAAGAACTGTATAACTAATTGTAACTTTGGAACTGGACATCATGGAAAGCAGGGAATTTGAAGAACTATGTGAACTTATAAAAAATATGCATAAATCATTAAAATTAAGTCTAAATAGAATTCTGAACCCAGAGAAGCAGGTATTTAAAGAAGAAAGGGGGTAAGATGGTGAAGGGGTAGGAACGGGGGGAAATAAAAAACAGACAAAAAACTACATAGGGCGTAGTAGTGGTGTAGGGAAAATGTGGGGATGTGTCCCAACAAAAGGGAATAAAAAGCAGACAAAAGATGTTTCGGAGGTTGAAAGTGGCATAAGAAAAATTGAAGTAGGTGGTTACGTCCCAACAAAGAGAAATATAAAAAACTTTCTGACAGTGGTTTGGGGAAAATGGGTGGATGTATCAAAACAAAGAAAAGGGAGAAGGCAGGAACAGAGAAGTGGGACAAGAGATTTACTAGGAAAAAATCAGACAACTAGAAATTGTTATATGGGAAAATACAAAGCTAAGATAAGGAGTTTATTCCTAAATATGACAATAAAATGGAGTTGCCACCTGATTGAATACGATAATGGAAAAATAATTAAACAAAGATTAAAATATATGGAATATGGATAAATATGAAACTGAGATGGGGAGATTGTAAAGCAGAGGTTTGTGATTCACTTTTATACCTGATAATGAAACTGAGTTGCTAATCGATTGAATATGACAATAGAAGGCAGTTAAGCATGGGTTAAAATATATGAAACATGGCCATATATAGAACTTTAAAGATGATGAACAAAGTGAGATGTGTACCACTTGCTATTCTAGATAGTAGATTAAGGAAACTGTAATGAACATTGAACAGTAAGGATTGCCATTTATAGACAATTAAGGGTGATCTAATCCAAGATATGGTAAAATGGAGAGGGAACATGAAATATACTTACAGTGGGAAACTATTGTGATTTAAAGACAGAAGCACAAATTGGGGGTGCGTAAGGATGTATAATTATATAAATAGAATGATGAGAATAGCTTGGAATTGTAACCAGGTCTTCATCTTGGCCAAAACTAGGCCGTGTGTGTGTGTGTGTGTGTGTTAAAAGCACAATGACTATATATGTATACTTTTTTGTTCTATTTTTTTTAAAAAAGGAGGAAGATGCATGTTAAAATAAAATATGTATATTGAAAAGGAATTATAAATACCATCAATATAAAATGGAGCTCGCTCAGAAGCTGAAATACACCAAGAAAATGGGATGGAGAGTGTGAAGCAAAAGAGAGAGGAAAGGGAAGAAGAGAGAGATAGGAGAGAGGGCGGGGGAGGGGGGAGGAGGAAAGAAAGGAGGAGTGGAAAGGGGAGAGAGGAGAAGGAGAGAGGAAGGGGAAGTAGAGAAGAGAAGAATGACAGGGAAGAAAGGAGGCAGAGAGGGGGAGGAGAGAGGGAGAAGAATGACAAATATGGTGTATGGCAAGCAGAAGAAGCAATAATCATTTTTGGGAGTTGATGGTAAGAAGATATGGTGTAAACATTTAATAATACAATACGATGTTGGCTATGTAATAGTATACATGTGATTATATGTTATGAAAATGAAAAAATAAAAAACTTTAAAAAATGAATTGTATCTATAAACTGCCCAAGATATAGGAATCTGGGCAGTGTATAATAGCAAACAAAGCCACAACAAAAACATCACAATGAAAACTATCAAAATAAATGGAACTGTGAAAGCATAGTACACAACTAATATTCCTAATAACTTACCATGTATGGTTTCTTAATAAATTTTCTGAAAGGCTGACTTGGGAATCTTGGTGATTTCTGGTATTTGTATGTTTGAGCATTTCGAAGCTTTACAAAGCTACTATTTTGTGCATGCCTAAAAAAAAAAAAATTCAGTGTTTATCAATTTAAATAAATTTATTTAAATTAGCCCAGTAATATACAATTTAAATCAAACATAATTTATGAAAACTTTGATAAATTCAACAGTCAACTGATATGTCTAACAAATATGCTAATCATAAAATATTCTTGCTTGTGCAATATTCCATATATTGAGATTTAGTATATTACAATGTTCAAGCACCGTTAAGTATCGTATTTTTCGGAGTATAAGATGCACCTCCCCCCTCCCAAAAAGTGGGTGAAAATTTAGGTGCATCTTATAGACCAAATAGGGGTATTTTTGGCCTCCTGAACCCTCCACCCGTCATGTTTTCGTCTTCCCCAACCCCTAGAAGAACTCTGTAGTGCTCTGCACATCCTGTTTTTGCCAAAAACAGGCTTGTTTTGGGGGCTCAAGCCCTCCGTGCATCATGTTTTCGTCTTCCCAGGCGTCCAGAAATACTATGCAGGCCAAAATTGGTTGTGTTTTTGGCAAAAACAGGTTCATTTTTGGCAAAAACAGGGCATGCGGAGCACTGCACAGCACTTCTGGGAGTTTGGGAGGGTGAAAACGCAACGTGTGGAGGGCTTGGGAGGCCAAAAATGGGCCCATTTTTTACAAAACAGGCTGTGCAGAGCACTGCAGAGTGCTTTTGGGGGCCAGGGACGGCAAAAATGCGATATGCAGAGGCCAAAAACTATTTTTTCTTGTTTTCTTCCTGTGACTTTAGGTGTGTCTTATAATCCATTGCTTCTTATAGTCCAAAAAATATGGTATTTGCACAAAGAAATGCACTAATATTTATTCTGTTCTGAAATTTCAGTTTACAGAGTTCAATGTAACACTCTAAAATAATCTGTTTTAGAAGATTAATATTTTTTCATTATTCTATATCAAATTATTATTGCATACTAAGACATCATAGTACAACTTTATCCATATGAAATTAATTAGACCAATTCCGACAACTCCATTAGACAAAAGCTGTTCATGATCAAAGGTGAACCAAACATTCCATAAATGCAATCTGAGATGTTAGTGATTCAAAGATACACTATAATTATTCAAATATAACATGAATGCCAAAACTCCTGGCAAAATATCAAATTAAACAAGAAATAGTTTTGGATGATTTCTCATTTGGAAAGGAACTGAAATAGGAAAGCAGCCACCAGCAATCTTTTTCTATGGCCTCATAAATAGATGTTAAATGGATATGAATTCAACAGTTTGGGCAATTCATCTTGTAAAAATAACGGGGCATTTTTTTACACACTTAAAGCATCAATTTTAATGACAGCCACTTTATTGTATTAAAAACAATTTTGTTCAGAATTTGTGAATAAAAATTTAAGACAATCAAGAAGGCAATTATCTTAAATTTACTAGGTAAAATGAAATAAAACAAAATTTCAGGAAACCAATGATTGATAAATTTACCTGCATTCTAGTAGCATGACATGGCAAATATTTACAGTGAAAAGCAGTGGAGGCCAATGTCGAAATTCAGGTGCAACAGCAAATCATAATACCTAACAACATAATAACTAATAATTCTAAAAAAGGTAGCACTGACTGTGCTTGACAAATAATATAGCATCTGTCAAACGGGCATGGAATGATTGTATTCCTCCTAGTACAGTGATGGCAAACCTTTTTTGGTTCACGTGCCAAAAGCGGGGGAAGTGCAGGGGGGTTGTGCGCTGGCGTGCCACGCATGCACGCGCTTCTCCCCCTCTTGTTTGCTCGTAGGGTCATTTTCCGCCTTCAGGAGCCTTCAGCCCTAAGGAGCATTCAGGCAAGCCTCTGGAGGGTGAAAAATGGTCTCAAAAGAAGGCTGAAGTGAGCTGGACATGCGCGCTGCAGCTGACAGGGCAATGCCTCATGTGCCCTAACAAATGGCTCCGGGTGCCACCTGTGGCACCCGTGCCATACGTTCGCCATCACTGTCCTAGTATATACAGTATTTATACTGAAGGATAATCTGAATTCAAAAAATTAAAACTAGATGGCTTGGTTCTGGAAACTCTGAATCTGTAATAAATTTATTTAAATAGTGAATGCTCTGGCCTGAATGTGGATGACAAATACAGAAAGCCAAGAATGACTCATAGTTTAGCAAAGAGACAGAGTCTACATGATCATTCATCATCCAGAACAGCTTTGCCAGATAGAACTTTGCTACTATTACCACTGAAAATAAGCTATATTTTCTTATAGTGTTATAAAATTAAACTGTGGAATAAAGATAATGGATGGCGAATTGTGCGTCTGAAAGATGGTAGCAATGCAGTAAAGCCAAAAGCTAAAAGAGATACACATATATGAAACATACTTGCCAAGGGTATTTGAATGACTGGTTAACATTTTTCACAAAATAGGGATATAGTTAGTGGTCCCCCAGAATTATGTCTAGCTGATGCTTTTTAACATATCTATAAATTGACTGGATTCAGGCATGAGAAGTAGAATGGCCAATGGTAAATTGGATGCGTGAAAGGTTTGGGAGGCCTACAGAGTGCTCCTAGGGTCTGGAGAGGGCAAAACCAGGATGCATGCGGGGTTCAGGAGGGCAAAAACAGGATGCACAGAGGGTTTGGGAGGCCTGCAGAGTGCTTCTGGGTGTTGAGAAGGGCAAAAACTGGATGTGTGGAGGCCAAAACCTTTTTTTTCTTGTTTTCCTCTTTGAAATCTAGGTGTGTCTTATAGACCGAAAAATACAGTATGTCCACTTCCTAAAGTTATGGCTACTGCATCACTTCTGTGGTTGCATGATTGCAATTTGGGACTTGGCAATCTATTTGCCCTTACGACTAGTTGCCAAGTACCCTACAATCATGTGACTTCCATTTGCAATTTTCCTTGCCAGCTTCCCCAAAGTCAATGGAGAAGCCAGCAATGAAGTCACAAACCACTGTTGCCTTCTGCAAACTTTCTTTCATCTCTGGTAGCTGGCTGAAAAAGCTCCATGCCAAAATCCAAGCATGATTTTGGCATGGAAGGTTTTCAGTCAGTCCCTAGAGCCCAGGGGACTCTCTCGACCCAGAGCTTTTTTGGCCAACCTCCAGAAACAAGAGGGGGGAAACAGAGATTTGGATTGCTGCATTGAGGCTTGGATTTTGACATGGACCTTTGGCAGCCAACCCACCGAGACGAGAGGGAGTCCCCTTGGCATGCGGCAGCAACTTGTAGTGCAGCAGATTTCTGCATGTATGCTTTGATTTCTACACAGATTCCTGCTTGGATTTTGGCATGGAACTTTTTCAGCCAGACCCCGGAAACAAGAGGAAGTCCTTTCTACTCTGGAGGCTGGGCTGAAAACATCCCATGGCAAAATCCAAGTACAATTTTCAGCCATGGAGGATTTACAATGTCAGGATGGAAAGACTTGAGAACGTCTCGACTTTGGAGCTTCAAATCCAAACAATTCTAATGCCCTCATGCACTCTCTGCAACACCCCCAGCCACACTGTTGCTAGCTACTTATACTCTGTGGAAATAGGCAGCCTATGGTATCAAAAGTCGCTGAGAGGTCTAATAGGACTAGGATAGAGGAATACCCTCTATCCCGCGCCCTCCAAAGATCATCAACCAACGCGACCAATGCCGTCTCGGTGCTGTGACCGGGTCGGAAGCCGGACTGGCGCGGGTCTAGATAATCAATTTCCTCCAAGTGTCGTGGAAACTGTTGGGCTACCACACTCTCAACAACCTTCACCAAAAAGTGAAGGTTGGAGACCGGACAATAGTTCTCTAATAATGCCGGGCCCAGGGACAGCTTCTTGAGGAGGGGCCTCACTACCGCCTCTTTCAAGACCCCTCACTCAAAGATGCGTTGACAATGCCCTGGAGCCAGCCTCATGTCGTCTCCCAGGATGCCAGTACAAGCCAGGAGGGACAAGGGTCCAATAAACATGTGGTCACCCTAAGTTTCCTTGACAACCTGTCCATATCCTCGGTGGTAACAAAGTCAAACTCCTCCCAAGAAGGAACCTCAAGACTAGTCTCGGACAGTCCCACAGGACCACTGGCGATGGAGGGTAGCTCATTCCGAATCCGAGTGATTTTCTCCTGCAGATAAATCCCAAATTCCTCTGCTCGCCCTTGTAAAGGGGCTTCCCACGGCCTCTGACGAAGGAGGGAGCGGGTCACCCCAAACAAGGCGGCAGGGCGGTTATCTGCGGATGCAATAAGGGTGGCACAGTACTCCCGTTTGGCCACCCTAATCGCCACTAAGTATGCCCTAATATGGGTTCTCACTAGTGTTCGGTCGGCTTCGGAGCGAGAGGATCTCCATCTGCTCTCTAGGAGTCTCTTGTGGCGCTTCATCCCCCGAAGCTCCTCAGTAAACCAGGGAGCCTGGGTGATTCGACGCCGCAAGAGAGGCCGCAAGGGCGCGACTCGGTCCAAGGCCCCCGTGGCCGCACTTAACCATGTGGCCACTAGGTCCTCAGTCGAGTCGCGAGGCAGGGTCACAGGAATTGGCCCAAGCTCCCTCTGGAACCTTTCCGGGTCCATTAGAAGCCTGGGGCGGAACCATCTAGGAGTATCCGGTTCCGCCTCCCCGCGGTAAGGTGAAGCGATTGGAAAGTCTAGCCGAAGGAGAGCGTGATCTGTCCATGACAAGGGAGTGATGACTAGATCCCCTATTCCCAGATCACAACTCTACTGTCCCGAGACAAAGATCATATCCAGCGTGTTTCCCCCCTCGTGAGTGGGGCCTAAAATACCTGGGTCAGGTCCATGGCCGTCATGGAAGCCATGAACTCCCGAGCTACTCCAGATGCTTCGCCCGCCGACGGCAAGTTAAAGTCCCCCATGACTATCAGTCTGGGGGGTCTCAACTGCCGCCTCGGCTATCACCTCTAGGAGCTCGGGCAGGGCTGTTGTTGTATAGCGAGGAGCCAGGTATACAACTAACACGCCCAATTGCCTCCCTAGGCCCCAGCTCACGCAGAGAGATTCACACCCAGTTGTCTGAGGGACTGTGGTCTCCTTCGGCTCGAGACCTTCCTTAACTATAATCGCCACTCCCCCACCCCTCCCTAGGGCTCTAGGCTGATGGAAGGCGCGGTAACCTGGTGGGCACATGTCCACGAGGGGTAAACCCCCTTCGTGGCCCAACCAGGTTTCCGTTACACCCACCAGGTCCGGGTCCCCCTCTGACACAAGGTCATGGATGAGGGGGGCTTTCTGAACCACGGACCTGGCATTGCATAACATCAGCCTAGGGCCCCGGGTCTGTGATTCCTGCCCACCTAGTCTGCGATGGGAGGGCGGAGAGTTGGAGCACGTGACCGCCTGTATCCAGCGGCCACGGTCTTCCAACCGATGATGCCTATCATCGGTTGGAAGACCGCCTCCCACCACCCTTGCCCCTCCCTAAGACCGAATCGATGGATAAAACCTCAGTGGAAACGACCCCCCCTCCCCCTTCCTCCGTAGTCCTACTTCCGCCTGCCGGCCCAATCGTTTGCCGTCCCCCCCCTGGACTATTTCCCCCACCCACCCTGGAGCCACCCTGGAGTCCTCCTCCTCCCCTGAAGAGGGCCACAAAGCCCTGGCTTGACCATGCAAATGTTTTTCCTCCCAGAGGAGCAAATAGACCCTCTGGAGGTACAGACTCCAAAGTACGGAGGTCTTCAACTTACGCTTGACCCGATCACCTTTCCCTTACCCGCAAACTCCCCCTCCATTTGCAGCCTTTGCTTGATTCCACCCCTCGCCCGAATTAAATCTTTAGGGTAAAACCCACAGAGATACGCAAGCACGCCAGCAGCGCAATTTAAGTCTCTGTGCTACCCAGCTCACATTGTGCAACAATAGCGAGGAACACGACGGAGCTTGAAAGCTAAGTGGCACGCCTCGTGGCCCAACACTGCCCACCCCATCCCAATTGTAAAGGCAGCCTGCCTGCTTCCCTTCCCCCATCCCTTTAGCGAGGAATGCGATGGAGCTTGAAACGTAAAAGGCGCACCTTGCTTCTTGCCTGCCCCAGAAAATAATAAGCCCTCCCCCTCTTAATAAGCCCATGGCCATATTTCATGGGTCAAAAAAATATAAGACCCTGTTGTATTTTTGGGGAAACATGTGATAAATGTGATAAATATAAGTAATCCCCAGGTTATGAGCATTCCCTTAGCGAACGTTCAGCACCCGTAGCATTTCCGAACAAAGCCGGAAACTACGAATCTTGCCGCACCACAGAAGTTGTTCGCCTTGGTTCCAACCTCAAGAGGCTCCATTTCAGCCTGCAACAGGCCAGGGGAGGCCTGCAGAGGGCCGGATCCAGGCCCTAGAGGCTCAGATCTGGCCCTCAGAGGCTCTATTTCAGCCTGCACCGGGCTGGAGGAAGCCCGTGAAGAGCTGAACAGAGCGCTGGAGGAGTTCACAAGGCTGGAGAGGACACTGCTTGCTAGATCTTCATAAGGTAAGTGACCCAGCGTGGCAGGTTGAAGGGGGAAGCAATTTGGAGAGCATGAGGTGTTTCAATGGGTCAGAGAGGTCTTGGGTGATCTTAGGCAGGTGGCCTGTTCCATTGTTATTCCCCCCATGGCCTTACCCACCCTGAAATACCTCATGTGCACTTAACAAATCTTGCATTCGATTAGTGGGTGGGTGAAAGGAGGGAGTGATCTCATTCAAGATACAAGATTCACTCCTATGAATCCTCAGGTTACAAATGGAATGGGTGGGCTCCAGTCGAAGGTTACCTGCAAATAGAAATTTACATTTTCACCTCAACTAAAGCCAATTAGCACAAATCTTTGTTTTGGTAAATGAAGGGGAAAAGTTTAGATGGATTTAAGACAGTATCCTATCTCAGTTGCTTGGATTCACATTATTATATGGTTGAGGTCTAAATAAAACCAAGTATCTGCTGAAAGGTGAAAGAAAAAATGTCTAATGAAAAATGAACTACTTTTGAAGAGCTAGGATGCAGAAAGGGTTTTTTCACAGAGGCATAGGAGTATCAAAAATAAATCGGCACTGTCTTTGGAAAAAGCCTAAATTGGAACAACATGATGGATTCTACTCTGTGACCATTATCTCAAAGTATATTCATGACACCAAAAGAAAAAAAACTTTCATTTGTCTATGCAGGTGGGAAACGGCTATTTCAAACCATATACGAAAGAACAGAATGAATACATAATTTTGTACGCCATTAATCTGAATGCATTTTCTTCCTCAATTTTCAATATAGCAGATCAGATTTTTTACAACCAAACTAGTTCAGTTGTCGTCCATAGTCCAAACTACATCATGCTATTATATTACGGTAAGAGTATCAGAGGAAGGAAAAGAATAGTAAAAAGCTGATATTAAGATCAAAATTAATTTAAATCTATCTTCTAGCAATAGGATAGAAACCAAAGGAATACTATAAATTTTTATGTGGATTATGATACTTCACTAAAAACTGCAAAGGAAAAGAAAGAAAAGGTTACTCAAGCCATAACTTCAAGATACGCATCATAAAAATAGCATTAGAATGCAATAGTGTGGTTATCTAACTCCAACAATTATTGCTCTTGAGAATATCTACCTTTGTGGGACATTAATGTAAAATATATTTTCATCTTCATTCTTCAGTCTCTGTTTTCTTCGCCTCTCTATGTCATGTCTTAAATCATTTGGGTCCTCAAGAACTCTCACAACATTCTAAAAATAAAATAAATGGATTACTGAATTTTTATTTTATTTTTATTCTCACCTTACTTCAGTATAAGACCAGTAGAATCAGAATAAATTCTAATTATTTAGAATAAACTAAAGCAAATAAAGCAAAAAGTGTTACATTTCACAGAAATGAATATTTATTTATTTATTCAATTTCTATAGTCGCCCATCTCAATCCAATTAACTCTGAGCAACAAACAATATTACAATAATTAAAACCATAAAAACACAAAAAGGACGCTGGTACTTACCTGATACACCTCTTCTCATAGTGGGGGAGGAGTATCCAGGATGGGTTGACCTCGTTCTCTCATTGTTGAACGGAGTCCGATAAGCTCTTTAAGACATGCCCCTATCGCCAGGTTTTCCCCAGTTTCGACAAAGAACTCTATCAGACTCAATGTGTCATCCACTCAGGCCTTGTCGTAATTCTAACAAAAACTTTATTTAAACTTTAACAGAACCAGTTCCCCACAGCAAGTTATCTCAAGAGGACAATATAGGGGAGAGGCTGAATACTCCTCCCCCACTATGAGAAGAGACATATCAGGTAAAGTCCCAACGCCCTTTCTCCAAAATGAGGGGAGGAGTATCCAGGATGGGATGTACCAAAGCTCAAGATCCCTAGGGAGGGTTCTCACATGGTGTAAATGCACAACCTTATGCTAGGTGAGTTGCTTCTCCCACCATGTGAACAGTCTGTAATACCGTACGTCCGAATGATGTCTGTGCTGAGGCCAGTTTATAGTTCCTCACGAATGGTGAGGGGGAAGTCCAAGTAGCTGCGCTGCAGATCTCCATCAAGGAAGCTTGCGTGGGCCAGGCCGCTGAAGTGGCCAAGCTTCATGTGGAATGTGCAGTAATCGGCACCAGTGTCTACAGCCCTTGTGCTTGGTAGGCCATAGCAATTCAAAATTCAAATTCAAATTTATTAACCGCACCCTCTCCCCACAGGGACCCGGGGCGGTGCACAGGAAAAGCTAAAAACAATATACAATAAATACAAAATACATACTTTAAAATAAAATTAAACAGTATTACCCGTGCTAAAAATAATTACGATTAAGAACCCATTAAAATATTTGGAAACAATAGACAGAGAGAACTATTCAAGGCCGGCCAGTCGAAAGAAATAGGTCTTCAATTTTGCACGGAAGGAGCGGAGGTCAGTGGTCGTTCTAATATCAGGGGGAAGGTCGTTCCAGAGGGCCGGGCCCGCCACAGAGAGAGCCCTTCCCCTGGGCGTCGCCCGCTGACAAAGTCTAGTGGACGGCACCCGGAGAAGTCCCTCTCTGTGGGAGCGAATCGGTCGTGAGGATGTATGGGGCAGGATCCGATCTCGCAGATAGCTAGGTCCCGAGCCATGGAGCGCTTTGAAGATGATAACTAACACCTTGAAGCGCACCCGGAAGACGACAGGTAGCCAGTGCAGCTCGCGCAAGAGCGGTGTAACGTGGGTGAACCTGGTGGTCCCCATAATTGCTCGCGCGGCTGCATTCTGAACTAACTGAAGCCTCCGGGTGCACCTCAATGCAGGCCCATAACCATCTGCATATGGTAGTAGCCGTCACCTTGTTCCCCAAGGACCCGGGCTGGAACGAAATGAACAGGGCTTCTGACTTCCTGTTTGGCTCTGTCCTCTTGACGTAGATCCTCAGGGCCCTCCTCACATCCAAAGTGTACCACTTCCTCTCTAGCAGGTAAGAAGAGTTCGGGCAGACGTCAGGTAGTATCAATTCTTGTGACTGATGGAAACAGGAGCACACTTTGGGTATGAAGGAGGGGTCTACCCGAAGGACCACTCTGTTCTGGTGGAACACACATAGATCTTCCCTGGAGGACAATGCCTGTAGCTCGGATATCCGCCTGGCTGAGGTAATGGCCATCAAGAAGGCCACCTTGAGTGTCAGGAACTTGGGGTATACTGTACGAAGCAGTTCAAAGGGGGAATCTGTTAGGGCATCCAGCACCCTGTGCAAGTCCCAAGAAGGGTACCTGTGTACTGTGGGTGGTTTAAGGTTAAAGGCCCCCTTGAGGAACCGCCTGACCATGGAGTGGTTAGCCAGTGTCTGAGACCTACCTCACAGAAGCACCGACGAAATCCTGTCTCCTGATGGTGTTAGGAGCCAACGCTCTGTTCGGGCCCGCCTGAAGAAAATCCAGGACCTGGGGGGCTATGTCTCAAACCGGGTCCTGGTTCCTAGTGGCCCCCCATGGGTAAAAGGCGCATCACGTGAAGTTGTAGATGAGTTCTGTGGACGGCCTGCATGCCGCCTGGATGGTCAGTATGACCCTGGGGACAGAAGTTTCCCTCCCTCAGGATGCTCCACTCAAGTGCCAGGAGGACAGCTGGAGCCACTGAGGTTTCAGGGGCTGTGGTTGAGGGAGATCCTTTCCTGAGGGATTCTCCAAGGCTCCTCCATCGACAGGGATCGAAGGTCGGCAAACCAGGGCCACCGAAGCCAATGTTGGGCAATCAATATTACCTCTGCCCCCTCCCGCAGAATTTTCGGCATGACCCTGGGAGTCAATGGCAAGGATGGGAAGACGTAAAGGAGTCCCCTCAGGGCCACGGGCAGTGGAGAGCATCCACTCCCTGTGTTCTGCGATGGGTATCGGGAATAAAACCTCGGGAGCTGATCGTTAAAAGGGGTGGCGAATAAGTCGACCTTCAAGCGGCCGAAGCAGTCCACAATCACCCTGAAGATGGCTGGCTGCAGCTGCCACTCCTCATTGTACACCTCAGCCCGGCTGAGCCAGTCAGCCCTGACATTGTCCACCCCCGCTATATGCTCCGTGGTTATCGAGAGCGGGTTCCTTTTGGCCCAAAGCCACAGTCTTTGGGCCTCAGCTGTCACATTAACTTGTGGGTATGGTGATTGTCTCTGTCGTATCGCATGTTGGCCATCTACATAGGCTTTGACCTGTACATCTGTGTTTTCTTCATCCAATTTTATAGGATTGAACTTGAGGGATGTGCCATTAGCCTTTGCCTATAGAGCTTTGGCCCTTACTAGTTTCTCCATAGCTACCCGCTGGTGATGAAAAAAGGCAAGTTCAGCCTGAGCTTTGGTGTTACATAGGTTCGTGGCGGCTTCTGTGGCTACCACCTCTTCCTTCAGCGGCCTCTCTTTCCTTGCTACCTCTAGTCCTACCTTTGGCTGTAACGGGAAGATTGCTGCGAGACACTGGAATCTGCTCGAGATCAGGCTGGTTTTGGATAGAAGGATGAGGCCTTTTTGGAGACGTGAGAGGAAATTGCATGTGCCTGCTGAAATATTGTATACAAACAATGAGACACTTCAGTCGGATTTCTGTCCAGTGCAGTCTCCTTCTTCAGACAGGTTGGATAAAGTATTTGCTGCTTGAAATTTCTTGTTACATTCTTTGTTTAATGTCTGAATGCGCAGCATTTCCTTCTGAAGTTCTTCATCATCATTTATTTGTGACTTGATGTCACTGAGGCAGTCTCTATAACGTGTCCATTGCATGAAGAATTCGTTCATGTCCTCGTCCACTGAGTGGAGGTGTTTGGGTGATAGATCGTCTTCGAGTTTGTTGCAGAGATGCTGCAACTTCTTCCAGCGAATTTCATGCTTTTGATAAAGCCTGTCCCAATCCTGCAAGAGGTTTGTCCGTTTAATCTGTGTAGGTTTTCTATGCTCTCTTAGGTCATGGGCTATCTGAGGTACTTCTGCATTTTCTGATAGTTGGACATGCAATTCTGAGTTTGTGGTGGGTTCAGGCATGGGGACCGGCATTTGTGACCCTTTTGCCATGGTAGAAGGACGCTATCATTCTGTGACGAGGATGAGCTCAGAATATTTCTTGAATGTATTATTTATTTATTTATTTATTTATTTATTTATTTATTTATTTATTTATTTATTTATTTATTTATTTACTTACTTATTTATTTATTTATCGTATTTATAAGCCGCACCCATCTCACCACTTAGGGACTCGGGGCGGCGCACAGGGAATATAAAATATAAATATACATATATACAGGAATATAAGATTTCTTAAAAGTGAATTAAATTAAACCCACCCTGAGCTAAAACCCATATTAAAACCCCTGAATTAAAATTTTGGTCAACTAAAAGAAGTACAGTGTCGAGTAAAATCATGCCAGGCCGGCTTGTTGGAAGAAGTGCGTTTTTAACCGCTGGCGGAACAGGCGGAGGTCCGAGATGACACGGAGTTCAGGAGGTAGAGCGTTCCAGAAGGTTGGGCCCATCACGAAGAAGGCTCTTCCCCTGGGCGTCGCCAACCGGCATTGCCCGGTTGATGGCACCTGGAGCAGACCCTCTCTGTGAGAGCGTATTGGTCGTAGGGACGTATGGGGCAGCAGACGGTCTCGTAGGTAGCTAGGCCCCGTGCCATGGAGCACCTTGAAGATGGTCATCAAAACCTTGTAACGCACCCGGATGGTCACAGGCAGCCAGTGCAGCTCGCGCAGGAGCGGTGCTATGTGGGATTGCCTTGAAGCACCCATAATCACCCGCGCGGCCGCATTCTGGACCAACTGCAACCTCCGAGTGCATCTCAAGGGGAGCCCCATGTAGAGAGTGTTACAGTAGTCCAGGCGAGAAGTCACGAGCGCTTGAGTGACTGTGCGAAGGGCCTCCCGGTCAAGTAAGGGGCACAATTGGCGGACCAGGCGAACCTGGTAAAACGCCCCCCTAGCCACGGCCGCCACCTGGTCCTCCAGGGACAGCCGGGAATCCAGGAGGACTCCTAAATTGCGCGCCCTCTCCACAGGGGCCAGTACTTCGCCCCCCATGGCCAGTGATGGCGTCAACTGGCTAAACCGGGAGGCCGGAAACCACAGCCACTCGGTCTTGGACGGGTTGAGTTTGAGTTTGTTGCTGCCCATTATGAATTCTTGGAGTTCAATTCACTTGTTGGCCACTAGGGTGCATTGCATAACTTTGTAGACACAGACGCAGTTAAATCTTGAGCCAGTGAGATTTGAACTGCCAAGCTGCAGCTAGCAGTCAGCTGAAGTAGCTTGCAGTACTGCACTTTAACCACTGTGCCACCTCGGCTCTAGTTGAGAAGGCTATTCTGCTGGTTAGGTTTGTCAAGCTGACTCTCCAGTTTTGGAATTCCTAAGGGTCTTTACCCGAACTTGGAGTCTGTCCTGGACCTGGCTAGCTTGGTACCTTCTAAAGGGTTTGTGTTTTTCCCAAATGATTCATAAACAATCATAACCAATCAACAAGAACATAACTTTAATCTCTTCAGCTGAACTGTATCTGCCTATTGGCCCTTTGGCTGCCCAAAGGCTGGGATGGTTGGGGCCTCTTTTTCAGGACAACTTATCAATAAGGTTCAACGGATTTGAGAGGTCGGTTCTGGGCTAGCTTACTTCTTTCTCATTCAAGTTTCGTTTCCATGGAGATCTTTCCATGAGGCTTTTACAACCACTTAAGGAGTAAGGCTTGGAATCTGCTTTGCTTCTCTTTCTTTGTTAGGCCACATGTTTGGCCTTAACAACAGATCAGATTATATAGGTTGGGAAGATCATGCTTTATCATGTGATTCCTGGGTCCCATCCCCTGGAACTCAATTAGAGGAAAACAAGGTGAGCTTGCTTTCAAACAAGGAGAGAGGAAACATGCTTTTCTAACTTTGTAGGATCTGCTTTCTCAGTGTATCAGAGAAGAAACAAGAGTCCAGCACATTCTTCCATAAACAAAAACAGGCTCTTCAGAGCAGATTGAATCAGCTAGGTTGTAGACACTGCATTTCTCATGCAACTCTTGGTCCCCTTTTTAACACATTTTCTTAATCACAACAGCGTCCTTCATCTCACAAGAGATAATCAGCCTTTTTCACTGAAACAGGATGTTTCTCTTTGCTCCAAGAGGGGGTGGGGGAGATCCTGGCAGCTGTTTTCGGTTAGAATGCAAACAGAGTTTGGGATTCAACTTCAATGTCCCTTTTACTCGAGGGGAGCTCAAATAACACCATCTTTTTACTGTTCTGCCTCGGGTGGTTGCCCCACCTCCAGACCTGCAGAGGTAGAAGGGATCCTCCTCTTTGATTGCATCAGGCTCTAGTCCAGGAGAAGCCTTCTTGCTGTTGGCCTTATGGCAGATGCGCCCTAGGGCTTTATGCCTCTGCCTTTCATATTTAGAGGCAGGTTTGGGAGGCTTGGAACCACAACTTGCCTCTTTAGCCGCCCTGGAGGAGGTGTGCTTCATTTTGCTCTTTGCATTGCCACCCCCACCCTTGGATGGATCTTCAAGGGTAAGGTCTAACCTGATTGGGGTTCTTCTGCCAGCTGTAGAAGTAAGGAATTGATTCCTGCCTGTGTCCTCTGAGCTGCAGGCAGCCGCCATCTTGGGTCACGTGGGGACTCCCCCCCTTCTTTTCAAAATGGCACTGCGCGGCAATTACAAACAGCCCTGCTGGTCAGGGCTTTGAAAAGCAGCTTGTGCTACTAAGAGCTGCGGCGCTCTCTCCTGTGGCCTCCTGCTGTTATCAGTGGCTTTCTGAGAGCCTTGCCACCCCCTCCTCCAGCCGCTTTGCTTTTTCTTATTTAAAGGGGAAGACTTTTCGTAAAAGGAAAGACTTTCCTTAAAGGGAAAGACTTTCCTTAAAGGGGAAGCCTCAGCAGAGATCTGAGCCTCTTTGCCCTGTCTTGGCTTCTCTGGCTGGTCAGACACTCACAGAAAAGGATTGAGTAGGGCTTGCATAAATCGTGATAGCGAGGGTGCCGGAACACAGGATGACACAACTCTTCAGTTGAGGAACTGAGTTGGAAACTGGGGAATACCTGGCGATAGGGTCATGTCTTAAAGAGCTTATCGGACTCAGTTCAACCAATGAGAGAACGAGGTCAACCCATCCTGGATACTCCTCCCCACACTATGGAGAAACAAGAATTATCATAATAATTACATGGGACCCCTAACAGGGTTCCATCACAACTTATATATTAGAGTTACTGCATTAAAAAATTCTCATTCAACTATTAAAATCAAATTTGGTGAACTTGAAATTTTCAGCCAAAACTACCTCACATGTTTGAAAACAGAATTACATACATCCATTTCAGCTCTTTGGGAAGCAATTGGAATAAGAAATGCAATTCTATAAACAATAAAGTTACAGCATTGTTTCAATAAGATAGGGTTACATGCTGAACAAATAAACATATTATGAAATCATTAAACTAAGACACTTTATTTATTGCTGAAAATATATTTTTTCATTAGGAGATAAATATACATACCTGTCCAGACTCACACGAATTAGCTCGTTTGTTCTGAAGTTCTGCCAGAGACATATCAATTCTTCTAATGACCAAGAAAATAATTTCAATAAGCTATATGGAAAAAAAATTAACTATAACAGATACTAAATTACGCAAAATAATGCAACCTGCTGCGGGTCTACTTTTAAAAAAAATCTCAGGGTCCATGTTGATCACGGTGCAGGAATGCATTTAGACCATTCTGAACATGAATAGAAAAGGATGGATATAACTAGATTATAGAAATAATTAGGAACAGCCAGAAAATGATCCAATAAATGTTCTTAGTGGAAAAGACAGAAATCACATGCTGGAAAGTTTGCAGAATTATTTGTTGTTTAATCAACCAAAATGAATTTTATGGGTTGAATAAATTTACCGTACCTGTGAATCTCTGGATCCAAATGCTGTTTAACTTCATTTGCCCGTGATATGTCTTTTATTTTTGAGAAGCGCTCATTTAAAGTCAAGTCAGAAGATTTAAAATAATTTGCTGTGAAGACAATGAAGAAAAAAACGCTAATTCTACAAGCAGTAATATTGTTAGCAAATGGAATCTCCAACATGAAGATTGTAATATCTTAACCCTTGTAAATTTTAAAGCCATATATTCCTTAATAAATTTGCAATGGTAGTGTACAGCAAACTCCTATTTTATTTCAATATAGCCTTCACAATCTATTCCATAATCCTTTCATCTCCAGGGGCCCATATAACCTTTACTACTTAGGCAGCCAGATCAAAGTGCAGAAAGATCAAATTGATATACACTTCAGTTAAAATTCTCTCAAATTAAAAGAGAGAGAGAGAGTTACTGTTACTGTTTATTGGACATATATGCCGCCCTTCTCCCGAAGGACTCAGGGTGGCGTACAACATACATAATACAAAAGTTGTATTTTTGTGTCTTCTGTGCCCATTAGTACTCAACTAATTTAACTTAACTAACTTAATTTGAGATATATATATATATGTTTCCACAACACCCTGTTAAGGCCCCAATTAAGGGAGGAAGCACACTGCTTTTCCATATATATATATATATATACATACTGTGTATATATACTGTGTGTGTGTATATATATATATATATATGAGATGAGGGGAGGAGACTTTAAAAAAAATTAACACGTATATATATATATATATATGTGTGTGTGTGTGTGTGTGTGTGTGTGTGTGTGTATGAATATATATATATATATATATATAATGAAGAATAATTATCACAGCTCCTGTTCAGAGGTCCCTTTAAGGGGAGGAGACTCAACGTCATCCCTCTCTGCCCTTTGACTCAACCCAGAGTCATCCAGACAGAGAACCAAATTAGATTACTGCTGTGTGACATTTTTTAAATATGTTAGATTTTCCTGTAAATTGGCTGATATATCAGGGATACCAGATAGCTCAAGGCATAGAGAACTTGCCTCAAATGCTGGAAAGCCCTGGTTCAAATCCCAGTAGAAGGAGTATGGCAAGCTGAAGAAGGCTAATAAGCCTGAAATGGATCCATCCTGGTCTCTTTATTTTCAGCCCTTAAAAAATCTAACATATATATTATATATATATGCGCATGCTGGCATGGCTGGCTTCGGGGATTTTCCCGTGTATATAGCATGGAGATGTTATTGCAACGTTTCGACAAGATCTCACTTGTCATCATCAGGCAGGCTTCTGTCTTTTTCGCAAAAAAGCAAAGGCCCAGGCCTGATGATGATGGGGGTGATCCCATCGAAACGTTGCAAAAACACCTTTAATTTTACACGGGAAAAGACCCGAATAAACCAAAATCTACATACCTATACCCGTGAAAATCTACGAAAACAAATGTATATGTATATGTATATGTATATATATGTATATGTAGGTCTTTGGTTGTTCAGGTTTTCTCCCGCGTAGAATTGGAAGTATCTTCACAACGTTTCCATGAAGTCTCATTCATCATCTTCAGGCTGGTGCTTCCGGCTTGGTGCTTCCAGGAGCAATGTGAGATCTCAGCCGGTTCCTCTTTTTAACTGCCAGTGGGGGTGTGACCTGATGGGGTGGGAGCTTGGCTGCATTCTGATTGGGTGGAGGTGTGTTCTGATTGGTAGGGTTTTTTGGCTGTGCTCTGATTGGATGGGAGTTTGGCTGTGCTCTGATTGGATGGGGGCGTGTTCTGTTTGGGTGGGGGCCTGGTTGTGCTTGTGTTAGTCCGAGTTGCAGAGGGATTTGACCTGGTGAGCTGCGTTACTGTTGTTTGGCTTCGCGTTTGTGGTCGTGCCACATCTCCGTGGTGGGCATCAGTTTGCTTCATGTATGGATTGGAGGGGTTTAAAGTGGCTAATAATGCAGCTGTGGTCTGGCTTCTGGTTTGTGGTCGGGCTTCTGGTTTGTGGTCATCATCGGTGTGGGTTTGGGCTTGCTTTTTGCATGGATGTGTGATAGTGACATCCTGTGTGGTTTTCGTGAGTGTGGGTCTAGTATCATTCTTTGTGTTAGGGACTCGTTTGTCAGTGAGGGCGGGTTTCCAAATAGCTCGTAGGCGGGAGGTATCACCTCGTTTATTCATGCTGTGTGGCCGTTTTTCTATCTCAATACCTTCTCTGATTATTCTGTTGTTAAAGTGTTCAATTTTGGCAATAGTTCTGGTCTTTTTAAAGTCTATATCATGTCCTGTGGCTTTGCGGTGTTGGACCAGGGAAGAAGTTGGTTCCTCCTTTCTGACCTCCTTTCTGCCCACCACGGAGATGTGGCACGACCACAAACGCAAAGCCAAACAACAGTAACGCAGCTCACCAGGTCAAATCCCTGCGTATGCTGGTATTGCTGTCTTTGGGTATTTTCCCGTATATATAGCATGAAATTGTTATTGCAACGTGGGTGTGTGTTAGTTTTATGAGCTGAATGGTTTAAAGGCTCCTACCTGATATGCAATACAGCCCCGGTTCGAATCCCAGTAAGAGTATGACTAGCTGATGAGAGCTAAAAAGCTCGAAATAGATCTATCCTAGTCTCTCTGATTTATTTATTGATCAGCTCATAAAACTAACACACATATTAAAAAATTAACACATCGGAACTCATGGCTTTCTGTCTAGATGGTCTCTGGTAATGAGCCGAAAGGCAGACAGACACACACACACACACACACACACACACACACGTACAAAGCCATCATATCTCAACTTCAATTGTTTAAAAAAAATCCCACCACCTCTAATTTAAAAAATGAAATAGTCTTTTTTGAATTTTTTGATAGTAAACTCATACTACTTTATGCAACAGCTGCAACATTTCACATGTCTTGGATTACCTTGGTTAATGACATACAAAATATTTTGATTACTAGACAGTGATGATACCACAAAAAACAGGATGTTTTTCACTTTCTGTAACCACCTTTAACTTGGTGGATAATTGTGATGATTTCCTGAGCAAATTCTTTTGATGGGTTTTGTTCTACCTTCTGTGTCACAGATTTTATATGTTCAAATACAGGATGAAAACTTTCAGGTTTTTTACCCACAGCTACTAGGTCACACGATGTCTGCCTCTCCATATGACCAGAAGCTCCCCTGGAATAAAATTAGGAAAGTTTAAAAAATATTCGGTTAAAATAACATTTAAAGTATTTGAATAAAACAGCAAGAGAGATTAAAAAAGGAAAATGAAGACTAATCCACATACAAAGATGGAGACGGGTAGGTATATTGATAATTCAATATACATGTGTAATATTTAGAGCATTTCACTGTTCTTACTGCACTCATGCTTAATTTCATACACAAAATGTAGTTTTTACATCCTCATACACAATGCAAAAGCATGAAAGTATTGTGGAGCAGAAATACAGTTGCTTAGTCTTTCTCCATACACACAGCACATACTTTGTATAGTGTGACATAGTGATACTGTGAGTCTCCACCTTAGCTATAAAAATGCTATTTTGTTTTTATATCATTAAACAGCCAATCAGGTTTGTGTATTTGTGACACCTAATCCTACTTTCAACTCATATCAAATAGCAGTTAATCCTTGAGTTCTTCTCACCCCTCCCTTTACTGTCTCTCATTGCCCACTTTAGTATAACCAATCAAGTTCATGCAAGATGTTTTCATAACGGTAAGTTCAAATGCAGGTTGATATGCAGCTCTCTCATTCTTCCAGCTTGATAACCTTGAGGCAATCTCTCAATAAAGTACAGTTTCTACTTTCTGTTTCCTAAGCATTCCTCCCTTCCCCTAGTTCATGGCAGTTTGTCACCAAGCAGCGAAGCACAGTAAAGATGGCATCTATTTTCCTATATTTTCTTCAGATGCAAGACCCCAGTATAAGACACAAAGTGCCTAACTAAAATTTCATTGTTTGAGTTTCTGTTATGCTTTTAAAAACATGCTACAGAAAGTTATCTTTTTACTCATATACCAAATCTAGAAAATAATGCATCATAAAACATACAGTGAACTTTCAAATCAGCAAAATGCAGAACATTGTTTGCTAACCACTTACATGTTATTGCAATGAAAACAACCAGAATGTAACAAATCTTAACTCAAGGAAAAGTATACTTTTAAAAATCCATGAAACAAAAACCTAATCTTCCAGATAATTGGCCTTCTCAATGGTTTCTCAATTGCTAGCTCTAGCACCAACAGGAAGCTCAGATATCATTGAGAAATAAATGAAGGAAAGGATTGGGGAAAGGGTGCTGCTTAAACCATGCTTCAGGCAGAAATGTAAATTTGGCCAACTGTTCTGCAGCAGCATTTTTGGGCAGAAAAAGCCTGTGAACAGATACAGAAAATCATTACAGCTTCTTTAGACACTGGCTCTACTGCAATCTTATACTAAAGAAAAAATGTTATATTCTGAACTACATCAACTAATGAAGAATTGGATAGATGAAATTCTCTAAATCATTTAGGAAACAAAAAATAATACTTAAATCAGAAAAAAAAGTTAACAGTAGCTAACAATTTAGGTTACCCAGAGCAAGTTAATTAGTATATAGGTACATAGGCTGTCCATATCTCTGCCCAGTACAATCACAATTCAATGTAATGCCAAATTAAAATTCTACTATTCCCAGTTATTAATGGAAATGGAAACTGGCACTGGGTTGGTCTAAGATTATTTAGGTAGACTTGCAAGTGGAATTCTAAAATTATAAATGGATAATACAATACAATACAATAGCAGAGTTGGAAGGGACCTTGTAGGTCTTCTAGTCCAACCCCCTACGTGGGCAGGAACCTTATACCATTTCAGACAAATGGCTATCTAACATCTTTTTAAAGACTTCCAGGGTTGGGGCATTCACAACTTCTGGAGGCAAGCTGTTCCAGAGGTTAATTGTTCTAACTGTCAGGAAATTTCTCCTTAGTTCTAAATTGCTTCTCTCCTTGATTAGTTTCCATGCATTGCTTCTTGTCCTGCCCCCAGGTGCCTTGGAGAATAGTTTGACTCCCTCTTCTTTGTGGCACCCTCTGAGATATCGGAACACTGCTATCATGTCTCCCCTGGTCCTTCTCTTCATCAAACTAGACATACCCAGCTCCTGCAACCGTTCTTCATATGTTTTAGTCTCCAGTCCCCTAATCATCTTGGTTGCTCTTCTCTGCACTCTTTCCAGAGTCTCCACGTCTTTTCTACATCGTGGCGATGTAGAAAAGTATGCAGTATTCCAAGTGTGGCCTTACCAAGGCACTATACAGTGGCATTAACACTTCACGTGATCTAGATTCTATCCCTCTGTTTATGCAGCCTAGAACTGTGTTGGCTTTTTTGGCAGCTGCTGCACACTGCTGGCTCATATTTAAATGGTTGTCCACTAGGATTCCAAGATCCCTCTCACAGTTGCTACTATTGAGCAAGGTACCACCTATACTGTACCTGTGCATTTTGTTTTTCTTGCCTAAATGTAGAACCTTACTTTTTTTACAATTGAATTTCATTTTATTAGATAGTACCCAATGTTCAAGTTTGTCAAGATCCTTCTGTATCTTAAGCCTATCTTCTGGAGTGTTGGCTATTCCTGCCAGCTTGGTGTCGTCTGCAAATTTGATGAGTTCCCCATTTATCCCCTCATCCAAATCATTGATGAAGATGTTGAAGAGTACTGGGCCTAAAACAGAGCCTTGGGGGACTCCACTGCATACTTCCTTCTAAGACTAATCAAATGACACTTAGCTATAACCTAAAACCATCATCCTTTTCTAGATTGTCTAGACTTCTCAAAATCTGTTCTCTTTTAATTTCAAGATCTACATCCTTTGAGCTTTGTCATCTTTCCCTTATGTAATGAATGATATACTGAGCAAGTTCAATCTTTGTACAGTAGTGCTTAAACATTTGTGTACCCTTTTGAATTTTCAATAGTTGCATAAATATAACTTAATATGATTTGTTTTAAGCACCACTATAATTATCTTATCCTTTCAATAGGCTAACATTTCAACTGCCAGCATTTCCTGCCTATGCACTTTATAATTCTGGAATTAGCTGCTGGCCTAACTCCAGAGACTAGATATGATAAACAATGTTATAAATAAACAAAAAAATATAGAGGGATAGTTTTTCTCTAAGGTATAGCTGTGAGAGACCTCCTCCCCAAAATACAGAATGAAAAGACAACATATAGAGATTGAAAACCTGTGGCCAATTACAACTTTCAATATCTCTTCACATTTATCCTGTAAGCTAGTACTGCTCAGAATCAATATATTTAAAGAGCTATGGATTACCCACTCTTCATCTAATAATATACAAGATTTGAGTGTGGAATGCTACTTTATAAAGGCACATCTAAACACACAAGTTTAAAACATGCTTAAAGCAACCACAAATCAGTCTCTGAAATTATACAAACTAGGAAAACATTTGTCATCCAGTCTTGATTATATAAACTGATTACAGACATGATTCAGTTTCACAAAATAAACCATTAAAGGCCAAGTTTATTCAAGCAAATTATAATTATATAACATTTTTCTTCTTTTAAGTCATTATTTAAAATTACTTTCAAACAAATTTCAGGATGCACTAGGCAAAGCAGGTTTATTTTCCTGATTTCTCATTTTAATTGCAGCCCCTTGCACTGGAGATATTCATGGGGATAAAGGGAAGAAATGTCACATGATATTCGGATTTTCAGGAAGCTGGTGAGACAATGGAGAAAGAAGCTACTGCAATTCTCTGAATCCTGGTCACTGAACTCAACAGTACCATGGTACCTTGGTACACAACTGTTTTGAAACTCATCGAATTTGGTATTCTACACATTTTGACATGAAAATTTTGTCCCAGTACTCATTATTTGTTTGGTACTCAATCACAAACTAGAACTTCTTGGTGCGGTTGCCTTGTGACTCACTACATCAGGGTTGTCAAACTCAATTTCACTGAGGGCTGGATCAGCATTATGGTTGCTCTCAAAGAGCCAGTAGCTGGCTTGCCGCAACTAGGTGCACATGCTTGGGTGAGCGTGGCCGGCTCAACGCTGTTCACTGGACATGGTTGAGTCGGTACAGAACAAGTCACACCAGCTAAGTCAACGTGGGGACAATTCAGTACCCCACAAGCTTGCCTCTCCAAATTGCTGGTAGTGCACGCATGCACACACTCACACATTCCAAGTTTAGGGACTTTTATCCAGAGGAAGGAGAGGGCCTTCTCCCCAAGTGCAGGCACGATTGGCAATTTGTAAGCTCAGTTGTGGATAAAAGTCTCCAAACTTGGGATGGGGTGTATGGGCATATGCACAGCATGCCAAAGGAGACGTTCTTCTTCCAATCCCAGACATCATTGGCTTCTCCCTGTCTGGTGCCCCCTCCCAGCAAAGCAGGAGGCGGAGGACAATGCTGCTACACGTGGAAGCATGAAGGAGAAAGTTTGCAGGAAGCAGTTTCCTCTGAGTCCAACTTATGTTTTGACAGATCTCTGGAGAGCAAGAGTAGGGGGCAGAAGAGCAGCGCTCCCCAGTCCTGCATGAGGGAGGCTTGCCCTTCTCAAAAGGGAATTCCCATTTCCAAATGTGTATGGTTACGATGCTGGCTTGTTGGGACAGCCTTCCCTGACCCAGCACCCTGTCACCCCCTCCTCCTCTCCAGAGATCTGCCAATACAATATCAGATAGTTGGCTGTCTAGTCTTTTCTTAAAAACCTCCAGTGATGAAGCACCGTAATACTTACTCAGTTACTTGTACTTATACAAATACAAAAGCAGAGTTGGAAGGGACCTTGGAGGTCATCTAGTCCAACTCCCTGCCTAGGCAGGAAGCCGTATACCGTTTCAGACAAATGGCTATCCAACATCTTCTTGAAGACTTGCAGTGTTGGGGCATTCACAACTTCTGGAGGCAACTTCTGTTCCACTGATTAATTGTTCTAACTGTCAGGAAATTTCTCCTCAGTTCTAAATTGCTTCTCTCCTTGATTAATTTCCACCCATTGCTTCTTGTTCTACCCTCAGGTGCCTTGGTGAATAGCTTGACTCCCTCTTCTTTGTGGCAACCCCTGAGATATTGGAAGACTGCTATCATGTCTCCCCTAATCCTTCTTTTTATTAAACTAGACATACCCAGTTCCTGCAACCGTTCATCATATGCAAGTAAGGTAAAGGGCCCAGATCTCAGCAATAGGGGGAGAGCGGGGGTTGCTGAATTCCATGGTGGAACCATTTTCACATGATGTGAGTGCTATGGAGAAGGGGGGTGGCATGATCTCTGTTATGACAATATTGGAAGGAGAGGACATGGAGGCATCTCCCCTATATGGCGTGGAGACAGACAGGTGCCCTCAGAGAGAGTGGGTCCTGCAAATATCCTGACCCCATGCCTTCCAAGTGATGGGGAATTGCTTCCTCTCCATGTGGACCCTTACAACCTCCGGACACTGAGTGATCACTTGAATGACATTGGCTGACTGACCAGGCATGGTAACAGAGGATAGCGTGTGGGTGTCTTGGGGATTGGTGTCTTCCTTCTCCTTTTTAATATTTCCCTGATACTATGAAACAAGGAACGCCTCTACCACAACCTAAACAGGGAGGTTTTGGCCCACCTGGACATGGCTCATATTTTATATTTGCTCACAGGGCAGACAAAACCTCACTTTCTCCAGATGTGCTGCCTACTGTTAGGGGAGAGAAGGGCTGAGCCTTCTCCAACAACCCCAACTCTTACAACCTCCAAATAACAGAAGATGGGCTGGAGGGCGAGAGCCTCTGGGCATCAGCCCAACAAACATTGGACAAAGGCAGAGGCAGAAAGAGGTCTTGGAGGGGTGTGTGCTCTTCCATTGACCTCTTGGCAAGCAGCTGCCAGGCAGAAGGACCACCACCCTCAGTTCAGTGTGCTGGGTCAGAAAAAGATTGGGGAGCAACTAATGAAGAATAAGGAAAGCCGGGGCATTCTTTGAGATTATGAGAAGTTGAGAGAATTCAAATATGCATCTGCATTAAAAACTCTGCAGATGCAGGCAAAAAGTGGATATTTGATACCTCCCCTGAGGAGATTCACTTCCCTCCTGCCCTTCCCCCCTTTCAACGGTGCTGCCGCTGCTTCTCACCCCCCTGAAATGCTGACAGCCAAGCACAGGGCCAGTGCTGTTTCTTCCCAGCCCGATGCGTTGCAACCTAGGAGAGAAATCTGTGAGGCTTTCCAGAGCCCTGCAGGGCCAATCTACTCCTTCCAAAAACAACCTCCCCGCCACCTTCCAGCTCTGCCACTGCTGCCCAGTCCGGCCTGCTTGGCTGGCTGCATCCCACAAGGTGGCACTGAGTGAGGCCCATGTGGCAACCAGCCTGCCCAAGCACTTCTTCCCCGGCAGATCCTGGGACAGGCTACTCACCCTGCCCACTCTCCCTGGTTCCCCTGCCTCACCTACAGCTTTTTGGAGACAGTCCTCCAACTCGGCCAGGAAGGCAAGAGGCGCAGAACCAGTCATAGCCATCATCCATGTAGCCCAGTTGGAAGTTTGCCAGCCAATGAGCATCTGAAGGGCCAACGAACTGCAGCTGCTGCTGGACACCACCAGCCCCACACGCTTGCAACCTCTTCTGCCCATACCCAGGGGAGGCACCTGGCCAATTAAGGGTGGGTGAACCCCAGTCCCTCATCATTTCCAGGGCAACCCTGCAGGCTAGATCTAAATGCATCGAGGGCCAGATCTGGCCTGTGGGCTTTGACTTTTGACACCCGTGCACTCCATTATTCCTCATAGGAAACACTTGCTTGGTACTCATAGTTTTTGGTACTCATTCTACCTCTTGTAATTAATTAACAATGAGTATCGAAGTACCACTGTACTGACCTGAATTATCAAAATTATGTTCCTTTAAATATTTTTTAAAATAAAATAAATATAATATAATTAAGAGATATTACCTGTATTTTTGTATTGTTTTCTTCATATCCACTTTGACAGTGAGTTTCTCTTTCCTAGCATGGACATCTGAACTACAAGTATCATGCTGGTAGTTGCTGGAAAAATCTATTCTTCCCCTAAAATCCAAATCTTTCTGTATTCGTTCTTTTTCATTTTGATCTAAGGATTTCACACATGAATTGTGACCTTTCCCTGAATTATATTTCACTGCCACTTCAGTGTGAGGCTGTCCCATTCGGCTTGCCCTGTCACTGCTATGAGGATGTGAATATTTACTATTCCAAACTCCTTTACAGTAGCTGTATTTCTCGTTGTCCAATTTGACATATTTCTCTGCTTTTTCATCAGAGTATTTTTCTCCATCTGGATGTTTATGACGTTTATGAGAATATTCATATGTAACCTTAGCGTCACAATTATTACTGTATTGAATTTCAGCATGCCATTGATCTTCAAGATTTCTTTGTTCTTCCTTTTTCTGATTGGAAGAAGAGTAGTTTTGCTTCCATTTGGAACTGCTTGCGGATTCTCTATCATGCCTCTCCATTTCATTCACCTTTTTAGAGCTGGGCCCATATTCTCTGTAATCACGGTCAGGATACCTGTGTTGATATAAAGTAGTTTATACTTGCAGTAAGGAAGAAAATGAGAATTTATGTATGCAGAATGCTGGTAAACTCAGCTGTTATGTAGAATGTATCACCCCGTAATCCCTCAAGCCACCAAAAGAGGAGAAATTATGATCTTGAATATGCTAGTCACCAACAGGATTAATATAAAAGAAATAATATTCCTCTAACACCAGTAGCCCACAATTAAACTATATTTTTATTGTTAGAGAAAATAATTTTCTGGCCAGAAATCTTGAACTATTAGGGGAAATTGTTTTCACTTGAGGCTTTACACCATTAAAAAAAATAATTAAAACTGGGCAATTTCTCTACCTCTTCTTGGAAGAACTCCTTGGTGTACATTCATTAGAAAATCTTCGAGATGACAGAATATATTTATCTTCTTGCAACTGGGGATGCCTCAAGTCATTTTCATTCCACTTCCCTTCAAACTTACATAAAGTCTTTAATGGCCTATGATAGGTCTTCATTTCTTTTGTGTTTCCAACACCTCGAATATCTTCATGCATTTCTCTGACATGTACTTTAGATGGATAAAATGACTGATGATGTACTTTGTGAGACATTTCTAAATATCTGGAACTAAACTGGTTTCTTCTGATACTTTCATTTCTTTCAGGTGAATATGTTCTAAAAGATTTATGATTATCAATGTCTTCTGAAGGGTTTCTTTTCATAGAAGGGGAATATGACCTGGATTCATGAAGTCGATGATAGTTAGTTTCATGTGGTATATATCTGGGATTGGTTTGTCCATGTTTTGCCTCTTCCATTCTCGAAGATATAAGTTTCTTTGAGTCTTTTTGGAAAATCTTACATTCAGAGTCATAATCAATGTGATAATGCCTTTGTCTATTGTATTCCTGTGCTCTGAAGACTGGTGATAAAGATCTACATGAAAACACATAAATACAGAATTCAATTCAATTATTGCAATATGCATTATGTCAGTAGCTTTGGATGTCTGACAAAGTAGCATAATATTGTTCTACGTTACCTATAGGAGCTTATTATATTTTGCATATTGAAATTTAAAAAAAATATTTGCAAACCAAACAAGCTTCTTCACTTTTTTTATTAGTTAAATTGAGGAAAGATGAAGCAAAATTGGAACAGGTTCCTCATGTAGATAATTCCCATTATACAGACTAACTGCTTCTGGAAATTATCCATATGAAGTGCAGCAAATTTTAAGTGCTGCAGAAAACTACTTTTTCTGTTCCATCACCAGCTACATTCCAAAATGTAAACAATGTTATGACAGATTATATTCCATTCTCACAGATAAGAGGATCTCTCACTCTAAAATCCGGAGTACATTTACTTCCAAATATAATTCAAATAATTAAGAATATTTCTCAGGTAATCATTTAGTGCTGCTGCCTTCTAGTAAATTAAGGATAACCTGTATGAGCAATAGAAAAGCATGACCATTTACCTTCGTTTCCATCGTGGTGATCTTGACCGTGATCTAACCATCTTTCCATATACTTGTAAGCTGTCTTCGTTAAACTATTAGAAAAAATGTAAACAAGTAAATATTTAGCAGTAACTAGTAAGTACCATAACTGTTAATAGTTTAATGTTTACCAGAATATATTTCAAAAAAAGTATTTAATTTATAAATAATTAAGATAAAAGAATGAAAAGTTATTTATTTATTTTATTAAATTTATATCCCGTCCTTCTCCTACAAAAAGACCCAAGGCGGCGGTTACAACAGAAAACAACCTCATATTTTATCTAAAATGGAAATTTTGTTAATTTGCTGATTTTATTTATTATATTCATTAGTATTTTAAAAAATTCTACAGTAAGTTACTTTCTAAAGAAAAATACATGCTCACAAAAAAGTGGGATAGAAGTCTAAATCATATCATTCCCATTAAAGTGATATAATCAGGGATTAGCAGAAGATTAATGCTTGGTGCCTTGCTGGCATTCTGTCATCAATGGGAAAGGGGGGGGGGAAACAAATGGGCAATTTGCTATATACCTTTATGGTGGAAAATTGGGAGGGGGGAATTGACAGTTGAGGAAGAACAGAGCCGTTTGGAATCTGGTTCATGCTGGAGCACTGGCATCTTCAAGACTGTTTGCTTTGAGTGTAAAATTTCACCAGCCAGAAACCCTCTGTTTTTCCCATAACATTATGGCAGTGTGGGATTGACTACATTCATACAGACCCCAGTGAGAGGACCTGAGGAAACCAGGAATTTTAGCTCTGTGTTGGCATGCAGGAATTTTAGATTCCACTTGACCCTCTTGCAATCTGCATCTCTTAGTAAAAATGCCTTTTCACCATTTGGAGTCAAGAATTTTATTTCCCTAAGAGATTAGACCCTGGGTGGGTCTGACCTTAAGTGAAATCTGCATTTGTTGTCAACCTGGAAAGGGCATCACCTCTACCGTGGAAACGGTGCATGCAATGGCAGGAGCAGAGGATGGAGCTTGAAGCATTGGAGGAGGAGAAAGAAGAGCTGGGTGGAAAGCATGGCCAAGCTGATTGGATGATGGAACAAGCCTTCAAATTTACGTGGGGAGATTTTGAAAACCTCAAGACAAGCGAAGCCTTGCTCGAGCCTCCCAACCAGATGATCAACCACCCCCAACCTCAGTGACCAATAGCGTGACTGCATACACCACAGTGGGCAATGCCGGAGGCAGACCCTTGCTGGCAATGGCTGCAGCAGCCTCAACACCTGGAGGGGTCACCCAGTGCGGGGCCCCTATGGTACCCCACCACTGGGTGTGAAGTTTTATAGTGATCCCCAGCAATTGGAGTTTTTCCTAGCTCACATCTGGACTTACATGCAGACTCTAGAAAGAGTGCAGAGAAGAGCAACAAAGAGGATTAGGGGACTGGAGGCTAAAACATATAAAGAACAGTTACAGGAACTGGGTATGTCTAGTTTAATGAAAAGAAGGACTATGGGAGACATGATAGCAATGTTCCAATATCTCAGGGGTTGCCACAAAGAAGAGGGAGTCAAGCTATTCACCAAGGCACCTGAGGGCAGAACAAGAAGCAATGTATGGAAATTAATCAAGGAGAGAAGCAATTTAGAACTGAGGAGAAATTTCCTGACAGTTAGAACAATTAATCAGCTTGCCTCCATAAGTTGTGAATGCCTCAACACTGGAAGTCTTTAAGATGATGTTGGGCAGCCATTTGACTGAAATGGCATAGGGCTTCCTGCCTAGGCAGGGGGTGGGACTAGAAGACCTCCAAGGTCCCTTCCAACTCTGCTATTGTATTGTATTATTGTATTGTATTGTATATGGTCCTGAAATAGCTGTAGAGGGCAGCTCATGTCACCATAGCCCTGGAAGAAACTGTAGTGAGGTAGATGGTCATCCTCCATAATGGCAACATGATGGAGCTGAGAAATTTCAACCAGTTAATGCAAAGCACTTCAAAAACCCACTGACCAAAAAGATAGAGACCGTATCAAAGACAACAGAAAATTGGGAGGGGGAAATTAACAGTTGAGGGAGAACAGATTTGGAATTTGAAATTGTCATTTGGAATCCGGTTCATGCTGGAGCACTGGCATCTTCAAGGCCGTTTGCTTTGAGTGTGGAATTACACCCAAACACCTCAGAGTTTCCCATAACATCATGGCAGTGCTTGATTGGCTACACTCAGTCGGACCATTTTGGGAGGGCCCAGTGAAACCAGGGGTTTTAGCCTCTGAATTGACACGTGGGAATTTTATATTCCACTTCACTCTTCCGCAATCAGCATCTCTTAGTAAAAGTGCCTGTACTTCCCTAAAAGATCAGACTGGGGTAGGTCTGAGAGTATCCTGCAGTCTAGCCATAATGGCAGACCACTGTGCAACAATTACATGTTAAGATTCTCATACACACACACACACACACAAATAAATCTTGGATACAGAAAGTTATATTCTTAAAAATATAAATGTACAATAATTTAATAGTCATGCCATAAGATATATTTAGTATGTACTGTTATTTTCTGAATTATCACACCCTTTGTTTAATTGTAACAACATGTCATGATATGCATTGTAGCAAAAACTATGCAATATTGAAATTATCTTCTAGATAAACAAGTTTTGAATTAGCATTATACAAAATAAATATTCAAAAAAGATGTTGAGACTCTGAAAAGAGTGCAGAGAAGAGCAATAAGGATGATTAGGGGACTGGAGGCTAAAACGTATCTGGGTATGTCTAGTTTAATGAAAAGAAGGACTAGGGGGGACATGATAACAGTGTTCCAATATTTCTCTCTCTGGGCACAATGAGAATATATCTGCTGCAACAACTCTGCATTGGCGATAGGAAGGGCATCCGACCACTAAACACTCAGCTCCATTCAGTTACTTTACTTACTTTACTTTTATTAAATTTGTATACCGCCCTTCTCCCTTTCGGGACTCAGGGCGGTGAACAGGCATAATAAAACAGTAAAACATCCAATACAAAAATACATTAAAATACATTAAAACTAATTAAATTTAAGGGCCCGTTCTAAAAACCAGATAACCATATAAAAACAGTTAATAAAATCAACTAAAATCAATTAAAAAATTACAATCGATTAAAAGAAAACTACACCAGGCCGGCCGCACGAAATAGATGCATTTTCAGGCCTCGACGGAAGAGGCGCAGGTCGGTAATCATACGAAGGTCGGGGGGCAGATCGTTCCAGAGGGCAGGGGCTGCCACAGAGAAGGCTCTCCCCCTGGGGGTCGCCAGCCAACATTGTTTGGCCGACGGTACCCTGAGGAGGCCCGCTCTGTGGGAGCGGACTGGTTGGTGGGAGGTATTCGGTAGCAGGATGCAGTCCTGCAAGTAACCAGGCCCCATGCCATGGAGCGCTGGTCAGTTGCCCCGACTCCACCCCACAAGGAATTACAGGGTCATTAAACAGCAAACAACAACAATGATTGCAGGAATTGGGTATGTCTACTTTAAGGAAAAAATTTGAAGGGCTGCCCCAAAGAAGAGGGGGTCTACCTATTTTCCAAAGCATCTGAAAGCAGGACAAGAAGAAACGGATGAAGAAAACTAATCAAAGAGAGAAGCAAGAACTAAGGAGGAATTTCCTGACAGTGTGAACATATAATCAGTGGAACAACTTGCATCCAGAAGTTGTGGTTACTCCAATACTGGAGGTTTTTAAGAAGAGATTGGATCAATCATTTGTCTGAAATACTATAGGGCAGTGGTTCTCAACCTGTGGGTTATGATCCCTTTGGGGGTCAAATGACCCTTTCACAGGGGTCGCCTAAGACCATCGGAAAAAACATATTTTTGATGGTCTTAGGAACTAAGACACCAATTTTATGGTTGGGGATCACCACAACATGAGGAACTGTATTAAAGGGTCGCAGCATTGGGAAGGTTGAGAACCACTGGTATAGGGTCTCCTGCTTGAGCAAGGGTTGAACTAGAAGACTTCCAAGGTCCCTTTCAATTCTGTTTGTCTGTCTGTTATTAAAATCCCCAATCTGTGCTCTCAAAATAATCTACTAAATATCAACTTTTTGCTTTTCTAATTATACCGACTCAATATCATATCTCAATTTTTTGTATTAGTATATTGGAGTACTTTCATCTACACCAGGGGTTGGCAATCTTAAACACTCATAGAGCCATTTGGACCCATTTCCCACAGAAAAGAAAACACTGGGAGCCACAAAAGCTTTCCTGTGCCTGGCTTTCCTGAGCAGTCACAAAACTAGCATATCTAGTTGAATTAAACATTCTGTTTTCTTGTGAAACTTTCCTTTTCTTGGATTTATCCATGGTTGGCCTACCGGGGGTCAAAAAGATCAATAAATCGTATAGTGGCAGGTATCACACATTGATGGTTGTGACGCATATTTTGAGCGACAGGGAGCCACAGCAGAGGGATGACAGAGCCACATGTGGCTCCAGAGCCGTGGTTTGCTGACCCCTGATCTACACCATGCCATAATGTAGAATTTGCCTTAAATGAGAAAACCATAGCGGACAATTCAGAAACTTTAGTTATTTCATTGAATGAAGTCGAATCTACTTTACAAAAATGTTTATTACAAAATGTTTCTAGACTTTCAGCCACCAACTGTTTTGCCATTTTGTTACAATACAGTAGCTCTATATACTATAAACTATACAGAAGCCATAGATAAAATGGACCTGCCTCCTTCATTAATGGTGGTCAGTATCACTGTTCATCCCAAAAACATTTTTATACATATGGATTTAACTAAGAAAAGCTAGGGGAAAATAAAGAATCAGTAAATATATACTAATGTCTCTTCCAAACTTACTACATTGTGGTAGAAAGAACAACATTCCTGCCCATGTTCAACATGATTTCAGCAGGCCAAGAAAATCATTGCAAAACCTAAAGATCTATCAAAGTTGAATATGTGTAGCGTCACAACCAGGCAAAGCCTTCATATTCAAATCATGGAAAATTTGAAATAGATGGGGATAACTTTAGAAATAAATAAAACTAGTATAATTTCCAATACAGACTTTTATCTTGCAGAAGAATTGTTGATACATTTTAACATAAGATCGTTTAGCAAACATATTCAGAAATTTATCTACTTTAGGTGAGGAAAACTTTGTAAAGGATATAGTTAAATTCATATGTTTGCTAAAAAAATATCCATTCAATGAAAGATTCACTGGGAAATTTAATCCATTTATTTGTATTCCCTGTTTTGTGCTGTTTAATCAAATACTAATAGGTAACAGCTCTTCTCTTTTCCTGTGATGGTTGTTTGTTCAAAAGTCTTTGGAAAGGGAGTTTGCATTTTTTTGGAAGCTGATCAATCGGACAAAGGTATCATTTTCCCATTGGCTGGCAGTTAAGGTTTGCAACAATCCATGAAAGAATAAGAATTGTTACTGCAATTTTTAAAAGGAATCAATTAGGCTTGCATTATTTTTTAATCTTCCATTGCAATTCTTCAGGTGCATCAATAACTTAAAAATTCAGTATCAGCATATTGGACAGAAGCTCTATGAACAAAAACAAAAACATCCTAAGAACAAGATGCACAATACTTGAGGTTTCAAAAACCCAAAGAATAATAGGAAAGGATCTGTAGGCCACTCTTACATTGTCTGACGTCAATGTTCCTAAGTCTGCTCTAAGAAAAACACTGAACCAGACTAGTCTGCATAGGAAGATACCACGAAGGAAATTATCAATTTCCCAAAATGCATTGTTTCCTATATGTTGTTTGTCCAAGAGCTCTCTGATCTCCCAAGTAAGTTCACGCCAGATAAGCAGATACTAACATCTTAAATTATATCCAATAAGCAACTGGCAACCAATTAGATCTTTTGGAAAAGCAACCATTTGATTCTTATACTTTGCACTGGTTGGCAACTTAGCAGTCATCTTTTGGGTTAACTGCAGATTCCAGAAGCTTTACAATGACATCCCATATATAGTGTTGCAATAGAAAATCCCAAAACAAACAAGGTGTGGATAACTGTCACCAAATCTGACTAAGAAAGGTCACTATTGGCACTTCTATCTTAATTGTGTAAAAATCCATGCTATCTGTGAATCCAGTGACAGCTAGATCATTCACTCATTCACTCTAGTAGAAAGGGTCTGTTGCAGACCTTATCATTCAAGAAATTTCAGCTAGCAGGATTTAGAACAGGGGTCGGGAACCTTTTTGGCTGAGAGAGCCAGGAACGCCACATATTTTAAAATGTAATTCCGTGAGAGCCATACCATACATGTCTTACAGTCACGTGGTAACAGTGTAAAAGTAAAATGTAGTTTCAAAAGCCGGCTACAAAAGGGGGGGGGGGGGAGGGCAACAGCTTCTCGCTTCTCCCCCAATCCAAAGAAGCAAAGCAACCCCCTCCCCCAGAAAAGGACCGCCTGGCTCTTATCTGCAGCTTTGCTCGGAGCGCCAGGTAGACAGCTCCTGTCGCTGGAAGCCTGACGACCAGGGCGTTTCTTTCCCAGAGGCTCCATTCTCCCCTGCCACAAGCGCACTTCCTTCAGGGGGAGGGGGGAAAGCATGGTTGCCCCCCAAGCCCCCGACCTCTCCCTCCCACGGGGGCCGGGGAAATCTGAATGACCGCTGGGAGGTGGAGGGCCAGGAGGGCTTTCGGCCACCACCACCCCGTCCTGCTGTGAGGCAGGTTTAAAGCGCTCGGGTGGCTGCTGCAACTTTCCCACCGAGCCGACCAGGCGCCGGAAAGGACCCGGCCAGCCCCAGCCTCTCTCCCCGGCGGCTCGCCAGCGGTGGCTCCGGCAACAGCTTCTCCTTCTTCTCCTCCAGTCATTTTTTGGCTGTCAAGTGCCTAGTTCTCTTCATGAAAATGTTTTATATTCTTAACGTTACTATTTTTTTTATTAAAGATTTGTCTGCGAGCCAGATGCAGCCATCAAAAGAGCCATATCTGGCTCGCGAGCCATAGGTTCCCGACCGCTGATTTAGAAGATTTTTTTCTGCAGTGACTCCTGCTGAAATCCACCTCCACTTTTTTAGCTTTCTGGAAGGGCTTTACAATCTGGCTCTGCCAATTGATTGGCACCCCAATGGGGGCATGCTGTGCTGGAAGTGGCTGGTGGAGTAATAGACAAAAGCCCACACCCATACTGTTTGTGCTCTACATTTTTAGTTTTTAATTCTTAATTATTCTATATTTACGAGTTACAACAGCATTGTAAGCCATTGTAAGCCATTTAGGTATTGGTTATCATCTTCAAAGAGCTCCATGGCACAGGACCTAGCTATTTGCGGGATCGCATCTTGCCCCATACATCCCTGCGGCCGATTCGTTCCCACAGAGAGGGACTTCTTCGGGTGCCGTCCACTAGGCTATGCCAGCGGGCGACACCCAGGGGAAGGGCCTTCTCTGTGTCGGACCCGACCCTCTGGAACGACCTTCCCCCCGATATTAGAACAACTACGGACCTCCGCTCCTTCCGACAAAAATTAAAAACACACTTCTTCTGCTTGGCCGGCCTAGGGTAATTAAACTGTTTTTAAAGGGATTTTTAGAGCTTAGTTTTAGTTTATATGGGTTTTAGCGCAGGGCTGGTTTAATTCATTTTAATATTGTAATTGTTTGTGGTTTTATTGTATTTTTAATTTCCCTGTGCCCCGCCTCGAGTCCCTTCGGGGAGAGAGAGCGGGTTATAAATTAAAATTATTATCATCATCATCATCATCATCATCATCATCATCATCATCATCATCATCATCATCATCATCATCATAGTTTCTTTGGAAAAGGAGAGATGGGTGGCATTTATTTAATAAATAAAAATAAACTGAGCCATAGAATGACTAAAATATCACTTTTTCTCCATGCTATGGAAATTGCTCTGACAATTACCTCTCAGATAATTGGGAATCCAGGGAAGCAAATCTTGATCCAAAATTCTCATCTGTATCACCTGCATATGAGATCAACAAATTTAAATCCTATCGCTGTAAAAAAGTAAAAGTTACCTAATAAGAAATCCTCTGTGTTTCTGGATTACACTACTATATATTAAGAAAAATCTTCACAAGGTGTTATATTTATCATGTTATGCATTTTGGGGAAACAATCACACAAATGGAAATCTTATTTAACATTACCATTAGTGCATGAAAATACATCTGCTCTACAAAATGAACACCGTGACTATCATAGAATAAGAAATGAATCACAGAAAGAACAGATGTTTATAACCACATTCTAACAACTGTATTAAAATGAATTTGCAGAAATATATCTGGAGTAAGAGATATCATCTTGGTAGAGGCATCTACCAAATTAGTTATAATTATCTGATCTTACAGGAAACTTTGCTAAGCAAGTCTTGTCTCTGAAATGAATAAATTTTCCCAAGCGAAACAACCCCAAAGTTACTAAATTCTAAGTTACCAAGTTAAAAATACTAAGTTACTACTTTGTGGAATTATATGATATGTTGACATCATGCAAAAACATCTACAAAGCTATTGAAGAGAGAAAATATATATGATTTAAAAGGTTACTAACATCAAACTTCATTACATGTAAACCTAACTATGCTTTCCTAAATAACCATCTACGGTAACTTTCTATACTATTTAAGCTCCCATCAGATGAAACTAGAAGTACATCTCCTGTAGCATGCTTTCCACCACAGACAACCCATTGATTTTTTCACAGCAGCATTATAGTAACTTATTAGAAATAGGAGAAGGAATGGTAAGTTCTTAGTGGCTTGACACAGCTAACTATTTCTCTTAAATACTAATTGCTAGAGATTGATCATGAGAGATGTCCATTGCCTTTTCTTAAAGGTTTTGCTCTTCTTTCTAAATCAGCCTGGCTATTTAAGTGAAAAATACTAAATAAACCAAACTCCCAATTAAAAAAAAATCATACTATGGATTTGTTTGCTCTGAATTCGGTATCATTTATAGAAACATATTGCCCTTAATTAATCTGTTTTTCTTTGTAAAACAAATTTCCATGGTATTCTTCAAGACAATACAAAGCTTAAATTACTGGAGTAAATGCTCCTTTCTTAATAAGATATAGAAAAAAGTGACCTTGAATTTGGTCAAAATTAACATTATACTTCATAAGGGGTTTTTATTTATTTATTTTTTTGCCATGGCATATTTTGAATCCTCTTTCACATTACTATATTTAAAACATTAGTGTTACACGTTGAAAGGAAACCGTATTCCTTAACATGCAATTCCTCTCAGAAAACTCTTTTCCTCATAGTTTCACAAAAGTCTGGGTCACTTAACTTAGGTACGAGGTATCTTTTCGGTTCTCCCCGCCCTAGAAGGTGTCACAAGAGCTGGCCTCATTTCGCTCATCGTAACACCTGTCTGAAACCTGGATCCCGCGCATCGCGGTCTGAAGAGCCACGCCAATAAGACCTCCCTCTCTCCATCGGAAAGGGACGTGGGGCGGGCGCGTCCCGATTGCGAAACCAGGACTCGAACGCCTACGGCAGAGGGGACGCCACCCCGTCGCGCAGAGCCGCCACCTCCGAGGCCCCCCCAGGTTGAGACGTGTCCCCGAAAGCTCATCCGGTGCGCTTCCCCTCCGCGGCGAGCCTAAGCCCCGAGGCCCCGTGAAGGGGGCGGCACCCGGCGACGCTCACCTTCCACTTCGCCCCGCCGTTCCAGTCCTCCTCCTGCCCTTCCTGCCCCTCCTGGAGCTGCCGCCTCACAAAAGCTCTCGGAGCGGCCAGAGTCTCTCCCCGCACCCGGCTTCCGTCCAACTCGAAGGCGCCACGGTCAGCAGAAGCCCCGCACCGCGGAGCCCCGAAAAGAAAAGCCCGTCTCCTCCGCCTCAGACGAAAGGGGTTGGGCTTAGTGCTCCGGAAGTAAACGAACCGGAAGTAGAGGCTAAACGAAAGTGGGGCTTCGTCGGCTGTGCCGGCGGTTCCTCTGCCGGTGAGGGCGGCTGCGGGGCTTCCCTTCTCGCGTGCCGCCAAGCTCGTGGGAAGGAACCCTTTTCTCCATGGGTGGCGCTTGCGGGTTGTATGGTCTTTCTCTTGCCAGGAAGCTGTGCTGATTACTTCCTGGCTGAATTCTCACGAGATGCTAAACGCCTCTTAGCCAACCTGGTGTGTAGTACACAGCTTCTCCTACAGGCATCACAAGTCTAAACCAGGGGGTCCCGAACGTGGCAACTTTAAGACTTGTGGACTTCAACTCCCAGAATTCTCCATCCAGCTCTGCTCCCCATTGATCTTGCTCTGCTGGCTGGAGAATTCTGGGAGTTGAAGTCCACAAGTCTTAAAGTTGCCAAGTTTGGGACCACCTGGTCTAAATTCTCGCCGGTTGCTGCGTATTTTCCCCTTCTGCTCCAAAGAGGACCCCTATTCCAATAGTCTTTTTTTTCTTAATAGGCAAATAGCTGCTATCGCATTCATAATAATAATAATAATAATAATAATTTATTAGATTTATAAACCGCCCCTCTCCCCGAAGGGACTCCGGGCAGTGTACAGGAAAAATTAAAAAACCATATAAAACATACAATATATATACAAAGTTAAAAACGAATTAAATTAACCTGTACTAAAATTTAAACATTAAAATACAACCCAACCTATACTAAAATTCCCTAAAATCTAATATCCATATACATATTTGGCAGATAATATATTATGAGAGTCAGGACTGTTACGCAAGACCAGCTTGCTGAAAAAAATATGTTTTAAGTGAGCGGCGAAAGAGGGGAAGGTCCGTGATAGTGCGAAGTTCGGGGGGTAGGTCGTTCCAGAGGACCGGCCCTGCCCCAGAGAAGGCCCTACCCCTGGGCACCACTAGCCGGCATTGACCGGCGGTTGGTACCCTCAGTAGGCCCTCTGTGGGAGTGTATCGGACGCAGGGAGGTATGTGGCAGGAGACGGTCCCGCAAGTAACTAGGCCCCGAGCCATGGAGCGATTTGAAGATGGTAACAAGCACCTTGAAGCGCACCCGGAAGGCCACCGGTAGCCAGTGCAGCTCGCACAGGAGAGGTGTTACGTGGGAGTAACAAAAAGCTCCCAGAATCCCCCGCGCGGCCGCATTCTGAACCAACTGGAGCCTCCAGGTGCACCTCAAGGGGAGCCCCATGTAGAGATTCATGATTAGTTGAAGCTGAAACTTTCTTTAAATTTGATAGGCACATTAGACTACATTAAATGATTGCAATATGCTGGACTAATAGTTAAGTCGTGGCTAAGTGGCTGTTCATACATGTGATATGTAAGCAATTACACATTTGTAGACTAGAGCGGAGGTTCTCAAATCGTTTTTCACGAATCCCCTTTAAATAGCTTTTGTGGCCACGGACCCCCAAGACTTAATTCAAGATTTAAATCATAACATTTCATCAAGTCTTTGGGGACCACTGACAGAACCACTGGTCTAGAGAATACCACTGGTACCAGTTGTAGAATTTATTTTGAAACCCCCGATTAGGACACACACACGCACACACACCAAAAAGCTTCCCTAAGAAATGAGAAATCCCATGGGAAAATACTTCTGCTCTACTTTTGCCTTTAAACTGCTAATTAACAAGTGGGATATACATTGCTGCCAGCAAACTAATCCATACCTAGGGCACATGGGAATTTAACACGTGCCCAGTGTTTTTACTCCCTCAAAGACAACAACAAAGATCATATACCTTAACCGGAAATATCGGCTCTGATAAGAGAGATATCAAAATATTTCCTCTAAATTCCCTCAGCCAAAAAAGCATATATTACATCCAAAGGAAATCCTGTAAAAAAATCTTACTGATGGGTCAGTTTGTGGTCAGCTGCCTCCAAAGCAAACTTTGTATTGTTTTTGGACCAAATAAAGAGAATGCCTCCTTTTCAAACAGCCAGCCTCCAGTCTTGATTTTAGGAACTCACAGAAATTCTCCCAACATATAATAGTGAAAAGATAAACTGTAAACACTGCAACAACTAATATTAAAATAGATTAGGGGTGTCGAATTCAATTTCATTGAGGGCCGGATCAGCATTGTGGTTGTCCTCTGGGGGCCGGAGGGGTGTGGACGGAGTGGTCGCAGCCAACTGGGAGTGCCCCAAGGGCCTTGAGTTTGACACCCCTGATCTATAGCAAAAGGCAATCCATATCCAAAGTGCTATGGCTACCTTGGAACAAATGACAATTATTTTAGCTTTAGTGATTGTTTTGGTAGTTTCCTAGAGACCTTTGTGTGACACACGTGTAGGTCATAAAGGTGGAGGAGCAGGTGCTCTCTGGTAGAGAAGGGAGGCCTTCGTCACTGCAAGCTAAAAGGTCAGTTACTGTCAGTTAACAGAGATAAGGTGCCCTCCTGGACTCTGGGAAGCTTCCCTCCTTTTGTAACCCCGTCTCAGAGGGCTGAATGAGGGTGAGAGTTTGGGTTAGCGTTAAGATGGGGGTGAGGGTGAGAAAGGGTGAGACAGACTGAAGGGGAGGGTGAGAGAGTCAGGATCACCAGAGGGGGCAGGGATGGGGGGGGGGAGAAAGAAGGTTAAAAAAGGGAGGGGAGGAGGAAAGGAAGATGTGGAAGTGGAGACAAGGGGGACTAAGAGGTGTTTTTTTTTTAATGCTTTCTGGAAAAGTTCAGGCTTTTCAGAAGCTGCTTTCCCCCCATTTCCGGGGCCTGAATACGAACGGCTGATCTCCAAACAGGCATGAACTTGCTGTGCACCACAAACCAGCCCCCCCCCCCCCCCGCCCTTGAGGCTTCTGGGTGGCTCTCTCTTGGCCTCCCACCGACGTTGCAGGGGAAACCTGGTGATCTGAGGGAACTGGAGCCCATGGCGAAGCGAGCGAAGTGCCCGTTGGCCAGTCTCGCTGCCCTGCACGAATCCCCTTTCACCACTTCCCCTCCTCGACCTCCACCCATCCAAGCCAGCTCCTTCACCAGCCGCTGCAGTTCCAAAAGCAGCAGGTAGTGTCACGCCTGCTGCCACGCCAGACGGTCTCTGCCCAAGCCACCTCCTCTGTGCAGGATCTCGCCCGCCTTGCCCTCCAGGAAGGTGAAGACAACTCTGAAGCGCTCATGGATGGCGGGGCTGGGGCGGGGGGGGGGGTGCGCAGCAGCGGCTTTTTGCTCGAGCCTGCAGACGCCCTTGGCTCGCTGAGCCAAGATGGAAGGAAGGTTCCTCTGCCTTGCAGGGGTCTCAGAGAAGGAGCCCCCCCCCCATGTCACTTTCTCCTCTCTTTGCGGCTGCCCCTCCAGCGCCCGGGCAGAGAGCAGGCTGGTCTCCTCCGGCTATTTCCAGCTTGCATTCGGTTGATGGCCCCTCCTCACCACCCACACCACACCAGCTGCTGCCCCATGATTTTCGGGCTCCCAGGCCTGCTTTGTGCCCGGCAGTGGCTGCCATTCAAGCCATAGGCTTGGGGCTGCCCAGCATCTGCAGCACACCTCACTTCGCCCTCTACCCGAGCAGGGGACTGCTGCTGCTGTGGAATGCAGAGCAGACAGGAGAACATGAGAATTGCAGGCCAGTGGCTGGAGGGGCATGCCAGCCACTCGGGTGTTGGCAGTAATGAGGGGGCAGCCACCAGGGAGGCTTGAGGCTGCAGCTGGAGCGGCTGCCACTGCGGGTGCAAAGCAGATTTGTGAGCGCAAGAATTGGAGTCAGGGGTCAGAGAGTTGGGCCAGGCACCCAGGTTGAGGGCTGCTGCGGTAGGGGGATGGCCCCGGACCGCCGCCTCCTGGGGTAATTGGGCTACTGACGGGGAAGGCAGCGGTGGCTTCGCCCCCCTGATTTGTGAGGAAGAGGAGGAGGCAGCGGTTGGCAGCTGAGAGGCAAACAATGGAGGATGCAACACTGGCCCACTGCCTCCTGTGCACATGTGTGCATGCTGGGGATAGAGTGGGCTGGGGCTGTGTGCACAAGCGCCTGCCGCCTCCTATGTGCCCGCCGGAATAACATGGGCCCAACCACTTTGCAGGCCTTGTATTTGACACCCCTAAAATAGATGTTTAATTGATTTTTTTCAGTATTATTCTATTTTTCACTAATCCTATTAGTGAAAAGAATAATGTCTGCTGCCACCTTATGCTTGCTTATGCTTCGTTGCTAGACAGGCTCCCATGAACTGTGGGGAGGGGAAATGAGTAGGGGAATGCTTTGGAAAATGGAAATAAGTTCTGTATCTCCTCAAGATGCTGCCTCAAGGTCACCCAGCTGGAAGGAGGAGAGATAGAGAAGAGTAAAATTCGCAGATGCTTCCAAAATCACTACATAAGAAACTCATTATTATCCGTATAGGAAATTAAAAGCTAAGGTATGTTTGAGAATCCCAGAAAGGCTCTCAATAATGGAAGCGTTCATATATCCAAATCTGATGAAGTTTGAAAAAATTGTGACGTGAAAGTTATTTTGGACAACGAAGGGAAATTAAGATCTAAGTATTCGATCGGGTGAACAGAAGAGGCAGACTCAGGCTTGGCAGTAACAACAGGTCTTTAGTAGTGCAACTATGTGCAATCCAGCAACCTTCTGTTTGGCAGCAGCCCTTTGTATAGGCAGCCCTTTTTATAGGGAACTGTCAAACGTCTTAGCCAATCACCTTTTTTCTCGTCGGATCTGAGGACTTTGGTGGAACCTACCATACTGTCTGTCAGGATGTAACACCCCTCCCTTCTTAGATGGGCTGATCCAGCTGGTGACGTACACACGCAGGTAGGCGGGTTTTCTACACACTCTCTCTGACCTGCGTAGTTCAGTTGGCGGTGGGACTTTGGCAGGTTGGTTGGACCTGTTGCCCCTCTGACTTTGTCTGGTGGAACCAAGGATCATTTTTGTTTAGAGGTTTAAGTTGTGGCAGGTCCACCAAATAGAAATATTAGAATTGCTGATAGTGATGTACAATCATAATGGTAAATTAGTATAGTATAATTTTACCAAGTGTAATGAAATCAGTTGGAATTGTGTAATAGCTTTCACAATCTAAATCAAATAATAGTTTAAAAAATTAAATCAAGTTCTTGGAACCCATAGACATTTTGGGCTAGAGATTTATATAATTGGATATACTGTAGTTTTCGGAGTATAAGACGCACCCAGGTTTTGTAGAGGCAATTTAAAAAAAAGGTAGGTTGATAGAGGTATAGAGAGGGAGAGAAAGAGAGAAATACAGTAGGTAGGTAGGGAGAGAGAGAGAGTAGTTAGGTAGGTAGGTAGTTAGGTAAGTAAGTAGGTAGGTAAAGGGATAGAGACAGAGAGAGAGAGAAAGAAATAGAGAGACAACTACAGGAGGGAGGGAGAGTAGGTAGGTTGGTAGGTAGAGGGATAGAGAAACATAGAAATACAGTAGGTAGGGGGGAGAGTAGATAGATAGGCATATAGGTAGATAGAGGGGGAGAGAGAAATACAGTAGGTAGGGAGAGAGGGAGAGAGAGTAGGTAGGTAGGTAGATGTTTCCAAGTGTATTTATCCAAGTGCTGCAGAAGGAAATCAGTGACAACCTGTAGCACCTAAAACTTTGTTTCTGCTGGCACAGCACTTGACCAATCCCTCTAACTAAACAGCTTTCCAAAAGGGGGCAAAAAAGTTTTTGCACTCTGCAATCCTCCCCAAAACAGCCCGTTTTTCACGAAAACTGGCCAGTTTTTTTAAAAAAAGGCATCAATAGCCTTGGGGGGGGGGCTTGGAGAGTGTTCCTGGGGGGAGGGTGAAGAGCAAAAATGAGCAAAAAATGGCCCAATTTTTGGGAAAACAGGCCATTTTTTGGTGAAAAGAATTGCATGCATAGCCTTATGGAGGCTTATAGAGTGCTCCTGGGGGCTGGGGGAACAGAATTGAGCAAAAACAGCACATTTTTTGCTCATTTCTGCCCTCCCCAGCCCTCAGAAGCTCTCTAAAAGCTTCCATAAGGCTACGCACGGCCATTTTGGTGAAGGGGCGGGGCTTCAGGAGGCAAAAAATGCTGTATTTGGTATATAAGATGCACCCAGATTTTCAGCCTCTTTTTAGAGGAAAAATGTGCATTTTATACTCCAAAAAATATGGTAATCCTATGAATATTGGAGAGACATATCAGAATAAAGCCCAGGATGTTGCAATCATTGAGTGGATCAATCAGCACTTAGTGCTTACAATGTGACAGACATCATCCAAGAATATTGCTTCCTCATATATATGATAAATTCTCATTTAAGTTAGGCTTTATGAAACATGCATTGTTTGAAGACAAATATTTATTTTTATTGGATGAGAAGGGAAACATTTTCATGGGGCTGCCCTTGAAGAGCACCCAGAGGCTTCAGTTGGTCCAGAATGCGGCCGCACAGGTTATCATGGGGGTACCTAGGTGCTTCCATGTTACATCCCTTTTAGGCGGCCTGCACTGGTTGCCGGTTGTTTTCCGGGTGCGATTCAAGGTATTATGACCTTTAAAGCACTCTGTGGCTTAGGCCCAGGGAACGTGCGAGACCACCTACTGCCACTAGTAGCCTCCCACAGTTCAGTGCGATCCCACAGAGTTGGCCTCCTCAGGGTGCCATCATTCAGACAGTGTTGGCTAGCAACCCCCAGGGGGAGAGCCTTCTCTGTGGAAGCGCCTTCCCTCTGGAATGAGCTGCCCCCGGAGCTTTGCATAATTCCTGACCTCCAGTCCTTCCGACGCGCCCTAAAAGGTTGGCTTTTCCAGCGAGCCGGCCTAGCCTGAACAAAATAAATGATTAATTTAATTGTTAATTTTAATTTAATTTTTAAAATTTTATTGTAAATGTAAATTGGTTTTTTGGATATTTATTTAATCACCCTTTTAACTTTTGTAATATGTGTTTTTTATGTTGTATGCAGCCCTGAGTCCTTTGGGAGAAGGGCGGCATATAAATCCAATAAACCTAACCTAACTTAACCTAATCTTCAAAGAAAAGCCAGAAAGTCCAGTTGCCTCTTGGAAAAAGCACCTTTGGGATAATCTATTTTATGGAATACTAATACATAAGTCAAGCATCATATATAGTTTATTAAGTATATAGAAAATGTTAATTACTGAAAGGCACATAGCCAGTCTTTTAAAGTTGGTCCCAGGCAACTAGTTTAGTAGTAGTTCAAAATGTGTAAAATATCTCCATGATAAAACAAGTGCTAATGTGAAATTTGATATATAATGCTGTGCTGCAGAGTAGGCAAATCCTCCAAGTTGAGAATTTGACTGCAGCTGACTCTATGGGCATTTCCATACAGTTGACAGTCTTATGGAAATGGTTTGTCTTTTGTTTTCTTCCAGAACCTTTTTTCAACCATCCAGTTTGTTATTCTAGCCTACAGGTCGGGGATTTCCTGGAGGGGTCTCAAGTATTAATTATATCAATTTTCGTGAGATTAAATTTATTATAGAATAAATACAATAAAATTGCATGGTGCTTTGTCTTTTAAATAAATGTACATTAAAATGTACTGTCAGACCTGCTTCAACTTAAACCTCTAAATAGAAACGATCCTTGGCTCTACTTGTTGAGAAAGGCCTATTTTTATTAGAAGTCAAGTGCATTGCAATAGTGCATAGTGAGAATGGAGAATCAAATCCCTAAGTTCAACTTTTCCCTCCCTTTCCTGCTTCCCATCACTCACTCCCCCCCCCCCCCTTCAATCAATCAGATTCATCAAGCAAGATGTTTTGAGAATGGTCACTTCAAGCATGCGTTGGTATGTAGCTGCATTCTTCTCCCAGCTGGGTGACCTTGAAACAACATAGCAAGCAGCATCTGGGGCGGCGGATATAGCGGTCACTCTCACTTTCCCCAAGCGGCACTTTCACTTCCCCCCCAAGCAACTCCCCTCCCATCCAGCCTCCCCATGGTTCATGGCAGACTGTCACTGCATTGTATTGAAACACACGTGAAGGTGAGGTGGCAGCTGACATAAAAATAGGATCCATTCATATGCAGGTACTTAGTCTTACAAAGAGAATAACAAACCCAGCAACCTGGGTCTTCTTAGTCCAGAAAATATGTACAGTATCATGGTTAGGCTAACCAGGAGTGTTTCTAATTAGGCTGCTAGTTATATTTGTCTGAAAGATATAATAAAGCAGGATCCTCCAGGGTTTGAATGACTTGAGCCACAAGGCAGGTTTTACAACTGAAAGGTATCTTCTTGAATCTGCCTTCCAATACTGCTGAGAAAAGAATATTAAATGAATAGAAGATTGATATTTGGGAAACCTTATAGAACCTCTACAATATTTTAGAAACAAACACACACAAGCAAAACTACATGCTTCAAATAAGGGTTTGAATATTTTGATGGAACAGATTCCACTGGCATAAATGGATTTCTCGAACAAAACAAGAACAAAAATACCACAATCACAATATGATAGTCATATATGATAGCTTGATATATTTTATTGTGTAAGATGGAAATAGCAGGATTAACTTGAAAGACATTATACCATGCTACAACATATTGCAAGCCATCAAGGAATTACTTTTATTGAAATACGTTAATATAAGTATTGTAAGCAATAATGTATATTGTCACATATTTTTGTAGCTGGTTTAATTATTAAGTGGGTCATTTTTTTAAAGACACAAGAACAAAGATAGTTTAATACACGTCAACATTAAAAAATTAATTAGCTTTTAGCAACATTTTTGTTGTATAGAATAGGACAAAAATTGACCTCTCTGGGCAGCATAGACTACAGCAGTGACGGCGAACCTTTTTGGCACAGAGTGCCCAAACTGAAACGTGTGTGCACGCATATGCACGCGTGCTGGAGCCCCAGAGCCTGGAAGACCAGCTGGCTGGTGCGCATACCCCCTGGTCTCCTGGTTTCTGGCACACACATGCGTGCCAGCCAGCTGATTTTTGCACATGCTGGAGCACTGGAAACCCAAAGACCAGGTGGCAGCATGTGCATCTGCACCAGCCAGCTCGTTTTTGAGTTTCCGAGGCTCTGGCACACACAAAGATCAGCTGGTGCACCGGAAACCAGAAGAGCAGCTGGCAATGGCGTGCATGCCCACAGAGAGGGCTCTGCGCTCCACCTCTGGCACACATGCTATAGGTTCGCCATCACTGCTGCAGCATTAAAGAAGTCAATGAAATTGGAAATTCCTTATGCCGAATTCCAAGATAAATTATACCTTTACAAGTTCCATTGATTTTTAACAAAAACCTAGATAAGCGCTTAATTATCTTGTTAAAAGCAACAGTTTTTAAAATGCTTGTCTGAGCAATGTCATGCTCTTCATCTATTTTAAAATACCAATTATCTCAAAAACCTTTCTTCAGTCACATTTGTCAAGTGAAAGATGCCAAGTTTATCACGTTGAATAAGTATAATTTTCTGTATTCATAATTAATCTTAGTATTTTGCCATGTGCGTCTATGGTTTATTGTTATTACAATGCCGAGTTTCATAATTCCAATGATTTATGAAGTCTGATAATGAGAACTGATACATTTTCAATATAAACATTTCAGTTTTGATCCATTGATACAGGCTTATGAAGCAGTATAATATACATAATTAAATGTAGCTATATTTTATCCCAAAGAAACAAACATGTTTTAGACCCTTGTAATAAAGACCTTCTAATTTTAGCATATATCGTCATCACAGCATAAATTTAAATTGATTAAAACAACATAAAATTTGTTATGTGCCATATGTTGATGGATAATTCTAATTCTACAGTCTTCAAGACAGTTGGATTCTAACAGTTGCATATTATTTTTCAAACCTTTTCAGTTATAGATCTTCAGTGAAATATTTTATAAGTATTTTATAAATACTTAATATTTTATTATATTAAGATTGTCCTTCAGAAAAAACAAGCATATTGGTAATTTTTCTTTTAAAATAAATGGATTCCATTGAGAAAGATGTTTAGGACCCACATTTTCACCAGACTATATTCTAAACAAAACTCCCACGAAAGTTCCTCAAACCATTAAAAAATCCCACTATTTATCAAGTGACTACTCAGCAATGCATTTGGGAAGACTGTAAATTCAGTGCAGAATTGGTGGTATCCAGTGTTGCAGACTGCAGCAGCTTCTTAAAAGGACAGGCTCTTATTTTACTGAGAATAGCAGCATTGAGCGTGCTCTATATTCTCAATTTCCTCTGCCAATTAGAAAGAGAAATACAGTGAGTATACTTAAAAATATTAAACCTTAAGCAACAAAAATCACAAATACGGATGTTATCCTTGAACAGTTGAGCCATCATTCATGCATCTGAACTTCCAGTAGCATAACAGGTCTTATCATGTTATATAGTTAATCAGTTTAAAAATTACTACATCTATCTTACTCCTTATTTACCATTTCAATCTCTACCATCCATTGTGATGGCAGGTAATATTCTATGTAACTAATTTGGCAATCCATAAATGCTTTTGCTAAGTTAAGTTTGTTAACCTTTATAGAGTAGTATAAACGGCACAAGATTCTTTGTCATACATTTTTGGACTCCTTTTTTGGATTTTATAGTACATCATTGTTTTTAGATTAAGTAAATTGATGCAAGGATATAGGCAAATATCCCTAGATAATTTATATATAAAATTATATGGAATTTATATATAAAAACTGCATAAATTCTCTTTAAAAGTGTCCCAAAGTTGCTTTTTCAAGAGGCAACTGGACTTTCTGTTTTTTCCTTGAAGACATTTCACTTCTCATCCAAGAGGCTTCTTCATCTCCAATAGCTTCTTGGATGAGAAGCAGAGGTGGTATTCAGCCGGTTCTGACCGTTTCTCCCAAACCACTAGTAACGTTTATTTGCAGTTTGGCGAACCGGCAAATGCCACCATTGGCTGGCTCCTCCCCTTCCCTCCCACTCACTCCTTTCCATGCTCTCTTGCCTTGACCATGGCACCCAGCCAATCTCTGTCTTCCTTCGCTTCTCCCCAGCTACCTCCCCCATGGGCCAGCCATGCTTGCCTGCCATTCGCCTTTCCCTCATGCCGGCAGCTCCCTTTCTCATTTCCCTATTGAGCCCAGGATCCTCTTTAATTGGGAGGGGAAAGGGAGCAACCAGTGTGAAGGAAGGAAGGAAGCTGCCTGTTGTTCTCTGTCCCATGCCAACAGCTCCCGGTCTTATTTCCCTATTGAGCGCAGCACCCAGGATCTTCTTTGATAGAGCACGTGCCTAAGGTTGCCTCCTTTGCGGCCTCCCCCCCCCCCCCCGCTGTGATGAAGGAGACGAAAACATCAGGAGAGGCTTAGGACTGAGAAAAACAAGCATTGCAAAAAAAAAAAAAGAGTTTTCGTTAGTTTGCACTTTGCAGCTTACTATCACAGAAGTGTGTGTGTGTGTCTCTGTGTGTCTGCCTGTCTTGGGTTGAATAAACAAATGGCAATGGATGGTTTCACCCAAAGGAGTTTTTGTTTCAGGTGGGTCTCACTCTCTTAGCTTTAGAAGGAAAGAGGGAAGGAGGAAAGGAAGGGTGGGAGGGAGGGAGGGAGAGAGAGAGAGAGAGAGAAAGAGATAAAGAAAGAGATAAAGAGGGAGGGAGGGGAAAATGAATGACAGTTGCATGGATGGATGGCTAGATGGATGGACAGATAGATACAAGAAGGGAGGGAGGGAGGGAGGGAGAGAGAAAAAGGAGAGGAAGGACCACAAACCCTGGCACTAGATGTGGCTTCAGAAGATGCTTTGAAACACCACAGCAATCTAGAGCTGGAAGGTCAGAGGTCATCTAGTCCAACCCCCTGCTCCAGCAGGAAACCTTATATTGTCTGGATTATTTTGGTGCCTTTAATAGAGAGGAAAATTGCCAGAATGGAGAAGGAGTTTACTAGGACAAGGCTGCCATGCAGAGGAAGGCAGAGATAGTCCTTGACTTATGAGCACAATTGAGCCCAAAATTCTGGTTGCTAAGCAAGAGCATTGTTAAGTGAGTTTCACCACTTTTTAATCAATCCATGACATCTTTTGGCTCTAACAATCATGTGGAGGCTAGGGAAGAAAATCTGAAGGCGTGTGTAATGTTCTAATGTACAGAGGTTATAGTTAAATGTGTGGCAGAAAGTGGACTCTGGGTGTGTTTTTCCAAATGCAGTTAAGTGAGATTGAATGTATATGGTTTTAGAAGAGTTCTCTGTGTGTATACATACACATACAATATATATAGTAGGTAATGTATCTTTTTGTGTGCTTATGCACAACTATACTATGTAATATGTATGTACACATATACATAGGAGTAAGTAGTATATTTTGGATGTTCAGTAATAGTAAATAAATAGACAGGGAACACTTGGAAGTTGGCCGATTAAAACAAATATAAGTCGAGATAAAGTAGTTGAGGATGAAAATATAGGAAGTATAGTAAATTGGTTAAGAGCATTAGAAATTGAGAGCAGAAAAAAAGAAATAATTGAAAAATTGGAGTTGAATTGGTTTGAAAAAATACAGGTAGAAAAATGGTCTATGGAAGTAAGAGGAACATGTAAAATAGGCAGAAGTAAAACTGAATTTGAAGGTTTAGTATCTCAAATTATCAAGGATGAAATTGGGTTATAAACTTTGATGGAAATCCACAAATGGTAATGAAGACGAATTGGGAGGAAGAATTTAAGATTAAAATATTAGACTCGGATTGGAATGTGAATTGGAAAAGTCGAATTATGAGGATTATGTCTATAAGGATTAAAGAGCACAACTTTAAGGTTGTTTGGAAATGGTATTGGACTCCATTAAGGCTATCATTGATAGACAAAAAAATTAGTAATAAATGTTGGAGATGTAATATGGAAGTGGGAACTTATGAACATATGTGGTATAAATGTGAAAAAATTAAAAAGTTTTGGCAACAATTGGAGGAAATGATGTTTGAAATAATGAAGAAAAGAATAACTTTGAGATCAGAAACTATATTATTACTGATAATTAAGGAATTAGAATTAACAAAATATGAGAAAGAACTGATTAGAATTATGATTATAATGGGTAGAATTATAATAGCAAGATACTGGAAAATAGAGGTAAATATTAAAATAGAAGAATGGTATTGTGAAATGTGGAAATTAGCCTTAAATGATAAAATGACTTGTGACATTAAATTCAGAGAGGGGGTCTATAAAAAAGACATTTTCTGGAAGACTTGGAACCCATTTGTGGACTATGCACTTGGAACTTTGGATGCCTCGACACCTGTACCCAGGGAACGCGGATTTTGGAGATCTTAAAGACAATTGAAGATATCCAAAGAACCAACTCTTCCTTTCGTTTTGTATAGCACCGGGTGGATTATTGTTAAAAAAAAAAAAGTAAATTTAAAATAAATAAATAAATAAATAAATAGACAGGGAAATTGTATCTAGTTGAGGCCTTTGAGGAGAGGCCAGGCAAGGTGCCCCTTAACATGAATGATGTCATGTTGGCCATGCCCACCCAGTCACATGCCCAGCCAGTGAAGCCCACCCAGTCACATGACCACCAATCCACGCCCACAGAACTGGTAGTAAAAATTTTTGAATCCCACCGATTTCAAAGAAAAAACAAGTCCAGTTGCTTACTGAAAAAGCAACTTTGGTGCAACCATGACCTGGATGACTGAGAATCTCTACAGCCTTGATGGAATTTATTTGCTTTTCTGCCACCATCAAAACCTTTATAATTTTTCTTTTTCAACCCCCCCCCCCCCAATGTAGCTGGTTAACATAACTAGGGGAAATATAGGCAAGACAAAAGACAACATAGTCACTTATGTAACATTTAAAGAAAGAAATGATTTATGTCAAATAACTTTTGACTGGAAAAGAAAGCTGAATAGTTGTATTCTTTGAAAGGACCATACCTTATTGCTATGTAGCGATGTATTTGTCAACACAAGGTACTTAGTGTTGTCTCTTGGCCTGGGCTATTAAATCCATCAATCAAATTTTTATTACAATCATCTATGCTAATACTTTCACTTGTTAATTTTGTGTAAGTGACCTGGCCAGTAAAATCTAGTAGTTCTTCAATAGCCTTCCTATTATTTGATCCATTTTGGTCCAAAGTAATTCCTGGCAACATTTCATTCAATGGTGAAAATTCAGGGACAGATATAAGTTCTTCTTTTGAAGGAGGGCTGTAGAAACGAAGAAAGGAAAGAATCAAGGTATTGCTGTATATCTTAACACATATAAGTATGATAATAAAACTGTCATGTATTTAAAAACATTTCATCTCACTTGTTTTGAAATGGAAGAATAATAGGATAATATGTATTAGGTATATATTAAGCCTTGAAGAAGCTGCTATCCCAAATTCCTAAGCATTATGACGCATTGGAATTTTCTTCTGATACATAGTATTTATATATTATATTTATTGACATTAAATATATTTGATACTTTGAATATCAAACATTGATTTTCAGGTGCTGGTGGTGGAAATAAAAAGAACAAAAAACAAGGAAGGAATTTATTAACCAAGCCTTTTTCACTGAAACAAGAATGCTTTAAAAAACCTGTGCCAGGTTGCAGTGACTAACCCTCTGATACAGCATAATCCTACAAGGACCTGCCCCAGTTAGTCCCTCAGGAAAGTAAGACTCTTGACTCCATTGAGTTGAATCAAAATAACTTCTACTGAAAAAATGTGGTTGCAGTAAAGTCAGGAGAAATATGAAAAAGCCTGTGCAAAACACAAAGCAATTCTTCCATTTTCCCAAACCCAACCCCCTGACAAGTCCACCGGCACCAAATTCCTCGGGGTACTCTGCCACCACCCTGCAGCCTTGATGCAGTCTTGATATGGTCTCTTGCTTTGCAGTCAACTGGGTGTGTGTGTGTGTTGAAACTCCAATGAAGGGCTGTCATGAAGCAATCAAACTTTCTCAGTCCAGTGCATTCGCATTGTGAAGTGTCACTATCCAGTGGGCTACAACCCCTTCCAGTGCCAGGGTTAACGTCTCATCTTGGTGCCCTCTGTAGGTATCTCTGGCCCATATTCTTGCATGTACATCAGAACATGGGCCAGGAAGAACCCCAGTTGTTGGAAGTTCCCATCCAATTTCGCAGCAATGGGTGAAGTGTTCCAGCCCTTTGCTGTCACTTGGCCAGCTCCTGCTGGGGCAGCAGCTCTGGCGACCCTCCATGGCACTGCAATTATGGCAGCTGGGGTCGCTGAAACTCCTACCATGGTGTCTAGCGCGGACGCTCATCCCCATCTTCCTTCTCTTGGGTCTACTGGGCCTCACTGGTGGCAGCTGTGGCATGTGGCTTGTGTGCCTTCAGGGCTTGGAAGGCATGCGTCATGAACCATACGGTTAGCTTCATCAGGATGTTGGCATGACCAGATTCTATTTTATTTATTTTTATTTATTTATTTGTCAACATGTACAAGGTAACAGATATTATTATAGATATGAACATTTTTGCATGAGATTGTTACAAATAGATAGATATAAATAAGTATAATATGGTCATGAACACATAACATGAGGACATATCAATGGGGACAGTAGGCACACTGGTGTTGTCGTCTGCCAGTGGCCTATGGAGCTCGCAGCAGAGTCAGACAGTGAGGAGGTTGGGGAGGGACATGGGCCAGTCCTGAAGTCTGTGGAAGGCTCGAACAAGGGCTCTGCATTGGAGGCAAAGAGGGGGCTAGGGCCATCTGGGAGTTATGTGCTGCCTCCCGAGCCTCCCGAGTCACCAGTGAGGCAGAAGAACAAGCTTCTCCTGTTCCCAGTGCGCGCATGCACAGAAGGCAAGAACAGTTAAAACAGAAGGGACAACTCGGGAGTAAGGTTTGGAGGTGATTGGCCCCTCCCATAGGACATAAAGGAGGACCAAAGGCACATGAGCCTTTGCAGGAAGCAACTTGGTTTCAGTTTACCTTCTGAAAATACATTTGGACTCTGCTCCGTGTGGCCTTGCCAAGCTAATTGTCAATTAAGTCTTTGGCAGAATTTTAAAAGAAGATAAAGGTGGGTGCTTATCAGCCTTATTCTGAAGGACTTTGGCAGCCTGCATTAGAACTCTTGACTACTATTTGGAACTCATTACGGGTTGTGAATAAATATAATTCACAGCCTTTGAAATAAAAAGAGGGGTTTTGGACATGTGTGTTTGACTGTATCAGGAAGCCTAGGTCAGAACAGCTGATGCGCTTATGCATGCCCCTTCTTCACCTTCCTCCTCCTCGCCCTTGAGTTCTTCCAGGTCTGGTTGCCCTTCCTGCCATCAGTCACCTCGGGTGATGGTCACCCCTCTGGTTCTTCCTTTCCAGTCTTCCTTCTTTCCAACACCAATGGACTACATGCGTCACAATGGATCTCCCAGACTCCTGACCACCTCCATCCACTCAGAAATGTCCAGCCCGGGGTGAGGCCTTGATGATACTTCCCCACAGCATTCAGCTTCTTCCTGGTCACTGCCTTGGGCAGGCATGGTGTGAACAGTCCCCATGGTAGGTTATGTGGCTTTCTGGGTTGACCAACATTGCAGATTTTGCCTAATGTAAGGACCTGCCCCAGCTGGTTCCTCACGAAAACAAGATTCTTGACTCCATTGAGTTGAATCAAAATAACTTTTACTGAGAGAAAGTTTTTGCAGCACAGTCAGGCCAAAATAAAAAATCCCACATAAAATACAAATCCTGACCAGTCCACCAGCAGTCAAGGTGATGCTGCAAGGTTGTTTTGAGAACACTGAGGTGCTAGGCAGATAACAGCTAACTATTAGGGTATGACAGCCTTAAATCCGGGCTGGAACTAGCTGTGAGGGAGTCTGCTCTGTCTCTGAAGACAATCCCCCTCCCTAATTCCCAAGCAATTGCAGCAAAAGCATGCAAAAAATGCCAGCAGCCAGTCTCAACCCCCCTACCACCCCCCCCAACAGAATGGCAGGTGAGGATGTGGACATGACAAGTACTAGCACAGAAAATGAATTGCTACCTTCTTTACATTACTAATAGCATTTCTGAAAATGTATTATGTACCTCACATCCATGGACTGAACTTCATCTGTTGACTCATCGAAGCTGTGAGATTTTCCATCCAATGCATCTAGTTGAATAAGGCTCATAAGTGGCTTCAAACCATTAGAAAATACTTCACAAGGAAAAGATTCAGACACAGCAAATTCAACACCTTTAGGATTTTTGCAATTTGTTACTCCATTAATTTCTGCAAAAAAAAATATCACATTAGAAAATGTGATTTAAAAAACTTCACACAAGAAGTTTCCAACTCTCACAAATCCATCAGGTTTACTCACATTATTCCATAGAACAGGGGTCTCCAACCTTTGCAACTTTAAGTCTGAAGGACTTCAGCTCCCAGAATTCTCCAGCTCCCAGCAAAGCTGGCTGGAGAATTCTGGGAGCTGAAGTCCTTCAGACTTAAAGTTGCAAAGGTTGGAGACCCGTGCCATAGAATACTTTATTATATAGTATTCCTGAGTTGGCTAGACAAAATTCAAAGCAGAAATGTAAAAGGAACTAAAATAAGCAAGCCTGAAAATTAAATATATGCCGCTAAAGAACTGAATATATGATACATTTATCATTAGACATCTGATATTATTCCCAGTGAAATTGGAAAGTTAAAGCAGCAGCTCCTGTTTTGAATGTTATGTCTCCGTTTCTCTTTTTTACAGTTAATCCTCCTCTGTCTTCCGCTTTACAAAAGGAGAATCTAATAGCAGAAATTTAGCCACTAAGAGTAGATGGATTGGAAAAAAGAAATTGCTGGATAAAGACAAGCCATTAATTTTAATTATGTATTCTCCTGGATTACAAGCCTTCCAATTTTTCAAAATGTATTTTCACATAAAAATATGTGCTCATATAATACATTTAATACATAAGGACAGACTTTAAGTTACTGGAGCCCCATATCATCAGCATGTGTTCAATATTTCTCTTAAAAACTGAATTTATTGCAAGAGATTTAATTTTCAGGTGGATAAAATGTGAGTTGGTCCTCCCACTAATTTCAATTGGTAGGCCTTTTGCAAATAATACATATATTTTCCTACATAAGAGAAATCCCCACCGAATATATACATAAAGTTTATATCAAACAGGCAATAATTCTTCCAAGTCAATCTTCCCCCATCTGGAGATTCTTTAGAGGTGTAGACTTTAATACACGGGTTAATTACATGGTATTAATTACACGGTATTAATTACACGGGTTAGCAATTACAATATTGATTGGGCAATTCTGGAAGTCAGAGTTTACATGACTTGAAAACAACCAGACTGAGAAAAGGTGTTCCAAATGAACTCTCAAGTCTGTACTAGAACACAGACTATACTTATTAAAAGCAGGAATTGATTTTAATTACGATAAGAAATTACCACAAGTAGCAGGAATTGCTACATTCCTAGTATTCAAACATCTCCGCCCAGGGTAAATATCTTTCACCTGCTGTAGAAGAATACAATCACCTGTTTTCCTACAGTAAGTGAAAGTATCCTCCAATAGTATGTTCAAAAGCAGTATACCTAACTTCTAAACCAGGGGTTCCCAAACTTGGCAACTTTAAGACTTGTGGACTTCAACTCCCAGAATTCTCCAGCCAGCTGCTGGCTGGAGAATTCTGGAAGTTGAAGTCCACAAGTCTTAAAGTTGCCAAGTTTGGGAACCCCTGTTCTAAACTGCTTGTTTGGATACTCATTCTGAATATAGCTTTGAGAAAAGCAAGGCAAAATGAAATATCTCATCTCAGCCAAGAATGAGAGACCTTTCTACAACTTCATACAGTTAAAAATGTGAAAATAAATAAATGAATAAATAAATAAAAAATTCCTCTTGGACACAGTGCAAATACAGTGCAAATATATGAAGTAGCTGCTTAAGCTTTGGGGAAGAGCTATAATAGTGTGCTATCTCAGGAAAGGCACTTTGTTGCAAAACTGGAGCAGTAGTTTGGTAAATGACATCAATGCAACTGATGAACAAACAAAAAGGACAAAGAAGAAAAAGCATACAAATATCAGTTAACTAAAATAAGTATTTTAGTTCTGTTTGCTCTTACAATAGAATTACTATGAAGCTAAGTAGAATCCTACATGCCTATAGGGCAAATTCAATATTTAATCTGATATCCGCTACTACCTCGTCATTTCCCGCCTGGACTATGCTCTCTACAATGCTCTCTACATGGGGCTTCCCTTGAGGTGTGCCCGGAGACTCCAGCTAGTACAGAATGCGGCCGCGCGGGGGATCTTGGGGGCCTCTAGATGCTCCCATGTAACACCTCTACTGCGCGAGCTGCACGGGCTACCTGTGGTTTTCCGGGTGCGCTTCAAGGTGTTAGTTACAACCTTTAAAGCGCTCCATGGCAAGGGACCTGAATATTTGCAAGACCCTCTCCTACCACATACCTCCCACCGACCAGTCCGCTCACAGAGAGGGTCTCCTCAGGGTCCCGTCGGCTAGCCAATGACTTTCCCCCCAACCTGCGCACACGGACCTGCGCCTCTTCCGCCGGGCCCTTAAAACTCATCTATTTCGTGTGGCCGGCCTGGCATAGCTTTTAAATTTGTTTTATCAATTGGGTTTTATTAGGGACTTTTTAGAGCAGGTTTTTGTTTAATTTGTTTTTATTATATTTATTGTACATGATGTTTTATGTTTTATAATTGCCTGTTCACCGCCCTGAGTCCTGCAAGGGAGATAGGGCGGTATATAAATTTAAATAAACGTAAACGTACAAGAAGAAAATCTGTCATCACAGAAGTGTTTGATAAATATTTATAAATTATAGAGAGCTTCCTGGCATTCCAGGGGTTCCTTAAGTAAAGAAAGTTTGTTACTACAATAAAAAGTAAGTACTGCTTTACTAGGCTATGCAACATTTTGGATTCAAAAGAAAAAAAGGTCTTTAGAGCAGGGGTCTCCAACCTTTGCAACTTTAAGTCTGAAGGACTTCAGCTCTCAGACTTCTCCAGCCAGCTTGCTGGCTGGAGAAGTCTGGGAGCTGAAGTCCTTCAGACTTAAAGTTGCAAAGGTTGGAGACCCCTGCTTTAGAGAGTGCATGGATGTACAGATAGCACCTGTTGACAGTTCTGAAGAAGAGTCACACAGTTCTGGAAGAAGGCACTGTTTCTTTCAATTGTGAGAAAATAACATTTCCCCCCTCAAATCCAAAGCACTACACAGTCTTAAACTATGTTTTAATAGCTGAGCTGAGTTTTAGCCATGTCTTTAGAACTACAAAGGCTATAAAATTATCTAGCCAGCAGGCAAGTCCTTGAACTCTTCATAAAGCCATTATGTAAGATGTATTTATAAATACTGTTGCCAACAGTATTTTCTCTTACTGACCTCTGAGACCTGTTTTAGGCCTCTTACAGTTTGGGAGAAAGAGGAAGCTCTCTGGATAGAATAAATTGTTCTAATGGTGTTACACGAAAGAAGGCGAGGGAAGTCTTGGCTAAGACAAAATAGAAAACTGCCAGACAACTGAAGGAGTTGGTGGGTTGCTCTTACCATCGCTACCAGTACGCTGATGGCTGTCTGTTCGTGCATGCACCGTATGTGTGCTGTGCACGTGCCTGATGTGCGCTGCGCACGCATGCTCAATCCACCGCCCTTGCAACAACCAGCTGCTTGTTGGGGCTCACGCAGGCACTGCACACTGTACACTCATGCGCATTTTGCTGTTTGCCATAAAAACAGCTATAGTGCGTGGGCGGGCAGGGGGCCAAAAGAGCTACCGTACCGGTACGCGCTCAGCTGCTCCCGGCCACTAACGGTACGGCCATACCTACTCTGAACTGTGGTCAGGGGCAGTGAGTCTCAATAGCATCCGCAAAATAAAAAATACTAGGATTCCTCACTGTAGAGCACCCCCAGTTCTAGTCCTGAGGAAGGAACAGAAAAGTTAACTTTCAAGCAGGTCAAGCAGTGTAAATTGTGCCAATCTTACTCTTGGCTTTTGTGATAATACTGCATGACAAGTAAGGTTGCAGATAATATGAGAAAATAATTGTCTTATGTGGGACCTGATTTTGAGTTCTTTCCTTTTTCCTCATTGCAAAAAAAGGGAAAGGCCTTTTTTCTGACTCTGTATGTATGTGTTTGAGTGTAAGATTTAGCCCTAGGTCTATCTACTCCTGGTACTTATTGCTAACCTAGCTTATCTAGAAAGAAAACTAATGCTTCGCTATAATTACCATCACTGCCTCAGTTTCCATAATCTTTTATTCCTGCATGAGGTAGATAGGAACCTGCTTGGAATGGAAATTCTGCTATACTCAAAGTCAATTAACAAATTAATTAAATCCAGAGAGTTGTTATTATTCCAGATGAGATACATGCCTACTAATATTACTTAAATAACAATGTGCAGACAGAGTTCTGACTCACTATAAGGAGGAGCAGGGCTAATCTAGAATATCTTTCTGATTTAATCAAACTAAACCAGGAAGAGAACTACTCTCTGGGTATATCTTTTAGGAAACATGATTATTAGCCAGAACAGGTAGAAAACAACCAGTTGATTAGTATAGGTAAGCACTGTTTCTTGAGTTCCAAATTTTTGCAAAGCATAACTCCTTTGCTTGCCAGAAGCCCCAAATGTCTCACGGACTAGGCAGTACTACAACTGGCTTACTATTTCTTGCTTAGATTGGAAACATTGCAACTATAGCTTCCACTGCCTAAATAACTTCAGTCTTTATTTGTATTAGTAGGTGTGGGTGTGGATGTGTATATACTTATATATCGACATACTCATACATTCTTCCACATGAGAGTAACAGTTCTCCCTGGTGTTGCAAAAAAGGGTGGGGTGGAGGAGGGGAAATAAGGCTGAATGTTTTCTTAATAAAATTACATCATGCACTACCGAATGCCAAACAATAAAACAAACTCAAAAATAAAGGGTAGACATAACAATGAAAAATAACACAAACAGCAAAACATGTCATGAAAGCTACAGAGTAAGGTCCTAGAATAACATCCTAAAATATTCAGCTTTGTAAATATAGAATCAGAAAGGATAACAGCCAACACCTTTCATGAAGATATGGATTTTGAGTGATTATTAGTATGCAGGTATGACTGAAATTACACATTTTACCTGCTTGACTAAGAGCAAGTGGGTTGGGATATTGATCCACATTCAAGGTTCTTGGCTCATCTGATTTTGTGTCTTCTTTCTGTTATCATCAAATACATTACATACAATTACATTACATACAATGCATAGATGCATTAGATATACAGTAATTCCTTTTCAAATTAAATACGTGCCAGAGTTTAAATATTATCTGTTATTGTAATAAATGCATATTGTTTTTAAAAAGTATCTCACTCTGTCTCAAGCTTCTAGAAAACTCTTAAAACATGGTTTGGTCGTCCCAGGCTAATATTTTGCTCTTATTTTTGGTGATGAGGAATACTGTGGTGGTGTTTTTTAATTTGTGTCATTTTTAACTGTTTAAATTAAATTTAAATTATTAAATTTAGTCTGGGCTCTGTGTTTTAGGTTTTATCTGTTTTTAATTTTTAATTTTGTTACTGCCCACAGTCCATTGCAATTGAGCAGTTGTAATAAAATTTTAAAATAATACTTATTATTATTATTCCACATCTTTTGGAAGGATCTGATAAGATGGATTAAAAATGCCAAATCTAAACATCTGGCTGAATGTGTGATGAATCATAATATGATTTTAAAGGAAACACAGCCATAATAATGGCAGTAAAATATGGACTGACTGCATCTTAACAAACAATAACAATACATTATCTTTCATTAGTCACCTAGCTCGCTTAAATATACTATGGACAGAGTAGCATATTCTGCTATTGATTACCACAAGGTTTAGGAGAGGGAGCTAATTTTAATCCAAAACAGCCAGAGTGTATTCTGGAACTAAAGTAAGATACCAAGTATTCAATTGATTTGCAGAAATAAATCCTGAAGTGGTCCACAAAAATAGGGTTGCATTAGGGACACTTTTTAATCAACCTACATTTTTCCTCCGAGCTACCAGGGGCATGAGAAAAAGGTAAAACTGGGATAGAGGCTGCATAAATCTCTGCTTCAATCAGATAACTTTAAATTTTTAGGATTATAATTCCACACAGAAAGGGTGACTGTTGACTGGAATTAAAGGTTGTTTTATCATTATTATATACCGTGTTTCCCTGAAACTAGTAAGTCCATGCCACATTTTCCCTCATGGGCAAAAATGCAAGACCCCCCTGTAAATAAGACCCCTGGACAACCCACCCCCTCTGGCCATGCAGAGCACCATTCACTGACCTAGGGAGTATCTCTAAGGCGCCAAGCCATGTGGCGCTCTGCCTGCCCCACAGCTCCTGCGGCTTGGCACATTCAGGACACCTGCTAGGTCAATGCATGGAGTTCTGCCCAGCTGGAGAGGGGGGTTGCACGAGCGCCTGCTCCACCCCCAGCCTCTATGCCTCCCAGTCTCACCATGCCCTTGGCCAGCTTTCCTTGCAGGACTAGGGCACTGCCACCGCCACTGCCACAAACTTCTTCTCCGGCTTCCAAAGTCCGGAACTCAGCTTCCGATTCTTCTAGCAGCAGCCGCTCTAGGAGTGTGTTCTATGGTTATGGGCAGGCTGCCGGAAGACTTGCCGGAAGCCAAGTTCCAGACTTTGGAAGCCGGAGAAGAAGTTTTACTTGGAGCTCAGCAGCGGCAGTGCCCTAATCCTGCAAGGAGAGCTGGCCAAGGGCATAGTAAGGCTGGGAGGCATGGAAGCTGGGGGCAGAGCAGGCACTTGCACAACCCCCCTCTCCAGCCGGGCAGAGCTCCATGCATTGAACTAGGGGTATCCCGAATGTGCCAAGCTGCGGGAGCTGGGGGGCGGGCAGAGCACCACATGGCTTGGCACCTTAGGGATGCTCCCTAGACAAGTGAATGGTGCTCTGCCCAGCTGGAGAGGGGATTTGCCGGGTGGCTGCTCATGAGCATGGTTACCTCATCGCTGCTTCACCCCTGAGCCTGTGCCCGGCTCTTTGGGAGTCTGGTCGCAAGAGAGAACTGCCCAGCAACCCCAAAACAATAAGCCCCCCCCCCCCTAATAAGCCCAAGGCCATATTTCGTGGGTCAAAAAAATATAAGACCCTGTCATATTTTGGGGGAAACACGGTATTTAAATATTTTGGGGGAAACACGGTATTTAAATATTTTGGGGGAAACACGGTATTTAAATATTTTGGGGGAAACACGGTATTTAAATATTTTGGGGGAAACACGGTATTTAAATATTTTGGGGGAAACACGGTATTTAAATATTTTGGGGGAAACACGGTATTTAAAGCAAAGATTAATAAGAGGTATATAAGGAGTAGGAATAGCACAGCTCTTGTCTTCTAGTTCAGAAGTCCATTGTGCATCTATATATAGATACAGTGCATATACTACATATGTGACCAAAGAATCCAGCAATGTATCTCAACTTATCAGTTCTCTTTTAAAAAATTCTAACACATATATTGTTTTTATAGTCAATAGCTTTCAATTTTACTATCATGCATTGACTACATAACATTGAAAAGATCTTCAAATTAAATCAGTTGTATTGAAGGAAATTAGCACACCTTGAACAAGTAAGAATTAGCCACAACTCTTTCCCATACACAATCTGACTGATTTGGAAGGGAAAAACAGTAAGGGAAGAATATTGCTTTTGCTCCCGTTATCATCTGTTATCTTAAAACAATTCTTCACAGTTTGTTTTCCCACTTACAAGTTTTTTTTTTTAGTTTTGAGTTTTATTTAAACTTATATACCACTCCCTTTCCCAAAAAGGGACTCGGGGCGGTGCACAGGAAATTAAAAAAGCATAAATAAACATGACAATATACAAAATTTAAAATCAAATTAAATTATTAACCCTGTGCTAAAAATTTACAATAAATTAAAACTATTACCCTTAAAAATCAATTAAAACAATTTGTTGTCAGGCTAAAGGCTAGGTAGAATTAGGCCAGGCTGGCCTGTTGAAAAAAGTAAGTCTTGAGTTTCTGGTGGAAAGAACGGAGGTTCGTGGTCGTTCTGAGTTTGGGGGGAAGGTCGTTCCAGAGGGTTGGGCCCACCACAGAGAAGGCCCTTCCCCTGGGCGTCGCCCGCTGGCATTGCCTAGTGGACGGCACCCGGAGAAGTCCCTCTCTGTGGGAGCGAATCGGCCGCAGGGATGTATGGAGTAGGATGCGATCCCGTAGGTAACTAGGTCCCGTGCCATGGAGCGCTTTAAAGATGATAATCAGCACCTTGAAGCGTACCCGAAAGGCCACAGGCAGCCAGTGCAGCTCACGCAAGAGCGGTGTTACATGGGAGCATCTAGGGGCTCCCATAATTGCTCGCGCGGCTGCATTCTGGACTAGCTGCAGTCTTCGGGTGCACCTCAAGGGGAGCCCCATGTAGAGAGCATTGCAGTAGTCTAAACGGATGTCACGAGCGCATGAGTGACTGTGCAAAGGGCGTCCCGGTCCAATAAGGGCAACAACTGATGGACCAGGCGAACCTGGTAGAACGCCCCCCTGGCCACGGTCGTCAAATGGTCTTCTAACAACAGCCTGGTATCCAGGAGGACGCCTAAGTTGCGAGCCCTATCCACGGGGGCTAGATGTTCGCCCCCTATGGCCAGTGATGGAGTCAACTGGTTGTACCGGGACGCCGGAAACCACAGCCACTTGGCCTTGGACGGGTTGAGTCTGAATCTGTTCCTTCCCATCCAGATCCGCACGGCTTCCAGACACCGGGACATTATTTCGATGGCATCGTTGGGGTGGTTTGGGGTAGATATGTACAGCTGAGTATCATCAGCGTACAGGTGGTACTCTACCCCAAAACCACAGATTACCTCGCCCAGCGGCTTCATGTATGTGTTGAACAGGAGCGGTGAGAGGACCGACCCCTGAGGCACCCCACAAGTGAGTGGTCTCGAGGTCGACCTCTGCCCTCCTGCCAACACAAATTGCGATCGACCAGAGAGGTAGGAGGAGAACCACCATAAAACGGTGCCCCTCACCCCCAACCTCTCCAGTCGATACAATAGGATACCATGGTCGATTGTATCGAAAGCCGCCGAGAGGTCTAATAGGACCAGGATGGAGGAACAACCCCCATCTCTGGCCCTCCAGAGATCATCGACCAACGTGACCAATGCCGTCTGGGTGCTGTGACCGGGCCGGAAGCCGGACTGGCGCGGGTCCAGATAATCAATTTCCTCCAGGTGACGGGGAAACTGTTGTGCCACCACACTCTCTACAACCTTCGCCAAAAAGTGAAGGTTGGAGACCGGACGGTAATTTACGAACAATGCTGGGTTCCAGGTAAGGTTTCTTGAGGAGGGGCCTCACCACCAACTCTTTCAAGACGGTCGGCAAGAACCCCTCACTCAAAGAAGCATTCACAACTTCCTGGAGCCAGCCTCGTGTAACTTCCCAGGATGCCAGTAGAAGCCAGGAGGGACAGGGGTCCAATAAACATGTGGTAGCTCGCAGTCGCCCACGTAACCTGTCCTTATCGTCGGAAGTAACAGAGTCAAACTCCTCCCACAAAGATGTCTCAAGGCCTGCGTCTGATAATTCCACCAGACCACATTCGGTGGAGGCCAGTTCACTCCGGATCTGAGCGATTTTATCCTGCAGATACTCTCCAAATTCCTCTGCTCTACCCTGCAACTGTTGGAGGAGGGAGCGGGTCACCCTGAACAGGGCGGCAGGGTGGTTATCTGCGGATGCGATAAGAGTGGCACAATAATGGCATTTGGCCACCCTTATCGCCACAAGGTAAGTCCTCAATTGGGCTCTTGCCTATGTTCGGTCAGATTCGGACTGTGTGGATCTCCATCTACTCTCTAGGCGTCTCTTGCGGCGTTTCATCACCCTCAGCTCCTCGGTGAACCAAGGAGCCTGGGTGGCTCGACGGCGCACAAGAGGCCGCAAGGGCGCGACCCGATCCAAGGTCCCGGCGGCCGCAGTACTCCATGCGGCCACAAGGTCCTCCGTCGGGGCGCGGGTCAGGGTCACAGGCAGTGGCCCAAGCTCCGTCTGGAACCTTTCGGGATCCATCAGGCGCCTGGGGCGGAACCACTTAGGAATATCTGGTTCCGCCTCCCCGCGATGGGGTATGGCGGTTGGAAAGTCGAGCCTGAGAAGTGAGTGATCTGACCATGACAGGGGTATGATGGCTAACTCCCCTACTCCCATATCACTTATCCACTGGCCCGAGACAAAAATTAAATCCAGCGTGTGTCCTCTCTCGTGAGTGGGGCCCTGAATTACCTGGGTCAGGTCCATGGCCGTCAAGGAGGCCATGAACTCCTGGGCAGCCTCGGTTGATTCGCCTACCGATGGCAAGTTAAAGTCCCCCAAGACTACAAGTCTGGAGGTCTCAACCGCCACCTCGGCGACCAGCTCAAGGAGCTCGGGCAGGGCTGCTGATATGTAGCGGGGAGCTAGGTACACAATCAGCAAGCCCAACTGCCTCCCTAGGCCCCACTTCACGTAGAGGGACTCACAGCCGGTGGTCTGTGGCACAGTGGTCTCTCTCGACTCAAGACTTTCCCTAACAATAACCGCCACCCCCCCACCCCTGCCTAGGGCCCACGGTTTATGAAATGCTCGGTAACCTGGTGGGCACATTTCCACCAGAGGTAAACCCCCCTCGTGGCCCAACCAGGTCTCCGTAATCCCCACCAGGTCCGGTTCCCCCTCTGACACAAGGTCATTAATGAGGGGGGCTTTGTTGACCACGGACCTGGCGCTACATAACATCAACCTAGGGTCCCGGCTCTGTGAACCCTGACCACCTAGCTCTTGGGGGGAGCTTAGGGGGTCGGGGCGCGCGACCCGACTGATTGCAAAACCCTCTGCTAGGTCGACCCGTGTTCCCCCCCCCCTTATCGGACCCATCCGTTGCTCTATTTGTTCCGCCAACTGGCTTGACTATATTCCTAGCCTTAAATTGCCTAATCCCTCCATCCTTCCTAAGACCCTCTAAAAACCGCCCTCCCACCACCCTGGGGCCCCCTAAAATCCTAATTAAAAATTTAGCTTAAAACCCCCTCAATTTGCGATGCGCCCACCTCTCTCGATTAATATAACCATCCTCGAGGTGGGCCCTTGTCAGATTTAAAGGGCAAACCTGCGAGAGGGGGGACTCTCGCAGGGAGAGAAGATCAGACCTTGAGTACATGGGTAGATAAAATGGGATACATTGGGCCATATAAGGAAGAAAGTTACTCCATATATTAAACATTATAGCTCTAACACGGTTTAAAGAAGACTCTGTTTCACCTCTGTCCTTTATGCAGTGAATACATATAACAGAGACAACAAGAGAGAAGATTAAGTTATCTAGTTATTCTGTTAAATTAAAGTTGGGAAATAATATGAAGATTTCTGGATGAACCAGTTTACAACATTCTGCATTCTCTGTTAAAAGAACTTTTTTCTACTACCTTGATTTCTGCTATTTCATTTTTTCTTGTCCTTTTCATTATTTCATCTATTCGCTGAAATGAAAAAAAAACCAACAGTTTGCTTTCCTCATTTAACAATTAAATTAAAGAAGTATATAATATGGGAGGGAGGATTCATTTTTCAAAAAGCTTTGAATCAATGTATAGGATTCTACAAACATATAATCAGATCATAAAGCCATTGCTATTTGTTTGCTTTATATTCTTGGTATCTCTTCAAAAAAGCCATTGTTATTGGCATCTACAGCATATCTTCTTTTAGTTTTAATTTGATGGAAGTACTGTAATGATTTGGAAATGTTATATTAAGATTTCCACTTCTCCCCAGGCAAGATAGGGCTTATCTACAGTATATAAGTGTAGTAAAATGATCACTCAGTAATGCCAATACCCTTCTATTACCAAATTGTGTAAGATGCAGAAGATAACACAATTGTCAATAGTTCTAATAAACTTGGAAAAATTAATCCTGAACAGTTTGTAATTTGTTATTGCATTTCAAACTGAGAATGTAATTGAATCGTGTATTTTTTGTAGCTGACAGCTCTTTTCTTACAGCAGACTTTTACATTGCAATAGAACAATGTAAAGTAATAGTGGAACAAGATTTGATTTGAATTAAATTGTTACCTTCTTTCGTTCTTGTCTTTCTTGCTCTATCTGCTGCATAATTTGTTCCTTTTCTAAACGTAAATGTTCAGCTGCCTCTCGTGCTTTAGCTTCTGCTGCTTCTTTCTAATTAAATACAAGCCAACATATCGTTATTATTATTAAAGATTTAATTTTCAATTCACTTCACGGTCTGGAACTGGTAAAAACTTAATAGTTCAAGTCTTAAACAAGGACCTAAGAGCTATTCAGATAATGTCTGAGTATATAAGCCGTTCCAAGAAAGGTGGTTTTTTTGCAAAGTCAGAATATTCAGGTCTGATAAGTTCAAACTTTCCATGTATCTAGGCAACCCTTTGGCTATTGCTCCAAGGGCTCCCATTACTATTGGTACAACCATTGATTTCTTCCTCCACAATCACTCAACTTCAATTTTCAGATTGCAGGGTTTGGTTACTTTTTTCCTAGTTGTTTCTCTTTAATTTGTGCATCACCTGATACTGCAATATCAATGTACCAGACTTTTTTCTTTTCTACAATAGTGATGTCAGGCATGTGGTGGGTAAGATGTCTGTCTATTTGGATTATTACTATTAGTATTAGCAGCAACAGCAGCATGTTTCCCCAAAAACAAGACTTGCCCAGAAAACAAGCCCTAGCCTAATATAAGCCCTACCCCAAAAATCAGCCCAGGGGATGGATGTGGCCAGCATGAGAGGCACCGAGCACCTGGGGGCCAGTGGTGCCCAGCAGCTGCTGCAGCCCACCCAGCCCCTTGGTGCAATGTAAATACTATTAATTCCGAGCATGGAGAGAAAGTTTCTTGATTCCTGTGCATGTCTTCACTTTTCATTAAGAGAGAGAGAGTGTGTGTGTGTGTGTGTGTGTGTGACAGAGACAGAGGGAGGGAGAAAGAGAGAGAGAGAGAGCAGAGCTTTTCCACCATCTTCTTGCCCTGGAAATACACAGCGATAGCCATATCTTTCACTGGTCAGGTTGTGTGTGTATTTGCTGACAACCTTCAAATTGCACTCTTCCCCCTTGGGAAGAGCTCTGCTCCCCACCACACCACCCACACAGACATTTACACTTAGTGAAAAGTGAAAAGACATGCACAGATATCAAGCAGCTTTCTCTCTCACAACCACAAAAGAAGAATTGAAAAATCAAATAGATACAATAAAATACAAAATAAACTTATTGGAAAAAGAAGAACTGGCATATAAAATTAAAAGTGTAAAACAAAACTTTTTTGAAAATGTGAATAAGCTTGGAAGATGGCTAGCATATAAACTGAAAAAAGAGAGAGAGAAAGTTGATACATCAACGAGGAAGGGACTCTTCATTATCAGAATGAGGAGATTAAAGCTATTATAAAAGAATACTATAAGAAACTGTATGACAAAGAGGAAATCTCATAAAATTAAAGACAACAATATCTGGAACAATCTGATCTCTTCAAGGTACCAGATAAAGTTAGAGACATGTTGAATGAAAGAATAACTATGATGGAAGTGACAAGCGTTTAAGAGTCAAAAAAACAATAAAACTCTGGGGCCTGATGGGTTAACGGCAGAATTTTACAAACAAATAGAAGGGGTATTAAGCCCAGTGATAGTGGAAGTCTATAATGAAATACTATTAGAAGCAAAAATACCAAACTCATGGAAGGAAGCAAATATGACACTTATAACGAAAGATGACTCAGACTTAACAAAGATAAAAAATTACAGGCCAGTATTGTTATTGAATGTGGACTATAAAATATATGCCTCAATAATAGCAGAGAGTACTTGAATGAATTTATACACCCAGATCAGAATGGATTTCTACTGAAAAGACAGATTAAAAATAACACAAGAATGATTTTAAATACATTGGAATACTATGAGATGCATCCGGGAAATTTATTTATTTATTTATTTTATTAGATTTCTATCCCCAAAGTGGGACTCAGGGCGGCGCTGATGTTTCCAGATATGCAGAAATGAAAACCACGGGAACATTCAGAGTTGGTTTTCACCGGCTGTGCTGATATGATATATCCAATACACGTATCCTTTGAGGAATTTACCTGCCTTGGAGTTCTGATTTCAATGGGTGCATTACTTGGAACACTGACATGAAACCAACTTTCCTAACTTTCCGCTCCAATCAGAGCTACTCCCTGGGGTCCTGAGCCCCGGTGGCTCACCCAATCTCTTGAGGAGAGCAGAGAAGACTCAGGAGAGACCACAGATATGGAGAAGCAGGGAGAAGAACCGCCCCCCACATACACCCTGCAGGCTCCCACAGAAGCCCTGCAGACTGCAGTGACATTGACAGAGGTCGCCATTGGGACCCAAGCCAAGGTTTGGGCACAGGTGACAGATACCGGGGACTTGTACCAGGCCAAGGAGGACCTCAGATGCCAGGGCTCAGTTCAGAGGCTTGGGATGGAATTCCCACCCACATCTACATGGGAGTCGGCCACTTTCACCCTGCACTGGGAAAGCCTCCTGAGCTAGACAAGTTGGTAGTATGGAGATATGTGACAGCTAACCTTGGGCCAGCAGTGCAGACCCTGCAGGAGAGGGTCAACGGGATGGTGCAGGTGGGTGGGCTAAAATGGCCAGGTGGGGTCCTGAGCAGACCTGACCTGACTTTTCCACCCCTGCCATAATCCGGCTCCAGCAGCAGCAACGCAGCTGGCTAGCCATCTTCTGCCGCAGTCGGTTTGGTCAGCCCAGGCCCACAGCAGAGCCCACACAGCCATCGGGTAGCAAGCCTGCCTGGTCACATTCCCAACCCTCCAGGATGGCGATCCCTCTCTTGAGCATATTACCCTGGGGCCAGCTGGGCTCCTGACAACTGGCCTCCAGCTTGGGTAATGATGCAACCTTCTCTTCCTCCTTCTCAACCAGCTGCACCTCCCACTGTAGAAGTCACCTTCGATGGAGACTCAGAGAAACTGGCATTCTTTATGAACTAGGTGTGGGCTCACCTAGATGACCACATGGAGGACTACAGCGAACCTGGAAGGAGAGACAGCTGAATAGATGACCCAGCTCCATGATGTGCAACCCCCCCTGCATGCACGTGCAATCCTCCATGCATGTGTGCAACAGAGGCTTTCCGGAAGCCTGGGGAGGGCAAAAATGGTCCAATGGGGGCCAACCAGATGTTCGTTCCTGATATTGATATTGTGCCAGAGGTGAAGCTACCCAAACTTAAGCAGTACTCAATGACCCCGAGGAAAATGAAAGAGTTAAGGAAGTACATCAATAAAAACTCGGCCAGAGGGTTCATACAACCAGCAAACTACAGTGGCTGTACTGGTGCTATTCAAGGAGAAAAAGGATGGGTCAATGAGGCTGGGCATTGATTTCAGAGGAATTAATAGGGTCTGTGTAGAAAATATCTACCCACTTCCTTTTTGACATTTTTTTTTTTCATTTTATGTTCCCATGACTTGCTGGATACAGGTAAGTCCTATTCTTTACATAATGACTAGTGGATTAATTTAGCAACTTGGTCACGTCTCGCTTTTTAATCAGTTTTTGTAATTTTGCTGCTCTCACATATTAAATGTGAAACAGTTTCAACTTTGTTTTTGCAAAGTTGGCAGTTTGGATTGTCAAAGGATTTTTTGTATCTTTGCTTTCATGACATTAGTTTGTAGTAGTTGTTCTTGAGCAGCCATTATTAAATCTTCTGTTTCTTTCTTGATGGTTCCCATCTTAAGCTATGAGCATGTCAAATTGTTATCACATTTTCCTTTAATGTTTTCAAGTGCTATCCATGCAAAGCTTTGGTTTTCCATCCATTTAATCTGTCATCCAACTGTTTTTTCTTATATTCTGCCTTTGTTTCTGTTGTTTTTATAATGTTCTCCATTTTCCCAGTCTGCAGCAGTTTTTCTGCATTTTGATTCACATAGTCATTCAAACTTCTTTCTTCTTCTTCTACAGTTTCATGGATTTGCAACAGCTCTACCCCCTATTCTTCTTGGCAGGTACAACCTGTCAATGTCTCTTCATGGATGTAAAGTGTGGTAGATATTCAAAAGTTTATGTGTGGATAGCATATCACTGGAACTGCCCATGTATTAATGGCTTTAATTAGGTTTCCAGCATTCAGCTTTGATTTTAATATTTTTCGGACTCTCCGGATATATTCCTTTTACGTTGATTCTTTGACTTTTCCATTTAAGATGTTATCTGCTTCCAATATGCCTAGGTATTTGTAACCATCATCCTTTGCTAATGCTTTCATTATGGTTCCATTTCCCAGTTCTAGTCCTTCTATTTTTTCCATTTATTTTCTTCCTGCATGGATAATATAGCAGATTTTTCAATTCCAAAGTTCATTCTGATTTCACTGCTGAACTGTGTTGAATATTGATTCAAGTTCAGTGCGGCTTTTTGCATACACTTTAAGTCATCCATGTATGGTATAGGGTTTATCTTGCCATGTTGGCTTGAGATTTGGTATCCCAGTTTTGTGTTTACTAGGATTATTGTCAATGGAATTAATGCAATGTTGAACAGTAGTGGCGAAAGGGAGTCTCCTTGGAAGATTCTTCATTTGATGTTGACTTTGACATTGTTGACTTCAACAATGTTCTCCGCATTTGCTGTTAGAACTGTTCACCATTTTTTCTATTAAAAATGAACAGATACTGTACTTTTGCTGATTTCAAAGTTTTCCAGGCATTAATCCAGCTGTGGGGTAATGAGTCAAATGCCTTCTTGTAATCAATCCATGCCATATTTGAATTTGTGTTCCTTCATTTTGCATTTTTTAGTACCATTTTGTTAATGAGCAGGTGATCTTTTGTTCCTCTTGATTTTTATAATTTCCTTTTAGTTCTACCAGATACAAACTGTTTTTCATCAGATGATTGAATAATGAATTTGCCAGTATTCTTGTAAAAAATTTGACCGTTGTTGGCAGACAAGTAATTGGATGGCAGTTGCTTGGTTCTGTGCTCTTTTCTAGATCTTTCATTATCAAGTATGTTTGACCAGCTGTTAGCCATTCTTCACTTGTTGCATCTTGAAGCATTTGATCAAATTGAGTGGCCATGCGTTGATGGGAGACTGGCCAGGTGTCAGGCCTGCAATCATATTCCTTTATGGATCTTTGGCCTGCCACACACTCTATTATTTTACTATGCTGTTTCATTAGTGGGGAATTGGGAGGGGGAATAGTAAGGAGTAGAATGTGTTGTTGTCAAAATAAAATTCCTTTCTAGAAGCCAAGGTCATCTTTTGTTCTCTATATCTCTGAGCCTGACCAGAACTGGATGGGTGGAACTGCCAGCATGGCAGTGGAAGATTGGACCATGGGATGGACTTGTGGGTGTGGGGGCAAAATCATGGACTTTCAACTGGATGGGGAAAACTGGGAAGTTTTCATATTCATGTTTCCACAGATGTACCAACATGACTCTCTCAATAAATTGGAACTTTGAGGAATGCTTTGCCTTGGATGCAGATTTAATTTTGGATGTTATTTGGAATGCTGATATCAGGTGTTTTAGCCAGTATCCGTGCAGTTCGTCCAGGCCAGGTCACTCCAATTCTTGACCTTCTTTACTTGTTTTGCAACCATATCAGTTCTTATTACAATATTCTCAATTTTGTTTCGTATTGCTTGTTTTTGAATATCTGTGATATAGGAGGCAGCTTTATTGTGTTCCACTGGGTTTTCTCACAGTTCTTTCCAAAAGTTCAAAGTTTTTTTTTTACAGGAGTCGACAGGAAGTTCTCCAGCTGGACAGATGTGGGGGGTGAGAGTCTCACATGAACCTTGTCTGACAAAGTATCTCCGAGATCCTTTGGATCAGAACCCCCACTGGAGGTGGGGGCAAACAAAGACAGCATCTCATCAGACCCAGAGGGAAGAAACAGCTCCCTCGTAGGTCAGAGATTTGTCTATGAATCGGAGCCGGAGCAGCAACCTTCAACATGGCTGACAAGATGCTGGCTTTTTGTCAAAACAAATGGAACAGGAGAGGAGTGAAAGAGATGAAAGATCCAGTAAGAAAATTTATCTAACTCACAGCTATAAATCAAACCTGGAAAAGGCAAAGAAATCTTGAGAACATAAATAATATTAATGGTCGGAGTGGGACTTTCTTAAAAAGAAAGAAAAAAAGAAAGAAAGAAAGGAAAAATGGAGGGTTGAAACACCAGCCCTCTCCCCAAAGTTTTTATTTGAAACAATTTCAGACAGAAAGGAGAAAGCAGAGAAATGACAAAGCCATTCAAATATAAACGCTAAACTTAGTTTTGGATTTGAAATAGAAACCTTGAAGGATCTATTCTGTTTGAAGTCTTTCCAGCTAAAATATCTTAACTCCCCCCCCCCCCCCAAAAAAAGCATTTCTTCTTACTGATAACCTAACCATGACTGTGTGGAAAGTTTTAATTAACCAACAGCCATAAATCAGAATTTGGATAAGTAGGAGGCAAACAAAAATATCCGAATCTGGCTGATCACAAATCTGTTCCAAGTGATATATTATGAGTAGTTACAAACGACCAGACCTGGTAAGGGAAAAAATAATAACAGAATAATAACGGAATCAAAATTGGGAAATACAAAGGGTTTTTTTTTGTTTTGCTTTGTTTTTTTTCTTCTTCTTCTTTTTTGCTCAGCAAAAGATTAAGATGGCCCCAGCTTCTCTTCCAGTTTGAATTTAAGGTGGACCAGAATCTCAAAATAAGACTTGCATAACTAACTGCAATTTTGGAACTAGACATTAAGGAAGAACAAAAGAATAAGATGGCCCCCATCATTTCTCCCCACAGCAACTAAAGCAGATAAATTTAAGGTGGAACAGAATGCTGAAATAAGAATTACATAACTGTATAACTAACTGTAACTTTGGAACTGGACATCATAGAAAACTGGGAATTTGAAGAACTATGTGAAATTATAAAAAAATTGCATAAATCATTAAAATCAAGCCAAATTAGAATTCTCAATCCAGAGAAGCAGACAGCTAAAGAGCAACTGAAAGAAGAAGGGGGCGAGACATTGAAGGGGTAGAAACAGAGGGAAATAAAAGCAGACAAAAAACTCCTTTGGTCCCAGCAATGGTGTAGGGAAAATTGCGAAAAGGGGAGGTGTCCCAACAAAAGGGAGGGGGGAAGCAGACAAAAGGGGTTTTGGAGGTTGTTAGTGGCATAAGGGAACTTCTAGTAGGAGATTATGCCCCAACAAAGAGAAATATAAAATATTCTTTTCTTGGTGACCTGGGGAAAATTGAAGGGAGTGGGTGTGTCAAAGATAAGGGAGAAGACAGGAACAGAGAAGTGGGACAAAAGGCTTACTAGAAAAAAACCAGATAACTAGAAACTTTCATATGGGAAATATAAAGTTAAGATAAGGGCTTTATCCCTAAATATGATAACAAAATGGAGTGATTTACTGGTTGAATATGATAATGGAAAAGCTAAATAAAAGTTAATATATAAGGAATATGGATAAACATGAAACTGATATGGAGAGCTTGAAAAGCAGAGGTTTGTGAGCCACCTTTTTAACATATTAAATTGAGTTGCAAATTGATTGAATATGACAATAGAACGACAACTAAACATGGGTTAAAATATATGAAACACGGGCATATATAGAATGTTTAAGATGATGAACCAAGTGATATGTTTACAGCTTGTTGTTTTATATAATATATTAAGGGAAGTGTAACGAACATTGAACAGAGAAGATTGCCATCTAGAAGACAATTAAGGGTAATCTAATCCAAGATATGGAAAAATGGAGAGGGAACATGAAATATACCTACAATGGGAAACTATTGTAATAAAAAGATAGAATCACAAATTGGGGGCATGTAAGGATGTATAATTATATAAAGATAATGATGAGAATAGCTGGCTAGCATCTATCCAGTAAACAGCAAACAGCCTACTGGTTCTATCAGAGAGCACTTTGTGCACACATGCAGCTCTCAGAGACCACCCTCTGTGTCAGCGCTGGTGAGCTGAACTGTTTTTTAGCTCAGCTGAAGCATGGCAATCTGCTCTGCCATGAGAATTAGCTGTAGTAAAAAACAAGATAATATAAGACTGGGAACAATGGGGGAGGGAGAGTGTGCCATCAAAACTACAAAAAACAGGTGACAATGAGTCTCATTCGAAGTTTTCTAGTTTGATTTCAACTTCACCAAGTTTTTCCCCACAGGCCATCAACTTAGTTTGCCATAGCTTCGTGGAAGTCTTCAGGAATTTCTGTATATTGCTACTAATTCCAAAAATGTCTGAGCATCTTGTTCCTTATCTACTTCTCCAATTTCCTTCCTTTTCTCCATTACTTGTTGCTCCACTTCTAAATTCTATCTATTATCAGTTATACTTGAGCCTTGATCTTGCAATGCTGTTTGCAATCTCTTGTAATTCTGCATTAGTGAAGAGCTTGTGCTTCAAAATAACACACCTCTGCTCCATAAGTCTTTGTTCATTGAGTTCCATATCCAGGTGATTCTCTTTCCAAATCTTGAACACGTGCTTTTGAAATCCATGTTTTGTTGGCTCAGATTTTCAATAATTAAGTAATTTTCTTCCGTTGTCCATTTTTCATTTTTTTCATTTGTCTTTCAGTCATGTGTCAATTCCATGTCATGGATGCCTAGCAGAGGGAGCTGACCCTGTGGCATATTTTTTACTGAACACCCAGAAGCCATAGTATTCAACTTGAATCTTATTGAGCCAGGTGACACTTGATCTGGCATAGAATTCACTTTACGTGTTTTAATCACAGTTAAATGGGTTTAGTCTGGCTCTTATATATAGCACACAATCCCCCCCACACACACACACACAAGGTAAAGCTCCTTGGTGGGATGATGAGGAGGCAATTATTTATGATTTATTATTATTATTGTTATAGATTTAATCTTCAATACAATTTATAGTCTGCAACTGGTAAAAAACTTAACAGTTCAAGTTCTAACCAAGGACTTAAGCGCTGCTAATGTAATGTCTGAGTATATAGGCTAGGGGTGTCACTCTCCATTTCATTGAGGGCCGCATCAGGATTGTGTTTGACCTCAGAGGACCAGGAAGGGCCGGGGCTGGGGCCGTGGCCAGAGTGGGTGTGATAGCACTCTGCCTCCTGCAGCACTCTGCCAGCCAAAATGGGGCACAGGGGTTGATTACAAAATGTGGGCTTTGCTTTGTGACATCGAGATCCAGCAAGCAAGGAGTGTGAACTGCACAGAAAATACACTTTTGTTTGGTTATGAAGAAATATCCCCAAAGTCAGATGTAGACTTAAATGTAGACTGACTATTAGCTATACACCTCCCCAGCAAACAGCAAAATTTGAAGCTCCAGGTAAAGAGGATTCATTTTAGGATGAGTAACCATAGTTTGCGTGTTTTAGGTTCTTAAAGGAATGCTGGGAAAGCCTGTATTTTAATGAACATTTGAGGGAGGAGTGCAGAATAGCCCTTCTCTGCCTGAGGCTGTAGAGACCCAGCACCAATCAAAACACTTTTTGTGAAGCAGCTGATCAACACTGACAGGGTAAACCACTAGCATATGAAAATAAGAGCAAACCCCACTCCCTTTTAGTACTGATAATGTTACCTAGTTTGGTAATGAAACTTCTGCAAGAAAACCATCAAGCTCAGAGAGCACCAAGGACCCCACAGTTCAACCCTGAGCTACAAATACTCTCTTCTATCAATAAACACTTTTTGGTTAAAGGGACTCAGAGCCTGCCTTATATGAGATGGCTCCCAGTGGGTTTCATTCTAAATTTTGATATGATATCTGTAAGTAAGCAATATAGAATTATAATGACTGAGTCTTTGATCCTTCAACATTTAAAAAAAATACAAACCTAAGGGATAAACAAATAAAAAACAGATTTGAAAAAAGAAAAGGCTCAGGAAAGAAAAAGAATGAAAGTGTAAGAAAGAAAGAGGAAAAGAAGGAAAACTGAAAAAGAATGACTTCCAACTTTCTTTGGTACAGATGTAAGTAAAAAATATATCAAACTCTTACTCTGATTAACATTTGTCTACATTATTTCCATAATCCCATATCTAATCATCAAAGCCCCAGATGAACTTTAATTTCAGTTTCTCACAAAAAGTCCAGGAATGGTTCATATCGCTTTAATCACTATATGTTAAGGAAACTACAACTGATTTTATTTAATTGCACCAAAACTCTAAATAAACACAGGAATGGAAAATATGGAGATCTAGTCTAGATCCAATCTTCTCAATTTTAGCAACTTAGAGGTGCATGGACTGAGTCCCTTCGGGGAGATAGGCGCTTATATAAATTTAATAAAATAAAATAAAAATAAATTCCCAGAATTCCCCAGGCAGTATGAAGTTCACCCATCTTAAACTTGCCAAGACTGAGAAACGGTGATCTACAGATAGGGAATTTTCAATTCCTCTTTTACTGGTTCTTACTTATTTATGACCAATGATAATACAAAAGCCTCACTCCAGTCCACCCCGGAGCAATAAAAATGCAAAATCCTCACTCCCACCCCATCTCAGAGTAACCACAATTCTCTCACTAACTTGCTTTCCACATTCTCCAGCGTGCAGGGAAACAAAAGACGAGCATGGGATTACCAGTCTTTTAAAAAGTGCAATCAGACCTTCCAACTTCTCAGAAAGAACAGATCTTGTGAAGTTAGAAGGGGTGACTGAACTTTTTTTTAACTGGTAGTCACATGGATTTCTTTTGTTGCCCTGCATGTCAAAGAACGGAGCTGGAAATCAGGTCAGTAAGGGAATTGTGGTTGCTGCAGGACTTTGCAGGAGCCTGTCCAGGCCAAAAACGGCTGCGGGGAGGGGGGATGCGGGTGCCCCCTGTGCCCCATTTTTGTTAACAGAGGCACAGTCCTTTGCTATTTCCAGGCCAGCCCCACAGGCCAGATCTAAGCACACCGTGGACCGAATGTGGCCCGTGAGCCTTGACATCAAGATATAGCCAGTTCCAAGTAAGTCAGACTATTTGGGTCTGGTAAGCTCAAAATTTCCATGTATCTAAGTCACCCTTTGGCTATTGCTCCAAGGACTCCTATTACTATTGTTTATTTATTATTATCTATTAATTTAAAAATTATTGATCATTGCAGTCAGCCAGATGTTCAGACTGAGTTTGGCATTTTTGTGCCCCTATAGCATCCTTACCAAAGACCTGGGATAGGCAGATTTGGATATTTGATGGTGTTACAGATACCAGATATCATCTGTATGATATCATGTACAGGTACAGGATATCATACAGATATCATTAGAGGATGGAGGCTTTGTATTTTGTTATCTTCTCAAATTCTCTCTCTTCTATTCTGCTGCCTCCAGACAATCACATCCACTACCCAGACTTTTATGTCTTTCTTAATGACAATTGTTAAAAAATATTATTATTGTTGTAACTGTTATTATTATCCTGTGCTAAGCATATTGGGCTAATAGCAAAGTGCACATTTTTAGTCAGCAACTACAGTCTCTGCATCCATCCATTTAAGGCTGATGTTTTTAAAGTTGGTTTTTCAGATATTCCTGAAATGCTTGGGGCCAGGCTTTTCATTGTTGTTTGGCCTTCCTCTTTTTCTCCATTTGGTGGCATCCAATTGATTGTGGCCCTTGCTGGACATTGCTCACAAATGGGGAGCACGTGTCTATCAAAATGCATTTTGTGTTCTATCACTATCTCAGAGAGTCTTTGGGAATTCCCCCCTCAAAATCCCACTGCATTCCTCAACGTGGTGAGGAAGTGAACTACATGGGATGAAATAATATCCCATGTAGGAAAATTGCAGAGGCAAGGGCATCAGGCTTGCAACCCAGTGTCATGAAAATTCTTGCAACAAAAACTGTAAGTGAAATCCTGACCCAACACATTCAGTTCCAAATTTAATTTGAATGTGTTTTTAGAGTTCTAGAATTTGAGTCAAATTCTCTGCTAGCATTATGTGCATACCTTTGTGAGCCCTGATAAAAGCATCTGTGAAAATAATGGATGTTTTTCCATTACCTGCCTGGCAATTACTACAGATAGGGAATATACATATCTGTGCCATTAGTTTCCCCCAAAATATAGCACAGTGGAAAGCAGAGATTCTTCTATGGCTTAACCTGAAGAAGCCAGAGAGGGAAAAGATGGCATTTGAAGAATAAACTGTAGTCTTTGCCTACTGATTCAATAGGTTGCAGTACAGGGGTGGGTTCTGGCAGCCACTACTTAAGCTTTGCTCATGGGCACACCATGTGCTCTTCGCATGCATGTGCATGCTCAATGTGCACTGTGTGTGCATGCACAGTACAATAAAAATTGTTCTGTGGATGCGCAGAAGCAAAAAACAAGATGGTAGGCCCTACAGCACCAACTGGAGAACCGGTTTGGGTGCATGGCAGGCCTGAGTTGCTGCCGGTTCCAGCGACCCAGGCCACCAAATCACTACCGGTTCGGCCGAACCAGTCCGAACCGGTAGGAACCCACCACTGATTCAATAGGATTAAAATGTTTAAACATAGTGTTTGATCTGTCAAAGCAATTTGAAAAGACGGACATTTGAACTGTATCCAGGCATAGACATTTTGATAGCATTAAGACAACTTGCTATTTAAAGAGGAATGCAAATAATATCAAAGTTTCAGTGTTTTCTGTATAACTTGTCATATATTCCATTCTGTTACATTCAGAGTCTGCAATACACCACATAGTTTGATCTAAACTACAATACGATATTTACTTAATACTACAGTATTAAGATAGTAAAGATACGATACATAAAAATTTGGTATGGATCATATACTTAAGGATAAGGTATATGCAGTATTTATAGAAGCAAAGGAAAATTAAAATAAATTATAGATTTTTAGTCTGGATTCATTATATTTTTCAACAGTTTAATTTCTGAATATTCAATTCATTATATAAAATGTTGCACCTTGTAAATAAATAAAAATACATGCCCTAAACCAGTGGTAGTCAACCTGGTCCCTACCGCCCACTAGTGGGCGTTTCAGCTTTCATGGTGGGCGGCAGGGGTTTTGTCCGATATTGAAGCACTTTCCTTTTTTTAATTTAATTGACTTCCCTACTTTATAAATCACCATTACTGTGGAACCGATGGGCGGTTACAAAATTTTACTACTAACAGAGATACAAAAGTGGGCGGTAGGTATAAAAAAGTTGACTACCCCTGCTCTAAATCATCAGATCACCATACCTGTATCTCAAGCATAGCTTGCAATTCTTTTTCTCTCAGTTTGCGTTCTTCTTCAGCTCTTTTTCTTGTTTCATCTTCTGCTTTTCTTTTTGCTAATTCATCTTCCAATTTCCTTTCCTCTTCTCTTTTACGATCCTTATTTTCCAATAGAGTTCTCTCTTCCTCTGCTTTTCTTTTCAGCTCTTCTTTTTCTAGCCTTCAAAACACCACAATATATTGTTGGTAGTACATTTATGCCCTTTTCTATTAAATATTTATATCATTAAAAACTGGTCCCAAATAACAAGGTAATAGAACTTGAAGAGGATAAAGAGAAGTGTTGCATATTTCTAATTAAATATGTGATGCATATACCCTTAACTTGCACATATCAGCTCCATAACTAAGAGCTTATAGTTATTAAGGTAGGAAGAGCACGATACCTTTCAAGATTTTGTCTTTCTTCCCTTTCCTTTTCTTGTTCTTTCTGAAGTCGAGCCTGGCGTCTCTTCTCTGCTAGAATTCTAGTTGCTTCTTCAGCATCAGTAGTCCCTGCTAAATGTTTACCTAAAAAAATGTTCTTGAATTGAATATTAGTCTGTAGGCAGGAAACAAGTTATATGTGCAGTAGAAAGGCACACAATATTACTCTGATGGCTGAATTTTATAGTCAATGAAACTACAGAAATATGTATTATAATATTTATAAATATGCATTCTTGATTTTAATTAATGTTAATCCCCTCGATGCTAACTTCATAGTTTACCTTCCTTAACAGGATTCTGTGAATAATTTCTAAGGTATACAATACAAAATCATTGTTGATGGTAAAGTTTAAAATAACACCCCTCCCCCTGAATATTAGTGACAGAACTAATCATGTAAAATAATGGTTAACTGAACTAATGTATAACAAATAATTGTTTTAGAAGCAAAGGCAAATGGCAGCTGGGGCTGATATCATGGTGACATGACACATCTCCACAGGGCTCCATGGAATTGTGCCAATTTCGACCTGCTAGGAGGTTCCAAGGGACTCAAATCATCCTGGAGGGGTGATGAAGACAGAGAAGACACTCGTTGATCACAAGGAGACCGCAAACTTTTTGTTTGATTTGGAGGAAGCTCTCAATCTAGCTGGACATAAAAGATTGCCATTGCGTGCCTGACTGGAGCTGTGACAGCCTACCAATGAAGCAAGCATAGAATCTGTGGAACAGTGTGATCTATCAAAATGAGATTTTTCCAACTCCTGTTGTGGAACTTGCCCTTTTAAAGTAAGCCTAGGTGAAAGTGGGAATCAAAGAAGAGGAGGTGGAATTGTTTGTTTTCCACCCAAGAATAGCGGCAAGAAAACCTGAGAGATATTTATAGAACAGAAAATAGAGAAAATAACTTTTCAAAAAGAGAAGTTTAAAAACTAGTAAAATTGTACTGGGAATTTAAATTACAAGATAGATTAAATTGAAAACTTTTTGGAATATGAAATTTTGGCCCCTGGGACTTTTAAAAAGCTTTGGATCAGATGATATAATATAAGCTAACAAAAGAAAAAGGAGAGAAATAGAGAAACAGCGACATCTGAGAAAACTGCAGAGAAGTGAAAGCATGACCTTGGCAGTCCATTGAAAATTAGCTTGTATGTTATAATAACACTTGCTCTAGCAAATTGTTTATATCAGATAGCAGAGACAGAGTGTGAAACACAGTAACTTTTTAAACTATGTAGCTCTTTGGACTTATATGGAAACTAAACTGAGAAAGTAAATAGAAGCTGGGAAACAACAAGGAACTATTTTATTTTTCCTCCCTTTTTAAATTTTCCTTCTGATGATTTATGAGTCTGTATGGTTGAATTTTGGGGCTTCCTGTGCCTAAGTGGATTATAAATTTACCAAGAAAAGAAAAGATTAGGGTTTGAAGAATCTGAAGAATGAAAAGCAACCTTTTTCTTCTTCCTTTTTCTCTTTTTTTGGATTACAACAATAGACAGTATGAAACTATTTGGAGAATCTGGTGGTGGTTGGATTTGTGAAAATATTTTGAAGTAGGAAGCTGCTGGGAGGATTGAGGAATTATAAGAATAATATTTGTGTTATTATTGATTATATTTTTCACATTTCTTGAAGATTTTAAGAGTATCCAAAATAACTAGTGTTTCAAATTTTAAAAAATTAGGGAGGGGGGGATACATCTGTGTCATCAGCAGAAGCAGAAGCATGCAGTCCAGCAAGTCAAAAATCTTTGGATAGCATTTTGCAGCAGGAAAATATGAATATGATGAACACAATGCAAGAAGAATTGAAATTAAGGCTCCAAACATTTCAAGAAGCCACAAAAAAATTGAAGACCTGAAGGAAAGAATGTAAAAGATGGATGATAAAAATGAGAATATTCAAAAATAATAACATAACATAACATAATAAATGAACCATGGATGCAGATAATAGAAGAAAAATCAGAACAAACAGAGAAGAGTAATTATGCTAGAGATGGATAAAGCTGAATACTTCTTGAAGTTCCAGAACATTGAAGGCAAGAAAGGGGAAAACTTTGCAGAGATAATGGCAGAATTGTCGGCGATGTCCTGGAGGTGGACAAGGAGGAGATACTTGCTGGGATGTACAAAATATTTAGAGTACCGTATTTGCCGGCGTATAAGACGACTGGGCGTATAAGACGACCCCCCATTTCCACTCAAAATATAGAGTTTGTTATATACTCCCCGTATAAGACTACCCCCTCTTCTGCACACCTTCCACACACCAAATAAAACGTTTGACTGCTGGACAAATATCAACAATACAATGACTGAAATTTGTTTCAATCCGTCCCTCATCACCCAATACTTCAAACTCCCGGCAAATTAATCTCTCCACAGGCTACATCACCCTGATTCTACCGATTTCTTGGGGAAAAGGTGCAGAGCAGGCAGAGAAACGGTGAGGAGGGCGGTGGGTGGAAAAGAGCGATCCAAGGCCACATAGGAAAAGCCCCTGCCACCAGCTTCCCGGGAAAGCAACTCACCCACCCTTCCTCCTTTCCCTCCCCCCCTCTTCCACCATATTACCAGGGTTTGGCAAGGGGTGAGGCGGAGAGGGGAGCAGCAGCAGCAGAGGCACCTGCTTGGGCACGACAGCGACAAGATCGCTTGCCTGCTTACTGTCCAGCTCCCACGCTGCTGGTGCCGGGCGGGGGGGGGGGAGGAGGGATGCTTCCCCGTTCCCCTTGGCAACCAGGGCCTCCACTTCTGGATTCCCTTCCTTTCCTTTCCATTCCTCTCCATTCCTCTCCATTCCTTTCCTTTCCTTCCTTCCATTGCCTCCTTCCCCCTCCCTCCCTTCTTTCCTTCCTTCCCTCTTACCCTCCATCCCTCTTTCTTTTTCTTTCTTTCTCCTCTGTTTCTCTCTCTCTCTCTCCTCCCCCCCCACCCATCTGTCACTGTGTGTGTGTGTGTGTGTGTGTGTGTGTGTGTGTGTCTGGGTGTGTGTCTGTTTCCCCCTCTCTCTCTTTCTGTCTCTCTAAGTCTGCCATTCTCTCCCTCCCTCCACCCGGGGAAGCAGCATGTCAGTTGCGGAGGTTATCCCGCAGCGAGCGGACAGAAGACCCAAGCTGCGGCTAGTGCAGGCGAGGAGGAGGGGCCAGCATGTCGACTGGGAAGGTTATCCCGCAGCGGGCGGGCGGGCGAAGGACCCAAGCTGCGTGCTGCCGAAGCCGTCCGGGGCTGGGCGTGCGGCGCCCAGATGGCTTTGGCGGCACGCAGCTTGGGTCCTTCGCCCGCCCGCTGCGGGATAACCTCCCCAGTCGAGATGCTGGCCCCTCCAGGAAGCCCCGGAAGGTGCAGGGCGCTGAGGTGGCCGTCGGAAGGAGGCGTCCTTTCCATTCCTCTCCATTCCTTTCCTTTCCTTTCCTTTCCTTCCTTCCATTGCCTCCCTCCCCCTCCCTCCCTTCTTTCCTTCCTTCCCTCTTACCCTCCATCCCTCTTTCTTTTTCTTTCTTTCCTTCCTTCCTTCTTTCACTGCTCCCTTCCTCCTCCCTCCCCCTTCTTTCTTTCACTCCCTCCCTCCCACCCTCCATTCATCTTTTTTCCTATTTTTCTTTCTTTCTCCTTCTCTGTTTCTCTCTCCTCCCCCCCACCCATCTGTCACTCTGTGTGTGTGTGTGTGTGTGTGTGTGTGTGTGTCTGGGTGTGTGTCTGTTTCCCCCTCTCTCTCTTTCTGTCTCTCTAAGTCTGCCTCTCTCCCTCCCTCCACCCGGGGAAGCAGCATGTCAGTTGCGGAGGTTATCCCGCAGCGAGCGGACAGAAGACCCAAGCTGCGGCTAGTGCAGGCGAGGAGGAGGGGCCAGCATGTCGACTGGGAAGGTTATCCCGCCCGCCCGCTGCCGGCACCGGAGTCTCTGCGCGGCTGTGGAGGGTTTCCTCCTTTCCCCTCTCTCTTCTCCCTCTGTGTGTCTGTAGAAAGACGGGGGGGGGAGGGAATCAGAGTCTAACAGACACACAGAGGGGGAGAGACAGAGGGGGAAAGAGGAAACCCTCCACAGCCGCGCGGAGACTTGCCGCTTTTCCATGCATGCCTATCTTTTGCACGTCAACCAGTCGGGGCATCTGAGGTCCATACTCAACTGGAGGGCGCCGCGTTGGGGAAGCGCCCCCCCCAGCCCCGGGGCTTCCCCCTCCCTTCTTTCCCTCGCCTCCTTCCGAGCCAAGGATATCTATTCTCCATGGTGCCACCGTTCCCTTCTCCGCATGGCCCGAGTGCCTGTTCCTTACTGCGATGATCTCAGCAGCTGCCAGCGCGCCGCCCGTTTCGCCCGCTCACGGCTCTTGCCTGCGGCTCTTCTTGCCCGCTGCCCGCCTGGACGCGGCCAGTCAAAAGCCGGGAGGGAGGCGAGCCCCTTCCACGGCATGGAAAAGCGGCAACTCTCTGCTTTCGCGCGCCACCCGTTTCGCCCGCGGAGAGTTGCCGCTTTTCCATGCCGTGGAAGGGGCTCGCCTCCCTCCCGGCTTTTGACTGGCCGCGTCCAGACGGGCAAGAAGAGCCGTGAGTGGGCGAAACGGGTGGCGCGCGAAAGCGGAGAGTTGCCGCTTTTCCATGCCATGGAAGGAGCTCGCCTCCCTCCCGGCTTTTGACTGGCCGCGTCTGGACGGGCAGCGGGCAAGAAGAGCCGTGAGTGGGCGAAACGGGCGGCGCGCGAAAGCGGAGAGTTGCCGCTTTTCCATGCCATGGAAGGAGCTCGCCTCCCTCCCGGCTTTTGACTGGCCGCGTCTGGACGGGCAGCGGGCAAGAAGAGCCGTGAGTGGGCGAAACGGGCGGCGCGCGAAAGCGGAGAGTTGCCGCTTTTCCATGCCGTGGAAGGGGCTCGCCTCCCTCCCGGCTTTTGACTGGCCGCGTCCAGGCGGGCAGCGGGCAAGAAGAGCCGCGGGCAAGAGCCGTGAGCGGGCGAGACGGCGGCGCGCTGGCAGCTGCTGAGATCATCGCAGTAAGGAACAGGCACTCGGGCCATGCGGAGAAGGGAACGGCGGCACCATGGAGAATAGATATCCTTGGCTCGGAAGGAGGCGAGGGAAAGAAGGGAGGGGGCAGCCCCGGGGCTGGGGGGGGGCGCTTCCCCAACGCGGCGCCCTCCAGTTGAGTATGGACCTCAGATGCCCCGACTGGTTAACGTGCAAAAGATAGGCATGCGTGGAAAAGCGGCCAGTCTCCGCGCGGCGGTTCCGCGCGGCTCTGGACGGCATCTGGGGACCTCGCGGATGACCCGGCGTATAAGACGACCCCCCCACTTGGAGGCATGTTTTTCGGGGCCAAAAAGTCGTCTTATACGCCGGCACATACGGTATATACAAGATGTGCATCAAGAAATAAACTTCCTAGACAGGTACATGTGAGATTTACTAGGAAGGCATTAAGAACAGAGATACTTCAAAGAGCAAAAGATAACCTATTGAAATATAAAGAAAGAGAAATAATAGTTCTGAAACAGATCCCCGAAAGAATAAGAGACACAAGAAAACAATACCAATTTCTGACAGGACAATTAATTAAACATGAAGTAGATTTTAGATGGCTGGTGCATGAGGGAATACTGGTGATATGGATGAATCAAAGGCATAGATTGGATACTATAGAGAAAGCAGAGCAATTTTATGATGAGCAATTTGGATCATAGAAGGAAAAAGAAAGAGAGAGGAAATAGATGACAAGAAACAAGAAGAAGCATCAGGACGATGCAACACACAACAAAAAGAAGATGAAACAGAATTAAAAGAAAGAGCATAGGGCTATAAGTACCGTATTTATTCGAGTATAACACGCACACGTGTATAACGCGCACCCCCTAATTTTCGATTTAAAATCGGTATAAAATTTTGTTTCACTTTTTCTCGGCTCAGACCAAGCATTGTAAGTGACAAACGTTGTTGAACACGTGGGGCCATGATAAAAATCGCACTCTCGTTTATAACGCGCACCCTCGTTTATAACGCGCACCCAAACTTTGAGTTGTTTTTTTGGTAGAAAATTTTGCGCGTTATACTCGAATAAATACGGTACATGTAACATAGATGTTTGTGCGGGTAAGATTATCACTCCTGCTGTCAAGCAAAACCAAGCATTTAATAGTGAGTGCCAAACCATGTGCATGAATCATACAAGTGGCAAGAAAATAGGGACAGTCAGGCATAACAAAGGTTATGCAGATAGTAAACAGAGGATCAATCAAAATGGACTCAAATGTCTATACACCAATGCACAGAGTATGAGGAATAAACAGGGCGAATTATAAATTCAAGTAAACAAAGGCAGATATGATATTGTTGCTATTATAAAAACTTGGTGGGATGAAACCCACAAATGGAACATACAGCTAGACGGATTTAAATTATTTAAAAGAAAGAGACCAAATAAACGAGGAAGTGGAGCTGCATTATATATATAAGAAATAACTACATCTGTACAGAAATAGAGCACAACAACTATGAGAACTATCTTGAATGCATTTGGGTCAATATTGAAGGTTGGTGGGGAAATGACATTGCCATAGGTCTATACTACAGGCCACCCAACCAATCAGAGGAAGTAGGTGACCTTTTTGCCAGTCAGCTAACTAAAGTATGTAGGAAGCACACCACAATAGTTATGGGGGACTTTAACTACCCAGACATCAATTGGGAAACAAACTTTTCACCAAGTGGAAGATCCAGCAGGTTCCTAGCAAACCTAGAAGACAACTTTGTTTCCCCAAAAGTAGAGAAGGGAACAAGGGGAATAGCCATGTTGGACTTAATTCTCAATAACAGAGAGGAAATGATAGAAGGTGTTGAAGCCAGAGGAACCCTGGGGACAACTGACCATGCAATATTGGAATTCAACATTATGTAAACACAAACAGAAGAACAAAGTCAAGCTAGAGTCTTGGGCTTTAAGAGAGCTAATTTCAATAAACTTAGAGAGAGCTTGGGAAGGATTCTATGGATGAGAATCCTCAAGGGGAAAACAACTCAAGAAGCCTGGGAAATTTTGAAAAACGAGATTATAAAAGCCCAGTCTAGCATGATACCAATGAAGAAGAAAAATAACAGCTCCCAAAAGAAACCAGCATGGCTACATAAAAAACTCTCTGACAAATTGAAAGACAAAAAAGATAAGTATAAAAAGTGGAAAGAGGGGAACATAACTAGGCAGAATATTAGCAAATAGCCCGAGCCTGCAAAGATGAAGTGAGGAAAGCTCACAATGAAGAAAGGCTTGCCACAAAAGTAAAAAATAACAAAAAAAGCTTCTTCCAACATGTTAAAAACAAGAAAAAAGTTAAGGAAACAATTGGTCCACTGCTGGGAGAAAGTGGCAAGAAGGTGACAAGCAACAGGGAGAAAGCAGAACTATTTAACTCATTTTTTGCATCTGTCTTTACACAAAGGGATAAAACAGTCCAACCCATCAAAAACAGCACCACAAAAATCATATTAGGAACACAAGTTGAAATAGGGAAGAAAATGGTAAGAGAGCACCTGTCTACCCTAGACGAGTTCAATCACCAGGACCAGATGGATTACACCCCAAGGTTATGAAGGAACTGGCAGATGAGATGGGACTGGAAAAGAGCAGATGTTGTTCCCATCTTCAAAAAAGGTAAAAAAAATAGGTCCAAAAAACTACAGACCAATCAGCCTGACCTTAATACCAGGAAAGATTCTGGAAAAGATAATCAAGAAACAAATTAGCGAACGCCTAGAAGTAAACAAAGTAATAGCCAAAAGCCAACATGGGTTCATCAAAAACTTATCATGCCAGACTAATCTTATTGCATTTTTTGACAAAGTGACCAAACTAGTGGACCAGATAAATGCCATTGATATAGTTTACTTGGACTTCAGCAAGGCATTTGATAAGGTAGACCATAACCTACTACTAAATAAGGTAGAAGAATGTGGGTTAGACAGCATCACCACCAGATGGATTCGTAACTGGCTGACCAACCGCACTCAACATGTAGTCCTCAATGGAACTGCATCTACATGGAGGGAAGTATGCAATGAGTACCCCAAGGCTCTGTTTTAGGCCCAATACTCTTCAACATCTTCATCAATGATTTGGATGAGGGAACAAATGGGGAATTTTTAGATGACACCAAGCTGGCAGGAATAGCCAACACTCCAGGCTTAAGATATAGAAGGATCTTGACAAACTTGAACATTGGGCACTATGTAATAAAATGAAATTCAATGGTGAAAAGAGTAAGGTTCTACATTTAGGCAAGAAAAACAAAATGCACAGGTACAGTATAGGTGGTACCTTGCTCAATGGTAGTAACTGTGAGAGGGATCTTGGAGTCCTAGTGGACAACCATTTAAATATGAGCCAGCAGTTGCCAAAAAAAGCCAACACAGTTCTAGGCTACATAAACAGAGAGATAGAATCAAGATCACGAGAAGTGTTAATACCACTTTATAATGCCTTGGTAAGGCCACACTTGGAATATTGCATTCAGTTTTGGTCGCCAAGATGTAGAAAAGATATGGAGACTCTAGAAAGAGTGCAGAAAAGAGCAACAAAGATGATTAGGGGACTGGAGACTAAAACATATGAAGAACGGTTACAGGAACTGGGTATGTCTAGTTTAATGAAAAGAAGGATTAGAGGAGACATGATAGCAGTGTTCCAATATCTCAGGGGTTGCCACAAAGAAGAAGTCAAACTATTCACCAAGGCACCTGAGGGTAGAACAAGAAGCAATGGGTGGAAACTAATCAAGGAGAGAAGCAAATTAGAACTCAAGAGAATGTCCTGACAGTTAGAACAATTAATCAGTGGAACAGCTATAGAGACAAAAGAGCAATAAAACACCAGGAACAGATGGGTTTCCGGTAGAATTTTATAAATATATACAAGATACTTTAGGCCCATCAATGTTGGAAGTCTATAATGAAATATTGATTCATGCAACAGTACCACATTCATGGATGAAAGCAAATATTACTCTGATTCTGAAAGAAGACTCAGATTTAATGCAGATAAAAAACTAATAGCTCATATCTTTATTGAATGCTGACAATAAAATATATGCTTCAATAATGGCAGGGAGACTAAAAAGGTTTCTAAATGAATTTATACATCCAGACCAAAATGGCTTCTTGCCTAAGAAACAGATTAAAAGCAATATGAGAATTATTTTAAATACATTGGAATATTACGAAACATATCCTGGAAAACAAATGACATTGATCTTAGATGCGCAGAAAGCATTTGACAACAAAAATGGGCAATTCATGCTGATACAACTAAAATTTATGGACTTTGGTGAGAGATTTATTAACATGATAAAGACACTATACCATAAATAAACGGCAAAGGTGATGGTAAATGGAGATAGGACAGAGAATTTTAATATAAAAAAAGGCACAAGACAAAGATGTCCACTATCTCATTTACTATTTATGTTGACGTTGGAAGTGTTAAATAGAAATGTTAGACAAGATATAGAAATTAAAAGTATGGAAATAAAAAGGAACAATATAAATTACAGGCATTCTAGATGATTTGGTTTTTATCTTGGAAGACCCACAAGAAAATGGACTTAAAATAATTAGGAAAATAAAAGAATATGGTGAAGTTACAGGACTGAAAATAAATAAAGAAAAAAACAAAATAATAGCTAAAAATGTTACACACACACAGAAAAAGGAACCAACGAGGAAAATAGATGCATAGATAGTTAAGAAAGCTAAATATTTAGGAATTCAATTAATGGCAAGGTGTGTAACGATTAAAGAAGACAATTATTATAAATCGGCGCAACAAATTAATATGGATTTGGAGAAGTGGAAAAATCTGCAATTGTCATTGATGGGAAGAATAGCTACTATAAAAAGGAGTATCTTGCCAAAATTACTATACTTATTTCAAACAATACCAATAAAACTGGGGGAGGGAAATACTTTGAAGAATTAAATAAAACAATATTAAAATATATTTGGCAAGGGAAAAAAGCAACAGTAAGTTTGAAAATGTTGCAAGAGACTAAAAACAGAGGTGGTTTTGGCCTATCAGAATGGGAATTGTATTACCAGGTCTCGATACTTACTTGGGTAAAGGATTGGATTGGCTTGAGGAACAAAAGACTATTGACCTTGGAGGGACATGATCTCAAACTAGGCTGGCATGCTTTTGTATGGTATGGAAAAAACAAAATACATTGCTATTTCCAAAGACGCTATGTTAGGAATGCATTATTATTAGTATGGGAGAAAATTAGAGAACATTATTTGAAAATATCAGTCTGGCTCTCCGCAATGGAGGCACTGGTTTATGCAAATGTTATGATATAGAGAATGTTTCCAGATATAAAGATATTTTAAATGAAAAGGGGGAACATAAAACTAAACAGGAACTGAGTGATCAAGGGATTAAGATAACATGGTGGTCATATGTGCACATACAATCGAGATACAAGAAGGATGTTAAGACATATGGTTTAAATAAAGAATTAACATAATTAGATCAGATATTAACAGGGACAATGAAAAATTAATAAAGAAAACACATAGCTATTTGTTAAATATTAAGATGGAAGATGAACAAGTAAAAGAGACAATGATAGTATGGGCTAAAATTTTGGCTATTCGATTGAGCTGGATCAATGGCAGAAATTATGGGATAGAAAGTATAAATTAACAATGTCTAAAATGTTTTATAGATGGCATTTCCCGCCCTCATCTTTAGCAAAGATGCTTAAGGATATATCTGTAAAATGTTGGAAATGCCAGCAGGCACTTGGTTCATACTATCGTATGTGGTGGGCATGCCAAAAAGCAAAAAAATATTGGACAAAAATACATACTTGGATGTAAAAACGATAAAAAAACATATAGATTTGAAACTAGAGACATTTTTGTTGGGCATTTTACCGGACAAATATAATAAATTTGTATAATAATATGTTTGATTTTTAAGGTGGCTCAGTGGCTAAGACGCTGAGCTTGTTGATCAGAAAGGTCAGCAGTTTGGCAGTTCAAATCCCTAGCGCCACATAATGGAGTGAGCTCCCATTACTTCTCCCAGCTTCTGTCTACCTAGCAGTTCAAAAGCATGTAAAAATGCAAGTAGAAAAATAAGAACCACCTTTGGTGGGAAGGTAACAGCATTCTGTGCATCTTCGATGTTTAGACATAATAATAATAATAATAATAATAATAATAATAATAATAATAATAATAATAATAATAATAATTATTATTATTATTATTATTATTATTTTATTTTTATAAACCGCGTCCTCTCCCCACGGGGACTCGGAGCGGTGTACAGGGAAAAAATTAAAACGCATAAAATACATATACAATAAATACACTAAGTTAAAAACCAAATTAAACTCAATTCAATTGTCCCTGCACTAAAATTCCCATTAATTAAAACTAATAATCCCAAACCCTAAAGGTAGAGACTAACCTAGGCCGGCCAAATGGAAAAAGTGTGTTTTTAATTTCTGACGGAAGGAGCGGAGGTCCGTGGTTGTTCTAATGTCGGGGGGAAGGTCGTTCCAGAGGGCAGGGCCCGCCACAGAGAAGGCCCTTCCCCTGGGCGTCGCCCGCTGACAAAGTCTAGTGGACGGCACCCGGAGAAGTCCCTCTCTGTGGGAGCGAATCGGCTGTGAGGATGTATGGGGCAGGATCCGATCCTGCAGATAGCTAGGTCCCGAGCCATGGAGCGCTTTGGAGCACATGCCAGCCTCATGACCATGGAGATGTCTTCAAACAGTGCTGGCTCTTCGGCTTTGCCCCCTAGAGTCGGGAATGACTAGCACATTGTGCAAGGGGAACCTTTACTTTTACCTTATATTTGATTTTACATGTACTAACTGCAGCTAGAATAGTATTTGCATACCAGTGAAAAAGTGAAGAGATCCCAACAGGTGAAAAAGTGATTTAAAAAATGATAGAATGTGCAGGAATGGAGAGGCTACACTTATTTAAGGAAAATAAAGAAACTGAATATTTTTTGACTTGGGACTTATTTTATTAATGGTTAGCTAACAAAAACATGAGCTAGAAACAGGGAAGTATATGGAAGGATCAGTGATATAAGGAAGGTATGTTAATTTGATTAAACAAATATTGTTATTATTATTAATAATACTATTATAACTGATACTAATGTAATGAATACTGTTGTAAACACTTTGACTATCATTTACTAAAATAATTTGTACCCAGACAACGCACTGTTCAATTGAAATTGGATGTTTTGTATGTGATAAAATAAAACCTTATTTAAAAAAAGAGAAGCAAGGGCAAATAAATGAGAATCTACCTTCAGTGTTTTCAATTTTTCCTATAGAAGATTTTTCGGCATTAGACTGATTTATAACTTCAGCTGATGATGCTTTTGTTCTTTGACTAATATTTTCCTGCTGGCTGTCTTTAACTTTTGCTGTTCTTTTTTTAGGAGTTTCTTGGTTCAAGTTTGAAGTTGTACGATTTTTCATAGGAGAAGCTGGATATGTTTTATTAGTTTTGGGAGATTGTGGATACATCTTTGAGACTGACCTAAAATATAGATTTCAAATAATTCAGTTTTGTCTTATAAAACAAAATCAAACCAATAGTAATTAATAATAGCCTTGGCTGTTTTTCTCAGTCTTTTATATCAGGTTATGAATGAAATATTGAGCTAAAAAATAACACAAAGGAAGATGGAATTGAGTTGGTTTTGTATTTTTTTTTTTTTTACAAAAAGACAATACAGAATAGATGCAGTCAATTTGTATAAAATGGAATGACAAACAATTCACTTAAGAACATATAACACTTAGCAGCAATAGCACTTAGACTTATACACCACGTTATAGTGCTTTATAGCCCTCTCTAAGTGGTTTATAGAGTCAGCATATTGCTCCCAACAATCTGGGTCCTCATTTTACCCACCTTGGAAGGATGGAAGGCTGAGTCAACCTCGAGCCTGGTGAGATTTGAACTGCCAAATTGCAGTCAGCTGGCAAGCAGCAGAAGTAGCCTGCAATACAGCACTCTAACCACTGCGCCACTGAGGCTCATAAATAAAACAATATTACTGGTACAAGGTCATGAAACAATTTTGCCACATGATGACGATTAACATCATTAACAAAAGCAATAATCTAAAGAGATAATGATTGAATTTGTGACAGGTATACAATTTTGGGGTTTATATCCATATAGTTATAAAATGTAATTGGTGGGGAAATGCAGTCTGATAATTAGTTATTTCAGGTTAAAACATTGCTGAATATATTGAAAGTACTGGACATCTAACTTTAACTTAAAACAGGTTTGATAAGTGGCAACCATTTAAATCCAAAATGAGCCACAAGATAAATTCTTGGATTAATCCTGTAAACTAGTTTTAGAAGTGTATTGATATTTTTCTATTGATATATAAAATGGGACTCATCTCCAATATTAAGTAAATTCATACACACATACAAACACACACAGTCGTTTGTCATCTATCATTTTTTGATAGCAGTCATTTTTTTTGTTTTAATATAGAAAAATAGGAATAGAATAGAATAGAATAGAATAGAATAGAATAGCAAAGTTGGAAGAGACCGTGGAGGTCTTCTAGTCTAACCGCTGGCTTAGGCAGAAACCCTGCACCACTTCAGACAAATGGTTATCCAATAGCTTCTTAAAGACTTCCTGTGTTGGAGCATTTACCATTTCTGGAGGCAAGTTGTTCCTCTGATTAATTGTTCTAACTGTCAGGAAATTTCTCCTTAGTTCTAAATTGCTTCTCTCCTTGATTAGTTTCCACCAATTGCTTCTTGTTCTACCCTCAGGTGCCTTGGAGAATAGCTTGACTCACTTTTCTTTGTGGCAACCCCTGAGATATTAGAACATTGCTATCATATCACCCCTAGTCCTTCTTTTCATCAGACTAGACATACCCAGTTCCAGCCACCGTTCTTTATATGTTTTAGCCTCCAGTCCCCTAATCATCTTTCTTGCTCTTCTCTGCACTCTTTCTAGAGCAATGGTTCCCAATCTTTTTTTGGCCATGCCCCACCTAAGCATCTCTAAAATCCTGATCCCCCCCCCCCACACGTATAATTCTTAATTTAATCAAACAGTTAACGCTACTCATGCGGAGGAGGAAGCATAAAAGGTCATTAACTTGGTTTAAACAAGATTCAAACTGCCCCCATTAAAAATAAAATTGCCCCCGAGGCACATTGGGAACCACTGTTCTAGAATCTCAACATCTTTTTTACATTGTAGTAACTAAAATTGGATGGTCGCCATGAAAGAAAGACATATAGCATAGCTTTTATAAATGTGCGTATGTATGTATATATATATGTAAACAGAGAGGAGAAGGAGGAGAACGAGAGGATAAAATATAAATTTGTGGGGATGAAGAAAACTGTTTAAAATTTATTCAAAACATCTCTTATCAAACCTATTTATGCATGAAGTAGCACTCGATATTTATGTATTAAAAGTAGAATATACATAAATTATTCATCTGTTTACATAGTTTGTTTTAAGAGTATATTGAAGAAAAAAATAGAGGGGGGATCTAAAGAATTTCACAGTTAATTCTTACAATCTTGGTACTGAATAAGTCATTTTCCAACTGAAGCATCATGGTCAGCTCTACAAGTCAGTTCTGAAACTATGATTAAAGGGAATCCCAAGTTATATCTGTGTGGTGTCTATAAATGTAAAAAAAACCATGTACTTTTACTCTTTAAGGCTAATTTCACATCTACACAATTATGCTTCTATGTAATCTCTTCAATATAGTATAGCATAATTCAAAGTTATCTTCATATAATGGGATTAGTTGCAATAATATAAGCATAATTAGGGGAGGAAACCTGTGCACACAATAACCACTTCAGGTGTTTGGTACAGATCCCAAACTCCATACAGATCCCAAACACCTAGGTTTGGTCCAAGCAGGCATGTTCTGGCATGTAAAGAATGGGAAAAAGACAATGTTATCTGTGATAATAGCTAAAGGGGAAGGAGGAAAACAGCACAGGAAAATCTGGACCACTGCTGTGTCCTTGAATGAAAGCAGCAAATGTCCACCATATCTCTTACCCTTCTCATATTATTCCTACCACTTTCCTTTCTTCACTTTAACCACAACCATGTGTCACCTCTGAGTTTAAGTTAAGCATTTCTTAACACAAGTAAGAATCCTACAGTTGAAAGATGCCATTAATAGAGGTGATCGTCTCCTGTTTATTCAAAGATGCAATTCCACTTTCCCCCCCATTTTAGTTTAATTTCAGTGCTTATATTTCTCTTCTGATGATGTATCTTTTTTACTTACCGCACCTTGAAGGATAGAACATCTTAGTTGTTGACAAAATTGACATCCATCTCCTGAGAAATTTAGCTCTAAGCCTTTGTAGAGACAAAACTAGAAATAGCACTTGCATCTGCTTAAGGAAAGCTAAAGGTTTAGAGCTAAATTCTGCTGCTATTCTCTCAGTATAAATCTATTAAACATAAACTTGGGCAACAAGAATGCAGATCATTTCTGCAGAGAAAAATTTGTTTTGCTCTGCATGATAAAAACAACACACTAAAATAAAAACTGCGTACATTTAAGCTTACTCAGAGGACAATGAGAATTTGCAAAACATTCTTACTTTGGAGTTGTGGGTGAAGCTGATTGTTTAGATACAGCTGCTGAAGATTCATGTTTTTTAAAAGGAGATCCAAAACCAGACGTGACAGGTGTTGTTGATTGTTTCTTTTTCTTCTGATTCTTAAAAAAGATAATATAATTTGATAATCTGAGAACAACAATTATTCAGTATGTATATGTAGATGCAAACACAAACTTGGGCAACAAAAATGCAGATCATTTCTGCAGAGAACAATATGTTTTACATTGCATGATAAAACACACTAAAATAAAAACATCTCTTTTGATGATGTATCTTTTTTTTACTTACCACACCTTGAAGGAGAGGACGTCTTAGTTGTTGACAAAATTGACATCTGCCTCCTGAGAAAGTTAGCTCTAAACCTAACTTCTCTATTCCTTTAGCTTTACACATTGGCACACCTACCTTGTATATTTTGCAGTATGCATTCAAACAAAATCTCTTAAACAATGCTATTTGATGATACTTAAGGAACATGTCTTCCGTTACAGTTCCTGCCCTGTGGAAGGACATTCTCTCCCAGAAATTCATCTAGCTCTGAACTTGTTCAAAATATTTCCTTAAAATCGAATTTTTAGTCTAGTCTTGGACTAAAATGGATGTGGGTTCTTTGCATGGTACATAGTTTTATTTTAGAGCTTGTGGTTTTGTGACATTTTATCGTGCTTGGTTCATCTGCAAAAAAGCTCAAAAATGGATTCAAATGTGCACTTTGATATAGAGGATTTTAAAGATCAATATTCAATTGAAACCTCTTCCTGGGAACATGACTACCTGAACACACACCCAGCGAGAGATCTCCAAAGGGTTTTCCCCTGGGTGTTCTTCTTCTGCCTTCTAAGTGAAGGGACTGGTATCCCATCAGCTTTTATGACCCACCAGGCCAAGGTGTGTTGAAGAACCTCCCCTTGGAACCCTTTGAGGCAACTGTAAGTCAGTAGACAGTTTCTGGAGTTGGATTCCAAAGCTGTCTGCCTGCCAAAAGCTGGGAGAGGAAGGGCTGCAATCTGTTTGGGAGTTCAAGAAGCACCTTAAACAGCTCACCATGGCTTCTAAAAAGCAACCAGAAAAACCAACCATAGAAGCAAGAATAACAGCTATGGAAGAAGTGTTACACTCTTTGGTACTGGAAATTAAAGAGCTTAGAAAAGACCACTGCAGTTCCAAATTAGAGCTTTTGGAGACTCAGAAGAAATTGATGCAGAACACACAGAAGACTGAAGAGTTGGAAGTGGGGCTGGCTGGGGCAAAGGGAGAACTTAAAAATGTTAATACTGAAATTGGAGATTTAACTGGTTATATGTCTAGGATGGATTTTGAAAGGATGTCATATTTTTTAAGATTTCAGAACATTTCGGAAGAATCTGGTGAATGCCTTCCTGATCTTATGAGCACAATTTTAGCAGATTACTTACACAAACCCAAGGAAGAGATCAGGGGGGACATTGACCTGGTTTATAGAATAAATTCAGCATATGCCAGGATAAATGAACTACCCAGAGAGATACATATTAAATTTGTTAGAAGGTCTACCAGGGAGGGAATATTGAGGGCGCAGAGAGAGGGTCCGTTAATGTACCAACAAAAGGAAGTCGCCATCTTGAAGCAGATCCCGAAAAAGATTAGAGAGGTGAGGAAGAAATATTCCTTCTTATCTAAAAAATTGTTTAACCAGGGGATTTGGTTCAAGTGGGTGATGCCAGAAGGGATGTTGGTGTTCTGGGAAGGAGGAAGAGTAAGGATTAAAACAGTTGCTGAGGCGGAAGCCTTTCTTAAAAAATATTCCTCTATCCTGGGGGAGGAAACTGGAGGAGCAGAGGGGGCCACGGCCTCGCCCACTGGGGGTCAGGGAGGAGAACAAGAAGACACAATTGCCAAGAGACTTAGATCTAAAAAATGACTTTTTTTTTAAATACAGTATAACTTTTGTTTGGATGTTTGTACGATTGCTAGCATAGAATTTAGAATTTACAATGATGTATGCACTTCTCTTCACCTTGTAGTACTATTGAAATATGTATTATCTATGTTTTGTTAAGAAGCCCCGGAGGGGGCCAACGATCTTGACGTGAAAGTTCTCAAAATATTTTCTTATTCACCTTACCCTACCCTACTTAAAAAATTTGTAAAACTCAATAAAACTTTTTCAATATAAAAAAAAGAAGCACCTTTCAAATAGATAGTAAATTATGCCTTCCTTTTCTTAATCACCTTCAATGATTATTATTCTATGTTAGATCAACATAAAAGAGGCTCTTTCTAGCAACAGCCTGCTATACCTTTTTGAAGACCTGCACTATTTTAGGGATTTATTTTTAAAGAATAAAGAAGCTAAGGCAAGCCAAATAAAGAAGTGTGCTGAGAAAAAAAAAGCTGACAGAGAAAGATAAAAGATTGAAGCCATGATTTTAATTTACTATTGTAGCAATTGGTAGCTTGATCTTCTTAGCTGTGGGTGGCTAAAATCTGATTCTGACTAAAAAAGGGAGCCAAGGTAGTGGAGCAAAATATTAAAGATATATTTGAACAGTTTCTAAATAAAATTCACCAATTTGTTGACCAGTTGTTCTTTGATGATAAAAAAAAATCCTCTCAAAGTATTTCTGAGATGCAAACATGTGGAGAATGTTACCAAACTGCAGAGGCAGCTTCACAAATAGCTGAAAAAATGCTGAGGAGTTTATCGCAGTTTTGGAAGAACCAGATATTAACTTTCACTTTCGCCTTCCTTACTATGATTCAATTGTAAACCTCTCAATACAACTAAAAGAAGAACAGCAAGAAAAAAGACAAATTTGGCCCTTTTTCTTTAAGGACATTAACAAGGTTTAGGATTTTGATTTTAAAAAAAGCCTAAACGTCTTTAATAATTTCAGAGAAGAAAAAGATTTTACTCCATGGAGATAAGTTGGAAGGAGAGACTTAAACTTAATGAGTTAACTGGAATAAGGATGCATTTTTCTCTCTTTGATATGTGCAAGTGAAAGAAAAGTTTAACCCCAAATTTGAAAATGTATTTTTTACATATTATATACTGCTTAAGTAACTCTTAAAGCAGGCAAAAACTATTGAAAACATAGTTGAGAGTACCTGTATTAAGAGAAAGTTAAAGAAAATGTTGTAGCAGTTTAAAGTAAAAAGTCTGTATGTTAAAAAGGATTTTTATAAAAGAAAAAAAATTCTATAAGGGTAGTTTGGAGGGAGGGAGCTAATTGAAGTTTATAAATAGCAATATTGAAGTTTAAAACCTGTATATTCAACAGATGTATTAAAAAGTTTTGCTTTTTTTTAAAGTGCTTTTTTGTGTGTGTTTTTAAAAAGTTTAGTACCTTGAAGAAAAGAGGAGGGTGAAGAAAAAAGAAAATGATGGGATAAAATGATATTTAACTGTATCTGATCATAGATAAGATAAATGAGATTTATGCAAAACAATAATCAGAAACTTTTCAATTTTATGAATTTCTAAATATCCAGTGAACAATAATAAACAAAGCAAAAAACCCCAAACACTAACAGTTTGTTTCAAATGCAAGAATGCGTAATATAAGGTTTCTTTCTTAACATCTTTGTTAGTGCAAGATAGAAGAAAAGAAAGCAGAGATTCGTATTTGTATCTTTATCCTGGGGAAGCAAAATGTAAAGCAACATATAAGTTTATTTTTTAAAAAAGATGTAAGTTAGTAATTTTCAAACCTACCCGTGAGACTTCGCTTGCACTTGCTCCCTTCATTGAATCTGACATGGAAGCAGGTGCTTTCTTTTTTTCCACACTTCTAGTGGGCGAAGGCTTGTAAGAAGTTTTAAGAGGGCTGGCTGGTGCTATACAAGGACAGATATGGAATACTAAAGAGTTACAGTACAATAGCAAGTTCATTAGGAGACACAGACAAAGAAAGCAAGAAATAAAGGAAAGAAACAGCACCATTTTATTAGAAATAACCAAACACATACTTTCCCAAAACATTAATGAATTGTCTTCCCATTTTAAATAACCATAACATTTTTGTTCAAGCAACTTAACATTAAGTGTATAAGCATTTTATTTGCAAGTGTTTAAGATCAGGACATTCAAAATTCTTCGTTTTCTAATAAATTACTGCTATAGGTTAGTAAAACGAGAAACACATATAACAACCTAAAAAAATGAATAGACATACAAAGTTGAAAACAGATCTATTATCCCCAGCATAATTTTAGTTATGAAAATTTCACTGTCTAGATCAGGGATGGGCAAACTTTGCAACTTTAAGTCTGAAGGACTTCAGCTCCCAGAATTCTCCAGCCAGCTTTGCCCACCCCTGGGCTAGATGAATCATTTTAAGTCCTTCATTTTAGTGTTAACATGGTAAACCCTATATATTTTGAACTTTCTGTGTATTTTATGAATAATTTTTGAGACTCCTTAAATTTATATTTTATGGGAAGATTTGTTTTAAGTAGCTAAAATATTCCTGAAGATATTGGCTTTACCTGAACCAGTATATATTTCAGAAAGCATTAAAGTACTTCTGCTTCTGGCTAAAGAAGCTTGCGTGGGAGTCAATAGTCGAGAAATGATAAATGTCTCCATTGGACTAAGGTGCATGCGATGAGCTGAAGGATGGGAGCAAATGAAAAAATAAATTAAAAATAACCACTTTTAAAATGTGCAACTAAACATAAAAATAAACAAGATATACAAAAGAAATAAACAATTACAACAAAAAATAAAGCTAAACATATTTTAAAGTTCAAAACTTTTGATTTAATTCTTCCACAAACAATTTTTCACTGTGTAACCCATGTTAGATCTTGGTCAATCAAATAAATATATTAAATTAGTGTATTAGCATCTATTAGAATTAGACATAAAATGGCAACACACTTTAAAAATGATTGAAAGTTTCCTCCTGAATTTAATTTTTTTCTTTTTTTTCCTGAATTTAATTTATGAAACAATAGTCAAAAGTATAATTTTATGGTCAACCTAATATTGCCCTTACCAGAGGTGGGTTGCTCCCAGTTCAGCCCGAATCAGGTGAACAGGTAATAGTGGTGGCAGGAGGCCCCACCCACCTGCCCAGACACTTCTGCACATGGGCAAAAGCATTGCATGCAAGTGTGTGCCCCCTCCCCCAAGCAGTAGTAAAAATATTGGCAACCCACCACTGGTCTTTACCTATAATATTAAATCTTCTATCGTCTTTGATAGATATATTGAAATTTGAGTCTATATATTGATTGGTATACTTTTGTGTGATATTCTAAGCACAGGTGATCAGGAAGAAGCATCACAGAGCTATTTTGTTTGGGTCTTAAATTCAAATGTAAGAATCTACTTTATTTAGTACAAAATATTCAAATTATGTTTTATTCAATTTTTATATTCTGCCATTTTTTAAATAATTTTTTATTTTATTTTATTTTTAAACACAACACAAAAATCCTTCATCTTACATGCTATAGAAAATGTATCTGCTTATTACAAAATATTTTCATACATCTCTTCGATATTCATCCAAGTTTCATATTATTTCCTATTATTTCAAGTACATCACATCAAATATATTTATAAACTTTATCTTTTTCATGCCTTCATTCTTAATTATAATTGTATTACACATCCTTCATTTTAAAACATTTATTTATTTATTTATTTATTTTATTTTATTAAATTTATATCCCGCCCTTCTCCAAAAGGACCCAGGGCGGCGCACATACCAATAAAAACTTAGAAAATAGCCACATATTGGTATCATATTTATTAATTCTACTATCCTCCAAAATCATTATTCCCTGTAGCCTATTTTAACCAAACATCAATAATATTTACTCATCTCCTTTAATAAATGTTATTGAATATTCATTTCCAATTACCACTTAGAACTATGCATATATATACCGTATTTGCCGGCGTATAAGACTGGGCGTATAAGACGACCCCCCATCATTTCCACTCAAAATATAGAGTTTGTTATATACTCGCTGTATAAGACTACCCCCTCTTCCGCACACCTTCCACACACAATGTCTCTGTGGCTCTTTGTCTCCTTCCCTCCCTCCCTCCCTCCCTGTCTCTCTCTGTTTCTCCCTCCCTCCTTCCCTTCTGTCTCTCTCTCTCTGTGTACCTGACAGACTCTGATTCCGTCCCTCCGTCTCTCTCTCTCGCTCTGGGTCTCTCTCTCTCTCTGTGTCACTGTCACTGCACTTCAGACCAGCGGTGGAAACTTGCCTTGTAATTGCACGCGTGGAAAAGCGGCAAGTCTCTGCGTGGCTGCGGATGGTTTCCTCCTCCCCCCGTCTCTTTCCGTGCAAGTCTTGCGCGGAGGGGAAAGAGACAGGGGGGGAGGAGGAAACCATCGCGCGAGAGACTTGCGCGGAGGGGAAAGAGACAGGGGGGAGGAGGAAACCATCGCGTGAGAGACTTGCGCGGAGGAGAAAGAGACAGGGGGGAAGAGGAAACCATCGCGCGAGAGACTTGCGCGGAGGGGAAAGAGACAGGGGGGAAAGAGGAAACCATCGCGTGAGAGACTTGCGCGGAGGAGAAAGAGACAGGGGGGGGGGAGGAAACCATCGCGCGAGAGACTTGCACGAAGGGGAAAGAGACAGGGGGGAGGAGGAGACTTGCGCGGAGGGGAAAGAGACAGGGGGGAGGAGGAAACCATTGCGCGAGAGACTTGCGCGGAGGGGAAAGAGACGGGGGGAGGAGGAAACCATCGCGCGAGAGACTTGCGCGGAGGAGAAAGAGACAGGGGGGGAAGAGGAAACCATCGCGCGAGAGACTTGCGCGGAGGGGAAAGAGACAGGGGGGGAAGAGGAAACCATCACGCAAGAGACTTGCACGGAGGAGAAAGAGACAGGGGGGGAAGAGGAAACCATCGCGCGAGAGACTTGCACGAAGGGGAAAGAGACAGATGGGGAGGATCTTGTTTTCAGCATCACAGTGACTTTTGTCCTATTTTTTTATCAAAAGATAGGAAAAAAAGAATAGTAAGGAAGAAAACTGGGAGGGGGGAAAGTAGCAGAGAAAAAGAGGAAGGAATGCCTTGGAACTAAAAAGAGAGGATATTATTTCTTTCGCAACAAGGAGCAGCACATTCACTTGCCTTTATCAATGGAATAAGTTATTGTTGCTATGGAGGAGGACAGACGTTTATTGATAGGTGACTCCATTTGCTTGGGCAGATTCATTGTAGAAACTGAAAGTTTGTCACATGCTGCAGAGAGATGCATTGAAGAGATTTATATTCATTCCGCAATGCTAAGCATTTTAAATTTGTTACCATGGATCTTTAGAATGGGTCAGGACAAAGAATAAAGCACATCTGTCTGGCCATATCACAAGCTTTACTTTAAGACTTTCTCCTTACAAATCAACATTTAAATTTAAATTTAGTTCATTTGAATTCTTATCTGTTTATCTGAAATCTGCCTATGCAAGACCAATCAATTTATCAATTAACAAATATTACTATACACTGATGTATTTAATCAATCAATTAATAATATACTCTATTGGCTACATCATAACACTTATACAGTGTCTAATGAAAATATTTTAATACAACATGAAGGTTCTTATTCTGAAGTCCCCATTTTAAATCCAATTATATACCTTTCTAGAACAAATAGTAACCATGCCATGAAACTCCCCATCTCTGAGGAGTCTAAAAGCTACTGACGTTAATACACATTCTAAGCTTATTTATCTAATCCCCCCAAATCAATTGAAGCCATCTCATATTTATACAGCCTCTGCTTCTTAGTCATGCTGCTATGGCTCATGATTTCATTCTTTGTTATACAACTCCTATGTCCCTCTATCACTGTTAGAAACAGTTCCAAAAGTGAGAATGTTGGAAACAATGTGAATCCCTTCCTGCATTACATATATTTTGAAATAAACCATTACATCACATCAGTGCCGTTTCTATATTCTATGACACTCAAACACTGAGCATGCAGGAGCCTGTACAGGAGAGCTCTATGGGCAGACGTGACCTTGGAAGACTGAAATTCTGAATTCTGCTGAAATCTATATAAAACAGGCCTATCTGGTTAGTGTTCCATATTCATGTACGTATTAGCAAAAGTAAGATTAAAAGTGCCTGTCATTGGGTATAGCTCTACTTCCTCTCTCAACGTCTGAAGAAGTGCTCAGGAAAGACAATGTGAACAAAAATATATTCAGCTCCTATGTATATGTTATTAAGCAGAGGCAACCTTCTACATAAAAACACATGCAAATTAATTTCAATAATTAAGCTAAACACATCTTTGAAATACAATTTGAGCCATAAATGAACTGTTTGCACCTGGTCATTTAAATATATGAAGACTTACTGTACACATGAGGCAGCAAAATAAAATATTAAGTTGTTCTTATTTCTACTGTTTCTAAGTAACATTAGTGCTTGTATGTATGTATGTATAACTGTATAATTGAAATATTTTCAGTAAGTTATTCTACTCATTTTTCATCTATAGACTTATATATATATGATACATGAAGACACACACACACACGGACCCCACAGGTGGACAAAGAAGATGAACAGGTCAAATGCGAATAGAAAAAATATTTGAAGTATCAGTGATGCTGAAATGCTAAGCATGCTTCACCTCATTATGACAGAACTGAAAAAGAAATACAGTGAAGTGCCTACATGCAATTCACCCCCCCCCCCCATTCCCCCCTCTGCACAACTTCCATTTATTTTAATGGAATATATAAATGAAAAGAGGGCAACAATAGTGCTTGGGAGAATTGGCCCTGAATTTCCAATAAGAATGCTGTTATAGATGTCACTAAATAACAGAGAACACAGCCATTAAGGGAAAGACAAGATTAGTGGATATGTTATAGTAATAAACAACACAATGGCACTGGGAATCTCAAATACCATTGTAGGGTTCAGCAGCAACAATTGAAACCACAGGGTCTGGAAGAAGAGTGTTGACAGCTAAACCTAGAAGGGGTGGGGCATTTTCTGATTCACCTATATCACAGAAAGAGAGAGAGAGAGAGAGAGAGAGAGAGAGAGAGAGAGAGAGAGAGAGAGAGAGAAAGAAAGAAAGAAAGAAAGAAAGAAACCAGAGCAAAAAAGGTGATAATTACATTAAGCGAGAAAACCCAATAATACAAGAATGTTAATGTGTATGTTTTCAGAAGCATTACCAGACTGTCCCCATGAGGCTTAGCAATTTATGTCTAGTTTTACAATATAATATTAATACAAAATCATTTAATTCTGACAATGGTTAGACTATTCAGGTGCTGTTTATAATTAAATAAAATATTTTGTTTGATCAAAACTTACTGGAAAAAGCTGATGAATTAAAAATATCTATTTTCTCAAAATCATAAAAAGCAGAATATGGAGGATGGTTTAATTTAAGCAAATGCTAAGAGAATAATTCATTTTTTGCTGTAAATACTGCACAGTCATGAAGAAATCCCCTGAGCTTTTTTGAGCATCTGGAATAAAAAAAAAAACCTGCTGCAAAGTTATCCAGAGCTGATGACTAGTGATATTAAAACGATTTATTTTAATGGAATTTATTTCTTTTCTAATATTATTTGCACTAATGCTCTGACATACCTAGCTTTCAAGAAAGAATCAAAAGGTAACATGTAATCAGTCATAGAAAATACTTCATGAATGATGACCTTGACTCTTCCTCATACTCTACAGTATTCTCTATAGAGGAGGAATTCTGCAGCTCTCTTTTCAACTCAAGTATTTCTGTTTAAAATCTGCAATGCAGCCAGTCGGCCTCACCCACCGTCTCTGTCGCCTGAGCCTGCAGCCAGTCCTCCTCCCCACGACCACCTCTTCTGTTTCTGCTCTAGCTGCTGACTTCGTTCCACGGAGCGCCGCATCATAGCTTCTAATCGTTCCTGTAAACAATTCATGCAACGTCATGGTGTTTTGTTTCGTTTTTAAATCAGCCCTAAAAAGCATCTTTAAAGAAAGATTGATTCCGACAGCACATAAATTTAACATTTTTCATTATCAGCACTGTTAAAAGAAATGAATTAGCATTTGCATCATATCCACTCACCTCTGAATATACATATCCTTTGTCTGCAGTTACTCCTAAGGTTGCTACAGAGGCTGAAGTTAGTAGTACAAGTTAGATCTCCTCCGGCATCTGTCTCTGCTGGCAATTCTGCTACTGCGTGACTCTCTGGGCTTAATTTGTTTAAGAATAATGCATGAGGAGCGGCCACGCTGTCATCTCAGCAGACCTATGTTTCTCTCCTTTCAATGGACAAACTCAATTCCTGTCATTCTTTCCAATCTCACATAATTCCCTTCTTTCTTTAATCAGTTTGAATATTAAGAACACACCACAAAACACCTGGAAAAAATATTATTCCTAGTTATTCTTATGTCTGTTGCTTTTAATATATGTGTATTTTTAATTCCCTGTGCACCGCCTCGAGTCCCTTCGGGGAGAGAGAGCGGTTTACAAATTAAATTATATTATTATTATTATTATTATTATTATTATTATTATTATTATTATTATTATTATTATTATTATTATTATTATTATTATTATTATTATCTCTCTACCAAATAATTGCCTATTAAATTAGATGGGTTGGGTATCTACCCCTTTTTCTTCATCAATGTTCTTCATATTTTTTATATTGTCCCACTGAGAATAATGCACAGTCATCTTCCTATTCATCCAAATCCATTCCCCAAATTTGATTGCATTCTGGAATGTGATACATTGAAATGGATAGATGGTAGATGATAGATTAGATTAGATTAATAGACAGACAGACCAACCAAGGGTCCTTAAACTTTTTAAACAGGGGGCCAATTCATGATCCCTCAGACTGTTGGGGCCTGGACTGGCTGACTGGGTGTGGCTAGGTGGTCATGTGACTTGGTGGGCGTGGCCAATTTAGCAGTCCATTAAACAATGTACACAAGTCCAACTTTTATATTTTTTGCTTCTGGAGGAGTTTTATTTGCTCTTGTTTGCAGGTTGCTCTTTTGGTTGACTTTTCTTTTTAATAGATTGTTTTTTCAATTGTTTAGGAGTCTAGTTGTCCACTTCAGTTTTGCAGCAATTTTTCTCAGTGCCAAGGAACTTACAATCAACAAGTGTCTCTTTCTGTCTATATCTCTTGTCTCTCCCTCCCTCCCTCTCTGTTTGTGTGTGTCTATCTCTCTCTGTCTTACTCTCTGTCTATCTCTCGCTCTTTCTCAGTCTATCTTCTGGAGGTGGGGGAGGTCAAAAATGGGGTGAGCAGATGTCCCAGGAGGCCTCCGTGCACCACATTTTTGGCCTGCAGAGTGCTACTGGAGTGGGGGAGGCCTCCAGTAGCATTCTGCAGTCCAAAAATGTTGGCTTTACCTTCCAGTTCCAGCCTGTGGGGCTCATGAAGGTAAGTCCTGTGCTCAGCCAAAGGGTGGAGTCCAGCAGGTGGGTGGGGTGATGTGGGCGGGGCAGTTTTGTGGTCCTACGCAGCCTGGATTAATGGCTTTGGCAGGTCGTATCCAGCCTGCGGACCATAGTTTGAGGATCCCTGAGACAGACAGACAAAGGTAGATGTGTGCATATATGTGTGGAATAGAATGGAATAGAATAGAATATAATAAGAACAGAATAAGGATTAGAATTGAGCTGGAAGGGAAAACTTGGAGGTCTTCTAGTCCAGCCCCCTGCTCAAGCAGGAGAATATACCATTTCAGACAAGTGGCTGTCTAGTCTCTTCTTAAAAACCTCCATTGATGGAGCACCCATGATTTCTGAAGACAAGCTGTTCCACTGGTTCATTGTTCTCACTATTAGGAAGTTTCTTCTTAATTTCAGGTTGCTTCTCTGATTAGTGTCCAACCATTGTTTTTTGTCCTGCCCTCTGGTGCTTTGGAGAATAATTTGACCCCTCTTCTTTATGGAGCCCCTTAGTTTAGTCTCCAGGCATTTGATCATCTTGGTTGCTCTTCTCTGAACTTTTTCCAAAGTCTCAATATCTTTTTTGTAGTATGGTGACCAAAATTGGTTGCAGTATTCCAGGTGTGGTCTTACTAGGGTTTTGTAAAGCACTAATACTTCATGTGATCTTGATTCTATGCCTCTGTTTATACAACCCAGGATTGCATTTGCTTTTTTGACTGCTGCTGCACATTGCTGACTCATATTCAAATGATCATTCACTAGGACTTCAAGGTCCCTCTCGCTTTTTTTACTTTTTCCTGCCTAAATGTAATGCTTTGCTTTTCTCCACATTAAAATTTATTTTGTTGGATAGGGCCCCATTGTTCAAGTTTGTCAAGAAGTTTTTGGATTCTGAGTTAGTCTTTTGTGGTGTTGGCTATTCCTGCCAGTTGAATATCATCTGCAAATTTGATGAGTTCCCTTCAATCCCTCATCTAAATCATATATTAAGATATTGAAGAGTACTGGGCTTAAGACGGAGCCTTGTGGTACCCCACTGCTTACTTCTCTCCATGTAGATGTAGTACCATTAAGGATTACTCATTGAGTACAGTTTGTCAGCAGCTACAAATCCATCTGGAGGTTATGTTGTTTATTCCACATTTTTCTAGCTTACCAAGAAGTAGATTGTGATAGCTTTGTCAAGTGCCTTACTGAAATGACAGCATTTCGCTGGTCTACTAATTTAGTGACTTTATCAATGAATGGAATAAGATTGGTTTGGTATGATCTGTTTTTAACAATCCCATGGTGGCTGCCAGTTACAACTTTATTTGCCTCTAGTTGTTCGCAGATCTATTTTTTTATTAGCTTTTCTAGGATCTTCCCAGGTATTGAAGTTAAACTGATTGGTCTGTAGTTTCCTGGGTCTGCTTTTTTCCCTTTCTTAAAGATGGGGACCACATCAGGCCTTTTCCAATCCTCAGGTATTTCCCAGTGCTCCGGGAATTTTGAAAGATTTGGTACAATGAGATAACATCTGCCAGCTCCTTCAGAACTGGTTGGCAAAAAATTCATCTATTTTTTTCTGAATGATTAGGTGGCAAGTAATATACACCTATGGTAATGTCACTCCCCTCCATTTTATATTGACCCATATACATTCTGGATGGGGTTTTATCTTTGATCATTTGCATTTATATATATACAGCTGTATGAAAAAGTCCTGTATGCTTTACGGTCTACGATGTTTTTTGGATAGACTGCAATAATGGATTCAATCAGCTCCTGCTTGGTCTTTGGATACTTCTTGCTTATTTTGTAACCAATCTTGGTCCACAAGTTCTCAATTGGGTTCAAATCCGGGCTCTGAGTTGGCTAATCCAGGAGTCGAACACCATGCTTCTTCATCCACTGCTGGACGGACCTGGCTCGATGACAAGGAGCGTTATCATCCTGGAAGTAAAAGTCCTTCCCTGCAGGTTGCTGAGCTGAAGGAAGCATGGTCTTTTCCAGGACTTCAACGTACTGCTTGGAATTCATGATTCCCTGCACAATTTGTATCCGACCAATACCAGAAGCAGCAATACAGCCCCAGATCATCACTTGCAATGGATGCTTCACCGACAGATTCAGGCAGTACGGCCTAAATTCTTCAGCTGTAAATTTTCTGACATACTTATTGCACTGATTCTGAGTCAAGAAGAAATTGCTCTTGTCACTGAAGATGACCTTGGCTCACTGTTCGTTGCTCCACTTGGCATACTTCTTGGCCCATGCACATCGACGAGAGCGGTGAGCATCTGTGAGCAAAGGTTTACTTCGAATCCTGCAGCCTTTGAGGCTTCTGGCAAGCAGTCTGCAACACACTGTGCTTGTGCACACTTTTACATCACATGTTTCACCCCAAAATCTTGTAATCTGAGGTGAGGTGAGCTTCCTGTCAGCCATCGAAATGCGTTGCAGAGCCTGATCTTGCCGTTTTGTCAACTTTCTTGGTTTTCCAGAGCAGAGCCTGTCATCAACTGAACCAGTTATTTGGTATTTTTCAACCACTCTGCTCACTGTGGTGCGATAGCATTTCACTCTCTTGACTATTTCTGTACAGGAGTAACTCTCTTCCTGAAGCACAATGATGCGATGCCAATGCTCAGTACTGGTGAAAGCAAAGGCCTTCATCCTTGCCCGCAGCCCGAGTTAAATTAAATTTCTCGATGCTTTTTATGCCTATTTATAGTCAGAGAGTATGACAACATTGATTGGCTCATAGATTTAGCTTCTGTGCATTTTGATTGGTCAGCCAAAGCTCGCTACTGATTGGCTATTTTCAATCCTAACATTCTCAAAAATTCAAGTTGTGTTTGTTTTAGCACATAAACTCACTCAAAACCTTAAAAAGACTTTGGTTATATTAATAAAAGTATGCATCTCAATCCGACTACAGAAAGTTTCATCGAAGTACTAATTTTGCGTGGTTTCTATAAGTTGATTAAACATGTAAATACAGCTTAAAACTGAAAGCATGCAGGACTTTTTTCACACAGCTGCATGTAGTGATCTCTCACATATAATGCAACTCCACCTCCTCTTTTTGTAGATCTGTGTCTTTTGAACAATTTCATCCATCAGTACATTTCCGTCATAGGTTTCACCCCACCAGGTTTCTGTAATGACAACTGTCATACCTACCCTACTGTACAATTGCTTCTAATTCACCCTGTTTGTTCCCCAAGCTTTGAACATTTGTATATCAGCATTTAAGACTTTTATGCCTGTCCGTGGGTATGATTCCCGTATCTCCTTATTTTTATTTATTTTATTTTATTAGATTTATATCCCGCCCTTCTCCAAAGAGGACCCAGGGCAGCGCACAGGAATTTAAAATACATACAAAAACAAATATAAAATTTAAAAACTTATTAAATACCCATCCAGCACTAAAACCAAATTAAAATCCCCTAAAATAGAAGCTATCTAAAATAGTCACAGCGGAGGTTACACTAGGCCGGCTTGATGAAAGAAATGTGTCTTTAGACACTGGCGGAAGAGGCGGAGGTCTGAGATGGTGCGAAGTTCTGGGGGTAGGTCGTTCCAAAGGGCGGGGCCCACCACAGAGAAGGCCCTTCCCCTGGGTGTCGCCAGTCGGCATTGTCGGTTGAAGGGATGTATGGGGCAGGAGACGGTCTCGCAAATAACTAGGTCCCGAGCCATGGAGCGCTTTGAAGATGGTCGTCAAAACATTGAAGCGCACCCGAAAAACCACAGGAAGCCAGTGCAGCTCACGCAGGATCGGTGTTACATGGGAGTGTCTAGGAGCTCCCGTAATCACCCACGCGGCTGCATTCTGAACTAGCTGTAGCTTTCTAGTGCACCTCAAGGGAAGCCCCATGAAGAGAGCATTACAGTAGTCGAGTCGGGATGTCACGAGTGCTTGAGTGACTGTGCGAAGGGCAGCCCGGTCCAGTAAGGGGCGCAATTGGCGCATCAGGCGTACCTAATGAAACGCCCCCCTGGCCACGGCCGCCACATGGTCCTCCATGGACAGCCGGGAATCCAGGAGGACACCCAAATTGCGCGCCCTCTCCACAGGGGCCGGTGTTTCGCCCCCAATGGCCAGAGTTGGAATAATCTGGCTGAACCGGGGTGCCGAAAACCACAGCCACTCAGTCTTGGACGGGTTGAGCTTGAGTTTGTTACCACCCATCCAGATCCGTACGGCCTCCAAACACCGGGAGCATCGTTGGGGTGGTCTGGGGTGGATATGTACAGCTGAGTATCATCAGCGTACAGATGATATCCCACCCCAAAACCACTGATGATCTCGCCCAGCGGCTTCATATATGTGTTGAATAGGAGGGGTGAGAGGACCGACCCCTGAGGAACCCCGCATAAGAGGGGTCTCAAGGCTGACCTCTGCCCCCCTGCCAACACATATTGCGACCGACCAGAGAGGTAGGATGAGAACCACCGTAAAACGGTGCCCCCCAGCCCCAACCCCCCCAATCGGTGCAATAGGATAACATGGTCGATGGTATCAAAAGCCGCTGAGAGGTCTAACAGGACTAGGATAGAGGAATATCCTCTATCCCGTGCCCTCCAGAGATCATCAACCAACGCGACCAATGCCGTCTCGGTGCTATGACCGGGTCGGAAGCCGGACTGGCGCGGGTCTAGATAATCAATTTCCTCCAGGTGTCGCGGAAACTGTTGGGCCACCACACTCTCTACAACCTTCGCTAAAAAGTGAAGGTTGGAGACTGGACGGTAGTTTTCTAATAATGCTGGGTCCAGGGACGGCTTCTTGAGGAGGGGCCTAACTACCGCCTCTTTCAAGACGGCAGGCAAAGACCCCTCACTCAAAGATGCGTTGACAATGCCCTGGAGCCAGCCTCGTGTCATCTCCCAGGATGCCAGTACAAGCCAGGAGGGCCACGGGTCCAATAAACATGTGGTAGCCTTAAGTCTCTTTGACAACCTGTCCATATCCTCGGTAGTAACAAAGTCAAACTCCTCCCAAGATGGTGTCTCAAGAACAGCCTCAGGAGTTTTGGGGCTCCTGGTGTTTTCTTTTCTGTGGTAAACAGGTTCAAATGGTTTTTGAGTATTTAAGGTTGCAAGCCCCTATCTCTCAATATTGTACTTAGGTTCTTTGTTGTGTCATTCATCCCAATGTGAAAGAGGAGGAAAGGTAATATGTGGGCCTAATTATTTTGGTTATGTTCTCAGCCACATCTTTAATTTTTGCTCCAGAAAAGCAACATACCTCCCTAGATTGTATGCCCAGTCTGCAGATGGCTGGTTCTGTAACTTTGAGAATAGAATCTTCTATCACCAACACTCGCCTTCCTTTTTTAAAGGATGCAGTCTGGGGTGCTTTTCTTTTTATCTCAGGTGTGTTAGTTGATGTGACTTTTTAGGGATATTTAATGATGTCTCTTTTCTAGATGTTTGCATGTTTTCTTTGAGGGGGAGGTTGTGGGCCTGTATATTTTCATCTAGGGGGAGAAATTGATTGCTCAGTTTTAATGGAGCTGCTTCTGACTGGAGTTAGATTGGCCAATAGGGTTTTGTTAGATATATGCTACTTTTTTTTTTGATTATTGTGTTTCCTTCTAGGTGTGTCATATCTCCATTTATCTTCCTCCAAGAGGAAGCGTCAAATCCTCTGGGAGTTATTTTCAATAGAAAATTAGTATAGAAGAATGGAAGAGAAGGGAAGGGAAGGGAAGGGAAGGGAAGGGAAGAGAAGAGAAGAGAAGAGGTGTTACATACTGACAGACATTATGTTATTTTCCACCAAGGTCCTTTGTTCTGGTGGGAACAATACTCAAATCTGATTGGGGGCGAGTCAATGGCCCCTGTGAAAAGGGCTCGCAACTTGGGTGTCCTCCTGGATTCGCGGCTGTCCATGGATGACCATGTGGCGGCCGTGACCAGGGAGGCCTTTTACCAGGTTCGCCTGGTACACCAGTTGCGTCCCTTTCTGGACCAGGCCGCCCTCCGCACAGTCACTCAAGCACTCGTGACATCTCACCTTGACTATTGCAACGCTCTCTACATGGGGCTCCCCTTGAGGTGCATCCGGAGGCTCCAGTTAGTCCAGAACGCGGCCGCGCGGGAGATTTTGGGAACATCTCAAAGTTCCCATGTAACACCTCTCCTGCGCGAGCTGCACTGGCTACCGGTGGCCTTCCGGGTGCGCTTCAAGGTGCTTGTTACCATCTTTAAATCGCTCCATGGCTCGGGGCCTAGTTACTTGCGGGACCGCCTCCTGCCACATACCTCCCACCGACCGATTCGCTCCCACAGAGAGGGCCTTCTCAGGGCGCCGACTGCCGGTGAATGCCGGCTGGCGACGCCCAGGAACATGGCCTTCTCTGTGGCGGGGCCCGCCCTCTGGAACGACCTCCCCCCTGAACTCCGCACCATCACCGACGTTCCCCTCTTCCGCCGCTCACTTAAGACACTTCTTTTCCAGCAAGCTGGACTGGCGTAGAACTTGAATTTTAGAACAATAGAGCCTCAGCCAAGTTAGATAGGTTTTTTTAAAATGGGATTTTAGCACAGGCTTTCTATTTAATCTCTTTTTAACTTTTGTATATTGTTATTTATTGTATATTTTAATGTCCTGTGTACCGCCCAGAGTCCGTCTCGACGGAAATTGGTGCGATTAACAAATCGAATAAATAAAATAAATAAAATAAATCTGGTTCAACCCCCCACCCAAGCAGGAGATCCTACACCATATTTGACAGATGGCAGTCCAGTTTCTTCTTGAAAGCTTTCAGTACATACATGGAACATATGTTGCATACCAAATAGTATCAGTCACCTGTTTCATGAGTTTGCTTCTTTTTGCTTGTTCTTTTTAGGGTAAAAAAAGTGTGTGTGTGTGTGTGTGTGTGTGTGTGTGTGTGTGTGTGAGACAATTATTTCTTAATTTAAATCTTTTTCCCCTTGTTCAACTACAGCTAGTCCTCAATTTGCAACAGTTCATTTAAAATTGAAAGTTACAGCACTGAAAAATGTGACTTATGAACATTTTTCACAGTTACAACCTTTGCAGCATCCCCTTATCATAAGTCAGGTGCTAGGCAATTGGTTACTTATAGTATGTCCCTTGCAGCATCCAGGGTCATGTGATTCCCTTTTGCAACTTCTGACAAGCAAAATCAGTGGGGAAGCCAGATTCACTTAACAACCAGGCAATTAATTTATCAACTGCAGTGATTCATTTAACAATTGTGGCAAGAAATGTTGTAAAATGGGACAAAATTCAATTACCAAATGTCTCACTTAACAAGAGAAATTTGGGGCAGAAAATCAAGGATTACCTGTATTACATTTGGATCAGGGAGACTAACATTATAAACTTTAGCTTTAAAGCTCTTATTTGCAATATTTCAATGGAATTGTTAGGAGTGGAAATCAGAGTATTAGCTGAGGTTGAGAAAGAATATTATAAGACAGGGGTCCCCCACGCTACTGGTCTGCGGCCTGTAGGGAAACAGGCTGCACATCTGGAGGTGAGTGGCAGGTGAGTGAGCAAAACCCAAACCATCCATCCACACCAGTCCATGGAAAAATTGTCCTCCACAAAACTGATCCCTGGTGCCAAAAAAGTTTAGGACAGCTGGTATAAGACAATATTAAATAGATGAAGTTTTCATAACAAACTTGAAATACAGAAATTAATGCTATACATTACCCATAATTCAAGCGCATTATAGTTTCACAGATCATTAGACATAAGAATTCATGCAAAAGAATTATTTGCTTGAACTCATGAAGTGGCATGCTTCATTATTGTTGAACATATTTAACAACACATATTTATTATCTTCACATACCATATTTTTCAGAGTATAAGATACACTGGAGTATAAGATGCACCAAGATTTTGAAGAGGCAAATTTAAAAAAAAAAGGTTTTGCACTCTGAAGACCTCCCAAAAACGGCCCATTTTTCGTGAAAACAGGTCTGTTTTTGTCAAAACAAAAAGGGCATGCATAGCCTTTAGGAGGCTTGTAGAGTGCTCCTGGAAAAATTGTCACGAGTCACTTTTGGTTTTGAGCCTTACCATTTTAATTGTAAATCCATAATGTGAATAAGATATGAGTCTCATCAATAAGAGATGAACCTTATCAATGACAGGGCTTTGAATATCTCCATCAAAGTAAACAGCAAGGTAGCCAAATTCGCCGACGACACTAAATTATACAGGGTAGCAAAAACTGAGAGAGAGTGTGAGAAGCTCCAGAGGGATCTCTTGACACTGGGGGAGTGGGCAAACCAGTGGCAAATGAGCTTCAACATTAGTAAGTGCAGAGTGATGCACGTTGGGGCAAAAAACCCCAACTATATCTATAAACTGATGGGGTCTGAACTCCTTGCAACTAACCAGGAAAGGGACCTTGGTGTCCTGGTGGACAGCTCAATGAAGGTGTCAACCCAGTGTGCCGCAGCAGTGAAAAAAGCAAACTCATTGCTAGGGATCATTAGGAAGGGTATAGAAAATAAGTCAGGAAGTGTCATTTTGCCTCTTTATAAATCTATGGTGAGGCCCCATCGGGAGTATTATGTACAGTTCTGGTCACCATATCTTCAGAAGGATATTTTGGAAACGGAAAAGGTGCAGAAGAGGGCAACCAGAATGATTAGGGGGCTGGAACACCTTCCTTACCATCTGAGGCTGCAACGGCTGGGCCTCTTCACTCTAGAACGACGGCGCCTGAGAGGTGACCTGATTGAAGTCTATAAAATCATGCATGGTGTGGACAAAGTAGAAAAGGAAAAACTGTTTTCCCTATCGCACAACACTAGAACTAGGGGGCACTCCATGGAACCTTTGGAAGCTAGACCTCAAACAAATAAGAGGAAGTACGTTTTCACCCAGAGGATCACTGGTCTATGGAACTCCTTGCCAGAAGAAGTGGTGACAGCTGTCAGCCTCGACACCTTTAAGAAAGGATTAGACGAGTTCATGGAGAACAAGGGTATCCATGGCTATCATTATGGATGCCTAAGGACACCCTCCGGGTTGGAGAGATAGGCAGGATATTTCTCAATGCCATTTGCAGGGAATCCTAAGCAGGTGAAGACATCTGCTTGGGAAGACCCTGAAGCAAATGGGGAGCCACTGTGGGAGACAGAATGCTGGACCGGATGGGCTGTAGCCTGTTCCAGCAAGGCTATTCTTATGTTCTTATGTTCTAAATTGCTGTCCTAATAACATCCATGCATAACCTATCACAACCTGACTGTTCGCAGGGAGACACTTGGTAATTATGCAAGATACTGAATTTTGTCTGCTATGTTTCATATTTTTGTGGCAGAAAATCCTGCCTGGCATTTGTGCCAGGTTTAAAAACCCAACAAAGCTAGATTTGTTTCTAATTACACAAATGATATGACTATAGCCAAATTTGGCTAATTTAGCTAATTATTACTATGACCACTCTATTCAGTATGGTTGCAGCATCTTTCTTATTTCCTTAAACATTGCTAATCATAATGTTTTCATTCAGGTATAAGAGTTCCTCCCCCTCATCATTTTTCAGAACATCTACCTATCTTTTCTTATGTAATACCTGTCCCATACTTATATTTGTGAGTATGGAAAACACACACACACACACACACACACACACACACACAGTGTATGTGTTCCATACTCACAAACATGTGTATGCATCAGTGATGGGCTCTAAAAAATTTTACTACAGGTTCTGTGGGCATGGCTAAGTGGGGGGCATGTGCCCAACTTGACACCACTAGACCACACTCAGTCACATGACACACAACCACCACCAAGCCACGGCCACCGAGACAGTGGGGAAAATTTTTGGGACCCCAACAGAGGGAAGGGTGTGGGGAAGAGAGGAGAAAAACTCCTAAAAATAGACCCCCAGAAGATTTAGGATGTGGACAATCCATAAGTTTCGTAGAAGGAATCGAAGCAATCGAGGCCATGCCTGTGTTTATAAATCTGGAGGGCAAGTGGGGGGGAGAGAACAATGGGAAGAAAAGGGTGGGAAATAGGAAAAAATGCTGGCGGAGGCGCTGGACTGTGCAAACAGGGTGGGAGGGAGGGAGAAACGTTCACCCAATCCTGGCACAGGACAAGGGAGGGAGGAACCGGCTGCAACCCCGCAAAACACCCCCATGCACAGCAGGGACCGTGGAAAATTACAGAACCTGGATTGCACGCATGCACTTGTGCCCTGCGGTTGCTCATGGCACCCTCACCCATCCCTGAGTTCCTCCTTTTGAATTCCATTTTTATGCCTTCGGGTGTAGCTTGGTAAATTCCAGCAATGGGTAAGTTGAACAGTGGCGACAGGAGGCACCCAGGCAGGCTGCGCAGTGCAGAGCCAGGACACTGTGCAGAGCTTGCTTCCCTCCACCCGAAGGGATGAAAACAGAACACAAAAGGAGAAACCTGGGGTGGGGGCGCCACTTATGACTGCAGGGCACAAGCGCACATGTGCAATCTAGGCTCTAAAATTTTGGGGGTTGCAGCCAATTCCTCCTCTTCCCCATCCTGAGCCAGGATACCCTTTCTTTCCTTCCTTCCTGCTTGCACAGTCCAGTGCCTCCGCCAGCATTTTTTCCTATCTCCCACCCTTTGCTTCCCATTGTTTTCTCCCCCAACTTGCCTGCCGGATTTAAACACAGGCATGGCCTCCGGCCTGCAAAGTTGAATGCTTCAATTCCTTCTAGGAAACTTACGGCTTTTCCTGGCTCTGTGCTCCGCAGCCTGCTTAGCTGGGCGCCTCCGTCACCACTGCTCAAGTTACCCATTGCAGGAATTTGATGAAGGTGAGCAGCTCCTTGGTGGACCCCAGATCCAAATTAAACCCGGACATTTCCAGTGGAGAGCAAATGAAGTGCAAGGGAGGCATCTGTTTCAGTTTCTCGTTCTGGGACTTGGGATGCCCCCGTCTCCTCCCAACAGCCCCCCTCTCCTCCTGCTGCCACTGATTTTATTTTATTTTATTTTATTTGACTTTTATACCGCACCCATCTCCCAGAAGGGACTCGGGGCGGTGCACAGGAAGTTAAAATGCACACATACAGACATATAGATAAATACAACTACAAATATTAAAATATGATTAAATTTGAAGCTAACCTGTGCTAAAAATACACTAAAATAGTAAAAATTACCAAAGATTAAAATAATTAAAACTCAGTTTGTAAAAATGATCTCGGGATCTAAGCTGCCCTCTCCTGCCATCACTGCCCTCTCCATTATGCTGCCCCCATCCCCACTGTGGCTGCAATGGCGACGGCTTTGGGAGATGTTGGCCAGTGGAGAGGAGAGGTTAGGGAAGCGCAAATGCTTATCTGTGTATAGGCAGGAGGAGGCAGTACTGTGGATGCAAAGGCGAGGCAGGGCTAGGGTCGGAGTGGGCCAGTTCATGGGCATGGCCAGCCAGCCTTCACTACTGGTTCGACGACCCAGGTCCAATTACCACTAACAGTACGCTTGAACCGGGAGCAACCTACCTCAGGTGTGTGTATGTGTGTGTGTGTGTCTGTCTGTCTGTCTATCAGTGGTGGGTTTCAATTTATTTTACTATCACAATTACCTGTTTGCCTGATCTGGTGCAAACCGGCAGAAACCTACCTCTGATTATATAAATATTTTTCATACAGCTTTCTGATTTTCAAGAATATTGAACATGTTATGATGTCAGAAACAAAAACCTAATTAATATTATCATCTATTATAGTGCCACAAAACTGCCTGGCTATTCTTTCATTTGGCAAGTACATATATAAAGAAAGAAATACTGAGCATCTCTATTGAAGGCAGATGGCACACAAGCTGCAGATATTTATTTTATATGGCCGCCCATCTGATATGCATGGCTCTGGATGGATAATAGTTAAAGTGATATACAAAACAGAATACAAAACAAGCAACATTAAAAACAACAACATTAAAACAATAAAATAGCAACTGAAAACCCTCACGGCATCCCACATTCAATATAACCACAGCCAAGATGTCAAGCTCAACCCCACTATCTCAAAAGGGTGCCAAATTCTCTTCTGCAAGATCTGCTGCTTAATATGAATACATCTTTAAAAACACAGAGAGAATCTTTACTCTAAAGAAATTAAAACACTAATACTACTGTCTTGAGAGAATACTTTCCTGTTGATTGCATTTTTTCAGTTGTTCAGATTCCTGTTTTTATGTTTTGCTTTTATCATTTGTTTATTGATAAGGATGTTATCCTAAATTGTATGCTGAGCAGACAGCTATATTTAATCAAAGAAACAAATATTCTAAGCACTCAGGGATTATGAATTTAATTTTTTTTTAAATCACATTCAAATATTTTCTCCAAACCAACATTCCAACCAATATGGTAATAATGCTGCATACAACTGCCTACCTCTTCTTCTCTAAACTTCTGTCTTCTCTTTTCTTCCACAGCTGCCCTCTTTTGCTCCTCCCTCATCCTCTGCTCCTCCAACTTCTTCCATCTTTCTTCCATTTGTTTCTCATACTGAAGCTTTGCTCTTCTTTCTTTTTCTAAGATTTGCTGCTCCCTGACAACTTATAATAAAATAAATTTAAAAATCTCAAATATAACTTGACCCCACATATTTCAACTTTTATCTAAACTGTAGATTAGTAGTCCTAAGGCAGAACAATATCAAATATGTCCAGGGTGGAGTTTAACAAAAGACTTTATGGATCCCACATTTGCATAGGTATAGCTATGTGAAAAAGTCCTACACGCTTTCAGTTTTAAGCTGTATTTACATGTTTAATCAACTCTTCACACATAGAAACCACGCAAAATTAGTACTTTGATGAAAATTTCTATAGTCGGATTGAGATGCATATTTTTATTAATATAACCAAAGTCTTTTTAAGGTTTTGAGTGAGTTTATGTGCTAAAACAAACACAACTTGAATTTTTGAGAATGTTAGGATCGAAAATATCCAATCAGTAGCGAGCTTTGGCTGACCAATCAAAATGTACAGAGGGTAAATCTATGAGCCAATCAATGTTGTCATACTCTGACTATAAATAGGCATGAAAAGCATCAAGAAATTTAATTTAGCTCGGGCTGCGGGCAAGGATGAAGGCCTTTGCTTTCACCAGTACTGAGCAGTGGTATTGCATCATTGTGCTTCAGGAAGAGGGTTACTCCTGTACAGAAATAGCCAAGAGAGTGAAATGCCATCGTTCCACAGTGAGCAGAGTGGTTGAAAAATACCAAATAACTGGTTCAGTTGATGACAGGTTCTGCTCTGGAAGACCAAGTAAGTCGACAAAACGGCAAGATCGGGCTCTGCAACGCATTTCGATGGCTGACAGGAAGCTCACCTCCCCTGAGATTACAAGAATTTGGGGTGATACATGTGATGTAAAAGTGTGCACAAGCATGGAGAGAAAGAAATCCTGAAAATAGACAATATACTTTCTACTCAAGTAGACATTTCTCCTGGTCCAGAATAGATATGATATGGATATCAACAGAATTAATTTGCAACATACAGGAAATTGACATAGAAATAAATACTTGGGCGGACCACAATCCAATGACAATTAAATGGAAAGGACAAAGTATGAGATCTAGATGGACTCTAAATAATACTATTTTAAAAGAAAAGGACTTTGTACAGAAAATGGAGGAAGAGTTGGCAATCTTTTTAAAAGAAAACAGAAAAGGGGACACATCAATGCAGAATCTTTGGGATACAATGAAGGCCTATGCCAGAGGCTTGATAATAGACTATGCACAGAAAAGAAACACTAAGAAAAAAACAAGCTTTCAAAATATTAGACAATGACTACAAGATACTGGAAAAAGAGTTATAGAAATTTCCACAAAAAAAGGACATTAAAATAAAATTGGATGCAATTAAACATAAAATGGGACTAATGGAAAAGGAGGAATTAGCACAAAAAATTAGAAGCACCAAACATAATTATTTTGAAGATATAAATAAACCAGGCAGATGGTTAGTGAATCAAGAAAAATAATGCAATTAATGGATGAACAAGGGCAAATTTGCCATGGAAACAGAGAGAAGAAAAAATTATACAAGTTTACTATGGAAAATTGTATGAACAAGAGAATATAGGAAAGAGTTAAACAATATTTGCAGAAATGAACTTACCTCAGATTTCTAAAGAAACTGAAATGATGTTAGAAAGCAATATAACGATGATGGAGTTAACTGAAGCACTTAAAAACAAAATAATGGAAAGTCTCCAGGCCCAGATGGCCTGCCAGTGGAATTTTATAAGACATTGCAGTAGATGAAGATACCCAAATCATGGTCAGAAGCATATATTACACTTGTGCTAAAGGAGGATGCCGATCCACGTCAAATTAAGTATAATAGACTGTTACAAGATGCTAGAACAAGAAGAGGATTTGGCCTACCTAACTGGGAGTTATATCACCAGGCAACAAACTTGATGTGGGTTAAGGAATCGATAACATTAAGAAATTCTAGATTATTGACTTTAGAAGGACACGATTTATTGTTGGGATGGCATGCTTTCTTATGGTACAGGGGAACTAAAACACAGAGATATTTCAGAAGGCATTATATACGTGAGGCCTTGTTATTAAACTGGGAGAAGATTAAAAGGCAACATTATTTAAAAATTCCAGTCTGGTTATCTACTATTGAAGCATTTTCATATTCATATTCAATAACATACAAAAAGGAACAAACAGATATAGTGAAATATTGAATGTAAAGAGTGAACTTAAATCTATGCAAGAACTGGAAGAACAAGGTATAAGGATGAACTGGTTTTCATATATGCAAATAACATTCTAGGTATGATAAATATCTTAAAACAGAAGGCTTTTATGATAAAATGACTGATTTAGATAACATTTTGACAGGTACTGATGAAAAGGTGATTAAAAAACTATACAGATACTTACTAGAGGTTAAACTAGAAGAAGAACAAGTTAAAGAATCTATGATTATAAATTTAATAATAAAAAATAAATTGATTGCTTGGGGGGAAATTTTGGTCATGGGATTGTGGTCTCAAAATTATAAAATGACAATGTCAACAGCATATAAAGAAAACTTGTATAAGATGTTTTACAGGTGGCACTTACTCTTGGTGAGAACAACAAGAATGTTCAAGGATAAATCAGAAAAGTGTTGAAAATGTCATCAGATACTGGGTTCATATTACCATTTGAGGTGGACATGCGCAGAAGCTAAATATATTGGACTAAAATCCACATTTGGTTGGAAAAATGGCACAAAAACATATAGACTTTAAACCTGGGATTTTTTAATTGGGAATTTTACTGGGAATACACAATAGAGAATTGAAATATTTGATTGTAAATGTGTTAACAGCAGCTAGAATTATATTTGGTAAAGATTGGAAAAGTGAGAAAAAATGAGAAAATACGAACGCAGGAGGAAATTATTCAGAAAATAATGGAATGTGCTGAAATGAGAACAAGAAGATGAACAATTTTATAAGATATGGGATTTATTTTACCAGTGGTTAGATAAAAAAACATGGAAATAAAAAATGTTAAAGAATTTTATAATAATAGAATGATACAGAATATAATATAAAGCTACATTATTATTGGAGAGATTCAGGATGATATAATGAATTTTTATAATATAAATGAACCCAATATCTAGAACATCTCATTTAAAATTAAGGAATAATAGTTATAGTCAAATAAATGATGTTCAGTGATAATAATGTATACACATATACTAGATTGTTAATATGTGATTTTATCTAAATTGTAAATGAGGACTATGGAAAAGATGCACAAACGTTTTGTAACCAACCAACACACTGTATGTAATTGAAGAGGGTTTATGATGTTTTGCCTTTGTCTGTCTAAAAATAAAAATTAATAACTTTAAACAAAAAAGAAAAATACCAAATAACTGGTTCAGTTGATGACAGGCTCATCTCTGAAAGACCAAGAAAGTCATCAAAATGACAAGATCAAGCGCTGTAACACATTTCAATGGCTGACAGGAAGCTCACCTTCAGCGCACGGAAAGAGGTAGCCTTCTTTATTCTTTTGTAGTAGCACTGCCACTACCACTACATCACTGGCATCCATCTGGATTATGAATTGCTGTTCTGGGTCAGGGTGTATGGGCTCTTGGGCAAAGAGCCGTTTTAATTTCTCGAAAGCTTTTTGACAGTCCATTGTCCACTTTTGGCTATCGGGGAAGGCTCCGTTTTTAATAGTTCAGTCAATGGGAGGGCAATCTCCGCAAAAATTGGAATGAACTGCCTGTAGAAATTGGCAAATCCAAGAAAGCTCTGTAGTTGTCTGCGAGTACTTGGAGGTTTCCAGTCTAATAAAGCTTTCACTTTTCCTGCATCCATTTCTATCCCCACATTAGAGATGCAATAACCCAAGTAATCTAGTGAGGTTTTGTGGAACTCACACTTCGACAACTTTGCGTATAGCTTAGCACTTAGAAGTTTTTCCAGGACTTGCTGTACCAGCTTCACATGTTCTTCCAGGGTTTCAGAAAAAATCAAGATGTCATCGAGATAAACGAGCACTCCACGGTACAGGTGCACATGTAGCACCTCATTTATATACTGCATGAAGACTGCGGGTGCTCCTTGTAGCCCAAATGGCATGACTTTGAATTGAAAGTTGCTGAGGGGGCAGTTATTTATTTATTTTATTTATTACATTTGTATACCGCCCTATCTCCCTGACGGGACTCATGGCGGTGCACAGGAAGTAGTAAAAGCAGTAACAATAAATACAGTAAAAATAGAATAAAAATAGATTAAATTTAACACCCCATGCTAAAATTAGATTTAAAACCCTTACTAAAAACTCTAAAAACTATGCCAGGCCTGCCGCATGAAACAAGTGTGTTTTTAATGTCCGGCGGAAGAGGCGCAGGTCCGTGATTGTACGAAAGTCGGGGGGCAGGTCATTCCAGAGGCCGGGGCCTGCCACAGAGAAGGCTCTTCCCCTGGGGGCCGCCAACCGGCATTGTCCGGCAGACGGCACCCTGAGGAGACCTTCCCTGTGGGAGTGGACAGGTTGAAAGGAGGTATGTGGTAGGAGGCGGTCCTGCAAGTAATCAGGACCCATGCCATGGAGCGCTTTAAAGATGGTTACTAACACCTTGAAGCGCACCCGGAAAGCCACAGGCAGCCAGTGCAGCTCGCACAGGAGAGGAGTTACATGGGAGTATCTTGACTCCCAAGATCCCCCGCGCGGCTGCATTCTGGACTAGCTGGAGCCTCCGGGTGCACCTCAAGGGAAGCCCCATGTAGAGAGCGTTACAGTAGCCCAGGCGGGAGATGATGAGGGCTTGAGTGACCGTGCATAGGGTGACACGATCTAGAAAGGGGCACAACTGGTGTATCAGGTAGACCTGATAAAACGCCCCCCTGGCCACGGCTGTCAGATGGTCATCCAAAGACAGACGAGGATCCAGGAGGACGCCCAAGTTGCGGGCCCTCTCCGCGGGAGCTAATAAATCCCCCCCGATAGCCAGAGATGGAACCAACTGGCTATATCGTGATGCCGGGAACCACAGCCACTCGGTCTTGGACGGGTTGAGTCGAAGCCTGTTTCTCCCCATCCAGTTAAAAGTGGTTTTCCACTCATCTCTCTCTCTGATTCATATGCAGTAATACACCTCTCTCAAGTCCAGCTTGGTGAACACCTTGCCTTTAGCCAAGTGCATTAACATATCTTTCACGAGGGGGAGGGTATAGGTGATCTTTACACATACCACATTCAAGGCTTGCAGATCAATACAGAGACAAACACCACTGTCTTTCTTTGAAGAGCACTGGGGCCGCTACTTTTGACTTCACTGGTTCAATAAAGCCCTGATTTAAATTGGTGTCAGTGTACTTCCTGAATTCAACCATCTCCTTGGGAGTCATGGAGTACATTTTCAGCTTTGGTAAGGTAGCCCTAGGTTTGAATTCTATTGCGTAATCTGTCATCTGGTGAGGGGGAAGATAGTTGCAATCTTCCTCACTAAACATCTCCGCCAAGTCTCAATAGTCTTTTGGTATTTGTTGGATCCCTGGGGACTTGTGTCTGCTGCAGGTGCTGCAGGTTCTGGGCTCTTGGGTTCAATCATCCCTGGGTGGCCCTTTGGCTCCACTGATGGTAGCAGGCCAAATCCGATAATCAATTTCCTAATGCTGTCTTCCCACTTTATCATAGACATCCACTTGTCCAGCCATGAAAGGCCCAAGATAATTAATTCTGGCATCTTTGGAGTCACAATGAATCTGAGGAGCTCATAGTAGCGGCCTATTTGTAACTTTACCAGTTCGGTCATTAGCGTGGCTGGGGTCCCCACTATTAGTTCTATCTACCTGCTCAAACCAAATGGGATGGGCTAGAGGTCTTGTTTGTATGCCTGGTTGCTTTACAATTGACATGCTGATTAAGCATTGGGTGCAGCTGGTGTCCATGACTGCTTCAACTTCCCTTTCCATCCCTGTTTTGGGTACTTGGAGCTTGGCTTGGATGGCGAAGAGATGGATGGGTGAACTCACCATTGGTTAGTCTACACTATTCTCTTCCTCAGGTTTCCCCATTGGTTGGACTTTTCATCACCTTTGGTTGGGGATCAGCTTTCTGAGGTTGTTGACCCAGATGACTCTTCCGGTGGCTTCTGGGGCCTTCTCTTTACTGTGCTAGTGGTTGGTGCACATGTTTGTGAGATTAGGGCTGGAGCCAGGCACTCCGATGCTCTGTGGCCAGGTTGATAGTAACAGTGGCATTGCCCCTCCCCCAAATGGAAGGAACCTGGTTGCATCTCCAAACCTAGGAGTCGCCTCCTCGCAATGCTGTGCTATCCATCCTGCAGCTTCCGCCTCATTCATCCCTTCTGCCATTGTCAAAATTATTTCTCTGTTGGAAGGTGGGGTAAGAACCTGTTGGGGCATTGCAGGTGGGACTGGAATCAGTGGGGCCAAGGTCATCTTCAGTGATGAGAGCAATTTCTACTTGACTGGGAATCAGTGCAATAAGTATGTCAGAAGATTTCCAGCTAAAGAATTTAGGCCGTACTGCCTGAATCTATCAGTGAAGCATCCATTGCATGTGATGATCTGGGGCTGTATCACTGCTTCTGGTATTGGTCGGATACAAATCATGCAGGAAATCATGAATTCCAAGCAGTATGTTGAAGTCCTGAAAAAGACCATGCTTCCTTCAGCTCAGCAATTTGTAGGGAAGGACTTTTACTTCCAGGATGATAACATTTGTTGTCATTGAGCCAAGTTTGTCCAGCAATAGATGAAGAAGCAAGGTGTTCGACTCCGGGATTGCCCAACTCAGATTTAAACCCAATTGTGGGCCAAGATTAGTTACGAAATAAGCAAGAAGCATCCAAAGACCAAGCAGGAGCTGATTGAATCCATTTTTGCAGCCTAGCAACACATTGTCACCAAAGATCACATACAAAGGCTTATACAGTCTATGCCGAAGCAGTGCCGCCTGGTGATAAGCAATAAGGGCTGGCCAATTTCATATTAGTAACTATTTTTGGTTACCTAAACGGTCCTTTTCATGGCCACAAACAATAAAAATGTTAACAAAACACTAGCATCGGCCTTAGTAATTGCAACACGTTTGCCACTGCAAACAGTTAATCTGTTGTCATAGTCATTGTAAGCATGCAAGAAAATTCACAATCCCCCTCCAAACAGCACCAAATTGCAAAAAGCTTATGCTTTTCACTTAAAAACCACCAGTATTTATTTAAATATAACAATATTTGCATAGTAGTTAGCATAAAATATGATAAAATCAATGGCCTATTCAAAAAATGTCATAACCCATAAACTGTAAAGCGTGTAGGACTTTTTCACACAGCTGTATATACTGCATAGAAAATAAATGTCCTAAGGGAAAGTGATGATTTTTAATGAAAAAGGTAATTCAGTGGTTACAGAGTACCAAATATCTGTTGCATAGAAAAAATGAGTTAACTTCCTTGAACAGGAACCCTATCCATTGCAGTATTTCATTACAGGCCTTTTACAGTTAAATATTAACTAGCATTAGTTGTCAAATAAGAAATAACATACAAAATAAAACTTCACTTAGCTCACTGGCATTTTATTTTCTTGAAAACATTCAATCTAATATATGCCTGTGCCAGATGATTAATCGTATATTTTTTTCCCTAGGAAATTAGATACAACCCAGGAAATCTGGATATAATATAAAGAGCATAAGTAAACCTTTCATATACATATCTTAGTAAGTGGAGAGAAGTTTACTCTGAATTCATAATAGTTGACAGAGTGAAACTAGATCTACACATCCCTTATTTTTCTAAATGGATGTTGCTTGCTTGATTTCCAAATATTGGTGATCATATTCAAGGGGCTCTTGTTGCTTTAATAATACCAAAGCATTGGTAGACTGAAAAATCAAAATGTACAGTAGCTACGCTGAAGACTGGGGATATTGGCTAGAAGAGTTGTAAATATCTCTAATCCCAGATGAAGAGAGCAGGAACATGCATCCTAATGAATTCAATATGGCTCCTCCATTTATTCATCTATACATTAACTATACATATTCTTTAAGTATAGTTAGTAGTCAAAAAACTCAAGGCTGCATACTCAAAAGTAGATTGTTTTTGTTTATTGGATAAAAAAATAAAACTTACCAAAATATTTTTCTCTTTCTTCTCTTCTTTCTCTGGCTAGTCTTTGCCTTTCGTCTGTCTTCAGAAATCCATCCACAGCTAACAGCGCAAAAAAAAAAGGAAAAAAAGGAAAAATCAGTTATAGCAAAGTAATTTATATTTTTGTCTTGACAGCTTTATTATAATTTTACTTCAATTTACATATTATCAATATTAATAAATGAGGGGTCCTTACTAGCATGGATGTTACCTAATTAGGGCAATGAAATGTCTGCAAGAAAATGAGCATTGGCTTACCTAAAGGGTTCTTCTCTGTGCACTGTGGGAGAATCCAAGCATGGGTTAAATTAGTCTGGTTGGCCAAGGACTGAAGTAATAATTTTCTTTAGCCACACCTCCTGATCCTCCTTAATGCCAGATTTTTGACAAGCTCTGGAACCGAAGAATGGTGATGAGATGAAAAACCGGACTCAATCTGATGCCCCTGAAACCCTGGACCCGAAGACCCAGGGTAGGGTTGGACTCTTCCACAGGGCATAGAGCAAAACCCTCCAGGTAAACAAATGGTCATTCTCCTGTGCGCTGCTTGGAGAGTGCAAGCATGCGACATACCCAAGTTAACTGTCACTAGGGTGAAAAGAAGGTCTGTCCAGGAAGTCACTCATGGAAATAACCCCCTACAGGACTCTTCTGCCGAATGATGCCTCAGCTGAGGCAAACAATTCCATTTTATAGTTTCTGACAAATGGGATGGGGACGACCACATTGCCATTCTGCAGATTTTGTCTATAGTTGTCTGGATTGTTGAGGCAGCAGTGGGGGCCACGCTCTTCATAAAGTGAGCGATGATATGGTGAGGAACTGTTTTAGACTGGTGCTCATACACCACCTCGATGCATGACCTCAGCCATCTGCCGATAGTTGAAGATGTTACGTTTCATCCTATGAACCCTGGCTGGAATAATACGAAAAGGGCCTCAGTGCTGTGGAATTCTGCTGTTTGTTTAATGTATCTATGCAGGGCCTGTCTGACAATCAGAGTATACCAGACCCGTTCCCTTGGGTGTCTGGGGCACAGGCAAAAGCTTGGTAAAATTGCCTCCTGCGCCCTGTGAAACCAGGTGTTAATTTTTGGGATGAAGGCTGGGTCCAGGCAAAACACAACTCTGTCCGGATGTATAATCCATAAATTCTCCCCGACCGACAGGGCTACCAGCTCCAATATTCTCCTTGCCGATGTTATAGCAATGAGAAAAAACATCTTAAGTGTGAGGTGTCAGAGAGAGGCTGCATGGAGAGGCTCGCTGACGTTAGAGCTTGTAGAACAACCGATAACTGCCAGGTTGGGTAGCGGTGGACCACCGGAGGGTGCAGATTGGAGGCAACCTTGAGGAAACACCGGACTTTCGGTAGTCTGCTGAGGGACTGAGCCGACTCTCCAGACCAAACAGTGGATAGTGCAGTGACCTGATGACGGAGGGTGTTGGGCACTAGCCCCCTATCAAGAACCTCCTGCAGAAAGTCCAAATTGTGTGGGACTGGTGCTGTGACCAGATCAATATAGTGGATGTCACACCACCTTGCAAAGGTGACCCAAGTAGTCGTAAATTTTGGTCGTTGAAGGTCACCTGGATGTCTGGATGGTATGGATCACCTTGTCTGAGAGGTTGTCACTCCTCAGGAGGTCCCCCTCAAGTGCAAGATGGCCAACTGGAGCCACTGAGAATCCAGGTGGATGATGGCCCCCTGGCTGAGGGAGACCTGACCCTGAGGGATCTGCCACAGGCTGGACACCAAGAGGCTGACGAGATCGGTGTACCAGGACCTCTGGGGCCAGTGAGGCGCTACCAGAAGCACCTCCACTCCCTGCACAATGATTTTGCGGACTACTTGCAGTAGAAAAGGTAGAGATGGAAAAGCATGCAAAAGTCCCTGAGGCCATTTGCAACAAAGGGTATCCGTCCCCTCCCCTTGGGGTGAATGTAAGCGGGAGAAGAAGTGATGCAGCTGTGTGTTCTCCAGGGTGGCAAACAGGTCAATCACAGGGGTGACAAATCTCTGCAACAACTGGCAAAACAGGACCAGGTGCAGGCGTCCTTCTGCATTGTCTATGGTGATCCTGCTCAACCAGTCCTGTGGGTGTTGTCCACCCGAGATGTGATCAGCTTGGATGGATTCAACATGTCACTCTGCCCACCTGCCCAGGGCCTCTGCTTCCACCATGAGATTCCTGGATCTTGTGCCACCCTAGCAGTGTGCCTTAGTGGCCACATTGTCCGTCACCGACAGCATATGTTGGTGTTGAATGTCCTGCTGGAAATGATGTAGGGTGAGTCTTGCTGCCCTCAGTTCTAGCCAATTGATGTTGTAAGTTGCTTTGGCCGGAGACCAATTGCCTTGTGTCACGTGTTGATCCATGTGGGTGCCTCAGCCGAATAGGCTGGTGTCCATTGTGATAAGTACAATGAAATTGGTTTGAGCATTGTGCTAACATTTGCATCAGGTGAAATACAGACAGCAGTGACAACTATAAAGAAATCTCTCCAGGCAGATAAAATGGCCGACAAATGACAGGAGAATTCCACGTCTGCAGAACAGTGTGTGTAAGCAGTGTGTCTGTTAGTACTTAACATCTTGCTCTGCTATGTTTTCTTGTTCATATAGTTTAGTGTAATAATCTTGGATAATTTTCTTTTTTTCCTTATTTATATAGTGTATTTGTCCTTGTTCATCTTTTAATTGTTGAATCTTCATCATTTCTCTTTCTTTCTTTAGTTTGTATGCCAACCACCTACCTGGTTTATTTGCATTTTCAAAATAGTTCTGTTTTGCAGTTCTAATCTTTCCAGCCAGTTCCTCCTTTTCCAATAAATCCATTTTGTGTTTAATTATATCCATTTTCATTCTAATATCTTTTCTTTGTGGGGATTTCTGTAACTCTTTTTCCAGTGTCAAATCTATCTTGCACAAGGCAAAAGCCATCACCCAGTTGAGTTCTAAGCCCCAAGCAAGTTCCTTGGACTCGACCGCCTCCAACCCTAACAATAGCATGTTTAAGATGCAAGACCCTCCACAGGAACTTGTCCCTGTTCCCAGCCTCTTCATGGAGGTAGTTCAGCAGCAGTGGGTCCAGCCTGGCTCCCTCACTGCACCCAGTGGAGGGGACAAGAAGCTATATTCGGTGGAGTCAAATCTAGAGGATGCCTTGGTCTTACCCTCGGTAGACTCCCCGATAGCAGCTCTCACTTCCAACTCTGTTCTTCCTGCAGATCTAATGGAGGGTCTCAAGGTGGAGGATAAGAAAGTGAAGAAGGCTTGCCACAAAACACATCAAGCAGCAGCCTGGGCCATTAAGGCATTTTCCTCTGCCTCTTTTTTCAATAGGGCCTCCATTATTTGGCTGTGCGAACTGCAGTCTAAACTTCTGGAAGTTAGCGCACATCTCCATCAGGATGTGACCAAAATCATAGCAGCAGTTCAATACTCGGCCAACACCTCGCTTCACATGGCAAAATTTGCTTCCAGGATGCTAGCATCTATTTTTATTTTAATCACATTTATATCCCGCCCTTCTCCACAAAGGACCCTCAGACAATTCCAATTAGATTGGGCAAGGATTACTTTGAAGATATGAACAAAATGGTCTCAAAGTTTATATGGCAGGGGAAAAAAGCAAGAATAAAGCTCAAAATCTTACAAGATGCCAAAATGAGGGGAGGTATGGGACTACCGGATTGGGAATTATATTATCAAGCAACAAACCTGATATGGATTAAAGATTGGATAACGTTAAGAAACATTCAGCTTTTAGACCTAGAAGGACATGATTTATTATTGGGCTAGCATGCATTTCTGTGGTATAAAGGCACCAAGGAGCATGGTTATTTTAGAAGACATTAATAATTAATTAATAATAATAATTTATTAGATTTATAAACTGCCCCCTCTCCCCGAAGGGACTCGGGGCGGTGTACAGGAAAATTAAAAACCATATAAAAACATAGGTTGAGGGGTTTTTTAGGGAGGTTTTTAATTCGGCTTTTAGGGGGTTCCAGGGAGGAGGGGGAAAATAGTCCAGGGAGGGGACAGCAATTGAGGCCGGCGGGCGGAAGTAGGGAAATGGAGGAAGGGGAGGGGGGGGGTCATTTCCACGGTAGCTTTTTCCATCGATTCGGTCTTGGGGAGGGGCAGGGGCGGAGGGAGACGAAATGGTCATCATCAGTTGGAAGACCGTGGCCGCTGGATCCAGGCGGTCACGTGCTCCAACTCTCCGCTCTCCCATCACAGACTAGGTGGGCAGGAATCACAGACCCGGGGCCCGAAGCTGATGTTATGCAACACCAGGTCCGTGGTTCAAAAAGAACCCCTCATTCGTGACCTTGTGTCAGAGGGGGACCCGGACCTGGTGGGTATAACGGAAACCTGGTTGGGCCACGAGGGGGGTCTACCCCTCGTGGAAATGTGCCCACCAGGTTACCGTGCTTTTCATCAGCCTAGGGCCCTACGGAGGGGTGGGGGGGTGGCGATTATCGTAAAGGAAGGTCTTGAGCCGAAGGAGACCACGGTCCCCCAGACAACCAGGTGTGAATCTCTCTGCATGGGGCCTAGGGAGGCAGTTGGGCATGTTAGTTGTATACCTGGCTCCTCGCTATGCAACAACAGCCCTGCCCGAGCTCCTAGAGGTGATAGCCGAGGCGGCAGTTGAGACCCCCAGACTAGTAGTCATGGGGGACTTTAATTTGCCGTCGGCAGGCGAAGCCTCTGGAGCAGCTCGGGAGTTCATGGCCTCCATGACGGCCATGGACCTGACCCAGGTAGTTTTAGGCCCCACTCACGAGGGGGGAAAACACACTGGATCTCATCTTTGTCTCGGGACAGTGGAGTCGTGATCTGGGAATAGGGGATCTAGCCATCACTCCCTTGTCATGGACAGATCACGCTCTCCTTCGGCTGGACTTTCCAATCCCTACACCCCACCGCGGGGAGGCGGAACCGGACACTCCTATATGGTTCCGCCCCAGGCTTCTGATGGACCCGGAAAGGTTCCAGAGGGAGCTTGGGCCAATTCCTGTGACCCTGCCCCGCGACTCGACTGAGGACCTAGTGGCCGCATGGTTAAGTGCGGCCACGGGGGCCTTGGACCGAGTCGCGCCCTTGCGGCCTCTCTTGCGGCGACGAATCACCCAGGCTCCTTGGTTTACTGAGGAGCTTCGGGGGATGAAATGCCACAAGAGACGCCTAGAGAGCAGATGGAGATCCTCTCGCTCCGAAGCCGACCAAACACTAGTGAGAACCCATATTAGGGCTTATTTAGTGGCGATAAGAGTGGCCAAACGTGAGTATTGTGCCACCCTTATTGCATCCACAGATAACCGCCCTGCCGCCCTGTTTGGGGTGACCCGCTCCCTCATTTATCAGAGGCGGCGGGAAGCCCCTCTGCAAGGGCGAGCAGAGGAATTTGGGATTTATCTGCAGGAGAAAATCACTCGGATTCGGAATGAGCTACCCTCCATCGACAGTGGTCCTGTGGGATTGTCCGAGACTAGTCTTGAGGTTCCTTCTTGGGAGGAGTTTGACTTTGTTACCACTTTTAGATAGTTTTATTGGGTATTTTAAAATTGGGTTTTTAGTAAAGGATAAGACGGTTTAATTTATATTTTAAATTGTGTATTTATTTTTGTACTCTATGTTTTTTAAATTTCCTGTGCGCCGCCCTGGGTCCTTTGCGGAGAAGGGCGGGATATAAATGTAAATAAACTAAAACTAAACTAAACCGAGGATATGGACAGGTTGTCAAGGAAGCTTAGGGCTGCCACATGTTTATTGGACCCGTGTCCCTCCTGGCTTGTACTGGCATCCTGGGAGACGACACGAGGCTGGCTCCAGGGCATTGTCAACGCATCTTTGAGTGAGGGGTCCTTACCTGCCGTCTTGAAAGAGGCGGTAGTGAGGCCCCTCCTCAAGAAGCCGTCCCTGGACCCAGCTTTACTAGAGAACTATCGTCCGGTCTCCAACCTTCACTTTTTGGTGAAGGTTGTTGAGAGTGTGGTAGCCCAACATTTTCCGCGACACCTGGAGGAAGTTGATTATCTAGACCCGCGCCAGTCTGGCTTCCGACCCGGTCACAGCACCGAGACGGCATTGGTCGCGTTGGTTGATGATCTCTGGAGGGCGCGGGATAGAGGTTATTCCTCTATCCTAGTCCTATTAGACCTCTCAGCGGCTTTTGATACCATCGACCATGGTATCCTATTGCACCGACTGGGGGGGTTGGGGCTGGGAGGCATCGTTCTGCGGTGGTTCTCGTCCTACCTCTCTGGTCGGTCGCAATATGTGTTGACGGGAGGGCAGAGGTCGACCTCGAGGCCTCTCTTATGTGGGGTTCCTCAGGGGTCAGTCCTCTCGCCCCTCCTTTTCAACACATATATGAAGCCGTTGGGTGAGATCATCCGTGGTTTTGGGGTGGAGTACCACCTGTACGCTGATGATACTCAGTTGTACATATCCACCCCAAACCACCCCAACGATGCCGCCGAAGTGCTGTCCCGGTGTTTGGAAGCCGTACGGATCTGGATGGGTGGTAACAAACTCAAGCTCAACCCTGCCAAGACTGAGTGGATGTGGTTTCCGGCACCCCGGTTCAGCCAGATTACTCCAACTCTGGCCATTGGGGGCGAAACACTGGCCCCCGTGGAGAGGGCGCGCAATTTGGGTGTCCTCCTGGATTCCCGGCTGTCCATGGAGGACCATGTGGCGGCCGTGGCCAGGGGGGCGTTTCATCAGGTACGCCTGATGCGCCAATTGCGCCCCTTACTGGACCGGGCTGCCCTTCGCACAGTCACTCAAGCTCTCGTGACGTCCCGACTCGACTATTGTAATGCTCTCTACATGGGGCTTCCCTTGAGGTGCACTCGAAAGCTACAGCTAGTCCAAAACGCAGCCGCGCGGGTGATTATGGGAGCCACTAGATGCTCCCATATAACACCGATCCTGCGCGAGCTGCATTGGCTTCCTGTAGCCTTTCGAGGTTCTGACAACTATCTTTAAAACGCTCCATGGCTCGGGGCCTAGTTATATGCGAGACCGCCTCCTGCCCCATACATCCCTTAGACCGATACGCTCCCACAGAGAGGGCCTCCTCAGGGTGCCGTCGGCCGGACAATGCCGGCTAGCAGCACCCAGGGGAAGAGCCTTCTCTGTGGTGGGGCCAGCCCTCTGGAATGACCTGCCCCCTGAATTACGTACCATCACCCACCTCCGCCTCTTCCGCCAATGTCTCACGACATATTTGTTTCAACAAGCCGGCCTAGCCTAACCTCCCATGGGGACTTTTAGATAGTTTTAAATTGGGTTTAAAAAAAAAATGGTTTTAGCGCAGGATTGGTTTATTTAATCGTTTTTAAATTATATTTATTGTATTTTGTATGTTTTTTTTGCGCCGCCCTGGGTCCTCTGTGGAGAAGGGCGGGATATAAATTTAAATAAATAAATAAATAAATAAATACAATATATACAAAATTAAAAGCGAATTAAATTAACCTGTACTAAAATTTAAAAACATTAAAATTACAAACCCAACCTATGCTAAAATTCCCCTAAAATCTAACATCCATTTACGTATTTGGCAATGTTATGTTGTAAAAGTCTAAACTATTACGCAAGACCAGCTTGCTGAAAAAAATATGTTTTAAGTGAGCGGCGAAAGAGGGGAAGGTCCGTGATAGTGCGAACCACGGATGATCTCACCCAGCTGCTTCATGTAGATGTTAAACAGGAGGGATGAGAGGACCGACCCCTCTCTTTTATGTAAGAGAGTCTTTGATTTTAAATTGGGAAAAGGTTAAAAGGCTGCACTACCTTAAAATACCAGTCTGGATATCAACTATTGAAGCGTTTTCATATGCAATAATATATAAAAAGGAATAAACAATTAGATATTCTGAGTTATTAAATACAGAGGGTAATCTCAAATCTATCCAGGAACTAAAACAAGAAGGAATAGAAATGAATTGGTATACATATATGCAAATACATTTTAGACATAAGGAGGATCAAAAAAAGGAGGGGTCTATGATAAAATGACGGAATTAGAAAACATTTTAACAGGCGTTGATGAAAAAGTAATTTAAAAACTTTATGCTTACTTATTAGAGTTTAAGCTTCAGGAAGAACAAGTGAAAGAAACTATGATAACTTGGAGGAAAAATTTTGGGCATGAGATTAACCTAGACAAGTGGCAAAAATTGTGGATGCAAAATTATAAAATGACAATGTCAACTGCTTATAAAGAGAAGTTGTATAAAATGTTTTACAGGTGGCACCTATCACCAGCAAGAATTGCAAGAATGTCTAAGAATAAATCCAAAAAATGTTGGAAATGTCACCAGACGCATGGCTCTTATTACCATATGTGGTGGACTTGTTCGGAGGCTAAAAGTTATTGGACTATAATCCACATATGGCTGGAGAAAATGACACACAAGCACATAGACTTTAAACCTGAACTTTTTTTACTTGAAATCACACCAGAAGCATTTGATAAAAACTTGGAATACTTAATTGTGAATGTTTTAATAGCAGCTAGAATTGTATTTGCAAAAAATTGGAGAAATGAGAAATTACCTTCTCAAGAGGAAATTATTCGTAAGACTATGGAATGTGCAGAAATGAGTAAGATGACATTTGAAATTAGAGAGCAAGAGGATGAACAATTTTATAAAGTATGGAATATGTTTTACCAATGGCTGGAAAAAAAACCCAAGGGACATAATATATAAAAGAACTTTTATATATTAAAAAGAAATTAAAAAGAAATTAATTGTTAGGATTGGCAGATATTATAACAAATTGAGATTATGTTATTCTAGAAAGATACTCTGTATATTAGCTAGACCAGGGGTCTGCAAAGTTGGCTCTTTTAAGACTGGTGGACTTCAACTCCCAGAATTCCCCAGCCAGCTATGCTGGGAGTTGAAGTCCACCAGTCATAAAAGAGCCAACTTTGCAGACCCCTGAGCTAGACTATTAACGAGATATATATACAGTGATACCTCGGTTCACGAACGCCTCTGTTCACGACCAATTCGGTTTACGAACAGAAATTTTCCTCAAAATGTGCTTCGGTTCACGAACTCTGCTTCGGTTCACAAACAGGAACCGCGGCCATTTTTAATGTATTCCTGGCTGTCACATGGTTGTGACTTTCTGTAGGAAGATCGTAGAGAGAAGAAAATACAGAAAAAAGCCCCAGCACGCACACTGTGAGTACTTTCAGTGACTTTTTTTTTATTTTTGTTATGCTTTTAGCATATGGAAAACTGTGCCTCGGTTCACGAACAATTCGGTTCGCGACCAGAGTCAGTTCACGAATTAAGTTCGCGAACCGAGATACCACTGTATAATGGAAAATTTGGATAAACTCTTGGTCCTATAAGGAGAAAATATTATGGGTATGTATTTTATAGTACTAAAGTATTTTCCAGAGATAATTGAGAATAATGTTATAAAACAGGAATCTATGGATAATTTTCTATTTCTCTTTTTATATATTGAACAACTATAGAAAAAGATTGATTTTGATAAATCCTAGCTGTTACTATGTGGAAAATAAGGTGATATACATACATTGGAAGGAAAATTGATAACTATGTTTGTAATTTTAAGTACTGATGCACAGAACTCATGACCAAACGACATGTTGTACAAAGCTGAAGATGAATAACATTTTTACTTGTTTTTATGTTGAAAATAAAAATTTATATTAAAAAAAAATACAATACAATTCAATAGCAGAGTTGGAAGGGACCTTGGAGGTCTTCTAGTCCAACCCCCTGCCTAGGCAGGAAACCTTATACCGTTTCAGACAAATGGCTATCCAACATCTTCTTAAAGACTTCCAGTGTTGGGGCATTCACAACTTCTGGAGGCAAGTTGTTCCACTGATTAATTGTTCTGTCAGGAAATTTCTCCTCAGTCCTAAATTGCTTCTCTCCTTGATTAGTTTCCACCCATTGCTTCTTGTTCTACACTCGGGTGCTTTGGAGAATAGTTTGACTTCTTCTTTGTGGCAACCCCTGAGATATTGGAACACTGCTATCATGTTACCCCCTAGTCCTTCTTTTTATTAAACTAGATATACCCAGTTCCTGCAACTGTTCATATGTTTTAGCCTCCAGTCCCCTAATCATCTTTGTTGCTCTTCTCTGCACTCTTTCTAGAGTCTCCACATCATTTTACATTGTGGTGACCAAAACTGAATGCAGTATTCCAAGTGTGGCCTTACCAAGGCATTATAAAGTGGTATTAGCACTAGAACTAGAATGTTGAACTAGAAGACCTCCAACATCCCTTTCAACTGTGTTATTCTGTTTTCTGTATCATACTAAGCCAAAACATATTGTAATAATCCAATGTGTGAACCAAGCCACTGATTAGATGCAAGCAGATCTCTATTACCGTACTTTCTTTTGCAAAATTACCAGCTGAATAAAAATATGCTTTACTACTTTGAAGGAGGTAGGAAATAATCTCTTTTTTTTTGCACACCTTCATAAAAAAGACCAGAACAAAGCGGAAAAGTTAGTCGAGATCTGACCTTAATTAAGGCCACGACATCAAGAACTTGGCAGCATATTCCATGATTGAGTAAAGTCTCTTCTGTATGGAAGTGCCTTGCAACTCCAATCCAACAGGTTTAGAGTCAGAGTACAGCACATAGAAACTATTTCAAATAAAGAAAATTAAAATATTTATCTTGCCAGTGTGTATTCAGCCACTTGACCTTAAGCTTCCTAAAGATACTACAGTTCCCTGTTCCTTCCCATGCCAGTGAATGTGGAACAAAATCTGGCTGTAGAGGCTAACCCAACATGTTTAAAGAAAGAAAGAAAAGAGCGTGTAGAAACTATTCAAAATAATTTCTTTAAAACTCAAAAGATTCATCTTTCCAGTGTGTATTCCACCCATTTAACCTTAACCTCTCTAAAGATACTAGCTTCCTGCTCCTACCCATGACACCCTCTGAGATATTGAAACACTGTTATCATGTCTCCCCTGGTCCTTCTCTTCACCAAACTAGACATACCCAGCTCCTGCAGCCGTTCTTCATATGTTTTAGTCTCCAGTTCCCTAATCATCTTGGTTGCTCTTCTCTGCACTCTTTCCAGAGTCTCCACGTCTTTTCTACATCGTGGCGACCAAAACTGTATGCAGTATTCCAAGTGTGGCCTTACCAAGGCACTATACAGTGGCATTAACACTTCACGTGATCTAGATTCTATCCCTCTGTTTATGCAGCCTAGAACTGTGTTGGCTTTTTTGGCAGCTGCTGCACTGCTGGCTCACATTTAAATGGTTGCCCACTAGGACTCCAAGACTTTCCCTTTCCCTTCTGCCAAAGGAAAGTCTTCCTAGCATTTTCTAAGCCTTTGTCTGGAGAATTAAAAAACCTGACTGCTGCCTTGACGAAAAAGCCCCCCCACACGAAGATCAATTGTTCATTCTACTTTCTACGGCCCCTATTCCTTTGCTCGTTAATATCTCCGACGGCCAGGGATAAAACCGCCCTCTGCTTCTTCGGTCCTCCCCTCCACCTCCCGCAAGGCCTCCTCCATTCGTCCCTGTTGTACATCCAACCATCCCTTCCCCAACCTCCCCAAGACTCTTCGCTTCCCGCGTAATCATTTCCAACCAGCCCACCTGCCCAATGCCATTGCACGCGCACGCGCACACACACACCCGGCAAACAAATCTCGCTACTACACAGCGGCTCTTTCTGGGGCTTGTCTGGAACCGCAAACAGGAACGCCGGTGGCGGCTGCAATTCGGGCACCAAAAACGAGGGACCCCGGAGCGCCCGCGGGGAAGACATGGAGGCCCCAGGGAGCAGCTCCCACAAAAAGTCGGTGGCTTCGCTTACACGCCACGCCCCCCGAGGGTCAGAGCCCCCCAGGCCGTCGCCCCTACCTGAAGCCCGCGAATACAAGGGACGCGTTGGGGACGTTCCCGGCTCCGCCATCTTCCTCCTCCTCCTCCGGCGCCCCCGACGCTGCTGCCTGCTTTCCCCCCCAGCCGCCGGCTACCTCGCTTCAAGAACCGTAACCGGTGAGAGCAGCATTACTCGGGCTGCTACTGCGTGGCCGCCACCGCACAGGCGCACTTTGTTTCGGGAGGACACCTGACGCGTCGCTCGAGAATTGGAGCCGCCGAAGACGGCCGCGAGCGCTACCTGCTGAGAACGAGGGAGGCTGAGCGGCCGCACAGCTGCTGGCGCTTTCCAGGTGCCTCTTCCTCCTCCCCGAGACTCTGCCTACCTTTTGGTTAACGTGTGGCGACCTGCTGGTGCTCCCTTGATTTTATTTTATTTTGCCTCGGGCATCAGCAACTGCTCTGCAAACTGCTTGCTACTGCACGCCCCAAAGGATCCGTGGCGGTTGCCCTTGATCCCGAAAGCAGCCTTCGGTACTCTATGCCAGGGGTCTCCAACCTTTGCAACTTTAATTCTGAAGGACTTCAGCTTTGCTGGCTGGAGAAGTCTGGGAGCTGAAGTCCTTCAGACTTACAGTTGCAAAGGTTGGAGACCCCTGCTCTATGAGGCAGAGAGCAAAATGCAAAAGGCCGCTTCGAGGGGTTGGATGAGGTTCCAGATTTACGCTTAAGCACTCCTTTCAATTAACCGGAAAGTTAAACTAAACCAGGAGGTCGAGAAACTAGTTCGGGCAGAACATTTTCTCCCAAATGTTTCTATTTTTCCAAACCAAAGTGCAAATGCATCCTATGCTTTCCTTGGGATCATTGTAGTGAAGCTTATTTAGACAAGCCTCAAAAGAGTTTTGCCCAGACCTATTTATAGGCTTTCTTTTCAGATATCAGGAAGAATGCAGGGGTTACAATGGAGAAGAGATCAGCAAAAGGAGGAGGATTTCCAGATTGTTATCTCAAAGCATCAAGGAAGTTAACAGGGAAAAAATGCCCAGAGAAGCAGAGGTAATTCTCCAATCTTGTATAACAGAAGTCACCAACCAGTGGCCCTTGAGAAAATTTTGGTGGTCCACAGCGCACCCAGGTGGAGGAGCTGCTCTGGGATGACCAATGGGCCAGTCCTGTGACTAAAGCTCTGAAATATGGGACTGATCAGGCAGCTCATAGTGGAGGCTTGCAATCTCTGGAGGTACGTGCAACTTGCAAATTTGCAGGAGATACAATGTGCAAGGAGTAACGCAGCCCTCGCTGACCAGAATGAGATAATGGTGCTGTTGCGGCAAGGGGGGGCGCAGGCGGGCCAAAGCAAAGGGTGTCGGCAGTCCGTGGCTCTTTTATCCCCCTGCTGTGGCTTCCTGTCAGCTGAACCCATCACTGGCTGGCCACGCCACTTGCCCTCCCCTCCCACTCACTCCTCACCTGGCCTGAGAAGGGAAGGACGAGGGCTGGAATTTGCTCCATATTCCAAAACGGGAATGAAACTTCATCTCTTGCTGAGTCTTTTGGGTGTTTTTTCCAGCCCTTGTTGGTGCTGTGTGACTGGGAGACATGCGACTTCTTCTCCGCCCCAAGACACTGGATGGCCTGTGAGATGAGAGAGAGAGATGAATGAGAGATGAGAGAAAGAGATGAAAGATCCCTGTGTTTTGTTTTCTGTGAGAAATGGGTCCAAATGACTCTGAGTGTGTAAGATTGCAGATACAGGGCAAACTAAGTGCCTGAAGGATCCCGTCCCATCACTGGGAATCCAGGCACTTCAGCAAGCAGCGCATTGGATTCATATTAGTGATTCGCAGGATTTAAAATTATGAATTTAGTGGTCCCTGAGGTCCAAAAGGTTGGTGATCACTGTTATATAAGGTAAAATATCTGAACCCTAGTTTCTTAGGATCCTGATGTCTCAGGAGCTATGATAAAGTGCTCCTAAAACTCCAGTTGAATACTGTAATCTATTGGAGATTATCCAGAAAAAAACCAAGCAGGAATAATGTTGGGAAAGCATTTTGCCTTTATAACTAAGGATCTTGCACCCAGAACAGGTGTAGGCTTTCATCCCAGCTCATCCCAGATGAGTGATCTGGGAGTCGGGCATTTAGTCATCACACCCCTGTCATGGTCATATCACTCACTTCTCCGGCTCGACTTTCCCACCGCCACACCCCACCGCGGGGAGGCGGAACTGGAACACCCAAGATCAGGGGTCCCCAACCTTTTTTGCACCAGGGACCGGTTTTATTTTAAAGAAAATTTTGCGGACCGGCTGTGTGGCTCAGCAGTCATGTGACTGGGTGGGCGTGGCCAACTTGGAAAATGTGAAACTCACTTAACAATGGTCTTGGTTAACAACCAAACTTTTGGGCTCAATTGTGGTCATAAGTTCTTTCTTTCTTTCTTTCTTTCTTTCTTTCTTTCTTTCATTCTTTCTTTCTTTCTTTCTCTTTCTTTCTTTCTTTCTCTCTCTCTCTTTCTTTCTTTCTCTGTCTCTCTCTATTTCTTTCTCTTTCTCTCTCTTTCTCTTTTCTTTTTCTCTTTCTTTCTCTTTCTTTCCCTCTTTCCCCCCTCTCTCTTTCCCTATTTCTCTTTCTCTCTCTCTCTCTCTTTCTCTTTCTTTCTTTCCCTCTTTCTCTCTCCTTCTCTTTTTCTTTCTCTCTTTCCCTCTCTCTCTCTTTTCTTTCTCTCTTTCTCTCTCTCTCTTTTCTTTTCCTTTCCTTTCTGTCTCTCTTTCTTTTTCTCTCTTTCTCTCTGTCTGTCTGTTTGTCTTTCTCTCTTTCTTTCTCTTTCTTTCTCTCTCTCCCACTTTCTTTTTCTTTCTTTCTCTTTTTCTTTCTCTCTCTCTCCTTTGTTTGCCCATCTGTCACTCTGTGTGTGTGTGTCAGGGGTGGGTTTCTCAGGGCTCGCGGGGGTTCTCGCGAGCCCTTTCGTCAAATTTTCAGAACCCCATCGATCCCTTTGGACCGTGGACCCGGAAGTTATTTATTATTCAGCGTTTTTCCTACCTGCCTGGCGGAACAGCGTGCTAGGGTGCGCGACCCCCCCCCCCGCCCCCTGCCAGTCGCGCTAACAGGGAAAGTTTTGCCGCGACTGGGGGGGGGGTTCGCGCAGCGTAGCGCGCTGTTCCTAGCCGGCAGCCTTTGAAGCCTTTGCTTCAAAAGCCTTTGCTCGCTCGCTTGCTCACCCATCGGACGCCAGGTTCCTTCGTCCGGTGGATGGGTGAGAGAGAGAGTAAATACAGCCAGCGGGTTCTCTGGCTCTCTGGTTCCCCCCTCCCTCCCTGTCTCTCTGTGTGTCTGTGCCTCTCTCTGTCTGTCTGTCTCCCCCCCCCTCCCCCCCACAAACCTCCTCAGCTCCTGGAAGTAGCCTGACCGGCTACTCTCGCTCTCTCTCTCACCCATCCACCGGACGAAGGAACCTGGCGTCCGATGGGTGAGCAAGCGAGCGAGCAAAGGCTTTTGAAGCAAAGGCTTCAAAGGCTGCCGGCTAGGAACAGCGCACTAGGGTGCGCGAACCCCCCCCCCGCCCCCTGCCAGTCGCGCTACCAGGGAAAGTTTTGCCGCGACTGGGGGGGGGGGGTTCGCGCAGCGTAGCGCGCTGTTCCTAGCCGGCAGCCTTTGAAGCCTTTGCTTCAAAAGCCTTTGCTCGCTCGCTTGCTCACCCATCGGACGCCAGGTTCCTTCGTCCGGTGGATGGGTGAGAAAGGCTGAGGAGGCTTGGGTGGGTGGGGGTAGACAGACAGAGAGAGAGAGGCACAGACACACAGAGAGACAGGGAGGGAGGGGGGAACCAGAGAGTGACAGACACACACAGAGAGACAGAGAGTGGGAGGGAGAGAAAGATAGACAGACAGAGAGAAAGAGAGAAAAAGAAAGAGAGACAGAAAGGAAAGAAAGAAAAAAGAGAGAGAGAAAGAGAGAAAGAAAAGAGACAGAAAGAGAGAAAGAGAAAGAAAGAGAGAGAGAGAAAGAGAGAAAGAAAGACAGAAGGAAAGAAAGAAAAAGAAAGAGAGAGAGAGAGAGAGAGAGAGAACTTATGACCACAATTAAGCCCAAAAGTTTGGTTGCTAACCAAGACCATTGTTAAGTGAATTTCACATTTTCCAAATTGGCCACTCCCACCCGGTCACATGGCTGGCAAGCCACTCCCACCCGGTCACATGGCCGGCAAGCCACTCCCACAAAGCAGGCCAGACCCACAGAACCTGTTCCAAAAATTTTGAAACCCACCCCTGGTGTGTGTGTGTGTGTGTGTGTGTGTGTGTGTGTGTGTGTGTGTGTGTCGCATTCAGGCACTTAAATCACTCATTCTGTGTCTCTATCTTTCTCTCCCTCCCTCCCACTCTCTGTCTCTCTGTGTGTGTCTGTCACTCTCTGATCTCCCCCCCCCGTCTCTCTCTGTGTCTGTGCCTCTCTCTGTCTGTCTGTCTCCCCCCCCCCCGCCCCAAGCCTCCTCAGCTCCTGGAAGTAGCCTGGCCGGCCCGCCAGCCCTCTGGCTGTACTTGCTCGCTCTCTCACCCACCCACCGGACGAAGGAACCTGGCGTCCAGTGGGTGAGCAAGCGAGCGAGCGAGCAATCGTGGCTGGCGGGCCGGCAGGCCAGCGGGCCAGCGGATTGTTGGGTGCTCCCGCAGCAACTTTCCTTACCCGCCCGCTGGCCAGTCGGCCACAGTTACTCACTTGCTCGCTCACCCACCGGATGCCAGGTTCCTTCGTCCTGTGGGTAGGTGAGCGAGCGAGTAACCGCAGCCGGCGGGCAGGCAGGTTGTTGGGTGCTGCCGCAGCAAGTTTCCTTGCCCGCCCGCGCTTTCTTGCTTGCTCGCTCACCCACCCACCGGACGAAGGAACCTGGCGTCCACGTCCCCGCCCCCCGTCCCCGCCCGCTGCGCTCACTCGCCTTAGCCTGCCCCGGCTGCCCGGCTGCGCGCTCTGCCCAGGGGGCTGCCCCCTCCTCCTCCTCTCTGGCCCTGCGGCCCGGTTCCTACCAGGCGACGGACCGGCAACGGTCCGTGGCCCGGGGGTTGGGGACCCCTGCCCAAGATGGTTCCGCCCCAGGCGCCTGATGGAACCTGAAAGGTTCCAGACAGAGTTTGGGCCACTACCTATAGCCCTGACCCGCGCCCGGATTGAGGACCTAGTGGCTGCATGGAATAGTGCGGCTACTGGGGCCTTGGACTGGGTTGCACCTTTGCGGCCTCTCTTGCGGCAGCGAACCACCCTAGCTCCCTGGTTCTCCGAGGAGCTGAGGGTGATGAAGCGCCACAAGAGACGCCTAGAGAGGAGATGGAGATCCACATGCTCTGAATCTGACCGAACACAGGTAAGAGCCCATTTGAGGACTTACATTGTGGCGATAAGAGTGGCCAAACGTCGGTATTGTGCCACTCTTATCATATCCGCAGATAACCGCCCTGCCGCCCTGTTTGGGGTGACCCGCTCCCTCCTTCACCAGAGGCTGCGGGAAGCCCCTTTGCAGGGACGAGCAGAGGAATTTGGAGAGTATCTGCAGGACAAAATCGCTCAGATCCGGAGCGAGTTGGCCTTCACCGAAGGTGGTCCGGAGGAGACGTCGACAGCGGGTCTTGAGGCACCATTCTGGGAGGAGTTTGATTCTGTTATTTCTGATGATATGGACAGGTTGCGTAGGAGACTGAGGGCCACCACATGTTTATTGGACCCGTGTCCCTCCTGGCTTGTACTGGCATCCTGGGAGGTGTCAGGAGGCTGGCTCCAGGAGGTGGTCAACGCTTCTTTGAGTGAGGGGCTCTTGCTGGCCGTCTTGAAAGAGGCGGTGGTGAGGCCCCTCCTCAAGAAGCCTTCCCTGGACCCAGCATTGTTAGCTAATTATCGTCCCGTCTCCAATCTTTGCTTATTGGCAAAGGTTGTAGAGAGTGTGGTGTAACAACAGTTTCCACGTCATCTGGAGGAAATTGATTATCTGGACCCGTGCCAGTCCGGCTTCCGGCCCGGTCACAGCACCGAGACGGCATTGGTCGTGTTGGTGGATGATCTCTGGAGGGCCAGAGATGGGGGTTGTTCCTCCATCCTGGTCCTATTAGACCTCTCAGTGGCTTTTGATACCATCGACCATGGTATCCTATTGCACCGACTGGAGGGGTTGGGGGTAAGGGGCACCGTTTTACGGTGGTTCTCCTCCTACCTCTCTGGTTGGTCGCAATTTGTATTGACGGGGGCAGAGGTCGACCGCGAGGCCTCTCATGTGTGGGGTGCCTCAGGGGTCGGTCCTCTCGCCTCTCCTGTTCAATACATATATGAACAGGGCGAGATCATACGTGGGTTTGGGGTAGATTACCATCTGTACGCGGATGACACCCAGCTGTACATCTCTACCCCAAACCACCCCAACGATGCCGTCGAAGTGATGTCCCGGTGTCTGGAAGCCGTGCGGATCTGGATGGGAAGGAACAGACTCAAGCTCAACCCATCCAAGACTGAGTGGCTGTGGCTACCGGCCTGGTGCACCAGTTGCGTCCCCTATTGGACCGGGATGCCCTTCGCACGGTCACTCATGCGCTTGTGACGTCTCGGCTGGACTACTGTAATGCTCTCTACATGGGGCTCCCCTTGAGATGTACCCGGAGACTACAGCTGGTCCAGAACACGGCCGCGCGAGCTGTTATGGGAGTCACTAGATACTCCCATGTAACACCACTCCTGCGCGAGCTGCACTGGCTACCTGTGGTCTTTCGGGTGCGTTTCAAGGTGTTGATTATCATCTTTAAAGCGCTCCATGGCAAAGGACCTAGTTATTTGCGGGATCGTATCCTGCCCCATACATCCCTTCGGCCGATTCGCTCACACAGAGAGGGACTTCTCCGGGTGCCGTCCACTAGGCAGTGCCAGCGGGCGACGCCCAGGGGAAGGGCCTTCTCTGTGATGGGCCCGACTCTCTGGAACGACCTACCCCCGGATATTAGAATGACTATGGACCTCCGCGCCTTCTGCCAAAAAGTAAAAACCTATTTGTTTCATCAGGCCGGCTTGGCCCAATCTACGCTTCTCGCCCCAGTCTGTTTTCTCAAATTGTTTATTGGGTTTTAATGGATGGTAATTTTAATGGTTTTTAAATTTTGTACAGGGTAGTTTAATTGGTTTTTAATTTGTGTGGATTGTATGTTTTTAATTGGTTTTTAATTTTCCTGTACACTGCCCCGAGTCCCTTCGGGGAGAGGGGGCGGTTTATAAATATAATAAATTATTATTAAATTATCATTATTTCCTTCTCACTACAACTCCAAAATGATTATTTTAAAAACTTATTGCCTTCTTTTTACAAAGTGACTAAATAAGTGCACCAGTGAAATGCTGTGGACATAGTTTACATAGACGTCATTAAACAGTTGACAAAATAGACCACATACTACTTATTTACTTTATCTTTTTATTTTACTATCGTACTTCTTGGTAAGATAGCAAAATATGAGATGGACAGCATTACCACCAGATGGATTTGTAACCGGCTACAATGTTAAGTGTAGTCCTCAATGGAACTACATCTACATGGAGAGATGCATGCAGTGAATACCCCAAGGTTCTATCTAGGACCCAATAATCTTCAACATCTCCATAAACAATTTAAATGAAGGGATCGAAAGGAAATTCATCATTTGCGTGTGACACCAAGTTTGGGGGAATAGCCCATACCCTGAAGGCTTAAGATTTGAAAGAATCTTGACAGGCTTGAACATTGAGCCCTCTCAAACAAATGCAATTAGTGTTGAGAAAAGTAAGGCTTACACTTAGGCAAGAAAAACCAAATGCACACATATAGGATAGATCAGGGGTGTCAAACTCAATTTCACTGAGGGCAGCATCAGGGTTGTGTTGTTTTTTAATCAAATTTTAAAATTTATTTTATTTTTAAACAACATAAAAATCCTTCATCTCACATGTTATATTGGGAGAAGAGTTATATTTTATTTCTGCGCACGCGCGAAGGAAGATGGCGACTCCCTGAGCGCAGCACGGGTGCGAGGGCCTTTCTGGTCTTCGGAGGACACCACCAGCCCCTATTTTCCACCTAAGGGGGCTGGCCCAGCAAGTATTTCACCCTGCCACCGGGAAGGGTCTGTTCTGGCCCCGCGAGGTGCCGTGGGGGCGGCGGGGTGTGGCGAAGAACCGCGGACCGGTGGAGCGGTCGGGGCGGCCGGAGCAGCGAAATTGGGCCGATGCGGCTGGCGCAGCCGGCACGGCCTGCTCGGCCCCATAAGACCGCCAGCCCCAGCGTTCCATCTGAGGGGCTGGCAGAACCCCGGAACCGCTGAGTGGTGAATCGGCGGGATTCGGGCCGATGCGACCGGTGCGGCCTGCTTGGCCACGGAAGATACCGCCAGCCCCTGCGTGCCATCTGTGGGGCTGGCGCAACAGGCGAGCTGCGGAGCAGCGGAAAGAGGCCAGTGCAACTGCCTCGACCTGCCTGGCCTCGGACTATTCTGGCCCCGCGCGGTGCCATGGGGGCGGAAGGACGAGGCGAAGACCCGCAGAGTGGCGGAAGGAGGCCGACGCGACGGGCGCAGCCTGCTCGGCCCCGGAAGACACCGCCAGCCCCAGTATCCACCAGCGGGGCTGGCGCAGCAGGCGACCACAGACTGCAGAGCCGCATGCGATACCGTCAGCCCCAAGATCCATCTTTGGGGGCTGGCATAGTAGGCGATTCGCCCCGCCGCCATCCAGGGCCGCTCCGGCACATGGAGCTACGGAGAGTGGCTGGCAGGGCCCATGGAAGAGGTAGGCGCAGATGGCGTGGAAGAACCAGCCCCCAGGGTCCATCTAAGGGGGGTGGCCCAGCAAACAATCTGCCCGCCGCCACACCAACATCATCCCGGCCCCATGGGCCCAGTTTCAGAGAGAGGCTGGTGGGGCCTGAGAGAAACCAAGCCGAAGCAGGAGGAAGTTGTGCGGGGGCGAATGACATCTGCAAGCCGTGGGTGATTCAACCGACCACGCGGCATCTATTCGGAGGAGAGGGACCCAAGCGGTGGAGGGATGCCCTGGACAGCGAAGAGGCAGGCCAGCCTGGGCCAAGTGAAGCAACATCCACCCGCGCGACATACTGATTGCACAGTACCCACCCAGACCGCATGGAGAGGAGTGGAAGACGGGCCGAGGTGGAGATCTTTTTGGGCCGCGCAACGTACCATTTAATTGCGCGGCGGACCCAGCCGGCCGAATTGACTCTGAACTGTCGGGACAATCTCCACCGCATGGTGACTTGATTTTTCATCCTACCCCTCCTCCCAGTCCCTCCCTCTAGCGGACAGATGTCCCCCCTTTTTATTTAAAACATCTCCCCTCTGAAATCGAAATATCTTGCTCCAAATATCTAGGCGACTCCTCCCCCCCCCTATGGCCATTATGGGTTCCTTGTAAATATCTACCACCCAAGCTGTACTCAAGGACTGATCTCCTCTCCCTGCGGGAGTCTCCCCTCTTGCAGGTCTGGCCCCCGGGTTTATCAAGGACCACCTCAATGAGGGATGGATTAATCCAGAGAGGTGGGCGAAGCGCGGACTTAGGGGGTTTTTAAATAAAATTTTAATTTGGCTTTTAAGGGGTTCTGGGGTGGGGGGAGGGTTTATTCAGTCAGAGGGGGGTCAAGATATAGGGCCGGCCGGCGGAAGTAGGATAAAGGATGGGTCCATTAGGGACGGGGGATCGGAGGTCGTTTCTGTTGAGGGCCGTCCCATTTGGTCAGTCTTGGGGAGGGGGAGGGGCGGTGGGAGACAGGATGTCCACTGTGGGTCAGGGGCTCGTGGTCGCTGGTTATGAACGGTCGCTTGCCCCAGCCCCGTGCTCCGCTCGTGGGCTAGGCGATCAGGGACTACAGAGCCGGGGCCCCAGGCTGATGTTCTGCAACGCCAGGTCCGTGGTTCACAAAGCCCCCCTCATAAATGACCTTGTGTCAGAGGAGGACCCGGACCTGGTGGGAATTACGGAGACTTGGTTGGGCCCCGAGGGGGATTTACCCCTCGTGGAAATGTGCCCACCAGGCTACCGTGCATTTCATCAGCCTCAGATTTTCTAATTATTAAACTAGAAATAACATTTTAATCAAGAAATGTAAGTAGTGCAAGTACTAATCAAAATCTTAAAATTAGGAAGAATTCTTCATGTTCAATTTCACCAATATGTACATTTTATTTTCTATTTATGAGGAATGATTCATTTTAATAAAGATACTGGGAATATTGCTTGAAACATCCATTATCAATTTGTCCAGAGTTGAAATATGAATTACCACTGACTAGCATTCATGTGCATCAATAGCATTCAACACAACAGTTCAATTTCACTTTAATCAGGAATAACTTTTAAAAAAAATAATGTCTCTAACTAGAATTAAAGCTACTTTAAAGTATTAGGTTTGATAGAAAATAAGGAATACACTAGACTTTTATATAAGCATTGATTTAAATCAACTATCATAAACTGTTATAATAATAATAATAATATTTATTGTCATTGTAAAAATTACAATGAAATTGGTTTTAACTTCACTGGTGCAAAATTATAACAGAAACAAAAAAGAGAGAAAAGAAAAAAGAAAAAACTAGCATGTGCATGGAGTGATTGCGGTTGAATTTAAAAGTCTCACAGCCCATGGATAGAAGCTACCTTTAAACCTGTTTGTTCGGCTGGCTATACTTTGATATCTTCTGCCTGATGGTAGAAGGGCAAAGAGATACCAACCAGGGTGTGAATCATCTTTGAGAATCTTCCTTGCTCTGCTAAAGCAGCGAGATCTGGCGATGTTATCCAGTGATGTCAGAGGGCAACCGATGGTTTCTTGTGCCGAATTGATCACTCTCTGTAGTGCCTTCCTCTCCGCAACTGTTAAACCAGCATACCACACTGTGATACAATATGTGAGGACACTTTCTATGATGGACCGATAGAAAGAGGTCATCAGCCGTTGTTCCACCTGATTTTTCCGCAGGACTCTAAGGAAATGAAGTCTCTGTTGAGCTTTTCCAATCACCAGAGACGTGTTGTTTTTCCAGGTGAGATCTTGGCTAATAAGCACTCCTAAGAATTTAAAAGAGGAAACCCTCTCCACACAGCCCCCCTCGATATACAGTGGGGCAGGTTCCTCTCTGTGCCTCCGGAAATCTAGCACCATCTCCTTTGTCTTGCTAGTATTTAGATGTAAGTTGTTTCTTGAGCACCATGCGGATACCTTCTGGACTTCTTCCCTGTATGCTGATTCGTCCCCTCCAGTTATGAGACCCATCACCGTTGTGTCATCTGCAAACTTTATTATGATGTTGGATGGATCAGAGGATATGCAGTCAGATGTATACAGTGAGTAGAGGTAGAGGCTGAGCACACAGCCCTGAGGGGAGCCTGTGCTGAGCTTCAGTGTGGAAGATGTAAAGGACCCAACCCTTACTGTTTGTGGACGATCTGTCAGGAAGTCTTTGATCCATTCACAAGTAAGGGGAGGGAAATTCAGGTCAGTCAACTTTTCAATGAGAATGCCTGGTAGGATGGTGTTAAAGGCCAAGCTATAATCTATAAAAAGCATTCTGACATAATTCCCAGACTTCTCAAGGTGGCTCAGTGCAATATGGAGAGCAGTGGTGATGGCATCCCCTGTCGACCTGTTGTTTCTATACGCAAACTGGTGTTGATCAAAACTTGGTGGAAGACAGGACCTGAGGTGTTGTAGGACCAGTCTCTCAAAGCACTTCATCACTAGATGTCAGTGCAATGGGTCTATAGTCATTCAAGCTTTTTATGGCTGCTGTCTTTGGAACTGGGATAATGGTGGCTGCTTTCAAGCATGATGGGACTCTAGCCTGTTTCAGGGAGAGGTTAAAAATCCTTGTCAGAACCCCTGCTAATTGGTCAGCACAGGTTTTTACCACTTTCCCCAACACCCCGTCTGGACCTGCAGCTTTGTTGGGATTTACAGCCTTCAGCTCAGCTCTCACTTGATGTTCATCCAGGGTGAGTGGCTGGATGTTAGAGGGCCTTTGGGATAAAGCCACAGAGACTGGTCTTTTTACCTCAAAGCGGGCGAAGAAGCTATTTAGCTCCTCTACTAGCAGGCATCATAATTGTACTTACTGTATTTTTCGGAGTATAAGATGCACCGGAATATAAGATGCACCCAGGTTTTGAAGAGGCAATTTTTTTTTTTAAGTAGGTAGGTAGGTAGAGGGATAGAGAGAGAAATACAGTAGATAGGTAGGTAGAGAGAGTAGTTACGTAGGTAGGTAGATGAGAGAGAGAGAGAGAAATACAGTAGATAGGTAGGGGGAGAGAGAGTAGGTAGGTAGGTATATAGGTAGATAGAGGGGGAGAGAGAAACACAGTAGATAGGTAGGGAGAGAGAGAGTAGGTAGGTAAGTAGGTAGGTAGGTAGATGTTTCCAGGTGTATTTACTCATGTGCTGGAGAAGGAAATTGCTGTAGCACCCAAGGCTTTGTTTCTGCAGGCATAGTACTTGACCAACGTAATTCTCATCAGCCATTCTAACTAAACAGCTTTCAAAAAGAGAAAAAAAAATCTCCTTTTTGCACTCTGCAAACCTCTACAAAACAGCCCGTTTTTCCTGAAAATGGGACCATTTTTCTTCAAATAAAAAGCATGGCTAGCCTTGGGGGGAGGGCTTGCAGAGTGCTCCTGGGGTGTGTGTGTGAAGGGCCCAAAACGAGCAAAAAAGGCACGTTTTTTGCAAAAAAGGCCCATTTTTTGCAAAAACGGGCCATTTTATAGTCAAAAAAATTTGCATGCATAGCCTTATGGAGGCTTATAAAGTGCTGCTGGGGGCTGGGGGGGGGCAAAAACAGCCCGTTCTAGGCTCCTTTCTGTCCTCCCCAACCCCCAGGAGCTCTCTGGAAGCCTCTATAAGGCTCTGCAGAGCCGTTTTGGTGAAGGTGGTGGGGTTTCAGGAAACAAAAAATGCTGTATTCGATGTATAAGATGCACCCAGATTTTCAGCCTCTTTTTAGAGGAAAAAAGGTGCATCTTATATTCTGAAAAAACTTGAAATCTGAGTCGCTTGTGCAGGTTCTTTGGTAAGCAGCAGCCATTGCAGTGTCCTGGCATGAAGCCTGGCCCACGGAACCACAATGCAGGAGATGAACTTCCCCAGCAATCTGGAGAGTAGTGCTACAGGGACATAACATTCCCTATAGAACTGTTGTATCAACTGAACCAAACTAACTTTGCGATCCTGGGAGAGAAACACCTTCCCCACCCCTGTATCTATCACTGCCCCCAAGTGAAGGAGCCTATTTGTGGGTGTAAGACTACTCTTTGTCAAAATTCACAGAGAACCCGTGAGTCTAAAGGATGGAAATTGAGAGCTGTAAGTCTTACTCTAGCTGTCGGGGTGAAACTGCCTGCAACAAAATTGGTGAAACTGCCTGCAACAAAATGTCATCCAGATAGCACTGGATTCTAACGGGAACTGAGCGAAGGTGAGCGACGATCACTGTCAAGACCTTAGTAATGGTCCTTGGGGCCAAAAGGCAGCGCCCTATATTGATAATGGGTCAGGGAGGATCATGATATGCAGATAGGCTTCTGTCAAATCAATGGATGCCAAATGATTCCCAACCCTGACCCCCCCCCCCCAATTGACTTAATAGAGGACATTTTAAACTTTCTGTATACCAGGTAGGAATTTAAAAGATTGAGGTCTAAAAATGCTCTCTCCCCCCCCTGAACTCTTCAGAACTAGGAACAAATTAGAATAAAATCCAACTCCCTGATGTCCAAAAGATGTTGAACGGCTTGTTTCATGAGCTTTTGTTTTAACCAGATTATGAGAAGGTGGAAAACCCTTGAAACAGCTCAGGGAAAGGGAGAGAAATTCCAACCTCAGACCAAACCTCACTGTGTTGAGGACCCAGGCATCTGAGGTTATAGAATCCCATCTATCCGTAAAGAGCGAGAGGCAACCGCCGATGGGAGGAGTCAATCTCGACTCACCCCTGCGGAATAGACAGCCACCCTCTCCTTGAAAAGGCCTCTTGTTGTGGGACTGGAACCTAGATCATTCCCTGGAATATTGCCTGTTTGCCTGTGGGGGAAAGTACCTTTGCTACTGAGCGTCCTGCTCAGGGGGTCGGTAAATCGACATGCAAAAATATGTGGCTGCTCATTGCTGGGAGCAACTGGCTGCTGTAAGCAGGACCACTTTCTTATTCTTGTTCTCCACTAGGATTGACTCCAGTGGAGCCCCGAACACACTCCCACCAGAATAAAGTGCTGCTGCCAGCCTCCACTTTGACTTGGCATCCTCCTGCCAATCTCAGAGCCAGAGTTGTTGCTGAGACGTTATCAAGGGCATCAAGGCCCTAGAAGCAAACTTAACAGCAGACAAAGTTGCATCAGCCGAAAACTGCATCACAGCCATCACTTTGTTAACATCCTGAAGAAACATTGCATCCCGAGTAGGAATGCGTGCCTGAAGTTCTTAGCCAAAACAAGGTAGTACGATTAAATAATGAAGTTGTGGCCACCACCTTAATGGCCCAGGCTTCTGCTTGAAATGTCTTACGGAGGGCGAGTTCCATTTTTATCCTCAGCCTTTAAATTACCAATAATATCTCCTGACATCAAAGATGCAGAGGAGGCCAAGGCCACCACAGGTGGGTCTACTGAACGCATCTGAAAAGCCTGAGTAAATGCAGCTTCCAGATTATAGAATTTACAGTGAGTGCTGCCCGGATTGGGGAAGGTACTGGTTTCGCCCATGGGTTCTTAACCACATCCAAGAACAATTGTGGTGCAGTGATTTCCTTCTTCAGCCAAAGGCTCCAAGAAAAGACCCCCTTCCGTTGCCTGGGCAGAAGCCCCCTCTGTATAGGTTGCTGTGGTTCCTAATTTAGATGTGGCCTTAGCCTTCTTCAGGAGGAATTTAAATTGGGCTGAAAAAGTCCTGTGAAGGGTGGAGGTTCTAGACCTGGAGTATCCTCATCCTCTGAAAGGTCCAGGTCCTCCCCATAACAGACCCCTCACTAGCCAATGAGGGTGATACTACCCTGCTTCTTTGTGGTAATAAAACTGGGATTGATCGAGATGACCTCTAGGAGGCCCTGTGGCCCCAATGGAAGATGAATGGGTCCTAACAAGGAGAAGGGCGGGGTATAAATTTAATAAAATAAATAAATAAATAAATGAAGATGGAAGCTGCTGCTGAAGCCCAGTTGCAATGCTATGAGCAATAGCATGTGAGATAAGTAACTGGAAGCTCTCTGGGAGGCCCCAAGATTTGGTGGCAAAGGACTAGGCCCTGGAATAGGGACAGTCATCTCCGTCTGCAGAGCTAGAGCAGGCTCTTGAACTCCTATGAGGAGACTGAGACCTAGTTGGTGATGGACTCAGGCTGGCCTCCTGTTCCCTGGTTTTTGTAGCCCTGGTGACATGCTTATCCAGGGCCTTGAGCCTCTTTGGCTCACCCCTTTGCACTGCCCTGGAGGGGTGCTCCAAGGCCGAGACCACCTTTTTTTCAGAGTCTGTGGGCCTAGAAGGCCTCACTCCCCAAACCTCTTCACCAAGGGACAAAGGGGGGGCTGATTGCCTCTGCCATGAGGTCATCTGCCATCTTGCCTCCTCCCCCATGAGTGGCTTACTCACGGTCTCCTTCGAGTAGGCCTAGTCTCTTCTCTCCTGCTTCGCTCCCTTCAGCACACAAAGAGAATGTCGCAAGAAGTCGCTTCGCGCTTCTTGGCTCCTTCTCTCTGCCACATGGAAAGTGGCTCTTCGCAATCAAATCACCCTCAGCCAAGGCTGCCACGTGCCGGGGACTACTGCTGCTGAATGGGCCCATCTCCGTGCTCACTGCTGTGTACACCCACAAAAGCCTTGATCGAGCAATCTCCCACTCTGCCGAACCGAGTGACTGAGGCTTTCCCCGAAACCGGAGGAAAACAAGCCTCATGTGGTTGTCTAAGAAAATCTGGCGATCGCCTCTCCAGCTGCGCCTCTCAGCCCATGTGGCCCTGCTGAAACTCAATAGGGAGCCGACCCAGTGCCAAAAGCTTATCAGCCGATCTCCAGAGAAGTGGAGATCCGAAAGGGCAGTAATTTTAAACCACAGTAGCCGCTTCTTACCAGCAGGGCCCCAAAAGAGAAGGGGGGATTGCAGGAAGTTACAGAAAATATTTCAGGAGCTAATTTAGTTACGTCTCTATCGGACCTTAGACCGAGTTGTAACTGGAGCCAGGCAGAGAGAGCAGAAGCATGGCTTCAATTCTAACTCAGTCTCTGGACCAACTGGCTGTGACAATATCCAATCCTGTACCCTTCTGCAAGCTTCTCTGGAAAAACTGTTTATTCTCTGAAAAAACTAAGGCAACAAAAATTTAAATTCCCAAATGTATAAGAGTTATTTACTATAAATACTGTTTTATCTTCTCATCCCCAAGCAATTATACTGAATACAATTAAACCTACTACAGTATACCAATTTAAATCAAGCCTGCTTTTCAATTATTTATATAACGATAATTCATAAACAAAAACCAGTTGTGTACTGATCTGGGACTAGAATTAGAGACTGAAGCAGCTGGTGTATGAATCCTTACTTCATTGATTAGCATAGCTGGCTGGGGAATTCTGGGAGTTGAAGTTCACCAGTCTTAAAAGAGTCGACTTTGCAGACCCCTGGATTAGACCATGGGGAAAAAAATAACTGAATATAATAGAAAACATTACTATTGTTAGGACTATTTTTCAATGAGATTGGGAGTTGACATGTCACAAAAGAACAATATATACTAAATGATTACCTGATTTCAGTCAATTCTGCTGAATGTTACTGAGTTACATGCCTGTTTAATTAAGCCATCATAAACAACCTTTAAGAACATATTTTTCAAATACAATTGATCACATATTACATGATATCAGTTTTTAAGAAAACAATTGATATCTAAGGGCAAGACTATTAATACATGAACAAAATTTATATCTTACATGCTGAGAAAGTTTGATATTCCTTTGTCAAAGAGATTTAGCAGCACCAGCTTTAGAAAATCTTTAAATTAATGAACTTATTAACATTATGCAATATATTCTGAGAAACACTGGTAATCTAATATTCAAAGTAGATTGCACAGTTCACTGGGAGATCTTAACAAACCATATTATCTCACGTATCACTTATGGTATGTTACTGTGAAGATAAAGTAAATATCCCACTTGACCAAAGGTACTTAGAAAAATAGTTGGACAAGCATATCTTTAAGATACACAACTGTAAAGTGTCTACCTTTTGACTGCTATTCCAAAGCTAAATTCCCATGTCTTCCTTTTTAAGTATTTAGAACTGCTGTCAGAGCAAAGAGAATTGAACCACATATAAATGATGCTATTACAAAGTAAGTTTATATATACTGTAAGTCAAACCATTCGATGCAACTTTAATTTTGGCATTAATAAAAACATTACCAGTGGTAAGACTTTCAGTATTTCCATATCTACAAATTTCTTCCATCCAAGCATTTCTGGTTTTGTTTCTGAAGAGTGTATGTAATGTAATTTTGCATAAGCTCCAAATAGATTCTCTTCCCAAACTTTTATATTATTTAAAGATCAAAAAGCTAATTGACATGATACATATACAGGGTACAACAGAGCAGACAGGCTTTGTGAGTTTAAAAAAAACCTTTTCTTCCCACATTTGCAACTTGATACGATCCTTATCCACATGAAATACGATCCTTATCCACATGAAATTTTTGATATCATGATAGCAAATTTGGCATGATTAATAGCAAATGTAGCAAGCAGTGTAGGAACCTCAGTACTTGTTGAGAGCTTCCAACTTGAGAATTCAATGTTTCATGGCTAAATAGTAATGCAAGATTGTATTTGTCTAGCATAAAAAGCCATTGCTTTTTGACCCATGATTATATTTGTCCATGTTCATACCACAAGATAAGCAACGTTAAATTGTACAGCTCAGCATAATTTGTGAACAATTTATATAATGCAGTTGCAATCAAATGCAACAAAATGCATGTCACTTTCAGAATTCAGATTTTTGAATAACTATCATCTCTGTTAAAAAAAAACCCACTAAGCTTCTGAACATATTTTTCATAGGTAAACTGTTATAGTCAATATATTATTCAGAAAATACAGAATATAATACCAAGGACAACCAAACTCAATTCAGCATGTATAAATATAATATTATTATTAATTTTTGCTGAAAGTTTAGGTCTTTACTTCTACTCAAACGTGAAACAATTCATTTGTCTCTTTGATCGTATTCAGATTTTCAGAATGACATATTTACATATTCTGATGAGAGCATACAAAATTGCTTATCAAATTGTACCTCCATTAATAGGCTCAATCCAAAACTAAAATGAAATCTTTCTAATGAACTTATTGGGATGCAAAAACATTTAACTGAACTGAATCTAAGCTTGGCCTTCCACAAATGGCATCAATTCCTGTTATTATAGATGATACTGGCTCCCCCCCTCCCCCCGCCTGCCATTTGAGCACATCGCTCCCAAATCTCTACAGCAATTTTCAGGAAAGAAAAGGTGAACCTGCTAAGCCAAATTCTCCCTAAGCAATCCATGGAAAAAACGGTATCTATATCTGTGTGGGTGCGTGCACACATGTGCATATCCATATATGTATACATACATATATATGTACAGAGATATGCATACATACAGAAATATGTAATTTTATAAGGGCAAAATATTTTAATGGGTTATCTGGCAAGTGTATGTCTGTTAAAGTAATGAATGCCTTAAATTTGGTGCTATCCAGAAATTAATTTATATATGATCACCACCAAATACAGAATAGCTATTCAAATATACAAATTTTTGGAAATTTATTTTTTCTCCATTCTGGAAATATTATCTGTGAAAAGGAAACAATGATTAAATCCTGTAAAAAAATAACATGCAACTAAAGCTTATAAAGCAGATTCAGGTATTAACATTTGTTAATGAATTCTTCTTTGTTGTCAAAGGTTACCAGGAAACAACATCACACCTGCCAACTGAATACTAACCTGAATTGTTATTTAATCAAAATTCTTGATAATTATAGGGCAATATTTTTTATTTCAAAAATATGTCTTAGTGATATTTATTGATGAAAACAGATAAACCAGTGTGAGAGTTTATAGTATGTGTATTTACATACAGATGTAAGAGTCTATTGTAGAGATAAAAATTGCCGTATTATTTCACTTAATTTTTTAGTCCAACTTCTGTTTTTAAAGAAATATAAATACTTAAACATTGGGTACATATTGATGTGCTGTAACTACAAATGTGCAGCTTCAGTCTTCTTAGGCATAAGGATTTGAAAACAAAATAATTGAGGTGGAAAGTTGGGATGTATTCCTTTCAGTTCCATTTAGATCTGCAGGTATGAAAAAAATGATAAAATATTGCAATTAAAGTACAATTGCTCAGATCAGAACAGACAGGCAATACTATCTAGTAACAGCCACAATAAACATAAACTGTTGGATTCAGAACTATTCAACTCAAATGAAATTGTTCTCATTTATTATTTTATTTAGAAAACTAGCCATTCCCGGCCACATGTTGCTGTGGCCCAGTCTGGTTAAATGGCCAACCATTCTGTGTGTAATCTATACCTGCACACACAAACACGTACACACAACCATCATATAACCCTCAACCTACCTACCTACTCTATTTCTCCCTCTCTCCCTCTACCTACCTACCTACCTACCTACCTACCTACCTATCTACCTACCTACCTACCTTATTTCTCCCTCTCCCTCTCCTACCTACCTACCTACCTACTGTATTTTTCCCTCTCTCTATCCATCTATGTACCTACAGTTGCAAGAAAAAGTATGTGAACCCCTTGGTCATAAAATGTGCTCTAAGTCACAACAATAACAAAACACAGTCTGCTTAAAATAATACTACACAAACATTAGATGTTGCCATGGTTTAATTGAACATAACATGTAAACATTCACAGTGCAGGGAGGAAAAAGTATGTGAGCCCCTAACCTAATGACTTCTCCATGAGCTAATTGGAACCAGGAGTGAGCCAACCTTGACTCCAATCAGTGTGATGATATTGGATGTGTTGCTGACAACTGTCCTGCCCTTTAAAAACACACACCTGGTTTGGATTTACTGGTTTCAAGAAGGACTGTCTGATGTGAACCATGCCTCGCAGAAAAGAGCTCTCAGAAGACCTACAATCAAGAATTGTTGACTTGCATGAAGCTGGAAAGGCCTACAAAAGTATCTCTAAAAGCCTTGATGTTCATATATCCACGGTAAGACAGATTGTCTACAAATGGAGAAAGTTTAGCACTGTTGCTACTTTCCCTAGGCGTGGTCGTCCTGTAAAAATGACTGCAAGAGCACAGCGCAGAATGCTTCATGAGGTAAAGAAGAATCCTAGAGTGTCAGCTAAAGACCTACAGAAGTCCCTGGCACATGCTAACATATTTGTTGACACATCTACAATAAGGAAAACATTAAATAAGAATGGAGTACATGGGAGGACACCACGGAGGAAGCCATTGCTGTCCAAAAAAAATATTGCAGCACGTTTGAAGTTTGCAAAAGAGCCCCTGGATGTTCCACAGCACTACTGACAAAATATCCTGTGGACAGATGAAACCAAAATTGAGTTGTTTGGGAAGAACACACAACACTATGTGTGGAGAAAAAAAGGCACAGCACACCAACAGCAAAACCTCATCCCCACTGTAAAACATGGCAGAGGGAGCATCATGGTTTGGGGCTGCTTTGCTGCCTCAGGGCCTGGACGGATTGTTGTCATTGATGGGAACATGAATTCCAGAGTTTTATCAAGACATTTTGCAGGAAAACGTACGACCATATGTCTGCCAACTGAAGCTCCGCAGAGGATGGGTGATGCAACAGGACAATGACCCAAAGCATACAAGAAATTCAACAATAAAATGGCTTCAACAGCACAGAATACGCCTTCTGGAGTGGCCCAGTCAGAGTCCTGACCTCAACCCGATTGAAATGCTGTGGCATGACCTTAAGAAAGCGATTCACACCAGGCATCCCAAGAATATTGCTACACTGAAACAGTTTTGTGAAGAGGAGTGGTCCAAAATTACTCCAGATCGTTGTGCGGGTCTGATCTGCAACTACAGGAACCATTTGGTTGAGGTTATTGCTGCCAAAGGAGGGTCAACCAGGTATTAAGTCCACAGGTTCACATACTTTTTCCTCCCTGCACTGTGAATGTTTACATGTTATGTTCAATTAAACCATGACAACATCTAATGTTTGTGTAGTATTATTTTCAGCAGACTGCGTTTTGTTATTGTTGTGACTTAGAGCACATTTTATGACCAATTCATGCAAAATCCTAAGGGGTTCACATACTTTTTCTTGCAACTGTACGTACGTACCTACCTACTGTATTTCTCCCTCTCTCTATCTCTCTACCTACCTACCGTATTTCTCCCACAGAGTATTTTATGTCATAAAGGATGAAATACCTGTGGCCCACTGCTCTTTCTCTATTCATCTACCTACCTTTTTTTACAATTTTTTACATTTCTGTTGCATGTACCTGGCACAGGTGTGACATCTACACAATCTATATATATATATCATTGGTGCCGTACTTGAAAGGAACGTTGTGTGAAAATTTGGAAGCAATCAGTGCAGTAGTTTTGGAGATTAGCAGTTTTGAACAAACTCTTATTACATTTTTAGATAGATAGATAGATAGATAGATAGATAGATAGATAGATAGATAGATAGATAGATAGATAGATAGATAGATAGATAAACTCAAACTCAACCCGTCCAAGACTGAGTGGCTGTGGTTTCCGGCGCCCCGGTTCAGCCAGATTACTCCAACTCTGGCCATTGGGGGCGAAACACTGGCCCCCGTGGAGAGGGCGCGTAATTTGGGTGTCCTCCTGGATTCCCGGATCTCTATGGAGGACCATGTGGCAGCCGTGGCCAGGGGGGCGTTTCATCAGGTACGCCTGATGCGCCAATTGCGCCCCTTACTGGACCGGGCTGCCCTTCGCACAGTCACTCAAGCACTCGTGACATCCCGGCTCGACTACTGCAACGCTCTCTAAATGGGGCTTCCCTTGAGGTGCACTCGAAAGCTACAGCTAGTTCAGAATACAGCCGCGCGGGTAATAACGGGAGCTCCGAGATACTCCCATATAACACCTATCCTGCGCGAGCTGCACTGGCTTCCTGTGGTCTTTCGGGTGCGCTTCAAGGTTTTGACGACCATCTTTAAATCGCTCCAAGGCTCGGGGCCTAGTTATATGCGAGACCACCTCCTGCCCCATACATCCCTACGGCCGATCCGCTCCCACAGAGAGGGCCTTCTCAGGGTGCCGTCGGCCGGCCAATGCCGTCTGGCGACACCCAGGGGAAGAGCCTTCTCTGTGGCAGGCCCTGCCCTTTGGAACGACCTTCCCCCTGAACTTCGTACCATCTCGGACCTCCGCCTCTTCCGCCAGTGTCTAAAGACACATCTTTTTCAGCAAGCCGGCCTAGCCTAACCTCCCCCTGGGGCTATTTTAGATAGTTTTAAATTGGGGTTTTTAATCTGGTTTTTAGCATAGGATTGTGTCTAGTAATTTAATATGCTTTAAAATTTTGTATATTCTGTCTTATATGCTTTTAAATTCCTGTGCGCCGCCCTGGGTCCCTCGTGGAGAAGGGCGGGATATAAATCGAATTTTTTTAAAAAAGAAAGAAAGATAGATAGATAGATAGATAGATAGATAGATAGATAGATAGATAGATAGATAGATAGATAGATAGATAGATGATGTATGTATGTATGTATGTATGTATGTATGTATGTATGTATGTATGTATGTATGTATGTGGTTGTCCATCTTATATGAAATTTGGGTAACAGATGGCTAATAACAAACCAAATTAAAAACCTCTTGTACTTCAACAAAAGACACCAAATGAAAATAGTTATAATACATCACTATTCAGGTACCCTGTAACTCAACTGTGTGCAACACCAACATAATTTAATTACTTTTTAAAATGTGCACATATTAATTCTATCTCAATGTCTGAAAAAAGCATTAACTTCTGTATAATTAGGACAGTTCAGGATTTATAAACAAAGTCTCAAGTTTTGTATCACTGAAGTATAACAAATCATTATAGTACTTTCATGTAAGCAATTTTTCTCAATCTTTCAGAAAGCCATTTACATATTAGGAACAAAACTGCTTTTAAATGCATTAAATGACTGGAACTTGACAATCTCATCTGCTCACCATGGGAAGTGTTTAGAGGTGGTTTCTGGCAAGGCATATGAAATCAAATTAAACTTCAAGGAATAAAGGTCATCCCTAATTCTGAGCAGACGTTACCATTGTCTGCCTTTCAGGGCTATTTAATGTTAAGTAAAAGGGAAAAAATCCAAATTTGTTAATATATTAAAAGAAGGATAACAGCCTATAGTTTTCATGTAGTGCACGTTGTGATGCAAAATGGCCAAATTTGAGTCATGCAACTGCAGAACTTTTGAGGGGAGTGTTATGGGTGGGATGAAGTGTTTGCTACTCAGAGACTGCCAATTCTAATCCCCTGCCAAAACATGAAGATAGGTTCAAAAAAAATCTCAGCAGTATTTCTTCTGGTGACATAATAGCATCACCTTCAACTTTCTATGGTCCTCCAGGAGGTGAAACTGAATCCCAATTTATCAAACACTGTCACCCTATACTATAGGAACAAAAATAGTAGAAGATTACTAGTACTCCATTTCTAGATTTAAGATGTATATGTAGTTGTACTGTGAAGCAGGAATAGAATAAATTCTTTAAGAACCTCTTAATTCTGTTAGCAGATTACATAGGGCAGACTTTTTTCAGTGGAAAAACCTTTGAAAGCTCACTATATCCCTGCTAGGTAATTCCTGTCCACTAAGGTAAGATATAACAAAGCTGAAGATGAAAATTAAGAATACACATTCCCTTTGAAACAGACACGTTAATTTTAAGATGAAATCTTTCTAATTACTTACATCATCAATATCTTCATCATCATCTCCAATATCATCAAATTGGATTTCATCATCATCACCAGGCCCAAATGTATCAGTTTCATTAATTTTGGCTACGTAAAAATGAAAACAAACCATGAATATATTTTTGAAAATGTTTTTGAGTAAGAGGGTTAATGGATGTTTGTCCTTTATTCACAGGGACATGTGCAATTATCAGAATTTCTTACCGTGCTCTGGAAGTTCGCCATATGCCTTCAGGCTTCTGGCTTCATCTGCATTGTATTTTAGAATGACATCAGCCTTGTTATCCTAAATAATAATATTATTGATAAAAATGATTTCAGATGATTAATTATATGAAAACTTTACTAGGACATTTTAAACACTTTCTTTTACCAACTATATCTTAATGAGAGAATCTCTGACACTTAAATATTAATTTATTTTGATTTTCTCTGTATCATCTACTAATGATAAAACATTGTATAAATAGCTCACTAGATCCACGTATTCTTCAAACATGTATTATTAAAGCTATTACAGAGAGGCTGTACTATTACCTTTATATCTATATACTAAGTTATACCTACACTAGCCATACCCAGCCATGCATTGCTGTGGGCCAGTCTGGTTAAATGGCCAACCAATCTGTGTGTACATCTACACCTGCGCACACAAACACATACACAACCACTGTATACACCCAACCTACCTACTTACTGTATTTATCTCTCTTTCTATCCCTTTTCCATACCTACCTACCTACTGTATTTCTCCCTCTCCCTATACCTCTCCCTACCCACCTACCTACCTACTGTAATTCTCTCCTCTCTCTCTATCCCTCTACCTACCTACCTACCCTCTACTTACCTACCTACCTATCTACCTACTGTATTTCTCCCCCCCCCCCCCTCTATCCCTCTACTTATGGCCATTCTAACTTGAGGGCAGGGCAGGGAAGGGAAGCAGGCAGGCTGCCTTTACAATTGGGATGGGGTGGCCAGTGTTGGGCTGCAAGGCGCACCTCTTACCTTTCCAAGTCTGTTGCGGTCCTCGCCACTGTGTCCAGGGAAGCCCCTGGTTAAACCCCCCCTCCGTCTTGCGAGTTCTATCAAACTTCTTGAACTTGCACTTTTTTTTTTTAAACCAGCGGTTTCCCTGGACACAATAGTGAGGAACGCGATGGAGCTTGAAAGATAAGAGGCGCGCCTTGCAGCCCACCACATTCCAATTGTAAAGGCAGCATGCCTACTTCCCTTCCCCGACGTCCCTTTAGTGAGGAATGGGGGGGAGGGGGGGGAGAAGAAGCTAGGTGCGCCTTTTACCTTTCCAGCTCCGTCGTGCTCCTCACTTCCAGGGAAGCCACTGGTAAAAAACACCCCTTCTTGCCTGTGCAAGAAGTTTGATAGAACTCATGAGAAGGTTTTTGTTTTTTTAAACCAGCGGCTTCCCTGGACACAATAGCGAGGAACACGAAAGAGCTTGAAAGGTAAAACCTTGCTTCTCGCATGCCCCAGAAAATAATAAGCCCTCCCCCTCTAATAAACCCAAGGCCATATTTCGTGGGTCAAAAAAATATAAGACCCTGTCGTAGTTTCGGGGAAACACAGTACTTATGTTTAGTCTGAAGATTAATCAATTAAGCACAGTTTGTAACATCCAGTACCTGTGTTCCTGTCTCCTAATCATATCGTTATTCAACACTACCTGTTCAGGACATGACTCAACCTCCCTGCAAAACTATCAATGGTCAAAGATGCCTTCTTCCTATCCTGTATATTGTCTATTTTAAAAGTTAATGTTACATCTTTGAGCAATTTAGTCTTAAATAAATTATGCTTAAACAAAAAATTCATAAATGTTAATTATTTGTTTACTTTTTCCCTAAAGCACTGTTCAAGATTTATAAAAAAATTTGCAAAAGAAAAGTATCCTTACATTTTTTACATTTCTACCATGTTTCCCCGAAAATGAGACCTATCTCAAAAAATGAGGCCTAATATAAGCCCTACCACAAAAATAAGCCCTAGTGAAGGGGATGGGCATGGCCGGAATAGGAGGCAGGCCAACCACATATCCTCTCAGAAAAATGGGCAGCGATCCCTGAGGCAGCACTTAGTATAGCAGCTTCTTCCCTTCCCTGGTTACCTCATGGAGGCTCGGCCACTTCCCGCTCCACCAGTATGACTCCAGTGGCCAAATATGTGTGTGAGCCTGCTGCTGCTGGCTTCGCAGTGGTTCTTCATTCTCCTGGTCGTGCACTCAGCCAACTTGCAGCTTCAGCAGGCAGGAGTTACGTGGCAGCCCTGCAGCCGGATGGAGGGAGGGGGAGATCGTCCCTTCTTTCTTTGCACCACAAAACGCCTACCCAGGCCACCAAGCCCCAGGCCTGCACTCCTGCATTGGAAAGGTGAGCGTGATGGCCAACTCTATAATACTGGTATTCTGTGCAATGCAAGCCATGCAAAGCAACGCACTCTGACCCTCTTGTCTCTGTGAACGATCTCGGTCTGGGGAAGTGCATAGTATCACCAAAGTGCAACGATCTGCCGTAGCTCCGGAGCAAACCTCTGCCTTCCTGAGGAGGACTGCAAGGGTGGAAGCTTCCACCAACAAACCTGCTGCTGCTGCTGGCCTCACGCTGTTCTTGGATGGGCTGCTCCTGCCTGGCACGAATTTCCGAGGCTTTCATCTGTCCCGCTGTAGGGCAGCCACAGAGTTCCTGCCCATTGAAGCCACGCAGGGCAGGTGAGGGGTGCAGCCCAAAGGCGATGGTGGGCGAGGCGGCATGGCTGCACTGGCGACTGCTGGCAAAGGGCCCCCTGGGAGGCTGGCAGGAGCAGCTCAACCAAGAGCAGCAAGAGGCTAGCAGCAGCAGTAATGGGACGGGGGTTGGCCGGCGGATGCTGCGGAGGCCTCCAGCCTTGCAATCCTATGCAGAGAAGGCAGAGGTTTGCTCCGGAGCTGTGGGAGAGCATTGCACTGGGAAGCTTCCGCCCTGGGGATTCCCCCCCCCCGCCAAGTTTGGGATCCAAGAGGGTCAGGGCAGGTTGCTTTGCATGGCTTGCAATGCACAGCATATCGGTAGCATTGAGTTATGGGTCTTGCTTGCCTTTCCACAGCAGGAGAGCAGGCCAGGGGCTTGGCGGCCAGGGAAAATAGGGTTTGTGGGCACAAAGGAGGAAGGGGCAATCTCACCCACCTTTTCCGTTGTGCTGTAGGGCTGCCACAGAGTTCCTGCCTGCCAAAGCTGAGAGCAATGTGGCCAGGAGGGCAAAGAGTCCCTGCAAGGCCAGCAGCAGCAGGCCCAGCAGATGGCCAGAGGCATGGGGGGGGGGGGAGGGGGGGGGGAGCAGGCAACCCCAACGGTCTGCATGCCCTTCTGCCTTGTCGTAGCAGAAGCATGAGCAAGACCCAAGTATCCAGTATGCCAACAGCAGCAGGGCCAGGAAGCAGGGCAGATGGAGGCATCCCCCGAAAATGTCTGTTTTTCAGCCCAAAACATGGGGAAACATGTTAGAAAATAAAGATAAATGTAACTGACTAAATCAGTGTTTATGAGTTCAACCTTCTGTTGACAAAAATTAAATCAAACTGTCATCATATTGCATTATGTAATAATAGTAACATAATATATTTACCTGGTAGTCTCTTAAACCCACCAATATGATATCTGATGTATTTATCCAAACCTAAAAATCAAAAGAAAAAACTGAAAGAAATTTTATCCTTTTTTTCAGACTAACATTTAAAAAATTATGAGTTCTCACAAAAATGTAATCTTTAAAAGATCTGCAATTGCCGGAGATAAGCAATAAATCTTGGTGAATTGATCAGTACTTGATCAGCTGCTGAATATCATATGATGTGTGCATAATATTGCACACTAATGTAGAGGTTAAATCACAATTGGGTCTACCTGCATTTCTTCACATTTACTTATGCACTCTGGAGCAGAAACAGCATAAGGAAAAAAAGTAACAAGATGTCACTTTCAACTTTCAAAATTCTGATTGTAATTTTTTTAAAACTTTAAAAGTTTGGATAACGTACAACAGCACCTATTCCATTAATCTTGGACCTTTGAGGCTTTGAGTTATAAAGATATCTGCAATGCTAATACAGAATAGATCCAAAACGCTGCATGGTTCTATCAAACCATTTAGAGTCATCCATGGTGTGGCAGAACCAAAATGCTTTTATTGTTTCAGGTTTTAAATAAAACAAATCCAATGAGGCAGTTAAGACATGAATGATGCACATCTTTCTCTTCATCCCCCCTTTAGATTCAAACACAGCACATTCCTCTTGTCTATTCAGTCTTTTCCTGTTAGCTGCAGATTCAGTTCCTTGACTATCTTTTACCTCCTACTTAACCACTTCCACCCAGATGAAAACAGCCATATCTTGTTCTGGGCATGAATTTAAAAAAAATAAAAATCTTGAGAAAGACATTTTAGTTCAGGCATGGAAGATCCAAAATCAGGGTTCTGTGCATAGAACAATTACAAGACATACTACATGTTTGTAGTGTAGAACCTCCAAAGGCACCAGAAATTGGAGCAGGAAAAAAGATATAGGAAGATTAAAAGATGTATCAAAAATAAAATGAAAAAGTAATGAAAAAAATCAGCAAATTCAGGAGTTAAAACACGGGGTAATAAAATGTTTTCTTGAATCACTAGTTATATATTTAAATGAAGTATTGTGTTATGAAGGGCATAGGTCACTCCACAAAATCAACATCTTAGAACCAGTAGTAGGAGACATACATAAGATGCTGTAACATTAGTTGTTTAATATACCAACATATTTGAGGTTGCCCATATATCAGAATGCATTAACATACCTTTTTTCTTAACTTTCCTCTGATATGACACAGCCTTTTTACACCATCGAAACATAATGCCTCCAGTCTGCCATTTCCCAACATCTTGATAACTTGGGCATATTCTGTAACACATGATTTAGGAATTTGATAATAATGTAATACACTTATAGCTATTAAACCAGAGAGAAATAGACTCAATATTTTAATACATGACAGTTGATCTTAAAAACCTTGTATCATAAAGTAGCTATAGCTATTTGAATTTTTTTTGAATAAAAGTTTTTATTTTTAAACATAAAACAAATAAACATACACACACACAAAGTATAAAAACCATCCTCCAATTACCTACATTGTGTTGATTGGTTACCAAGCTTTTGTGCCTCCTCACAATAGTCTTCACTTGCCATTTACATAAAATCTCATATCATCAATCTAATATATTAGTATACAATTATTATGATTATTAGACATTCATTGACTATAGCTATTACTAAATCCTTTTTATGTGAAATATTCTAAATTTAAAATAAATTTATATTATAGCATTTCATTATATCATCCTGAAATCATACAGCAGCATTACATCTTTATATTCTATTCTATATAGAATTGTTTGTCTTTTATAACAAAGCTTTTCAACATCATCTCAGTCCTCACTTACAATGTATATAAAATTTCATATCATCAATCTAGTGTGTATATATATATATATGCATTATTATCATTGTTAATCATTTATTTGACTATAACTATTATTACTTTATCTTATACATAGTACTCAAAATTTAACTAAGTTCAACTTAATTTTTATTATAACATTTCATTTCATCATCCTGTATCCTTCCAGTAGTAGTCCAGTTCTATATCACTTGCCATTTGTAGAGTTTGTATTCTAATTGTTTTCTTGATAAGTTTCATGTGGACTTCTCTTGGCAACTTGTTGTTCATTGCATATCAAAACCCTCCAGCTGTTCCTTCTATCAACTTATCTTTAGTTATCACTGGTGCATCTGCCAAAATTTCTCTCATTGTTTCTGCCAGATTTTCTCCCTTTTCTTCTTCCATGTTTTGAAGTCTAACATAGAGTTCTAGTTCATCAACCTCGCCTTTCAACATTCCATTCCTGTCATTTCCAACCATGCTCGATTTGCTGTCAATGTCAACAATTTTCTTACCACTTTGTTCATATTTTTTTCGATTTTTTGAACTCTATCCTGAAATTTCATCATCGTTTTGTAAATGTTCTCAACTCTTCCCTCCATTCTTTCTGTTCTTTGTTCTATAATCTCAAATCCCTTTTCAATATTCTCTGTAATTTGTAGTTTTTGAATTTCTAGCATAATTATTTGCAATGTTAATTCCTTTTCTTATTCATGTTGCGCCATTTTTCCAGGTTGTAAACACTGCCACTAAAACATACAAGGCTTTTTGCTAGGTTTCAAACAAATTCACTATAATCTTTCAAGTCAAGGCTTTCTCTTTACTCCAGTCCAGCTACTGATAATACTCCAGAAGAGCACCTGCATAAACAAACCGTGCTCTTCCCACTATCCCTTTCAATAAACATAAGTCAAGAGCCTTGAGATACAAGATATGTCATATGTTCAAAGGAAGTAATGTTTCCAAGCCTCCAGCCTCTAGGTGGCAGTGTTATTTCTTTTTCCTCTGCTTTTACCCCTCTCTTTAAGTTCCAAAATTGAGAAAAGAAAAAAAATGCTTAAAATGTACAATCCAGCTGAGCGTTGAAAAGAAAGAGATTCTTGATCCACCAATAAAAAAAATAAGGAAAAATAGAAGGAAAGTAAAAACCAGTCCAATTTAAAAAGTAAGAGGCATTTGTAAAAATTCCATCCATAAAAAAATTAAATTAAAGAAAGAAAGATAACACACTAATAATTGTAATTCAGGCTTAATTCGCTGCTTACTCTCTTCTGCCTTCAATTTTAATTCTACTCTGAGTCTTTTGGGGTGTTTTCTTAGTAAAATTTAGTAAATAGCAAAATTTATCTCACCATTTTGATACACTCTCTCTCCTACTTTCCTTCCGTTCAGGGGCTGTCCCAACCTTCTGTAGCTTCAATGGCCGCTTCTCTGTAGCTGGAAAAAAGAGCTTCTCCTGGATCGATCAGGGGCTTTGCGATGCCCCTGAGATCAGCAGGATGTGCCCTTCTCTATCACCGTCTCTACGGGACAGTTTAGGTCCAAAAGGACTGACCAGCAGCAGAGATATTGACAGCAATCCTGGAGTTCCAAGACTGCATGTCAACTTGTAGCGACGTCAGCCCCTCCTTCAGCTATTTGAATTTCTTCATCCATCAATTGACTCATGGTTCACATACTGAAAAAGCAAAGTTTGTATGTAGGTATTTCAGATTTGGAGTGTGAGGATCTTAAAACAAATGCATCATAAGATCCAGAGCTGATCTCAATCAAGATATCAACTGTTCAACTCATTATTTCCCTCTCTCAGATTTAAGAAAAATAGTAAAATACTGAACCATATTCCGTCAAATATGAGGATCCAGATGGGTAGTAATAAATAAACTATAAATCCATATTGTAGGCTTGTAGGCTTATATTACCTTTTAAATAAAAGTATAATTAAAATATCTCTAAACCTGAGCTGGTACAGCTAATGTTTGGTTATTCTTAAAACATATTGCTATATGAGTGCTCTAGTCCCATCTTCTTTCAATTCCAGCTGTTGTATTTGACTTTTTAAATTGCTTGAAATAATGGCACATAAGTTTACCTATTTGTGCAGTGGAATTCATGGGGTACGTGTATGTCAAAAAATCAAGATGGCAGACATAGTGTTGTGATGCGAGCCTTGCTTTGTGTATATGCCAATGTTATACATATATATAAAAGCACTTTGAAAAGTACCTGGAAGCTTCAGCTGGTACAAAATGCAAGTGTGGGGGAAATTTTGGTTTCCTAAAGCTCTGTTTTCTCTGGCAGAGGGCTGCAGGACGATGTCATGACCAAAAATGGGGCCTGGGTGGCCCACACCTGACCACCTGAGCTCTGTTTTTGGTGGCAGAGGGCTAGCAAAACAAACTAGAAGCAAACTAAAACAAAAGGAGAAATGTTTCCCCTTTTGCATTTGAGAATTCAAGAAAGGACAGGAAAGGAGAAAGGGAAAGAGGAAAGACAAAGAAAATAAGGAAAGAGGGGAAGAAAGGAGAAGTAAGTAAGTAAGTTTATGAGGGAGGGTCTGAGGGAAGTCCTCTTAGCACTTGGCCACCACAGGTGCCCCCAACACAAGTGACATTGAGCTGGCCAAGCCATTTGGCCACAACCACCCCCGAAGTCGAACACAACCCTGATGCGACCCTCAATGATAATCAAGTTTGACAGCCCTGATCTAAATTGGATGCCTCAATAAATCTTGCTTAGTGGAGGTAGCAAAGAAGACATTTTAATAAATTGAAATAAATATACTTTATCGTTTATCATGAAGCATTAATCAGGTTGTCACTCTATAATTATTATATAATGAAATTTTTTTTCTACTGATGTCACTGAGAAGGTAAAATCTAAATATCTGCCTTCCTGCGCCTAAGTTTCTTGTTCAAGTAGAGAGAGAATAAAAACAGTGTTTGAGAACATGACATATTTATAATACAGTTGTATAGTCTGTGGGATGGTAATTAGCTTGCTTCCTTTCTACTGAGAACATATGAAAGTTCAGAATATTTGGAAAGTAGCTTATGATTCTTTCATATTTCACTGTAACGTAGCTCATTGCCATTTGGAATTTCATATGATGAACATGGCATTCTGGATAAGTAAAAGTACACTCCAGGCCTGTGAAATTACTTGAATCCATCAAAACTGAAACAGTAACCATAAGGCAGACCTGACTACTGAGTTACTGAGATGAAAAATGAAAATGTACTAAAAAAAAACACTGTAGAAGTTTTGGTTACTCCGCAGGTCAAGTGCTCCACTGGTTTGTGGCCTTCCATTTCCTTACTTGTCATGTTTTCTTGCTTCTAACTATTCTGTGTGACCACAATAGACAAAGACTTTCTCTTCTGTGGGGTACCCTTTCTTCCTCTGTTAAACACAAGAATGTCTGGTTCAGCTCTCCTGTTAAAGATTTTGGTACTGCTCTACTTAGGTATTGATTGGGTACCCATTTGTCCTTTCAAAAAGAATTGCGAAAATCACCAAGCCCTGCATCAACATGTTTTGCACGAGAGGTTGGAGTAATGGGGTTGTTTTTTTGTTTAAATCCTAACAGATAATTCATTCTATAAAAAAATAATAGTTAATTATTCCAATATTCTCAATCTGATCCATGGCTTATTTTATGTCTCAAAAGTTACATGTCCAATCTAAAGATCAGGAATTAATGCAGTCCCTGTGATGTACAACTTCAAGAAGGTTATCAGAGAAGTATTCCAGCAGATTAACTCTCTGGGGATCCTTAATTTTCCAGTCCTGATTTACCAGAGTCAATATTTTGTAAAGCTTCGGTTCCCATCACTTTCCTTCCCAAGCAAACTGCCGCTCTTTTGCCTTGTTATCATTTTGTTTTCACGTAGCCCCATTGTAATTCTAAATGTGAGGGATTCTTATCTCTAATTCCAAGTGAGAAACTTCTATAGTGGAGTCAGGAACAGGAGTACATGAACAGAACAGCAAGGACTTGCTCTTTCTCTCCTGGAAACAGGCCACAGTAGTTTGGTTTTGTAATTCAGGGGTCTCCAACCTTTGCAAATTTAAGTCTGAAGGACTTCAGCTCCCAGAAATCTCCAGCCAGCTGAAGTCCTTCAGACTTAAAGTTGCAAAGGTTGGAGACCTCTGTTGTAATTGACAGGTTTCTCAGCTTGCTCATTAAAAAAAAAAAAAAAAGTCCAGATGCGCCCTGCTGAGTGGGAATGCTTCAGTGTATCAAAAGCCTTGGCAGCAATTCAGCAGCAAATATTGTAAAAGAGCACTATTTGCTATTGCCATTGTAAAAACAAAAAACAACTCCTCTCCAACTCACATAGGAATATTCCCCCCAATCTCTCTCTCTCTCTCATGCACACACAACAGCCCAATGACAAGAAGACTGCAAATTCTCATCCCTTCAATTAAAAATAAGATTTATTATGCTAAACTAATATATCTCACACTAGGACTGAATCTGCTCTACATTTTTCATATCAATATGCTTTTTTGGAAAAAACAAAAGCATGTAACAGGCTATATGACCTCTGTATCATGTGATATCAGCACATTACTTCATGTATTTTTAGGTTTTGCTTTTTCATTCTATGGCTTCCTGCAAGTCCACTACAAAATTTAAATTAATATTATGGCATCCAATGTAATACAGGAGTTGTAATAATTTTTTAATATGTAATACTACTTAAAAAACAAAAAAATGATTTTAAGCTAAACTGAAATTTACCTTATTTCAGCTTAGTGTTTTAGAAGAAGAAGAAGAAGAAGAAGAAGAAGAAGAAGAAGAAGAAGAAGAAGAAGAAGAAGAAGAAGAAGAAGAAGAAGAAGAAGAAGGAGAAGAAGAAAAAGAAGAAGAAGAAGAATATTTATTTCTATAACCGCGTCCTCTCCCCGAGGGGACTCGGAGCGGTGCACAGGGAGAAATTAAAACAACATAAAATATATACATACATAAATACAATAAAAACAAATTAAATCTAACTATCCCTGCACTAAAATTCCCATTTTAAAATTAACATTTCCTAACCCCTGAGGTAGAGACTAACCTAGGCCGGCCAAGCAGAAAAAGTGAGTTTTTAATTTCTGACAGAAGGAGCGGAGGTCCGTAGTTGTTCTAATGTCGGGGGGAAGGTCGTTCCAGAGGGCTGGGCCCGCCACAGAGAAGGCCCTTCCCCTGGGCATCGCCCGCTGACAAAGTCTAGTGGACGGCACCCGGAGAAGTCCCTCTCTGTGGGAGCGAATCGGCCGGGAGGATGTATGGGGCAGAATCCGATCCCGCAGATAGCTAGGTCCCAAGCCATGGAGCGTTTTAAAAGAATACGTAAACACCAAATAACCGAATGAAAGTGTATAAAGAAACTAAGGTTTTTTTTACTATAGACACTCAGATACGTATCAAATGCAGTACAGTACTTTCCCAAAAACCTTTTCACTATATTTCTCATTATATACATTCTGATCTACTCTCTGCATCTTTTATCAATTTTTCAATAAAAATGCACCACAATCTCTTGCAAGAGCACCACTTTTTACACATAAATTGCAATTTGGCAGGGTTTTAAATGGGTTTTAGCATGGGTTTAATAATTTAATAATGTTTTAATGATGTATATTGTTTTTTACTGTGGTTTTAATAATGCCTGTGCGCCGCCCTGGGTCCTAACAAGGAGAAGGGCGGGGTATAAATTCGAATAAATAAATAAAATAAATAAACAAATAAGCCTTCCTCCTATAGAACTGTTTAATCTTAGGAAGTGAAAAAAGACAATACATCTTACCTTGTCCATCCTCTTTAAAAACCAATTCCCTTTTTTCAGATTCATTCTCATTCTTACCTCTTCGTCTGTTTTTACCTCCCTTTCCTAAATTGAAAAACAAATGAAAAAGTAATAGTTTAAGATAAGTTTCCCCAACCCCCTGTCCACTGGGAACCAGGCGGTGCAAGTAGCCGGTGAGCATGTGAAGCTCTATTTTGCATGCCTGGGATTAGAGTGCATGCACGAAACCATACCCCCTGCCGTCCACCACCACTGGTCCATAGAGCTGGAAAGATTGGGGATTACTGGTTTAAGGTATAATCTGATGACTTCCAATAACCCTATTGTTGATAAATCAGGACTATGTTAGAGCCTTTCCATAAAGTGTGAAATTATTATGATGTATTAGATTTCCATACCAAATACAGTCTATACACTCCTGCTAAAATGTCAAGTTTCTGAGATGTAAAAAAAATCAGCCCAAGATAAATCACTTCAGAATTCTTTCCACTTTTAGTATAACATATAAACTGTACAATTCAATTGAAAAACAATTTGTGGAGAAAAAAAATGAAACACTAGAGTAACATGGCTGCAGAACTGTTCACAGCCTCTTTTAAGAAGGGATGTGGCCGTGTTCAGAATTAACCAATCACATTCAAACTTACAGTAAATAAGTGTACACACCTGTCCTCAAAGTGACTCTGATCACCACTTATATAAAGTTCAGCTACACTAGAAGGATTTTTTTGACATTTATTCATTTACCTCTTACAGCAAAAACCATAGTCTACAAAGCATTAAGATGATCTCATTGTTGGAATGTATCAGTCAGAAGGTACAAAAAGGTACAAAAGTAACATTGGTCCTACCTGACATGTTTTTTTCTCAGTGGATTGCAGGAGAGTCCAGGATTGGATTATTTTTTATTTATCTGTCCAGAGTCTGAGTCATAATTGAAGCCACACATTCAAGTCCTCTTTTGCTTGGTTCCAGTTCCGACGAAGGCATAGCCATATCTGGAGATGAAATAGAAAAGCAGCCCCTACCCTGCAGCTGACCGACCCAAAGTGAACTATGGACCTAACCTAACAGGGCATGGCCTGGATCCTCCTGCAATCCACTGAGAAGAAATGCATCAGGTAGGGCCAATGTTACTTCTCCAGTTGAGATTGCAGGAGGGTCCAGGATTGGGACATACCAAAGCAGCTGTCCTAAGGGTGGGGAACTGACTGGTCTGAAGTTCCTCATAGAGCATGCACCCTTTGAAGGACCCTTTGGCCGAAGAATGTCTCAGCGGATGCAAATGTATCCAGCCTATAGTGCTTTATCAAAGGTGATGGTGATGCCCATGTAGCCGCCCTGCATTTATCGCCAACAGGGGCTTGAGTAGCCCATGCCACCGTAGTCACAGCGCTCCTGGTCAAGTGAACTGTAATTCCCTGAGTCAAGTGAACTGTAATTCCCTGAGGTACAGGAATACCTTGAACCTCATCGGTGCGTGCAATGCATGCACTCAGCCAACGTCCCATGATGGAAGGGGAAACCCTAGAACCTACAGAGGAAGGCTGAAATGATACGAATAGAGCCTCCATTCTTCTAATGGAGGCTGTCCTTTTGAGATAGATACGGAACACCCTCCTAACATCTAATCTATGCCAGTTTCTCCCCCTATTATGGGAAAGATTGGGACAGAAACCAGGAAGAATGATCTCCTGAGCCCTGTGAAAGCATGAATTGATCTTTGGAATGAAGGTCGGATGTAGACAAAGAACCACAGTACTTGGGCAGAATATACATAGATCTTCCCTCACCGAGAGGGCTCCTAGTTCTGATATGCGCCTTGGTGGCGTTATTGGCACTAAAAAGACCACTTTGAGTGTCAAGAATTGCAAGGTGACAATTCTCAACGGTTCAAATGGCTCTTTTATGAGAGCCAGCAGTACCGTGGCTAAATCCCAGGTTGGGAATCAATGCATCACTGGGGGTCTGAGATTGGCTGCACTCCTGATAAACCGTTTGATGACAGGGTGCCAAGATATTCCCATAGAAGACATCTGATAAAGAAGGCTTGGCTGACATGGAAGTCTAACGGAAGGACCCAGGGAGTCGATATCTAATAGAACATTGCTATGGAGGGCTTGTTTATTCTTTCATCGTGGCTTATGAGGAATGTAAAAATATAGACAGAAACAAAGGAATTATCTGATAAGCGAGGGACAACTAATTAATTATCTCCCTCTATTTAAAGATCATGACTATCCCGGATTCCTTTTCATGAATTTATGACTATATAAATTTTACACTCTAGGTCCTTCCTCTATGCCCCCAGTTCCTCCCTCCCTTCCCCCTGGTGATTAGATCCTCCTTCCTTTATTTATCATATTTATTGTATATTTATATATCTATATATTTATATATTTATTCATAACATCTCTATTTATATACCTATATATTTATACTTGTGACACCTGGCTCGGCTATGTACCATCAAATATATATAATCCTCTACTTTACCTTCCATCCTAGTCCTCTCCCAACAAAACTATCATATGTCATCAGATTGCCTCCGGGGGAACAAAGACCCCTGAAATGCTACCATATTCTAGATCTGAGCTCCTCTGCCTGCGAGAATGTCCCCTCTCGCAGGTCTGGCCCCCTACATTAACACGGACACACCTCGAGGATGGATTTATTAATCCTAAGAGGTGGGCGAAGCGCAGGCTCAGGGGATTCCTGTATAAATTTTTAATCCGGCTTTTAGGGGTTCCCAGGGAAGGGGGGTGGGGGGACCAATTAGGGGAACGCCAAGAGAGAAGGCCGGCAATATGCGGAAATGAAAAGACGAAGGGGGATGGAGGGAGGGTCGGTCCCACCAGGGTATTTGCCATCAATACGGTCTTGGGGAGGGGCAGGGACGGTAGAAGGGGGGATGGACACCATCAGTTGGAGCGTCGTGGCCGATGGTTACAGGTGATCACGCGCTCCAACTCCCCTTTCCTTCATCGCAGACTAGGTGAGCAAGAACCGCAGACCCGGGGCCTTGGACTGATGCTATGCAACGCCAGGTCCGTGGTACAAAAAGCCCCTCTCTTACATGACCTTGTGTTGGAGGGGGACCCGGACCTGATTGGCATTACGGAAACCTGGTTGGGCCACGAGGGAGGACATCCCCTCGTAGAAATGTGCCCACCAGGATACCGAGCCTTCCATCAGCCCAGGGCCTTAGGGAGGGGTGGGGGAGTGGCGATCATGGTTAGGGAAGGTCTTGAGCCAAAGGAGACCACAGTCCCTCAGACGACCGGGTGTGAGTCCCTCCTTGTGAAGTGGGGCCTAGGGAGGCAGTTGGGCGTGTTAGTTGTATACCTTGCTCCTCGCTATACAACAACAGCCCTGCCCGCGCTGCTTGAGGTTATAGCCGGGGTGGCGGTTGAAACCCCCAGACTTGTAGTCATGGGGGATTTTAACCTGCCATCTGCAGGTGAGACCTCTGGTATAGCTCGGGAGTTCATGGTTTCCATGACAGCCATGGACCTGACTCAGGTAGTTCTAGGCCCTACTCATGAGGGCGGACACACTTTGGATCTCATCTTCGTCTCGGGTCAGTGGAGTAGTGATCTGGGAGTAGGGGATTTAGTCATCACACCCCTGTCATGGACAGATCACGCTCTCCTTCGGCTCGACTTTCCGACCGCCACACCTCACTGTGAGGAGGGGAACCAAACATTCCTATATGGTTCCGCCCCAGGCTCCTGATGGACCCGTTAAGGTTCCAGAAGGAGCTTGGGCCAATTCCTGCGGACTTGCTCCGCGACTCGGCTGAGGACCTAGTGACTGCATGGTTAAGTGCGGCCGCCGGGGCCTTGGACAAAGTCGCGCCCTTGCGGCCTCTCTTGCGGCGACGAACCACCTGGGCCCCTTGGTTCACCGAGGAGCTCAGGGGGATGAAACGCCACAAGAGACGCCTAGAGAACAGATGGAGATCATCTCGCTCTGAATCCGACCGAACACTAATAAGAGACCACATTAGGACTTATTTAGTGGCAATAAGGCTGGCCAAACGTGAATATTGTGCCACACTTATTGCATCCGCAGAAAACCGCCCTGCCGCCCTGTTTAAGGTAACCCGCTCCCTCCTCCAACAGAGGCCGCGGGAAGCCTCTTTACAGGGTCGAGCAGAGGAATTTGGGATTTATCTGCAGGAGAAAATCACTCGGATTCGAAGCGAGTTACCCTCCATTGTCAATAGCCCTGTCGAGAGTGCCAAAGCAGCTCTTGAGACACCATTGTGGGAGGAGTTTGACTTTGTTACTATCAAAGATATGGACAAGCTGTCAAAGAGACTCAGGGCCACCACATGTTTACTGGATCCGTGTCCCTCCTGGCTTGTACTGGAATCCTGGGAGACGACACGAGGCTGGCTTCAGGGCATTGTCAACGCATCTCTGAGTGAGGGGTCCTTACCTACCGTCTTGAAAGAGGCGGTGGTGAGGCCCCTCCTCAAGAAGCCGTCCCTGGATCCGGCATTATTAGAAAACTATCGTCCCGTCTCCAACCTCCACTTTCTAGTGAAGGTTGTTGAGAGTGTGGTGGCCCAACAGTTTCCACGACATTTGGATGAAGTTGACTATCTAGATTCACGCCAGTCCGGCTTCCGACCCGGGCACAGTACCGAAACGGCATTGGTCACATTGGTCGATGATCTCTGGAGGGCACGAGATAGAGGATTTTCCTCTATCCTGGTCCTATTAGACCTTTCAGCGGCTTTTGATACCATCGACCATGGTATCCTATTGCGCCGACTGGGGGGGGTTGGGGCTGAGAGGCACCGTTTTACGGTGGTTCTCGTCCTACCTCTCTGGTCGGTCACAATATGTGTTGACGGGGGGGAAGAGGTCGACTTCTAGATCCCTCTTATGTGGGGTCCCTCAGGGGTCGGTCCTCTCGCCCCTGCTGTTCAACATATATATGAAGCCGCTGGGTGAGATCATCCGTGGTTTCGGGGTGGGATATCATCTGTACGCTGATGATACCCAGCTGTACGTATCCACCCCGGACCACCCCAATGATGCCGTCGAGGTTATGTCCCGGTGCTTGGAGGCTGTACGGATCTGGATGGGTAGTAACAAACTCAGGCTCAACCCGTCCAAGACTGAGTGGCTGTGGCTTCCGGCACCCCATTTCAGCCAGATTATTCCAACTCTGGCCATTGGGGGCGAAACACCAGCCCCTGTTGAGAAGGCACGCAATCTAGGTGTCCTCCTGGACTCCCGGCTGACTATGGAAGACCAGGTGGCGGCCGTGGCCAGGGGGGCATTCCATCAGGTACGCCTGATGCACCAATTGCGTCCCTTACTGGATCGGGGAGCCTTACGCACAGTCACTCAAGCACTCGTCACATCTCGACTTGACTATTGCAATGCTCTCTACATGGGGCTTCCCTTGAAGTGCACCCGAAGACTACAGTTAGTCCAGAACGCGGCCGCACGGATAATTACGGGAGCGCCTAAACACTCCCATATAACACCTGTCCTACGCGAGCTCCACTGGCTTCCTGTGGTCTTTCGGGTGCGCTTCAAGGTCCTAACGACCATCTTCAAAACGCTCCATGGCTCGGGACCTAGCTATCTGCAAGACCGTCTCCTGCCCCATACATCCCTGGGACCGACACGCTCCCACAGAGAGGGCCTCCTCAGGGTGCCGTCGGTCGGGCAATGTCGACTGTCGGCGCCCAGGGGGAGGGCCTTCTCTGTGGCAGGGCCGGCCCTTTGGAACGACCTGCCCCCTGAAATCCGCACCATTCCTGACCTCCGCCTCTTCCGCAAATGTCTTAAGACTCACTTCTTCCAACTAGCCGGCCTTGCGTAACCCCAGCACCGCCAATTATAAACGAGGGTTTTAAAAACGGTTACAACACAGGCATCTAATATCTATGTATTGTATTTTGTATTTATTGATTTAATTCTATGTTCGCCGCCCCGAGTCCCTTGTTGTGAGATGGGAGCGGGTTATAAATATGAAAAATAAATAAAATAAATAAATAATAGACTCTCCCTCCCATCACCCGCCAATATGATGGACAGCACTGCCACCTCCCTACGGATAGTGTTGTAGGACAGCCCCTTGTCCAGGCCATCCTGGAGAAACTCCAGAATTTGGGGAATCAAGGATCCTGTGCAATCTATGCATGATTCCTGATGCCATCTATAGAATGTAATCCACGTAGCATTATAAATTCATTGAAGTGAATGGGCGTCTAGATGCCTCAATAGTCCTTATCACTCTGGAGGAGAAGTTAGCTCTCCTCAGGAGGCCCCTCTTAAGCGCCAGGCAGTCAACTAGAGCCATTGTGGCTCTGGATAGATCAGGAACAGAGAGATCATCTCCTGGGGAATCCTCCAAGGGTTGGCTACAGACAGACCCACCAAGTCCGCAAACCAAGTCCGTCAAGGCCAGTGTGGAGCTACCAGTGTCACCTCCACCCCCTCGTACACTATCTTCCTCAATACCCCTGGTATTAGAGGAAGGGGAGGGAACACATAAAGCAATCCCTTTGGCCACTGGCTGCATACGGCGCTGCTCCCCTCTGCTCCCTGAGTTGGAAACCGAGAGAAAAATCTGGGGAGCTGGGTATTCGCTGGGGTCGTAAATAGGTCAACCTCCAGACAACCAAATCTCCTTGAACAGCTCAAGGATGTAACTGCCATTCTAGTCTTCACTGTGCTGTCAGCCCGTTCCGACCTCTGACGTGAACCACACTGACGCCGCTGCTGGAGCCCCCATACCTGGTGCTCCCAGCGGCCCTCAATTTGATTAAATGCAAGAGATTAAATGCAAGAGAAATGCAAGAGATTAAATGCAAGAGAACTGGAGCGTTAATCAAGGTGGAGGGAATTATGGAGGGAATTATGAACAGTTCCAAATATTAGTCTATTTTGGCACAAGTAAAATTTGAAATAAACTCAATTATATTAACGAGAGCCAATTTTTTTCCGTCTCTATCGGGCAAAGACTGAGTTGGAACTGGAGTCAAGCAAGAGAGGTCTGGAGGCGTAGCTTCAATTATGACTCAGTCTCTGAGCAGATACATGCGAAACAACCTAATCCTGGACCCTCCTGCAATCTTAACTGGAGAAAATTCCCAATACCACTGGAACACAGTGAAAACAGTCATCAACAAATGGAGAAAAATGGAACAAGTGTGACGTTACTGAGAACTGGATGTCCCTCCAAAACTGATTAAAAAAACACTAATCCAAGAGGCTGCCAAGAGGCCTACAGCAACATTGAAGGAGCTGCAGGAATTTCTTACTATATTGGCTGTGTACTACATGTGACTACAGTCTCCTGTATTCTTCATATGTCTGGACTGTGGAGTAAGTCGGCAAGATGGAAGTCTTTTCTTACAAAGAAAACACCCAAGCCTGGTTACATTTTGCAAAAAGTCCCATAAAGTGTGACAAAAGTATGTGGGAAAATATGTATGGTTTGATGAGACTAGGTTGAAATTTTTCACCATGATTCCAAAAAGTATGTTTGGCACAAAAACAACACTGTGCATCACCAAAAGCACATCATACTCAGAGTGAGGCATGGTTATGGTATTATGCTTTGGGGCTGCTTTCTTTCAGCCTGAACTGGAGCGTTAATCAAGGTGGGGGGAATTATGAACAGTTCCAAATATTTGTCTATTTTGGCACAAGCCCTTCTGCTAAAATGTTGAAGATGAAGAGGAAATTTCACCTTTCAACACAATGAGCCAAAGCGTACCTCAAAATTAACAAAAGAATTGCTTCACCAGAAAAAGATCAAGTTTTAGAATAGCCCAGCCCTGAATCCAATTGAAAATCTGTGGGATGACCTGCAGAGGGCTATGCACAGGAGGTACCCTCAAAATCTCAGATTTGGAGTGCTTTCGCAAAGAAGAGTAGACAAAGATTCTCAAACAGGATGTGCCATGGTGATAGGCTTCCCAGAAGATTGAATGTCCTAAAAGGTGCTTCAACAAAGTTATTTTCTTCCTCTAAAACATTTCTGCTTGTTTTTCAATTGAATTGTACAGCTTATATGTTAAAGGTAGAAAGAATTCTAAAGTGATTACCCTGGTCTGATTTTTTTTTTACATCACAAACACCTGGCATTTTTATAGGAGTATGTACTTTATCCATTCTATATAGCTGAATTAAAGTAATAGCAATAAAAATACCAAAGATGCTTAAATTTGCAATTAATAGCAACTACTACGAGAAATAAAAGTTTAGATACTTACATGCAAATGTGGAACCACACTCTATAAATAATAATAAACTCTAAGTCAGATTGCCTAACCCAGTGATACTGGAAACAGGAATACCTAAACTCATAGGACAAGAATATCTGGAGATTATGGAAGTACAACTTCTCAGACATTTTAGATCAATAAAAACTACCTCAATCAATTACTAGGCAAGCTATATGCAACCTTTAATTTAATAAACAATATTTTATCTAGTCCTGTCTTAGTCATGATAGGCAGCTGGGTAACTTTGGGCCAATCATTTTCAGCCCAATTCTCCTCACATGGTTGTTGGTGGATATGTTCTAAAAGCAGGATATAAATAATTTTTGGTTCACAAATATTTGCAAATTCTGGTATATTTTTATATTTTGCTATGGAAATGAAAGAAAGCGAGCTAGGTGCTTTCTGAACATTTTATATGCATATGTTTGTGCGCATGCCCACACATGGTGTGTAATTAATTGCATTAGGTGTACACATATGCAATTAAGAACAGCTTCAATTCTGAATGTGTTAAAAATAATTTAGTTTTCACAGTAGTGAAATACAATTTCCAATATTAAAACGATATAATAATAATATAAAAACTTTTAAAAACCTGTTATTCAATGTTCTATCAATGTGGGATCTTTTTAAAACATCACAGGGAAGTGTATCCTGACAATAAAAAATAGGAACGGCCTATCATTTAAGCAGTTCTGAAAGGTATTCTTGTACCCCTCTAGTGACAAAAATGAGAGATACAAGGTCAAAAAAGAAACCCGCGTATCAATTATTAAGCATGAAAACAAAAATATTAAGTGTCTAAAAATAAAGGCCAACCTATGGTTCATAAAATTAAACCGTGTTAAATATGTAATATCCAGTCAAAACCAGAAGGAATCAACCTGCAACCAGACCCTCAGCAGTAAGCTCAACTTTATTAAATAGGGACTACTTTTGTCTGAGAATTACGTAGCAGCCTGTAACTGGAAGGAGGCCCAGAAGTAAGGAGGCTTATTTCTCGGTCAACTATCTTAGGCTTCAGCCAGAAATAACCGAGAAGGCGCGGGAGGAAACACGTGGTGAACCGAAGGTCCTCACACAAAACTCAAGCCTTTGGATCGAAGAAAGCACAAGAAGAGCCAGGTCGACGGTGCGAGCGGCGCCGGGCGGATTCATCTACAGACAACGGGCGGAGGGAGGGAGAGGAAGTCGCATGGAAGCCAAATTGGGTGGGGGGGGGGTCAGAAAGCCTCACCTTTGTTCTTCGGCATGGTGGCAGCTACCAGTCAGCGAACACAGCCTTGACAAGCCCGAAGGAAAAGGAAAGAACCCTTGTTTACACTGCTGGCTCAGAGCAAAAGAAGGAAACACGGACAGCGTGACGTTCACGCAACAGTCGAAAAAAGTCGATGCGGCCTCCGCAAAAGCCCTCCGAGAGGAAAGGCGGAAGAAACTTTCGGCCCCAGAATGCACTTCGCGCGCTCACGACTTCTTCCGGGATCTCGCGGACCTTTCCAGCGCCCTCCTCCGGTGGGAGGAATCACTGCCGAGTAAGGCGGTCCTATGAGCTGGTAGATGGGGTGTGAGGCGTGTCGTTTTCAATACAGCGGTGTGTGTGTGTGTGTCAAACGGGCAGCTCGCGGGCCGAATGAGGCGCGCGCAGGCCACGCCCACTTCAGATCCGCGGAAACCGTCGCGATACATCACGTGACTACACGATTTGCCATTCCATTCCATTTAATTGAGGAATTAAGATCTAGTAAAGAAATGCCGGCCTTTGAAGATGTTTGTGTTCCACACAGGTATATTGTAAGCTACCGAAATTAAGGAGGCTGAGGCTTAGGCTAGGCTGGAATGACCTTGTATGTCAAATGGATGTATATCCTTTCTCAAATTTATAAATTGAGTAATTGATTGTATTTAAGGCTCTGTGTATAAAATATTCCTCACAAAGATTTTTGGCATCAGGTTGCGCATCTTCGGTGTATAAAGAGAAAGGTTATTTCATTTCAGTTCTAGCAGTAATTATAATTTCTGGACCCAATTTGTTCCAAGAGATCATGTAGCTGTTTTGTTTTTGTAAGAGGAGAGACATTAACTGAGAAATAGTATTCTATATGTCACTTTCTTTCCCTAATTCTGCTCATTAAAGACTGATTTCCCTTGTTTTATGCAAAGGCTTTCTTTTGAGCCTTTCTCTTGTAACACAGAACAACACTGCTTTGATCTTCCTCAGATGTTGAGAGAAGAAACAGCAGCCGAATCTTAGGCATGTCTTCTTGCGCATTCAATTTTTCCCCCTCTGCTTAACTTTTATGTATATTTCATCCCTCAATATTGCTTGATACTGTTAACGTATTTTTTGGAGTATAAGACACACCTTTTTTTCCTCTAAAAAGAAGTTGAAAATCTGGGTGCGTTTTATACACTGAATACATAATTTTTGCCTTCTGAAACTGCACTCCCTTCACCAAAATGGCCGTGCATAGCTTTTAGAAGGCTTTCAGAGAACTCCTGGGGGTTGGGTAGGGCAAAAGTGTGTGAAAAACTGCCCGTTTTTGCCCCCCCCCCAGCAACACACTATACGCTTCCTAAAGGCTATCCATGCCCTTCTTTTGACATAAAACGGGCTGTTTTTTGCTTGTTTTTGTCCCATCCCCCAGGAGCACTCTACAAGCTGCCTAAGGGCTATTCATGCCCTTTTTTTGAAGGAAAAAAAAATGGGCCCATTTTCACAAAAAACTGGCTGTTTCTGGGAGGTTTGCAGAGTGCAAAAACTTTTTTTAAAATTTTCCTCTTCAAAACCTTGCTGCGTCTTATACTCAAGTGCGTCTTATACTCCAAAAAATACGGTACATAAAACTCAAAACTTAGAGATCCCTATAGTAACAAACATGTTTATTAAATTCTTGTAACTATGAGATATACAAATGAAGAAATGCAACTGCTTTGCAAACGACACCTAGAAGAAATAAAATGCTTCATAAATGCAATATTTTCAAATTTTATTTGCGTTATCACTTGAGTTTCTTTTGAAGACTACAAAACCTTTCTTGACAAGAATACAAGCAATAGTATCCTTCCAGACTCATATGTGGTAATGTTTGGAAAAAGGATTATACATATATATTTTCTAAAAACAGAGAGAACTCTCAATAAAATAATCAAATTGTCTTTTTGCCTAGTTACCAGCATTTTAGTTGCAATACTAATAGAAAGCATCTGACGCAACTTTAATGTTGTCTGAAAGATACAGTACAGTTAAATATGTTACTATATCTTATATTTGTATGCTATACTTATGAAATCAATATAAAGAATTATTGTACAGAACCATATAAAAATATTTTATATATGTATCTTAAAATAGTTACTAGCCCCTTTGTCATTAAAATGGTAAAATAAGTATATCTCTTGTAAGTGGCCTTTCCCTTTGTTTAGGTCAGACGTATCAAGATACATATACATCAGCATCAAGATTAAAAGCTACTCATTACTAATCAATAACTTATATGCTGTAAAACCTTCCGATTATTATCATAAAAAAGCAATTTAGTTGATCTATATCTACATTTATAAGGTACCTAAATAAAATTTCTCAGTGTTTATCTCTTTATGGCCTGGTCCTGCCCTGGCTAAAAATTCTCATTTTCTTCTGCCTGCTGGAAATGATTACTTCAGTAACATTTCGAACTGTGTGGGAGAAGACAGTAATACATTACTATACTTTACCAAGAAAAACACTGGATAAAGTGATTGTTGATATGCCAGATGATCCCATCAAGTTGGATGGCACACAAGATGCTACTGAAGAAAAGCTGAGGACCTTTTGGAGTACTAACATTTATGTTGCAATTAAAGTTTTCTGAAAATTTAGTGCTGACATTGCCATGCAAGAAAAAAATTCAAAGGTTGCAAAGTCAAAATTAGGGCGGGAACATGGAACTTAAAAACATGATTATGGAAAATTTAAATACAATAAAAGATACAAAGAATAAACTGCATTAGCATCTTGGGCATCAGGAAATTGAAATGGAGTGAACATTGGGAATTTTCAGTAAGAAAACCATGTTGTTTATTATTCTGGACATGAAATGCTAAATGGAAAGTTGCTTTCATAGTCAGGAAGATTTAGCAAAGATAGTACTTGATGACTGAATATCAATTAGATTCTGCAGACAATATATGATTGTTATTCAAGTTCCATTGATGCAGAAGAGGAGGAAGTTGATGAGTTCTATAGCCAAGTTCAATCCAAAATCGACATAATTTTCAAACAAGATGTGTTGCTTGTGGTTGCCAACTGGAGTGCCAAAGCTGGAAGAATAAGGAAGAAAATGTAGTTGGACTACATGGCCTAGGGAACAGAAATGAAGCAGGCGATTTACTTACGCATTTCTGCCAATCTAATAATTTCTTCATTGCTGACACATTCTTCAAACAATCACAATAAGAACCATATACATATATATATATATATGAGCACACTGAAAACAAATTGAGTATATTATTGGTAGAAGGAAGTGAGAGATCCATATTTTTGCATTATAGAATGCAAAAATGCGGCCTGATTGTGGAACAGATCGCAAACTGTATGTAAATTCCAAATCAAACTAAAGTGGAAGAACAAAGTTAACCAGTTACCCTAATAAGATTGAGTATATATTCATTGTTTTCAAGAGGCAACATCAGGAATTGCTCTGAAAGCCTGCATTTTAAAGAAAAAAAGAGCAACTATGGAATGATGTAAAAGAAGCTGATGTTTGAAGGCATGTGGAAAGGGACTGCAAAAGACCTGTGCATAAGAAATCAAACTGGAATGATGTCACTGCAGGTGGTGGATCTTCCCAAGAAGAGAAGAGACAGCAAAACCAAGAAAGATAAATATCTGGGAGTAACATAACAATCATTTCATCGAACTGTTAAAAGAGAGGCTCAGTATTTCATAAGACATACAAGATGGAATCAGAGAAAATGAAGAACATTTTTCCAAAAAGATCTCCCATCTCCAAGGACAGGCTATTGCATCAATTTCCTATACTAAAGGATACCAGTAATTGATTAAATGAAGATCAAACAGAAGTGGAGTGTATAAATAAGGATTGTCACATCTAAAATATCTTAGAAGAGATGCACTGTTTAAAAGAACTTCCAGTTCTAGAAGTTAGTTACATCATTAGTAAGTTAGAAGGTCACAGGTAGAGTAACTACAGAAATATGGCAAACTGCACACTTACCAATATTAAGGAAATTTAGAATGTGCAAACTATTGCACAATATCCTTGATTTTACATGCTTGTAAAATAATGTTTAGAATAAGTGTCAAACTGGTGGCCCACAGCCGGATGGCCACACATAGGCCACGCCCACTCTAGCTCCACAAAGGAGAAAAACATTGTGAAACGTCATGTGACGGCAACATGATCCTGCGAGTTTGACACTCGTGGTTTAGAATCATCCAATGTACATTAGACATTTACACAGAAAAGGAAATGTTCAAGCTCATCTTTTAAAAAGATATGGAACAAGAGGCATTCATAATTGAGAAAGCCAAAAAATCAATTTATGCTTCAGTGGTTATAGAAAGGTCTTTGATAATGCTCTCATATCAGGCTATGAAATGTCTTTAGGTTTGACTATGAATAATAAATCAGCAATCAAGAAATACAGTATAGCAATTCAAGGTCTTGATAAATATATTCAGGTGCTGTGAAGGAGCTGTACCCATGAAGATTAGAATTAGACAAGCAATGGCTTTTCCTGCGATATTCTATGGATAAGAAAATTAGAATAGAAAAATATTGGTGCTTTTGAAATTTGATGCTCAAAAGGCTCTTTAGAATAATATGGATAGCCAGGAAAACAAACAAAATGGATCATAGAACAAATAAATTCAGAGTTCTCACTCAAGGCACAAATGATCAGGCTAAAACTAATGTTTTAGACACATTATATAACTGAAGATCCAGTTCCTTTTAGAGACCATAATGTTGTGAAAAGTGAAAGAAAAAGAACAGATTAGTACCATAGCAAGGTTCAGTTGCAAGAGCAATGAATGTACGACCAAGACACCAAAAAGGTCAGGTTGAGAACAATTCAAGGGAGAAAGTCTATTTACATAGTTGCTATGATTTGACACTAACTTTATGACACTTAATACATCAAATTTGAAAATCATGTCAAGATCTCTATTAGTCATTAGCATACTATTTGTGCCAAATCATTAATGGTTGGTGATTGCTCATTTAGACAACTGCTTCTTATGGGTGGAGATATATGTTCCTGATGAAATTGTCCCTGCACATACATTAAAAGGCCATTTAAGTTCTAAACCATATTTGTAGTGAGTGATAAGAAATTTTTAATGTTTTTATATGAAATCCCAAAAGAATCTAAAAATTAAAAGTTGCTATCAATGAATGTTGGGGTTTATAATATCTTTTCCTCTTTTTGTTATAAAAACAAAAAGGAAGTGTATATTATTGACTATTGTAACTCTCTCTACATGGGGCTCCCCTTGAGGTGCACCCGGAGGCTTCAGTTAGTTCAGAATGCAGCCGCGCGAGCAATTATGGGAACCACTAGGTTCACCCACATTACACCGCTCTTGCGCGAGCTGCACTGGCTGCCTGTCGTCTTCCGGGTGCGCTTCAAGGTGTTAGTTATCATCTTTAAAGCGCTCCATGGCTCGGGACCTAGCTATCTGCGGGATCGGATCCTGCCTCACACATCCTCACGGCTGATTCGCTCCCACAGAGAGGGACTTCTCCGGGTGCCGTCCACTAGACTTTGTCAGCGGGCGACGCCCAGGGGAAGGGCTCTCTCTGTGGCGGGCCCGGCCCTCTGGAACAACCTTCCCCCCGATATTAGAACGACCATGGACCTCCGCTCCTTCCGCCTGAAATTGAAGACTCATCTTTTCCGCCTGGCCGGCCTAGGGTAGTCTCTCTCTCTATGGGTTTTTAAATGTATATTTATATTTAGTGGGGATTTTTAGTTAAGGGATTTTAGCACAGGAATAAGTTTAATCTGTTTTAAATTTGTATGTATTTTGTATATTTATTGCTTTTATTTTCCCTGTGCACCGCCCCGAGTCCCTGTGGGGAGAGGGAGCGGTCAATAAATTCAACATTATTATTATTATTATCTAAAGGCAAAAATTACACGAAGAAACACTATTTTTCTACTCAGCTAATAATGTTTTAGAAAACATGAATCAGAACAGGCTTAAACATTCAACATATTATTTAGGATTAACTAGGTGGAAGTTACCTCCAATTTGGTTGATGTTAATATTCCCAGCCAAGGATGACAAAAGTCACAGAAGACATTGAAATAGCTTTCTTTTAACGTCAAACTTATAAATTATATATTTTCTGATGTGTTATGCTAATTTACATTTATAAAAAGGCTTAAATAAATTATTTCTGAGGAATAATGAGTAATGGAATAATTTTACCAGTTTTAAAATACTTTTAAAAGGAACAAAATGAATTACCTATTTTTCTTAAGTAACTTGGAAAATACAATTGAGATGTTGTAAATATATCAATGTTTAAGTGAACTGCTCTTTTTCTTAAATATAATATGCATAAATGATTGCTTTATATAAAGTAACAATGATTGTTTTCTGTCTAGGAAAAGTATTTAATTTTTCTTAGGGGTAGATGACATTTTATTGTTAAGATAAAATCTAAAATTTCCAGTGCAATCCAATTGGGAAAAAAATCTGCTTATTTATTTATAGGTAAATTCCAATGTGCTCACTTTCATGTTCACTAACCATTACATTTAAAATCATAAAATAACCTAGGACTATAAATGGATTACATATCGAATATGACTATAAGATTGAATCCAACTGCTTAAAATTATTTTGTAGAGAAGACATATTTATAAATGTGTGTGTATGTATGTGTATACACACACACACACTTATTTCCTGCAGAATATTACATAAGAATCTTCTACGAAGTATATATTGTTAAATATAAATCTAACTGCATGAGTCCAATGTGAATAGCATCTTTAAAACATCTAATAAAATCCCTCCATTTGGAAGATGGTTATTAAAAATGTTCATGCACACAGAGATAAAATATTTTTTTCTGCAAGACAATAAAATATAGTAGCAAAGTGAAATAAAGTAACTGGAGCAGTAGACTAATACAAATGATGGATTCATGTTCCCAAGGTTTAAGATATAAACATGCCTTACATGTCTGTTCTTTGCTTATTAAGAAAGAAGCAAAGATTTGTATCTTCTCTCAAAATGGAGTAAGCATTTTGTGAAATTTCTAGAGCTTCAGCAACATTTAACATTTTAGCATCTTTGTTAGATTTAACCCATGACCAAGAACAACTAGTGCATATATTTATAGACATCAAAATAAGGCATCCATTTGAAAAAGCTCAACATTGTATTTCCTTTCCAATTCCAAAAGTACCCCAGAACTTATGTTTATGTAGTTGTGAATTGCACCATAGATACTTTAGGGAAATCATGGCAAAGCAAATGCAATAAACACATTAGGATTGAAAATCATGTTAAAAATAGACATATTAGAAAATTTCAGCAGATAAAACCATATACAGGTAGTCCTCGACTTGCAACTGTTCATTTACTCACCATTCAACATTACAACACTGAAAAAAGTGAAATGAGTATTTTTCACACTTATGACTGCTGCAGCCCCCCCCCCCCCCCCATGGTCATTTGATCACCTTTGACAAACCTTTGACAAGCAAAGTCAAAGAGGAAGTCAGATTCACTTAATCAAGTTACTAACTTATCAACTGCAGTGATTCACTTAACAACTGTGGCATGAAAGTTTGTAAAATGAGGCAAAATTCACTTAACAAATGTCTCACTTAACAGAAATTTTGGGCTCAATTATGGTTGTACGTTGAGGACTACCTGTATTTCCATCCATCCAAATTTAGGAAACAGCCCGTGCCCATGTATTTTGTGTGGAAAATCCAAATCATATGAATGCTCCCCATGTTACTAGACCCTGTCATGAAAAGCTGTGTTTAATTATAAAATATCACCTATTTAGGATCTGTCATTGCAATTAAATCTTGAGGCAACCTTTAGCAAAATTAAAAAATATTTTCAAGCATGACAGAAGAAAGTATTTTAAAACATCAACATTTAACGAACAGTAAGAAATGAAGGCCCCTTGGTGGCTAATTAGCAGCATCTATACAAGCAAAGACTCATTTAAGAACTCGTCTGTTAAAAGGATTTTAAATTACAGTACAAATAAAACTGTGGTAACCTGAAATAGTTGCATGAGTCTGTAAGGCAGAAACATGAGATGAAGTCCTGAAAAGAACTACAAATTAATATTAACTAAAAGAAAGACAAACTATAGGACCCAGTGATTAAAGAGATCACAAACATTTGATAAAAAAAAGATATATTTCATTTCCTACTTTGCTTATCTACCACAATGATCTGAGACTAACTTATTGGCAAATTGCAAGACAATAAAGAAATATTACTACTGTATAAAGAGTAATTTCTTTGGCAGAATTCTGAGCCACCCAAAATTCTTCATTTCTTCAGCATACAATATATTGCAATACATAAAAGTTCGATATCTCACATATCTGATACCAAAACAATTTGAAGAGGTGAAGTTTTCCCAAGTCCCCAAGAAAATGATAAAAACAACCTCAGAAGTAGTGCTATGTTTAGTATGTGTGTTTAGGATTGCAACCTTAGCATCTGATTATACAGCATTCTTCAAGTTTGTAATCTATGAGCATGCCAAACTTTGAAGGCAGAACCACTAGGACACTGGGACACATTCCATTCAATTTGTACTCAATGCTGCTTTTGTCTATAGTGGTCCAAATATAACAGACCTGCTGTTAATTTTTAGCCACAAAATGATCTAACATTATTATTGGAGAATGCACTATGTCAGCTTAAACATTACATTTCTGTCCTCTCAGTTTTCTGATCAGCACTGTGCAATAAATGCTATTGCTGCTTAAGCAACAAAGAAAAACCAATTACAATTAACATCAGCTGAACCAAAGTTAAACTATTTAGCCATAGTTTCTGAGATTCACAAAAAGACACTCATCATGACGATATGCAGACCCTTTTTGCTTCTATACATAGCAAACTACATATGTGATTAAAATATGCCATTTATACCATTAAATGCTTTAACAATTCTCAAGATTTCTAATAATGTGTCCATGGTAAAATCCAAGCAAGGAAATACACATTCACAGAATTACATTCAATAGCTGTTTAACAGTCAAGCTGTTTTAGAGATGTCCAATCATACTGATTAATATTTTAATCAGATTTAATTGTCAAATCAATTAGTCTCAAGAGAAGGAAACAGTACGTAAGTGTATTGTTAGGAAAAATATACAAAACATATACAAAACACTGGATGGCACAAATTACAGTGCTAATATAAACATATTTTAAGGTAAGTGCTTAACATAAACTGTCCATCCTTACATGTATCAAATAATTATTTTAAAGGGAGGAAAAAGATTCCCTATAAAAATAATGCTATATGGTGCAGAGTGCTTTTTTCAGTGTATCTATTGTAACAAGAGGTGTTCATAATTATTTCCATTGATAGTTTTTTTCTTCACTGATTCTGCTTTTTTCTCCACTTGAAGGAAAATGTTTTGCTTTAACAGTTTTCAAAAGATGAAAGCAGGAGCAGCAGCGTAACAGTACCAGCTGGAAAAGTGTGCTTTCAGGTAACTGGGGTATGTGCTATCTGTTGCCATAATTTGTGCTATCAACTCATTGTGGTACCATTTTTTTTTACATGAGGTCATTTCATAGAGCAGTTGAGGTAATTTTTTTTACTCCTCTTCTTTGAGCAAGCGTAGAGCGACCCACTGGCTCCAAAACCGGGGACTGGTTGCGATTCAATGCTGAGTACGTAGCTGCCATGGCACCCTAGGAATAAAAAGATTTTTAAAATTGTGAATCCTAGGTTAAATGACCACATTATAGAGTTTAAACACACAGTAGAATTTAATAATGTAGAATTTTAATATTTAAAAGACACAAACATTATCTTAATCTGCCTTTCTGTTTTGCACCTCATATCCATGCGTGTTAATAACATCACCCAGTCATTGAAAACATTAGTTTACAGGGAATGTCCAACATTTTAGCACTGTATACTTCTCAAATCTCACAAACGTGATTTAGATTTGCTCTTAATAATACTAACTGCAGTTCTCAAATAAGAAGAATTTGTGCAAATAACAACCATTATCTTGCAGAAGCTATAATGATTAGATGATATCGCATGTGCCTTTAGTATAATTGGTTACTAAATATTCTGATTTTTCTATTAAATATTTTACATTCTTATCCTATCACATTAGATTTGGAAACAAAGAAAAATTTAAAGTGTGTTAGACAAATTTTGTAGTTTTATTAAACCCATATGTAATAGTAATAAATTGACCTTTGAAAAACACTGAAGAGGGGCAGGGCTGAAATCACGGCGTTACAACGTGTCTCACAGGGGTCTGTGAGCACGCGCCAAAATCTGGACTATTGGGATATCCGGATGGATTGAAAGCACCTCGGATGGGCAATGAATAAAGAGATCACACTCCACTGGTCTCTGGGAGCTTGCAATCTCTCTGACTGACCCGGAGAAGGCACTCAAACTCAGTAGGAGGAAAGCTGGCCTTTGCATGCCGGACTGAAGCTGTGACAATGATTGGAAGCATGGAAGACTGAATAACAGTGTGAATGATCTGTCTGAGAGATTTATAACTTTTAACTTTCATAGAAGAAAGAACCCCCTGGAAAACATCTGGGTGAAAGTGGGACCTAAAAGGAGGAGGTGGACTTGTTATTTTTTTCTCTCCACCTCCCAGAAAAGTGGCAGAAGTCTAAAAACCATTTTTAGAATGAGAAGTCAAAGATCTATCTAAAAAAGAGTGGAAAAAGAGTTTCAAATTAGAAAGCAGGACTGGGTACCTCAAGTACAATACTGACTAATTTAGAAGATGTTTAGCTATTATAAAGCTTGGAAACACAGAGCTTTTACTTCTTGTGGATTACAAATAATAAACGATTTTAAAATGAGGAAAACACCATCTGCAATCTTCAGCGTCATCATCAGCAACATCCAGCCCATCAGGTCAGAGGTCATTAGATGCCATGTTGCAACAAGAGAAAATGAATACTATGCAGGCAGAACTGAAAGTTATGATACAAGCCTTCCATGAGGTCTTTAAAGAAAGAATGGGGAAAGTAGAGGATAAAATAGAAAATTTTCAACAAATGGTGAATAATGAACAACGCATACAGAAAGTAGAAGAGAAAGCTGAACAAACAGAAAAGAGAGTAGACTATAGACTTACATTGGCAGACAAAAACAAATAAAGAATTATTATAACAGTTGAGACAGACAGAGTTGATTATTATTTGTTGTTCCAGAATTTGGAGGAAGAGAAGGGAAAGAACTTACCGGAGATACTAGTAAAATTGTTGGTGGAGGCTTTAGAGGTGATCAAAGAAAAAGCACTTGCTGAAATTGATGAAACGTTTAGAACACAAACTAGATATGCAACAAGACCCTGGGTCCGTTTGGAGAAGGGTGGGGTATAAATTCAATAAATAAATAAATAAATAAATAAATAAATAAATAAATAAATAAGAAACAGGCTTCCTAGAGAAGTACACATAAGATTCACTACAAAAGCAATGAAAACAGAGATCCTACAACAAATGAGAGATAACCCTTTAAAATACAAAGGGAAAGAGGTAGTAGTTCTAAACAGATCCCAAGAAGAATTAGAGAAGCACGGAGGGAATATAAATTCCTAACAAAGCAACTAATTAAAAATGGAGTGCACTTCAGATGACTGATACCAGAGGGAATATTGGTGCCCTGGATGGAGCAAAGACATAAATTAGACTCCATAGAAAAAGCAGAACGATTCTACAAACACTACTTTGAATCACAAGAGGAACTGAGAACAAGAGGAAAGAGAGGTAAGAGAGGACAAATGACAAGAAGTTACAGGTGAGAGAAGGGTACAAAAAAGAGAAGATGTAAGAGATCTGGAGGAAATAGCAAAGAGAGAAGAAGAGAAGCCTAAAGAACTGAGAGAGACAAGTGTGATTGGACAACAAAACCCATCTATAAGTGAAACCATGGAAGAAGAAGAAAAATTAATGTCAATTAATATAATGAGATTGAATTCGGCAAAAAAAAGGAAAATGACTTTTAGTAAACTAGAAAAAATAAAATTAGATATAATCTGCTTACAATAAGTTCATATAAAAAAACAGCACTATATATTAAAATTGGAAAGTTTTATACTTCTGTACCACAACAAAAGAAGAGGTTATTAGCTCTTTATGTAAAAGAGACAATAAATATTAAGCAAATATTTACAGATGAGGAAGGGAGGATTTTGATGGTGGAGATAACAATAAATAACAAACAGATACTTCTAGTAGCAATATATGTACCAAATAACTATCAAGAGGACTTTTATGCTCAACTCCATAAGAAAATAATAGAATTAAACTATTAAAATATATGTGTAGTAGGAGACTTCAATGCAATTGTAGATGCAAAACTATAAAACTAGAAAAGTAAAAAAAGCCAGAAAAACACTACCAAAAACCTTTTTTAAAATGGTGGAAAAAGTAGGCATCAAGATGTATGTCGAGAGGCTCATCCTAATGAAAACCAATGCTCATTTTATTCAAATAGATATATAATAATAATAATAATAATCTTTATTGTCATTGTAAAAATTACAATGAAATTGGAATATATGTCTTGGTATAGAATAGACATGATATGGATTTCAGCAGAAATAAAGTCTAATGTATAGAAACAAGCAATTGGGCGGATCACAATTCGATAAAAGTTATATGAAAGGGACAAAAAAGGAAACTAAGATGGACATTGAACCAATCAATGCTAAAAGAAAAGGAACTTATTCAATTTATGGAAAGAGAATTGGACTAAAAAAAGAGAATAGAAAAGAGAATAGAAACCTCACTACAAAATGTATGGGATACAGCTAAGGCATATATTAGAATATATGGTAAAGAAAAATAAAATGAAGAAACAAAAGCAAAAGATACTAGAAAAAGAATATAAAGGATTATAGACTGATTTCTTTACGGAATACTGATAGTGTTTGCAGATGACAGTATTTATTTTGGAAGATCCATTAGAAACAGGGCCTAGATTAATTTAAAAAAATAGAAGAATATGGGGAAGTAGCAGGACTGAAAATAATAAAGATAAAACTAAAATTTAAGTGAAAAATCTTACAGATAAACATTAAAAAAGTGTTAATGAAGAGAATAGATATTCAGATTACTAAGTAAGTAAATACTTAGGAATTCAGTTGACAGCAAAATGTTTAATGATTAAGGAAGATAAGGGAGACAATTATAAATTGATGCAACAAATTAAAACAGATTTGGAAAAATGGAAAAAATGTGTAACTATCATTGATAGTGGGAATAGCTACAATAAAAATGAATATACTGCCAAGAGTACTGTACATATTTCAAGCAATTCCGATAAAATTGGGGGGGGGGGATACTTTGAGGAACTTAATCAAACAATACTAAAATACATTTTCAAGGGAAAAGAAGCAGGAATTAGGTTTAAAATGTTGCAGGATTCAAGAAACAGAGGAGGCTTTGGATTATCAAATTGAGAATTGTATTACCAGGCAGCAGTATTACCATGGATGAAAGATTGGATTGCCCTGAGACATACAAGATTATTGATTATGGAGGGACATGGTCTAGAACTGGGTTGGCATGCCTTCTTATGGTATGGGAAAAGCAAGATACATGGTTACTGTTATGGCCCAACAGCGGCCAGCTGAGCTGTTGGTGGAATCTGACAGCGATGAACAATATGGGTCTGCCCTAGAGGCTGAGGAAGACTCTGGGGGGTGTTCAGAGTCAGAGCAGGGACTACCTGCTCTGGTAGCAGGTAGTCCCTGGTAGATGGCCTGGTAGCAGGTAGTCTCTGGTAGATGGCCACCAGGTGGCATCTGAGTCATGGAGCAGCGAGGAAGAACAAAGTCAGGCTGTCCCTGACATCCGTAGGCATAGGGCTGAGAGGAGAAGGGGACAGCTATGGAGACAGGCTCAAAGAAGGAAATAGGAACAGGTGGCTATTGATTGGCCCCTCCCAGAGAGCTTATAGGTGGGGCGACGGGAGGGGAAACAACAGTTCATTGATCCAGCCGGTGAGAAAAGTTTGGAGATAATTTTGTAAGTCAAGCCTTGTTTCTAGAGATAGCTTTCTGGGCTCCCAGCCAATGGGTTGCTTATCTCCCTCATTACTCGTGGCAGACAGCCAAGACTGCATCTGTATATGTATATTCAGAGGCCCGGGACAGAACAGTTACTTTCAAAGATATTACATAAGGAACACGCTATTGTTAGTATGGGAGAAAAATAAAGAACAATATTATTTGAGGATACTAATTTGGCTTTCAACAATGGAAGCACTCATCCACCCAAATGTTATTAACATGGGAATATGATTAAATTATATTGAATATAATTATTATATTTTCAGTAGTATATACAAGACTGAGTGGCTGTGGCTTCCGGCACCCCGTTTCAGCCAGATTATTCCAACTCTGGCCATTGGGGGCGAAACACCAGCCCCTGTGGAGAAGGCACGCAATCTAGGTGTCCTCCTGGACTCCCGGCTGACTATGGAAGACCAGGTGGCGGCCGTGGCCAGGGGGGCATTCCATCAGGTATGCCTGATGCGCCAATTGCGTCCCTTACTGGATCGGGGAGCCTTACGCACAGTCACTCAAGCACTCGTCACATCTCGACTTGACTATTGCAATGCTCTCTACATGGGGCTTCCCTTGAAGTGCACCCGAAGACTACAGTTAGTCCAAAACGCGGCCGCACGGATAATTACGGGAGCGCCTAAACACTCCCATATAACACCTGTCCTACGCGAGCTCCACTGGCTTCCTGTGGTCTTTCGGGTGCGCTTCAAGGTCCTAACGACCATCTTCAAAACACTCCATGGCTCGGGACCTAGCTATCTGCAAGACCGTCTCCTGCCCCATACATCCCTGGGAGCGACACGCTCCCACAGAGAGGGCCTCCTCAGGGTGCCGTCGGTCGGGCAATGTCGACTGGTGGCGCCCAGGGGGAGGGCGTTCTCTGTGGCAGGGCCTGCCCTTTGGAACGACCTGCCCCCTGAAATCCGCACCATTCCTGACCTCCGCCTCTTCCGCAAATGTCTTAAGACTCACTTCTTTCAACTAGCCGGCCTTGCGTAACCCCAGCACCGCCAATTATAAACGAGGGTTTTAAAAACGGTTACAACACAGGCATTTAATATCTATGTATTTGTATTTTGTATTTATTGATTTAATTCTATGTTCGCCGCCCCGAGTCCCTTGTTGTGAGATGGGAGCGGGTTATAAATATGAAAAATAAATAAATAAATAAATGTTAAGAGGGAGAATTGAATAGAGCTATAATGCTGATTGTTTTTATTGTAAGATTAAGAATTATTAGCAATGTAATGAATACTGTAAATTTTGACTGTAATTGCACAGAGCCATTTGTACCTGGATGACACATTGTTTAATGGAAAATGAAATGTTTAAATAAAAAAAACTATTAAAAAAAGAAAAACATTGAAATAACTTATTTCGAGATCATCCGTGGTTTTGGGGTGGAATACCATCTGTACGCTGATGACACTCAGTTGTACATATCCACCCCAAACCACCCCAACGATGCCGTCGAGGTGCTGTCCCGGTGTCTGGAGGCCGTACGGATCTGGATGGGTAGTAACAAACTCAAGCTCAACCCGTCCAAGACCGAGTGGCTGTGGTTTCCAGCACCCCGGTTCAGCCAGATAAGTCCAACTCTGGCCATTGGGGGCGAACAACTGGCCCCCGTGGAGAGGGCGCGCAACTTGGGCGTCCTCCTGGATTCCCAGCTGTCCATGGAGGACCATGTGGCGGCCGTGGCCAGGGGGGCGTTCTATCAGGTACGCCTGATACACCAGTTGCGCCCCTTACTGGACCGGGGAGCCCTTCGCACAGTCACTCAAGCACTTGTGACGTCCCGGCTGGATTACTGTAACGCTCTCTACATGGGGCTTCCCTTGAGGTGCACTCGAAAGCTACAGTTAGTACAGAATGCGGCCGCGCGGGTGATTATGGGTGCCCCAAGGCAAACCCACGTAACACCTCTCCTGCGCGAGCTGCACTGGCTGCCTGTGGCCTTTCGAGTGCGCTTCAAGGTACTGATGACCATCTTTAAATCGCTCCATGGCTCAGGGCCTGCCCCATACATCCCTTCGTCCGATCCGCTCCCACAGAGAGGGTTTTCTTCGGGTGCCGTCGGCCGGGCAATGCCGGTTGGCGACACCCAGAGGAAAGGCCTTCTCTGTGGCGGGCCCGGCCCTCTGGAACGACCTACCCCCCGACCTTCGCACAATCTTGGACCTCTGCCTCTTCCGCCAACGTCTTAAGACGTACTTATTCCAACAAGCCGGCCTAGGATAGCCCCCCGTTTCTGACGTTTTAAGGAAATTTGTAATTTGGTAGGGTTTTCAATATTGGGTTTTTAGCACGGGTTAATGAATTTAATTACATTTTAATCGATATTTATTGTATTTTTGTGTTTTTAAGATGCCTGTGCGCCGCCCTGGGTCCTAACAAGGAGAAGGGTGGGGTATAAATTTAATAAAATAAATAAAATAAAAAATAAATTTATTAGGCTTATTTCTATGCTGTTCCTGTTGATATCTCTGAATGGTATATCTATGTAACATCCATAAATGTTAAAAAATAAAAAACCCTCATAAGATCAAATCAAAGTACATCTCTCTATACATAACTCTGGGAACTTCAATTATATTAGACAAATACTCCAAAATCAAAACAAACTATATTAAAATCTCCAAACCTCCATGGCCTTCCTTTTAAGCCAATAGGGTAGGATTGACTTCCTTGACAGAAGTAAACAATTACTGATTTTGTTCCTTAATGATAAAGATTTATTATAGGTAAAATGCCTTCAATGGATCACTGACTAAGAAAATCTTAAATGTATAAATTTCAAAGCATTGCTAGAAATGGAAATGGTAGCAATATAGGTAGTCCTTTTTTAACAATGGTAATTGGGACTGGAATTTTGGTGGCTAAGCAATTTTGGTGGCTAAGCAATGCCATCATAAGACATGATGTCACATGATGTAATACTGTATTGTTTGTGGTTTTTATATGTATTTTTAATTTCCCTGTGCCCCGCCTCGAGTCCCTTTGGGGGGAGAGAGCGGGTTATAAATTAAATTATTATTATTATTATTATTATTATTATTATTATTATTATTATTATTATTATTATTATTATTATTATTATTATTATTATTATTATTATTATTTATTAATTATTGTTGTGCTGCTTACTGATGGCAATTCTAGCAATCCCCAGTTACTGTTAAGTGAGGGCAGCATGGTTTTTAAGTAAGAACTTAACATGATCATAACTTCCTACTTCCTGTCAGCTTCCCTATTGACTTTGCCTTGTGGGGAACGAGTACTGCAGGTCACTTACAATCAAGTGACCATGGGACACCATGATGTTCAGAGATACAGGCTGGTTGTTGAGTGTTCAGATCACAATCACAAGGTCAAAGGGTGCTGCAAAGGTCAGAATGTCAAGGACTAATAAGTGCAACTCATTCAATACTGTTGCTAGTTCAAATAGTCACTGAACAAACGGATGTTAAATAAGACCTCCTGTAATGGAAAAAAAAATAAGGGGGCAAACTGCAGATTAAAATATAGCAAACAGAATGTTTATCCATTTTAATTATTTTTATAGCTCACTCCAATCACAAAGGATTATAGAAAAGAAATGTTTACAAATTGCAAATGATTTCCCTAATTGGTGGTACCATGTAGTCATTCACTGAGACAAAAAACATACTGAAATAAAGCAATAAAACACAACAGGGTCTATCTTCCTCTGGAGAAATGTTCCACAGAATGGGGGTTACTGCAGAGAAGCCTGCCATCTTATCCACTTCCATGTACATTCTTAGCAGGTATTCTCTAGTTGACCAGAAGAACATATCAGTTCTGATAAAATGTTGTCCGATATATGTCATCGGTGTGCCATAAAGGCCTACTCTAAGGAATAGTATGCTTAGGTGTTTTTTTTTTACCTTCACAAGATGTGGAGCATCTTGCCTGTTGAGTTGGTACTGAGGCAACTGATCGCAGTGAACTATCCATGGATGCCTTAGAACTTGAGCAGCAGTCAGTCTCTGATGAGGATCAACATGAAGCATTTTCGAAACTAAATCCTGTAAATAATTAGTTAAATTGCACAAGTTTTATAAAATAATAAAATGATGGATTTGATTCAGATATATTAAACAACATTTCAGATTAGAAAGGATACCTCAAGTCTTTAGATGAAGGGATTTTTTGTAATCAGAATATGAGAGAATTTTGTAATGTACTTATATTTGCTGCAAAAGAAACCAGAAGCTTCTATTTTTTCCTTTCCAACTTTCCAACTTTCTTTTTCTTTCTTTCTTTCTTTCTTTCTTTCTTTCTTTCTTTCTTTCTTTCTTTCTTTCTTTCTTTCTTTCTTTCTTTCTTTCTTTCTTTCCAGCTTAAGCTTTATTAGTTTGTGTTTTTATGTGCTTTACAAAGCTTTAATAAAAATATTTTTAAAAATGCCCTGGTAAGGTATTACATTTAATTGCATAAATGAAGACAAGGAATATAAAAAAGGAAACAGGAAATAAAAGAACCAAATACTGAGCATGGGAATTAAAAATGGCCTTTTTGTGGCATTCCTTCCCTTACACACACAAAAAACCACCTAAAAGCAAATTACTTCAATCCCTAATATCAGGAGCAGGCTATATAAACTATTGAGCTTTATTCCTAATAATAGCCTAATTATTTCATTATACTGTAAAGCCAGTTTGTTCTAGTGACTATAGCACTGGTGTATTTATCTACAGACCCACGACATATCTACTAAAATGTAGATATCTAAAATATCTACTGATCCCTCACATCCTGGACATAAAATGTTTCAACTTCTCCCCTCAGGATGTCTCTATAAGGCACTGCAAGCAAATATAGACACAAATATAGTCGTCCCCCCCCCCATCACTCTGCTGAACACCTAATTTCAACAGGCCTAACAATTTTTATCCCTGTAGTAGACTGTAATTGCTATTATCCTTCTAATTTTCTCATCTTCTCATTTCTCATCTTTACTACTATCTTCTCCTATTGGTATCTTATGATTTATCACTTATTGTTTGTATTATAGGATTAATGTTTGTAACCATGATTTTTTATCTATGACCTATCACTTAGTTGTTTATATGTATACTGAGAACTTGGCCACTGGAGATAAATTTCTTGTGTATCCAATTACACTTGGCCAATAAACAATTCTATATAGAAAGGAGGAGCCTGCGTCGCAACAATACACTTGATCTTGCCGCTGCGAGATCATCATCATCATCGAGTCTTCTGCTGCTGGATGGTCCATTTGGACCTAAACTGCAGGGACAGCAAAGATGAAGACGAATCTTTGCTGATCACAGGGACACCACAAAGTCCCTGTTTGATCCAAAGGAAGGGCTTGAAATCCACGGTAAACAGATAGCCCCCCCCAGGCTGGCAAATTTGCTGATGGCTCCAGAAAGAAGGAAACGAGAGTGAAAGTGGATTCTAGCTGGCAACTGTTTATTGGCTTAAAAGAGACTGTTTTAAAGGAGATTTCCCTTAAGAACTTTTTAAACTGAGCTGAAACTTTAAAGAAAACTAAAATAAGTGGTGGAATTAAGCTCTGGAGGACTTGGTCAGTGGGTTATCACAATTTTTTTAATTGATATTTTAAATGGAACCTATGAAGAATTCTTAAAACGAACTGAGTAAGCGTTTCCTCTTCTATTTTTTTCTTGTCTACAACCTATGGACTAAATCTCTTCCTTTTCATTAGTATGTGTGACTTTTAAATCTTTTTCTTCTCTTTACTACACTTAAGAATACTTAAGAATTTGATTTCTTTTTGAAACAACTAAGATACAAAAAGAAACAAGAAGAAGTGTAACGATTGAAACAACAGAAGGGAAAATGGCGCTGCTACTTGCAAGCTAGAGTATGTGGATTATAAACAAAATATGTTTATTGTTTTTTGTTTGTTTGGAATCTTAAAGAACTACAGTTTGCTTAAAAAGAAAAGGGGAATTGCTTTTTTTTCTTTACAAATTAGACTTTTTTGAAGTCTAATTTTAACCAGAGATTTCATTGTGAATTTGAATTTGTTAAAAGAATTTCTTGAGCTACAGTAGCAGTCCTTTTTTCTTCAATAATTGGAGACAATGGCGTATACTGAACAACAACAAAAAAATGTTACCTTGCAAGAGATAATGGATGCAATACAGCAATATTCTAATTCATTTGAAAAAAAATTAGAACATTTAATTGGAGAATATGAGGAAAAGGATGGAGTTACATATCAAATGGAAAAAACAGAGGTTGGTTTCTTAAGCACTAAAGAGAAAAATAACCACAAAGAAACTAAAAGGGCTGATCCTTTCAATGAGTGGCTTATGTTTGGCAATGGGAAAAGTGGAACATGGAAAGATGAACCAGATGGATGGGAATTCCACCTCAGATGGCAAGACATAGAAGAAGAAACAACAAAAGAACTGGAAAGATACAGGCTGATAGATAAAAGGTTAACCTAAAACCAGTTGAGATTAGGGAAATTTAGAGATAATAGACATAGTTACATAAGTAATTGAAAGTGATAATAAATGTATATATATGCATAGTTATAAGTGGTAATTGGAAATTAATATTGAAGAGCATTTATTAAAGGAGATGAGTAAATATTATTGATGTTTGGTTAAATAGGCTACAGGGAATAATGATTTTGGAGGATAGTAGAATTAATAAATATGATACCAATATGTGGCTATGTTCTAAGTTTTTATTGGTATGTTGTAAAATGAAGGACGTGTAATACAATTATAATTAATTAAGAATGGAGGCCTGAAAAATATAATGTTTATAAATATATTTAATGTGATGTACTTGAAATAATATGAAATAATATGAAACTTGGATGAATATTGAAGAGATGTATGAAAATATTTTGTAATCAGCAGATACACTTTCTATAGCATGCAAGATGAAGGATTTTTGTGTTGTGTTTAAAAATAAAATAAATAAAAATAATTTTAAAAAAGAATTCTATATAGAAACTAGGAGACTATGAATTCTAGTCCAGCCTTGCACACAAAAACAGCAGCTGACCTTAGGCCAGTTATTGACTTTCATCTCTAGGAAGAAAACAATGGCAAACATAATGCAACTTGCTATTATTAATACTTACTGATTTATATTCTGTCTTACCTAATGAGCTCTCAAGAACAATGATTGACATACCTTTGCTGTTTCTGAGACAGAATTCCAGTATCCACCACTGAGAGAAAACTTCCCACTACCTATTCGTGCCAAAATTTCTTCTGGAGTATCATCAGGACCATTTGCAAAGGGAGTATAACTAAATGAAGACAATAGTTTTAACATTAAAAAAAAAATGATTTGCACAATTCCATTATCAGAATTGACATACTAAATTATTATAGGCAGTCCTAGATTTATGACCATAATTGAGCCCAAAATTCTGTTGCTCAAATATTTGTTGAGTGTTGCTCCATTTTATGATCTTTCTTGCCACAGTTTTTAAGTAAATCACTGCCATTGTTACATTAATAGCATGGTTATTAAGTGAATCTGGTTTCCCCATTGACTTTGCTTGTCAGAAGGTCTCAGAAGGTGATCACACCACCACGGGACATTGCAACTGTCATAAATGTGAGTCTTTTGCCAAATGGCTGAATTTTGATCATGTGACTATGCTGCAATGAAAAATGGTCATGTCACTTTTTTCAATACTGTTGTAACTTTGAACAGTTACTAAATGAATTGTGTAAGTCAAGGATTACCTTTAATTAATATAAATTGCAAAAATAATTATTCATGAGACTATGTAACTGCTTACCAATTACTAATGTGAACAAAAAGTTTTCCAAAAAGAATTAGGAACAAAAGTAATGTATTATATATAGCAGTACTAAAATTGTTCAGTACTGGAACAGATTTAGAAGTAATACAATTTGAACTATGACAAGCGAACCCTTTGAAAATGATTAATAATAGGTATATATTTTCTCCAAGCTTCTCATGAACTTGAAAAGTTTTTAAAAATTCAAAGTTATTCAGAGCTATATCCGCCTTGAAAGTAACCCTTATTGAATATCAGGAAATGACCACAATAAATGTTTCATGATATTTTGTATTACATCATAAAATGCTTTATGATAATTTTATATTATAAAATGTTTTATGAAATTTGCAAAATTTCCATTCCATTGAAGCTATGCAATGTGGATTTTGGATGTATTCTATATGTTAGCTGATTTGAGGTATCTTGGCTCAAAAAGATTTGCCCTGTGATACACGGATAAGCCCAGTTAAAGGTTGCAGATACGAAAGTTTTAGCAATATATAGATACAGGACAAAGTAAATTGATACAAACATACCCAGTCAACATTGTATATAGAAGGACACCAAGGCTCCATATGTCGCATGCTACATCATACCCTTGCCTTTTTAACACCTATGGGAATCATGTTATTAATTAAATCATAAAGAAAAAGCAATTATTCTTAATTGTAAAAATTGCTTTTATAAATATTATTTTTATTACAGAATCACTGAGTAACAGAAGTTAATGTATCCATTATAAAGTATCCAATACAAATTGTATAATTTAATAAACAATATTTGAACTATTAAATTAATTTAAACTCTATCATTGCAGTAAAAATGAGAGTTTAAAAATCACTGCACTATAAAAGAAACACAACAAAAACTGAAGCAAATCATTCACATAAATTATGAGTAATCAATATAGCACTATTAAAATAAAACAATAGTTTAGATAAATTCATTTGCACAGTTGCTTCTCTACCTCATAAAATGCATTTAGTTCAAATAATTACATCTCATATAATTCAAACAGAAGTAGAAAACCACATATCCAATTTATTAGTTTCCTTTTAAGTATGAAAATCAGCCTCAAATTCTTTAAAAATATGGAAAAGATAGAAATGTTCCATAAATCTTGAGGCTTGGCCAATGCATAGTCCCATATGTATGATGAAGAACAAAGTCAGTGAGGAAAGTTGAGGTACCAAGTGGCTTGCAGGTCAGTTAAGTTGCTGTTAGGTGAGGGAGAATATGAAGGTGACTATTGTGGCATATGTGAACAATTTCAGGCTCAGAGGTGGCTGATGTTGGGTGGGTGGGGGATAGGCAGGTAGCTGCAGCGGTGCATGAAAGTTATTTCAAGCCCAGGGTGGAGAGGTGGCCAATGGCAGGTGGAGCACAGATGGCTGCAACAGAACCCACAAACAATTTTAAGCACAAGGGATGACTGCTATCAGATGGGGGAGGGTGTGCAGGTGGCTGCAGTTGCATATGTGAATGATTCGAGGCACAGAGGTGGCTGCTCCTGAGAGACTTGCCAGAGTAATTGCAACTTTCCTGCTGACTTCCCCATTGACTTTGTTTGTAGGAAGCTGCCAGTGAAGGCTGCAAATGGTAATCATGTGATTGTGGACCACTGCAACCATTATAAGTACAAGCCAGTTGCCAAGTTACCACATTGACATCATGCTACTGCAGGGGTGGTGCAATGGCTGGAACTTTGAGGATTCGTCATAAGTATCAATTGTTCAGCACCATCCAACTTTAAAGTCACTGATCAAGTAATCACAAAGTAAGAACTATCTACAGTATACAACTTAAGTTTTTATAAGGAAGTGAGAAAAAGTGTTCTGCACAGTTAGAAATGTTGGTTAAATAGGTTGTAAGATTCTGAAATTGTCACTACGGATGGTCAGATTGTCTTTTGCTTCTGAAGCTATTAATAATCATTTCCCCCTTTTTTTCTATAAGCCAATATATACTTTGGATAATAAGGGGGACCAATATGAAGCAATCAACTTGAGTCTGGTGGATATTCAGTTTTTAATAATCAGATTTGTGGAAAGCTCTCCTGTTGCTCCAGGAACTACTGGATTCTAAACAGCTGTTGCAAAATATAATATTCCTGGCCTGGATGGCTTTTCAGAGGACTGGTGCAAGGCCTTTAACTGAGTCATCGTAAATCTTTTGAATGTAAATAATAATTTTTTTTCAGGATGTTAAACTACCAGCATTGTTTTATACAAGGATTATACTAAGCCCATGATGGTGAACTTATGGCACGTATGCGGGAAGTGGGATGCAGAACCATCTCTCTGGGAATGCCAGCCATCGCCTGTTGCTCTTCCGGTTTCTTGTGCACCTGCGTGTGAGAAGACCAGCCAGAAAACGGAAGACCGGGTGACCGTCGCGCATACGCACACCAGAAACCGGAAGCTCAATAGCTGCAAAATGTTTTACCACATATAATTTACCCCCCTCAGGGTTTACAAAAAATCATCAGGCATCAAAACAACATGTTTATTAGTTGATATACTGGAAATAGCCAAGTACAGGATGCAATCTACTATCTTTAGATTCAAAAAAAGCCTTTGCTAAGTTACCTATTTCCAAAAGGCATTCCTTAACGTCTAGAACAGGGGTGTCAAATTCAATGTCAGGCCTGCAGCCATATTTTCTTGTGGATGTCAGGCCTGCCAGACTTACTATTATTCTACTATGCATTTTCTATTGTGAGAAAATGGGAGGGTGGATTGTACTGAATTAGATGATATGTAGTCATAACAAAATTCTTTCTAGAAAACCAAGGTCATCCTTTGTCTCTGCACCTGACTGGAAATGGATGGGTGGAAGCTGCCAGCATGGCAGTGGAAGATTGGACCATGTGATGGACTTGTGGTTGTGGGAGCAAGATCTTGAACTTTCAACTGGGTGGGAAAATGGGGAAGCCTGCAGATTCAGGTTTCCCAGATGTGCCAACATGGTTCTCTTAATAAATTGGAACTTTGTGCATTGGAACCCTGACACTCGATTTCATTGAGGGCTGCATCAGGGTTGTTTTTTGACCACCGAGGCGGGGGGGGGAGGGGGAGAGCATGGCTGGGGTGAGCATGGCCAGCTCAACATCACTTGTGTCGAGACACCTGTGGTGGCCTGAGTTCTCTGCCAGAGAAAACAGGCTCCTAAGATCCATTTTGGGCTGTGACAGCCTCCTGAAACCCTTTACCAGGGAAAACAGAGCTAGGAAGTGGCCCTCCTGAGCTCCATTTTCACTGGTAGAGGCACTGCCGGCCAGTCCTTCACTGTTTCCAGAGTGGCTCCATGGGCTAGATCTAAGCACCCCGCGGGCTGGATCCAGCCCCCAGGCCTTGAGTTTGACACCCCTGGTCTAGAAGAACATTTTGTTTTAAAATTCACAGTATGATTCAAAAGACAATTATGCAATTATGTAATAAATAGTAATATTCGAAACATTGATGCTTTAGTTTGGCTTTACCACTTCTCTTTTCTTTTTTTAGCTTTGTATCTTTTATAAATATAAGGATTTTTTTTGTTTTTAATATAAATTAATATATTTACTTAAAGGGGAAAAAAGGAATTTCCAGATTACATGTTTTCCTACATAGGAAATGCAGACAAATAACCAATAGTTACCTCTGGAGCAACAAAATTTGCTGTGTAACAGGGTGTCATTAAGAGGCCATTTTCTGCTCTCAGCTGCTTTGCAAAGCCAAAATCACAAATTCGAATAGATTCTGGATTTCCTGATTCATCAACATATAAGATATTACTAGGCTTCAAATCTCTATGTACAACCTTAAGGAAAAAAAGAAAAAAATTACTTTGATTTTTATGCAAAATCATCTGCAAGTTCCTTCATGATTCTGAAAAGACCTGCCAGTTTTTTTGCAGCTTTGCAGAAAAGGAGTCAGAAAAATAAAGAAGTCTCTGCTGTTCCTTGGTACACATTGATTTTATGTGGGAAATAGTTCAGTTGGAGGAGCTCTTGTAAACCCATCTCTTTCTTCTCAATAAAACTTTTAAAAGAAATTGTGAGGTTTCTTTTCAGAAAAAACTGATAATGATTTCAAAAATAGATAACTTACCCCTTGTGCATGAAGGTATTCAACAGTTTTTGTAATTGTCAATAACACAGCACTGGCTTCTCTTTCAGAAAAAAATTTTTGCCTTAGGATTTTGTCCAGCAGTTCTCCACCTTTCATGAGTTCTGTTACCACAAATACATATTTTCCATCGTCATATACCTGAAAATAACATTAAATATCCAATCATATAATGTACCTAAAAGTGACATACAAAATGATTTCACAAAAGAAATGGACCTACTAGATCAATCTTAAAATACTGGTTATCACCTGAAATGTGATATCTGAAGAACCCAGAAAATATCACAAGATAAAGGATAACTCAGTTAAAAAATCACTGCAACTTAAATAAGATTTAAAAAAACCCTAAAATTGCATAACAATCACAGAAAGGAAGAGAAAAATAAATAACAGAGTTTAATGTTTTAATTGTCAATGTGAAAAGTTATTTTAATTGATGTCTTCCAAAATGATAGCTGAGTGGAAAAAGAATCTCACACTATCTAATGAATGAAAAGTAAAAAAGCTTTGAAATTTACATTTATGACTATAATATATCTTCCTTAATTCATTAATTTATTTTAAAACCATGTATTGTTTTAATTTTTCAGGAATTAAAATTCTGTATCTTTAGTATCATTTCTGCCAAGAAAGGTTTCAATCCATGTCCGAAAGTGTACTGTCTCTTTGTATATACGTAGAATGCAACAAAATATAAACATTTAGTTTTTAAAGCCTATGGCAGCAAGTACTGAAAAATTGGTTGGAATATAAAGAACAGGTAACTATTCTTTACTACCTGTATTTTTGGGGGTGTTTTTCTTTTCTTGTTGTTGCAGCTCCATAAACTTTTGTTTATCCTTTGTACAAGTTTATACATCCTATTCCTGGGGAATTCTGGGTAGCAGCACGTATATGCTTGCCAAACCTACAAGTCTATCAATGCCACTACTCACTACCTCAGGTCTTTAGAAAGCCATCCTCAATGATTTTATCATAAATCTATCAATATTCTAAGAACATGTTTCTACACCGAAGGCTGTGAGCCTATTTTACTAAGATCTATCATTTCTCTGATCTGTGCTTCTGTCAACCAAGGAAGAAGTCTACCTCTTTCAACCTAAATAAACAGCCTGCCAAATATTTGGGGTTAAAAAGATTTACAATTCACAGCTCCAGAGAAAACCCAGGTTATATGCATTACAAATGCTGGACAAAATTAAATAAGTTTTCTAACCTAATAGCTAATAGAAGGAAAATAACACATTGATGTTAATGACTTAATGGATTATATTATCTACTTACATCTTTCAGAGTAATAATATTTGGGTGCTGTCCATATCGTAGCAATATTTCTATTTCTTCTGTAGGGTCTCTCTTACTCTTGTCTATAATCTAGAGGAACAAATATATATAAATGAATAATTTTATATAATACTAACAACTAATTAAATTATTTTTTTATAACAACAACCAGCTCAAAACAGTATTTTCCTCTTGTTTAAAGAGAAAGTTAGGTTGCTGTACTAGTCAAGGCACTGAGCTAAAAATCAGGGGACTATCAAACCTGACTTGACTCCATACATAGTTGGCTGTGCCTACTTTCTCTTGCAGTTTTGCCAGAGTGTTGGGAAAGGGGTGGTGAATTCCTAAGGGTGGAGGGAGACTGTGGAATGCAAGTGAACCATCTGTTGCCAGGGAGATGTTATCTACAAGGCCAAGTGATGAAGAATGTTCTGACCAAAGCAGACAGCTTTTCCCAAAGCAACAGAATTGAATTCAATTGGTGAACTATGAATTGTGGTGGCTCAGAGAGGGAAAAGAGAGTTACTTATGTGGCTTTTTGTGGGAAAAATCCCACTTTGCTTCTGTCATGGCTGGATGGATTTTTCATAAAGCTACATTTTTGGTTAATCTAAAGAGCTGAAAGTTTCTTTTGTTGAGTGTGACAAATGGGAGTCAGTTCTCACAGTAATGTCTACCTGGATCCCACCAGGAGGCCAAAGACCCGAGATGTCGGCAAGGAATCGGAGGAGAGGAATAAGTCAGAGGAGCCCCTGCCTAAAGAGGCCTGAGGGTATTGCAAACTGGGGCAGGGGTGCAGCCAGCACATCCTAAATTCACGGCTGAAAAGCCAGAGGTGTACTTGGTGAGCTTAAGAGAATGTCTATGGGATGCCCTGTACCAGGGACCAAAGACTGGCTGGGTGGAGAATGTGGGAAAGATGACAGAAACCAAGCCCTCTAATCCCCCAGGAGTTAGCGTGACCCAAGGGAGCTAATGGAAGGCGAGGTGCCTGTTGAGTGGACCGAGCCGATCGAGTGGAAGCCCCTTGCTGTCACCCGCAGCCCATCAATGGAGCAGCGCTGGGAGAGAGGTTTGGAGGCTTGGAGATCAAGGGAGTGTTGTCACCGGGAGTCAAGGCAACTGTGGCCAGGACAGGGGCAGTGAAGTCTCTAACTGCCCAGTCCCCTCCCGCAGCCATTGGTATCAGTACCTTCCAGGGTGACTGGATACCCCTTGGAAGGAGAAGCTGATGCCACCATCCTTCCCCCTGCATTTAACTTTAACTTTAATTTCATTTCTATACCCCCCTATCTCCTGACATGGGACTCAGGGCGGTGCACAGGAGCTAGAAAATGTAAAGTTACAAACAATCAAATAGTTAAAATTAAGATTAAATACGATTTGGCCCGTGCTAAAAACGTTAATTAAAACCCACTTAAAATAGTAATACCTTTACCAGCTATGCCAGGCTGGCCAAACGAAAGAAGTAAGTTTTTAATGTCCGACGGAAGAGGCAAAGGTCTGTGATTGTGTGGAGATCTGGGGGGAGGTCGTTCCAGAGGGCAGGGCCTGCCACAGAGAAGGCTCTTCCCCTGGGAGTCGCCGGTTGGCATTGTCCGGCGGACGGCACCCAAAGGAGGCCCTCCCTGTAGGAGCGGACAGGTCGAGTGGAGGTATGTGGTAGTAGACGGTCCTGTAAGTAGCCAGGTCCGCTGCCATGGAGCGCTTTAAAGATGGTCACTAAGACCTTGAAACGCACCCGGAAGGCCACAGGCAGCCAGTGCAGCTCACGCAGGAGAGGTGTTATATGGGAGTATTTTGAGGCTCCCAAAATCCCCCGCGTGGCCGCATTTTGCACTAACTGGAGCCTCCGGGTGCATCTCAAAGGGAGCCCCATGTAGAGAGCATTACAGTAGTCCAGGTGGGAGATGACGAGAGCTTGAGTGACTGTGTGTAGGGCGTCACGATCCAGAAAGGGGCGCAGTTGGCGTATCAGGTAAACCTGATAGAAGGCCCCCCTGGCTACGGCTGTCAGATGGTCATCTGTCCAGGAGGACACCCAAGTTGCGGGCCCTTTCTGCGGGGGCTAGTAACTCACCCCCGATTGCCAGAGATGGGACTAACTGGCTATGTCGTGGCACCGGAAATCACAGCCACTCGGTCTTGGACGGGTTGAGTCGGAGCCCGTTCCTCCCCATCCAGACTCGCCCGGCTTCCAAACACCGGGACATCACGTCGGCGGCATCGTTGGGGTGGTTAGGGGTAGAGATGTACAGCTGGGTGTCATCAGCATACAGATGGAACTCTACCCCAAAACCATGGATGATTTCACCCAGCGGCTTCATGTAGATATTGAACAGGAGGTGCGAGAGGACCGACCCCTGAGGCACCCCACATATAAGGGGCCTCAACGTTGACCTCTGCCCCCCTGCAAACACGAATTGCGACCGGTCGGAAAGGTAGGAGGAGAACCACCACAGAACGGTGCCTCCCAACCCCAACCCCCCCAGCTGGTGCAATAGGATACCATGGTCGATGGTATCGAAAGCCGCTGAGAGGTCTAACAGGACCAGGATAGAGGAACAACCTCTATCCCGAGCCCTCCAGAGATCATCTACCAACACAACCAATGCCGTCTCCGTGCTGTACCCAGGTCGGAAGCCGGACTGGCACGAGTCTAGATAGGCAGTTTCCTCCAGGTGCTGGGAGAACTGTCGTGCCACCACACTCTCCAAAAAGCGAAGGTTGGAGACCGGACGATAGTTGGATAAAACAGCTGGGTCGAGGGATGGCTTCTTGAGGAGGGGCCTCACCACCGCCTCTTTCAGGATGGTTGGCAAGGACCCCTCACTCAAGGAAGCGTTGACAATCCCCTGGAGCCAGCCTCGTGTAACCTCCCGGGAGGCCAGTACAAGCCAGGGGGGACACGGGTCCAATAAACAAATGGTGGCATTCAGCTGCCCCAGTATCCTGTCCATGCCATCAGGGGTCACAGGATCAAACTCAGCCCAAATAACGGTCTCAAGACCTGTCTCTGTCATCCCGCCGGGACTAACCCAGCTGGAGGCTAATTCGCCCCGGATCTGAGCGATTTTATCCTGCAGATAACATCTGAATTCCTCTGCACGACCCTGTAAAAGAGCTTCCCGCGGCCTCTGTTGAAGGAGGGAGCGGGTCACGCTAAACAGGGCGGCAGGGCGGTTATCTGCGGATGCGATGAGAGCAGCGAGATGATCCCGTTTCGCTGTTCTCATCGCCACAAGATAGGTCCGCAAATGCGGCCTAACCCGTGTCCGGTCAGATTCGGTGTGAGTGGACCTCCAAATGCTCTCTAGGTGTCTCTTCCGGCGTTTCATTTCCCTCAGCTCCTCGGAAAACCAAGGAGCCAAGGTAGATCGACGCCGAGTGAGAGGCCGCAATGGCACGACTCGGTCCAGGGCCCCCGTGGCCGCACTATTCCATGCAGTCACTAGGTCCTCAGTCGAGTCGAGGGCCAGGGATTCAGGTATTGGCCCAAGCTCCATCTGTAACCTCTCTGGGTCCATCAGGCGCCTGGGCCGGAACCATCTTGGCACATCTGGTTCCGCCTCCCCGTGGTGGGGTGTAGCATGGCAGCAAGTGGCCCCAGTGGCTCAAGCGGGGGTCGAGGCCCCTCCACCTCCCCTCCAGACAAAGCAGTGTTCCTATTGCCTGGTACATCATGGTAAGAAATGAGCAACACCCCCCCCCCCACTGTTTGGTTTGATGGGGACTGGAGTAAACTGGCTTACTACTTAGCACAGACTCAGCACTACATGGAGCACTATAGGGGAATGCACCCAGACGATGATCCTGGGTTCATACAGTGGCTGGTGTCCCTGCATGATGCTGGGCTATGAGAGCTGGGCAAAGTAAAGATTGACCTGATGGAGTTCCAGGACCACATAAGGGAAGGAAACTCGCCCTGCAGAATGCCCGAGAGATGTCCAGGCCCAAGGGCTATGATGGCGAACCTATGGCACGCTTGGTGGCATACAGAGCCCTCTCTGCTGGCACACCCATTATTGTCCTAAGTCAGATCTCTGTGGCGTTTATTTAGTGAGCTTCTGTTTCCCTACAAATGGGCATTGATTCTTACCTGATACGCTCATTTCTCTTGGAGTGGGGACAGTGGTCAGCATTGGGTATGCTCTATTGAGTAACAATTGGATTGAGTCTACACTTGTGAAAGTCATTGGCCCTTGCTGGCTCCTCCCAGTTTAGATGAAAGAAAAACTGTAGACTCAAGTGAGAATTGGTAAAATAAGAAATAATCCAGGCAACGAGCCTAACTTCCAGCAACAGGAACCCGCCGATCCAAAACAGTGAAACATTCAACCAGAAAAACAGAGAAAAACAGCCTCAGGGTGGGGCTGACCGCTGTCTCAACTCCAGGAGAAAATGAGCGTATCAGGTAAGAACCAATGTCCATTTTCCTCCAATTCTGGAGACAGCGGTCAGCATTGGGACATACCAAAGTATGGGCTGTCCACTCAGGAGGACTGTTTGTTAAGGGGCCACCACTTCTTGTAGCACCCTCTAGCCAAAGGCTGCATTAGCCGATGCTTACTTGTCCAACTTGTAGTGCCGTATGAAAACTGTGGGAGAAGCCCAAGTGGAAGCCTGACAAATCTCTAGCGTGGCTTGAGTAGACAGGCCGCCGTAGTTGCAGTTCTTCGTGTAGAGTGGGCCATTATATTCAGAGGGACCTGCAAGGACTGAACCTCAAAAGACAGTTTAATACAGGCCCTGATCCACCATCCCGGACTCGACGAAGAGGCCTTGTTGCCCAAAGATGAATTACAAAAAGACACAAAGAGAGCTTCCGAGTGACAAAAGGAAGAGGTGCGGTTGACATAGATTTTGAGAGCTCTATGAACGGTCCAGCGTGTGCCACTTATGTTCCCTCTCGTGACGAGGAGAAGGACAGAAACCTGGCAGGGTCAATTCCTGTTCCCTGTGGAATTGATATTTGGGACAAACGTAGGATCCAGTCGCAAGAAGACCTGGACCGGATGAAACACGCAGAGAACATGTCGAACTGAAAGAGTGCCCAAATCAGAAATGGGTCTAGCAGAAGTAATTGCAACCAAAAACAGCATTTTAAAGGATAACAGTTTCAAAGATGTGGACCTCAGTTGTTCAAAAGGTGAGGAAGTGAGGGCTTCCATGACCCGAGGCAAATCCCAAGTAGGGTAACGATGTAAGACAGGAGGCGGGAGATTTAAGAGCTTCATGGGAGAAACCTCCGGATCAGTGCATGGGAAGGGAGATATTTGGAAGACACCCGATCCAAGAGCGATGCCAAGGCTGCTACCTGCCTGCGCAATGTATTAGGGGTAAGGCCCTGATCTAATCCCTTCTGAAGGAAGTCCAACACTTGTGGAGTGGAAGCTGCAGTTGGTTAAAGGTCCTGTCGGAACACCAGAGAGCAAAGGCCCTTCACGTGGCATCGTAAATGCGGTTGGTAGAAGCCCTGTGGGATGCTTGAATAGTGGCAATGAAGTTGAAGGAGATATTATCTGCAGTCAAGGCTTGCCGCTCAATCGCCATGTGGTTTGTTGCAGCCACTGGGGGTCGGGATGGCAGACTGATCCCTTGTGTAGGGACATGAGGGATTGTGGAATGAACCATGGAGCGGCGATTGACAGAATCACTAGATCGGCATACCAAGGTCGATGTGGCCAATTGGGAGCCAGCAGGAGGAGATCTGCCTCCTGCTCCAGCATCTTCCGGATCACCCTCTGGATGGGAGGTAGGGGCAGAAATGCGTACAGAAGGCCCGAGGGCCATTGGGACCTGAGGGCATCCACTCCTTCTGCCCTGGGATCTGCAAATCGGGAGTAATACCTGGATACCTGGTTGTTGCCCGCTGCCACAAACAGGTCCAGGACCGGTAGTCCGAAGCAAATTGTCAATCGATGGAAGAGGTTTGAATGGATGCTCCATTTTGCTTGATCCAATCTTGTCTGGCTTAGCCAGACAATGCTTGGACGTTGGAGACCCCTGAGATGTGCTCTGCTCTGAGAGTTGATAGGTGAGATTCCGCCCACCGGCATAATAGATTGGATTCCTGCATCAGGGGCCAGGAACGTGTGTTAGGGATAAAAAACACCCCGTTGGAAAATAAAGGTGGAATAGTGCAATATACCGGACAGCAAGAGATACGTTGCTTTTAGCACACAGTAACTATCAAACACTGATAGTAGAAAAAATAGTCTTTACTTTTGTAGTAACTAAAATACTTCTTCCAAACAGTGATACTAACTCCTCCAACAATAATCAGTCCTTCACCAAAAAACAGTTATCTCGGGATGCTGACCTTGTAAGGGGAGCAACTTCTGTCGGTTTTTTGATGGGGGAGTAAGAACCGGTGCAGGAGCCTGCTGTGTAATCTGGTCCACGGAACCACTCCGAAGCAAGATATCATCTTGCCCACAAGTTGAGAGAGAAGGAGGAGGGATGCCCTGTAGGATCCTTCTGTAGGACGCTCCTGACGAGGTCCTTCAGACTGTGGATGCGGTCTGCAGAGAGATAAACCCTCTGCCACAGTATCTATGATGACCTCGAGGTGAATAACGCAAGTCCTGTGTAAGAGGTGACTCTTTTTAGAGGTTCACCCAAAACCCGTGTTCCCGCAGAGTGTGAATGGTAAATGCTAGGTCCCTCTCCGCCTGGGATGGGCATCTGGACAACAGGAGAATGTCGTCCAGGTAGCAGAGAATTTGAATAGGGGATGATCTGATGTGGGCAGCCAACGCTGCCAGGACCTTTGTGAATATCCTGGGAGCTGAGGACAGTCCGAATGGAAGGGCCCTGTACTGGAAGTGCCTGCCCCCATAAGAGAAACGGAGAAATCTTTGATGGTCTACGAAGATGGGGATGTGAAGATAAGCCTCTGTGAGGATTGACCCCTTGCAGAATAGTTTTCAGAGACTGCATCTTGAATCACCAGTAAACAATGTGGTGGTTCAACAATTTTAGGTCCCAAATTGCCCTCCAGCCCCCAGAAGCCTTTGGTACCACGAAGAGGCGGGAATAAAAGTCCTGCCCTTTCTGATGAGGAGGGACCGGTTGGATGGCCTGGATTGCCAGCAGATATTGAATAGCCTGTTCCATCAGCATCCCCTTGTGAGAATAACGAGAGACTGGGCATAGTACATAGTCCATTCCTGGGGAATGGAGAGGAATTCCAATGTGAGACCGAATCTGATTGTCTTTAGCACTCAATTGTCGGTTGTGGTCTCCGCTCAGCGGTGGGCAAAGAACGAGAGATGGCCCCTAATGGGGAGAGAGTCCAAATAGTCACTTCTGCCAAGAAAATTGGTGGTGACCTCCCACCCCCAGTAGGACTTTTTAGAGGAGAAATGCTGGGTGTGTCTGTTCGACCTGTCCTGCTGAGATCCCTGTCTGGGAGTGAAAGATTGTCACTGTGGATGGGAGAAGGAAGATCCCCTGTCCGCTGGATGAAAGGGCGACCTTCTGTAGAAGTTAGAAGTGCGACTATCCTGTTTCTTGTAGATGGATGAGAGGACCTTGTGTTTGTCCTTGGATTCCGTAAGGTAGGGATCCAATGGCGAACCAAACAACTGAGTACTACTAAAGGGAAAGGCCGCAAGGCGCCACTTGGTACAGATGTCCGCCTGTTGTGCCCAGAGTCAGAGGAGGTGCCTGGCTGTGACTGAGAAGGCCATAGCTTTAGAAGAGAACCTAGCAGCATTCAGGGAAGAATCAGGTGCATACTCAATGGCAGCCCTAATTTTGTTGAGATCCCTATGTGATCTAGTGTTGGTAGGGACAATGCGGTCCTGCAATTGTGCAATCCAAACTAGAGCAACCCTAGAAAAAAAGGAGGTGGCCATTGAGGCCCAAAGGGCCCAAGCTCCAGCCTGATAAGTTTTCACCAAGGTTTGATCTGACCTTTTCTCCTCAGGCTTGAGGACTTCCTCAGGGACTTCAGAGACCACAGTAGGAGAGGACAGAGCTGCAACTGGTGCATCCACAGGTGGAGTCTCGAGAAACTTGGTGGGATCAGGAGAGACGTTGTAGAGGCATTCGTCCAGAGCGGTAGGTTGAAGATCTGATCCGGGGGAGTCCCACAGTTTCTGGATCATGTTCATGAAGATCTTAGGCGACGGAATAACCACTTTTTCCACCGTAGGTTCTGTGAATGGAGTGCTGGGATGATCAGTAGGAGCTGGTTCCACTGCTGGAACCTGTTTGGAACCTTTATTGCCTTTAGTAGAAGGGACGTGAAACATTCAGTTTTCAATAATCCGGCAAACGCAGGGATTATTGCAGGGATTATCGCATGTCATCATCCGAAAGGTCAGAATCTCTCATATTATCTTGATCCCCCAAAAGAGAAGATTGTTTTGCTGAAGCAGAGGGAGGATCCTGGAATAGACCTCTAGGTGACTTGCATTTTCTTTTATGAGCGGAGACTGAAGGTGAACATTGTTGAAGCCCCGCTGCTATGCCTTGCTTAATGGCTTCAGAAATAATAGCAGCCATATCTGTAGTAGAGGAAATGGAAGCTTGAGGCCCAGCAGAGGTCTGAGCAGAAAGGTGGCCTGCTTGTTCAAAGGAGTGATCCCTGTTCAAGGGAAGATCAAAAAATTTCCTCTGGGTTCTGGGTCCAGGGAAGAAGAGGAAAATGATGTCCATTCCCCTTCATAGACCTCCTCCTGGTGGTAATGCCCCGTGGGAGTTAGAATAGGAGGGCCTGGTGAAGCAGCCCTTTCCTCTACAATGGGGAGGGGGGGAGGCAGGGGCTTGGGCTAGTTGGACTTCCTCCACAGCACCCTGAGGTACAGGTTCTGATGTTTTCCCTTGGTTTTTTGGTGCCTTAGCAGAGGATTTAGATGCCTTCTTCCCTGCCTCTGGTGCCTCCTTAGCAGGCTGTTTACGGCCGCCCTTCACCCCTGATGACCCTGAGTCTTCAGAGTCCCTTAGCTGGGGCTTCCCCTGCTCTGCCATGCCTGCCTGCAGTTTAATCCCCCAAGGGAAGAAAAGGAACAGTCTCATCCAGGTCTAGGAGGGTCCAGCAGGATCCAGGCAGGCCGATGGAACTTTTCGACTGCTTTTACTTAGCCTTGCTGGGCCATCTGTAGCTGTCCAGCACTCAATATCTGAAAGGAACCTTCCCTGCTGGAGAGCTGAGTTCCAGCCATCTGGGAGCAACCTGAAGGTCTCCTGCTGTGCTAATTTCTCCTCCAAACAGCCTCTGAGCTGTTTGGAGGAGCAATTCATAGCTCGTGAGCTGTGAGTCAGCACTAGACTGACCTGCGCTGCTTCGTGTCTGGAGCGAACCTGTGGTCACGAGGAATCTAAAGAAAGCTGAAGCACTTTTAAATCTTCCACCCAGTGGGGCTGGAGGCAAAAAAGGAAAGAAAAACTCCAAATCCAAATAAAAGTTTAGAAAAATTTAGAGAAATAGCCAATTAATAGAATTGAGACCAAATTTATATAAAATCTGGAAGAGAGACAAATTCACACTGCTTATCCAGGTTTGGATTGAATCTAAACGGGAGGAGGCAGCAAGGGCCGAAGACTTCACAAGTGTAGACTCAATCCAATTTGTTACTGGATAGAGCATACCCAATGCTGACCGCTGTCTGCACGATTGGAGGAAAATGACGAAACAGAAGCTCACAAAAGAAAAAGATCTTACCTCTTGCTCTGCTGCTGGTGTTGGGATGCCCTGCCACCTGCTGGACAGCTGATCTTCTGGTCTCTGCTGCACATGCACGCATGTCCATGGATTTGCAGGCATGCATATGCACATGCATGTCCGTGCATACATATGCCCGTGCATGTGCACAGTTTGGGCACTTGGTTTCTAAAAGGTTTGCCATCACTGCTCTACTATCTGCCAGGGGGGAAAAACTTCCTTGCAGATGCCCTCTCCCACATACCATAGTACAATAGCACCCGAGAGCATCCAAGAAGCATGCAGCACTGGCTCTCACCCAACAACAAGTGACACCCCAGCTGGAGCCAGCCCAACACCCATAAACGATGCCCTAATAAGAGATGAGTGGTTCCATCAGCATAAAGATGACCTATCTGTGAGGGAGGGGCTGGAGTGGAAGGGCAACAAAATATATGTCCCAGCCAGTTGACTAGGATTTTACAGAGGAATCATGAAGCAAGGGCCAGCAGGACATTTTGGGTTGGCATCTAATAAAGAAACAATTCTGGTGGCCAAAGGTGACAAAGGACATAAAAGCAGTCAGCTCTGGATTTTTCTTGTGAAACCCCACATAGATAATTCCCCTCTTCCTCTCCAGGCCACCCACAATTCATAGTTCAGCAGTTGAGTTCAGGTCTTTTGCTTTAGGAACAGCTGTCTGCTTTGGTCAAAACATGCTTTATCATTTGGCATTGCACATAATGTCTCCTTGGTAACAAGACAGTTCACTTGCATTCCACAGTCTCCCTCCACTCTTAGGAATTCACCATCACCCTCTCATCGCAGGAATGCCCAGGAAGCCCCTCCCCCATAGTTACTGGAGCCAATCACCAACCTGATGAACTCCTGGGAGGAAATCTCCATGGACTTTATTGTGAACTTGCCAGAGAGTGTGGGGAACACGGTAATTTGGAACATTATGGACTTATTCTCCAAGCTGGCATATTTCATGGCATGCCCAAAGATTCCATCCACCTGAACCCTGGCAAAGCTATTCATACAACATATCTACCGACTGCATTGAGTCCCAAAGCACATCATCTCAGACCGTGGGGTGCAATTCACCACAAAAGTTTGCCAGGAATTCCTTAAGCTGATTGGCTCCTCATAGGGCTTTAGCTCTGCCTATCATCCCAATACCAATGAAGCCTATGAATGAACCAATTCAGTATTAGAGCAGCATCTGAGGTGATATGTCAATTACCAACAGACCAATTGGGCCAAACTCCTGTCTTTTACAGAAGTGGCATATAATAACTCCGCGCACTGTAGTACAGGATTTACCCCTTTCAGGATTGTTAGTAGTGTGGAGTTTGTACCAATGCCAGAGATCCCTCAGGAACAGCTGTCCTTAGTGTCATTGGTTGAGTGGATAGAAACTTTAAAGGAATGGGGACTAGTGTGCAGAGCACTTCAGAAAGCTAGGGAAACACAAAAGAATCAAGTAGACAAAACAAAAAAGTGGATCACAGGGGGAATTCAAGGTGGAAGATAAAGTGTACTCGTCTACAGAATTTGTCCACCTGAGGGAGCCCTGTAAAAAGCTGGATCCAAAGTATGTAGGACATTTCCTAATTATCCAGATGGTAAATCCAGTTACTATAGAATTGCAGCTGCCAAAAAGTCTTGGGCAAGTCTGCATTTGCACTACAACCTGCTGAAACCTTTCTGCAGCTCGAGATAAAGATCTGTTGCGCAAGCACCTCCTCCTCCTCCTATTCTGATCAAAGAAGAGAAACACTATGAAATTAAGGAGATCCTGGAACCATAGAAGGAAACTGCAGTATTTAATATTATGGAGAGGCTACCCTCTAGCCAATGCAGAATGGGTGGCAATGAAGATGTGAAGGCAGCTAGGGTAGCGTGTAAATTTCATGCTGAAAATCCAGGCCGACCCAAGTAAGGGTGGTCTTGGAAGTGGACAATAATGTCTACTGTTGTGTGAACTGTTATGTTTTATTTTCCGGGGCTATCATTCTTCTGGAGGGTAGGCATGTCAAACCTGACTTATCTCTATACTTGCCTGTACCTGCTTTCTCTCACAGTTTTTCCAAACAGTGACGAGAGGATGGTGGTGAATTCCTAAGGATGGACGGACCCTTCCCCTCTCACGACCCCCTAGACAGCTGTGGCGGGGCCAGGAGGGCACACATAAGCAGAGAGACCCTCCTCAAGTGAGCAGCCTGGCTCAGCCAAAGCACAGCAAAGGTGTGCGGGGTGTGCGGGTTGATTGGCTGATGGGCTTCAGTGAGGGCGCTCTGGCTTTCTCCAAGCCTGACCCCCTGGGTGAGCATGTGAGTTTTGGCAGGGCCAGCCTCCTTTTCCCCACTGCAAGTTTTAAACTGCGGCTGGGCGCTGCCAGCCCATCCCCTTTTCTGTCAGACCCTCCTCCTAGATCCAATTCCCACCCCACCAACCCTTGTGTTTGTGAGGCTGGCATCGGTCGTGGCCAGGTCGGACCAATGTCTCCGGGTGGAGAGCAGGTTGTGTGTCTCCCCAAGAAACCGAGGCATGTCCAACAACAACAAGGGCTAGAAGAAGCACTAGCATAAGATGAGGCGACGGAGAATCAGCCCCTGCCACTTCTCCATCCCCTGCCATCGCCCTTACCTTCTCAGGCCTGGTGAGGAGTGACTCGGAAGGGAGGGCGAGGGGTGAGGCCAAACAGTGAGATCACTCGACAGGGAGCCACAGCAGAGGGCTCAAAGAGCTGCATGCATGGGTTGCCGATACCCAGTTTAGCAATAGCAATAGCTTTTAGACTTATATAGTGCTTTACAGCCCTCTCTAAGCAGTTTACAGAGTCAGTATATTGCCCCCAATAATTTGGGTCCTCATTTTACCCACCTCGGAAGGATGGAAGGCTGAGTCAACCTTGAGCCTGGTGAGATTCAAGCTGCCAAATTGCAGGCAGTCGGCAGTCAGCAGAAGTAACCTGCAGTACTGCACTTTAACCACTGCTCTACCGTGGCTCAGTGCCAGGAGTGACTTGAAGACACAGACAGACAGACAGACAAACAGATTAAAGAACTTCATTTCATTCCTATAGATATTTACTTCTGACTTTCAAAATCTTTCACCTACTGAAGTTCGTAAGCTCCTAACATTTTTCTTAGAGTCAGAACTTCAAATACACTTTCAGCCTCCATAAGTCAACCTGTAGCTATCCAAACAGTAACACAACTAATAGCTATATTTCTGATACAGTTGAGCAGTGATTACCTTTACAGCATATTCCATATTTGTGGTTTTATGTATACATCTCTTGCAAATGGAATAGGATCCAACTCCTATATCTTGTTTGACTTCATATCCGTCAGCAAACTGAATGCTGTTCCTGTGCAACTGCTACCAAAATAACATAATTAATAAATAGTTCTCTTAGCTATTTGTATTAAAATATCTTAAATGTGCAGTATATTCACAGGTAAATTTGTATTAAATTTAAAATAAAACGAATCTACTTTTTATTTTGTTGCCAGAACACTTATGTTCCCATACTAAATAATGTATAAATACACCAAGGGAGTTAAATGATAATTTTATAAATGTTAAATGTTAAAGTATTTTATCTTAACCATAACAAAAAGTGGCTATAAGTTTTAATGAAAAAATAGCAAGGCAAAACATATGCCTATGATGAACATTTATAAATTGTTTAAATAAATTAAAATAAAATGTATGCACAGAGTAAAAAAAAGTTATAAATAGGCAATTCTTTGTTTATTTTGCAAGAGAATGACTTAAATGCTAAAAACAATTCCCCATTAGTCACTTAGGAGCAACTTCATAGTATCCCTTAACAATTGTAGAAATGATGCAAAGCATCACGTCACTGCTATTATTTAAGCATAAGAATGGTTAGATAACTCTAAAAGATGCTAAAAGTCATTAAGTACGTAGCAATATTTAGGACTTTTATATTCTTTAGCACTTCAGATTTTGTAAACTGTAATCACTAAAAAACCTGTATCTACAAGTACTGTATCAAATTAGATTGCTACATAGTTTATACTGTTCAAGTCAACTGTATAAGTAATTCTTCCAAAGCAAATTTTACAAAACATCTTTCTATGAGCATTTTTACACGTAGCCATTTGCATTCAAAATTATGTAAATGATGTTTCTTCTTTGAATGTTGGCTTAGATAACAGTCAATCTAAAAATTCTTCATTAAGAACATTCACCTGAACTATTGAATGCCCACCAGATGTCTGCATAGCTTGATTTTCATCATCTGGTGCAATAGCTACAAAACTGAAACCCCGGAAAAGCTGGTGGGCATTAGCACTTGGTGGAATACCAGGTGAATCTGCAAATAATACATTGATAAGTATGTTTAATAAATTTGTAAATATTTAAGAAAGTTCATAATAAAAAATAAGCTATAACAGCAATAGAAATGTAATAAATTAACTAAATTGCAATACATTTTAAACATTAAAATTTTAGTTGGCTGATAAGTCAGATATCTGACAGAATATGTTTTTCTGAAAGGCTAATAGCAAGAGAGAGAGAGAGAGAGAGAGAGATGAGACTTCCAAGAAAATAAATTCCAAAATCTGGGCAAATTGTAGTGTACAAAGGATAGCTTAATGACTCATGATACATTTAAGTTAAACTACAAGGAGGCTATCCCATATTTAATGCAAAATCATAGAAGGGATTTCTTTCAATATACAAGGACTGCATATTGATAGTATGAACACTATGGCAAAGGTTTTTTAAATAAAATTTAATATATACGTGCCAGAGAAAAAATAAAATAATATATATACTAAAACTTCCTTGATATAGGTTGACTCAGCCTTCCATCCTTCCGAGGTGGGTAAAATGAGGAGCCAAATTATTGGGGGCAATATGCTGACTCTGTAAACCGCTTAGAGAGGGCTGTAAAGCACTGTAAAGTGGTATATACCATATTTTTCAGAGTATAAGAAGCTCTGAAGATGCACCTAGCTTTTGGGGAGGAAAACAAAAAAACCAAATCTGCCTCCCAGCAATTTGCCTCCTTGCAGCAAACAGCTTGTTTCAGTTTCAGTTTAGCCTGAATAGCATGAGAAAAAAAAATCTGCCTCGGCCTCCCAGCAATTTGCCTCCTTGCAGCAAACAGTGTGTTTCAGTTTCAATTTCAGCATAAGCAGCTGATTGTTGGTTGGGTCGGCCTCCCGACCTATTTCAGGCTGCAGGAATTGCCATTGCCTATTACCGCCTCTGCACTCCCCATTATTGGCCTCCACGTGTCCCATTTTCTGCCAATTCTGATCCCCGTCAGCTGGAACAGGTGGAAAATGGGGTGCATAGAGGTCGAAAACAGGTTGTGCAGAGGCAGCAATAGGCTATGGCAATCCCTGCAGCCTGAAACAGCTGATGGTCTGGAGGCCACAATCAGCTGTTGTGCTAATCAATCTGTGCTGAAGCTGAAACTGAAACAGGCTGTTTGTGGCAAGGAGGCAAATTGCTGGGAGGCAGAGGCCAAAGGGTAGGGCCAGCATGTGGGTGGGACTACATTCGGTGTATAACACCCCCCCCCCCAAATGTTCAGCCTCTTTGGGAGAGAGGGGGTATCTTATACTCTGAAAAATACGGTAAGTGTAAGTGCTATTGCGATAGTATATATTTTACCTTTTGGCGTTTTTGCTGTAAATTCAGAATCAAAATAAAAAGTGTCCTCAGGTCTACCAGTTGCAGGTTTAAATGGTGGATTAATTTCTCTTCTGTACAATTTCTAAGACAAACAAAATTTTAATATATTACAAATATATATAGGTAGTTCTTGAGTTACGACTGTAATTAAGGCTGCATACAGCAAACCAATTATTCTTCATGGAGTGGATTTTGCTGGAAATAAACAATGGTTTCTGACAAAAATAGCTCGAATTGCACTTATGTGACCACAAATGATGCAAACAACTGTAAATGTGGGCTGGTTTCCAAACATTCAAAATATACGACTGTGTGTGTGTGTGGGGGGAACATGACATGAGAACTTCAGAATTAGCTTTTGGGGGGGGCATGTCCATTGTAACTTGGAACACTCAGTAAGCATGATATATTTCTTATAATAATTAATGCTTTTATTGATTTGTGTACTTACATTCCAGTCTATTGTGATGAAAAATGGATGCCTCTTAATTTCCTCAACTCCATCGGGACCTGCTCCTATTAGAGGTTATTAACAAAAACAATACCAAAAACTTCTTAGATGATTATTTGATTTATTGTTGAAATCTTAATTAGATGACTTTAATATTCTACCTAATCTATTTGCAGGATTTCTTTTGAAAAGCATTCGAAGAAGACTTTGAGCTTCTGAACTTAAAAACTGGGGCATTCCAAGTTTGGCTCTGTAAAAGAAAATAAATTAATAGTTTACAAACATAAATGATATTAATCTATGTTCATGGATTTTAGTTTATTACTGTAGGATACTGTATTTTAACTATAGGTTAAATAATTGGTATTAATAGTCACTTTCTACCACCAACTGGAATGATTTTTCACTATTATGCTGCCTGATATCATATGCGCTTCAAGTCAGATGGGTATGGTTCAAACAGCTTCCATGCAGACTGAGACAGGGGAAAAAGAGGCTGAAGAATGAAAAGTAGACCATGCCAAAAAAAAACTGTTCTTATGATATTAGATGCTGTCTATTGTTTGGAAATAAACTGTTAAAAGTCTCGTGTTATGTCATAAAATGGCAGCATTAATCATTTTTTATTTTAATCAATTTATTTGGCTGCCAATCTTGTAAACATGACTAAGCAACATCATATAGAGCACAGAAAGGGAGTAAGAAATAGTAAGGTAAAGAAATTAAAGGCTTGAGAAAAAAAATGAGAAATACAGTTACATCAAGTTTGCAGTACATCACTTGCTATTTCAAGCTTTTCTATGCTTGTTTCTACATTCATAAACAATTGCATACATTTTTAGCAATGCTTTTGTTTTTTAAAAATAAACACTTATCATTTATTATTATTACTAAGTTTTGTATTCATTCAGCACCTGTTCATTCTTGACCCAGCCTCTTATTTTTCCAAATTCATCAAATATACTGTTTACATTGCATTTGACTTACTTTATGTTTCTCCTAATCTAACTCATAAAGTGAATCAGAAACACTCTTACATATACCATGTTTCCCCAAATATACAACTTACCCCGAAAATAAGCCCTAGTCTGATTTTTGGGGATTGTTGTAATATAAGCCCTAGTGAAGAGGAGATAGCTCTTCCCTTCCCTGGTCACCTCATGGAGGCTTGGCCCCTTATTCATGGCCCATGAATCAGATGAGCCAGCAAGGCCTGGGAGCTGGCTTTATTCTGTCTCTCTGCGGAGGCCTTCCAATGCAATGCTCTGCCGCAGCTTCAGAGCAAACCTCCACCTTCCCTGTGCAGGATTGAAAGGCTGAAGGCTTTGGAGGGAGCATTTTTGGGATGTGTGTCTGTGCAGAGCTCCCCAAGGATTGAACAATTGGCAGGGAAATGGGGGGGGGGTGTTTCCTGCTGATTGGAGCTAGGCGAACCCTCCAGCTTTGTAATCCTCTGCAGGGAAGGGGGAGGTATGCTCTAAAGCTGCAGCAGAGCATTGCACCAGGAGACCTCTGCAGGTAACATGAAATGTTAAATTTTAACAGCGTACTCACAGGAAAATTCCCCCTCATCACGGTTTGATTTACTTTCTGTGAATCTTTGTGTTGAAAAATGTCTGTGCTTTCTCAATCCCATCTTCCCCCTCCCCTCCTCTGGCTGTTCATTTCAGCTTTCGCAGACAACCATCCGCCAAGGTGAAGGATACCTCATGAGGTGTGATTGAATTCCAACCCCAACAGACTCAGTGGGCGCAAGCTACTCCAACCCAGAAAGGGGAACAGATGATTTGGGGGGGGGGCTTGTAGAAACTGACAGGCACACACCCAGTCGCTCATTCATCTCCCCACTCCCTTGCCGGCCAGGATCAGAAGGTCAGAATCGGTGAGCTGAACATGCCGCTCCCATCCAGAAGGAGAACACAAGAAATGGGCTCCCGGGGTGTGTGGCCAGCGTCTCTGCAACAGGATGTGTTCTCCGGGCTCTCGAAAGAACCGTAGGAATCCATGCTGTTTTGGAGGGATTCTTTAAGGACCATAGCTTTCTTGTAAGTGAAGAGAGGAGGCACAAGCAGGTGTGGTCAGGGAAATCTCAATTCCCCTAAAATGGCCACAATTGCCTTCAGACCCAAAACTGGGAAGGTAACCATTGTGAGCTGCCACAGCTGAGCGGCTGCAACAAAGCAAGAAGAATAGCATGGCGATTGTCTTGGTGAGATAACAAGATTGGCTTGAAGTACAATTTTCCTGTAATTAACCTCAGGTTGCAAACTTTTAAAAGAAAGAGTGGCAGGAGACAGGGGAGGAAGAGGGCGTTAGTAAGCTCCTCCACTCCCAAGCTAGCAGCAAACAAAAAAAGCCATTAATAACAAAGAACAAAAGGAATAATAGATGTTTAGAACTGCTTAAAGGTTAGAAAGCAAATTGGAATCTTTTGACTTTTATTCTGTGCTTTTGATTTTTTCAATAACTTTGCTTTTGAAGCCAGGACTTAAAGGGTGAATATTGTGAATTAATTGTCCACATTGCCATCTAGCGGTACTGGATGGGATTTTAAAAACAAGGAAATGCTGGCTGAATAAATGAAGCTCCTTAAGAAGGAACTGACCTTGAACTGTTGCTGACAATACAGACTGATGATAAAGTCCCTCTAAAAGAAAGAAAAAAAGACCAGCTGTGTAAACATTGTACTGTTCTCTCTTACTACATTATAAGGGCTGCTGCCTTTCTTACAGTGCATTTTTCTTCTCTATTGGAAGAAATTGGATAACCCAGAAAACCTATATTAAAGGTTCTCTTTTTGTTTGTTTGGCTATTTTTGGTCCTCTCTTGACTACCTTAATGTTTTTCCCTTTCTTTTTCTCCTTCTCTTTTTTTCTGGCCTTTTACAATAAAGTGTGGATTACTATTGTGGAATTAATTTTGTGGGTTTCTTTTTCTTTTTCGGTTTGTGCTTTTTCTTCAATCTTCTTCCTTCCTTCTTTCTTTCTTTCTTTCTTTCTTTCTTTCTTTCTTTTTCTTTCTTTCTTTCTTTCTTTCTTTCCTTCCTTCCTTCCTTCTTTCACTTCATGTTGGCATTATAAAGTGAATGGATTAAGCTAGCAAGAACCTAAAGACTGGGTCCAGGAGCAGGGATTGGTCTATTGGAGGCTGGAGCTTGGGCTGGAGTGAGTGACTCTAGGATTACTGTTAATTTGCTTTTTGGATTATAAAATTTAAATAGAATTCAAATATAATAATGTCAGAACCAAGTACCAAGATGAAGAAAATAACTTCATATATGTCATCTACAGCTACACTGCCCGGTTTGGTGACACAGAAAGCAACAAGTATGGCAATGTACCAAGATAAAGCCACCTTGGAATTAAAAAGTATGTTGCAAGCTATACATGAGCATCTCAAAGAGCAAATAAACAAAGTAGAAGAGAAAGTGGGCAAGGTGGAAGACGTCAAGGAAATGATGGGGAACAATGAGCAGATTGCAGAAGGTAGAAAAACAGGCAGAAATAACAGAGAAAAAAGTGGAGGAGATGGATCATAGACTGATGACAATTGATAAAAAGCAAGTCGGATCTAGCATTCAATGGGAGATGGACTGAGCTGAATGCTACCTAAGATTTCAGAACCTTGAAGAAGAGAAAGGAGAGAACTTAGCAGAGAAGGTCACAGAAATCTTCTCAGTGGCCACAGAAATGAGTAAGGAACAGATTTTAGGCGGAATGAACGAAACATTTAGAGTACATACAAGATTCGCAATTAGAAATAACTTGTCCAGATTTATCAAGAAAACCCTAAAAAATGAAATACTGCAAGCATCAAGAAGTACTACAATAAAATACAAGTCTAGAAAGATAGTAGTATTGAAGCAAGTTTCAAGGAAGGTCAGAGAAATAAGAAAGGAATACCACTTTCTGACTAAGAGTCTGATTAAAAAGGGGAGAATACTGATGGTGGAGATAATGATTAATTTGAGTAAGATATTATTAGTGGCAATATAAACCCCAAACGATAAAAATTTTTGGGAAATTACACAAAAAAATATAATACGAATATGAAGACATAGGTATACTGGGAGACTTTAATGCAATTGTAAATAATGGAACAGACCATAAATCCACAAAGATGAACAGGAAGCTAAGAAAAACCCTAACCATAACATTTTTCACGATAGCGGAAGAATTAAATCTGCAAGATGTTTGGAGAACAAGGCACCCGAAAGAAAGACAATCTACTCAAACAGACAGGCCGCTGTCAGAAATAGTGTAGGGTCTGCTTGGGCAGAGGGTTGGACTAGGTGACCTACAAGGTTCCTTCCAACTCTGTTAATCTGTATCTAAGAATCATGTTTCAAAGTCTAAGCTAATATTGTAAAATGATATAAAGTGTCATTTAAAAGGTAAAATTAGTATCAAAAAGAGGCAGGGAAATAGAAAAGCATATTATCCCGATCAAACCTCCAATAGACGTAAATATATGTAAAGATATGTAAATATTGAGAAATTAATTAAAGTTTAGAAAAGAATAGCCAAATTTCTCTTGATTTTAAAAGCTAGGAGGAAAGGACCTATATTTAAACTCTGGAGTGGAAATATATACTGTACAGAACCTGATTTCTCTTTTCTGCAGTTCTTCATATTCTGTCTGGGAGTTTCTACAATGTTCCTGAATATAGGGTTAGTATCTAACAAATTAAGAGTTGTTATTGTATATGGCATGAAGTATGAAAAGGAATATCTTATGAGCATAGTATGCACTATATCTTGCACATACCATGCAAGTACCGTGTTTCCCCAAAAATAAGACGCTGTCTTATTTTTTTTAAACAAAAAGGGCACCAGGTCTTATTTTCAGGGGGGTTGTTGTCCACTGACTCATCTCACTTGTGTGTGTCACCCCCGGTCTCCTTTTCGCTGTCAGAGCCTTCAGGAACTTCTTCTGAGGCTGGTAAGGCTTTCCTGAAGGCCTCTGCAGCCGATAACAGAGCTCTGGATCTGGAGCTCTGTTATAGGCTACAGAGGCCTTTAGGAAAGCCTTTCAGACCTTGTCGACTGCAGGATAAACGGGCCAGAAAGGCAGGTGTTGGGGTGCGTGAGGCCTGGCTGCAACTCTCCAAACGTAAATAAGTAGGGCAGCTCTATCCCCCATCGCCACCGGAGGTGGTATTCAGAAAGTTCTGACCAGTTCTGGAGAATCGGTAGTGGAAATTTTGAGTAGTTTGGAGAACCGGTAAATACCATCTCTGACTGACCTTGCCCCCATCTATTCTCTACCTCCCAAGTCCTAGCTGATCAGGAGGAATGGGGATTTTGTAGTAACCTTCCCCTGGAATGGGGTGAGAATGGAGATTTTACAGTATCCTTCCCCTGCCACGCACACCAAGCCATGCCCACAGAACTGGTAGTATTTTTTTTTTATCCCACCACTGATCCTCACTCTAGCTTAATTTTTACCTGTGCACCCTAGAGTGGGCGAGGTCTTAATTAGGGATTATTTTGGGGTAGGACTTACACTGGGCACACGTGTAAAAAAAATCAAGCTAGGACTTACTTTCAGGATAGGTCATATTTTTGAGGAAACATGGTACTTTTGAAAAAAAAATGCCAAGAATACTGTATGGTTTATTCAGGCATTCACCAAGAGTCAACATCTGACAAGTTTATATATACATATATAACTTACCATAAATCAAGCAATAAATATAAGTCAAATACAGTTTTTTCAAATGACAAACCTCTGTTAGAATCAAGTTGGTATGCAAGAATGAGAAGAAATTGTAGGCGTAAGCACTGAAAAAACCTATTCCCCACTTATTTAGTATTAATAAACTGAATATCTGACAAAACTCTTCAAGGTTGGATTATAGCAACACTATTTTGAAGATAACATGAACAAGAAATATGAGACATGAGGAGGGAAGTGACGTCACGACAGCGCGGAGCAGGCAAAAGACTTCGGTCTGAAGCCGATCGCCCCGTTTATCGTGCCTGGCGGCTGCCTGGAAAACCAATTTTTGGCTAGCAAGGAGCCGTCGCTGGGCGGGAAGCCCAGTGAAGAGAGGGGGAAATTTCCAGCCCCGTTCGGACTCTGCAACCTGAAGGTGAGGCTGATGACATCCCCCGTGCCAGCGCGGTAAGAGGGCGATAACATGGCGCCCCAGAGTCGTTGACAGCTACCGAAGGGAAGATCGGGATCCCAGCTCTGTCTAAAGCTTCTCCTTTGTTGACATCGATCTCAGAAGAACTTGAGAACTATTACTAATTTTCCAAACTATTTCTAAACTATTCAAAAAATTGGAACCCATTCTTAAATAAGTGGCAGGAAATTCGGTGGGTCGGATCGGAGGAGTTGTACTAATTGCAACCAACGCTCAGATTGAAAACCCTTGGACTTTCCTTAATTTAAACCTTTGGATATCCGATTTTGAGAATTGACTTACTGTGGACATATTGACCCCTTTTTCAACAGCAAAGACTGGATTATTGAAGCGATCCGATATTTTGGACTTCTTCTTTTTTTGAAACATTTTCCCCCCACGCGTCTTTTCCCTTTCCGGCTCGGCTTGATTGTAACAGCTCTGCTGGTGTTTGTTCATTCCATAGCCTCTACTCTGAATCTGGCCCTCCATCTAGTGGTCAAAAGAGGAACTACAACTACAAAATATCTTTGTATCACTGGTATTTAGCCGAAATAAGTCATTAATTATTTAGCTATAAGAAGTTATAAATCATTGTGGTAGAGTGGATTAGAGTAAGATTAAATATTATAGAATTGGATGTTCAGATTTTATAAATTAATTTAATTTAACCTGCTGATTGATTGTCAAATTGATTGACCTAAGTATAATGTCTATTGACTCCAAATTTTAGTGGGTTCTTAATCTTATATTTTTAGCACGGGTAAATATTATTTAATTCTATTTTAATGTATGTATGTTGTATTTATTGTATATTGTTTTTAGCTTTGCCTGTGCACCGCCCCGGGTCCCTGTGGGGAGAGGGTGCGGTTAATAAATTTCAATTTCAATTTCAATTTCAATTAAGATTTAATTGTATAGAAATTTTACAGAAAATTAGGAAAGTTAAATAAGTTAATTTAATTAAGAGAGGAATCAAGTTTATATTAATATTTGTGATAATGTCCACCACTACTACCACTACCACCAAAAGGACCATACCTTCAATATCTACCTGGGCATCCTCTTCCTCTCCAGCGATAACTAAGAAGACAACAGATGATCCCCCGGCAGCAAGTAAAATACCAGCAATGTCTCAAGTGCTGTAGGATACCCTACAAGGGATCCAAGACACGATGGCCAAAAATCAAGAGACAACAGCCAGAGTACTAGAAAAACTGACGGAGAAGATGGACACATTAACGACAGAGACGAGACAGATCTCTAGTAAATTCGAAGAAATCCACGCGCATTTAATAAACCATGAAGAAAGGATACAAACATTGGAGGAAAGAGTGACAAAGACAGATTCCAAAATAGAGCGTAACGAAAATCAACATCAAAGGGCGGAAAAAAAGATGCAAGAGGAGATTTTATCTCTGGAAATGGACCGCTCCAGATATTTTTTGAGGTTTCAAAACGTGATAGATGACAACCAGGAAAAATTGGAAGAGGTGATGGAAGAAATCATTGCAGATATTCTTAAAATTGATCGCTTGGAAGCAAATAGACTTATTGATGAAGTATTTCGAATATACACATCCTATGCCCGGCGGCACAAGCTTCCTCGGGAGATACATGTAAGACTAACCAAAAAATCTACACGAGAAGAAATCCTCAAGAAAGCAAGAGAGCAAATTTTTACATATAAAGGGAATGACCTCACAATCTTACCACAAATACCCAGAAACGTAAGAGAGAGCAGGAGGAAGTATGATTTTCTCACTACTCGTCTAAGGAAGCAGGGCATACGTTATAGATGGCGTCTTCCGGAAGGCCTGACATTCACATGGCAAGGTCAAAACGTCAAATTGGCTTCCTTTCAGGAAGCACACGACTTCTTAAAATTCCAACAATCTTTAAACGACCCGGAGACAGAGGAAGAAGAAGAAGAAATTAGAAGCGAGGAAGACCTATTGACACGGAATTCTAATGGACGAGAGGTGAGGACAGTTGAGGAGGAAAAAACAACTAATGGAAAGACAACACACCGCCAAATCAAAACAAGATCAAAGACACAGAAAGTTACAAATAGATAAAAATGGAAAAGAGGAAATTCGGCTCTGCTCTATAAATATTAATGGATTAAACAACCCGTCTAAGAAGAAGAAAATTTGGCTAAATCTACAAAAAGAAAATTACGATATAATATGTCTCCAAGAAGTTCACATAAAGAAAAGGCATTTCAAAGTTTTGACTTGTCCAAAACTGGGGAAATTGTACGCATCCCTGGCCGACCAAAAAAAGAGAGGTGTGGTTGTCTATGATAAAAAGAATCTAGTATCTAAACAAATATATGCAGACAAGGAGGGCAGAATCTTACTATTGGAAATTAAAATTGGACAAAAAATGGCCCTCTTAGCCAACATTTATGCTCCAAATGTTAATCAAAAACAATTTTATGGAAAATTATTAGATAAATTAAATCAATTAAATTATGACCACATTTATGTAATTGGTGATTTCAACGCAATTGTAGATATAGAAAAAGACTACAAACCAGGTGTCAAGACCCCAAAACATAAACTAAAACGGAAAAAAATTCTCCCTAAAATATGGGGGGATTTGAAAGACCAGCTAGGATTAAAAGATGTATGGCGGGACTTGCACCCCTCTGAGAGACAATTTACATATTACTCTCCTAGACACAGATCATGGTCCAGACTAGATATGGTTTGGGCATCGCTAACAGCGGCTGAGGAAATTGAATCCCTAGAAATTGGGCCAAACATTTGGGCAGACCACCACCCACTATTAATAAAATGGGCAGTAATGCAGGTAAAGACAAGATGGTCCATGAGAGCTAATATTATGAAGGAAGATAATTTTGTAAAGACGATTCAAAAAGAGCTCCAATATTTTTTTACTGAAAATAAAAGACAGGATACCTCACTACAAAACATATGGGATACAGCAAAAGCAGTGATAAGGGGGGTGGTAATAAAATACACAGCTAGACAATGGAAAATGGAGAGAGAGAGAAAAATGGAACTAGTAACAATACTACAAAAACAGGAAAGGGAAGCCCAGAAAGATCCACAAAATATAAGGGTAAGAGAAAGTATTAACCTCTTAAGACACAAAATCTCATTACTTGACCAGAAACAACTGGCAGATAAAATAAAGAAAGCTAGACAATCTTATTTCGAGCATGCTAACAAACCTGGAAGATGGTTGACATATAGGTTAAGAAAAGAAACTGAAATGAGGAAAATAGAAGCCCTCCAAGATAACAAAGGGGAAATAACAAATACTATGGAACAAAAGCTAAAAATAGTACAAGATTTTTTTACCTCACTCTATGCAGAAGAGACACAACATAAGGATAAGATTCATCCCTATCTCATAAAACACCAATTTGGAATAGTACCAGATACATATAAAAACACATTAAATGCAGAAATAACAACCGAAGAGATAGAAAATGCAATTAAGAGACAACCAGGTGGGAAAACTCCAGGCCCAGATGGTCTACCAGGGGAATTGTATAAAGGGCTAGGGGAGATCTTAGTCCCACAAATGAAAGACCTATTTAATGAAGTTTTAGTAAAAGGGGAAATACCCCAGTCATGGACCGAGGCCTACATCTCTTTAATCCCCAAATCTGGTGCAGACCTAACCCAAATTCAAAATTACAGACCTATTTCACTGCTAAATGTTGACTATAAAATATTCACGACAATCTTAGCTGGAAGACTGAAACTATTTTTGTCCAATTACATACATCAAGATCAAAATGGGTTTCTACCAGGAAGACACTTGAGGGATAATGTAAGGATAATAATTGATTGTTTAGAGTATTATGAGGCACATCCAGATAAACAAATGAGCATGATCTTCCTGGACGCACAAAAAGCATTCGACAGGGTTAATTGGACATTTATTACTCAACAATTGCAAAGTATGGATTTCGGCCCCAAATTTAATAAAGCAGTCCAGGCTATATATAAAACACAATCGGCAAGATTATTATTTAACAAAGTGCTATCAGATCGGATCCCAATATGTAGGGGCACTAGACAAGGCTGCCCGCTATCACCCCTTTTGTTTATCTTAGTATTGGAACCCTTACTAAATATAATCAGACAAGAAAAAAATATCAGAGGCCTGCAAGTCAGAGGAGAAGAATACAAAATACAAGCATTCGCAGATGACCTGGTCTTCATAGTAGAGGAACCTCTGACTTCAGGACCCAAACTAATCACAGCAATAGAGGAATATGGTGAGGTGGCCGGATTAAAAATTAACAAACAAAAAACTAAAATGTTAACCAAAAATATAACAGGGAAACAAAAGGAACAAATACAAGAATTAATGGGAATTGAAATTGTTAAAAAAGTGAAATACCTGGGAATTTGGTTAACCAATAGGTGTTCCGCGATTAAAGAGTTAAATTACAATAAATTAATAGGAGAAATGGCTAGGGAACTTGAAAATTGGAGCAAAATCCCAATATCTTTATTAGGAAGAATAGCTGCTATTAAGGCATATATTTTACCAAAATGGACATACTTATTTCAATCAGCACCTGTAAAACTAAACAAAGAATTTTTCCAAAAACTAGATCGGATTACTCTTAAATTTGTCTGGCAGGGAAAAAAAGCACGCATTAAAAAGAAAATGCTCCAAGAACACAAACTGAAAGGAGGCCTGGGATTACCAAATTGGGAGCTCTATTACCACGCGTCAATTTTAATTTGGGTTAAAGATTGGGTTACTCCTGAATTTTACAACGTTTCAACCTTGATCTGAACTTTTGGCTCCCGGTTAGTCTCACCAGCCCCACCCTGAAAACGCCATTTTGGTGGCACTGACTCTAACAGTTAAGATGGCTCAGGAAACAGCACTGACAAGTTTAGAACAACGGATGGCTTCTCTTGAAACTGTTATACAAACTTTGGTTCAAGAAATTCAGGCCCAGAGGGCAGAAAACATCATTTTCAAGAAGGAGCTATTGGACACACGGAACCAAACGCTGGAAATCACACAGAAGACTGAAGAATTGGAAGGGGGGCTGGTGGGGGTTAAGGGAGAGATTAAAAATGTTACTAAAGAGGTTGAGGAAACAAGTGGGCATGTGTCTAGGATTGATATGGAAAGAATGACATATTTTTTGAGATTTCAGAATGTTTTTGAGCAACCTGGTGAATGCCTCCCTGATCTTATGAGCACAATTTTAGCAGACTATTTACAAAAACCTAAAGATGAGATCAGGGGGGACATTGACCTAGCCTATAGAATTAACTCAGCATATGCCAGGATAAATGAAGTGCCTAGAGAGATACATGTAAAATTTGTTAGAAGGTCAACCAGAGAGGAAATCTTGAAGGCGCAGAGAGGGAATCCTTTAATTTACCAACAAAAAACGGTCACTATCTTGAAGCAGATTCCTAGAAAGATTCGAGAAGCAAGGAGGAAATTTTCCTTCTTGTCTAAAATTTTATTTGATCATGGGATTTGGTTCAAGTGGGTGACACCCGAAGGGATGCTGGTGTTCTGGGAAGGAGGAAGAGTGAGGATTAAAACAGTTGCTGAGGCGGAAGCCTTTCTTAAAAAACATTCCTCTGCCCATGGGGAAGATCCAGGGGGGACGGAGGGGGCCACGGCCCCGCCCGCTGGGGGCCAGGGAGGAGAAAAAGAAGATACAATAGCCAAGAGACTTAGATCGAAAAAATAACTTTGCCTTGATTTTCCTGAACAATTTTGCATAATATTTTCTGGATTTATTGTAAATGTCTGACAGCATGGAACTGAGAATTTAAGTATATGTACTTGCTTTTACCTTGTAGTGTTATGAAAAATGCTTTTTTTTGTTATTTTTTTATTGTGTATTTTGAGGTCTCGGAAGGGCCGACGACTCTGACGTGAATGCTCTCAAAATTTCTTTGTATCCCTTACCCTACCCTATAGAAAAAATGTAAAACCAATAAAACTTTTTCAATATAAAAAAAAAAGATTGGGTTACTCTTACAAGAAGTCGAATACTAGCAATTGAAGGCCATGATCTGCCCCAGGGTTGGCATTCATATCTTTGGCCCAAAGACAACAAACAACCCAAAAGTTTCACAATCCATTATATTAGGGCGACCCTTTTTGCGTCATGGTTGAAAATTAAACAACTATATATCCAAATCCCAAGATGGCTAGCACCAATCGAAGCAGTGACTTATCCAACGGTTCATAATTCAAAAAGGAATTTAACTTATGAAGACTTGATAGACGAAATTGGTAATATCAGAACACGGGCAGATTTAGAATTAAGGGGTTGGAAAATAGACTGGTGGTCCTATACACAAGCAGTATCTAAATTCAATAAGGATAAAAAACAATTTGGAATCTACCCGTCAAAACAAGATATTGATAAGATCTTATGGGATTCACCGATTAAATTCATTTCTAAAGCATATAAATTGCTTTTACAAGGATATATTGGTGAGGAAATAATCAAAGGCGCTATGATTGCTTGGGGGAGAAATATAGGAAGGAACATTACACTCGACGAATGGCAAACAATTTGGGGCAAATCTATTAAAATGACCCTGGCCTCCTCATTCAAGGAGAATTTATACAAAATGTTATATAGGTGGTATTTACCACCATCCCGAATAGCATATATGTTTCCAAATACTTCCGACAGATGTTGGAAATGCAAAACGGCCAGGGGTACGTTCTTTCACCAATGGTGGACTTGTCCAAAAATTAACCAACTTTGGAAGAAAATACAAATCTGGCTGATGGAAATTGTAGGCATCAACTTCCCTCTTAAGCCTGAATCTTACTTACTTGGCATTAAACCAAACCAAATTCAGAACCAAGACTGGTACCTTTTTATATACATTACAACAGCAACAAGGATGGCCATTGCGCAACAATGGAAAGATAGTAATGTACCAACAGACCACCTCGTCATATCCATAATTTTTAACTGTGCTGAATCCGATAGGCTAACATTTACCTTAAAAGATAAAGCAGAGTTGATTTATGCTCAAACATGGGAAAAATGGTACATATGGTACGACAAGAGAACAAAAGGATACCAAAGTGAACAACCAAATAGTATAAACGTGGAATAAATACAAGGAACAAGTGAGACGACAATGAACTTAAGATAATTATAGAGATACATAGGTAGATAGTTAAGTCAAAATGTATATAAGAATGAATAGAACAGACTGGGACAAACAAAATTTTTTGAATTTGGGGAATAATTTATATCCCCGGTATGTCTACCCTTCTCTTCTCTTTCTTCTATCTCCCTCCTTCCCTCTTCCCCTACCTTCCTTCCCGACTCAATAATGTATGTCGATTTTTCTTTATATCTGTTAAATGTTAATTTTATACTTATATTAATAAAGATTATTAAAAAAAAAGAAAAGAAATATGAGACATGAGACATTTGGTGAGTTAAAAGAACTAATAGTTAATGTATGTCAAAATGTAAAGCATTGGGTTGAATGTCGTTACGCTTCTGATGGAGAAAGCAGGACATCTGGAATATGCGTTTATAATATATTAATACCTTTCAAAACGAGGGGAAAAATAGTCATTAGATATTACAATCCAGAGAGCAAACCCCATAGAACCGTGATGGCGAACCTGTGGCAAGCAGAGCCCTCTCTGTGAGCATATGTGCTGTCGCCAGCTAGTCCTCGCCATTGCCAGAGCTCTGAAAAAACGGCCAAAAACAGGCCATTTTTGGGCCATTTTCCAAGTCATTTTTAACCCAAAAAACACACTCCAAAAACACCCCTCAAAACTGGCCTGAAACGGTCTGAAAAGCGGCCTGAAAATGGCTCCAAAAACAGCCTGAAAACAGCGAAAAAACAGGCATGCATGTGCGCCAGCCAGCTGGTCTTTAGGTTTCCGGCACTCCGGCGCGTGCACATGCACACACGTGCCGAAAAGGTTCCCCATCACTGCCGTAGAATATCGGAGACACATAAATAAGAGTGTACTCACTTGAGAATCATAGTCATGGTTTCTTTTCTGTCTTTCCCTTGAAAAGGTAGAGTACCAGTGAGCATTTCAAACTGAAATAATAAAATTTCCATCAATTATACTAAAAGATATGGAGAAAACCTTTGACAAGATTATTTAACAGAACAGTTTTATATAAATGTAAATTAGAAGCTTTATAAGCGATTTTCTTTAATAACAGCTTAAATTCCTCAAAGCGTAACTCTATATTTAATGCCCCAATATGTTTATATTCCTCATATATAAACCCTAGATTTTTTTACTTTTAAGTATAGATTTTCAATTCTATTCCACTTTTAAAAATTTAAAATAAAACAACATTGCAACACATTTTAAGAGTAAAATATTCTGAGCTCAACAATTATATTCCAATTTTATTGGAAGATGGACAATTTCTGATAATGGGCCTTGGTCTTACCTGATACACCCGTTCTCCGGGAGGTGGAGATAGCATCCAGGAATGAGTTAACTCTGTCTGTCATCCAATCGGACTGAGTCTGCAAGCTGTGATGACACGCCTCCTCTGGTAGCTCCTCCCAGTTTTTGACGAAGGCATCACTGCAGACTGATGTGTGATGGTGAAGAAATGTCTCTTCTCAGACCTAGAGCTGGACCCAGATCCGGGTGGGACTGGATGCTATCTCCACCTCCCAGAGAACAGGTGTATCAGGTAAGACCAACGCCCATTCTCCATAGTGGTGGAGATAGCATCCAGGAATGGGACATACCAAAGCCTGGCTTGTCCTTACAGGTGGGCTATTGTTCAGTCCAAAGTACCCTGGTCAATGTGTATTCTTTGCAGAACCCATTTGCCAAAGACTATTTCTGCCGAGGCGAAGCTGTCCAACTTGTAATGGCGGATAAAAGGAGACAGAGAGATGGCGGCTCGGCATATCTCTTCTATCGAGGCCTGCATTGCCCATGCCACAGTCGTGGCCACACTCCTGGTAGAGTGGACAGTAATATGTCTTGGCAGTGGTAATGCCTGTAGCTCATAGGCTTTTGCAATGCAGGCCCTGATCCAACTGCACAAGGAAGATGGGGTCATCTTGTTGCCCATTGTGGCCGGCTGAAAGGAGACAAATAAGGATTCTGTGCATGTCAGAGAAGAGGTCCTCCTGATGTAAATGCGAAGGGTTCTCCACACATCTAGCATGTGCCACTTCCGCTCCAGACGATGGACTGGTTCAGGGCAGAAGTTTGGCAGCACAAGCTCCTGAGCTCTGTGAAACCATGCGTTTACCTTCAGGACGAAGGATGGGTCCAGCCGCAACACCACCCTGTCTGAATGAAACACACTGTCAGATCCCTATACATGATACTGCCATTCAATTGGGAAGAGGGGGGCCTGGGGGCCTTGAGATTTACAACTGGTTTCCTGGTGCCGGAAGGCTGGAGATCCCAACACATATGGAGGGATGTTTATGATGGCCATGTGGGATATCTTACTTTAACGTCAAACCAGAGATAGCCATGGGAATGTATGTTTATTCAGTTCTCAGGACAGATGAGAAAGGAAACATTTTCACGCTTGTGTATTGGCTAGAATTTGCATTCTGACAAAGGGGAGGGGTCATTATCAGTTTAATCCCACTTGCATTGCCTAAAGGAACTCAGATGCTTCTTTGCCTCTAATGGTTTTCATTCTGCTTAATTAAAGTTTCCTTTTGAAATAATCTGTTTCAAGAGTCTTTACTTTCTTAAGTTAGCAGAGGAGTCATTACATAAAGCAGCATCTGCAAATTGGTCAACCAGAGAGACGACATTTGCTCTACCGAGGGGACCCTGCAAACCATGTCTGAGCACAACAGCGAACAAGGGGAAACCGAATGCTGGAAGGAGATGCCAAACCCTTCCCAACCAGAGATCTGCTCCATATACCCTGTCGGAGAGGATGAGGTGAACCTAGAGGACACCAAAAAGCCCCGTTGGTCAATCGGCATCAGGATGAAAGATGGCTGGGATGGGAGAACCAAGGGAGTCACTCTTATCAGAGGGAGCCAAAACCCAGGGTGGAAAGGGGAGCTAGAAGCCCCCTCTGACCAGGAGGAGTTAAATGAAGCTTCACTGAGAGAGGATCATCTGAAGAGACATGTAGCCCAGTTGGTGATGGAGATTTTGGAAAATCTCAACATCCGGGGGGAGCCAGAACGGCAACCAAGAGACTGGGAAAGGACGGCAACCGTGGGTGATGCCAGGGGAGCTAATCCCCCCCCCCGGGTCCTGCAGATGAAGCAGATGGCACAGCAGCAACAGCTAGGAACCCAGCAACACCCCTCCCCCCAGTTGGCACATGGATTGGGGGGCTCCCCCAACCAACCCAAAACCTGCAATTAGAAAGGAAAACTCCTTCCCTTGGAGTGAACTTTGATGGGAACCCGAAAAAAATTGGGATTTTTTGTGGAACACGTGCTCACCTACATGCAAGAATACGGGTGTGACTTTCAAACCCAAGGATCCCGAGTAAGAGTGGTTACCCTAGCCCTGGAAGGAGCTGCCACCTGATTGATGGTGAAACTACATGATGCCGATGTGCCACAACTGCGGGACTTCAACCGTTTCATGATGGTCTTGCAACGGCATTTCAAAGACCCCCTCACAGACCACAAAGCACATGACCGCATTAAAGTTGTGAATCAGAGACGCCAGCCAGTGGCAGAGCATACCGAAGAATTCCGAGACCTGGCATGTTGTGTGAACTGGTCAGAAGATATCCTGGTAAGCTGGTTTAAAGACGGGCTGAGTGATGACCTCTACAATGCCTGTGTAGCCCGAGGTGCACCAAACCACCTACATGAGTGGTATCTTGCTGCTGAAGAGGCAGAGATCAACATTGCCAGAAACCAGTACCGAGCGGGGCAAATGTGGAGGAAATCCCCACCCCAATGGAAGCAAGAGCCTTTCAACCCACAAACGGCATTTTCTCCGAAACCCTCAGCCTGTTTCAAGTGTGGAAAAGAGGGGCACCAAGCTGCAGAATGCCGTTCTCAAGCACCAGCTAGAAAACCACAGCGCCCATTGGGGGGCGAACCTATGAAACCGGGCCAACATGGGAAGGAAATGGCCCTGAGGAGCAGGGAGATTGTAGAATCTCCACACATTCCCCTCTTTGAGGAGGAAACCCCGGCTTCTCGGGAAGAGGAACCATATTCGTCCGGGAGTGCTCCAGAGGATGAACCAAACCAATTAAACCGCTTACCCTCCCCCTAAGACTGTTTATCCCCAACTGAGAGATTGGGATAAAAATCTCTGCTTTAGTGGACTCAGGGTGCACCTGCTGTTTGACCAGCCCAACCCTGGTAAGGTAGTTGAGGATTAATGTAAGGAAATTGAAAAGCCCCATAGCTTTTTGCCAACTGCATGGGTCAATAGCAGAGGGGGAGCCAGCGTCATTTGTCACTGAGCTTCTACAGATAGGCATCAGCAGCCACAAAGAAATACTTACATTTATAGTGGCGCCTGGGATGGAATGGCCACTAGGTTTGGGTCTTGCATGGTTGAAAAAATGGAACCCCAAAATTAATTGGAAGCAAGACATCATAAGAGTGCAGATGCAAGTGACTTTTGCTGAGAATCCACACAACAAAACTGAGGGGGCAGAGCACCAAGAAACAGCAATGCCCACTTACACTATGCCAACCCGGGGCATAGCCAAAGAATACAAAGACTTGGCTGAGGTTTTTAGCGAAAAAGCCTCTGACAAGCTCCCCCCCCGCCCCCCACCGCTCCACTGACTGTGCGATAGAAATTCTACCCAGGGCCAAACTCCCTAAACCCAAGATGTATAGAACTGGCAGAACTGAGGAAATTCATTGAGAAAAACCTAGCAAAGGGTTTCATTGAACCAGCCCGGCCAAAAATTGGTGCCCCAATGTTGTTTAGAGAGAAAAAAGATGGCTCTAAACGCCTCTGCGTGGATTTTTGAAATTTAAATTCAATCAGTGTGGAGAATATGAACCCCCTCCCCCTCATGAAGGATATGCTAGCACACCTCATGAAAGGGAGAATTTTTTCAAAACTGGATTTAAGGGAGGCTTACTACGGTATCAGAATTAAGGAGGGAGATGAATGAAAAACAGCATTTAACACCATCTGGGATGCTATCAATTCAAAGTGCTACCATTTGGGCTACAAGGGGCCCCTGCGGTGTTTATGCAATTAATAAACGAAGTGTTGCAGGAACATTTATATAAGGGCTGCATAGTCTACATTGACGACATCTTGCTTTATTCCGAGACCAAGGCAGAACATGTAAAACTAATCTGGGCTGTTCTGAACAAACTTTGCTCTGCCAAACTTTATGCTAAATTCTCCAAATGTGAATTCCACCAAGAAAAAAAAATTACTTAGGATCCCGCATTTCACACCAGGGCATAGAAATGGATCCTTCGAAGGTACAGGCAGTACTTGACTGGGACCCACCCAGAACACATAAACAGTTACAAAGCTTCTTGGGAACTTTTACCGCCAGTTTATCCCTGCGTTCGCCCAGATTGCTCTCCAAATTCACCAAGCTCTAAAAATCAAAGGGGGAGGGTAACCCGAAACTGATGCAGCCTTTCTGCCTAGACTATTGTAATGCTCTCTACATGGGGCTCCCCTTGAGGTGAGCCCGGAGGCTCCAGTTGGTCCAGAATGTGGCCGCGCGGGGAATTTGGGAGCCTCACGATGCTCCCACGTAACACCTCTCCTGCGCGAGCTGCACTGGCTGCCAGTGGCTTTCTGGGTGCGCTTCAAGGTGTTGGTCACCATCTTTAAAGCGCTCCATGGCACAGGGCACAGTTATTTGCGGGACCGTCTCCTACTGCATACCTCCCTTCGACTGATCCGCTCCCACAGGGAAGGCCTCCTCAGGGTGCCATCTGCCGGTCAATGCTGGCGGGCGGCGCCCAGGGAGAGGGCCTTCTCTGTGGCAGGCCCGGTCCTCTGGAATGACCTACCCCCCGAACTTCGTACCATCACGGACCTTCGCCTTTTTCGTCGTTCACTGAAAACACACTTCTTTCACCTAGCTGGCCTAGCTTAGAGGTTAGATTTTAGATTTTAGCTTAGACTTTAGACTAGAAATACTTTAACTGTATTGGTAGGGGATTTAAAAAGTTTTTAGTTATATTTTAGCACAGGCTAGTTAATTTCATTTCATTTTAACACTGTATTGTATTTATTGTATTTTTATATTTGCCTGTGAGCCGCCCTAAGTCCCTTCGGGGAGATAGGGCGGGATATAAATCCAAATAAACTGTAAACTTTGAGCTGGACAATGGAATGCCAAGCTGCATTTGAAAAACGTAAACAGCTGTTTTCAGCCCAGCCAATTCTAAAGCATCCAGACACAGAGAAACCGTTTATCATACAAGCGGATGCTAGCGATGTGGCGATAGGAGCAGTTGTGCTTCAGAAAAATGAACAAGACCAATTACAACCATGCGCTTACACATCCCAAAAATTGAATGAATCTGAACAAAGGTGGGCCATTTAGGAGAAAGAGGCTTATGCAGTTCGGTGGGCTCTTTTAACCTGGACGCATTTCCTAGAGGGGAGCAAGATCCCTTTTGAAGTCTAGACGGATCATAAACATTTAGAAGCCATAAAGACTCCAAGGAAACTCTCCCCAAAACAAGTACAAGAGGCTCAGTACTTTAAACAGTTTGAATTTATGCTCAGATACGTCGGGGTGGGGGTGGGGTGGGGTGGGAGACCACTTCTGGCAGATGCATCATCCAGGAAACCTCAATACAATAATGTGAAGCCAGGCGTAATCAAACACATGATATAAAAAAATCAGCTAGCAGCTAAAGTACCCACCAGATCCCAGGAAAAACAAGACACTTTGGAGGACAATGGCACCACCCAAACTTTTAAACAAACTTTAACCACTGATGAATGGCTTTTGAGCCACAAAGACAGATGCCTGATGAAAGATAACTTAGCTTGGGTGGGAGGGAAGTTGTATGTTCCAGCTAGCCAAAGATTGTACTTAATGGAAAGGTGGCACGACTCCAAATTAGTGGGACACTTTGGGTTTGTAAAAACTTTACACCTAATTAAAAGGCAATTTTGGTGGCCATCACTAAAAAAGGATACAGAGAATTATGTAGCCAGCTGTCCAATTTGTGCGGCAGCTAAAAGATGCCAAGGCAAAATGCCAGGACTGTTACAGAAAGTAGCCGAGCCTTCAGCACCATGGAAGGAAATTGCTATGGACTTTATTGTTGAACTACCAGAAAGCGCAGGGAATACTGTCATTTGGGTAGTAACAGACTTGTTTTCAAAGCAGGCACATTTTATACTGTGCCAAATGATCCCAACTGCCAAAAGTCTAGCCAAGTTATTCCTGATACACATTTATCGCCTTCATGGAGCTTCGCAGAGAATCATCTCTGACAGAGGGGCCTAATTCACCCCAAAATTTTGGAGGGCATTTTTAAATTTACTTGGCATCACACAAGGACTGAGCTCCAATCACCACTCCCAGACTAATGGTCAATCTGAAAATCAGAACATGGTTCTAGAACAATACCTAAGATGTTTTATTAATTTTCAACAGGATAACTGGGTTGATCTTTTACCTTTTGTGGAAGTGGCCTTCAATAATGCTGTGCACTCAAGTACTGGTTTCACCAGTTTTAGAGTAGCAACAGGCCAGGATTTCAGCCCCATGCCTGAGCTACCCACTATCCCCTCACTTAAAGAGTGGATAATGAAACACATGGCCAGTACCTTCATCCCAAAATGAATGGGTAGCGAAACATCATGTTAGAGTCGCTCCCCTATTGAAAGTATTTTACTCACAATACCCTATCAAACCTTGTTAAAATACTATGATGGAATTTCTGTCTCTATCTTTTCACAGGTTGATCTCTCCCTTTTCTAAAGAAAGGCAGCATGTCAGATCCCTATAAGTGATACTGCCATTCAATTGGGAGGAGGGGGGCCTGGGGGCATTGAGATTTACAACTGGTTTCCTGGCGCCGGAAGGCTGGAGATCCCAACACCTATGAGGGATGTTTATGATGGCCATGTGGGATATCTTACTTTAATGTCAAACCAGAGATAGCCATGGGAATGTATGTTTATTCAGTTCTCAGGGCAGATGAGAAAGGAAACATTTTCACACTTGTGTATTGGCTAGAATTTGCATACTGACAAAGGGGAGGGGTCATTATCAATTTAATCCCACTTGCATTGCCTAAAGGAACTCAGATGCTGCTTTGCCTCTAATGGTTTTCATTCTGCTTTATTAAAGTTTCCTTTTGAAATAATCCGGTTCAAGAGTCTTTACTTTCTTAAGTTAGGAGAGGAGCCATTACACACAGAGAGATCTTGCCTCACCAATAAGACTGCCAGTTCAATATGATGGCCACCAGAAAAGCCACCTTAACATGTAGCGTAGGCATGTAGTCTTCAAGGGTTCGAAGGGGCCCCCAGTGAGGGAATTCAGTACTTTGGTCAAGTCCAAGTGGGATATCTGTGAATGACTGGGGGTTTTAGGTTGGTGGCACCCCATAAGAACCGTCAGATCAAAGAATGGTAGGCCAGAGATTCCAGTGATCCAGATGTCAAAACAGAAGAACAGGGCTGCTACCTGCCTCCTGAGAGTATTAGGGGACAGGCCACCATCAAGTCCTTCTTACAGAAAACCCAGGACTCAAGGAATAGAAGCCTCAGTAAGAACGAGGTCCTTACTTGAACACCAATGGCAAAAGGCTCTCCAGGTAGATGTATATGTGCGTCGAAGACCATCTTGATGCCTGGATTGTCCTGATGACCCTGGTGGACAGATTGTCCTCGCTCAAGACCTTCCGCTCAATCATCAGGCGGTCAACTGGAGCTACTGAGGGTCCAGGTGCACCAGAGACCCCTGGCTGAGCAAAATCTTGGTTGGAGGGATCCTCAAGGATAGTCATGGAAAGGTTCACTGGGTCTGCAAACCAAAGCCTTCTGGGCCAGTGGGGCGCCAGGAGCAGGAGCTCCTCCTCCAGCATCTTCCTGATGACCCTCTGGATGAGTGGAAGAGGAGGGAAGGCATACAGTAGCCCTGGAGGCCACGGACAGCAGATGGCATCTGCTCCCTCTCCCCCTGTGACTACATAACTGGCGTAGGAACCTGGGTAGTTGGCTGTTGTCTGGGGTGGCAAATAGATAGACTATTGGAGGTCCAAACCATTGTGTCAGCTCCTGGAAAATGTTTGGGTGCAGGCGCCACTCCGCTTGGTTGACTGGAGCTCAGCTGAGCCAGTCCATCTGTATGTTTGCCACCCCCAAGATGTTCTCCGCCCTTATGGACTGAAGATGTCTCTCTGCTTAGAGACTCAGCTGTTTAGCCTCTTGCATGAAGGACTTGAAGCGAGTCCAACCTTGGTGGTCAATATGGGCCTTTGCGGCCATGTTTTCTTTGAGGACCAGGATGGCCTTGTTCAGCACACTGTCTTGGAAGTAAATGAGGGCATGATGGATTTCCCGAAGTTCTAGCTAATTTATGTTGTGGCTCAGTTTCGTCTAGGACCACTGACCTTGAGCCATCACTGATTGTAAGTGTGCTCCCCAAACAAAGAGGCTGGCATCTGTTGTGAATGTCAGACGGTCTGGCTCAGTGAATTGGCAACCCCTGGAGATGGCCGTGGACAACCACCAAGCAGCAGGACCCACCTCTCTCTTCTTACACGGTCTGCCACAGCCTGAAGACTGGATTGGCACTCCTGGGAGAGTTATACCATGCCCTCTGTGGTGTCAATGACTTCCCCCAGATGGAAGTGGCGATTTGTCTGAGTGAGGTGACTCTTGTCCAGGTTTATGGAAAACCCATGATCCTGGAGAACCTGAAGAGTGATCTCCAGGTCTCTCTTCATCTGACGTTCCAATCTAGATTGAAGGAGGATGTTGTCCAGATAGCATTGGATCCTGACTGGCATGGTGTGGAGATGCCCCGCCAGCGCTGCAAGCAGCTTAGTGAACACCCTGGGGGCCGATAAGAGGCCAAAGGGAAGGGCTTTGTACTGATAATGTTTCCCCGCATAGAAAAGGGAGGAACTCCCTGTGAACGGGGAGGATGGGCATGTGCAGGTATGCCTCTGTGAGGTCCACTGATGTGAGGAAGTCGCCCCTTCTGATGCCCTCCAAGATGGTCTCGAGTGAGTGCATCTTGAATTGCCAGTAGACAATATATCCTTGAGGTCTAGAATTGCCCGCCAGACCCCAAGGTCTTTGGGACAATGAACAGGAGGGAGTAGAACTCCCGGCCCTGTTCCTCCACTGGAACCAGCTGGATCACCTCCACTGGAACTGGCTGGATCGATTTCCAGCAAATGCTAGATTGCTGATTCCACGAGGAGCTGCCTCCTTCGGTCCTTAGATACGGGGCACTTGATGAAAAACTTGGGAGGGTGGAGAGGAACTCCAAGGAGAACCCGAATTTCACCATCTCCCTGACCCTGGCATCCGTTGTTATCTCCCCCCTTTGGCTGGCGAAGAAAACCAATCAGCCCCCAGTGGGAAGGTTCGCTGGGCAGTCACTTCTGACGCCAAAAAGGGACGACCTCCCCCACCTCTGAAGGATCTGTTGGAAGGGAAGCACTGGCCGCTCCTACTTGCTCTGTCCTGCTGCTGACCCTGCCTGGGGTGGAAATGTCTCTGCAGACAGGGGAGGCTGAATCCCTTGTTTGACCCTCAAAAGGGCTAGCATCGAAAATAGGGGGCGGGGGAACAAGTCTCAGTACGCCAATAAAGAGATGGCAAAATATTGCATTTGCCCCTGGATTCAAACAGGAGGGCTCTAGGGAATCCCCAAATAAGCAGTCCCCCTTGAAGGGGGTGGAATCTAGTCTCCACTTATGTCTAGCGTCTGCTTGCCAATGCTGGAGCCAGAGGAGATGCCTAGTCGGCACTGAAGAGTCAATAGATTTGGATGCAAATTTTGCTGCGTTCAGGGAAGCATCTGCTGAGAACTCCATTGCTACCTTCAATTTAATAATAATAATAATAATAATAGTTAAATTTATTGACCGCTCCCTCTCCCCACAGGGACTCGGGGCGGTGCACAGGGAGAATAAAAACAATAAATATACAAAATACATAACAAATTAAAACAGATTAAATTAATTCCTGTGCTAAAATCCCATTAGATAAAAATCCCCACTAAATATTAATATACCTTTAAAAGCCCATAGAGAGAGAGACTACCCTAGGCCGGCCAGGCGGAAAAGATGAGTCTTCAATTTCAAGCGGAAGGAGCAGAGGTCCGTGGTCGTTCTAATATCGGGGGCAAGGTCGTTCCAGAGGGCTGGGCCCGCCACAGAGAGAGCCCTTCCCCTGGGCGTCGCCCGCTGACAAAGTCTAGTGGACGGCACCCGGAGAAGTCCCTCTCTGTGGGAGCGAATCGGCCGTGAGGATGTGTGAGGCAGGATCCGATCCCGCAGGACATTGTTGATGTCCTGGAGATCCTGTTTTACAATTGCTTCAGCCAGAGCAAGGAAACTCTGTTGAAGAACGAGGCCGCCGTGGAGGTTCTTACTGCCCAGGTGGTGGTCTGGTGGCCCTTGACCAAGGTCTGTTCCATTCTTTTGTTCTCCAATTATTTTGTTCTCTCGGTGGCCCTCTTAGCTGCTTTCTTTTGGGTCCTTGCAAATTTGTGGTCCAAGGCCTTTTAACACCGGCCTTCAGCTCGCTCCATGGCCTTAGAGGCCCTTCTGGAGTGCCCCTTGGACTGCGTCTCAGAGACAACTCTCTTTCCAGCAGGCCTCACTCCCAAGGTCCCTGCTGTAGCCTCTTCATGATGATGGTGGTATCCTGAGGTCCTGGGGCCAGTGTTCCAGAGCGTTGCTCATGGGTGCTGCCCTATGTCGGCTGTAGGCCGAAATTCCACCTCGCAGCCTTCAGTGGGTGGGACTGAAAGCTTTTCTTGCTGGATAGGGAGGCTGCTCTTAACTGATGTCAAAAGGAACCAGTCTCAATGAGGAGTTTTTGTGGAATTGTGGTGAAAGAAAGCTATTAATTATCATAGAATGGAAGACAGGATAGAAACACGTCCAGTCCTGAGATAGACGGAGTCTAAAAGTTGGGAGGAGTTACCAGAGGAGGCATGTCATCACAGCTTGCAGGCTCAGTCTGATTGGATGACAGAGGGAATAAACCCATTCCTGGATGCTATCTCAACCACTAAGGAGAACAGGCTGTTCTAATATAAGAACACATATGGTGAAACTAAAATGTGCTTTCTCTGAGAGTTGAGATATTTGTAATTCAAAATTATTTGGCATATTTTTATTTTAATAAACAGTTCCAATATATTTATATTTTCTTTTCTGCTTTCACACTTAAGAAATTTAAATATTTAACACAATGGTTTATGAATAAATTTACATACCAAAAATAATCAAAATTAATTTGGCTATTAATTTTTTGGAAATTGAAATTATTCTTTTTTTCCTCCTCTAGAAAGTTCTTTAAAACTTTGCTTATAACTTCATATGATTAGTAGGTGATATCTCAAATTATTTTACATTTAGGAGCAATTTGTATGCTAACTACCAAAAACTAAAATTCAGTAAAGTTGGATATTTGAGATTATTTCTCTGAGAAGTTTAAAAAATCTTGTACTTGAACCATTTTATTTTGTTACAAAATACTTCCATGCTAATCATCGTATCTTTTAATATACTTGTGACAGAAGTACACTAAGGTATAACATTCAAATCTGTTTCCCCCAAAATAAGAGCTCCCTGGATAATAAGCCCAATTGGGCTTTTGAGCGCATGCACTAAAATAAGCCCTCCCCAAAAATATTGCAACACAGCAGAAGCCATGAAATGAGGCGCCTCCCGCACCTAAAAAATAAGACCTCCCCAAAAATAAGGCCAAGTGCTTATTTCGGGGTTCAAAATAAAATCCTCTTATTTTCAGGGAAACACAGCAGTCAGATTAAAAACATGTTAAAATCCCTTTTCTTTCAAAAATTGCATAATCATGTTTCTTGTAAAAGCTAACACTTTTTTATTATTTTTGTAATACGCAAGTAATGTTGACCATGTTAATAGTTTGTACTTTAAACACAGAAATTCAAAATCTACGTTTATGTTATTTAAATCTATTTATATTGAAAAATATTGCATTGGTAAAATTTGAAAATCTCCAAAGTTTTTTAGTTGCAATTTTTAATGATCAAGTAAATAAAAATCCAAAAGTACATTTGCTTAGATTTGATTATGGACATAACAAATTTGAAAAAAAATATTGTTTTTATAATACCATTACTATAATTCTGTTTAATATAAATAATTTCCATTTGTCCTAATTCAACCCTATAGATGTATACTGACAGGATTTAATTCATCCTAGATATACTTACGAAACAATAAAAAGTGCCAAATGTATAGTGACCTGCAAACTGCTAACAAGTGAAATAAAGAACTCAATTATTTACACTGCCAATTTATATCCCTGATATATATACATATGTTCAGAATAAATTAACTAAGTAGGTTTGTATTTGACATTCACATATGGTTAAAATGCCGTTCCTTATCTTCTTTTATTATTGATTTATTATTATTAAGATAAGTGCACAAAAGCATGGTGTGGAGTATCAAAGATCAATAGACTTTATCATCCCATGCAAACTTACCATTAACACACCAAATGACCACCAGTCTGCACTCTGTGTATGACCTCGCCGATTAACTACTTCTGGGGCCATGTATTCCACTGTTCCACAAAAGGAGTAGGCCTTTTTCTCATGATCAATAGATTCTTTGCTTAAGCCAAAATCTGGAAGGAAAAAATACACTTTTATACATATTTCTAATCAGAAAATTATTTAGTTTTTGATAGGCTATTTTTAAGTGCATGTAATATGCAAAAGTTCTGTTTTATCACTCAAAAGGGAAGGTGTCTATAAATCATTCATAGAAAGTAAAGTTTGCCTTACATACCTGTTAATTTAATATGTCCTTCTTCATCAAGAAGTATGCTATAAATAAAATAAAGTTTTAAATTGGTTGTATGAATTTTATTGGTAACAATTAAAGAAAGCTATAAATAGTATAAAATGTTATTTCAGGGTTACTCTTCTATTGATAAAGGTTTCCCCAGTCCAGTTGTGTTTGACTCTAGGGAGTGGTGCTCATATCTGTTTCTTAACCGAGAAAACTAGCATTGTCTGAAGAACTTTAGTGGTCAGGAAGCCAGCATGACCGGAGATCGTTTCTGGCTTCCGGACGTGTTTCTGACACGTCTGCCGTTTGTTTCTTCTAGTGGGCACCTTCGGGGGCAGGGGGGCTCCTGTAGAAAGCCCCCACCGTACGGGCAGCTGCAGGAAGCCCCCACCGAGACGGCGGTCAGTAGGGGCTGTTCCCGCTTCGCCCCAGGAGCTGGAAGACTGAATGCGGGGGGAAGAGTCCTCTTGCCGAAGAAGCGCGGGAACAATGGAAGTTTGAAGAATGGGCTGAAACGCCAGAGTTGGAAGATCGTACCGAGGCTCTGGTTTAGCTGTGTGGACTGTGAGTTTTTACTTTTGAATGCATTCAACTTTTAGAAAAGAAGAATAGAGGGGGGAGTTTGTAGAAACCCCCCCTCAGAAAAAGCGGCATTTTAAAATGCTCCCTGGGACAGGGGAGAGAGAGAAAGCTAAACATCCGATCTGTTATTAATTAAAAGGAAATGTACTACCATATATGGAACTGCTGTAGAAACTTTGTATCTGAGCCTCGCTACAGTTGAAATGGAACTTTCACTAATTGTTCACTACCGCTAAAGTGGCGGAAAAATGGCGCTTCTTTGTTTCCAGCAGAAAACTTTCTTTGATTTGTGAACATTCCTTCAATTTTATAAGACCAAGTTAAAAACTTATATAGAAAGCCAACTCAAGTGACTCTCAGCATTTCTCCCACTGTGAGCTCTTCTTCTCTTTTTTGGATTGGATTATACAATTGTTTCTCTGGAGTTTATACAACATACAGTTTGAACTGTGTTACAGACTTTTCCTTTTCTCGGACTTCACGGATTGCTTGTTCACCGACGCCATCTTTAGCTACAAGAACTTAAAACTCTTAACTATGGCAGCGAGAAAACCTCCGACTGGAAAATCTCTTTCCGCCCCTGCTTCAACAAAAGCCAGTCCAATCCAACAACAAACAAAAATTACTAGTGTTACAGAAAGAAACAGGAGAGGAAGCCAACATGACCATAAGCCGAGGGGCATGGAATGCTGTTACCTTCCTGCCAAAGTGGTACCTATTTATCTACTTGCATTTTCATGTTTTCAAGCTGCTAGATTGGCAGGAACTGGGGCAAGTAATGGGAGCTCACCCCATTGTATGATGCTCTGATATTGAACCCAAGCTCTCAGTTTTTCAGCTGACACGCTCAGTGTTTTTAATCGCTGAGCCATCACATCTGTATAGATAGGAATGGCCTATAAGCCTCTATAATAAATACATACATTTATCAAATGTATAAATGTAGCTATGTTTGCTTCTTTTATTAGAAAGGTGAAAGTAGTATTGTGCTATATCTTATTCCCCTCTGGTATTTCTATATACATAGAAAAGGACAGATATTTATGACATAAAAAAACTTTTGCCATGCCCTTCTACTTGACCATAATTTCATGGACAGAGCTACTTGAATCCAATTTGAAATAACTTACTTTTCTGGTTTTAGATCTCTGTATATTATCCCAAGACTATGCAGATGGTCTAAAGCGAGTGCTAATTCAGCCAAATAAAATTTGACATCATCCTCTGTGAACATGACCTACAAAGAAAAACATGTATTTCCGTAAGGTGCTGTCAGGTCCTGCCATCAAAGGTTGGAAGTGGGGGGAGGAAGGGTGGACAAATGTGTAATATGATTTGTGCATGTGATGGGAAATAGGGAGGGGGGAATGACAGGTGATGAAGACCAGAGAAGCCCGGAACAGTTTGCACCAGAGGCACCAAGACAATCCACCTTGAGAAAGGAATGTGAATTGCCCAGAACACCTCAATGTTCTTATATCATCTTGGCGAGCTCCGATTGGCAAAGTCCCTGTGACAGACTGGTCATAGGGAGGAAGGGAGAAGAGAACATTTTCTGTATCTTTTTCATGCTGGGATACCTTAGAGCTAGCCTGACTTTACTGCAACCAACTTCCTTAGTAAAAGAATGCTTTGCTTCAATCTAATGGAGTCGAAGATCTTTCTTTCCCAAGGGACCAGATTGGGGAAGGTCTGACAGAGAGTAAGAATGTTTATTTCTCAACTTAATATGTAACAAATATAATTAAAAGTAACATACAATATTCAGATGGATAACTGAATTTATAAAAACCACTGTAATTATTAAATAAGCATTAACTCAAAGCATATAAAATTCATACTAACATATGATCATAATTAGCTAGTAGAATTATTTCAAAGTATAGAGAATGCAGAAGAAATGCTATATGATACATACAAAAATTAAGAAATTTGAAAAATATTCCTACATAGTTGAGCTGTGTATTTAAAGCTCTACTATAAAGCTTCTGTCATAATTACAATATAAATCTTGCTTACCTCTTTGGATAAGCGTGTAAACAAATCGCCTCCTCTGAGAAAGTCTAAAATAAGATATAACTTCCCTTCTGTTTGAAAAGCTGAGGGAAAAGCAAACAATTGATTTCAGTAAAGTCATACAGTATCTCTAGCCTCAGAAAGGAACTATTTAAATTATTTATGTTACACTCTATAGGATATATCTAGAAAACAATGCCAACATTAGCACCTATCACTGCTGCTGTTTGTTAAACTTGCTACTGTACTCCAGTAAGTAACTAACTGCATCTATTGATGTTGCTACCATCCTATCAATCCTTCCTGAAGATTACCCCACTAGAGAAGGTTGAACTAGGAACTAGAGAAGGCCTACAGTGAGGGAATGCCCCACAGCCCCACAGCGCAGGGCTGTAAAAAGCATAATGGCCGTTAGACCAATTTTGTTGTATTTATTTTGTACAATGACAATAAAGACTATACCGTACTAGAGCTAGCTTGGAGGGAATCCTTTGTCATAGGAAGTATTCATATTATAAAATCATTGTTTCAACATGCTTGGTCATTAAATTTCTTTGGAAGTATTAAAATACAGTGGCTAAACTCCAGCATTTACCATGGGCTATGATTTTCAAATAATCAATAAAAACAATGCCATCACTTAAATTAAATGTACAATCCTTGCCTGTTAATGCTAAAACATTATTGTAGAATTTAGAGTATCTGTAGAATTATAGAATTTAGAGTATAGCTCTTCCTGATTAAAATGTCTCCAAGCTAAATTGCTGAATCTCAACAAGGAAGTTTGTAAAAGAGAAATGCTTCTATGAAACAAATAATATCTGGTGGAAAATACATACAGCATTTTATTATTTAATTTTTGGCAAGAAATACAATAAGATTGCTCTATATAATGAGTCTATTCTGTTTCATGGTTTTATGCATTGATACAATTGTGCAGAATTGGGATGGTAATTCTTGGATCTTGGAAATAGCAAAATTTTTATTTAATTTTAATTTAATTTATTTTATTCGAATTTATACCCCGCACCTTCTCCTAAAAGGACCCAGGGCGGCTAACAGGGAATTTAAAAACAACACAAATATACAAAAATACAATTTTTAAAAAAAACCTTATTAAACCCATACCCTGTGCTAAAATAGTGTAAAATCCCCCTAATTAAAATCTAGCTAATAACAGTCAGAAACGGGAGGATATGCTAGGCCGGCTTATTTATTTATTTTATTTTATTTTATTTATTTATTTTATTCGATTTGTATCCCGCCCTTCTCCAAAAGGACCCAGGGCGGCGCACAGGAAAATTAAAATAATATACAAAACAATACAAAAATATAAAAATTTAAAAACCTATTAAATATGAAATCCTGCGCTAAAACCAATTAAAACCGCCATTTTAAAACTATCTATACTAGTCAACAGCGGAGGCTATGTAAGGCCGGCTTGATGAAACAAATGTGTTTTTAAACACTGGCGGAAGAGGCGGAGGTCAGTAATGGTACGGAGTTCAGGGGGTAGGTCGTTCCACAGGGCAGGGCCCGCCACAGAGAAGGCCCTTCCCCTGTGTGTCGCCAGTCGGCGTTGTCTGGCCGACGGCACCCTGAGAAGGCCCTCTCTGTGGGAGCGGATCGGTCGAAGGGATGTATGGGGCAGGAGACGGTCTCGCATATAGCTAGGCCCCGAGCCATGGAGTGCTTTGAAGATGGTCAACACCTTGAAGCGCACCCGAAAGGCCACAAGTAGCCAGTGCAGCTCGTGCAGGAGAGGTGTTATATGGGAATGCCTAGAGGCTCCCATGATCACCCGCGCGGCTGCATTCTGGACTAACTATAACTTTCGAGTGCACCTCATAGTAAATGTTTATATACTAACCTCCATGTAATTGGAAAATGTTGATGAAAGACTTTGATTATCACTGTATACCAGGCAGTATCAATGCTATATTTTTATTGTCATATTGTTTTGTTTGGTTATTTTGCAAGAATACAATAATGCTATATTTTACAATGCTTGAAAAACAAGAGAATTTTTTTTCAGTGAGACTCGATGCAATATCTTTGAGAATATATTTAAACTAAGATATATTTGTTTTGAGTCAGTTTTTGATTCCAGCGGAGTGCCTGGAAAAGTCCTTGCACTTTTCTTGGTAAGATTGCCAGAAATGATTTGCCACTGTCGTGCTTCTGAAAGAACGGACCAAGAGTGAGTGACTGACTCAAGATCACTCAGCTGCTTCATGCCTAAATCGGAGCTAGAATTGATCTCTGGGCTTCTAGCCTGAGGCCTTAACCAGATATTGGCTCTAAATTAAGCTATACACTGTAATATATTGTCAGTTTCATAAACAGTTGCACACAATGACTCAGAAGCTCACTGTAGGAAATCTCTGCTTTGGCTTTCAGAAAGGAGGGTGTTGGATTTCTTGAACCAGGACTTGACAGTAAATCTATATATCTCATCCCATCTTAATTTGGCTGATAGGTTCAGATTAGGCTAAAATCCTTCAGATACACAGCACAGTATTATTAAATAAGAATCTTCACTAAAATTAGTATGAAGCGCCAAAAAAAGAGGATGGCCCTGTCAGTGCATGACAATACAGTTCCCTTTTGTATCCCCAATCTTTTAAAACTTTGTCTTCCCACTGCTCCTGTTATAATAAACTATTTGCCCTGTAATTTGAATAAATTTAAATGTCGCCCATCTTGCTGTCTAAAGCATCTTTTTGACTTAACTATCCCGTCCTAAAAATTGTTGGGTCCCATTTAACTTGCATAGTGAAGGACAATGCCCCCTAGAAAAAATATTTCCATAACCTGTCTAAAAAGCAAGGACTATTTATTTAGCCCAGCTGTCTCCTAAATTCCAATATTAGATAAACTTGAGTTTTAAGGAAAATGAGGTGTAATAAAAGAAACAAACTTTCTGAACGATTTGCTTAATCATCTTAGAGACAAAAAAGATAAGCAAAAATGCAAGCCATAAATCTGGCAACAGTAAACATAGAAAGCAATCTCATCAAAGTCATAATAAAAACAATTCATAACTGAGTGGCTTTTTAAGTAATATTTCTAAAAGCTCAGTCCAGGCTACTTATTGATAGAATTCCACACATGAAATTCTCCTGTCAGGAAAAAAAAACATTTTCTAATTCCTTCTATTGTTAGACCATTCAATGTCAATTAATTTGTTAGGCAGGGTCAATATTTTTACTAAGACAACACCTATTTTTGAAGCATTATACTTTACTTTACTTTTACTTATACATAGCGGTTATATAGACCTGACCTTGGGGGAAGTATGAAAGAACCATTAAGGATGGACTTGACAACATATTGCACAGTCCAAAAATTGAAGAAAGCATGTGGAATAAACTTAAAGTAATCCTACCTTGATTTTGGGCTTCAAAATTCTGTTGTTATGCCCTCCAACAATAAGCTAGCAGTCTTGGAATCTCAGGGGTATCTGGATTCTTTTTACCTAGCCTACCACACAGATATTCTAATCATATTTCATTGATTTGCAAAATGTATTCAACTTACCATAATGTAACTTGACAATAAAGGGATGGTTAACTTCTACTAAGATGTCACGTTCCATTTTTGTCCGAACACGATCACGAACTATAAAACATTTAGTTCAAATTAATATCTACTAAGACAATTTGGAATTTTTGTTTTGGAATATCTAGTTATCTCAGCCCAAATGCTTTCCAGAATTTAATGTAAAATGTAGTAAATGTAATTAGGCAGCCAATCAAATTCTTTTTTTCCCTTTCCATGCAATCATGTATGATTCCTAGAAACTGCCTGGACAAGTCCCTATAGTTTTCTTGGCAAGGTTTTTCAGAAATGGTTTGGCCCTGCTTCTTTCTTAGGACTGAGCAAAAGTTATAATCCCAAGGTCACCCAGCTGACTTTGTGCCTAAGCAGGGATTAGGTCACAATCTTCCCGTTTCTAACCTAATATCTTAACCACTACACTAAACCGACTCTTGATCAAATGCTACTTGATAGGTAAAAGACACGTCTGCTGATGCCAACCTGTATTTCAGATAGCTAGTAGATGTGGCATAGGCAGAAGTATTATTATGAACCGTGGTGGCACAGTGGTTAAAATGCAGTATTGCAAGCTATTTCTCCTGACTGCAGTTTGGCAGTTCAATTTTCACCAGCTCAAGGTTGACTCAGTCTTCCATCTTTCCGAGGTCAGTAAAATGAGGACCCAGATTGTTGGGGGCAATATACTGACAGAGAGGGCTGTAGAGAGGGCTGCAAAGCTCTGTGAACGGTATATAAGTCTAAGTGCTATTGTTAAATGCTATTATTATCATCACTTTAATAATTTCAGGATTGTTCTTCAAAAATATTGGCCATCACTAGTCTAATCTCTCCACAAAAGCACTGAATTACAAATACAAATAGGTGATGAGGGAGCTACTAATTTTATTATATTTCTACCGCCACCACAATCTAGCAACTTGTATGTAAAATAAATTATTAAACAACTGAATATTTGGCATAATAGAAGCCTTGACAACTTTCATTAACTTCTTCCTGAATGCAGGTAGTTCTCACTGAGCAACTCCCTCATACACTCAGTGATCGTTCATAGTGATAACTATGATGAAAAAGTAACTTTTTCTTTAAAACATCTATAGGTTGCATAATTTACCTTTCAATGTTGCCTTTTTAAGCACTTTCATTGCATACAGCTGTTTGGCATCTGATCCTGAGATTTTTTTCACAAGAAATACCTGTAGCAAGCATAAGTAAAGCTTTTTTAATGTCAAACACAACAATGTTATTGTAATAATCAGTTGAACTGGACAACAATATAAAAGATAAGAATAGCTTTAAAAATGTGAAAGTGAATGGGGCATTAACAAACTACTCCCTTCTGAATCCTTACCGTAAATGTAAGAATTTCCAGCAACAGAAGCTGCTCCTAGCTGTCTATAAAGTATGTACATATGCATCTATACCTACTTAACTTCAGTGGAAAAATACAATACAATACAATAGGAGAGTTGGAAGGGACCTTGGAGGTCATCTAGTCCAACTCCCTGCCCAGGCAGGAAGCCCTATATCATTTCAGACAAAATGATGTAGTTGTACACGTATATATCACTTGCAGAAATAGGTGGGAACAGATTCCAAAGCAGTTGCATCAACCTGCACAAAGCAGCCTTTTTAACAATTTGGTATACACATGCAAAATCTATTAATAATGGTTTCAATTCTGCAGCTTTTGGGGGAATAAAATATGAAAAAGCCTCTGACTTCAGTTAGAGGAGTATGGCTGATCAGCACATACCAAATAATAGTATTCAACTATAAAGTTCTCCAAATGTTTTATATTTTTCAGGTCTAAAAAAAAGTCCTGCCTACCTCATAGTTAGGCTATTTAGTACTTGGATTAGATCCTGTAAAGGTCTTTTGAGGGTTGTAGGAAAAGGAAAGTAACTTTGACTCCTACAGCAGCAGTATCTGTTTCTATGATCTTAGGGCAGCTGGATCTTGGGAAAAGATTGTACTGAGGAGTTGCAGATGGATACTATATTCATGGTCCTGTATGTGTCACAGCACTCTGAACCAGAATCCAAAGTATTGCAGAGTTTTATTAATGAAACAAGCTTTTATAGTAATTCAACCATGGAAAATTGTGAAGAAGTATTTATATTGTTCTCCATTCATAATTTGTGAATAATCATTCTTAGATATTGAAATCTTAAATTGGACAGAAATCTAGGAAACAATTAAAGAACCTGTAGAAAGATTTGGTAGGTGGAATTTAAAAACTAGATATTCATTTAGGGAATTCTGATTAGTACAAGCTGCAGCAAATACTATGGTAGCTTTTACATATCCAAAGTCTCTCTTACCTTTCCAAAAGATCCCTGGCCTAGTACTTTAAGGAGTTCAAATTGTGAAGGATCTGCTTTTTCATGTCCTTCTTTGACATGATATGTTATTGCAATCTCTTTAATATTGCCTTCTTCCTAGAAAACAAAATAAAATAGGTTCAATGGAGTTGTCATTTTTGAAAATATATTTATTAGGACATATTATATTATAATAATATTATATTTATTAGGACATATTACACAATAATAAAAGTAAACACACAATATAAATTTAAAGAAAAGAAAAAGTGCAAGTGGATGTTAAAAAATTAAATGAAGGAAAGAAAAGAAAAAGAATAAAGAATTTATATAAAAGATTGGCTTGATTTTCTTTAAAGCAGATAAATAAATTCAATGTCAACCCTCCTTTTTCAAGGTTATGTCATAATCCCATTCTTCCCATATTTCCCTTTTCTAAACATTGAATCTATAAATCAACAGATCATTTTTCCGTTGCCAGCAAAAAGTCCATAAAATATTTCTAGTCACTAATAAAAATACTTGTTGTCTTCTCCCTAATTAAACAAGTCAATTTTTCACTGAGTGGAGTTTATTTCAGAAGATTTTTTTAAAAGACACATATAATGAAAAAATCATGAACAAGACAAAAACAGATTTCATTGAATATGATTTTGATACAATAGGAAAAACAGACAAGTAGTCATGAGTGATGCTGCACTCTCGATGTCATAGCAAAAAAATCCAGAAGTTCCCATTATGAAGCATATGAGAAATGAGCAGCACTGATTTGGACAGCTCCTTTCCATGTCTACATTTAGCACAAAGTAACTAGGCTTACTAAAAAAGAGTTTCTAGATTACTGTAGGTTCCACTAATCAAATAAATGTGTTTATATCTCTATCTAAACATTTATTCACTAAAAGCAGTCATGTTTGTATCTAATCACTCCTCCAAGGCCAAACAGGGCAACATATACAAAATGTTTATTTTATTATCTTTTGGAAATAAGATTTGGCTCAGTCAAATCATAGCTCCCCAACTTCCCTGAAAATAAGACCGGATCTTATTTTCTTTTGGGCTCAAGGACTTTTGGGGTGTCTTTTGTTTTTCATCTTACCTCTCTCCCCTTCCTGTCTGTCCCACTGCAAGGCCACCACAGAGCTCCTGCCCACTGAAGCCGCCTCATTCATGAGTTTGATTTTGCTTGAAATGGAGAGGGAGAAAGATCAGATGTGCCTGCACAATGGGCGGGCAGGGTGAGGA